>CM050433.1:9930830-11358176 GCA_027564155.1 Gymnocypris eckloni scoliostomus | reverse complement strand
ACACTTTACACAGACACACAAGAGAGAGAGAGAGCTGCATCCCTTGACAGCTCTCTTTTTGACAATATGCACTCCTGCATTCACCAGATTACCACATTAGACAGAGGCATTGTCGAGGATGTTTTGAATATATTTAAAGAAGAAACCCCCTCTGTGTTCCGATAAAGAGCCCAACAGGCTCTAATCTCCAACATTTCCCCTTTCTGACTCAATGCCTGATTCAATGTCTGAATCCATAATGTTATGCTCTCGAAGAGTGGTGAAGAAACATCAAAATATTAAAGATACGACTGTATTATGTTTGTTATTACATCAATGTGGAGAGATATTTTCTCAGTCAGCATCAAGATAAAGGTTTGAGATTCCTTTGGGTAACGAGTTTCAGTTACAAACACAGGGCTGCACTCAAGGTTACCAGAAAAAAAGCTTCAATTGACTATCCAGACTAGAGTGCATCATTTATGAGCTGGATGTGGATTCAAAATTCAATTCAGATTTTTTTTCTATCTGTTAACATTTTTATAGGAGCAAAAATTTTGAACTGCATTTTTATGTTTTGATTTATATTGTGGAGATATTAGAATGATTTCTGAAAACAGCATTTCAATTCAGCATTTACAGTACAAGAATAAATTACATTTTCAATTAAATTCAAATTGAGAACAGTTATTTGGAATTGTAATAGCATTCAATAAAAATTGTTTTTACTGTATTTTTTTCTCAAATAAAAATAAGATACTTTTTTCAAAAACATTAGAAAAATCTATTTTCAGTTTTATTTATAAAAAAATAGGATTTTAAGTCATAAAATATGATACCACTAAAAAGAAAATCTGAAAAAAAAAAAACATAAATCAGCCATTTATAACCATACATACAGTATTAAAAAAAATCAATAAAAACATAAAGCCAGCTATACAATTTTCCTTCTCAGAAATTTGAAAATAAAAAACAGAAGGTCAACAAATATCATCAGGAAAGTGACTAATAACTGTCCAAAAATGTCCCCACACTACCAACCAATATGGTTTACCCCTAATAAATCATTAGTGATGTATTTTACTCATTCAGTCCGTAAACTAAAATGAAAACCTCCCAAACACATGGTTTTAAACTCCAATATTATTTTCTCTGATTGTTCCTCTCATCATTCAGTTAAACACACTGTATGTGTATCTAATTAGCTACATGATCTCCACAGGATTTAATTATGTAGCTGCTCTGCAGGAGAAAACAGATATTTCGTTTATCTGTGGCACCACAGCATAACTAAACCCGATGTGTGGTTTCTAGCTACTGGCATATTGAGCCGAGGAACGAGAATAAATCAGGTGTGTCTGGAACACCAAATTAGGCCACTGCAATGACCCAATGAGAACAACATCCCCCCAAAACATTTTGTTCCATTGTTTATCTCTCTGGGGGGGAGGTGGTGGGGGGCATATTCTCTTCTGTATTTTATTATGTGCGTATACATGTGTAAATAATACTGTGTAGTACACTTATATGTGTGCGAGTGCTAGTCTGAAGATATGGCATTAATATGATTGATTCTACCACGCGCCAACAGGTTTACCCCATGGGTGAATAACTGTGTGTGTTTCCTCCTGCTGATCTTGGTCCTGTGTGTAGTACATGTGCAAGAGAAGGTGGGGAGCAGCAGTATCTCCTGGCAGTGTACACTGCTGATCACCTCTAAAAGCAGTGCTCAGGGCACTTCCTACATAAAACGAAGCATCTGCACAAACATGGCCCAATGCAAAACGTCTGAGAAGAGATTTATTTTATATTTAATCATGCAGCTTTTATTCCAAGCATATGAGGAACTGTACAAGAAATGTATCATACATAGACTAAATAATTTTGGCAGGACCGGAGTACTGAATATAGTAAACACTAGAAACGCAAAAGCTAGAACAGAGCATATGTCTGTCAAATGTCTGCTACAAAACCATATTTACCATATTTGCATATGCAAGGCTTGATGCTTAAAAACATTAGGAGAACATAAAAAATGTTTGGTGCACAATAAAGATTTATTCATTTTTTCTTTAATAATGGGTCACAAGGAGACATTTACAAGCAAATTATTTAATTAAGTGCACTAGGTTTTTAAATATTTCTGCTTCAAACTGTATTTAATAATTATGTCATTTACAGGCCTACTTTTAAAAAGATTTACAAAAGGCAAGATTTACAAAACCGTCATGCGCCCAGTCGCAAAATATGGTTCCGAGTGTTGGCCAGCCACCACCAAGCATGAGCAGACCCTCCACTGTATGGAGATGAAGATGCTCCGTTGGTCTCTCGGCCTCACGCAATTGGAACGTGTCAGGAATGAAGATGTCTGAAGAGGCATGGGCCCATAGTCGACAAGATGTGTGAAGCCAGACTACGCTGGTATGACCACATCATCAGAAGCGGTGATGATACAGTGGTGAAAACAGCCTACAACCTATCACCACTTGGACGACGACCGCATGGTCACCAAAAGAAGCGGTGGCTCGATTGTCTGGCGGAGGACATGCACTTAGTTAATATCACCCCTGATTATGCCCTGGACCGAGCTAAGTGGCAAAAGGCGTGCAAACAAGCGGACCCTGCGCAAATGCAGGATACACGCTAGGATGAAGAACAAGACTGTAATGAACAGATCATTGTGCTGATATTAGTAAAATATTGAATGATATGTGTATTAAATTCCATATAGAGTTTACTGTGCAACTGAAGTACTGATATCAACCAGGGGAAAAAACCTGGGGGATTTTTAATTCTAAACAAGCCCAAAATATATTAGGACTTTTATTTTGATGAGAAAAAGAAATTATGCACCATCTTCTACACATTCCACATAAAAATGTATTGTGAAATGCTCTGAAACCGCGACACGGAGCAACGCACAATGCACAGCACTCCTATTTATTTCATGAAATCATAACCTTTTTTTTTAATAATCACAGGGTGTTTCACAATTCCGTTTTTTCATCTTTCATCTGCTTAAATGATAAAGACATTTATTATTCCATTTACTTTTTATGACCTTAATTTTCATAAAATTTACTCAATTAACTCAATAAACTCTAAATTTTCTGCTTAGTAGTTAGTAAGGTAGTTGTTAAGTTATTGGTATGATTAGAGATGTAGCATATGTTCATTCAGAATATGTGCTTTATTAGCACTAATAAACAGCTAATATGTTAATAATAGGCATGCTAATAAGCAACTAGTTAATAGTGAGAATTGGTCCCTATACTAAAGTGTTACCATATTTTACTATTCAGTATTTAATTGCAGACGTGAGTAAATGCTCACACTGTTGAGATCCACTGTTGAACTAGATGTTGTCATAAAAATTAAGAATGAACAAGATACTATCTCCACTAACTCTCCAGATGAGAGTTTTTGACAGATACTATAAAGACACTGGGCTGGCTGGTGCACTGAGAAGCTGTTGAGAGACACCTACGACGGATTTCATGCGAACACATTGTTCCTTCACATCTCTTTCTGTGTGTCACAGACTCACAGCTGAGGACTGCACCTTGCACAGGTTTTGTACAGAGCACTAGCTGAAAAGATTTCATGGTCAAGGACAGCTGTCTCAAGCAAACCACTTACACTACAGCTCAAAGTGTGGCAGACACTTTACACAAACTCAGTGAAAGGTCAGTGAAAGAAGGCACTTAACCTTCATAAAATCATGAGCAATCACCACAAGAGGTCAAATTAAATATTACACGAGCTGCTTTCTGTTTAATTTTATGATTTGTGCACTTTCTGAAACCTCGATACTAGAACTATGAAGACTATATGTATTATATATTTACTGTATGTGTATTTATTATTTTCATAATTATTTTATAAATAACTTAAAATATAAAATAAATAATTTAATGAAAATATTTTTATAATTTTTTAAAGAAATGTATAATTTTATTCAGCAAGGGAACACTAATCAAATGTGACAGTTTTCTAATTTCTATTGCAAATAAAGAGTTCAAATATATATATTTTTTTTATTTATTTCATAAATCTCAGCGCAACTGTTTTCAGCATTGATAATAATTAGTGCTGTCAATCGATACATTTTTTTAATCGCGTTAATCATGATTAATCGCAAATTTAAAATAATAGGATTTACCTATAAATGTTTGAAATAAAGAAACGCATGACAAACTAGTTTAAGGAAACAGAACCTTTCACACCTCCGCCAGATATGAGAAATTATCAGCCTTTATACTGGCAATACAACATTTACCAAGCAACATCGCTTCAATTCCAGTATACATTTACCCAACTATTATCAAAAGTATTTCTAAATAAATACAACAAAACATTTTCTTGCGACCTTACATGAAGTATTATTACAAAATGCATTATGAAGAAGAATTGGACCTGTTCTGCAGGTGCATTAGAGCTAATATTAGCATCATGCTTCATAAGACAATTTATGAGATTAATAGTACACTTTAACTCAGAACTCACTTCAAACCATCATTGAGTGTTTGTAATAACTTTCTTTTGCTATCACATGTGGAATTTGGTCGTTTACTGTTGTTAAAATATGCTATTTATAGCCTTTTATATCGCTGTACAAATTAGCATTTCAGATGTACACATTCATCTCAAGAAAATCACATACAAACTATATCCTATCACAATCGTGTGTTTATTATCATATACATTAAATAATCGAAACCCACGGCTGTATTTTCAAAGTAGCCCACGGCCACTTGTGCCACTACCCTGGCTTTCTTTCGCTACCTTTGATATCCCATAATCCTGTGCGTTCCAATCTGTGGTGGTTGAGCTAAAACATAAAGATGGCGTCTGAAAGTTGCATTTGTGGTTAGTTTGTACAGTATGTAAATGTATATTTCTGAATAACTTTTAGCACTTTTGATGTTATTTCTAGCGACAAATTTGTTTTATAGTAATTCATTATTTGTTTAGTTATCACTAAAACTCGCTCTATTTTGTTGTAATCATTAAACTTTTACACTGCCTCAGAAGCCTGTCCGAAATCAGTTTAATGAGGTACCTTCGTGCAAAAACGCTGCCTGCAAAGTCATTGCCTCATAAGGCAGCGAGGCAGCAAGTCAGCTGCCTAAGTTTTCGGATGCAGCCCTTGACTGCTGAAAATTCAGCTTTGCCATCACAAATTAAATTGCACTTTAAAATACATCAAAATAAAAAGTTTTTTTATATTGTAATAATATTTAACTATACTTTCTATCAAATAAATGCAGCTTTGGTGAGCATAAGAGACTTGTTTCAAAAACAAAAAATCCTGCCAACCCCAAACTTTTGAACAATTTATATTATGTTAATACTCTTTTAATATACACTATTTTAAGAAATTAACGAAACACAAATTTGTACCCTCTTCATGGAAAGCGGCAGCAATAGCATAGCTGAGTGCTCAGCACAGCGAGCACTGTGTCCAGTGGTGGCAAGGCTGCACGGCGCGGCCCCGGATACAGAGGGACTTCAATGAGTCACAGCCTCTATAAATCTTTATCAGGGCCAGACAGTGCGCCTGTGACCTCATTATGGACTGTAACGAGCATTATCGACACCATTTGGGCCCGGAATTTATCTCTCTCTGTACCACCGGCCTAAGCTCATAAACACACACAACGCAAGGGCTTTACAAAGACCGAGGAGTGTAAGTCAGCCTTTACTGGAACTCCACTGTGCCAGTAAAGCACTATGTCAACCCCTAACTGTGCAACGACCATTCAAGGACCCCGCACAAAGAGACGTGCCCTGCTGTTGCCTATTCTTTTGTCTGACAAATGATACAAATCCCATTCATCCGAATGGCCTTTTCTCTTTCGAAAACCGAGAGATCTGGGCTAAAAATAAACATTGATTACATGAAGCATGGCGAGACTCCTGCCGCTCTGAAATGGAAGAAACGAGGCTGCAAGGATCATCTCCACTTCCTCTTAGTTTCAAGCCATGCTTTTCAACACAGGCAAGAAAAAGTGAAAATAACATTCATACAGAGATGCAATACCTAGGGACACCTGTACCTCAATCCCCCAGACTGGTGAGAGGTGACCGTTGCAAACGATTAACGTTCTCCTGCCTCTTTGGTCCTGATGAGATGACCTCGTCACCATGGAAACACTTTTTACGGCTCTAAAAGGAACGCTTTTTGTACCTGTAATTGCCCCGTGTGCATGCGCCCCAAAGCACACGCAAACACAGATTCACACTTGTACACTTGCATCATTATTCACGTTCAGCTGCTCTCTCTCACACATTCACATAACACTGTCTTAATATAGAAAAATCACACTCCTTGCCGTGTGTTTTCCACCGCATTTTTGCCAAATGAGTTCTTACATGCATGTCTAGCAAGACACAACATCTGTAAAGCTACGGCTGAGTTTGAATAATTGAGAGAAGCAAGGAATGATGTTTGTTAGGAAATTTGTTTTTGCAAAATCTGCAGTTGATATTGAAAAAAAAACCTTGTGTTATTAAACTAAATTGCAAGTAGATTTTTTTTTGAATAATTTTACATAAAAAAAACTTAAATAATATTTGTGTGCTAATAAATGGAAATTCTATTGCAATTTGTCAATGCGATTTGTCACACAATGAAGAAATCCAGTTAAAAATAATGTTTTTTTATTGGCATCAATGTTTCTATGAAGAAACCTGAACATCCATGGAACCTTTCAAATGCAGAAAAGGTTCTTTGTAGTCAAAAAAGTGTCTTTAGATTTGTTTAATGTTCTTCAGAATGGTTAATTTAGGAACTGTTCACTGAAAGGTTCTTTTGGGAACCAACAATTGTTCTTCTATGGCATCACTGCAAAAACACCCTTTTGGAACTTTTATTTTTAAGTGTTATTTACTTATCCTTACGTTGTTCCAAAACTATATTAATTTCTTTTCTTCTGCTGAACATAGAAGATATTTAGAAGAAAGTAGGTAACAACTTTGGTAGCTATTGACCTTCATACTGAGGAATACCATTAAAGTCAATGGCTACTGTCAGCTGTTTGTACATAAGAAGTTTGAATAACGTCGGTAACCAAACATTGACTTCAATGGCTACCGTCAACTGTTTGATTACCAACATTCTTCAAAATATCTTCTTTTGTACTCTACAGAAGAAATACATTATATAGATTTAGAACAACTTGAAGGTGAGTAAATAATAATGAATGATTTTCATTTTTGGGTGAACTATCCCTTTAAATTTGAAGGGATTGCTCCTTGCGGTGACCCACGGGTCAATGCTTACAAGCAGAAGAATGACTGCAAGTCATACAGTGATCTGTCAGAGTCATTTGTCCCACAGGTCGAGTCTTTTTGTACAAGTGTGTTTTACGGAGAGGCTTTGATTGACAGCTCTTTTCTAAGGGCAGAATGGAACCGCATACCGAAATAGAAAGAGGCCCCATTATGACCTCACTGTGTTCGGAGTAACCAGAAGTGTCAACTGAAGAATGTGAACCACATGCCTCCGCAAGTTTTTGAGTCACACCGTACACTTTAAAACAAAAGTATCATGATAATTACGTTTAATTAATCGCTGTGATCTCTTTACTGTCTCATCATCTAGCAACCCTCTGATGGTCCAAACCTGTATAACCAAATACAAAATGATTTTAATATATATTTAATAGTATTCATTAATACTATTCATATTAATAATACTATTATTTTAATTTATTTTGTTATAATTTAATTGTTATATATAATTTGTATATACATTTTGAAGGCAGTTTTTTCTTTAAAGAAATAAATACTTGTTTTCAGCAACGACACACTAAATTGATCAAAAGTGACAGGAAAGACATTTATAAAATGACTAAAGTTTTATATTCCAAATAAATAATTTTCTTTAGAATTTTCTATTCACCAAAGAATCCTGAAAAAAAGTATCACTGTTTCCACATAAAAATTAAGCATCACAACCATTTTAATCATAAATAGTAATAAATAAATGTTTGAGCAAATCAGCATATTAGAATGATTTCTGAAAGATCATGTGACACTGAAGACTGGAGTAAAGATTCACAGGCAAAATTATAAAAAAAATTATATTATATTTTAAAATATGTTCAAATAGAAAATTATAATAAAATGTTATAACATTACTGTTTTACTGTACCTTTCAGCAAATAAATGCAGCCTTGGTGAGCATAAGACACTTCTTTCAAAAACATTGAACAGTATTGTATATATAAAATATTCTGTATAAAATATAGTTATAAGGTCAGATATGAAACCTTCGTCTCCTTACATGTACAAAAAATATATATATAAAAAACAATTTACAGTTCTTAATTACACAAATAATTTTATTTCCTTTGTTCACGTCTTATCTCGCTTAGTGAACAAAATGAGGTAAGAAAATAAATAATTGACAACCTTGTTGTCATGTAACATGTAACCAGAGCCAAGTTGACTTTTAAAATTCATTAAAATCATGGGATTAGAGTTAGACCTCCTGTCTTTTTCTTCTTTCATTGGATGCATGGAGCAAGAACCTTGTGTTAAACAAATCAATAAGCACTCTATAAAGTTTCTCCCTAGACAGACTAACAAACCTCAGTAGAGAATCATAACGGCTTTAAAATTTTCAAACACAAAGCATCATTTGACCCATACGCTTCATTAGCCGAGAAAGCGATTTATTACACTGAGAGTCTTACAATACTCAGAGTTATTCCTGATATGAAACAAATCCCTATAAAGCCAGTTGCACGATTGGTCACGGCACCCTCGCATGCAAGCCTGTGTGTGGGCTAAAACGTAAGCGTGTCTGTGTATTCGGCCACGGCTCATTCACTCTGCAGCCGAGCCCTGCCACCCATCTCTACACAGCCTGGCGGCCTGCCCACGGCCCATATAATTGAAGGTGTGCAGTGCGTCGTAAGTCCAGCATGGCTGTGAAACACAGGCCTCTCACAGCAGCTGTTCGTCTGCCTGCACCGTAATGACAAAGCACTGTGGACCTGGGCCGTGTGGAGGCCATTCCTCTTCCTTTTGATATGTGGACTCATAAAGTCAGCAGTCTAGAGTCATATATAGATCTGCCGTATGTACACACATTTCATATTTATGTATAAAGATAATGGCTCTTCATAACACTGTACATATTAAACAGATCATAGAAACAAGGCACACAAAGTGATGTAACTAATCAAAAGGATTCCAAATTCTTTGATTACAAACAAGGGTTAATTACATGAGATGTAGATTAAGCAATAGCTCCTTTTAGCAATTTTTGCACAAAAAAGGAAAGAGAATCCAAAGGCATTACTTGATTGTTGCAGAAATATTTAAAAATTAATATAAAATTATTCTTCTATATAAAATTCTTCTATATTTTTCCCACTTTCCAATCAAGTTTGTAATATTTGTAATTGTTATGCTGTATGCACACCAAAAGTGAACTTAATTATTTGCTCGAGTAGATTACACACAGTCAATGCAAAGGCAAGAATACACATGAAATGGAGCGGCGTGTTTGCCGCAAATCGCCTCAATCGCGTCTTTCGTGAGAGCTTGAAACATTTCAACGCAAGCAGAAAATCGCATGACGTATTGTCACATAAGCCAATCAGTGAAGAGCTTATTGATACATCTGGTTGTTTCAGAAAATGTTTTTACAGTTTTAACTTTTTATTATATTTTATTGCGATTAATCTAGGCGAGTAACGCAATGCAATTATTCGCATTACTTTGGTGTGAAAAATGTGTGAAACATTTTAGTTTTTCAGCATCTCATTTCAAAAGTGCCATATGTTCAGGATTCTGTGTGATTTTTGTTGTTTAGTTTTTACCATATTTGTTTATTATACTATGTATATTGTATATTATACTTATGTTTATTGCATTAAATCATTTGAATAGTTCACCCTAAAATTAAAACTTGCTGAAAATTTACATAAAATAGGAAGTGTTATGGAATTTGTACTCATATTTTGATCAGAAAAGAAGGTTTAAAGATGCAAATGTCTTAATATCAAAATATATTTTCACTTCACAAAACTGGATTGGACTGGACTGGATTATTATTGACTGTACTCTCATTCTGACCGCACCCATTCACTGCAGAGGATCCAGCGGTGAGAAAATGATTTCTAAATTACTCCAAATCTGTTCTGATGAAGAATCAAACACATCTACATCTTTGATGGTCAGGAATACATTTTCAACATTTTTTATTTTGAACGACCTTCAACATTTTAAATAGCCATTCTTACAAGTAAACCAATGATTAATGATTAGTAATAAACAATGGTTGAAAGCAGCAGCACAAGGACCGAGGTCAAAGTTCAGACCTCACATTCTACATTTACTACAGTGTCTTTATTGTCTACAGTGTATTTATTGTCTGGATTTAGTGAGCGAAGGACACTTGGGATCTCGGCAGGCCACTGAGGAAATCTCGTCGGTCATTCTGCATGTTATGAGATAAAACCATAGTGGCCGAGGCCGTTTATCAATGTAGCATGGTGATTTAGGAGTACAATTTGTGGGATCTTCAAAAGAACAAATGAATTCATACCGCTCAACAAAATGACTGACTGCACTGACCACAGAATGGATTAGGAAACATCTCCATTTACCACTGCAGAACATGTAAGAGAAATTATAAATAAAAGAGCAATGCTTTATTAAACAAGAGACAGATGATGCCTTAATATGCTTATATTTAGGATTGCCTATGCAGCATTATATCAGACGTGATTACTGTGCAGAATAGACACCTGGTTGCTTTTTGTATAGGACGATGCAGAAAATCAAGCATCTCCCCTGATAGCTTATCTAGCCAACTTTGAGCATAGATGTCAATTCTCCTAAGGTCTATTTAAACTAATCTAGTGTATTATAAGTTATATAATAAGCTAAGATGATAATTAGCAACTGAAGTGCTGTGAAGACCCCAGAGGAATATCCCTGCATGGCCTTATAATGTCCGGAGTGTTTGTATTTACTCTATTAATGTCTTGATCAATACAGCCAAAGCTCTGCTAAAAGTCAACTTGGGAGATGGACTGGAAACACTATATTTGAATGTCCTTAAACCCAAGTCAATCAGCCACAATTGGGAGTCTAGGCTATTTCACATTTAAGCAATATGGTAGTGCTTTTCTATAACAGTTCAGTAAACACAAAGCTAACTATGAGAGAGGCCAATTTCACCAATGATGATAACTATAATGTTTTAATAATCATTCAGCTATAACGATAATAACACAGAGGAACAATTTTGTTTGGATCACTTTCTGGAAGATGTTTTTTTCCAGCTGATGAATGATAAAAACATTGACAGTCAATCAGAATTCACCTGACTTTAAATAGCTCATGTATTTAAAGTGGCAGTCAACAAAACTACAGCATGCGCTTAGAATACACAGAACGTTAGTGTGTGTTTGTTATGAGCAGCACACAGTTATTGTGTTTAGATCCTGAATTAATCAATGTTTAGAATGAATTGTTTCAGAAAATTATTAATTGCCTCACTCATAAAGACAGTCTCTGCATCCAAATATGCCAAATATACAAATATGGCTACTTCCCTACTATATAGTAGGCAAAAAAATTAAAAACAAAATACAGTATGCGAAAAGAGTAGCATTTCCGAATGTATAAAAGAATACGCGAAAAGTACTCACTACCTGTAAAAATCCATAGTTCTCTATAACAATTTTGGTACTGTAACAAAAACTTTATTTTAAACGTAAATATTTTTTAAAATAGTACTAAATAAAATGACAAAAAAAAAATTGTTAAAACATTAGCATGTCGCCTTCAAAGGTTGTTCAATTATGAAAACACTGCATAAAAAATCTAATATAAGTAATGAAATAATGAAATGCATTACAGGCAGCAGAACAAGTCAATTGCACTACAAGACAAAAGGCATTTTTCGTCCCATTCATTTCTATATCAAACATCGTCATTTTTGATTCAGTTGCACATTTTCATACGGCTGTGGTTCCTGGAACTTTTCAGTGCCTACTTAGCAGCATGAAAAATAAATGTTATTCAAATTAGGAAGGTTATATACAGGAAATGAGCAAAGAGCGCTCCTTTATAATCAATTTCAGTTCATACACAGCACTCCTGTTACAATAAAACAATCCGCCTATACTGCTAAATGCATCTCTTATTTACTGTCAATTGTGTTCATAATTTGTTATTAATAGCGAGAGCTCATGCTGATCAAACTTGAGCGGATTCTGACTTAAAAGCCTCTGATTGGCCAATGCATTCACATGCTCAAAACACATGCATGTGATTGGCTACAATTATCAACCCTGAAAAACAGAAACCTTTGATGTTCCTCATGAAGCACACAAATACGGGAATGTTTGAAAGTATCCGACTATACGCCGATTTCACGCAGCCGCCATTTTGAAATCGAAAGCGAGGCTCCGGTGGGAAGAAACCCGGAAGTATTGCCTTTAATCACAGGAGCAGCGATGTCATATTGTTGTGTTCCAGGATGTACATCCTATCAACAAAAAGAGTGTGATAAAGAGTTGTCATTTCATCGCTTTCCGAATATTATTATTATTATACATTTTTTTTTTTTTACAAAACAGCTCGTGGGATTCGACATCCTTCATCGGCTCATTTTTCGACATCTGCAATATTAAATCGCGGTAGCAGCTCTAGGTTGGTAGTCCAAGTCATTGTTGTTTACCTTTACTTCTGGGTTTCTTCCCACAGGAGCCTCACTTTCGATTTCAAAATGGCGGCTGCATGAAATCGGCGTATTAGCGAGTACTGGATCGAGTACCTGGTACTCCATAAAAATGATACAGTGGAAAGGTTAGTATTGTTATGTTTTTAAAATGTACTGACTTAGTACCAAAGTACCTGTACTTTTGAAAACACAGACAGACAGTATGCAATTTTAGATACAGCTAGTCGTGAATGAATATGCATTTCTGAATTATTCATTGACTCACACATACAGACATTTGCTTGTCATCACCTACTAACAATGGAAACGCAGAAAGAATTACACTGTCACACTGAAAAAATTTAAACACACCACCCATACACTGACTTGACAGTCAGTCTGTAACATGCAAACACAGATGAGCTGAATGACATAAACAGTGAAAAGTCCTAGTGCTGTTAGACTAAATTACTGCTCTTGGAAAGCAGCTCAACCAATCAGATTCAAGGACTGGAACTGTTGTATAATGATTCTTTTTCAGTAGAGATTCAGAAAGTGCCATGTTAAATGACTCATACTCAGTGAGCAGACAGGAACAGGAACTTCTGTTCAGTCTGATCTATGAACACGAAACTTCACTAACAGAGACGCTGATCAAATCGCAGCTAGTCTCTCTTTTGTTTAGCTTCTTTCAATTAGAAGCTCTGAATTATGTGTCAACCTCTTTGTATCCCCTTTTAAATGACTGTTTCATTGCATCTTCCTGTCTAATTTTAGTAAAGAGCTGATGCTGCCAAAGAAAAAAAAAGAGAAATGGCAATGAGGAATATTGGGCTCAAGAGAGGCTTCTAGTTTAACTAAGTAATTAACAGTAAGCAACAGAGTTCACACAAGTCCTCCCTCCGTCTACACCTCCCCCATTAGAAGTGTCAAGGGAAAGGGTAGTTACATAACCAACTTAACAAGGTAGGACATAATGCAGCATAAAAACGGATTAAAGAAAACATTTATTTCCTAAAAACAACAGAGTGGGTCTTACGCAATCTGGCTAACAATTTAACATTTGATCAGAATATACAATAATGCACAGATTAGACAAAAAAAAAATATTATAAATGTAGAAATGTTGCCTTGGCAAGTAACTTAAATAAATAAGTTGAAGTTGAATTACTAGAAGAAAAAAACGAAATACTAAAAGTATAAAATATAAAATACAAATATAAAAAACATCAAAAAAGCACATAAAATAAAACCTGAAAATATATTTAATCTGATTAAAAATATCCATAAATATTATAGTAGTATATAAATGCTAGAATAATACTGTATTCCTACAGCTGTCACATGAGCATTACGATTTCTCCCATTCAGTTTTCTACATTCTCTCTCTCATAAGAAGTCAATATCACGTATTTGTTTGTTGTTACTCTTTATTGGTCAAGTTCAAAGGAAAATATTACAATTCCAGTGCACATAACTGGGAAATCCAAACAATGCCTGGAATAATAAACCTGTCTGGTCCTGTACTCCGAGTCATTCCTCACCACCAGGCACTTATTCATCTTTCTCCTGTGTCAGCTCTTTGTTGCATTATCCATCCTTCCATCCATAGCTTTTCATTTTGCTGTCTACACCTCTCCATCACTCTGACTCGCTCGTACGCAGAGGTGGCTGACTGACTCATATCAAGATGGAGGTGTGTAGTGCTGATACAGTGGCTGCAGACGAGGCTGGGGCTACAGGCCATGACCGATCAAACGTTCTGGTCATGACATATAGTAACTGACAGATCTAACAAACAAATAAAAGAACACTTACTCCATTGCAAACATGGCTGCGTATGTCATGCTGTTCTCTCATTACCAAAGAAATGTGATTCAGTTATAAAAATAACCAGAGATGATGCATATATCTTACTTATCAATTGCTGCTACTATATGAAGCACAGGGCAAATCGGGACAGCTGGGGATGAGGAGATCATATTCACTTCCTAACACTCTGAAGAATAGCGACATAAATGGATATTAGCCAGCAGATGCCATATTTTGTTGTAATTCCATCTTGTTTAAAGTCATCACCAGTCATGGCAAATGTATTCATAATCAGGATGATTCTTAATTGCATTGATGACAACCCAGAGACCTCATCAAAGTAGATTTTTACCAATCTCATTGTACGTTTCTCAAAACCTTCTTAACGCTACGTTGTTTTTAAGTTATACCTTAAGTTGTACCTTGACGTTAATACGTGTTTCCCGAAACGTTCTTAGTTAAGTATACCTTCTGTAAGTCATTCGTCCGTAAGGTTAGTCTAAAGCACTCTTAGCTATACCGTATCGCTGTTCACAGTTCACTCCGCAAGTGGCCACCACAGTGCAAAAAGCTTCTTCACATTTCAGTCGATACGATTGTAATTCTGTGGCAATAAAAAGGGCAGAAAAGTTAATTTTAATTAATTTAAGTATTTTTATGCAAAAAAATTAAATGTATTTATACTGATAGTCTTCCATTATAATTAGGCCCATCGGCTGGCAAACCATTAGGAAGCACATCATTAGTAGTCTATTTAAAGGGAATGAATGTGATGGGGAGTTTGGCCAAACTATGGCAGCGAAACAGCAAATAGTTGTCCTAAATCAAAGACAGCTGCGTCCGCATAGCCTGTTAGTGTATGTGCACTATTTAAAAACATTTAGTCCCCTGGCTACAATGTCAGAGGATACAATTCTACAAAAATGTTGCCTGCCACAGGAGCAAACTCAACAGCTTTTACAATCTTTTTTGGTCAAACTTAGTCGCGACAAACTCGATGGAGCTACAACCTAAGCCCCGAAATTCAGCTGCTGCCAGCTCTCCGTTTTTATGCTGTTGGGAGTTTTCTGGAGGTGGTTGGGATGGCTATGAGCTGATTAAGACCTCGGTGTGACGGTGCGTTCACTCAGTCTAAAAGATCCTCATCGGTCATGCCACTGACCTTTTGCCAGGCACGAAGTGATGGAGGCACATCAAGGCTTCCATGCCATTGCGGGTGTCCCCCGAGTAATTGGCCTAGTGAACGGGACACTTATACCCATCGCAAACCCATCAGTGCTCGACCAGGCCTTCATAATACATATGAACATGATAATATAAATGACCTTTCAAAAGCAAGCGAAGCCAAACAGCCAGTTAATGTAGCTGTTTAAGGCAGAATACTTTTGGCCGTGAGGTTGCGGGTTCGCACACTGCCAAATTATACATACATGCACACACACACACACACACACACACACACACACACACACACACACACACACACACACACACACGTGTATATATACACATATATATATATATATATATATATATAAATCAAACGACCCATCGTTGAAATAAATCGTTATTCCTTATGAGTGTGCATTCTGTATATATATATATGATATCCAAGGTTTCATTTAGTTTGTAATTTTGATTATTTTGTAAATGCAGTGAGCCCCGATAAATGCAATTTCTACTATTTCTAAAGTGCTTCTTTAATGAACATTGCTTTCTCAATACTTTACCCACTCTATCACGCAGTGAAGGAGCTAGGAGCTCCTGTATATAGTGAACAATCGATTCTCGAGCCATCGATATCAACTTATTCAGCACCACCGCCACGGACAGCACCTCCTAATGTCGCACATAAGCAACATCCTAAGGTACAGTTTGGGGAACACACCTAGGAAAGGTATACCCCTAGTTAAGGTGTACCTTTAGAGTCTTCGCTAAGAGGCAACATTATTGGGAAAAGCAGCCCTGGTATAATATAACTTTAGTGACTTTTGTCCTGCAAAACCAACACAAAACTCTTATAATGCATTATTTAAGATTCTATTACTTACAAAGGCCTCATTTTTAACGTAAGTGTGGGTGCTTTTTTATTATTAAATGTGCAAGGCTTTCATTCATTTTAGCAGTACGAAAACAGTCTGTTATGATGCTGGATGTTACAAATTGGTATTTACTATCATATTATTTTATTTATTATTATAATCATAAACACACTAGTTTACAGCACAAAGTTTTACCGTCTACTGCACTTTGCTAGTTGTTTGCCCATAGCAGCTAATGAATAGTAAGTCTAGAACATTTAAAGAAAATAGCTTATTGTGGTGAAAAATAAGGTAGATAATGATAACAAGACAGAGGAACACTATTGTTGAAATCGCTTTCAGAAAAAAAAATCTAGGTAGTTAATGATAAAAACATAACTTTAAAGAGCTTGAGCATTTAAAACAGCAGATGATAATAATATCCATAACATTATTGTGTGTTGGTGTGGACTCTAATATATTTATCTTTGTAGTTTTGTTCTTGGTGCAAACAGGCCTTTTTTATTTATTCGTTATTTGCTAAAATTCTTCCCCTCCACAGTAGCTCTAAAATCTCTTTCCTACTTGGTGAAACACTGAAAAGTTGCCATTTTAAATGGAAATTACTTTCCCCCGATTATTTACTTAACCTCATGTGGTTCCAAACTTACTTGACTTTCTTTCTTTTGTGGAACATAAAAGATCGTTTTAGAAATATCTCAATGTGCATTTATCCATACAATGGAAGTCAATAGTCAGCAAAACTGTTTACGAACATTCCTCAAAATAACTCCTTTTATGTTCCACAGAAGAAAAAAAAGTCAATGTGATATCTTATTGCAATTTCTAATATTGGTTTCCTATTTTAATATACTTTAAAATATAATTTCTGTGATCAAAGCTGAATTTTCAGCATCATTACTCCAGTCTTCAGTGTCACATGATCCTTTGGAAATCATTCTAATATTCTGATTTATTTAAAAAGAGCAGATTTCTATTTTGAACAAATACTGCTTCTTTAAACTTTGTATTCATCAAAGAATCAAAGAAAAGGTATCACATATTCCAAAAAACAATATGAAGCAGCACAACAGTTTCAACACAAATCTTGAATCTTGAATTATGAGTGTTGGAATTGTTGTGCTGCTTCATATAGTTTTTTGGAACGTGAGACTTTTTTTCTTTTATTCTTTGATGAATACAAATAAATTATATTTTAAAGTATATTAAAATAGAAAACTGTCATTTTAAATATCAATAATATTTCACAAAATAATAGTTTTTTTTCTGTATTTTTGATCAAATAGATACAGCCTTGATGAGCAGAATAAACTTCTTTAAAAACATAAAAAATCGTACTGACTTTTGAGCGGCAGTGTATCTATACTTGTTTATCAGTAGATAATAAAATAGAATAATTTCCAGAGGTGATAATATCCCAAAATGTTAGATTTTTCTTCTACTGAACTGGAAATGCATAAGGTGGTCCAGCATAAAATATTTCCTTCATGAGTCTACCCTGACCCCTCCTAACATCCACAACCACATGCAAGGGGACCGTGCATCTGTGTTTCCCCTGTAGCGTCAGTCTGATCCTCTGGCAAAAATCATGAAAGGAGGCTGACAAAGCACTGGCCCTGCCAGAGGAGAGTTGACGGACAGTCGTCCTTGTGCGTGGGTCTAAGGTGATCCATCATTCCAGCCCTGCCGTGTTTCTGAAGCACAGCTTGAAGGACAGAGGAAGGTTCCATAGGTACAAATCTCACGGGGAGAGAAAGGGACTTTGAAAGAGGTTCAGAGGGTTTCCAATCTATTGGCTCTACCTGGCCTCAACGGAGACAGCTGCTCAGTGAAGCGAACACTTTGAAGCACATACAAAGGCTCTAATCTGTGAAGATATTGGCGCAGCACTAAGATAGATGCGCTAGAGCCCACTGAAAAAAATCCATAGAAAATATCTGGCCTTGACAAACACGCTAGTTAACAGATTTCTCAAGAGCGCTTTGGGAACAACCAAGCTTTTTTTAATCATGGGGAAAATAGAATTGTGATAAAAAAAACGACTGCTCTACGAGAGCCAAATACAAGAACAAAAATAGACTAATAATAGTATAAATGTGAAAACATACTGTACAATTCCTTTTGGGGTATAAGTGCTGAGTAGTAGTAGAACCTAAACTCACCCATATACAATACCATTCAAAAGTTTGAGGTAAGAATTTTTGTTTTTGAAAAAAGTATCTTTAGCTTACATGCACTTATTTTATCAAAAACATAGTAAAATCCGTTTTTAAAATTTAAATATATTCCTGTGATAACATAAATCCAGTTTTGAGTGTCACATGACCTATCAGGAAACATTCTAATATGTTGATTTGCTGCTCAAAAAAATATTTTTGATTTTCAGTATTGAAAAAAGTTGTGCTGCTTAATATTTTTGTAATAACTGTGAATAGGTTTACTAGGATTTTTTGATGAATAGAACATTAAATGCCTTCTAAATGTCTACTGTCATTTTTTTATTAATTTAATGCATCCTTGCTGAAGAAAAATCGTAAAAACTGACTGACCCCAAACCTTTGAAAAGTAGAGCTGATAAACCTGTTTACTATAGTGAACTACTTCATTAGCATAATTTGTCTAAATAAACAAGTAATTGATCTAATAATTAATTTAATGATACATTGTTTCAATTAGGTCTCTGCATTTTTTTGTAACAAAATATAGTAAAAATCTGCTGTTCATCACATTGTTTTTACAGTGTTCTAGTTTCATTAACTGTGTTTTTCTTTCTAAAACATTTACAAAATACTATAAATAATAAATAATATCTTTATAAATAAATATAAAAAAATATCCTGTTCCATTAAATAGCTTCAATATAGTTCGCATTTTCGTTAGTAGTTTGTAGTGTTTTGGACATCCCTGTGTGTTCTCTGCACTGCCTGGCCATATTAATGTCTTGTTTGAGGAAACCCTGCACCGCTGCATACCCCTCCTTCCTCTCCAACATTCCCAAATAGCCAAAACAGTTGCCTCATTATTTACAGATCCTCACCGGAACTCATTCAGATGGATGGCGGAGCCCACTAAAGCAAGAGGATCGAACCAAACCCAAAATACTGCCTAGGATCCTCAGAGAGCCAACCGCCCGAGACTTTCAATCACGAGGTGAATCCCAACCACTTAAAGAGGAGAGAGGAAATGGCTCAGCAGAGTGCAAAAAGAGAGAGTCTACCACACATTCGTTAAAACATGTCAGCACATTGCAGACTTTTGATGAAGAGAGAAAAAAGTAATGAATACACAATACAGATATTCTGTAAATATTATATCATAATATTAGATTTACATTTGAAATATTATGTTAAAATATTCACATACATATTTTCAGGTCTTATTGCATAAAATATATAGTTGTTTTGTAATTATAGGTTTCAATATATCAAGGAGATCAATATATCTCCAAGGCATTAAAAAGTAAAAAACAACTAATAAAGACAAAAGAGAATTTCCTATTTTCACACAGCTTTAAATTATTGACAAATCTTTGTCAATACACATATCATTCTGTCAATAAAAGGAGAATTGGAGCTGCAAGTAGAAAGCACGACTCTCCATCAAACAACTTGATATCACTGGAGATTTTCACCCCCTCTTCGCTCTCACTGCAGATGGCCGCAGGAAACAACTATTGATTCAGGAATTACACTGAGACTTATGCAAACATTAGACCCACGCATTAATGAGCAAGTTGGAGGAAAGATAGACAGAGAGTTACCATGTTTAAATAATATATGCATGATATAGAAAGAGCGACACAGAGGGAGAAACAACGAAATAGGATGAATTCTGTTCACAGAGGGATCCAATCTGGAGAAACAGTCCCCACAAGCCCCTGGCTATTTTCGTCACTGCTTGGCTTGTGCGGTTTCGTGTTTTTTTTTTTGGTTAGCCAAACCCTTGGAAGAAAGCCTTCTGAGAGAATGATGAGGAGAGAGAACATCGTGGCTTTAAACACACACATGGACACAGTCCTATCTGTTTGGCACATAATCTTCTCTGTTGACAGACCAAACAAAGCAAAGGGACTCTTGCTGTGTTCATAGAGCCTGATTGAAAGCTTCATACATTTTAAAACCAGATGGAGCAGAAAAAAGGCGCTGCTGAAGATATTATTTTGCACACTGTTTCCATACAGTTTTACAGCTCCTCCCATTATACCCTCTAGCAATCTGTTCAGAGCATTGACATAATAAGAAAAAGGGCAACTCAAGGGCACTTAGAAGCTGTCAAGGGGTCTGAAAATAATGTCTCATAGACATTAAAAAAAATGACTAGGGAGCCACAGGCTTTGAAAATGAAAAACTGAAATGTCAAATGACATTTTTAGTTTACAATAGTGAAACCTCACCTATAAATTACAGTTTTGTCATTATTTACTCACCTTCATGTCATACCAAACCCATAAAAGTGAAGTCATATTTACTGTTAATCTGTGAAATTTTGTGAGCAAAATCCAGTCATTTTAATATGAATTCAGGATTCCCGACATTTCGGGAGTTTCGTGCGACGTTCACTCGTCTTCAAGTTGGTCATGCACTGATTGACAGAAAAGTTGTTCGGTTTGAAAGTGACTTTTGTGTGAGCTCATTTTTATACATTTCAACACAATGGACTATGTGCCTTTTTGCATGCAAAATGTCACTACTGTGACAACACCTTTAGACTTGGGTTAAGATGTTTATTTTATATGAAATTGAGAAAGATCCAAAAAGCTCATAAATGCATTGTAAAACAAATCCATACGAGATGAGAAATTTAATGTCCCATAAAGAAATATGAGCACTAGGGTGCATCAAAAAATCAAATGCAAGATTTTCACTTAGGCCCTAGCATAAAGTCATTCCACTCAAAAAAAAAAAAAAAAATTTTTTTTGTTGTTGGATCCTTATTTGTGCTCTGCATTTAAACCATCCTACTGCACACACTCAGTGCAGTCAGTAGTAAGCACACACACACACACACACACCATGAACACACAACCAGAGCAGTGGGCAGCCATTTGCTGAGAGAACCAATACCTGGGAGCAAGTGGGAGCAAGAGGGGGTTTGGTCCTTGCCCAAGGGCACCTCAGTTGTGGTGGAAGAGAGCGCTGTTCATTCACTCCATCCACCTACAAGTCCAGCCATACTGAGAATCAAATCCACAACCTTTGGGTTATAAGTCTGACTCTTTAACCATTAGGCCACAAGAGGGAGGGATGGAGGGCTAGGAACATGAGGTTTATGGAAGTAGCTGACCCAGTAAATATACAATTAACGATACGAAATTTGACTACAATATTTATTACTTGTAATGGCGTTCATCAGATATGGGGTTGAAACAACTTTTCGAAATTTAGTATTTTTGGCAATATTTCAGACCTGATACAAAAACTCAATATTTTGGTGTTTCAGATACTTTCAGTAGCTAAATCACTCCTTTCCAAATTACAGAATGAATCTAATTAAACAACTAAGTCACAAGCAAGTGACTTCAAATCAGTTTCTTAAATCTGTTTGGCTGGCCCATTAAAAGGAGAAGAATTGTTGAGTTAAGGCGATATTTTAGTTTTCTTTGCGCACAAAAAGTATTCTCATAGCTTCATAAAATTAAGGATGAACCACTGATGTCACATGAACTAGGCCTATTTTAACGATGTCCTTAATACCTTCCTGGGCTTTGTGGTAGTTGCATATGTATTCCATCAGAATTATATTATTTTGTGTTCTGAAGATGAACAAAATTCTTATGAGGGTGAGTAATTAATGACAGAATTTTTATTTTTTAATCAAATTTGTATTGAATTATTCTAGTGCTGTCAAACGATTAATTGCGAACAATTGCATCCAAAATAAAAACAATATTTTACATAATATATTTATGTGTACTGTGTTTATTTATTATGTATATATATAAATACACACTCATATATTTTGAAACTATTTTTATGTATATACATTTATATTTTTATATTCTAAAATTGTAAATGATATATAAATATATTTAATATATAAACATAACATATTTGTATTAAATATATACATGCATGTGTTTGTATTTATGTATACATAACAAATATACACAGTACACACTTATATATTATGTAAACAAAAACTTTTATTTTGGATAAAAATCGTTTGACAGCATTAAATTATTCTTTCTTTTTTTTCATTTTGTGTCACATTTGTGACCATTTTACAACAAGCCCTTCTCTAGTAACACAATATTTCATATATTTGAGCTATCTGATACAGCATAAGACTCTGGGGTAATAACTGGAAAACACAGCAGTAAACATACAAATCACAAACATTTTACTTACTGACCTCTTTATAAACCATTTAAAAGCACCAATAACCCTTCATCCAGCTGCCGGGCTCATATTATAAAGCAGTGTTTACTCAGGTTGCGCTGCGAGTAAATAGGTTGAGCGTGGCTCTGTGGAGAGGGGCATATGCCCATGTGGCGATGCTATCATGCACACTGATATGACGGTAGGAAACAAACTTGTCTCGGCTATGACTGAATTACACAAAAAGAGGCTTGTATCAGCACTATGCTGCTGAGTTGACATACCCACTGCTGAGAAGCTGAAAACATGCCCACTTGCACGGCTGTCCTAGAGGTCACACAAATCCATACTATGCAAAATTGCCCCTCACCCTCCCCAAAAACATGCATTTGTCATTCGCCGCTTAATTTATCAACTGACTGTGTAAAATAACACTGCAGGACTGAGAGGATGGAGGGAAAGAAACAGGCGGCTGAAAGCAGAAAGATCATTGGGAGTGAACAATCTGTCCTCTACTCATCCTCCCGCGGCAGCGATGGCTCCCCAGTAGAATAAAACCCATCATGTGCAACACACTGCAAACAGAGCTGCAGATAGCCACAGAGGAAGGAAGGAAAGGCTGAGACGCTGAGGATGTGGTACTCTACATCAGACCGGTGGTAGTCTGATTACTACACAGGCAGGGCTGCTGCTCCTCTGCAGTGATTTACACTGCGCTCAAAATGGCGAGTGACAGACCGGGCGATTAATCTGTTTAACTAAAACCTATTGTTCATACACAGTAATAGGACAGGAACTTATCAGGCTGGCTAGAATTACCACAATGGCAGCATGTGCGTTTAATCTGCTGAGAAGGTTAAATGGGCTATATAAATTTCAGACAAATTCATCATTATCACTCAAGGGGCCGACTCTATCATCAGGGACCGGTCTCAGAGTGTGGAGAACACAGCATGTTATGACACCAGATGAGGAGTATAAGGATTTGTGCAGCGGCGAGGAAGTGTTGACGGGAAGAATTACGCATCTGATAACATAAATGTCAAAATAAGGAAAATGAAGATCAAATGAAATAGTTTAATGAGAGCGGGAAACTGAAAGTTGTGGGCAGGGCAATGGAAAGTCACACACTGTAAACCCGGATAAGTAGAATTTACTTAAAAAAACCCAGGTAACCGATTGCCTTAAAATTTTTAAGTAATGAAGCATTAGTTGAATAAGTGAGGTGAACTACGTTCAATGTACTTAAGCCCATAATGGAATGGAATAGAACATTTAAGTTGAATGTACTTATAACCGAGTTACAGTAACTGAAGATACTTAGTTTAAACAATCTTTCCCCACCCATTTATTTAACTCAGCTTGTTAAGTAAGCATTACTCCATAACTAATTTAACTAAGTTGTATATTCTAACTGACCCAACTTAACTTTTTGTTCCTGAAATTCAAAATATCTTTCAATTAATAGAGCCATGTAAAATACATACATACAACTGCAACATTACACAACATCCAATTGTATTTTTATTGAACATGTCCTTTTTTAGCAACAAAAGAAACAAAGCCATGGCCTAATAGGGTTCTAGTGTGTAGTTTCCTCAGTGATGGTAAGAAAAGAAAAAAAAATATCTTCCTCTTTACTGCCAATCATTACAATATTGTACTGCACCTCTTCAAATTTGGTTGACAAACTGCAAAACTCAGCCCGGTTGCTCAGACAAACTGCAAAACTCAGCCCGGTTGCATGGGTGACGTCAATGCCGTGTCATGCCATCCCGCCTTGTGCCGTCCACGAGCTTCTACGTTTCAAAATAAAAGCTTCACAGAGCTTCTACTTTTCAAAGTAAAAGCTCAGGTCTGGAATAAAATACTTTTTGTTAAAAAAATCTCTCTATAATATAAATGCAGATTATCATGCTAATGAATAAAATACTTAAAGCTAATGCTTTAAATATTTGGTGTTTTTTAACTAAAAAGTAAGATACATGCAGACTATCATGCTGATGAATAAAATACTTAAAAATATATGTCCGTCTATAAAATAAATGCAGACTAAATTTTAAATGAGGTTTGATCAAATGTATGTTAACATCAGGGACACAACAATAACGTCCAGAAATCACGAACTTACCAGTGACTCCATCTGGAAAATAATTTGCGATTTCGTATTTTGTTTTGACCCTCTGAACTTACCGTTGGACAGGCAAAACTTGATGATATTAAGTTGTTTTAGCTCAAACACATAATTACAATAAGATAGGCCATTAAAAGTACAGTTTACTCAGAATTCATAATTAATGTAAAGAAATGACACATGTTTAAGTAATACAAACTCAGTTTGTTTGAGTAGACACTACTGATTGGACTTAAAAACTCAATTACAATAAGAAAGGACAAGAAAAAGTTCAGCTTAATCAGAATTAACAAGTAATGTCAATAAATTAGACACATTTAAGTAATATGTACTCAATCTCTTTGAGTTGAATCAAAATCTGGGTTTACAGTGCAATACTTTAGTTACAGCAATAAAACTATATATTTTTTTTCACTGGCCTTAAGAATATTTACCTATTTTATGTATTTATTTGCCATAACAATATAGTTGTCTGCAACATATTTACACACACACACACACACACACACACACACACACACACACACACACACACACATGTTGGTTTTTATGGTTTACGGGGACTTTCCATAGGCGTAATGGTTTTTATACTGTACAAACTGTATGTGCTATTGCCCTACACCTACCCTACACCTAAACTTAGCCCTCACAGGAGACGGTGCATTTCTATTTTCCCTCAAAAAAACTCACTCTGTATGATTTATAAGCGTTTTAAATTATGGGGACACTGAAAATGTCCTCATAAATCACCTTCTCCTTGTAATACCTATGTTATACCCATGTCATTATACAAATTTGTGTCCTCATAAACCACATAAACATGCACACACACACACACACACACACACACACACACACACACACACACACACACACACACACGAGCCATATGTCTGGCTCGTGGATTCTCCTCTCTCTGTTCCATCCATCATTTACTCAGTGTAGTCAATTTTCTCAACCCCGTCCAATTCAACCTGACCAGGCACACTCTTTCTCACACACACACACACACACACACACACACACACACACACACACACACACACACACACACACATACAATTTATTTCAGTTATAAAATTTACTGAAAGATATATATTTTTCCAAAAAGAAAATTATACAGCAAAAACTAATTTAATAAATCAATTTAACTGGAAAACAGTAGCATACAGTGTAAAACATCTCTCATTCATTCTCTCTAGAGAGCATTTAATTCCACCCGAATTGTGTAGTGCAATATGACTCATCAAAATATTCCTCCATTTCCTGGAAGAGAGTGACTGTTAATGTTAAATGTGTGTATCTGCTTCCATCAGTTGTAGCCTACTCCAGACGGCTTTAAAAGTAACAGAAAAGCTGCAAAGCTCCAATTTTGATTGCATGGGGTTATGATGCTGTCTCTGCTAGAAGTTAAAGAAATACATTTCTTGAGTAACATATTTTCATATTTTGTAACTTTCCACAAAACACAATTGCCTGTAGGACTGTCGCGATAACCGCAATATTGCAATACTGCTATTGATGAGCATAACCGCAGAGGAATGCAATAACCACAGCAACCGCGATATTTGCATGTTTTTTCGTATAAGGCTATGCCCTTTTCTTTTACACTTCATGCATGTGTACTGAAAATTAAATAGGTTAGTAATGATAACATACTGTGTACCATGCTGATTTGTACAGAGGCAAGTAGATTTGCACTTAACAAGCCTAAAAAGTCAGCGAATGAGAGCGATCGACTGAAAATAGCAATTGAACTGGGCACAAGGAGGAAGAACCGGAAGTCCAGGCACAACCGTGGCTGATCTTCACTATTCCCCTCTGATGCTATGTCAAAAACCACTAAGCATGATGGGAAAGGGCAAAAATACATTTGGGAAAATATGGTGCACCTTTATGCAACATCTTCATGGATCTGGCTTGATGGACAATCACCATTCTGGCCCACGGGCCTAAATATGGGACCACAAAGCAGAAACTCCAGAAGCGGTTTACAAACAAACTATGGCAGACCTAGAGTCTGTATCACTGCAAAATCTGAGCACAAACACAATTTATACAATGCCAGCACATATGTCAGCAGAACACATTAAAATGCATTCAAACATTCACACACAGTGAGAATGCCGGGCTCAGGGCATTGGGGGAAGGGTGCATACACGAATATATCATACACTACATGCACTTAGTCTGTATTTGTGCCAGCTGAGAGCCAGAAGACAGATTTCACAAAGAGACACCAGTGCTGACTGCTGACTAGATGGGGCCCAGGCAATCCCTATCACAATGCATGGAGGGCCTGTACTGCTTCTGTTCAGTTCACATCGCAGGTATGATTATTATTGACTTAAAAGGTTTGCTTTTCAAATAGGACTTAATCCAAACCAACTCTAGGTCCACCAACAATATCACTTAATGTACGTTCTCCATTTCTCTAGCTAAAACAGCATTAATGTAAGTATCCAGTATGCAGCTTCAGGTTGAACTCACAGGCATTGGTAACAGCGAAGCTGTTGGCAGTCTCAATGTTGTCCACGTGGGGTACCAGGTTAAAGGGGGCCTCAGATGCATTAGGGCTTGTGTTGTGAAGAAAAATGGCCAACCGAAAGGCAGTGTACTCCTGATCTGTGTTCCTGATGAACAGCCCGCCTGCAGGAGAGAGAAAGAAATAGAAGAGGAAAAGTTGAAAGAGTCGGGGAAATAACACATTGCACCAAAAACGTCATATAGATAACTGGCTATTTGATTAAGAAGATAGAGATATGAGTAGAAAAAAACACATGGTTCAAGGACACTGAAATTCAAGTAATATCAGATGAGTCAAGTGCACACTTGCACACACCAGTGAGCTTTCACAGGCGAATAAGCCCATTATGCACATATATGACATCTCTCTGGAAGATTCAAAGAAAGATTGTACAATAAAATTGCCATTATTATTCACGGTGAAAACCCATTCTTCATTCACCAAGAAAATGCATGTAGTTGTACTTAAGTATGGCCAAAATTAGGTCTTCAGTGCTACAATGACGAGGTTAAATACTAGTCAAATTTCATTATTGAGCCGTGTCTGCTTGTCGTGCATGGAGAAACTCATTAGTGCAGTCACTTTACAAAAATTCATTTTAAAGGGGTCATATGATGCTTTTTTAAAGATAATTATTTTGTGTATTTGATGTAACAGAATATGTTGACATGCTTTAATGTATAAAAAACATTATTTTTCAAATACTGTACATTATTGTAGTTCCTCTAAGCCCCGCCTTTCTCAAAAGCTTTGTTTTCTACAAAGTTCCTCCTTCCGACAAGCACAGTCTGCTTTGATTGGCCAGCTGACCCAGTGCATTGTGATTGGCCGAACACCACAAGCCGCGTCGGAAATTTAACACCCTTTACCATAACTGCGAGCTTTAGCTTTCAAAATGAATGCAAAGACAGTTAATAATGTCCTTAGTTATACCATCAGTTCAAGCCGAGAGGGGAACAGAGTCGCGTGACAGACATAGTGATGATGCTCGTATGTGTCTGCAGAACACAAGCCTCTGTTGCTCTGTTGTGTGACCGTATCTCCCTCTCTCACACACACACACACACACACACACACACACACACACACACACACACACACACACACACACACACACACACACACACACACACACAATGCTGCGCTGTGACCTCGCTCTCTCTCTCTCTCTCACACACACACACACACACACGACGCTGCACTGTGACCCTCTCTCCCTCTCTCTCTCTCTCTCTCTCCCTCTCACACACGAGCACACAAACACACACATAACGTTCTAAACTCCACATTTGAACAGTCAATAACAAATACTTAAACTAATAACAAAACATACAGTTACTGATTCAGAAGCGCCAGATTGTCATTGCAAAGTCAGAATTACCTCCTCTCCTAGGTTCACGAAATGGTTGTCCATAAAATGCGTTGCTGTTCAAAGCTTCTTCCTGACACGGCTGCTTCAACACTACTGCGGTTACTGAAACCATGCCTTATGCACATATTTCCACATTGTGACGTAGACATGTGGTGCGTGTTTGAATGAGCCGTTTTAGGGGCGTGGCAGAATCTTAACTTTTATAAAGAATATCTCTTTGGTTTTGAGACTTTAGTCTTTGCAACTTCAGGGATCTTATATATGCACGATCAACTTGTAACACTCCAAAGAGAAAGAAAACTTGAAATTGCATCATATGACCCCCATTAATGGAAAAATACATTTAAAAGATAATCAGTGGTTGAAGCAATAGAGAAAGCAAACTGTTGAGGGGAAAGCGCACGACCTAAGATATCCAAAGCATGAAGTGTGCTCTTTATTTTAAATGATTCCAAGAGGCTCATAAACACAGGTTGATGTGACAGGTGCTTAGGCAGATGCGTGTGTTGTTTTTCCAAGCACAAAACTAGCCTTTTCTGGTTATATTCTTCTCTGTAGATGTCTGTCTTAATATATAATGTGTATTTTTTTGGGTGCTGAGAGAAACTGACATACATAATGCTTATCCGCGTGCACGAAAATGTGCTCATGCGCATGAACCAGATGTGAAGCAATGTACGTTTAATTGAAATCCTACATGTAAATCAAGCAATTATTATTATAATTTTATCAGAACAGTAACTCTGATGGGATTATAACATGTAATGGGATCTAGAATGTCCCTTTATTAGGCCTACATTTACAGGAAAATGATTAGAACGTTAAAAGTTTTAACTGTGACCAGAGTTTTCACAATGTAGCCAATTATTTATATTTGAAACTTTTTTTATAAAGTGCAATATTATCAAGCATTGATTGTGTAGAGGAGAACATTGGGCCGAATATCGAAAACGAAAAATAATATCTAGTTTATATGAGGTGCCTAATGTGGAAGAAGACCCCAATTGTATTTTTTGTTTGTTTGTTCAAGTAATACTACAGTGTTTATATGTTTTTTAGCCATGGATACTTCAACTATATTTATTTGACATAATTGCCTTCTATTCGTCTTGTATATATTATATACAGTGTGTATGTATATATATATGCTAACACCTTTTTCCCCTACATTGCAGGGTGGGCTTCTCTCACTATAGTGGGTGGGGAGCGTGAAATGGAAAACCCGGAGTGTAGCTGGAGCTGAGTGATTACAGAATGCTTAGAGCAAGGAACTATCTATTGCTCCATTCCAGTTCAGCTCTGGCTTTTAATCCGCATGTTGCTTGGTGACTCAAAAAGCTTGACACTTTGGCTACTTTTGGAACTATTTTCGTTGACTAAAAAGAAATACATAGCTTACTAACCTGCTATTTTCTGTCGAAGTTACTCACTATTAATTAAATTGTTTCAATAATCAGTCAATGATAATGTCTAAACATACTAAATGTAAAAGGCAACAAAACACCTCCCTTAATGCCTGAAACGTCACCACATTGAAGCACAGCTGACATTTTTTTTTTACTGTAAATGTGATGCATTTTTATAGTGTGATTATGGCATTCTATTCCTCAGATAACAGTACACATTACATAGGCTATTCTCGGCCAAGAGAGATCAGGAATCTCACAGGCACCAGGAGTCTCAGGGCTTATGACATAGAGCTTGATGCAGTATTGGAATAAATTAAACCACTTTCCATTGACGAGGTGGTGAACTGATATTTAAGTCGCCTTATGATTATATATCCAAATTGTTTTCATTTGACCAAGCATTCATTTATACATAAATAAACTTTCACTGCGTTTGTGCCCTTGTTCAGGATGAACCACCTTCAGAACAGCATCCCGTTGGAGCCACGGAGAGCACTGCAGTGGTGCCATGACCAAAACGTGGCACAATGATCTGGTTGACAGCTACAAACAAACAAAAAGTATCCACAAAACTATTTCCTCCCAAAATTATCTTTGCAGTCATACAACAAAACCTACTTCTAACCGAATTTTTTGCGCACTGACATTCGCAGTTGACCACAATGCAGACGGTCTTATTTTTGTCATTCAATTGACACAGTTTAACGCACTTAACGTGAAGCTCGTGTTTTTGAGATGAACCGCTGTACTTACCGATTTGAACGCTGCTCGGAAAAGCACCCATAGTAAGTCCCCAAACGCAAGAGAATAGCAGTAAAAGCTGATTACAAGAAATCCTCATTTTGTTAGTTCAAATTTGTGAGAGACATTGAGGATGACGTCAGTTGGGTAAAGGACAGAAAGGAGAAACGTTGTTAGAAATCCATTCTTGCCGGGTTTTTCTCCTGCAGTGGCACGAACCCTGGTGCGACTCCGTCCGGCGGTAGACGGTCCACATGCAAGATGGGGGGAGCGCGAGCGCGAGCGCGAGCGCGGTGGGCAGTGTCTACATACACATACACACTCATCACACATGCGCCTTCTCTACACCATCACTCACTCACACACACACACACACACACACACTCATTCTCGCGGGGGTTCGGGTGTTCATTCTCTTTAAGTGCCGTATTCCGAGACAGCACAGGCGACTTCTCGTCCTCAGCCGTGCGAAAGCTGTCCAGATGAAACAAAAGCTAAGTTACAATAGTTAGAATACATGATGATACATGGTGTTTTTTCTGTCAGATGTGCAGTCCAGTAATTTTACAGTAATGTGGGTTATTTTGCTTTGAAATTTACAAATGAGTGGCATAACAAACATTGACCAGTAGGCTCTTCATATGTTTAAACCGAATTTAAACCGAAAATGCCATCAGATAAACCAAGTGCAAATGAACTAAATCACTATCGTTGACCCTCATGAGGTGAAATTAATTGTAAAAAATCGGATTTATGAAAAAAAAAACTTTTAGCTGAGATAGCACTATATATGGAATCTGAGGGTGCAAACATATTGAGAAATCGCCTTTAAAGTTGTCCAAGTGAAGTTCTTAGCAATGCATAATACTAATCAGAAATTAAGTTTTGATATATTTATTGTAGGAAATTCACAAAATATCTTCATGGAACATGATCTTTACTTAATATCATAATGATTTTGGGCATAAAATAAAAATGTATCATTTTGACCCATACAACATATTGTTGGCTATTGCTACAAATGGTCCAGGGTCACATATACAATCCACAAATCATGGCTGAGGGAGGGTTGTGACAAGTTCCCGTGTATTTTTATTATATATTAAATCAAAGTTTGAGACACATGGCTCAGACATACTAAATTTAGACACTGAAACTAAATGTTACAGGACAGAAAGCAAATGGCAGACATGAGTCTTTGGAATAGATTAAAGACATTCAACACATTTTGTTGACATTTAATGAATTACCACTGACTTTTCATTTTCTGGTCTTTAACTCGCTATTCTCTTTAGTCCCATAAATCATACTGTTCATCACAATCTCCATTTCCTCATTTTCTATATCAGTCTTAGTAAAACCTTTAGTGTTTAAGGAACGCTGTCTGTGAAAAATGAGCACAGGGTTAGTGACATTTGGTTTTGTACAAATGTATTGATCGTACTGTACTCACACTTTTAAAAATACAGATTCCAATTAGAATGCCACTACATGTTAAGTTCCACAGTTTTCAGAATTCACTGATGCTTTAACAAACCTATAACAAAACATTTAAATGTTCAACGAACCATATAGCTCCATTATAAAAGTTAAAAAATATATGGTTGTGAAGCAAGTAACCATTTTTAAGAGAGTACTTCAAGTCTATTGAGACACTCTGACTGTATTACCTCAAATAACATCTAACATGGCTTTAAATGAGTAAATACTTTCAAAAGTGACTTATAAATGTTACTTGCAGCCATTTGCCCCAATATTTGAATTAGCAAATCAATTAGGCAGCTTTAACGAACCATGACATTCACTGTGCGTGAACGGAGAGTGGTGTTGACTGCAGTGTCTCTGTCCAAGGTCCTGAATCTATACAGCCCTATTGAAATTCAAAACAGAGTTTGCGCAAGATATATTGACTTCAACTTCAGTAATCTCCATAAAGAAGTGACAATATTTACATTTTTGACAAGCTTTTATGTTTTAAAGGAATAGTTAACTTTGCAATTGTTTACTCACCCTCAAACCATCCAAGATGTAGTTGAGTTTATTTCTTCATCAAAAAGATTTGGAGAAATTAAGCGTGATAAATTGCTAACCATTGGATCCTCTGAGGTAAATGGGTGCCATCGAATGATCACAATAAACCACAAACAACATGATTCCAGGTCTTGTGAAGTGACAAGCTGCTTTCTCCATTGAAAAACTTGTCTTATCTGAATTAGGAGCACATTTTACTAGCGTAAACAGTTTTAAACAAATATGTGGGTAGATTTTGTTTATGGTTGGACTATTTCACTAAAGGAAGCATTATTAAGGAAAGTAAAAGATAAAATGCCTTGATGTATTTCACTTCGCAAGATGTTGATGAGTCGATTGGACTAGGGTGATGTGTTTTTTTTAGCTGTTTGAACTTTCATTCTGATGGCACCCATTCGCTGCAGGTGATCCATTTGTGAGCAAGTGATGTAATGCAAAATGTACACAAAATCCAATGAAGAAAGAAACTCATCTAGATCTTGAATTAATCGTTTTTGGTCAACCATTCCTTTAAAATTGATGTTCTGGTTTCATAAACGCTCCAAATGACAGACATTTCACAACATTTAATGAGCAATTATGGAGCGACTAGAAACTGACACAGCAAAACAAGGCATCTCATTAGCAGACACATATTTAGAGAAGCAACAGTCATAAAAACAAATCCATTGTATAATAATACATAAACAGGGAAAAAACTATCGTGGTTTATATAGTGTAATTTTGCATTATTTATTAATTGCAAGTCTGAAATGGTTTGAGATTTTTGTAACCCCTTCCATTTTTGTATTCATGAATTTTGTGTTTCTAAACTCTTTGTGTTTCTGTTTGTGCACTGTTTAACCTGAAAAGCCTACAATAGGCTATTTAATGCAGGTTCCCATTGTGACAGTATGACCCACTGCAGGTCATAATAATATTTTTCCCATGATAGGTTGCATTATATTGTTCGCAGTTAAAGATCATGGACGCAACATTTCTTCTTTATCAGACTGGTGGTAAATGAGGTGTCCAAAATCATTAGTCTCTCTGCCTTTTTCATATACCCAGATGCTGGTATCTCAGCAACTCTCAAGAAGTCAATTGCATCGCCTGTTTGGCTGAACTACAAAATGAAATTGGCTCGACTGGGTCGTGAGATTGGGTCAATGCAACATCACAGAGACTGCTGAAGGTTCCTATTAGATTCCTCAGTTTTATGACTAACTGGCAACCCACTGGCTTCCTTGGACTGAGAGGTCTGCTTCATTTTGGAGCCATTCGGGTACAGTGCCTTATGTTTATATCACTGTCTTATGGCTCTGTAATGGCTTTGCATCACTGTTCTGTTTGATCTTGAGACTGATTCTTGCACAGTGCTACGAGTCCAACACAGAAACAAGTATACAAACAATTGATGTATTAAGAATCACTATGTTTAAGGACTTACATCTTCGACTGAAAATCAAGGCATTCAGAGAAAGAGATCAAGTGACAGTGAGTTCAATGAGTCTGGCTCTTCCTATCTTTCACATCCTCATATTCATAGTATTTAGCCTGCGGGCAAACCCAGAGCCAAAATGAGATCAGTCAGTTTGCACCAAGAAGGATGTATCAATGTTTAATTGAATTTACTTGTATTTTTGAGGAATGTCTTTAAAAATTCACGGGTAAATCTATTGACGACACCCCGTTGTGAATGCATGATGGGTTGGGAGCTTGTTAAAGGTGTGTGTGCAATGTCAAGCTTGCTTTAGTCTGGTACAAGGACTTCTGCTGCTGAAGGGAGATTGGAAAATCTGCGAACACCACCCCGACTGCTGTATCTGATATAAATCCCTTTGCAGCAGAATGTATTGATGCAGAAATAGTTACAGCACAACAGAAGGCACAAACCTTCTAGACTCAAGGTGGGTCTTGATGGATAAAACAAATAGATTTGTACAAACCTGCAGTTGATAGGAGGCGAATGTTAGTGCTCTGATGCAAACTCATATCCGTGGATGGATTCATTGGAATTACAGTCACTAAAGTAGATCAATGATTGATTTGGGCCTCTTGAGGTTTTTCTCAGTGCAGATGGCTTGAATGAGAAATGCTGCTGTAGGTATATGGCACAGCCCCTTGGGGGCCTGTGGGGGAGCAAAGAGCTTTTGATCAGCAATCGGTGCTCAGGGATCTTCTCTCGGACATAGGGCAGTCTAATATAGGGAAAAGGGCAAACGCTGTAATTTCACGCATTGATCCACTGCCGCTATCTCTGTCTATGTCCAACTGAAGCCTACTCATTTAGTAGCCAATCACACTCGCGCACGGTCAAAAATAAACTTTTTCCACAACTGCAGACTTTTATGCATGCTTTTTTTAAGTTTGAAATATTTAGTGAACATTCAACTGCACAGAAAATCTCTCCTGTGGTGTTCTGCTAAATAAAGTAATATGAGGATAAATAAAGATTTATATTATTATTTATCATCTCTAGTCATATCATATATATATATATATATATATACATACACACACACACACACACACACACACACACACACACACACACACACACACACACACACACACACACACACACACACAAAAAATATTGGATAAATAGAGGATAATATTGGATAAAGATTTATATTATTATTTATTATTACCATTCATAATATATATATATATATATATATATATATGCATATATGATGGTAATATTAATTACCATTATTTATTAATATATTACATTTTTCATATAAATAATATTTATTGTAAGAACATAAGGGACAATAATTTAAAATAATTTAATTTAAAACAAGATTTTGGCATTCAAAATACAAATAGTAATATGAGGATGAATACATTTTGTGATGTTTAGTTTTAGATTTAGGTTTAAATATTAGCATAATTTATGTATACATTTAATACATTTAAAACAATTCGTTTTTGCTTTTGTATTTGCATAGGCTGCCTCATAAATGCCACAAGCCATTCTTTCTTGTGCTGTGGTGATGTGACAATAAAAGTGATTTGATTTTATTTTATTTCTCTTCTGTATATGCATGTGGGTGTTTTCACATTTGCTCTCTATGCAGAAGTACGTTCTCCCCTTTCATAAACAATAACTGCAGGCAGGCCCAGCAGCATTTCAAACACATGACATTTTCCCTGGGAATGTGTAATTGCACCAGTGTCGTCACTCTTCTATTTTTTGGGTGCTGAGAGAAACTGACATACATAATGCTTATCCGCGTGCACGAAAATGTGCTCATGCGCATGAACCAGATGTGAAGCAATGTACGTTTAATTGAAATCCTACATGTAAATCAAGCAATTATTATTATAATTTTATCAGAACAGTAACTCTGATGGGATTATAACATGTAATGGGATCTAGAATGTCCCTTTATTAGGCCTACATTTACAGGAAAATGATTAGAACGTTAAAAGTTTTAACTGTGACCAGAGTTTTCACAATGTAGCCAATTATTTATATTTGAAACTTTTTTTATAAAGTGCAATATTATCAAGCATTGATTGTGTAGAGGAGAACATAATATCGAAAACGAAAAATAATATCTAGTTTATATGAGGTGCCTAATGTGGAAGAAGACCCCAATTGTATTTTTGTTTGTTTGTTCAAGTAATACTACAGTGTTTATATGTTTTTTAGCCATGGATACGTCAACTATATTCATTTGACGTTATTGCCTTCTATTCATCTTGTATATATTATATACAGTGTGTATGTATATATATGCTAACACCTTTTTCCCCTACATTGCAGGGTGGGCTTCTCTCACTATAGTGGGTGGGGAGCGTGAAATGGAAAACCCGGAGTGTAGCTGGAGCTGAGTGATTACAGAATGCTTAGAGCTAGGAACTATCTATCGCTCCATTCCAGTTCAGCTCTGGCTTTTAATCCGCATGTTGCTTGGTGACTCAAAAAGCTTGACACTTTGGCTACTTTTGGAACTATTTTCCTTGACTAAAAAGAAATACATAGCTTACTAACCTGCTATTTTCTGTCGAAGTTACTCACTATTAATTAAATTGTTTCAATAATCAGTCAATGATAATGTCTAAACATACTAAATGTAAAAGGCAACAAAACACCTCCCTTAATGCCTGAAACGTCACCACATTGAAGCACAGCTGACATTTTTTGTTTACTGTAAATGTGATGCATTTTTATAGTGTGATTATGGCATTCTATTCCTCAGATAACAGTACACATTACATAGGCTATTCTCGGCCAATAGAGATCAGGAATCTCACAGGCACCAGGAGTCTCAGGGCTTATGACATAGAGCTTGATGCAGTATTGGAATAAATTAAACCACTTTCCATTGACGAGGTGGTGAACTGATATTTAAGTCGCCTTATGATTATATATCCAAATTGTTTTCATTTGACCAAGCATTCATTTATACATAAACTTTCACTGCGTTTGTGCCCTTGTTCAGGATGAACCACCTTCAGAACAGCATCCCGTTGGAGCCACGGAGAGCACTGCAGTGGTGCCATGACCAAAACGTGGCACAATGATCTGGTTGACAGCTACAAACAAACAAAAAGTATCCACAAAACTATTTCCTCCCAAAATTATCTTTGCAGTCATACAACAAAACCTACTTCTAAACGAATTTTTTGCGCACTGACATTCGCAGTTGACCACAATGCAGACGGTCTTATTTTTGTCATTCAATTGACAGTTTAACGCACTTAACGTGAAGCTCGTGTTTTTGAGATGAACCGCTGTACTTACCGATTTGAACGCTGCTCGGAAAAGCACCCATAGTAAGTCCCCAAACGCAAGAGAATAGCAGTAAAAGCTGATTACAAGAAATCCTCATTTTGTTAGTTCAAATTTGTGAGAGACATTGAGGATGACGTCAGTTGGGTAAAGGACAGAAAGGAGAAACGTTGTTAGAAATCCATTCTTGCCGGGTTTTTCTCCTGCAGTGGCACGAACCCTGGTGCGACTCCGTCCGGCGGTAGACGGTCCACATGCAAGATGGGGGGAGCGCGAGCGCGAGCGCGGTGGGCAGTGTCTACATACACATACACACTCATCACACATGCGCCTTCTCTACACCATCACTCACTCACACTCACACACACACACACACTCATTCTCGCGGGGGTTCGGGTGTTCATTCTCTTTAAGTGCCGTATTCCGAGACAGCACAGGCGACTTCTCGTCCTCAGCCGTGCGAAAGCTCAGTTATAACGCGACCAACCTTTCGGTTGGACTGTCCAGATGAAACAAAAGCTAAGTTACAATAGTTAGAATACATGATGATACATGGTGTTTTTTCTGTCAGATGTGCAGTCCAGTAATTTTACAGTAATGTGGGTTATTTTGCTTTGAAATTTACAAATGAGTGGCATAACAAACATTGACCAGTAGGCTCTTCATATGTTTAAACCGAATTTAAACCGAAAATGCCATCAGATAAACCAAGTGCAAATGAACTAAATCACTATCGTTGACCCTCATGAGGTGAAATTAATTGTAAAAATCGGATTTATGAAAAAAACTTTTAGCTGAGATAGCACTATATATGGAATCTGAGGGTGCAAACATATTGAGAAATCGCCTTTAAAGTTGTCCAAGTGAAGTTCTTAGCAATGCATAATACTAATCAGAAATTAAGTTTTGATATATTTATTGTAGGAAATTCACAAAATATCTTCATGGAACATGATCTTTACTTAATATCATAATGATTTTGGGCATAAAATAAAAATGTATCATTTTGACCCATACAACATATTGTTGGCTATTGCTACAAATGGTCCAGGGTCACATATACAATCCACAAATCATGGCTGAGGGAGGGTTGTGACAAGTTCCCGTGTATTTTTATTATATATTAAATCAAAGTTTGAGACACATGGCTCAGACATACTAAATTTAGACACTGAAACTAAATGTTACAGGACAGAAAGCAAATGGCAGACATGAGTCTTTGGAATAGATTAAAGACATTCAACACATTTTGTTGACATTTAATGAATTACCACTGACTTTTCATTTTCTGGTCTTTAACTCGCTATTCTCTTTAGTCCCATAAATCATACTGTTCATCACAATCTCCATTTCCTCATTTTCTATATCAGTCTTAGTAAAACCTTTAGTGTTTAAGGAACGCTGTCTGTGAAAAATGAGCACAGGGTTAGTGACATTTGGTTTTGTACAAATGTATTGATCGTACTGTACTCACACTTTTAAAAATACAGATTCCAATTAGAATGCCACTACATGTTAAGTTCCACAGTTTTTCAGAATTCACTGATGCTTTAACAAACCTATAACAAAACATTTAAATGTTCAACGAACCATATAGCTCCATTATAAAAAGTTAAAAAAAATATATGGTTGTGAAGCAAGTAACCATTTTTAAGAGAGTACTTCAAGTCTATTGAGACACTCTGACTGTATTACCTCAAATAACATCTAACATGGCTTTAAATGAGTAAATACTTTCAAAAGTGACTTATAAATGTTACTTGCAGCCATTTGCCCCAATATTTGAATTAGCAAATCAATTAGGCAGCTTTAACGAACCATGGCATTCACTGTGCGTGAACAGACGTTCTGGAGAGTGGTGTTGACTGCAGTGTCTCTGTCCAAGGTCCTGAATCTATACAGCCCTATTGAAATTCAAAACAGAGTTTGCGCAAGATATATTGACTTCAACTTCAGTAATCTCCATAAAGAAGTGACAATATTTACATTTTTGACAAGCTTTTATATTTTAAAGGAATAGTTAACTTTGCAATTGTTTACTCACCCTCAAAACATCCAAGATGTAGTTGAGTTTATTTCTTCATCAAAAAAGATTTGGAGAAATTAAGCGTGATAAATTGCTAACCATTGGATCCTCTGAGGTAAATGGGTGCCATCGGAATGATCACAATAAACCACAAACAACATGATTCCAGGTCTTGTGAAGTGACAAGCTGCTTTCTCCATTGAAAAAACTTGTCTTATCTGAATTAGGAGCACATTTTACTAGCGTAAACAGTTTTAAACAAATATGTGGGTAGATTTTGTTTATGGTTGGACTATTTCACTAAAGGAAGCATTATTAAGGAAAGTAAAAGATAAAATGCCTTGATGTATTTCACTTCGCAAGATGTTGATGAGTCGATTGGACTAGGGTGATGTGTTTTTTTTAGCTGTTTGAACTTTCATTCTGATGGCACCCATTCGCTGCAGGTGATCCATTTGTGAGCAAGTGATGTAATGCAAAATGTACACAAAATCCAATGAAGAAAGAAACTCATCTAGATCTTGAATTAATCGTTTTTGGTCAACCATTCCTTTAAAATTGATGTTCTGGTTTCATAAACGCTCCAAATGACATTTCACAACATTTAATGAGCAATTATGGAGCGACTAGAAACTGACACAGCAAAACAAGGCATCTCATTAGCAGACACATATTTAGAGAAGCAACAGTCATAAAAACAAATCCATTGTCTAATAATACATAAACAGGGAAAAAACTATCGTGGTTTATATAGTGTAATTTTGCATTATTTATTAATTGCAAGTCTGAAATGGTTTGAGATTTTTGTAACCCTTCCATTTTTTTATTCATGAATTTTGTGTTTCTAAACTCTTTGTGTTTCTGTTTGTGCACTGTTTAACCTGAAAAGCCTACAATAGGCTATTTAATGCAGGTTCCCATTGTGACAGTATGACCCACTGCAGGTCATAATAATATTTTTCCCATGATAGGTTGCATTATACTTGTTCGCAGTTAAAGATCATGGACGCAACATTTCTTCTTTATCAGACTGGTGGTAAATGAGGTGTCCAAAATCATTAGTCTCTCTGCCTTTTTCATATACCCAGATGCTGGTATCTCAGCAACTCTCAAGAAGTCAATTGCATCGCCTGTTTGGCTGAACTACAAAATGAAATTGGCTCGACTGGGTCGTGAGATTGGGTCAATGCAACATCACAGAGACTGCTGAAGGTTCCTATTAGATTCCTCAGTTTTATGACTAACTGGCAACCCACTGGCTTCCTTGGACTGAGAGGTCTGCTTCATTTTGGAGCCATTCGGGTACAGTGCCTTATCTTTATATCACTGTCTTATGGCTCTGTAATGGCTTTGCATCACTGTTCTGTTTGATCTGGAGACTGATTCTTGCACAGTGCTACGAGTCCAACACAGAAACAAGTATACAAACAATTGATGTATTAAGAATCACTATGTTTAAGGACTTACATCTTCGACTGAAAATCAAGGCATTCAGAGAAAGAGATCAAGTGACAGTGAGTTCAATGAGTCTGGCTCTTCCTATCTTTCACATCCTCATATTCATAGTATTTAGCCTGCGGGCAAACCCAGAGCCAAAATGAGATCAGTCAGTTTGCACCAAGAAGGATGTATCAATGTTTAATTGAATTTCCTTGTATTTTTGAGGAATTTCTTTCAAAATTCACGGGTAAATCTATTGACGACACCCCGTTGTGAATGCATGATGGGTTGGGAGCTTGTTAAAGGTGTGTGTGCAATGCTTGCTTTAGTCTGGTACAAGGACTTCTGCTGCTGAAGGAGATTGGAAAATCTGCGAACACCACCCGACTGCTGTATCTGATATAAATCCCTTTGCAGCAGAATGTATTGATGCAGAAATAGTTACAGCACAACAGAAGGCACAAACCTTCTAGACTCAAGGTGGGTCTTGATGGATAAAACAAATAGATTTGTACAAACCTGCAGTTGATAGGAGGCGAATGTTAGTGCTCTGATGCAAACTCATATCCGTGGATGGATTCATTGGAATTACAGTCACTAAAGTAGATCAATGATTGATTTGGGCCTCTTGAGGTTTTTCTCAGTGCAGATGGCTTGAATGAGAAATGCTGCTGTAGGTATATGGCACAGCCCCTTGGGGGCCTGTGGGGGAGCAAAGAGCTTTTGATCAGCAATCGGTGCTCAGGGATCTTCTCTCGGACATAGGGCAGTCTAATATAGGGAAAAGGGCAAACGCTGTAATTTCACGCATTGATCCACTGCCGCTATCTCTGTCTATGTCCAACTGAAGCCTACTCATTTAGTAGCCAATCACACTCAAGACGGTCAAAAATAAACTTTTCCACAACTGCAGACTTTTATGCTTTTTTTAAGTTTGAAATATTTAGTGAACATTCAACTGCACAGAAAATCTCTCCTGTGGTGTTCTGCTAAATAAAGTAATATGAGGATAAATAAAGATTTATATTATTATTTATCATCTCTAGTCATATCATATATATATATATATATATATATATACATACACACACACACACACACACACACACACACACACACACACACACACACACACACACACACACACACACACACACACACACACACACACAAAATATTGGATAAATAGAGGATAATATTGGATAAAGATTTATATTATTATTTATTATTATTCATAATATATATATATATATATATATATATGCATATATGATGGTAATATTAATTACCATTATTTATTAATATATTACATTTTCATATAAATAATATTTATTGTAAGAACATAAGGGACAATAATTTAAAATAATTTAATTTAAAACAAGATTTTGGCATTCAAAATACAAATAGTAATATGAGGATGAATACATTTTGTGATGTTTAGTTTTAGATTTAGGTTTAAATATTAGCATAATTTATGTATACATTTAATACATTTAAAACAATTCGTTTTTGCTTTTGTATTTGCATAGGCTGCCTCATAAATGCCACAAGCCATTCTTTCTTGTGCTGTGGTGATGTGACAATAAAAGTGATTTGATTTTATTTTATTTCTCTTCTGTATATGCATGTGGGTGTTTTCACATTTGCTCTCTATGCAGAAGTACGTTCTCCCTTTCATAAACAATAACTGCAGGCAGGCCAGCAGCATTTCAAACACATGACATTTTCCTGGGAATGTGTAATTGCACCAGTGTCGTCACTCTTCTGTTGCCTTGCTCATTTTTGCTGGTTACTCCAAGGGACGAGCTGAGTCAGATGAGGTAAGGGGAGGGTTTGGGGGTGGGGTATTTTTAGATGGCATTTACCGTTTTCCCACCACCCCCCTCAGGGATCAGCCCCTGCATGGGAGGAAATACGAACAATAATGTATATGAAAGGAGGAGCAGTAATCAGTCAAATAAACAAAGATAGGAATAATGTGCAGGCACGGGTAAAGAATAACACCATGAATAATAGAGTGGGATGGGAGGTGCAGAAGAAAATTAAAGGCTTGATTGAACAGCTAGACAATTCATACATTGAGACCACTAATTGAATACATTATCTCTGAAAATGAGATGAGGACATTGAGGCAATCTGCTTATCTGGGCAGTTAACGCATCAACCATGCAAATATTTTGGTTCTGTAGCAAATATTTAGCAAACCAAATTGTTAATATTTACTAAAATAAAATTATTTATTTTATTTCTTAAATAATAAAATGTATTTAGAAAAATAAACAAATATATAAATAAACATTTTTTTTTAAATCAAATAAATATATAAATAAATACACAAATAATAATCAATAAACAGTTCATATTTAAATTTATTGAATAAAAATATGTATTTATTTTATATAACAAATATATATATATACAAATTATATCACAATTATTATGAATATTACATATTATTATTAACAATATTGATTTATTACATTTTTTTTTTTTACAGATTTTCAGGGATAAATTATATTTCCTTGTAAGACCATCACATGGTGAATTACCCGAAGGAAAAAAAACATTTGCAGCTAAAATGATTTTGGCATTCGTGCCTAAATACATCTCTTCTCAGCTAAAAACATCACAGAGATATATTTTTTGTTTGTCAGTATGAATCGTCTCGTTACTCTTCATTGTACTGATGTCTAACCCCTTCTCGTCTTTGGGTCTCTGAGTAAGTGTGTGAGGAGAGTTAACATAGCACTTGCTTGGCACACTTAATGATTTATTGACTGACTGATTGATTGCTTCAGTCTCACACCCACAGGCTAACACCTGCTATACAGGCAGTGTACTTCTGTGAAGCGTAACATTTTAATTGAAGTCTTTTAGACTCTTGCACTCTCTTTCTCACACTAACACACACACAAGCTATAGGAAGCCACTGCTGTCCATCAGCTCTGCAGTAAGCAACCAAGCTCCTCATTCACATTTGCAAATTTCCATTTCCACACGACCCTGTGGCCTTGTTTTTCACAGTGAAAGAAAATAAAGGCCTTACCTTTGCTGCCTGTCAGAGAAGCTTACTAGTTTTGTCGCCTCTGAAGACAGGAGATAATGCAAGAGAAAATGAGGCAGGCGTGTGTCAGAACGCAGCAGAGACACATTAACCTCTGCAAGTCACAGGCGCAGCAAAGGCAAGCCTCTTTCTCTTTCCCTCTGCTTGTCACTTTTTCTCTTATTTCCTTTCTGTTGCTTTCTCTCTTATAACAGATCAGCACTTCTTGCAAGTCTAAAAGCAAATCCCATGGGTAACCTGTACTGTACCAAATGACCTTCAAATGGTGAGACGACATGATCAGCAAGCATGGGCAGGACAGTGTGTTTCATGTGATTCTCGGTCCTTAAAATCTCTCTTTTGTTCCCGTATCTTCCAAGACTGCCAGATACAATGTAGGGTGGATGAAGATGAGAATAATCGTGACATCTGCTGGCACTACTTCACTTCCATGTTTTCCTTATCGCGGACAGCTTGGCTCACGGACTATCTGCTGACAGGTAGCAGACAGTTCAGTCAGGGTTTTCTGTTCACCTCAACCTTCATTCTTCTATCTGAACTTGTTTGTCTGTGACAACATATTTCAGATGCAGTGGTCGTGTTATCCAGTAACAGATTGGGAGAAAAATGTATTTAATTAAGACTATTTTTCAACCTATTCTATTAAATAACATGTCATTATTGATTACCCACTCTCTGGATTATTTGATTCTTTTTGGTCAATCTCACCATCCAGTGTTCTGAAATTGTATTTTTCACCATCATCCATGGTAGCACTAGCTGGTATATAATTCTACTAGTCTGAGATAAAATTAGCAATTCAACAGAAGTCGCAACAGATCTTTCCTTCCAAATTGTGATGTACAACCAAGTGAAACAAAACAAGAAAACGGGGACTTTTTTCAATTCATCGGTTGTTGATTGGATGGAGGCAGATCTGAACGCAAGCTCAGGGTCGATTGTAAGAAAGGAGTTGGATTCAAGTGGACTAAATAATTGAAGTTTGTATGAATCCATACAACTTGATTTGTATGAAAACATGCGGTTTTACACAAATTGTAAGCAAGAAGGTCCCCTCCTAAAACTGTCAATGGGGAGAGAGCAGTTCCATCATCAAAATCATAGGAATTAGCTACCAATTCAGCAAAATGTTAGTTACAAACTACCATAAGAGTATGAATATTCTTGTCATTCTGACTTCAAGAAAACCTGGCTGTGTCTATACAGCACTCATAGACTGATGATGAAATATCCATACGCTAGTATACTTGTAGTAGTTTTATGTCTCTTGTATCACACTGTGGACGAACGTTGCACTTGTTTACATCTTACATTTTATACGAATGTGTTGATTTGTATATTGTTTGTAGTGAAAATGATCTCAGTGGTATTGACATTATAGTGGATTTTTGCGGAAGATTTAAAGGGATAGTTCACCCAAAAATGTTTAATCTGTCTTTAATTACTCACCCTCATGTCGTTCCAAACCTGTGAGACCTTTGTTCATCTTCTGAACACAAATTAAGATATTTTTGATTAAACCCGAGAGCTTTCTGACCCTCCATAGACAGCGTTACAACTACCATGTTCAAGGGCCAGAAAGGTAGCAAGGACATCGGTTAAATATTTAATGTGCCATCACTGGATTAACCTTAATTTTATGAAGCTACCAGAATATTTTTGTGCACAATCAACACAAAAGTAAGGATTTATTCAACAATTCTTCTCTGCCATGCAGCGGAGACTAACCTGGAAGAGAAGAAATCATTGAATAAAGTCGTTATTTTCTGTTATAAAGTCATTGTATTTTTGCCCCTTTCTGGACTTTGAACGTTGCAGTTGTTGACCCTGCTGATTGCAAAATATCTTAATTTGGGTTCCGAAGATGAACAAAGATGTTATGGATTTGGAAGGACATGAGGGTGAGTAAGTAATCACACAATGTTCATTTTTGGGAGAACTAAGCCTTTATGCTTATATAAAGGTAAGATTATAAAATTAATTAAACTAGCCATGAAATATGAGTGATAGTACAGTCACTTGGTCATTATGGCAATATATACCCCTTTAGGATGGCACAAGACTGTTCATTACCCCTTACATATTCCAGCGGCTTGACTTGTTAGATCACTGTGTTTTTCTTACATTCTCTTTTGCGCCTTGTATTCCTGACCTAAATATCTTTTTAATCACTCATTGCTATTCACTAACTCTATTAACATTCTACACTGAAATTTGCTTGCAAAGACTTTTCTCTTTCCTTTCATGTTCAAAACATGAACTTCAGTCGTGTGTAAATATATTGTGGATGCACACAGGAGTAAAATGAGGTGGATTTGCCACGTTCATTTCAAATTCAAAGGAATTTTGCTGATTCAATCAAATCCCTTGGAGATGGTGCGCTCGGTTTTAGCTCTGCATGTCTTCCGGACCTGCAACGGCATAACAAAATGTTAGAAAAATTATGAAAATAAACATAGGGCACTAAAATATTAGATGTTTATAGACAAAATTCACACTCAGCGCTTATTAAAATGCTATCCGCTGACTGTTAAAATTTATTTTGAAATATTGCTTGGTTTATGACCTGACAATTGGGACTAGATGAGATCAAGATGAAATGCAGTAAGAAATCCCTCAAAAGAGTTCAACGACACACATAGAAACGAACCTTCATCCTACTAAACCAAATGAAAAAGGTTTATTCCATTTTATTCTCCGCGTGCTCCTTGCACAGGAGTGGTCCTGCTCCGAGAGAATCAGCTCCGCAGTCATTCTTCTTCCTCTTTTCTCTTTCTTAGGCCAAAGATGGGGAGCATGATATCCAAATAGGTCAATAAAGGACGGGTTTATTCTCCCCCACCACCAGTACTACTACATTAATATTCAGACCATCTGTACTGAACGCAAGCATACAAACATATATCCTTTTCCCCAGTTCATCCACTCTTTCTTGATTTCATAATTCTGGGTAGTTTCAACAGAAAGCTAAATGTTTTTCTTCTTCTCACTGAAGAAAGAGTGCTTGACAACGCCAATGCAGGGGTGCTCTAAAAAGTCACCTTGAATTGATCTCTCACTGCTTTTCCCAGCCTTCTTAGTAAGAAGTTAATACAATAAGATGGATTTTAACAAAAAAATTATCAGACCTTAACCGTTTGATATCTTGCCTTAAACATAAGGAAAAGCAGAAAGATGCTATAAAAATGAAGGGAACTGTTTTTTGACTCAGTTCATTGAACATGTTTAATTTTTTTGAGTGATAAATTGGAGTATTTTGGGACACCTTGTCTGCAAAATATGGGAGCTGTCAGACACAGCAGAGCTTTATTTTTGTGTCTGTGTCGGGGACGAAGCTGAGGGGACAAAATTGAGTCTTGCTGGTCTATAGAGGCGTACTACAGCAAAAATGAAGAAGCCATTAATTTCAGATAACAATCCAGAACGATTGCGAGTTTGCGTTCTTCTGCTTTCTGTATTAAAATACCTATTTCAACTCAGCAATAACACTGCTTTAAAATATGCAAACATCCCCAGACATTTGTTAGACGCAGTGTCACTAAAGCATAGAGTGTCCATTTGTAATTTTCCATAAACCCATCTTTAAGAGCAGCTTCAATTTGCATTGAAATAGAAATGTTCACTCTCAATGCATTCTAAATGCAATACAGAAGATAAATATGTATGGCATGGATTTAGTCATAAACAAAATTTTCTTTAGATTTTCTCTCCTGGGTATTTACGCTTCATGTTTGCATAAAGAGAAAAAAAATTGCGTACACATTTCACATTCATAGAAAAGCAAAGTGGCCTTCAGAGAAAATGGTGAGCCTGAATCTGAATAGCTATTATTACACGGCATTCATAGTTCTACTCGCATTTGATCAAAAACCTAAAAAGATCACAATAGGTTTGAATTACTTTTGAAAAGCCCAAGCTTCATTAAAAAGGCCTAGCCATCTAATTCAAACAATATATAAAAAAGTTTAAATGCACATTTACTTCAGTTAATATCTATCAGTACTGCCATGTGAAATAATTGACTGATGGTAAGTGTGTGTGTGTGTGTGTGTGTGTGTGTGTGTGTGTGTGTGTGTGTGTGTGTGTGTGTGTGTGTGTGTGTGTGTGTGTGTGTGTGTGTGTGAGAAAGAGTGCCTGGTCAGGTTGAATTGGATGGGATTGAGAAAATTGACTACACTGAGTAAATGATGGATGGAACAGAGAGAGGAGAATCCACGAGCCAGACATATGGAGCTGGACAAGCAGTGAAGGAAAAGCCAATAAAATGAAGTATCTATTGGCCATGGAAGGAAATATTATTGACCTGTGTGACCTCTTTATAAAGTTCCCTACACTTTCGTAACAAGAACAGCAAGTTTAGAGCAATGGCGAATGGTAAAATGATTCTGTTGAGGGGGAAAAAGCATTTTACTTAGTAAACAACTGGTAACGAAATTAAGATTATATTATTCATTCACAATATGTTTAGTCTTTGATTTACACAGCTCTAACTTAATACAACCTAAGCTATCTCTTGATAATATAAATCCCAAATCCGCTGACCTTAAAGTAGTTCACATTTCTCTGAGAATAAGAAAGGAGAATATTGTTTACTTTCTCTATGCTGATGTGCGTTCCCAGCAAGCGGGGAGGATTTTCGCTGCTTCACAGAATCATTTAATAGTAATTTAATGGAGCCTATTTTGCTTCGGGATTTGCTTGAATAGTTTGGACTGTTATTAACTTTTATCTTCTCATTTTCAGGGATAAGTTTTAAGGAAAAAGCAGGGCATGGTTTGTCTCATTTTGTTGCTTTTTAGGTTGATGCATTGTCTGATACTCATCTGGGTATTCGTTTCCTGAAAGCATAGTGAGCCAACAATGGTTGCAAGTCTTGTTGTTTAAAAATTGTTAGATTTCCCAGTTTCCTGCATCCATATTTCTAGCAAACATCATTGTAAACAGCATGGTGCAGTTTTGTGGTTAAAACTACAGCTAACCTGTGGTTAGAAGCATAGTTTCTTGATGGCATATGTACTTAAATATACAATGCACATTAAGCAAACATATGAAATCATCTCAATGCAGATCTATTTGGACCAGGTGGAGCTGGGGAAGGTGGAGGGTTTCTGAAGCACACTACAACTGCTTCAGCATGCACTAGCCAATGCTGAGCAGCAAGCGCATTGTTTTCTGATGAGAAAAGAAACCAATCAGCTGTGCCATGTGAGTAATAATGTTATTATACGAGATGGCCTGCACCATCTAGAGTTTCATGACAGAAATGTATATTTATATTTATAACATTCTTACATTTTTGCGAAACACTGACAAGCTAGTTAGTTTCTTCAATAATGCATTACACTATGATAGTTAAGCGATGAGTTTCATCGTCTTTTTGGGAAATGCAACCTTATAATGCTCGAGCAATAGACTTTTGCTATGATTCCCACCACATGGTTTGTGTTCATATTTTTACATTTAATGAAACATTTGGTATATTGTACGTGTGTTAAAATAATCTGCATGTAAATCAGCTATTGTCCTCAGTGAGACACAATGTGTTATCGAGCGTAAGTAATGAGTTTAAATTTATGATGGAAGATGACTTGTTATACGGTAGCCTACCATCCGGCCCTTTTACCAGGTCTTTCTATTGTGGCTGGAGGTAATTAAGACTGTGCAGTTAAGAAGCCTGGGAACCCTCTTAATTAACAAGACAAAGTATTAAAGTGGGAAAGCTAAATGCGCATTGTTTAATATTTCATTGTCACTTAAATTGCTTTCTACCCACAAGATATTCCCCTCTTGCAGCTAATATTCAACACTTTACACCCCTTGTATCACCTAATTTTTGCCTTAAAATGGATAAAATCCTCTAAGACATGTCCTTAGAGAGAATAACAACAGAAAGAGAGAAACCTCCGCTCTCTCCACCGCAGCCTCCGGCAGAACAAACAGGACCCAGATCTGCTGAGGTGTTACATCTTAATGTGTTACATTTTTCTATAGGCATACAATGTGAAATAATACAAAACTGTTGCAACTCTGAATGCAACATTATTTTTCCATGCCATTTATTCTTGCACAGTCGTCAAAGGACTTTCAAACTAAAACAGTGTGGTTCAAGTTTTTCTTCTGTTTTGTTCTTCGGCAGTGCACTGGGATTAGAGCTTGGCAACAGCAGTCAAATTATTGTCTGTTTCTTAAAAAAACTAAAAGTACAAACATGCAGAAGTGCATCATTACTCAAAATCGATGTGCTATTAGAGCGGCGATAACATGATTTATTTTTCTGTTTTTGTCTCTGCTTTGTTGTTGTAATTGTTCTGAGATCTGCTTTATAAGATCCTCTGGGGAAGGTGAAATGATGAGAGCGATGCCTCATTAAATGAACAAAACTGTTTTTTGTTGTCCCAAACAGCTGTCCCCAAAGACCTTATTGATCGTAATAAGATTATAAAAACAGTGGAGTAGTTTCATAAGATGTGATACGTTTTCAGTAGTTTCATAAGATGTGATATGTTTTCACAAGTCACAGAAACAGGGAAATCTTGTTTGGTGGAGAATATAGTTTCAGGTCTTTTGATGTTTTGTTATTAAATTGTTATTTACAATTATACGTTTATATTTAATTTATGATATATTTAAATTATGAAAATAAATCAAAGAATTATTACCATTGCAATTGTACTGTAAAATAAAAAAATGAAAATAATAATGAATTTAAAGGACTATTTCAAAGTGTAACACTTTCTGCTGCCAGCTGGCTATGACTGTGAACCATAATAGCCATAGTCAACGGCATATATTTCAGACAGATGTTTACAGTCTTTATTATTTTTAGATTTATGATGTGTCAGATAGTAGCACAAGGTACAATATGGAATTCTGGGCTCTAAATCGATATATATCTGTAGTTGAAAAACCAAAACGCAAGTTATAGTTACATTTGGTTTTCCATTTGGATTTGGATTTTATAATATACTTTATTATATTCTGTATGTACCCACTTTGCAATCCATTTGATTCTGAGCAGGTGACTGAAAAATTAAAATGAATCAAGTTAAAACTAATACTAATTTCTATCAAAGCCTTTTTAAAGAGAAACTTGTTTTGAGCATTGCACCTTGTGTCACTTGGCCAAGGTTGTTGGAGCCGGTGAATACACTTCCTCAAAATGCAATGCCTCTGAATGTCTGTTCTTTTAAATGTTGCCATTTTAAATCTGAATCAAGCATGTTTTAAAGGCCTTCCATGGGTTGTACCCACAAACTATAGCTCATGTCGGATGACTCACTAGTCTTTATGAAAGCCTTTACAAATAACAATCTCAGAATTTCAGTACAATGGCCTCCTTTAATAATGCATCATGCACAGGGGTGTCATGCACCTATGTTTAGAGAGGGCACTAATGGCAGTCCAGGCACACTTTGTGCCATAGGCGAGAAAAGACATGATTAACTTAGACATAACAAAAGACATATCGACTTAGTGGTTCATAGTCAATACGTATTAATGTAATATTCATTCTGGGGAAAAATGTATCATGGTTTTACAAAATATTAAGCAGTGCAATGGTTTTCAACAATGTTTTTTGAGCACCAAATCAGCATATTAGAATGATTTCTGAAGGATCATGTGACACCGAAGACTAAAGGAATAACAGCTGACAATTCAGCTTTGCATCACAGGAATAAATTACATGACAATATCTGTTAAAATAATATAACAATTATTATATGTTAATAAAGTAATTCATATTAGAAATAATATTTTACAATATTACCGTTTATACTGTATTTTTGACTAAATAAATGCAGATACAGCTCTGGGAAGCATAAGTAACTTCTTTCAAACACAAACTTTTAAATGGTAGTACATAATGAAAACAACAACAAAAGACAAGGCATTGACCTATTTTACAGCGATAAAGAGTTTCCATTAGCATACACTCTCAAGAATATCACATTCCAGTGTGCTATGTACATCATTAAAATACATAAACCAAAACATAATACACAGTTATGCTGCATTTCATAATGAAACACATTTTTGTCACAGTACAAAGGGATATGTCTGTGTTCTTTGTTGAACTCATTTAAACAATGTTTTCTTAGTGTGAAGAACATTTGAATAATCTAAAAAACCTGTTGTGGAATGGAAAGGTTCCATGGATGTTAGAGGTTCTTTCATAGATGCCAAAAAGACTCTTTATTTTTAGGAGTTTACAAAGCTTTCCACTTTTTCCAGAGGACACAACTCAAGTCAATAACAGTTGTGCCATCACCTGCTCAAGGATGAAGTGCTCAAGAGTGGCAGAGAGTAATGAAGAGCTGCTAGTTTTCTCCAGTTATGAATATCTTCTAACCGAATCAAAAGCTTCTAATAAGCTAAAGGCTCTGTGGCCAGTGCCAGCCCATTTTGAGGACCAATTTCAGCCTGTCAGGGGACTTCGGTGCCTTTGCTGTTGCCCTCTCTTCTGTTTATTCTCCAAGTTTCTGTACTGCGAGGAGGGAAAGGATTTAAACAGAAACATGTTGACAGCTATGAACAGTGTAGTTCCTAAAGCTCAGAAAGACAGGCAGAAACAACATCACATTTCAGAGTGTGCTTGTAACACTATACTAGAGCCTCTCTTCTTTTCACTTACACATCCTCCAGGTCTATTGTGATCATCCCTTGAGAAAATAACCATTTAAGTCATTCATGTCACAGTTTAAGCTACAAGAACAGATTCTTCCCACGGATCTTAAGAGCCTCCTAGCTATTCTATTCTAAGCTTAGAAGGATTGATCATCACTGCTTCTGGATATTTTGGCATGATGCATGGCTACACAAAGCTGTCGTAACATAAAGAAATGCCATGTGGCAGAAAATGTCAAACTTGAATTCCCCTTATTTCAACACGCTTGAAATACAGGAGACATACTGAAGTGAGATATTGACTTAATAAATACTGAAAATGACTTCACCCAAAAATGCTGTCATTATTTACATTTAGCAGATGATTTTATCCAGAGCAACTTACAGTGCATTCAGGCTACACATTTTTATCAGTATGTGTGTTCGCTGGGAATTGAACCCACAACCTTTTACACTGTTGACACAATGCTCTACCACTGAGCCACAGGAACACATGTACAGCCAACAGCCATTTACGCACCCTTATGTTATTCCAAATCTGTATGACTTTACAGTGGAACGCAGAAGAAGATATACTGAAGAATGTTGGTAACCAAACCATTTCAGTTCCCTTTGACTTCCACTTATTTGGACAATAAATACAGTACAATTCAATGGGAATCAAAACAGTTTGGCTTCACAAACAGTAATACAGGTTTGGAGCAACACGAAGGTGAGTAAATTATAACAATTTTAATTTTTGGGTGGACTATAGCCCCATTCAGAACAAGAATGACAACTATATCCATCAACACACAATAACATTCTGTTTATTATAAGCACACACTGCAGATCTATTGTCTGCTGGATGATTGTAAGCATGAGTTCTGATGGATTTTGAAAAAAAATGCTATGAAAATGATTCTGATATTATTCCTCTGTAGCATTATTGGTATAGTTGTGGTATGGACTAAGCTATTTTTTTATATTTTGAACAAAATGTAAAACTATAACGTGTTTTAAAATGTTTTATAAAGTTTATTGTAACCGTTATCGTTATAGTTATCATGGTGTAAACAAGCCTTATCCCTTTAATGGCAACACTTACCGACTAAAATATTCAGAAATATATATATATAATATATAATATTCTGCATAACAGAAATATTAATTTCACACTTTAGAAAATCACTGTGGTAAAACATGTATTAAACTTCAATCAGATATTAGCAATATACTGAATGCTGAATGAAAAAATGCTGCCAGAATATGTGGCTAATATTTAATATCAGTCAATTGAGAAAGAAGCTTTTTCCTTTCCGATTTTGGAGTTACAATAACTACCAGAAGAGGCTTTCAGAGCCATGCTAACCAATCTGCGATCATGTCGGTATTTTGTAGCAGAGAGCTATAATTGCAACTCTTAGGCTGTCCACCAAAGCGGGGTTTTTTTTGCCAGCTGAAGACGCCAGGCGCTCTGCTGAAAATGCCTAGTTGTGAGCGCTTGAGAGCACTTCTAAAGTACAGCATTTTTTAAGTTAAGATGCTTTGGCTGCTATGATAGGGAATATCCATGGAAGTGTAACTAGGGCCAATTCCAAATGGCTTTTTTGCGTCCTTGAAGGGCACTTCGGGAAGGGGACGCCATTTGTAGGGATGTTCCAAATGAAAGTGAAAAACTGAAGCCATTCATGAAGGGCCCTTCCAGAAGTCCGTTAGTGAACGAAAGTGATTTCCGTTTGTGATCTTCGGTTGGGAGATCGTGTGATGCATTTTAAAGCAAAGTTGGGGTTGATTTCTACTTCACATACAAACGAAGTAGAATAGGCTGAAGAAATGTGTCTTTATTTTAATGTAGCTTAATTCAAAATTAATTCATTCCCTTTTCCAAGGGAGATCCAAATGCTTATATGAGACAGTAATGCCCTACAACCTTCAAAGAACATACTTCAAGGGCTCTGCCCTTCGAAGGGAGTAGGGCAAAAGGATGCTCACTTCCGTTTGGAATTCACCCCTAGTACCTGATTTCGCAGATAGTTTAGGAATAAAAAAAATGTTGACTCAGTATAAATCACTTGCTCTGGCCTTTGTTTTAAATGATTTTGTTCCATTGTTGTGCTTCTTCTTGTCGTCTGTTGCTGCTGTTAAAAGTGTGATGTTCAAGTTCAAGTTCAAGACACTGATGTTTGCATATAGAACAGCCACAGGCTCAGCACCCGCCTACTTCCACTCCCTTATCACAATATACATCCCCTCAAGAAGTCTGAGATCTACGAGTGAGCGACGCCTCGTGGTGCCATCACAGAGAGGCTCAAAATCACTCTCCAGAACGTTTTCATTCACCGTTCCTGGCTGGTGGAATGAATTTCCCACCCTTATCCGAAATGCTGAATCCCTGACAATTTTCAAGCGACGCCTGAAAACTCATCTCTTCCGTCATCACTTGACTTCATCTTAAAAAAATTAAAAAAATTGCTCCCTTTCCTTAACTTTACTCTCTTTTCCCTAAACTCTCACCGTCTGGCTAGAATTTGCTCTGAACAATGCCTAGAAATTTGTATTACAAGCACTTCCTTTGTCTGTTTGCCTCTTTATAATGTATTACTTATTGTATTCCTGAATTGTAAGTCGCTTTGGATAAAAGTGTCTGCTAAATGAATACATTTAAATGTAATGTAAATGATGTGGCGGTTGGTCGGTGTGGAATTTGTCCCACCCATCCTCCACTGCGATTGATTAGCGGACTAAAAAGTGACTGATGAGCGCTATGTTTTACCCAAAGTTGAACATTCTTTAACTCTCCGAGCTCAGCACTTGGCACGCTTCTGCCGTTTTATAAAATGCGGCACTCCCATTGAAAACAATTTCAAAAGATACACTAGCCTTGGGAAAATCTGCTTTGGTGGGCACACAGCCAAACTTTCACCCCGGTTTCACAGACAAGGCTTAAGCCTAGTCCCAGACTAAAGTGTTCAACTGAAAGAAACTTGCACTGACTGATCTTAAAATATATCAGTGCCATTGTTCTCAAGATGCACACCAGTAATGTTTTTTCTAAGGCATGTTAATACAAATTACTTAAATGTACTAATTAAACTATGGCCTAATCCTGGCTTAGTCTAAGCCCCGTCTGTGAAACCAGGCCTCAATGTGTTAAAGGGATATTTCAACCAAAAGCTCACTCTCATGATGATCCAAACCCACAAGACTTTCAACACAAATTACCTTCCACTGAAAGTCAACACAACCAAAACGTTGATGCTTCAAAATGTTCATGAAGAAATAGTAAATGTAGCCTAATCAATATGAATGAATCATTTTAATACATTTCTTCTGAAGATACAAATTCACTTTACATAATGAACAGATTTAATTTAGACATTTATTCACATATATACTTACAACAACACACATCGAGCAGTAAATGGATAGATGTAAATAATAAATTTAAGCACAATCGCACTTGCCTGAAGCACAACAACAAGACTTGGTGGTTTTTGCGTGAAAATAAAGATGGTACGTTTGAGCTTTTGTTTTCCACATTTGATGTGCATTAAGCATTATTTGTATCTGAATAACAGTTCAAATTAAATCTGTTCATCATATAGCGTAATTGTCTTGTGGAGTAATTGATGACAACCTTTTTCAGTTTTGGGTGAACCATCCTTTTAAGCTTTAGAAGGCTTGAAATACAACACTGAATACAGCAACAACAAAAAAAATCAGTTTGAAAGAAGAAATAAAATCATACAGGTTTCAAATGTCATGAAGACGAGTGAACGATGACAATTTTCATTTTGGGGATTCTGAAGATCCTCTACCTCATTTTGTCACATGGAGTGTGTATGCTATTATTTTAGATTCCTTTTATTTAAATTGCACATTCCCAATATGACTCATAACACTAATCCTGCTCACTTGTCACATGCAGTAATTCCTTGCGAGTGCACTGGTTTTCAAGGGCATCAATTAATAGTCATTGCCAGGGCACTGTCCGCTCCTTAAATAGAGCTGTGACTGCAGTTGGCCCTGGGTAATGGCAACACAGCCAAGAAAGCATTTCAAAGCAGAGAATCTAGAAGCAGATAACAGAGGTGCTGACTTAATGCTAATGTAAACTTTCTATGTAATTCAGGGCTTACATTTGATTAAACTAAGCATGACTGAAAGGTTATTTAACTTTCATCTTCCAATAAATCTCACTTTCAAATGCTTTATCCAGAACATTACTGTGTGATTACAAAGAGATTAATTTAAATCGTTTCATCAAAAAGCACTAAAACTGCAGTCTTGGTCATGCAATTATTGAGTAGAGGCAAATTCAGTTTAAAATACGAAATTAATTAGTTTGAGCAAGCTGACTGAAATGATATGGCCTGCAAGATTTATTATGCCATAAAAACACTTTGGAAAACAACTGTATAAAAAGCAAAAATAAACAAAAATGAAGTTGTTTTCGTTTTGTGCATACCAAGCTTTTTCAATCCCAGCATGATTGGAACAACAGAAAGCAGATGTTGCAGTTTGATGAGTAGACACAGCTCTGCGGAGGCGGTCCAAGCCCTGCGTTTGTGTAATCAGCAATGAACGAGCGTCTTTGACTTGCTGGTATGATGCTCTCCCAGGCTCGCATCTCAGAAAAAACCTGCACCTAGAACAGATGGACGCTTCAGAGAGGCAACACTGACAGGTAAGGAATGAAGAGGCAAAATACTGTGGTTTCATCTGAAATTTCATCTTTACACTAAATGAAGACAGTGACACTCAGTTATCCAAGTGTCATGTTGCTTTCAGACATTACAAGGCCTGTGGAGAAAACGTGACATTGACAGCGAATATCTTTTATGAATGACAGTATAACAAAACTGCCAGCATTTGATGATGGTGCATCAACAGAGACTTTGGAAAAACAGCAAAGGCACAATCGATCTGCCTCCTTCACAGTTCTCTAGTCAGTGACGGTAGAGGTTGGTGTTACAATTTTGGTGCATTTCTCAAATCGTCCTTAATATTTGCAAAGTTTGCATTTCTCAAAACAATTCGTACAAACATTGTAAAAAGTAATTTGTTAAGTTTACTTAATTAAATTGTACAAACTCGTTGCCTTACTTCAATTAAGTAATCTTAACTTTATTGTATTAAGTGTCACTTAAGTCCTATTTACTAATAGATTAAAAGTATTCCTTACTTACATTGAGTCATATTTACTTAGACCATTTAAGTTGTATTAACTTAATTTAATCTGTGATCTGAGGAACATTGAGAGAAACTATATTATTCAGAATTACTGACTCCCAGAGTGCATAGCGCCATGAATAAATTATGCATTGTTTTCTGTTGTTGTTTTTTGATTTGACAAGTTTATTTGCTGTCTTGCGTCAGTAGTAGTACAACAAGAAGAGCAAATAAAGTGATTATTGTTACAATTAATAAAATAAATACAATTGAAATGTTACCATTGTTGTGATTTACATGCTGAATACAGTATTATCACATAAATGAAAGAATTATATCAACCTAATAAAAAAACTTCTCAAAGTGTTCATGAACAGCAATTGTAAAATTTAGAAGAAAAATTTGAAGAAAAGTCACCTTCTAAGCAACGTATTTATTACATTTGGTCCCTTGAAATCAAATAACTCCGATTTCATGTTACACTGTTGCATTAATAGGAAGAAAATTATATAAATTAAGTTCCAAGTGCCCAACCAAAGGGAACGCTAATCACTGTAATGGGGAGTTATAAAAAATACATTTTAGGAAAATCAACATCTATTTATCAAGTCAGCTTATGTGATGTTCTCAAATATTTCAGTTGTATTGAAAATTCAACATTCAAGATGTCTTTGGGAAACGAGTGAATGCAACTAGTGAAATATAACTGCGGACATGGAAGAAATTAGTGAAAAGTCTATTCTTCTTCTGTTCTAATGTTGCACATAAGCAACATATTAGTGCATCTCACTGGTTTATTAATGTCATTGGTTTCCTTTTTGGCTATTTGAATATTTTACAATTTTTCTCAGTCACTTTGATGCATTTCTCGAATCATCCTTAATATTTGCAAAGAAGTAGGTGCATTTCTCAAAACAATTCATACAAACAGCACTGCACAATGTATTTCCAGCAAAAGCCTGTAACTTACTCAAAATATTGAGTTCATCTCTCAGAAGTAAGTATTTATGAACATATCAGTGCCATCAGAATGAAAAGTCCTTGTGTCATTTTTTCACAAACAAGATAGTCAAAATGCTTAGTCATGTTGTCAATATAACAGTGCACTTTGTTACTATTACCTGATGTAAACTATGGCAACAGTTTGGATGACAGTTACTTTACTGAAATGCAGAAGGCTTTACTTCTTATGTATGTCATATATCTATTACAAAAGTACAAATTTACACATTGCTGTATGTGGGATATTGATTGTTTCTAAATGTTTGAATTATTGAGGATATGGTCAATCTCCCAATATTTAGCTGCACACGTCAGCCATTGCTGATCGTTTTCTGGATGTTCGTTCACTGTCAGAATGTGTAACTCTTGTGTTGTTCTCTGTCTATAAGCTTTCCTATGGAAGGTACATGAGATGCACCTTTGTGCTATTTCAGAGCACTGGTATACAATTGGTTCATATTCTCTTCATTAGTGAAAGTCAAGATTTACTTGCACAATTTATGGCAAATTTACAAAAAGTCTAATAGAAATGTGTAGAAAATATGTTTAACAGTGTATGACAACTAGATCAACCATTCGGAATGTAATGACTTATACGATGAACTAATGACTAGATGTTTTGAGGGGAAAGACTATAGCACAGAGAACTATATAATACATTTTGAGAAACATGACATTAGCAACTCAAAATGTTGGAAACCGCAGACAAATTTACATAATCGGTTTGCATAAATGTACCAAAGCAATTGCAATTTGTTCAAAAGAATGAGAAACTGCTTTTATGATGTGCACAAAATGACAGGATGATGTGGAGGCTGAACAAGTAGTTTTGAGAATTTCATTTTTTTATTTGATTCACACACACACACACACACACACACACACACACACACACACACACACACACACACACACACACACACACACACACACACACACACACACACACACACACACACACACACACACACACACACACACACACACACACACTGTCCATTGTAGAAATTGCAAGCAATTCCAGCTACAGTGCTGAACCGATTCCTTATTGAGCGTCTCTGCATTATACTCTCTTCACGTGCATTTGTCTTACGTTGATGACCAGCCTTTTTGGGGGACTGTATTTGTGTCATTGTAAAGATGCAATATTCAAACAAATCACCTATTTAGAATGGCCAACTTCTCTTGCAGTGGCTGAAAGGGTCATCCCTTTGTCCTTCATCTGGACAACCACCTGTCACAAGATTTCAGTCACCTTAAAGCTGCCCGCCATCTTGCAATCTTAGTGAAAATTAGAGGAATGCTCCCAGTTAAATAAGGTTTGTCATATAATTAAGGAAATTAGCACCAGGTGCCAGATTAACACCAATAACTTGGTGGTATCAATAAGTTCTCTCATTTTGATTAGAGTTCTTTTTAAAATGTCTCATTTGAATTTTAATACTGTGCTTCAGAATAATTAATTAATGAAACCTGCCCTTCTACTCCTGTTAGGATAAGTTCAAAATGGACTAAGCAATGACCTTGAAATTTAGGAAATTGTAGGTACAGTATTCACACACACAAACACACATTAATTAGAAGAATATCACGCTGCACAAATGGGGAAAATATTTGGTCTACAAACCAGTGTATTCACAAATATGATAATTAAAATTAAGTGTCATAGGGTAGTTTGTGTATGGCTAAAATAACTGGAAGCAGCAGATAGACAGACAGACAGATAGACAGACAGATAGACAATGATAAAATACCACCTCAAATATTTATTTTCCAAATCAAAATCTTAATCATTAAATGCACAGATTTTTGTGCATATTAATAAACATCTATGGATTTAAAGCAGTTATATCTATTTTCTCTAAATATAGGTAACTTTCAAACACAGTGTAATTACAGTCCTAGACTGTCGCAAAATGTTCCCATTACTATCAGTCAAATAGGCCCAGTAGAGCGTGGGGAAAAACTAACTTTAAGTCTCCTGCCAGGTGAGGCAATACCTCAAACACGCCGAGCAGATGGACCAATTACACCCCGGCAGTGCTCACAAAGGGGGAACCGACAGATCAGGTAAGCCATCACAATTTACAGCCCAGAATTAAATCTCTACAGGGAGGTGTGAACTGTCCCGCCGAAAGATCAGTAATAGTTAAAAATTGTCTCTCTTTTGGGGTGGCACCAGACCCGCCGTGTAAGTCAGACCTTAATTATTCTGAGCTTAGTTGCACTTGCCGCTCTGCTCATGTTGTTGAGATAAAACAGCTGTGCCTCTGTGTCTCCCGAGACAACAAAACTGTTGGAAAGGTTTATACTGCCACAAGGGGATGTACACTTCTGAGAAAATGGCAATCCCAACCTCGTTAAAACCGTGGCAGTATGGGTAATGATTGAGTAACTGTAGCCTGGAGAAATCATCACTTCCACGGTCTGCCTATACACGCAGGTTGAGCTGAACTCACTGCACAGCTGTGAAGTTCATTAGGAAATATGAATAAGAATTTTAAGCAAAGTTGATCTGTATGTTAATGCACGAGTGAATAAAAAAAGTGAATATTTTCTTAGTAGTCCTCTGTTCATAGATGTTTCAAGCTGAATAAATATTTTATATTTAAAAGCAATATATTTAGTATGAATGCCAAGGTCAGGACAAAAACCACAGCTGTGTGTTACACCACAAAGCGTTTGACCTTTATTTATGAAGACATAGTTTTTAGAAAATGCACGTTCATCTGCAAGTACCTTAATCCATAATGTATTATTCTAATACTTGACCTACTGTAAAACTAGCAGATCCTTTTATTTATTATTTATCGCAACTAAGCATGTGCCCGAACCGAATACCTTATTCAAAAGACATGAATAATCATGTCAAAACCGACATTTGGTAGAGAATTAGTGGTGGTTTCTTTCTAAAACAATGTAAACACTTGAATAGAAAAAGCATGTTGTGTCATTAATAAGTTCCTTATTTGTTATATTTCATTTTTATATATGTATATATTTGTATATGACACACAAAGCTCAGAAAAATATAAATCATTTTATGAATTGGGTATATTTGCTCTATAAAAATGGGCTTTTCGTTTAGTTTCGATGCAATTAATGAGAGAGTCAAATAACATGTACAACACAAATTGCGGGTGTTGGAACGTTTTTTTTTTTTTATTTGAATAAAATGAAAACTAAAATACTTTCAAATCACATGAGCCAATATTTTATTCACAATAGAACAGACAATATAACAAATGTTTAAACAGACATTTTAAACATCCTAACATTTCCGGAATTCGGGTTGGATACTCTCCACATGTTATTAAATATATTTTATGAACATATTAAGAAAGTTTTTCTAAAAGTTTCCAAAATTAATTCAGGAAAATTAATTTTCGACATTTATTTTTTCTGGAATCTATCACTACCTTGTTTTTGTGATGGCGATGGGGTTTGCTTTTGGCACTAATGACTCTATCCAGCTAAAATAGATTGATTCTTGGTCTAACAGCCAGATGTTATAACGCCAAGTCAGACCCCACAATAAGCCAGTGGCTGGAAGGATTAACTCATTATAATGAGAGAGCATTGAAATTGTTTGGAGGGAACACATCGCATGCTTTGTTTAAATCTATTATTGTGACATCAATTCCAATGCACATTACAGTGTTGATTCAGTCAAATCACCTGGATTGATCATTGTCACTTAATAATGTAGTGGGAATTATTTATTTTATGAGTGTGACCAAAGCATCCAATGATCTCACTCTGAGTCATCCAACCAGCGAGATTCATGAGAAATGTGATATGTAACCTTTCGAAATGTTTAAAATTGTGAAATTGCAGTGTCATTTCATTCTAGCCAGCAACACTGATTACTCACTGATTCGCTGGAAATGATTATCAGCTGTTTTGTGACCTTATCAGTTGCTTGCACCAGGTTCCAGCTGCTGTGGAACACTATGGCTGGCAAGGCGCACCAGCGCTGGCTGGATTCATGCTAGATTCTAAGCTTGTTCACCACCGCAACTGAACCGATTTCATGCTAGCACACATTTTAAATTAAACATGGCTACTTCTAATTTGCTGCAGGCTTGCTTCTTTATCTGTTCCTTTTCTACCCAGTCTCTAAGTATATTCGTGGGTTCACTTAAACATTCATCATGACTGAACTGAGGGGATACTGGCTGCCACTTAATTTGCATGAGATAATATCCATTATTCAGGAGGTGATTTAATAATAATCTTAAGGAAAGGAGGGGAACCAGAATTCATGGAAAACATCCTGCTCTGTAGGCAGGTAATGCGCGAATGTTCACGTCATTGATTTTATCACACATCACTAACAACTCTTTCTCTCTCAACGTCTTTTTTGGTAGGCCTAGGTCAAGGGTCGGCAACCCGAGGCTCCAAAGCCGCATGCGGCTCTTTCATCCCTCTGCGGTGGCTCCCTGTAGCGTGGGAGTACAATAACGGAGGTGTCCCCCCTACTTTTAATACAACCTAAACTATTCCCCTACATTTTTTCTCGGTCAAGTGTGTTAAAGTAGAGAATTCAAGGGTCAATATGAGTAAATATAGATTTAAATTAAAAGAGAGAAGATAGTAACGTCGTTTTGGATGCGCTTTATTCGTATGCAAAATTATGTGAATATCACGGAGCGCTGAACACTCACGCTGTATGTTTCATTCATTCTCGTAGCCAGAGGGCGCTCCCGAGCAGAAAGCCCAAAACGGACTCATAGAGAAGTTATAGTAACATTTATCCTGATCCTTACGGGCAATCTGACCTCTAGATATGATTTGGACCTCGGGTCTTTAAAAAAAAAAACTTTTTTGTAAAATGTTTGTAAACGTTTTGCAAAATGTGCAAAAAATTGGGAGCTGGGAGCTCTGAAGGCCATGGCGGTGCAGGGAGCTCAGGAGGCGACGATGGCAGGTAGATATTGTGGCCGTGGCCTCGGCCCATCCACTTCAGCCAGAGCTCTAATAGGTCTTCTGTCACGGTGCATACAACGGGGAGGAACGAGGAACACAAAGACGAGGAGTAAACTCAAAATAACAGTCTTTAATATAAATAAAGCAGGGCAAGACAAGGCAAGGCTGAGACAGACAGTAACAGAGGGGTTGTAACGAGTAGACCAGCCCACACTAACTTAACAGACAGCAACTTAAATACACTGGATAATTACTAACATAATCAAACACAGCTGGGAATTAATAAACTAATAATCACACTAAACAAGGACAGGAAACAAACCAAATATGGACACAAGAGGGAAACACATGACACAGGACTGACACCCGGGTTGCTATAGTCACGCAGGTTTGTTTACGCATTAAACTGGTGGCCTCGAGAAAAAAAAGTAATTCCCTCAACATAAGAATTCGTGGCCACGACAAAACTAAGTGAACTGAACATGTCACCTCCCGGTCACCGTAGTTGATTCCCAAATGATTAAACTATGTTTTTTTTTTGTGAATCAAACTTACAGTGCAGTGTAGTTCTGATTCCTGAACAAATCGATTTTTTTCATAAGGCTTGTGAGAGTTAAATAAATGTTGTTACCTAATAACTCGTTATATGACAACGTGTAGTTAAAAATACTCACAATATTGTACAAATTTCAATGAAATAATACTTCCCTCAAATTAGCATAAAAATATTATTGCTCAATCCTGGCTACAGGGCTGTAAAATTGCCTTCGAGGGCACACACCATGCCCTTTCATTCCGTTCAGTGCTACCCTCCTTTCCCTGCTTTGTTTCTGCGCTCTCCTCTCATAATGATCCCCCATGAGGCAGAGTATAAAAAAAAGAGTCAGAACTTGAAGGAAAAGGAGAATCAGTATGCAAAAGAGCCTGGTATTTTTGTCTGTTTGTGATTCAGCAAAGAGCTTGTCAACAAAAGCTGGTTTGCTCCAGTAGAGGGAAATCAGAAACCTGTGAGGAGGTGCTAATGTGTGCCAAATGAGTGCCAAAACCGGGATTCAATATGACCGACAGTTCTGTTCTTATTCAACCCGAACACCATCAAGAAAATATCTCAGTAGTCGAGGATAATAAATTACACATAACGCTCTTGGCAGTATACTGCGAGTGAGACATTAAACCTCACCCCCTGTCTTTAGCTTTCCTGCATCCTCATCCTTCTCGCTGCTCATATTATGTGATGCTATGTCCAAGGAGAGTGAAGAAGGACTGGATTGTGTGAAACGTGCTGTGAGGTTATGAAATAAATCAAGCAGCTGAAATTCTGCCGTTTATACAATGACATATCCATGAGATGATTTAAAAATATCCAATACCAATCAAACTACACTCTAAAAAATGCTGGGTTAAATACAACCGAGCGCTGGGTAAAATATGGACGAACCCAGCAATAGACCTATCGGTAAGCCCCTCCCCTCGAACGCAGTCTAGCCAATGGCAGTCGAGTAAGAGTTGCACTGGGCGGAACTCGGACATCTTTAGGTTTCAGCGCCATAGAGAAACATTGGAAGATGCGAAGCACGATCGGTATGTGGGTTTATGCTTCAAAAATTGAAAAACGATGTGCCTGGGATACTGATTCCAGGTATCCTTAGAGGATGGGCAATATAATTGATTTTATTACATTTCCTGAATCCAAACAAAACAGAGCAAAATGACCCTAACTATTCAACCCCATTACAAATGAAGACAGAAAGGTTCATTTTCTGGTTGTCATACAATCATTAAGTTACCATTTTCATCTGCTCATGCAAAACGTTAATTTTTATCTTGTGCTTTAGCAAGGTATCTCTGGCTAAAACTAGCTAACGTTAACGTTAAAGTTAGTGAGTCCATGCTAACGTACAAACCTAAATAGCGGACTGTTCTCGCGTCTTGTACAGTGTAGGTCAAAAACACATAAACAAAGGTCTTCAGTGCCTTGCCATATTAAACTGGTTAAATGTACATTCATTTAATCTTACCTTGCGATAAATGAACAGTGTTGATCCTGCAGGTTGTCATTCGCAATCGTGATGACCTACCGTAATATGAGACGTGTAAACCCTCGCTTTGAGTCACCCACCGTATTTATTATTAAATATTTTATAAATCCCTCCATGGAATATTTAATTCCCATTTGCGAGGCATTCTGTGTCCAAAATTGTGCAAAAACATAGCGGGACAAGGTTTTCACACTGCAGCTGCCATTGTAAGACAGTGAGTAACTCTGTTTGTTTGTCCGAGAGAGCAACGGTAACTAAGGGGGGCGGGGCTTACCGATAGGTAAATTGGGTTGTTTAGACCCAGCGGTTGGGTTACTGCCCAGAAGGTTGGGTTAAACATTTAAACCAACTAGTTGGCAGCACTGGGTTGTATTTGACCCAGCATTTTTTAGAGTGTACAGTAATTTATTCTTCAAAGTGTAGATGTGCACTATAGTTGATGATAATGAGAGCATTTCAATTGTGCTGTGCCACATTTTTCAGCTTTGGGATGCAACCATTGAAAGAATCACACAATGCCTCCAATGGTTGCATCCAAAAACTGAAAAATGTGGCACAGCACAACTGAAATGCATGCAGTATATGGAAGATATCAAGGCTTAATGACAGGCAGACAATCATATTTATAATTTATTATTGTTTTGAGGCTTTTTATCTGTTGTATTACATATTGTGAAGCTTTTTAAGATGCTAGATTAATTAATGGATAATATATGGATAATATATAAATAATCTGCAAAAAAACTATATACACATATAATAATACTCATACTGTGCATTATGTGGTCATACCACCCACCCATACACACTGTGCATGATTGTGGTCATACCACCCACCCCTACACTCTTCAAAATTAAAGAGTATTTTAATAACCTGTTTTCTTTGTGTGAAGAACATTTAATCTAAAGCAACTTTTTCATCTATAATCAACCTTTTATGCAATGGGAAGATTCCATGTATATTAAAGGTTATTCGTGGAACCATAGATACCGATGAAGAACCTTTGTTTTTTTAAAGTGTAGGCTATGGAGCCAAAACTGATTCATCAGTATGATCATGTGACCGCACAAAAGCTTTTCATGGCCTATAAACAAACTCACAAGGTTCTTGTCATCTATGTAAATGATCCCCGCTTTTCTAAAAGAGGTGTGGTGAAAAGGTAGTCCATTGATATTCAAATGAGGGACAAAAAGGTTTCTGTTAGATTTGATGGGCCATCACACAGCATCAGAGTCTTGTAAGACTTGTAAGACAGAAATGTCATGTAAGACTTTGAAGGAGGAGGCCTGAGCGACGCTTTCACAGCATGGCTGGTGGAAATGCACAGTGTGCCCTTTTGAAGACGCTGACACAGTCCCTGAGCGGTCCGGAGCTGTTTCCACCAACCTGTCATGCTTCTTCTGGATGTTCTCCTGATTAAAGGAGGGGAGTAAATAAAAAAGACAGGGCATCAGCACATACAGCCATAAGCTTTCTTCTAGAGAAGCCTAAACAGATCCCTTAAGTCTCACATTCAGCTCCTTTTAAATTTAATCACTGTAAAACATTTAGGTCCATTTCACGCTGCACGCCTGTAAGTAGAGCTGCATCGTAACTCCAACATTCTTTCGTAATCACTGCGATCGATTATCCTGACCGATTATACTATACTACTTCTAAGATTGTTGCTTGTCAAAAATTATCTATGATTGCTGATTTTGCCTTTTTACAATCCATGAAATAGGTTTGTTGAATATTACCTTATTAAAAATTATTTAACAACAGTAATATAGCTTGTTCTTTATTTCCTTATTATTATTATGCAGTGCAACAATTTTCACAGAAAATAGAGGAAGACTTCATAAAGCCACTTGGATAGATGTCGGCAATAACGCTAATAAACATATTACATTTAAACAGTAAAATGTAAGGCATATGCATCTGTAGGTCACAGTCAATGACTCGGATGAAGAAAAATACACTAGCGGTGAAGAGATGGAATATTTTATTATGTTTCCATAAGAAGATTATTCTGCTCACAATAGCAGTATTAAAAATACAATGAAACTGTGAAATATTAAATGTTACTGTAAAATAACGGTTTCCTATTTGAATGTATATTAAAATATAATTTATTTCTGTTATTAATTTTCAGCAGTCATTACTCTGGTCTTCAGTGTCATATTGAACTTTCAGAAATCATTCTAATATGCTGATTTGGTGCTCAATTATTTTTAAGTCTTACTTGCCATGAAACTTTGTATGATAGTGTATCATAGTTTCCATAAAAATAGTAAGAAGCAAAACACGGATACAACAATAATTTTTATTTGAGGACCAGCATATTAGAATGATTTTTGTAGGATCATATGATACTGCTGAAAGCTCAGCATTTGCCTCACAAGGAATAAATACATGTTTTTTTAAATTACTGTTTTTAGTTTATTTTTGGTCCAATAAATGCAGCCTTGGTGAACATAAAGTACTTTTTTCAATTATTCCAAACTTTTAACTAGTAGTGTATGCAAATTGACAGAAAATTATGATTTGTGAATATGTGTGTGTTCACCTGGATATAAATAATAATCTGCTGGCTTTATTTTGCTGAAACATCCAGGGGACATATGAGCTTTTAGCACTTTACCGAAAGACTCCGATCCTGCTGAGAGCTCACTATTACAGTACATCAGTAAAAACTCATGTGCAGCTGAACCGCTCTGAATACCGAATGGGGAATACCCAGTGTGACTGGCAGCCCACATGGTGGTTTGTTAAATAGGCGAGAATTACTTGAATAAAAAGCATAGTAGGGGTGCGGAGGATGTGGGGTTTTAAGAGAGAAAAGTAACACATGTGAGAGACAGAGAAAAGGGAAGGGAGGGAGTAAGGACAGTAATAACCATGCAGGAAGCATGCAGGGCCCAAAAGATACAATTAGCAATCAGGACATAGTGCCGGAGAGATAGTTACAAATTCAAACCATGTCTTCCTACAAATCCAGGGGTTATCAAACACCAGGCGGCCATTGGTGAAACCAGAGATGAGCTGTGCCCTCTGCATTGTACACAGTACATATCACATTCCATTTTACAAATACAGCTTTTTGCTAGTGCCAGCAAGAAAATGAGCATTTTCACAAAAGGACATTCAAAGATGTGGTTTGTCAGACAGTGTATTAAGCATTTTCATTTATGAAGCTTAAGCAAGTACATGTGGGACTTGTCTGAACATAAAAATCCATAAACTGCCAATGTTTTATGTTGAAATTAACACGGTCAGTTTTAACATGTTCATTTAGTGATTAATAAAAAAAATTAAGGTTATCATTTTAAAATCTTTAATTTAAATGTATCATGCCCCTGACAAAATTAATCAGTTTTGTTTTGTTTTGTTGAAAATTATCTAGTACATCAAATAAAAAAAAATAAAAAATACAATAAATACTATAAAATATAAAAAAATGTAAAAACGATATAAAATATTTTCTGTTTTCACTAACAGTACTTCTGTTCATCAATTTGCACTGGCTACCAATAGCTCCTCGCATTAAATTCAAGGCATTAATGTTTGCCTACAGAACCACCTCTGGCTCTGCACACCTTTACCTAAATTCATTACTTCAGACTTATATGCCCTCTAGAAGCTTGCGTTCTGCAAGTGAACGACGCATTACTGTACCATCCCAAAGAGGCACAAAATCACTTTCACAGACTTTTTCATTAACTGTTCCCATCTGGTGGAATGACCTGCCTAACTCAATCCGAGCAGCTGGATCCTTACCCATCTTCAAGAAACGGCTAAAAACACATCTCTTCCATCTTTATTTGACCCTCTAACTCTAGCACTCTCTATTCTAATTTTAGAATCTGAATTTCTAATTCAGATTATCTAATCTGTCTTCTTTTTATATTAAAAAAACACACAAACATTTGACTCTCTGTCAATTGCTTATTTATTCTCTGACTGCTAGCTTTTCTTGTAAAACTAGCACTAAGTTTAATTTTTCTATATTTTACATACTCTTTAAAAAAAAAAGAAGAAAGAAATAAAACCTTCCTACGTGTACTGCGTTAGGCTAACCAGGACTTGTAATAGCACTTGTATGTTGTTGCTCTTTTGTTGGTTTTGATTGCTTCTATAATGTCCTCATTTGTAAGTCGCTTTGGATAAAAGCGTCTGCTAATGACTAAATAAATAAAATAAATAAAGTTTGTATTGTAATAGTATTCATGTGTGTGTGTGTGTGTTTGTGTGTGTGCTTTATGTCCATGTAGTTTTTATACATTTTGGTCATTAGTTTTAGTTTACATAATTTTAATTATTTTAGATGAAAATTATACATTTTACTTTGGCAACTTGCTGAAAAAATTAATAAAAATTTGCTCTGCATTTTTTTTATCAGTTTCTGTTCAATTTATCTTATTAAATAGAATACATTATCTATTTTCATTGTATGGTAACTTTAAAAAGTAAAATGTAATTCCACCTATAAATTTACTTATAATTATAGTAATTTATTATTTAGTTGCTATATTCATATTTTTTTCAATATTGAAATTTTTTGACCAATGTGAAAGAACATTTCAATACAAATTCCAGTTTAACTTCCAGTTCCAGATTCCAGTGTGTTGCGTGCGGCCAATTCAGTTCAATTTCACACTCATGAACTACAAGGGAACTTTTAAATCTGTACAGGGTTTACCTTCATATTTTATTTAAAGAATGGCTCAGTTCTGTATTAATTAGCACTATTACAAACCATAATTTATGCATTTTAAAATCAAACCCTTAAATGATCCCCAGTACTCTGTAGTACCTGACTTGCATTTTTTGCCTAATGGCAGTATCCAATAAATACCTCTGAGAATATCTATATTGGCTGAGTTTCTGAACCCAAGCACTGCTTAATTCCTTCAGTATCTCTCTCTCTCTCTCTTCCTCTCGAAGAGACAGCATTCTTCTGACTAATGCCCCTTGACACTTTGAACTCCATATTGTGTGTTACAAATTCCCTCCTTAATTTGTGAGAAATGAAAAAGAAAGACAGCTCACTAAGAAACATCAAAGCTCTTTTCTGCCCTCTGAGAACCTGAAACTAATTTCTCCCTACTTAAATTAAAGCATTAAAATGGTCCAAACGTTTATTTCAAATTAGCCATACATTGAAGTTCAGTCAGGACCACTCTGGGGTGCGTTTCCCAAACAACGGCGTAACTCGCTGATTAACCACCATAGTACGATGCATTCTTTTGGAAACGAACTAGCTAGTCACGACTGTTTCCCGAACTCGGTCACATCTCCGTCGTTTGAACCATGTTTGCTCAACAACATAGGGCCAGTCTTAATGACGTCACACGGGTGTGGTAGAGGAATAACTTATGCTATTTAAATGATTAGAGGTCTCTAAAATGCTACTGTATTGAACATGGTACTTACTGACTAATTTACAATGTTTTGTTGCCTGTCATTTTGATTCATCGTGGGTTCCCTCTCAAAACGGAGCGTACAAGGAACGCCAAAAATACATAATTTAAATGCATTTTATATATAGATAGAATGGAATATACAGATAGTGCTGCATGTTAGCATGCTTGTTGTGACCAAGAGCATATTTATTTAAGCTCATATATCTTGCAATCAAGAAACTATGCTTCTATCCACAGGTAGAAATCTGAAGTTCCAGTTTGTGACACTGATTGCGAATGTTCGTTTGAACTATGGTGTCGGGAAACACCTAATCCTTTAACTATGCTGGTAATGACAGAACTTGCGACCATAGTTGGCTGACGGCGGTTTTGGGAAGCACACCCCTGTTCGATGTCAGAATATTGTAGAGGTCCTGAACTTTCTGTTTGGCGGCAGAATTCGCTCTGAAGGGTTCAGTTCTGATCTATACCCAGGCGAACCTCACTGAGGTTTGAACCCCCCTGAAGCCTAAGCAATTGCCAGATATTTTAATATGCACAGTAATATACACAAAGTAGAGTAACACCGTACTGTGGGTAATATTGAACTATTGAGCAACATGAGCAGGATAGGTGATATATCTCTGTGGGTGAGCAGTTAAGTGATCATGGATCTGCATGAGGAGGAGTTGGGGATGGAGGAGGGTAAGTGCATCTTCATAGGTCTTTCTTGCTTTTTTGTTCTTACTTGTGTCTAATGTAGTACCATATAGTTTAATCTCTTTTATAAAATTTTCAAAGTTTGGCTTAGCTGTAGTCCATTGTTTCACATGAATGTGATATTTTCCAAGTAAAACAAGTTTTCTGAGCAGTATTAGAATTGAAGATGTTAGAAACACACCTCATTGTTGTCGTGTGGTGAATTTGGCCAACAGTGTCGTCATCGGCACTCCTGCAGTCGCTCTGAATAAGCTGCGCCCGTTGAGTCAGCCGCTCGAAACGCTATCGCGGTACATTGATGCCACACGTGACAGTGACGTGGCGTCTGCGCCAGTTCAAGTTGGACAAATTTTCTAACCAGCATGCACTGCTTCAAGTCAGCCGCCGATCGGTCTGCATGGCGCTGCGTGGAGTCGAACACACCTATTATGATTGAATGTGAAAGAAAAATAATCCCTCCCTTTTGTGCTTTGGAGGTGCATCGCCCTAATGGAGAAACAGACCCTGGATAGATGGATAAATGGATGGATAGATGGATGGACGGATAGATGGATGGGTGAGTTGGTGAGTAGGTAGGTAGGCAGGCAAGCAGGCAGATTATAGATTATACATAGATAATCAATCAATCTATCTATCAATCAATAATTTTGTTTCGGTCCTCATAGACGACTTCCCACAAAATAAATGTATATACATAAATACCGAAAAAGGTGTAGGCTGAAGCCTTGCTTATTATGCCTACCCTTTAAACATAGTTAACTAATGGATGACATTTTTCACTAAGTTAAATAATACAAGATAAATAAAATGAAAAAAACATTTCCCAAAGTGTACATAATTCAAAACAACCATAATAACAAAAGTACACATTCCAACTATTACTTCAGTTTTTAACAATACATTCACAATTTAACGATACTGAGTCATTTAATTATTTATCACCTTATTTGTTGTATCAATTTTCTTAAATTTGCAAAGTGAATTACATACTTTTAATTCCTTATCACAATTATTCCATAGATTTACCCCTTTGACAGATAAACATCTACTTTTTTACATTAATTCTTGCCCTTACTTTTTTAAAACATATACAATCCTCTTAGATTATACTGACTTTCTCTTATTTTGATGGATGGATGGATGGATGGATGGATGGATGGATGGATCAATGGATGGATGGATGGATGGACAGATCCCAAGGTTATTAAATCCAAGGATATTTTCTTTAAATGAAATATAAAAGTGGCAAATGCAAATAGCTGTAGATGCAGACAAGCGAACTGAAAAATGATAGTGATGATGGTGCTATCTTGGTAAGAAATTAGTACACTTTCCTGTTAATAGACATCTCTATGATGGGATGTAGTTGTCAGATTATGTAAATCATGCACAAAAGCTCTTGGCTCCCTTGAAGACTTCAAAGTAGCAAGGTTAGAGAGGGAATTCGTTTGCTGGCTAATCTCAGCGGATGAAGGAATGGAAGTTTCACTTTGTTAATATACCCCCATTCTTAATGGGAGAGAGAGAAAGCGAAAAAGAGAGAGAGACATCAAAGTGGAGCAATATTCATTTTTTTCTGAGACCTTCCCTTTGATTTGTGAATGAGTTTGCACATGGGCAATTCAGTTTTAACTGAACACTTCTCATCCTATACCATTTACACTGCTACAGGTGAATCTAGAAAATATTATTTTATATATTTAATGAAGGATTTTTAGTCACAGCTTTTGGTAATAATCTTACAAATTACTTGTGCGAACTAACTAGAGCTAAACTGATTTTTCCATTGTTTCCTATGGTGGCTGCGAGAGCTCAACGCACTGCAACTTCAGAAAACACATGCAAATAGAAAAAGCACCAGCAAATCAAGAAAACATCATAATTTTGATAGCAGGTGCTACAAATGCTTACAACACAAACAAATAAAGAAACGCACTGTAAATGCTCACAACACAACCAAATTGTATTTGTAGCGCTTTGTTTGGTTGTGTTGTGAGTATTTGCAGTGCGTTTCTTTATTTGTTTGTAGGGCTTGTGTTGTCAAATGGATGAAGTTGTTTTCTGAATTTGCAAGTGTTTTTTCTATTTGCAGTGTGTTGAGCTCTCTCTGCCACCGTAGTTTCCTAAATATCCCTGCTACAAATATAACCAGCATTTCCCAAAGTGGATGTCCTAGTGTGCCATTTTATTCTCTTCTGTGCGACTTATAAAGAGGTCCTGACTGAAATTAAAATTATAATTGCTGGAAGAATACAAAAATATAGACCTTTTAGAAACCGTATGAATGTTCCTGAGCATAGTTTTAAGTCTCCAGCATGTAGTTCTTCATAATCCCGGTGAAAGCACTATTGGATGATAGACACTTGACATTTTATACTATGAAGAACATTTTCAGTACAGGTTTCAGGCAGTCCATCAGATAATCGTGACCGTTTTAATAGGGTTGACCCTTGAGTTCTAGTTTTCTAAATTAGTTTTATGGCAAGTACAGCATATGAAACCTCTTTGTGCCTGATCACTAAAGTGTAATTTCACTCTATTATAAAACAGTCCAATCTAACTGTGCTTCAAATATTGATATTGAAATTAAATTACATAACATTTTGCAAGCAAGCATGCAAAATTCCAATGTGGAATTTTAGCATTGTGAATTACAAGAAAACAGATTTTTTTTAAATGATAATGTATTGTCTTACTTCCTGGATTGATAAAATATTTTCACTTCATGCATTCCAGTCAATACTGTAGGCTAGTTCTGCCACATAGTTAATGTCCACAAATGCTATCCTTTTTTTTAATGAAAAATGGCTCGTTTCCACTGAGTGGTACGGTTCAGTACAGTATGGTTCGGTACGGAATTATGTCCGTTTTTATTGTCAGACGTTGTGAATGGTACCAAAATAGCGAACCCTACCGTACCACTTTTTTGGTACCCTTCCGTTGGCTTGTGGCTAGAAGGGATAGATCTCCGACCAGAAATGAACAATGAAATACATTTTCTACCTATTAGATTGTGTTTTTATTAATGTCTACACCTACCCCAACCCTAAACCTACCCCTTACAAGAATGAAAAAAAAATCGTAATTATTGTTGTACAGTGTGACAAAAATTATGCTGTATTGATGTGCGCATGCCCAGTAGCACCATATGTATCCCTTCTATCCTTAACCGTCATAGACATATATATGTATAGACATGTATACATATCTATGTTAACCATACCTAGCACAGTAAAGGGTACCAAAAGGGTGGAGCTAAACTCACTGCAGAATGTTGATTGGTTGACTAGAATCATCACTTTTGCGTGATACAAGGGGATAAAGCTTCTCCTTCACTCGTTCTGCTCTGCTGTCTATGAGTGTTGGGATTATTTGCATCAGTGCTCAAACACAAAATAAATATAATTGTGTATTTTATAATTGTATATTGTCACAAAGACAATTACCATTTCTCAATATGCATTCTTGTCTGTTCTTGTGGACTTGTGAAACATCATTGCTCAAAAACCTGCATAATTTTCAAAATATTAATGTTATTGTGTCATGAAATGTAGTTTTAAGAGTTTTTCAGGCGAGAATGTAATTGTTTAAAACTCAAATCTGCGGTTTATTTATAAAGATAGCGCCTATTTGAAAATTTGCTATGCCGATTTCTAGCTCAGCTAGTCCTTACAACATTTGCCACTGGCTCTGATGTCTCTGTAGTGATTCAAAATGAGATACAATTCATTTTTTTAGAATATTTAACAGGCGTTCGTGGTCTCGTGAATCTATTATATGTTCCTGGTCATATCGTTTTGGCTGAGCTCAAAGTTATGTTTAACTTTCTATATTTATTTGTAACTTTACCATAGTACAGCACTGACTTTGTAGCATACGTTTGACTGAATTGTTTGCGTTTGTCTTTATATATGCTTATATACCCTTACCAAAAAGTAGTATATACTTCAAGTTTATTTTATATACTTAAGTAAAGTTCAAGAATATTTTTAAGTTTACAAATATCTGTGTACTAGTAGTATACTCATATGTGTACTATTTCAATATTCATTGGGACTAAATTGGCCCACTTTCTAGTATATAAAATTATACATTAAGTATAACAGTAGTAAACTTTGAGTACACAACTAGTTTACATCAAAGTTTTAGCTTGTACTGCAACTATACTAAAAGTGAACTTGTAGGTATACTGATAGTTTACTAATTAAATACTTGTAATAACATTTTTTGTATACTTTGAAGTGTAGACTCAGTAAACTACTGGTTAAGAAGTTTTATATGGCAAATATACTCATCCGTTTTTTTAAGTGAACTTTACATACTTTGAGTGTACTTTTATGTCCCTATTTAGGTATATATTATTATATATTATATTATGATTATCAATGATTATTGATCAACACCCCAAAGCTTGACAATCATTATTACCTCTTCATTGGTCAACATTATATTCCATAATGCTACGCAGTTTTGATGCTGTTTTAACACCTGGAAGCATTTGTTGTTTCGGCTTCTTCTTCACTTGTGTTGTTTGTGGAAATTCTGTACAGAAGATGTCTACTAGCGCCCCCTGCAGTATAACAATGAAAACACGGATTCTAGGAGCACAAGTATAGCTCAAATATATTTAGACGTTTTCTAAGTATAAAGGCCCGTTCACACCAAGCACGATAACGATAAAGATATAGTTCTAAAAAAAATTCTTAATATTAAAGAATAGCAGCGTCCACACCCCAACTATAACGATAAAGGCACAAAGAAACTATATAGTTGGAATCACTTCCAGAACGATTTTTTTTCCAGCTGATGAATGATAAAAACACTGACAGTCAATCAGAATCCATCCTGCTATAATGTGCTTGAGAATTTAAAGCGGCAGACGCACGTGCACTCAGAATAAACAGATGATATCGTTCTCTGGTTTGGACGCTAATATCGTTATCTTTATAGTTATCGTTCTTGGTGTGAACGGGGCTTTAGTCAAGTAAACTTAAATTTCTGAGAAGTACATAAAGCCCATTTCTGAGAAGTACATAAAAAGTAGACTAAAAGTATACTTTCCTATTTTTAGTTTAAAAGAAATATACTAATAGCACACTTGAATAAACTTATTTTTCGTAAGGGTAGGCTAAGCCTCTTATACTTTGTACTTATACTTTTATAATAGCTATTATTGTTCATTAAAACAATGACATGAAAGAGGCAGAGTTGTGCTTATCGTCGATTGCCACATTCTGGCATTTACCACACCTATCAAGTAAGGGTACTGTTGGTGGTGGAAATGCAAGCTGGATCAGGGTGTTCGGTCCCGAACCATACCGTACTGTACTGTACTGACCCGTACAGCTCAGTGGAAATGAGACAAAATAGACATAATTTTGTTTTACGTGACCACTTTACATCCTCTTCTCTTTTTCTCCCCTAAACCACAGTTTTTAATGCACTGGCCAATTTTGATATTTTGGGCTGTCTTGCTTCCACAGCATGTTTTCACATCCCCACAATCTTACGTTTACTGTAAAGCAGAATAATAGGCCAATTATACATTCTACTTATTGGTTTTTCTACAGTAATTTTTACTTCGTCCATACTACTACACTTCGTAGAGCCGATATACTGTAGCCTTCTGCACAATTGTGCATTTGTCGTCTGTGCATGGAAACCGGTGCCAACACACACACAACTGCACCGGTGCTTTTAAAACCTACACTAAGGATTAGATGGAAAACGCTGTAATAAATACAACAGAACACAAAAAATGGAACAAAAATGGATATGCGAGGGGGTCAGAAGGTAATGGTGTTTGTTCAAGTTTGTCCTCTCTAGGTCAGGTGAAGTAATACAAAACAGACGTAATGCGCATGCGTCGAGTGAATCATAGGTACGTCATGATTAATGCTGACTTGGGGACAGCATACTACTTATGCTGCCATAGAAATAAATATGTAAAAGAGAGTAGTAAATAGTAAGAGTAGTATGCGGTTCTGAATTCAGCATAAACTTAGTCTGAAATGTTCAATTAATATTTTATTCATTGTTATATGAAATGTGGGGACTGGGGAGACTGAAAATGAGTAACAGCGATAGTTATCACGAGAGGATGCTGAGCAATTTGGTTATTGTGTTGCATTAAAAGTATGCTTTTTTGAGAACTTTGAACTCTAACCCATTTATCATTGTTTTGACATTAAACAACTGCTGCAGGAAGCTCTAGAGCCAAGACTACAACATATGCCAACAATTCTGTTACATCATTTTATACAGTCATAATTACGGCAGGGATGTCTCTTTTTTTAAATGTGGCATTGTGTGTGTGTGTGTGTGTGTGTGTGTGTGTGTGTGTGTGTGTGTGTGTGTGTGTGTGTGTGTGTGTGTGTGTGAACAAACAGTCGCCTCAATCTCCCTACAGGTTTATCATCCAACATCTTGTCAAAGTATGCATTGACAACGATCCTTTTCAAATCCATCATGATTTATTTTCACTTTATGGTATCCTTGTGACATTTGCAGAAATGCTCTCTTTCTTTAGTTTTTATGAATTACCATGTCATTTAAATGTCCTAATTTGCATGAGACTGTTCTCAGTATCTACTCACAGATTTGAGGGGATTTTAAGTTCAAAAGCAAGGTCAGTCGTGCTCTCATTGTCACAAGGCACTTCAACCTTCACCACAGCTATATCAGGGAGCCACTGGGTCCATTTTTTTTCTTTTATGTCGGGCAGATGCAGTCGCCATGGTTTCTATCTTCTGAAATAAAGGTGGACTAAAAACACAGGGAAATGTGACCATTTGCAGAAAGAGGCAGCTTAAAAGCCTGTCACAAAGCATAATTTTCTGTATTATGTATAATTTTCCACAGCAGTAAGGCGAAGAAACCAACGTAACCACATGCATGAGCACCATAGAGCAGTTTTAAACCAGTACCTGAATGGGTTTTAGTCCTTAGACCCAAAACTAGATACGGTGAGATTAATTTGAAATCTCTAATGTTCCCCTCTGTTTCCAGGGGGGATGTTTTGTATTTGGCCCCTCCATAATGGCCTTGTGATGCATTAGATGACGCACATTAGAAAAAGGCTAATAATGCCGTGACCCATTTTCACTCTTCTTACCAACTTAACTTCCTTTGTACTATTATTTCCCATAAGCTGCACTCTGTCTTCTAAAGGATATGTGGTTTTACCCCCATTTCACTGAACAGCATGATAACCGTGAATAATCTGCTTTAATAACAGATAAGACTGTTTGATTGCTATCATGAACACTTCAAGGAAGCTGAAATTCCTGCAGAAAAAGAAATGGAATGTGTGCTAAGATTAGATTTAACATATATCAATACAGCTTTATTAAGGAACATATTTTGTACTCAAGCAATTTGTGTTCCAATAAAGGAATGCTTTTATGAAACATACTGAGACATAAAGTGAATTTAGAGAAAGAAAATTAATTTAGCCTTATTCATAATTTAGTGTCATTGAAGGATATTTGCTCCATGGCTTTTAATACTACAGCGACATCTGCTGGTTCATTCATAAATCAGATTTTTGGGGATACAATCGACAAAGATCGAAGGCCAATAATGAGATTTCAGTTTTTTAAAAGATGTAAATTACAAGAAAATGCTATTAAAGTATTTTCAAAATTTCACTTTTAATTCAATGTGTTTCTTCCCATTTCTTTGAAATTGTTTGTGAAATTTAGCAATTCCTTCAATAATTTTTTTTAAGTGACTTGTAGGATTTAAATCCTTATGATGTCCACCATACATATTAAGAACACGTTTTAGGCTACTGGTAGAATGATTATGGTGGCTAAATATTTTACAACAGAACATTTAGAATAGAAAGTCTAACATATTTCAAATACTTGGAAGAATAATAAAAATACTTGTGATAATCCTGTACTCACTATAATTTGTAAATGTATTATTTTTAACACATAGCTAAGAAAAATATGTTTAAGAATATAACATTCAAGTTATGAAAATGTTGTTTCTGACTGTTCAAAACGTCAATCTTTAATCTTTAAATATTGTTTAAACTATTTTCAAGCTGTGGAACATTGCAATTACACATGGGATGATATTTTAGCATACAACATAAGTGAGGCAGATCACAAACCGAGTAATGCTGATGGGAGAGCTGGAGCATGTCACCACCGTAAATCCTGGATTACAATTAATACGTGGTTCTTTTTCAAAAGAGCCATGCCACACATTTCCAACATTTAACTCTATTCAGTCTGTGTTTATGGAATTCAATGGATGGTCTGGTTAAAGTAGAGCCAGCTTCGCTCTGCATTGTACAGCCACTAAACAATAACACATCCAATGTAGGCTCTGACCCAAATAGCTGTTGTGTAAATCAAATATTTGCCTTTTACTCATTCTCTATTCAGAGATTTTATGTTTTGCTTACCTAAAATATTACACAATAAACCAGAATCTATGATTTACAAGCCAGAAGCCATTCCCTATGTGCTCAAAATCAACTTGATTTTATGTCATTATTTTATGGCAAAGGGTCAACATAAATATTTGTATTATGCAATGGTGGTGGATTTCCAAAATATTGTGTGTAACAAGATATCAATTTTTTGTAACAGGGAAGTAAGACATTTTCTTTGAATGTGAAATAAATCTGATTCATCAGCATTTATGATTATGATAATTCAATATAATAATATGATTTTAAAATACCAGTTTGTAACTGGAAGCGAATGTCATTTAAGGTAAGAAGGCTGCTATTTTATTAACTCTTAATTTAACTTAATTTTATTTAAAAAAAAAAAAAAAACTAAAACGATTAATTCAAAGTTTTATTTCTTTATTTTATTTTACTTTACCTTACTTTACTAACTTTGTGCCGGCAGATGGCGACAACGATACTTTGTACGTTAGAAACACCAGGAGTACAGAAGAACATGTTCCGGAAATATTAACTGATTTTAAATATCTGCTGATGAATAACTTATGGAGGAGTGAGGTTTTGTATTTATTTATTAAATAAGTGAACAGTTATTCAGCATGGACATATCCTCCGATGAAGCTGATGACTGGTTTATGGAGTCTCTAAACACGTGAGTTGCATTTAATCGCCTGTAATAGCGGTTGTGTTTTAACACTTATTGTGTTGCCTACACAGACAGCGTTTTCTTGAGCACCAGGGACGTGCTTCATTAACGTTAACCAGTATATCTGCGTCTTTTTGATTTCAGATACAAAGATCTGCATGTATTTCAACTCGAGCATCCGACAAAAGTAATAGAGTGGACTGGTGACAAAAGTAAATCTTCTCTGAATCTCTGAAAATGTTGAATCATTAAAGTAGAAAACCCATTCAATTTTTTTCATTCTGTATTCCAGGTATTTGTGTTGCAGGATATACTGGAGCAAGAAGTGAAATCTTAGAGTTACTTTTGCCTCTTAAATTATATGCAGGAGAAAACCCGGTGAATAAAGGAACTAGTTGCCTAAAGTATGCATTTTGAATGTGCATTTAATTTAATTAACTGCTTATTGGTCACAACTTTAGGGTCTTTGTGCAGAAAGAGACTTCAAAGTACAGCATGGAGTCTTTTCAGAGGAACCTGTTGAGAGTTTGATACATATCCCTGGAACAAGGTAAAAACTAGATCTTGATATGTTCAGTTTGATTTGACACGATGCCAACAACAGCAAGATATCGAGAAATATTCAATCCTTCTCAGTTTTGCCTGTTTATGATTATTTGATATACGGTTCTTTACAGATGTGTGGTGACTACTGGAAATTCTAGTTCAGCAATGCAGATTTGGGATATTGGAAGTGATGATAGTGGTAGGATTAATGTCTGTATAATTAATTACAAAATAAATGAACAATGATAAATTAAACTAATATCCTACATGCATTTGTTGAATCATGTATAATTGTCTTTTAAATAGAAAATCATTATAATTAAACAAGTATTTTAAATAATCTGACATTTTAGAATTCATGGAGCATTTTGAAAATCCTTAACATTTCATGCAGCATCTTCTCTGTTTTTGTGACACAGATGTTATAAAACGGACTGGAGTCATAGACCTCAAGAGCACATCAGCAAAAGGCATTAAAATAGCACCAGGATTGACAGACAAGCCTGCAGTCCTTCATGGTTCTTGTATAAGTGAAGTTCAGCTGACAGAGTTAGCAACAGGACAGGTTCTGTATACAGTAGGTAATATCAAATCTTATCAATTTTATTAATCATTTTTAAAATGTTTTTTTAATGCAGCTCATTTCATACTACTTATTTATTGTTTTACAGTGAAAGAGTCCTCAGATTCAGTGAGTGGCTTACAGTTTGTAAATGCCTGTGTGTTTCTCATTTGTGCAAGTAATGGCACTTTGCTCATGGGTGACACAAGAGATCCCTCGACTTGTCATTATCCTCTGCAAGACAGTAAGAGTGGTTTGCACTGGTCATTTGGGTTGAGGAGCGACAGCTCTCAGTCCGAACCTTCCTGTTGTACTGTTGCCAGGCTTTCGTCATCTGGTCACATGCTGCTGTCTGATCTAAGAGATTTGCAGAGTCCGTTTTGTCAAACCCAACTAAATATCCAACACAGCACATCAAAGAATGACTTTCTGCATGTTTCTTGGGCTCCTGTTCTCGACAGATGTCTGTCTGTGTCGGGTGAGTAAAGAATACTTCAATTTTCCTGTCCCAAATAAAGAACAAATTTTCAGTTTTGTAAGGTTGTTAGATGCAAAATGTCATGTTCATCTTCCTTAATGAGAAGACCACTGGTTACCAATGACCTGACGATTTGTTTTCTCAAATTTGGAAGGGTTTGATGGAACAGTGCACATCTACAACACAATGGATTGGAGTACAGAGGGACAGAACCCTCAGCCAGTTTTTTCACACAGAGGCCATGAAATGTCACATGAAGCAAAATACAGTGGTTCTCCACCTGTGGTTACCACCCATTCTTGGCATCAGTCACGACCAAAAACTCTTCTCTCTGCAGCTACAGATGGATCTCTACATGTATGGGACTGGTTGGATAAAATCACTGACGGATGATGTTGAAGTTCATTAGGTAATTAATAGTCAAAACTATTGTGTAATACAAGGGAATCCTTTTAATCATTAAATTTTCATAATTTGCAATCGGGTACAATGTTTGTTACAATGATTCATTTTATCTCAATAAAAAAGTAATATATGTTTTATAAAACTACCAAGGTTCAACTAAACAGTGAATATTCTTACAACATGTCCTTCTATTATTATTATTTGTGAACCTGGACCATAAAACTAGTTTTAAGTCAGAAATAGCCAAAAATACATTCATGTTAACACTAGTAACATTTATTAATATGTATCATATGGCATGATGTTGTGTTGGCAATGGACTTCACTGACAAAATGCAGAATGAAGAGAACCCATTGTATACAAAATATACAAAAAACACCTCCGATTTCCAAATAGTTGTATTTCGGCCAAATATCCGATCCTAACAAACCATACATAAATGTAAAGCTCATTATTCAGCTGTCAAATTATTTATAAATCTCAATTTCGGAAAATTGACACTTAACAGGTTTTATGGTTCGGGGTCACATTTGTCAGGAACTGTCAGCCACCTATATTGACTATAAAAGCTTTTGAGCCTTGCACAATTTTAGTTTTGTGTTAGATAAAGTGTCTGTAGTTATGAGGATTTTTATTCTGATGGGGCGAAAGTGGGAGAAAAAAAAGGAGTGAGGAGGAAGTGAATGAAGAATAAAGTGTAGAAAAAAAGCTTGTCAGTATTCAAAGGTGTTATTTCTTCAAACCTTCAGATAAAGCCCCGAAAACAGCCACAAGCACTCAAGCAAGCGTTACAGTATTGCTTTAGGAAAATGAAAACTATTTTATTGCAGTCAGGAACAAAACTAATTGGATGTAAGTGACTAGTCAACATAAATTCCTAATGTACATTAAATCACAAAAAATACTGTAAAAAGGCACAAAAATGAAAACATGTTTAGAAAATGATTTACATCCTACAACGAAATATAATTTTGGCCAGGCAGAAGGGCGAAGCCTCTGCATTCCTGAACTTCAGGCAAGACTCCAAGGTTTGTGTCATCAGATATTTTCTTTGTGTGGGAAAGGGGTTTTCACTGACCTTTGGATGTGGTCAGCTACAACACGCATCTCATGAGAAACAGGTGTTTTTGAATGTTAGTGTTTTCTACAGACACAGTTTCAAATGCAATATTTGTGTTTAGGTTTCAGAACAGCAAGATATGTTAATACTCTAGTTACATTTATTCATATGCAGCATATGGCATGGTATTGTGTTGGCAGTGGACTTCACTGACAAAAATGCAGAATGAAGAGAAGCCATTATATTTTGATTATCATTTATAACGTTTAAAAACGAGGAAACCTACTTGGTTACTATCGTAACCTCGGTTCCCTGAGATATGGGAACAAGCTCTGTAAGTATGGGAAAATCCCTTTTTTCCCCTTCACTGAAGCCTTTTTCAATCACGCAGTTACAACTGCATGTGATTGGTTCGTGTAAGGTGAAAGAAACAAACCAATCCATGGCGGTGGCGAGGAAGCAATCGAGCATGCAGCTCATAGCATGGCCAGGAACAGTAGTTCCCATATCTGAGGGAACTGAGGATACGATAGTAACCGAGTACGTTCCCTTTCGATATTTCACTCGTACTGTAAGCATGGAAACCAGTTCAATCATGCCCTGCTATGACGTGGAACGACTTGAAACCAAGACCCACGTGGGATTAGGCCCAGGAGAGTCAATATAGTAGTAGTTATGGACAGACCAAGCAAAAGAGGGGCTTGAACAATGTTGGTCAAGTGAACCCGAAAGATTGCTACTTAAGCAGAAAGGACTCTGGCCTGCAAGGCGGGAACATCCAGGTTGTAAAACCTTGCAAATGTGGACGGCGAAGACCAGCCAGCCGCCTCACAAATGTCTTAAATGGACACCCCGCTGGACCATGGCTCTTGTAGAATGGGCTCTGACTCCGATGGGGCACTGCAACCCGAGGAGGAGTATGCTAATGTGATAGCATCCACTAACCACCTAGAATTCTCTGCTTCGTAACAGGGCCACCTTTAGCGCGGTTACCGAAGCCAACAAAAGCTGTTCTGACTTTCTGTAGGAGGCAGAACACTCAATGTATATTCTCAGGGCTCTAACGAGTCAGAGCAGGGACTCCTGGCTGCCCGTCGGGGGAAAAACGCAGAAAGCATTATGACTTGGGCTCTGAACGGAGTGGAGAACACCTTAGGTACATAACCCAGCCTTGGTTTCAGGACGACCTTGGAGTCGTTGGGCCTGAATTCCAGGCAAACATGGTTGACGGAAAGGGCTTACAGGTCTCCTACTCACTTGACCGACGCCAGTGCTAACAGCAGGGCGGTTTTCAAGGAGAGTACTCTGAGGCCCGAGGATTGCAATGGTTCAAACGGTTAGTACGGTTGGTAAGTCCCAACGTGGAACTGTACAAGGACGCAGGGGATTCATTCTCCTGGCGCCTCGTAAAAATTTTGTTACCGCACTATCTCTGCCCACCGATCGGCCAGCAAAAGGGGCGTGGAAAGCCGCTATGGCTGCCGCGTAAACCTTGATGGTGGATGAGGAACGCAGTTTATCCAGCATCTCCTGCAGAAATGATTTCCACCACATCCCAAAGGTGCTCTATTGGATTGAGATCTGGTGACTGTGGAGGCCATTTGAGTTAAATTAACTCATTTAATTTAGCGAATTTCACTGTTAGGTTGTATAGTGTAGTCATAAAGGGGTGTACATGGTCAGCAACAATACTCGGGTAGGATGTGGCATTTTTATACGATGCTCAATTGGTACTAAGGGGCCCAAAGTATGCCAAGAAAATATTCCCCACACCATTACACCACCCCCACCAGCCTGAACCACTGAGACAAGGCAGGATGGATCCATGCTTTTATGTTCTTTATGCCAAATTCTGACCCCACCATCTGAATATCGCAGCAGAAATGGAGACTCATCAGACCAGGCAACGTTTTTCCAATCTTCTATTGTCCAATTTTGGTGAGCCTGTGTGAATTGTAGTCTCCCTTTTCAGTTCTTAGCTGACAGGAGCGGCACCCGGTGTGGTCTTCTGCTGCTGTAGCCCATCTTCTTCAGGGTTCGACGTGTTGTGTGTTCAGAGATGGTATTCTGCATACCTTGGTTGTAACGAGTGGTTATTCGAGTTACTTTTGCCTTTCTATCGTCTCTAATCAGTCTGCCCATTCTCCTCTGACATCAACAAGTCATTTTTGCCCACACAACTGCCGCTCACTGGATATTTTCTCCTTTTCGGACCATTCTCTGTAAACCCTAGAGATGGTTGTGCGTGAAAATCCCAGTAGATCAGCATTTTTTGAAATACTTAGACCAGCCCTTCTGGCATCAACAACATTCCATGTTCAAAGTCCCTTAAATCCCCTTTCTTCCCCATTCTGATGCTCTGTTTGTAATTCAGCAAGTCGTATTCACCACATTTAGATGCCTAAATGCATTGAGTTGCTGCCATTGGATTGACTGATTAGCAATTTGTGTTACCAAGCAATTGATCATGTGTACCTAATAAAGTAGTCGTTGAGTGTAGATTTGTGATAGATGCATTCATTTTCAGGTACTAAAGGAAAATGTACATTTTCACAGCTTTTTCTCAGGGAGATCGAACACCACAAAGGCTATTTCTTCATTCTCATGTTCTGTCCCACACTCTATGAGACAAGCAAAGCGTCCAGGCTCATACTCTACCAGATCTGAGTACGCACTGGGGCCATGATGCAATATCAGTAAAGGTTCATCCAGCCATTCTGAGGAATCCAGTGGGGTTTTATTTAAGTAGAGACCAAGATCTACTCTATTTTTTGGACTGGACGGATGGGAATAGAGCAACCATGTCGTTGGTGGACTACTTTGTTCTAGAAAACTCAACAAACTCCCTTGGCATCCCTTTCCGGTCTCTATAAGCTTGTTTGGGGATAAAACTGTGCCAAAATCCTCTCCAGAGTTGTAGCTTAAAGCCTCTGTTCTGTAGCCAATCCGGGTCCGGGCATTGCAGTACAGAGTACTCTTACCTTCCTCGTCAATGATCTCAGCCATCTGACACTCACACGACTCAATGTCCATTTGGTTTCCCACCTTCCATGTGATTCCTTGATCATCGCTGTAGAATGCTAAAGCAAAAGGCATGAAACAGCAAAATGATAAGCAGCAGCATGAGGTGCAGTCAGGTTTGCCTGTGTAACGATAAGCGTATGCTGGGATAATCAGTCTTCCGCTCTTCATTTGAACACCATGTCCTGGACCAACAGCAAACGGGGCCCATTCTTTCATCTGCTCACCGATTACATCTGCTGTCAAGTCTACAGTATGGCTCCAGGTTTTGCCAGCATCCTTACTGGTTACATAACATAGTCGTCCCTGGCTCTTGTTTGTGCGTATTTGTTTGTATTCAGAGACCCGAGTGGGAACACAGACAAAGAACAGAAAGAGGGTCTTGGATTCTCTCTCATAGACCGGACATGGATTCATGCTGCGGTGGTTTGGTAGACAAGCCGAAGAGAGCAGTTGATGATCACTGACCCACTGAAATAAAAAGCATCATGACTGTGTTCATACCAGGCTATGTAAGTAAAGAAAACTCAGGAATAATACTTAATTAATTTTTTTTACCTCAATTTCTTGAATCTTGGCATCCTTCAATGTTCCTCTTCTCATCGCAAGCACTTCTGCGTTTGTGTCACTTAATGTTTTTCTCTTTTCAGCAAAGGCAAGGAAAGTTTGGTCATCATTGAGATAGATGAGAGCTGGAATTCTGTATGACACCTGATTTTTACAACAGCAACACAAGGTTTGAGGCTGTTCCTGTTTGAATATTGTTGTTTTGTTTATTTCTTTCAGACAGCCTGTTTTGTTTCTTGAAGATGTCGTGTTACCCATCTTTTTATTTTAGCCCTGGAAATAGATTAAACAGAATTAATAACAACAATAGACACATCCTAGTATGCAATGCAATTATTTAAAATTGTTAATATGCAAAGTTAGAACAATTCTGGTTTTTGTTTTGTCATTATGGAGAATGAACTGATGCGAAAAGAAAAGAAGAAGAATAAAACTGGCACATCGGAGTAGCCTCTGAAGTCATATTTTCAAGTTAAATCAAGAAAATCAAGTTTATTTTATTTGATAAAATCTGTCATTTTTAAATGACACAAATATCTTAAGGACACTTTATTTAAAAAAAATGTATAATTCTTATACATTTGTAAAAGTATGACATCATTTTTTGTTTAGCATACCTCATTGAGAAATCTTAATGGTTTATGTCCTTAATAATTTAACTCAATCTTAATAAATAAAATTGAGATTTATACCTACTCTGAGGCCCACAGCTTTCACTGTCACCTGGTTAGAATTAGTACACCTGTAATAAAGGTCTGAACAACCCCTACCAATTTTACTAACCAATAAAAACACCAAAATGTCAGATTTACAATCCAGCAGACCAGTTGACGAATAATGATTTTTTTTGTGCAACTTCTGTAGCCACACTCTCCTTGCTGTTTGTTTGTGCAGAATCTAATGGTTACAAAAAAAATATCCAAACCTTGTCAAAAAACACAATACTGCTAGAATATAAAGAGTCAAGAGGCATGACTGCACATGTAGGACAAAGCACAAGAATCACTTCACTCACATCCAAAACAAGACAATGAGTATAATTACTGTACAAGCAGAAGTTACATAAAGTTTTGCACTTCAGCCTGCAAATTTATTGACGCTGTATGAAAATAAAAACATAAGTGTTAACAATTTTGGACAAATACATTGTAATTTATTGGAAAAACTGTTGGTGGCACTCAGGGCCGTAGCTGGGGTTTGTGGGGCCCCGGTGCAGGTTGTACCAGTAGGCCCTGTTAGAAATGGTTTAACCATTTCTAACAGAAATGTAGGTTTCTAGTTTGTAGGTGTCCAGGAATAAACAGAATAATAAGCCTATTTCACAACGTGACGTATGCAGTCCGGAAGTAGGGAAACCCTTTTTTTCGGTCCGGTGAATGCGCTAACAAAACAGTGGATAAGATTGAATGTAATCAGTCCTGTATTGCGCCCTTTATGTTCAAACATGAATAAGAAGCAACTTTTTATAGTTTTATAACTTTCCCAACAACGATATTTACTCCAGACACTGACGGTACGTTAGCTGATGATGAAATGGAGAGTGCTGATGCAGTGCTGCTGGTGCAGGAGAAGCACGATTACGAGAGCCACCTTTCCCGGTGAGTATAACATTCTTAATGGACTGTAAAACAGTAACGTTAGATGATTGAAACTAAACAGTGACTATAAAATTTCACAATATATTTAAAATAGATTATGCTTATATATTGCCTTAAGGTAAAAAAAAACGTAAGGTAGGCTACCATATGGTAGCAGTTACGTTAACATTGGAACATTTTAGTAAGGGGAATGTGTTTTCATTATTTGCGTGGTCTTCTGCAGGATTCTGACATATACAATTTAAACCCCATCTCGGACTAGTATTTTTTTCTTGTGTCTGCCCCCTTATACTGTTCTCAGTGGCTAAGCTCAGTGGTTCCTAACTAAGTGCATAGATCCACTTCTAACTGTGTTCTATGATGATCTAACTGTAATGATGTATACACCTGTAATAGTGATTCACCAAGTTAAATTTAGTCTCATGATTACTTCAATCGTGAGATTATTATTTTTAGACTGACTGTCTAGAATTTTCATATGCTCTTGACATACGAACACACAAATTAATGTTCAATTTGGAAAGGAAGAAATGTTAGTTGTGATTAAGTACGATTAAGTTATTTTAAAATAATTAATATTAAAATTCCTTCATAACATGTTTAGCACAAACTATTAATATGTTTTATTACTTTATTCTCTTTAATTAGGTGAGGCTTCGGAAAAAGTAAATGAGCTGGAAGAACTGGTGTGAAGCCTCAACATCTCTCAAGCTTTGCTGTAACATCCTCCTCATCATCCAGTTATATCATCCTTAACAACTTCTTTTATTAGGCAAGGCAAGGCAAGTTTATTTGTATAGCACATTTCATACACATTGGTAATTCAAAGTGCTTTATATAAAAGAATGTGAAATAATCATTCACAGCAATAAAAACAAGAAGTTAAAAATAATAAAACAAGGAGTTTTAAAATGATATAGAAATTGATTTAAAATGAGATTTAAAACAGTTAAATAGAAAATGATTATACATAAAATACAATGCAGTCAGTTCGGACGTAGCACAGCGCTCATTCAACAAATGCACAGCTAAATAGATGAGTTTTGAGTCTGGATTTAAATGTGGCTAATGTTTTAGCACATCTGATCTCTTCTGGAACCTGTCCAGCTATGGGCGGCATAATAGCTAAAAGCGGACTTTGTTTTGTGTGAACCCTTGGTATTTCTAACTGACTCGATCCTAATGATCTGAGTGGTCTGTTAGGTTTATATTCAGTGAGCATATCTGACATATATTTAGGTCCTAGGCCATTGAGCGACTTATAAACGAGTAGAAGTACTTTAAAATCGATCCTAAATGTAACTGGAAGCCAGTGTAAGGACCTGAGGACTGGTGTGATATGCTCAGATCTTCTGGTTCTAGTCAGAATCCTGGCAGCAGCGTTCTGGATGAGCTGCAGCTGTCTAATGGTCTTCTTTGGAAGGCCGGTGAGGAGACCATTACAATAATCCACCCTGCTGGTGATAAAGGCATGAACAAGTTTCTCCAAGTCATGACTGGAAACAAAACATCTAATTCTTGCAATGTTTTTGAGATGATAGTATGCTGATTTAGTTACTGCTTTGACATGACTACTAAAACTAAGGTCTGTCTCCAGAATCACCCCAAGATTTCTGACTTGATTTTTAGTTGTTTGACCCCTAGAGTCAAGGTATGCATTCACCTTGAGAACTTCATCTTTGTTTCCAAATGCAATGACTTCAGTTTTCTCCTTGTTTAACTGAAGAAAGTTTTGGCACATCCAACTGTTAATTTCATCAATGCATTGGCAGTGCATTTATTAAAGCACTTTGAATTTCATCCATAAAGCCAACAAGTTATAAATTGGAAATTAGCTATGGCAACTGCCAAATAATACAAACCTTGACAATAAAAAAAATAAGATTCTCAAAAAATGATTTAGCCTTCCCTAAAAACGATCCACAAAATGGACAACATTGGCTGTTCTTACTTTATAAGAAAATACATTTATGTAATGACAGCGAGAAAATGTACACTGCGTCGAAGATGCTGTATGGGAAAACCCCCTTTTTTCCTATTCAACTGAACTCTTCACGCAGTTATGACAGCATGTTAAATAGTTCATCTTGGATAAGAAAATGAACCAATCCACGGCGATGTCGAGCGAGCCAATGGCTATTCAGCCCGCCATAGACCGCCAAAAAGGGAGGGGTGTCTGGCTGTATATTCAGCTGCTCTAGCCACTGCAACTCAGATTTTTTCGAAAGAAGCAACCGAGGCGTGCAGTCCATAGCACTGCCAGGAACGCAGTACTTGTTCTCATATCTCAGGAAACCGAGATTACGATAGTAACCGAGTATGTTCCCTTTCGAGATTACACTCATACTGTGTCGAAGACGCTGTATGGGAACCAGTCCAATCACGCTGTGCTATGATGTGGAACGACTCGAACCCAAGACTCACGTGGGATTAGACCCAGGAGAGTCCGTACAATACACCAAGCACAGGGTGAGCCTAGAGGGTCATCCGTGCCTCGGGTGTCGTCCCATAAGGATACTTGGTATCAATATAGTTAATGGACAGACCAAGCAAAAGAGGGGGCTTGAACAATGTTGGTCAAGTGAACCCGGAAAATTGCTATTAAGCGAAAGGACTGTGGCCTGCCCCCGCAGGGACATCCAGGTTGTAAAACCTTACAAATGTGGACGGCGAGGACCAGCCGGCCGCCTCACAAATGTCTGGCATAGACACCCCACTGGACCACGCCCAGGAAGAGGCGATGCCTCTGGTGGAGTGGACTCTGACTCCGATTCGTGACCCCACGGAGGAGTATGCTAATGTAATAGCATCCACTAGCCACCTAGAAATTCTTTGCTTCGTAACAGGGCCACCTTTAGCGCGGTTACCGAAGCCAACAAAAAGCTGTTTTGATTTTCTGTATGAGGCAGAAAGTTCGATTTAGATCTGGACTAGAGGCTAGAGGCTGGACATAGAGCGTCCAATTGCTTGGGCTGTGGCTTTGGTGGCGCACAGAGCCAGGTCCGTTGCACTTCTCAGGTCCCTGAGTGAGGCAGAATCCAGACCGGCATCCTCGTTGGCGAGCATCTTGGCTTGAAAGACCTGAAGCACAGCCATTGAGTGCAGCGCTGAAGCAGCCTGTCCAGCCACTGAGTAGGCATGTCCAACGAGTGCAGATGTAGCTCTGTGGCCATGGACTCATCCAGAGGGGGCAGATGCTCGTATCCTTTCTCTTCAGCGCTGTCAACGGACGTGAGAGCGGCTGAAGTAGAGGGGCGGAAGTGAGACGAATAGGGTGTGCGCCAAGATTTCGTGTGCACTTCGGGGAAGAAGGTGGACGAGCGTTGGTGGAGAGCCTGATGGCAGCCCGGTAAAAACCACTCATCCAGCCTGCTGCGAGATGGTTCCTCAGGCGGAGACCATTTGAGCCCGAGCTCGTTGAGAGCCTTTGTCATCACGCGAATTAGTTCGTCATCCGCTTTCAGTCTGGCGCTGCATGAAGCAGATGACGGCAAGAGGGCGGGGTCAGTCATGGCGCCCGATAACTCTTCCGCATCTGAAACCGCCAGAGAAAGGCTGTCATCCAGTTCATTGTTGCTCACACCGAACTAGATCACGTTGCTCGCAGCCGCGGAGGGACGCTGATCAAGTTGGGAGAAGAGGACAGGCGAATGCTCTCTCTGTGACAGCAAGGCGCGTGGGCACTGAGCCGACGCGAGCTCGCTAGTCACCTGCTGCTCAAATCCCTGCACAGGTCCCTGGGAGGAAGAAAACGGGAGGCCGCGAGGGGCGGAGTCGCTTTCTGTGAAGAAAGCTATTCTTGAGCGCAGAGAAGCAAGACTGAAACTCTCACAGTGAGAGCAATCGATGCCGTGCTCAGCGGGGCTAAGAAATGCATTTGCATTTCCCCAAGCATGATACACACTCAGCGTGAGTGTCATCCGCATGCAGGGGAGACCTGCACGTCTTACAATGACGGCGTGGCATTCGCAACAATGCAGTTTGAAATTTGCCCTTTTAGAGGCTCTGTGGATCGACGCTAGATGGCTGCAGGGGATGACCGAGTCTGCGAGCTGGGCGCTGCGAGAGGTCCAATTCGGCTGCTGCGGCGTTTCAACGGCGGATCCCGGCGTCAGCGAAGAAGGGAGTTCATCGCTGAAGAGAAGACAAATGAGTTGCAGTGGCTAGAGCGGCTGAATATATAGCCAGAAGCCCCTCCCCTTTTGGGAGGCTATGGCGGGCTGAATAGCCATTGGCTCGCCACCACCGTGGATTGGTTCATTTTCTTATCCTAGATGAACCAATCAATGTGCAGTCATAACTGTGTGATTGAAATAGGCTTCAGTTGAAGAGGAAAAAATATTTTTTCCCATACAGCGTCTTCGACGCAGTACGAGTGTAATCTCGAAAGGGAACAACTATTCCCAGGCAATCGTAGCGGGCCGCAGCGCGACCGGACCTACCGCTTCCTTACTTCCGCTGTCGGTCGCCATATTGTGAAATAGGCCTATTAAATGTAAAATAGCACCATATAGTCTTCACTGTAAAAATGAAATATACAGTCAAACCTAAATATATTCAGACACCTTCAGTATTTCTCACATTATCACAGTCCATTTGCTGTAGTTTAGAAAATGTTAATAAAATATGACAAGAACTCAGTGTTAAATTGTCTCAGAAGAAAATCATCTTGATAATGTCAGATAACTTTGATAGAAAGGTATGTAATGGATTACAATCAAACAAAAATTCAGACAACTGTTAGCATGACAATATTTAAACAACTATCAATACTTTGTTGACCAATTACCAGCAATGCTTCATTTTGTTCAATCTGTGGTGTAAAAAGGTCGCATTAGCAATTACAAAAAGCAGTTTACTTTATTTTGCTATCCTCACTTACATAAATGAACTATAGTGTCCTGCAGCTAGTAAAAATTAGATCTGGTGTCTGAATCATTTTTGGTTTGACTGTGGATTAATTATTGTTAAAAGTGCAAAGTAATTAAGTCAAGAGCAGGTATTCTTTCTTAAATTTTCTTGGATTAACATTAAGGACACAGACAGCAGCTAGTAAATTGTGGTCACTTTAAGAGACAATGCTTCCAAAAGCCTATGATACACATCCGATTTCTGTTTCAACTGATGACTTATTACCATAACCGACAGTTTTTTCGAGGATACTCTCCAAGACGGGTATTTTGACACAATTTTTTAGCCTATTTGTCAGTACAAAAGCAAGAAGAGGCAGATTTTGTGTTCAAGCACTTTGACGCATCTCTCTGCTCGCGCCCTGTGCACACAGAACAAGCGCGCTGGTGCTGAATTAGACTCTTTCGCTTCTTTTTCTGTGTATTATCTACAATGGATATTAATGTCCTGGAAAGTTACTAGTATCTTTTCCATTTTTCTTACAGCGTATTAACTGATCAACAATCACAAGTACAAGCTACTAACAAAGTGTATCATAAATGAACATTTATTCAATTGTTATTATTATTAAATTAAACAATTGCAAATAGCCACTAACTCAATTCACGTGATCTTTGGTTTTCTTCTTTTTGTGTAATTTGGATGGAAAATCTGTGCCTTTTTAACTTTTGAGTCACTTCTCAAAAGTAGCTAAAAATTGCCAAATAAATTGCAAAAATTGCTACATTTGTTGCTAGTTGCTAGGTGTAAGAAAAAGTTGCTGGGCTAGTCTGAAAAGTTGCTAAATTGGCAACACTGGATTGCCACCCCCCAGCTCCAGCCGTGGGCCCCTATAATCATCACCACCTTTCACCCGACAAGCGACGGGCAGCCCTGGTGTCACTCACAGCTGGCCAACTGGCCGTGTTTTATTTTATTTTTAAGCTGACACTGACATCACAAGAACACCCAACATAATATTCTTAAAATGTAATAAATTACATTTAGATTTTGTTGTCCTTATCAACAATTCTTCCCATAAGAAGCAATACTCACAGCAATGATTTTTCTTGCAGCAGAAACAAATAAGTCTTACAGCAGGTTCGTCACCACCTCTCAAGCCTCTCATCAGGTCTAATCAAAACATACTGAGCATCCCTTAATTATAGTAACCTATATCAACACAGGAAATTTCAGAAACCAAGTTAAACTAAGTTAAACATTTACTTTATAATAACCTATATCAACACAAGAAGTTTCAGAAACCAAGTTAAACTAAGTTAAACATTTACTAAGTTAAAGAACAGGATGATAAGCAAGAATCAATATGTGGTCATATGTTAATTATGTTTTTAAATAGACTTCCTGCAGGGTGAAAATCATTGTTTATCAGTTTCATTTACTGTAGTTCATAAGTAAAAGAGAGCATAAAGTGTTTTTCTTTATGTGTGTGAATTAAATGTTAAATACCAATAAACCGTTAAATACCAAAAATGATTGCATATTTGTATTCTAAGGTAAAAAAATGTGTGCATGGTTTTAAGTTATATTTTTGTTTTAAAATATATATTTAATTGAGTGATTTAATGTTTAACTAAATCCGCATATTTCCATCATAGTGCAAAGAGTTATCCTGGGATGTAATGTGGAAAAAGCATCTTTAATACAAATAAAACCACTTATACAGTGAATACAGATTATTTTAAACATGCAACTTTATTAAATAGGTTAAAAATACATATCTTATAATATTTTAAGAAAAATACTGTCCCCAAAATGTACAATTATTTACATATTTTAATCTAAATTTAGATAAATATAATCAATGAATGTGCTGATTTTTCTGTGGTGTCTACTGTAAGGAAATAGTGGCAACATCACATACACAAATAGCACCAGTGTCATAAGCGTAAGCACCAACATTTTATTAAAATTAATTAAAATAAAAATGTCCTTAAGCTTGCATTTGACTGAATCTAGAAAATTATGCAAATTTTACAAAAGTATTTCTAACATATTCTGCCTCTCTTTTGCCACTCCAATTTATTGCACTGCAAATTGATATTTTGCGTAAGTTCTCCTGCTTGACACAATCTTGAAGGGCTGTGTTGGATAAAAAATATGCTATACCTGCCTTTTTGTTTTATTGTGTTTATATAACTGTTATTTATTGTATTCCAATTAGCTTGCTTTATCTGGAAAAAGTCCAGTGATTTTCCAAGTTACCGCTGATTTGAACTGTATGTAGATACAGACAGATCCATTATTGGGTGGAGAAAGCACTGACAGATGCTATCACTAATGTTTTATCACTAAGTACAAAAGGAGTTGAGGACATGAGCTTCTGTTGGTGATAACTGGAGTATCTGGAATAATTAGAGAATAATTATTAAATGATTTATGAGCCAAGTTACGTGCGTGAAGTATAAAGACTTTATCTCTTATATCAAAAATGATTTATGGTCTCCATCCCTAATATTGCACAGCCATGCGCAAATATTTAAAAAGCACACATCTTATCTTTACTGGGCACTCAAATAATACTGAAAAGAAGTGAAAATGGTGTGATACAGCAGAATGTGCAACGATATACTGATTGCCACATTTTTCTAAAATAATTTCAAGAGGTAGTGTAACAGAGAAACTTATCTGAAATAAAACTTGCACATTTCACTGCTGCAAAGAACCAAAAAAAACAACAACACACTGTATCAGTTGTGATTGTGTCTACTGGATGCTCAACAAAGGCAAGTTACCAACCAGAGAAATGCCATATTTGCATTCACTTTTTATTTCACAAGTATGTTCATATAATCTTTGAGTATGATGAAGGTAAACAGGTATATGCTGTCCATGAAAGGGGGCTTGACATGCAACTCAAGCACTGAAGGACTACGTCAAATAAGTTTGTAACAAATACAAATAAAGCATGGTTGGAGGAAGAACTGTCATGATAGTGAGGAAAGCAGCTGTTACATATTTTTGCAAAATAAAAAAAACTTACATCTACAAGATAAATGAAATAATGGCACAGAACTATTTTGCATAAATCATATTTTTGGCTAGATGGTAATACTGTACATCAAGAAGTATTTTTATCAAAAGTTTGGGGCAGTGCAAACTACAGGTGGGCATGGTCCCACCCACTGAGAAGTAGGTAATTTTCCAAATGGATGTAAATTATTCACTAATTTCTACAGTCCTCGATGTTTACTCTTTCAACGCGAACTGACAAAAGCACTTGATTGTGAGATCATATGTAGCCCTGTTGTCTCAGACTGAGGTAATGTTTTAAAGTAAAGTTCCTTGAAGTTAACGTTAGTTAATGCGTTAACTAATATTAAAAGTGCAAAAGGTGATTTAAAGTCTCTTATGCTTGTCAATATTGCATTTATTTGATCAATAATGCAGCAAAAACAGGAACATTGTGGAATACCATTACAATTTTTTTATGTGTTCTCAATTTAAATAGTTTTATGTAATTTTTCCCTGTGAGGCAAAGCTGAATTTTCAGCAGCCATTACTCCAGTCTTCAATGCCTCATGATCCTTCAGAAATCATTATCTGCTCAAAAAACATTGCACAGTTGTGCTGCTTAATATTTTTTTTTGTGGAAACGGTGACGGTGTACTTATTCCAGGATTAATTGATGAATAGAAAATTCAGAAAAACAGCATTTATTTGCAATGTAAAACATGATTTTCTGGTTAATGCTTGCTAAATAAAAAAATATTTTGAATGGTAGTGTGTATGATCTTCATATTTTTGATGATTTAGATATGTTTAATATCAATTTTGTGAGTACTTGTCCATTACACTTAGCAGTAATTTAATCATTTGTAAATCAATAAGAAAATGTTGACTTTTCTCGTCTCCTTTAGCATCCCTGGCCTAAATGATTTCACTGAGTTTAAAAAGGACAAAGCCTATCCCTTCAATCTCCTTTATCTCTCCACATTCCAGGAGACAGGCAAAGTGTTTTCCATCTCCACAGTGAGCCAGATCTGAGTATCCACTTGGACCATTGTTGATTATTAATTTGCGGTCCTCCCATCCTGAGGCATCCCACGGGGATTTATTTAAGTAGACGGCAAGGCACATTCTCTTGCTTGGATTAGTTGGATGGCAATAGAGTAGCCATGTTTTTTCAGTTGCTTGATCAGGGGCAAAACTCAACACACTGCCTTGGCAACCATGTCCGGTCTCTGTCAGCTTACGTGCACATGAAGGCTTGTCGAAAGCATCTCCATTACTCTCGCTTAGAGCCTCGACTCTATGGCCGGATATACTTCGAGCATTGCAGTAAAGTTTAGGATTACCTTTGTCGTCAATGATCTCAGCCATCTGACACTCATTAGACTCACCATCCATACGTTTTCCTAAATGCCAAGTACTTCCTTTATCATCACTGTAGAATGTGAATGCACGTGATGTGGGTTTACAGTTGAGTGAGTGGCAAGGATACACATATGCTGGGATAATCAGTCTTCCGCTCTTCATTTGAACACCATGTCCTGGACCAACAGCAAAGGTGGCCCAATCATTCTCCTGCTCACCGATCACATCTGCCGTCAGATCTGAAATATCACTCCAGATTTTGCCAGTGTCTTTACTGGTTATGTAACAAAGTCGTGCCTCATTCTTATTCTTGTGTATTTGTTTGTGTTCAGAGACCCCAACAGGAACCGTGATGAAAAACAGAAAGAGGGTCTTGGATTCTCTCTCATAGACCGGACATGGATTCATGCTGCGGCGGTTTGGTTGACAAGCCGAAGGGAGCAACTCATGACTACTATCCCACTGAACACAGAACATTTAAATAAAGGGAAAAAAGGCTTATTATTACAAATTTAAATTAGCTAAATGTGCTTACCCCCAGACCATCCAAGATGTAGATGAGTTTGTTTCTTTATCAGAAAAGCATTAAATCAGTTGCTAACCAAACAGATCCCCTGCTGTGAATACGTGCAAATAGCTGATAAAAACATCACAGTAACAAACAAGTGCTTTACAGGACTCCTGTCTATCAATTAATGTCTTGTGTAGTGAAAAGTAAAATACGAGTCCTCTATCCATAATATTACTTTCTCCAGTCCTCGATTCAAAATATTACTTTCTCAAGTGTTTACAAGCGATAACAATCCATATACATTCTAAACAAATATATCTGTGGACTCTGGGAATTACTTGTGGGTATTATTGTGTTTTTAATAGCTGTTTGGTTGGACTATCAATCTGACGGCACCCATTCACTGCAAAGGATCCATTGATGAGCAAGTGATGTAACACTAAATAATTCCAAATCTTTTTTGATGAAGAAAGTTGTGTTGAACTCATCTACATCTCACATGGCCTGAGATGTACAATGTACAATAGTGACTAAATGTTAATGTAGCAATACTCACCTTAACTTCACCATCCTTCCATATTCCTTTTCTCATCACAAGGACATCTGCTTCCGTGTCATCTGCAGTTTTCCGCTTTTCAGCAAAGGCAAGAAACATTTGATTGTCACTGATATAGATGAGAGCTGGAATTCTGTATGTCACCTGCATGTTTTCAGAGTTCTGAGGCTCCTGTTTGAATAATGTTGTTATTGGAAAGGGTATTGATTTGCTTCCTGGATGTGTTTTGTCCATTGTTAAATTTAAATCCTGAAAATATAATAAGCAGATTTATGTTATTAGCCCCAAAACATCACAAGGCAAGATAAAGCAATATAAGCCAAGTCAAGTGGTGAAGTCTTATAGAGGATTTAACTTCATTCTAAAGGAACAACAATTTTTTTATATATATTTTGGCGTCATGCACTCATTTTTGAGGAGGTATGAGTTGGGGGGGAATGGTGGGTCGTCATGTGACACACAGCAGCCAGAACAGCACTTATGTTTGATTTTTTTCCACTTTTTATTTGAAACATTCCCAAACGTATTAATAACTAAGGGGGCACATGCCCTTACTTTGAATGGGCATGACGCCTCTGACCCTGTCCTTGCTTGTTTTGTTTATATTGTCTCCGTATCCACAATATTGAATTGCGCAATGTGTGGGTTTGTTGGAGTTGGAGAGTGTTACTTTGATCAAATTACAAGCATAGTTCCAATGGAAACCACAACACGAAGCACACGCACCACAGATTAGGCTGTGCAAGTGATACAAATGATAGCATGAGAGCGAAAGTGACGGTTCGATGGCTGCCGTTTTGTTAACGTTAAGCAAAACTTGAGCTGTTCGTGTTCTTGTAGACGAGACTGGAGCTGCCTCTTAAAGCGTCATTTACGTTACATTAAATCATGCATTATAGGTACTTTTCAGCAGCATGAACATGCGACGCATGTTTATACTTACAAAAGTGTTCTTTTCTGCTCCAAAAGTGAAAGTGTGCTGCAGGCTACTTTACCACTCAGACCTCCACACACTAAACCCCACACAAGCGGACTGTTGTTTTGCTGCGACAGCAGTTTTATTGGCCAGATGTAACACCTGCGTTTAGTTATGGTTCATTCCACGAAATCGCTGCCTTTCTATTTTTGTTAAATTAATGTCTATAAGGGTTGAAGGTTATTAAAATGCTATCTTTACAAATATTCAGTTTTTAAAATATTTGTTTACTTTTCATGGTTGCAGGGCTGACCCTTTAAGATAAGATCGCCCCCTAGTGAAAGAAATATATATATATAAAAATGGGACTTTTTTTTTAGAGTTCAAATCCTGAAAGTATGCTGAATTATACACAAGATGGGAAATAATAATAATTATATCCACTAAAACCTTATCAATATATGTTATAAAAATACTATATATATATATATATATATAAAATAGCTGTCTTTATCAGTGAAAATACTTCATTAATTCTGTCCACTATGACGTCATGAAAAAGCCAAAAGGCACACTTAATAATAATAATATAGTATTATTTGATTGTCAATTATATCCACGCAACAACAAGTCAGTTTTGATTAAAAGGATGACCAGACTAAATGTAATCATACACCATACATTTTAATGACACCTGTGTGTAACAGTGCAATATTGATAGTGTCCTCTTGAACCAATTTAAATGAAAACATCAAATGTACAATAAATACAAAAAAAACAAGGTAAAGCATACCTTACATGTATCAAGTGAAGTCAGTACCAGCACAGTCATGATTTAATTATCACATTAACTGCTTACTTTATTAAGTTATAACATTTTCATGATTTCAAGAGATGGGACTTCACCTCAGATCAAATGTATCTGAATTACAAATATAGCCAATTTGTCACTTTTTTTTTTTACAGTATCCAGTAGAAAGAAGCAAATCTAACCCAAAAGCAAACTAGTTCACCCAAAAACCAAATTTGCTGAAAATGTACTCAATCTTGCTCTAAAGCTGTAGACGAGCTTGTTTCTTCATTGCAACAGATTTGGAAACATTTAGCATTACATAAATTTGCATTACATAGCGTTCAACAGCTAAAGAAATATCTATGTATTAAATAATTATTCAGAACTGTTCTTACTTGTAAATGGTGCAAGTAAATTTCTCTTCTGAGAACTGATTCAATGGTTTAAAGTTAAAAACATCACAATAAAGGATTTGTTTATTACAATCACAGCTTTTCATGTCAAAATATTAATTTATGGACTGGAGTGGTGTAGATTACTTTTGAATTATAGTGACATTTTTAATCAACTGTTTGAACCCATTCACTGAAGGATCCATTAGTGAAAAGGTTGATATAGTGCTAAATTCCTCCAAATCTTTTCAGATGAAGAAACAAACTCATAATTTATATCTCGGAAGGCCTGGGGATGAACAATTTGTATTTTGGGGAGAACTATTCCTGTAAAACTTGCCACAGGAAGTACTTTTATCATTTCAAGTGCACAATAAATCGCTGAGTTTAAATTCCACAAAGGCTATTTCCTCAATCTCACTTTTCTCTCCACACTCCATGAGGCAGGCAAATCGCTCCTCACACAGTGTCAGATCAGAATATCCACTGGGACCCTTATGGATGATCCACGGTTGGCCCCAGCTAGATGTTTTCAAGGGTGATTTATTCAAGTAAACTCCAAGATCCTTCCTTTTCTTTTTATTAGTTGGATGGGAATAGAGTAACCATGTTTTTGTGTTTGACTGTGTCAAGCAATCATTTGGGCTCTTCTCCTCTTCACACGATGGCTCGGGCACAGGGAAGCCCAACACGCTACCCTGGCAGCCATGATGAGGCTCCACGAGTTTCTGAGCAACATGAGGATTGTCAAAAGCTGCCCCGCTGCTCTCACTTAAAGCCTCCACTCTGTGGCCACATGTACTACGGGCGTTGCAGTACAAATGACTCCCATCAGTGTGGTCTATGATCTCAACCATCTCACATTCGCAGGATTTCATTGTGATTTTTTCTCCCATCTGCCAGGTGATGCCACAGTCATCACTATAGAACGATAAAGCATGAGACCTGACTTTGAGTGGAAAACAAAAACACCTACAATGTATGTAATAAACATAAGCTGGAATGATTAGTCTTCCACTTTTCATCTGAATACCATGTCCTGGTCCAACTGCAAAAGTAGCCCAGTTGCAGATCTCATCTCCAATAACACTATTTGTTAAATCTGTTAACTTGCTCCAGTTTTGGCCATAGTCTGTACTAGTGACGTAACACAGCCGTGCTTGGTTTCTACCCATAGAAATCTGGTGACACTCTGTGGTATTGCCCAATATGCAGATAAAGAACAGATAGATGGTTTTGGATTTCCTCTCATAGACTGGACAAGGATTCATGGTGCGATGATCCGGCAAATGAGCAGAAGAGAGTGTTTGAGCAGGAGACCACTGAAAACAATAACAATCAATTCAGTTGTGTATAAATGTTGAATTATTCGCTATTGTTAAAACGTTTGTGGTCAGTAAATTTTTTTAAATGCTTTTGAAGTTTCTATGCTAACCAAGGCTGCATTTATCTGATAAAAAATACAGTAAAACCAGTAAGATAATGAAATATAATTTGTATTTAAAAACTGTTGAACTGTGTTGAAAGCAGTTCTACTGCTCAATGTTTTTGTGGAAATAAATAGATTTCAGTGAGGAATAAAAAGTTCAAAAGAACAACAATTGTTTGAAATAAAAAATACTTTGTTGTCACTTTTGTACAATTTAATGGATCCTTGCTGAATAGGAGTATCAACTTCTTAAAAAAATAGTACTGACCACAAACTTCTAAACTGTAGTGTATCTTGTAAACTACAGATATACTGATAAATAATAATACACAATATATGGAAAAAAAGGAAATTACTTGAAGGGATCCATTTTGCAGTGATCCTCTCCTCATGACCAACACTTTTGCATCACTGTCACGTGGAGTGCTGCGCTCTTCTGCAAAGGCAAGGCAAGTCTGACCATCACTGATGTAGATTAGAGCAGGAATCCTGTATGTTTTACCATCCTTCTGCTGGAATAATGCTGTTCGTGCAGGCAGGGCGTGCTGGGCTTCCGATTGGCTTTTTGACGCCATGCTGTCAATCATTCCTAGAAAAGCAAGTACGTTAGGTAAATGTATGTTGTATATGACATGAAATGCAGCGGACTTTGAACTTGAGGCATTTTCATGCACAGATATCTAGACACTTCTTTGAGACGTCTTCAGAAAATACTGTCCCTGCTGTTATTTAATAATAAATATAAAATATAAACCATATAAACTCATTAAAAAGACTTAAATGTATGATCCCACATGGTATAGACAAACATAATCAATTGATAAGACGCCAATAATATATATTTTAGTTAAAATATTAAGGCAAAAACGGAATATACATACAATCACTTCGCGTTCCATAAAACGTGTAATATTACGTTTAAATGTACAGTACTGTGTGGTGCAGCTCTCCGTCTCCAGCTCCCTCCATTGCAGACAGATGAGAAAGACGAATGCGGGAAATAGTTCAGTGCATTGTGGGAATCGTAGTTCGGAACTATCAAGGACGCTGTAAACTTATTTCGTTCACTTGTATTAATTCAACCGTAACTTTTTTTTTTAATGAATTTATATATTTTTGTAATTGTAAAAAAATTATACATTTGATTTATTGAGTTAAAATTTCAAAATAATCAGTAAACATGGTATGAGTATTACATTTACCATATCGCGTGACTACGGTTGCTAGGATACCATGCAAGACAGACATGTCTCGCTTGTAAAAAAAAAAATAGTCGAGACAGAGCGCATAGTTGAAGAGGCTCAGTGGTTCCAAATTAATGTAAGTTACTTTTCTAGAGTTATCTATGGAAGCCCGTTTCCGCCACTGAAAAAAAAATAAAACAAGGTAATTGTGACTTTTTATCTCACAATTCTGACTTTTTTTCTCGCAATTCTGAGATATAAACTCGCAATTCTGAGATATAAACTCGCAATTCTGACTTATAAACTCGCAATTCTGACTTATAAACTCGCAATTCTGAGATATAAACTCGCAATTCTGAGATATAAACTCGCAATTCTGACTTATAAACTCGCAATTCTGAGATATAAACTCGCAATTCTGACTTATAAACTCGCAATTCTGAGATATAAACTCGCAATTCTGACTTATAAACTCGCAATTCTGACTTTTTTTCTCGCAATTCTGAGATATAAACTCGCAATTCTGACTTATAAACTCGCAATTCTGACTTATAAACTCGCAATTCTGAGATATAAACTCGCAATTCTGACTTTTTTTCTCGCAATTCTGACTTTTTTTCTCGCAATTCTGAGATATAAACTCGCAATTCTGACTTATAAACTCGCAATTCTGAGATATAAACTCGCAATTCTGAGATATACACTCGCAATTATGTGATAGTTTCGTGTTACTGAGATTGACCTTCACTGGAAAAACAAGATGAGACGTGTGCACGGACGGTATTAGCTCTATAGCCTATAACAATGGAAGATATTATAGAGGATTATTTTCGGCGCGGTTTCACTAATAGAGAAATCATAATTTTATTATGATGAGGAGTTACACAAGATAAAGCGTAGTTTCCGAACTCTTGAGAGAACGTTATGCAGGAATCAGTTGTGGCGGAGACGCGGTAAAACACTGCGGTCAAGCCAGCCGCGGTTTGAAAATACACGGTCGAGCCAGCCGCACTTTTCTTTGGTTCTGCGCGTCTAATCGCGCACTTACGCTGGGAGCGTTCAAAATGGATGTAACGCTGTCATAACGGCGTTTCCTTTATTGCTGATATTTTCAATAGATTCGTGTTTACGATGACCCAAAATATGTCTACCTAAAACATAATTTAACCATAAAAAGACCATAAAGCGACATCAGAATATGCATTTATTTATATTTTATATATATTTTATATCATGACATAATATGTCTTAACATGTTTTTTTATGACTTGAACATTGAATTAATATTTGTGAATTTTTGCACATTCATATTTGTATTGTACATTTATGAATATACATAATTTATCAATGTTACTATATAAAGGCTATATATGTCTCTCTCTCTCTCTCTCTCTCTCTCTCTGTGTGTGTACACCTTTCAGCTCATACTTGTTTACAGTGACTATTACTGTATTCATTTTAAAGTTAAATCTGCAGTACAAGTTTTTTTTACAAATTAATGGCAAATCACTCCAAATCTCAATGTGCAATCTCACACTTTCTCATTAGCATTTGTAAAAAGTGATCTTTAATAGGTTTGCTCATTCTTCCAATTGATTCCTCTTAACAGTGACCCTGAATATTATTGTAATAATGTTCAAATATATTTACTGTATAGTTTGGGAGAAAATTAAAGGCAAATTCACCCCAAGCATCCGTGTATGATGTACATAACCTCCCGGGTCCGCACAATACAAACTCGTTCTTGCGCCGAGCGAGTCTCGAACCCGGAATTCCCACGCATGTGTCAGGCGCTTTAACAAGTAACGCCAAAGGCTGTAGCCTCTAGCTTCAGTTGCTAGAGCACCTCTTTTGACACCACGGGCATACACATCCGTTACATATACTTGCATTGTTACATAATGTCCCATTTGCAAACACTTATAAATTTGTCCTTTATAGTTTTGCTCAGTTGACTCCTGTTCCCAGTTACCCTATTACTGTTGCACCGAGTCACACCGTTACTCATTTTCAAACACTCATAAACATCTTTCCTTTAAAGGTTTGCTGGTTCTTTCAATTTATTATTGTTCTCAGAGACCCATATTACTGTATTTACTTTATAACTCGCAATTGCGAGTTTATATCTCAGAATTGCGAGTTTATATCTCAGAATTGCGAGTTTATAAGTCAGAATTGCGAGTTTATAAGTCAGAATTGCGAGTTTATAAGTCAGAATTGCGAGTTTATAAGTCAGAATTGCGAGTTTATAAGTCAGAATTGCGAGTTTATATCTCAGAATTGCGAGTTTATATCTCAGAATTGCGAGTTTATAAGTCAGAATTGCGAGTTTATATCTCAGAATTGCGAGTTTATATCTCAGAATTGCGAGTTTATATCTCAGAATTGCGAGTTTATAAGTCAGAATTGCGAGTTTATATCTCAGAATTGCGAGTTTATAAGTCAGAATTGCGAGTTTATATCTCAGAATTGCGAGAAAAAAAGTCAGAATTGCGAGTTTATATCTCAGAATTGCGAGTTTATATCTCAGAATTGCGAGTTTATAAGTCAGAATTGCGAGTTTATATCTCAGAATTGCGAGTTTATATCTCAGAATTGCGAGTTTATATCTCAGAATTGCGAGTTTATATCTCAGAATTGCGAGTTTATAAGTCAGAATTGCGAGTTTATAAGTCAGAATTGCGAGTTTATATCTCAGAATTGCGAGTTTATAAGTCAGAATTGCGAGTTTATATCTCAGAATTGCGAGAAAAAAAGTCAGAATTGCGAGTTTATAAGTCAGAATTGCGAGAAAAAAAGTCAGAATTGTGAGATAAAAAGTCACAATTACCTTGTTTTATTTTTTATTCAGTGGCGGAAACGGGCTTCCATAGTTATCAGTTACTAAAGTACGTAATTTAAACGTTTGTTGTTAACGGTTTATTTGGTGTGTGTGTGTGTGTGTGTGTGTGTGTGTGTGTGTGTGTGTGTGTGTTGTTATTGGTCACAACTTAATGTTGTCTAGGAGGTAACGTTAACGTTAACGGGTTCCTGAAAGAAATGACAGGATTTGGGATTTACAAATTGGACAATGGACAAAGCTACCCTTCAAACTGTTTCCCAATAAGATCATTTTTTCATTCAAGAAGCGAAGGTGATTTTTATTCCTGTGATGACAAAATCACATGACCTTAGAAATTCTGATTTGGTTCTCAAGTTTCTTATTAGTATCAATGTTGAAAATAGCAGTGCTGCTTAATATTTATGTTTCATGATTATACTACATTTTATTTCAGTATTGTAGCAATATTATTTTAATTTGAAAAACATGTTTTTCAATGTGACCTTGCTGAATAAAAGTGTTAATTTCTTTAAACAGTCTTACAGACTATTGTGGAAAGCATGGCTACTCTTAACATTTAAAATAAATAAAGCTGTAATTATTAAACAGTCCACTGTAATATTATTTATTTTTAAGGGGCTGGACACTGGCTTGTAGCAAACAGAAATACTTTGGAAGAGAGGACATCAAAAAGAAAAAGCATTTCAGCATCACATTCTGAAGTGCACTCTGGGAAAAATGAAAATAGACAACCAGAGAGTGCTAGCAACACTTTAGATTCTCAACTTTTTGTAAGAATGCTCATTAAATTTGTTCATTAATTTGTTTAAAATATGACATTGATGGTCAATTTCTCTTTTAATATTCTGTATTGAACATACACACAAACACTTCCACAATACTTCAGCTTACATTGCGTTGTGTGGATAAGCCCTCCGACCTCTGTTCTGTTAACATCAGTGGCCAGCGTTTGCAAACGGTAAGCTCTGTATCAAATACCCCGTATTAAACCGTATGTTTAGAATTCGTTTATTAGTTTAACCCAGTGGTTCTCAACAGAAGGCTTCAAGATGACATAAAATGTTTTAAAATAAGAAAAAAAAAAACATCAAGTATTTCTCAAGTAGCCATATTTGACGTGTTTTAAACCACCAGATTTATACATACTTATTTGAATCTATTTCTGTAAATAAATAAAAATGAATTAATAAATATAATAATTAAAAAACCCATTTGCTATTACTTCACGAAGGATTTTTCTTTTAAACAGGTCAAACTTGAGGGTTTGGAACAGTTTGATAACATTGCATACATAAATGCTTCTGATAACCACTTGACTTTAGGTAATACAATATTTTAAGTTTTATATTATTTACATGTTGTATATATATTTTTGACATTTCTAATGTGAAATTGTTTGCATACAAATATATTCTTATATATTTTGTTTCTAGAACCCTTTGGCAGGTTTCCTGCACTGAGGGAACTGGAGCTGTCACTGAACAGTCTCCATGATTTGGAAATTAATGCTGAAGACTTTCAGAAACTGGAGGTGAGTTTGCTTGAATACTCGGCTGTGATCATATTTCAACTTTGAAGGCTATAAGCAGATGTCACTTAGAATATTGTGATGGTCAAAGAAGTTTGACATTATTCATTTGTTTCAGGTGTTGGATTTATCCTTCAATAACTTAACAGGAGAAAGTATATTAAATCTAGGCCTGTTACCACATCTGAAGATGCTCCATCTGACTGGAAACCAGCTGCAGGTGCTTCCACTCAATATGGCTGGACCTTGTACCTGCCCTGGAGAAGAGTAAATGCTTACTAATATAGTTCCTTCACAAGACAAAACGTAGAATCCATTCACTGTAGTTTTCAGTGTCTGTATCATATATAATCTTTTATTTTTCAATAGCGCAGAACAAAGTGTCTCGCTATTTCAAACGCTGGAGGTACTGATGCTCGATGACAACAAATTATCTTCTCCTGGAGTTTTTATGAGCCTTGCTAACTTAAAAAGGTAAGCAAGCTTTTTATAGAGGAATAGTTCTCTCTGGCATTTGTGGAATGTTTAAATTAATTTCAGTCATTTAACATAAAAGTCACATTTAACAAGATACATTATCTCACTAGTCCTGCATTACATGTGGCTTATCATAAACATCTTATGTATGTGTGTATGCACATTTTAGTTTTCTGCACAAAATGTGCAGTCATTACAATCAGTTATAATCTATCAAGTTTCAGTTTTTTCATTCTTCTTGGTATAGACTGCCCTCTTGAGGCAAAGCCACAAAATGTTCTTTAAGAATTTATTTTAAACAAAACATTCCTGTAGCCCAAGTGTTGCAAATATGAATGTGTAGTGATAAAATGGCCCGGTTTTGTTTATAGAAATTTTAAAGTCTTAAATTATAAATGAATAAATGAGCAAAATGCAAACAGGCAATGTAAGCTCACATTTTAATAAACTGTATAAGTGATTCTTTCATTCTATTTTTTCTTATTAAACGTTTTTGTGCATTTAGACTTCGTCATCTCAACTTACAAGGAAATTACATCTCAGGAGTCCCATTCTTAGAAAAGATGGCAACATTACCAGATGCCCAGACAGGCATTATACCACAGAGCATCGGACAGAATGTGGGCACAGTGACTGACAAGAGGATGGAGTGTTAGTATATTTAATTAAAAAAATAAGAACAATTTTAGGTTGGAAACAAAAAATGTTTATCCTGCATGTCCATTCATTTGGTTTCTCTGCCAGATAGACTCTGAAATCATAATGAGCCAGCAAAAACCAGAACAAACGTTGAACGTAAGATCTGGTCTCTTATTTGTTATTCTTCTGTTTGCATATATCCATATATATATATTTTTTATTTTATTTATCAGTGATCTTGATCAGTATTTTACAATCGAACTTTCATCTCAAATAGGAGGACAAAGCAAGCACAAGTCTCGAAATACATTCTGGTGCCTCACAATACTATCAGAGAATGGACGATGGATGTGCTCTGGGTCTCCATCTACCTTTTCCAGAACTTCGTCATCTGAATTTGGCCAACAATGAGGTCTGTGTGTTGCCTGCTGGCGGTTAAAAAGCATTTGATTTGCTCCATACATAGACAGCCAAATTAAGTAATTGACAGCAAAGCTATTTGCCACTTCTTTCCTCTAGATAGCTCAGGAAGAGGCATTGCTGCCCGTGGCATTGTTTCCAAAGCTCAGTGAGCTTGTTATTCACTCAAACCCCTTGACAACACAGAGAAGTGGTAAGCTCACACATTCTTAGGCAAGCTCATAGTGCATTAAATCAACTAAATCTGACAAAAACTGCACATCTTTTTTGTTTTTCAATACAGGCGATCCACCACTGCTGACCTGTTTTCTCCAAGACAAGCTGGGCATTAAGATAACACGCAAAAAAACAACTAATCTTATCAAGCGACATATTATACACCCTAAAAGACAGGTGTCACAAATACACAAGTTTGGATTTAGCACTTAATATTTTTAAAGTAAATCCTTTCAGAAGCAATTTTCCTTCTACTTAAACTTTCAGATGAAAACCACACTTCCAAACATACCAAAATTTCCTTCGATCACGGCAAATCCACATGCTACAGAGACGCTCTTCTCCAATAGATGTTCTGGACAAGATAATCCTCTACCCTTAGAGTATGGGTTAACTCATGTATTTGGCTTCTCGTCTCAAACAACCATTGACGGCGAGGAAGACATTGCCATAGGCCAGGAGCATTTTGACTTGACAAGCGCAGACATATTCTTTGAGACGAATCAAAATGCAGAGCCGTTCTTTGTGACAGAGGTAATTTTATTGCACCTAGAAACTAGAAGTCTACATATGAAGACTTGTATGATATGTATGTTAGAGGATTTTTATATATATATATATATATATATATATATTTTTTTTTTTTCCAGATTAATGGCTTAAATGAATCAGAATACCAAGAAGATTCAGATGATTCGAAGGAATCCGAACTGGAAAAAGGCAGCAAAGCATGTCCAGAAAAACTGATTGGTTACGAAATCTTACTTGATGACGCATCTGAGCCAGAAATGCCTGAGTTCTCTGGTAGGAATTTTCCTGAACTTTATTGTTGACCTCTTGCTTTGTTTGAATCAGTGCCGTTTGTTTGATCGTGTTGTCATTGATTTCTCTTGACGCAGGAATTCAACAAGCCGTTAGTGTTTTGGAGCACATGCTCAAGAACCTGCTTGTGTATAGAGATTCTAAAGCAAATCTGGACCTTCCTCAGAAGCCGTACACCGAAAGAGAGAAAAAGGTCATTCATCAGTTATATACAGTGCATTCAGCATGAAAACCCAACATCTGTTATTAATAACGTGACAGAAACTTTCGTTTCACAGATAAAAAACTTGCCTCCTTTGGGACCAAAGAAGTCGAAGGGAGAAAAAGTTGAAGAACTTCTCGCCCAAATAAAGGAGGCGAAAACAATAAGCAAAGTTCCGTTAGGTAACAGATACTTCCTTTGTCATTTTATGGCAGGCTCTGAAATATACGTAGTCGCTTATTTATTAAAATGACAAAACCCTGAAGGAATCCAGTGTAATTAAGCGAGTCAAGCCTAGTGATGCTATTATTCCTGCAGGAAATATTTTCCAACTGAGCTGCAAATACATTTTAGCAACTAGTACAAACTAATATGTTTTACGGGTCAACTAACAAGCCCACTGCAGAGATGTTATAATGATTGTTCAGCACTGTTTACTTTGAAATGCTCTATTTGGCTCTGCAGCTGTTCCTTTATTATTTCAACACTTGACAGATTGCTAGTGTGTAGGACTATGCTGCATGCATTAACATCAATAGACTGATTGTGGATATGCCATCTACAAAAACCTCCAAACTACTATTTACACTAATATGAATAGATATTTCTGATATTAAACACATAGTTGCACATTGCATGATATTAAATGCACTTGTTGTTATATGTTCTCTATCCAGATAATGTACTCAAAGGAGGAACTGGTATTTGTAAGAGAGAATACGAGGAAGCACTGATGCTACTGAAGGACATGAAAATGAAGTACAGGATGGCTTATCTGAAAAGAGTGGAACAGGCAGCACAGATTGAGACTGAGATAAAATGTAATCTAAACTAACACGTGCTTTCTGATTTTTCATGAATGAGTTAGTTTTAGATGCAAAAAAACACTATTAAGATATTGGTGAGATGGTGACAAATTGTGTGTTGATTAAATAAACAGTGTATGTCATTGTCAAATATATTGAGTTTGCAATAAATGTATTCTCATCATGTGCTGAGAGCTTATATATCTAGAAGGGCATGTGTTACCTCACATTCTTCTTTAAAATTAACGGTATATTAAAGAATCCCCTCCAGAAGTCTGAGATCTGCTGGTGAGCGACGCCTCGTGGTACCATCACAGAGAGGCTCAAAATCACTCTCCAGAACATTCTCGTTCACCGTTCTTGGCCGGTGGAATGATCTTCCCACCCCCATCCGGAATGCTGGATCCCTGTCAATTTTCAAACAACAATTGAAAACTCATCTCTTTCAACTCTACTTGACTACTTAAAAAATCTTCATCTTTCTCTTTATCTTTCTCTCCTTCCCTTGCTAGCATGTACTTATTTGAACAATGCCTGAGACTTGGTGTTATTGGCACTTCCGCTGTATGTTTGCCTCTTCAAGATTAATCGCTTTATGTACTCCCCAATTGTAAGTCGCTTTGGATAAAAGCGTCTGCTAAATGACTAAATGTAAATATTCCCCGAGGGATTGCCTCAAAGACCTTTTCACATAAAAATTTGGTCACTCACTATTCATGCATTATTTAATTCATCCATCCATCCATCCATCCATCCATCCATCTATCCATCCAATTGATTTAAAAAATAGTTGTATCTTTTTATATGACAACTGATATGCTGCTGGGTCAACTTTTGAGTGTTTTTGACACAATTAAATATGTGATGTTTAGGCCCCACCATAGCACAGAAACTGTACATTTGTTAAAATTACAAATTACTCTCTTCTTGTGTCAGGCCAAGGCTGCATTTCATTGCTAGTTTTACTTGATCTTAGTGCTGCGTTCGACAATATAGATCATGACATACTCATAGATAGATTACAAAACTATAGGGGTATCCAAGGGCAGGCTTTAAGATGGTTTAGATCCTACCTGTCTGATCGCTACCACTTTGTTCATTTAAGTGGGGTGTCATCTCAATTATCACCAGTAAAGTATGGAGTACCACAAGGATCTGTCCTAGGTCCTCTATTATTTTCATTATATATGTTTTCCCTTGGTAATATTATTAGAAAATAAGGGATTAGTTTCCATTGTTATGCTGATGATACTCAACTATATATCTCAACAAGACTAGATGGAACTTCTAAATTATCTAAGCTAACAGAGTGTGTTAAAATGTAAAAGATTGGATGGCCAATAATTTTATTTAATTTCCTGTAAAGCTGCTTTGCAACGACTGTATCGTAAAAAGCACTATTCAAATAATCTTGAATTGAATTTAAAGTTTTTTGGTGCTTGAAAAAACGTTTCAACAACAACAACAACAACTATATATTCACACACACACACACACACACACACACACACACACACACACACACACACATATATATATATATAGTGTGTGTGTATATATTCATTTAACAATTAAAAAAAACAGATTTGAACTCCAACATCAATAAACATGTTAATATATTTAGAACAGGACTAACTACAATAATGTGTAAACTGCTCCAGTCGGGTGATATTTTTTTACATCATCAATTTTATTACATGAAAGCTTTTTTATTACATAAAATAATTCTTATTAAATATACATATATCAGCATAATATCAAATTTCATGTGCTCAAATCCATATACTGATACCGTGCAGCAGTAACTTTTTTTAACTGTCAATATTACACACATTTATTTTATGACTTTTTATGTAAAATACCTTTTTATAAATAAAACAAATATTAGAATATTATCAGATTTGATGAGCTTGAAGCAGTTGAAGAGCTTGATGAGCTTGAAGCAGCTTCTTTCTTTCTTTCTTTCTGGGTAATGATTCTAAAATAATGTTTGTATGGCACAATGAGCAAGTTGGTTTCCTGTAGGAGGCGCTTTAGATAAAAACCTGGAAGCGCTACAGAAACTCTAACAGACCGTCGCAGTTATAAAGTGCGGAGAAGTTTGAGAAGACAAATCCTGCCTGTCCACCGTTTCCTGGAATATGACGAAAACAATGACCTACTTGAAACATCTTTTCATTTTGGTCACGATGCGATGCTTCGTTCAGGGTGAAACAGAGGCAATACGACCAGCAAAAAGTAAGTGACTCCATCAAAGAATATTTTATTGGTAAATGGCTATCACACTTCGTTGCATCATTCTGCCATCATACATGTTCATTTATAACGGTACTTTCAGTGTTTCAAAGTCATTCAAAGGTTTGTCATTGCGTGAAAATGTGTCTATGTCCTTCATTAATATGTGTAAACCAACGACATTATTAGTATAGTTCATTTCAATAAGACAACAACAAAACCCAATATAATTATTTTTCTCCACAAGGATTCTCCAAATATGATCCCTTTTTGGTCTCCCCAACCATGTTAGCTAATAATATTGCAATTAGCCTCTCTCACTATATTTGCAGGATTCAGTGAACATAACATTTTAATAAAAAGGCAAAAAACAAACAAACAATAAATTGGTGTCTCCAAGTGAAATGTTGTAATAATAACTCCCCCTAAAAAGGATGCACACCTTAATATAACATATATAAATTGTAATAATGGCATCATCATCCTATGGGGATCTTATATTTTGTCAGCTTTGTTAGTAACATTACGGTGCCATCTTTTAGTGCCATGACTTTGAGAAAAATGGCTAAATAAACTGTAAAGCTATCAACCCTGTTTTATGTAAAAAAAAAAAAAAATTATAATTAATGCTATTCATGAAAATCAAATGATTATATGTTTGTGCTGCATACAGTGTCAGGTGTTTTCTGCACTTTTAAAGAGAAGACGTACTGGCCAGGAGATAGCTGGCACCCCTATTTGGAGCCCTTTGGATTCATGTTTTGCATGCGCTGTACTTGCACCGAGGTACGTATCCAACTTCCAAGTCTAAAAAATGACTTTATTAAGTTTTCATATGCATTGTTTGTTTGTTTGTTTGTTTCATTTTTTTTTTTTTTACAAGTGATCATTCATGAATTCACATAGAATTTAATGTTGCATTTTTCCTATACAGTCATCTATTTATGCATGTACTATGTGTAATATGTCAATGTTCTGTCTACTTTCATGTGAGTGTACATATAGTCTGGTCATGTGAAATGCAACAGCATCAAATGCCCTGTACTGCGATGCGAAAATCCAGTGACTAACTCACAGCAGTGTTGCCCTCGTTGTGCAGGTAAAACTTCACGGTCCCATTGTATATTTAAATTGATATGAATGATTCTAATACGTTCTTATTTGAAATGTCTGATGGCTATTCTCATAATTACAGATGAGCACAGAACTCCTGCTGGTTTGCGGGCACCCATTAAAACCTGTAGGTATAATGGAAGCACTTATCAAACAGGGGAAATATTTGCCAACCATGAACTTTTCCCATCCCGTCAGTCGAACCAGTGTGTCATGTGCACTTGCTCTGTAAGTATTTTTTTTTTTTTGTAATTGTTATTGTTATTGTTGCTGTCACTATAGCACATCAATGAACATAGGGATCTAACCTCAAACTGTTTCAAAATCCTTTATAATAAAGTTTTTTGAAAGCCAGCATTGGAGATCAGGTGTAAATACAGTATTTATGTAGCTCAAACTGTAGAGGGAAGTGCTAGCAATGCCAAACTCATGGGTTCCATGTATACATTGAATATAGTGTAAGTTGTTTTGGATAAAAGGCTATGCTATATGTAAATATAATGCTCAATAAACCACAATGCACTCACCATATCTCCAACTATTTCCTGAAAATAGTGAATATATAGTTAACAGACACATAGGTATAAACAAATCGAATAACTATTTTGTTTTAGGATATATAAAAACATGCATAATGTTAAAAAAAGTTACGTCTCCTTCCACAGTTTCATATTTTATCGAGACATTTTCTTGGCTGACTTTATATAAATTTTAAATAAAGTAATTTATCCTTGCTTTCCCACATGTTGTCAGGTTTTGATTTTAATAATTTTGTTATTACTCTTACTCTTTTGTGTAATCTCATTCTTTTCCATTAAAGAATGGGAATATATTCTGTGCATTGAAATCCTGTCAGCCCATCACATGCTCCTCACCAGTGTCAGTCTTGGATACTTGTTGCTTAGTCTGCAAAGGTGAGAATATATTTTGAAATTGGATGTTACAAGCTGTATTCATGTTTTAATTTCACCCTTAATTGTGGTGATTGACATAGTCTCTTTTAAATAAACAGAAAGTGCAATTGATATCAATTCTGCATCATTTGAGGATGGAGGACAACAACTGAACAGAGGAGTTGTATGTATTTTATATTTCAAGGGACTCACTGTACTCTTTAACACTGTATCAGATATCTCTAAACTATTAAAATGATCAAAACTTGATCAATATTTGACTTGTTTTACACAGTCTACTGCATGCCTTATTTGATCTGATCGATAGTTTATATATATATAAAAAAACATTTTAGAAAGTAAAATGTCTTTTAGTGCAATTCTAAAAAGTCTTTGAGGTGGCACCATCTTTTTCTGTAAATTGTTTACTGATTTTATTTTAACGTAAATGTAAGAATAATGTTTATATTGTTGGTAAAATTTAATGAGGAACACTTACTGGACTGTAGCAACTTTACTTATTAACCATATTTATTTATTTTTTAATGTGAGTATCAAATAGAATACATCTGGCTTTTGAGGAACATTTATTTGTACAATCTCTCAATCTTTTTTCTATTGCATTGCATTATATATTTAGACCCCAACAGTAAACACTACAGAGCTTTGCTCATAAAACTAAGCAGGTATAATAATAAATCATCTTAATAAGACATATTATTGGAAATTATAGTGACAACTGATAATTATTAGCATTTTTTTAAATAGTCTGCAACTTTAACAGAATTTCATAAAAATAGTTGGCCAGGTGATGATAAACTTTATCATCAGCTGCAACAAATTGCATATTTTTTGGCCTAAAGCTAAAATTTGCTTTTTTCCTCCTTGAGTATGAGCCTTCATATTTTGCTATGTCATGATATATGAGCCATTAAAGCCTGATGTATATACGATCGTCAACTATAGATTTCATTTTTATTATTATTATTTAGTATTGTTTCATTCATGGTACTCTATATCTTAGTCCAGAGTTACAACATTTGTTTTTATGTGTCCTGAAACACAAGAGGCATTCTGTGGATCAGTGTGCTGCGGAACAGGTCAGGGGTCGCTCAGTTAGGGCCACACCGTCGACACTGCGGGGGTCTCCCAGAGGCCTCAACCTACAAACCCTACACCTCAAAGGAGCTTCCGAAACTACTGTTAAAATTCTTCTACAGCGCAAACATCAGAGAGGTAAACTGTAATGCACCACTGATTCCAAATATTAAGAATTGTTTTTCAAAATCCAATGAAGTCACATCCTGTCAAAGTAATGAAGGGTTTCTGACTCTGTCTAAGCTTGTGTGTACAGTGGCAAGACGTATTCACATGGCGACGTGTGGCACCCAGTGCTGGGGAAGGTCTTGGAGTGCATCCTGTGCACCTGCAGGGACGGCTTTCAAGAATGCAGGCGCATCACGTGTCCCAACCAGTATCCATGCCAACATCCCATAAAGATAGAGGGGAAATGCTGTAAGATTTGTCCAGGTAGGCATATGAGTGATATTATATTTGCAGTGATTTAAACTTCATGGTTTATCAGCGTGTTTCTTTCAACTTGGTTTCCAGAGCTCAAAGCAGAGAACAACAGGACGGAGTGTTACCTTGCTCAAGACAATATCAGTCTCCTGGTGTATAAAGTTGAACCCCCATCAGCTGCTCAGTCAGAAGATAAAGTACGGAGGATTGCCATTGAGAGACAAGGAGCCACGGAAGTAGAGGTGCAAGTCTGGAAAACGGTTGAAGGTAATTCAAACTAGTTATAATATTGAGCATCAACAGCTTATGTTACTTTTGTGTAGTCATTCCAGACTATTTCCTGTGTTCCTGTGGCTCAGTGGTTAGAGCATTGTGTTAGCAGCGCAAAAGGTAATGGGTTCAATTCCCAGGGAGCACACATATTGAAAAAATGTATAGCCTGAATGCACTGTAAGTCGCTTTGGATAAAAGTGTCTGCTAAATGTAAATGTTTAAATATTTCAGGCTTATAGTATTAGAAACACATCATTTCTATCAGTCCTATCGTTTAGGCTGGAAATATAAGAAAAGATTCTTTCACTTTACCAGATTACATCCAGATTCTTAGTCACTGACTTAGATTTTATAAATCATTTCTCAGCTGCAAGATAAGGTTGAGTATTATATCACTGGAATGTTTTTATTATTATTATTTTAAGGTAACAATACGGTTCTTTCCGTTAACATTTGTTAATGAATCAACATACAACAATGAAAAATACTTCTGAAGCATTTATGAATCTTAGTTAATGTTCATTTCAAAATTTCTTGTTTAAAATAAAATGTTGCCTCTGTTAATATTATTGAACTCACCTGAGCTAACAATGAACAGTTGTATTTGTATTAACTAATAAGAATAAAGATTAATAAATACTGTAACAAATGTAATTGTCATTGTTAATGCTAGTGAATTCATTAAGTATAAATAACAAATGAGACCTTACTGTAAAGTTACACCTTGTATTTTTGTCTTGTTTTTAACCTTTGTCTTGTCTTCTAACCTTTGCAGGTGTTTTGCATCTGATGGAGACAGGTGACGTTCAGAAGAAAGACCTCATAGACCATCCGGAAAATTACATTTTGCTGACTACATTAGATGAGGGTATGTTTAACTCTTTTCATTTCGTCAGATTAGTTTTGCACTACTTTAGAATTATTGCTATATAATGACAGAAGGTCATACAATACACAGTGCCACATATTTAAACATTCAACTGTGTATTTTGTGGCTGAGTTTTTTTGTTTTTTTTGGAGAGTAAAAGTAAAACATATCCTTATATGTTATGCTTACAGTATGATTTAAATAGCCCTAAAATCACAGAGTCTAGAGACGAAACTAAATATTTGAGCTTAGAGTATTTACAGCTGCCAGGAAATATGAGAAGGTGAAGGAGACCAAAGGAAATTGAACATGTCTAACCATGAAAATTAAACTAAGGTTTTTGATTTCCTTTTTACAAATTTTCTGTCGAACTATTTTTACAAGTCACTCTTAATGCATTTTGTGTGCATTGGCTGTCTTTCAGCTAAAATGCTGAACTGCCAGACAGACTTAAGCCTGTTTGACACAGCACGCTAAAGCAATACATATGGGTTTTGTCAAATATATTACAGTATTTGCAGAATTCACTTTTTTATGCATAGAGATGCAATGATATGGACGTCCGTTTCCAAACCAGGATTAAAAAAAACAAAAAAAACAATAATAACACGTTTTATTTCTGACTTTTTCTGTGAAGATTATGAGATTTCTGACATATTTTCCCTTGAATTTATGAGTTTATATCTCACATTTCTGTTTTAATTTCTGCCACAGAATAAAATGCGTAATTGTGACTCAAATATTCTTTTTTTACAACTCTAATGCATTTATGCCATTGCTTCACTATGAAACAGGCCTTTGCTGTAAAACTTCTGTATGCAACTTAATTTAATCCCAGTTTGGATTGTCCTTTCATTTTATGTTTGCACAGACACTTGGAGAAAGTTCAAAGAAGAAGAGGACAAGCAGAAAGACTTGAGTAAGATTAGGAGCTGTGAAGACGGGATCAAGGAAGTGGTGAAGTACTTAAACCCTGAACAGCTGGACAGCCTTTGCACTTCTTAGTCTCCTCCCTACTCTAACATTGTGCCATCCACGTCTGACACAAATTTTATTACCAGAAGAACACACACACCCACACTCACACTCACACAATGTGCACGTAGTACAAAACCAGATGCTGGCAGCAGGTAGTCTAAAGATCTCGTATATTACTATGAGTCAGTTTAGTCTTTATGAGTATGACATCCCAGAATTCTTTCTGAGACCTTGTTTTTTTTTTCCAGAGGCCTTGAGATCAGTCATTTTTCTTGCATTGTTGAAAAATGCACGTTTGTTGAAAAAAGTGAGTGAATATATGCTATTTGAGTATTCCACTATAAGGAAGTATGAGTTTAAAGCAATCAACATCATCATCATTAAAGGAAATGATGTATGTAATTTTAGCAAGCATCCACTGTATGTTAAGAGGAAAAACAAAGGATGATGTAGACAGCTTATTGGCCGGAATGCTTTTATAAAGTTGACGTAGGCCACATTTTTCCACTGTTCTTAGCTATACGCTACTCATATATGTAACATGGATAAACTAAAAATACTCTATTTATTGTAAATTCAAAGCAGCCAACATCTTTAATTCAGTATAATATGTTTCTGCTTATCTTCTATTCAGAAAATGTTTTGCATTGTAATGTATGTTGCGTGTGTATTGATTATGTATAACTCGTATGCACTTAAAACGATGAGAAATATATTGGGCTGGTGTCCTGACTAACTAATATAAAATTGTATTGAAAGATTGCTTTTATAGACTGTTCTTATGTTTTTGTTTTCAAACATTTTGGTATGGAAGCCTGTTTCTGCAAAAATAATAAAAAAAGGTTTTTATCTAAAAACAGGTTGTTTGCACATGACGCCATTGCTGTGGTGCGAAATGCATCTGGAAGGCAAGAAGTGATTTTTCTATAAAAGACTCGCCAGCAGAAACTCAAATTGCCTATGTTTGTGTTGTTTATGGATGCTCAAGTCGATCAAACCGAGAAACCACAAGGAGATTTTATCGTGTATGAAAATTTGTTGTTCATAACAACAAGAAGGGGGGAGAAGGCAATAAATTGACTGAAAAACACAGGGGAAAAAATGACTTGTAAACCTGCAGGTTTGCGTCTGCAGGTCGGGAGGAGCCGAGTCGGATAATGTTCGTGTTTGCAAATGGTTAATAAAAGATATAATAATATTTTAAGATACTAATTCTATAATAAGATATTAATAAGGACATATATAAATAGATACAGGGCTACCAAGTCTTATGCATTCAGCATGAGACAGTCAGAATTCACTAATGCTAAATGACACATGTAGACACGAGTTAAATATATTGTAATTGCACTTTAGAGAGCTTCATTGATTATAATGGAACATTGTGAGATTGCAATAAATTGAAGTGAGGGATAGCTATGAAAGCGCTATTGGTCCGCTTTCTAGGCTCTAACTAATTCAGAATTTCAATAAAAGTTTCAGGAGTAAAATCTAACCCACATGCCTCAAAAATGTGGGATTCACTTTCGAAAAAGCCACAATCAGGGTTAATTGCTTAACCTATATCCACCTTCTTGACGGCAGGCAAATATTTCGATTTAGTTGAAAAATAACTCCTTTTCATGACATAAGGATCCGGTCCAACATATTTTGTGGTTTACTTTTATACCTTTCTCTTGTAATAGAGTGTAAATCATTACCTTTCCTCCATGTCATCCATTCTGCTTTTCACAACTCTGAAATTTGTGTCATCAGAATCACGTGATTACAAACAAGCAATCTTTTTTCTCTGAATTCAGAGATTACATCTTGCAATTCAGTTTTTTTTCCCACCACAGAATAAAAAAAAAGGGAATTGTGAATTTTATCTCACAGTTCTGACTTAATCTCAATAGTTGATATCTTGTAATTGCATATACAATCAAATACAAGTTAACATTGCGCAGTCAAAAGATATAAGTGTTTATATCTTAGAATTCGGAGTTTATATTCTGAGAGAAAAAAGTCAGAATTGCAAGATGTGCAGTTGTAAGTACATTTTTTATTCTTTTATTCTGTGGCAGAAACGGGCTTCCATATTCTGGCCTAATGCAATTATTATAATAGGACATTTTTTGCCATAAATTTAGATAATGCTGGGTTTTTGCAGGCTTTTAAGTATCAAACATCCATGTACCAAAGCAGGTCATTAGTTCACATGATCATTGATACTGATGAGAAACTTTCAAAATGTTGTAAATGAGAAGCAGACATGATGGGATATTTACTTTGAGCTGGAACGAACAATCCGTTGCGGCATAAATGAGAAGAAACCTGTTGTGGCCCGTCATCATGACGGGCTCCTGACATTGTTCTTCCGTCGTGTTAATCACAATGAACCGAGACGGGCCATCGAACCCAGACTGGGGCAGTTCAGGGAGTTGTGACTAATATACCCTCTTTCTAGATCCCAAAAGCCCACTTTCCTCTTCTATCACAATGAGTCATTGTGCTGGCCGCACACTAAGTGCCAGACGGTGCTGTTCATCTCTCACTGAAGGCCTGACAAAATATTTTGAAACAGAAGCCCCTCAGTTGCAGATCTTAATAGTCACACAATGAAGCTGTGAATTATTTCCGCTGGCTGTTGGATCTAACAGTTTCTGGCAATTTGTTCTCTTTGAACGGCTTTGGAGGGAGACAAAGGGGATTTTACTGTGTGCTCCTATTTCGTTTTCTCTCTTTGTGTATGTAAGTTTAAGGGGATGGTCGGACGTCCCGTTTGATCTGTATGCAGGCTGTCATTTCATAAAAAGAGCCCTTTGTAATGTTGAGAACCTTTTGATTTGTTATGTCCGTGTTGATTTGATGGGAGTCTGAAATGGTTTCTGCTCGATGGGGTTCGAAGCTTGCAAATTTGATTTTAAACATAGCTCCCATTGGCACCTTCGCTTTTGGCTAAAGGTTTTGAATTCCCAATGCTTAGTCTTGGCTCTGGCAATTTGAACAGCTGGGGGCAGTCACTGGGTATAAATCAGGTGAATGGGTCAGTTCTCTGTGTGAGTTTTCCTGCTCAGCTTTTCTTCCCATTGTTGCATGTAAAAGTGTAAATGGACTTAGGTTTTATACTACTGTGATGTTCAGCAGCTATTTGAGAGTGCTATTTGCCTTTTTCCCCCCGCCATTATGGAGAGTAACATAATGGAGAGTAATGCATGTCATTAAACAATGCATGAAAGTAAACAATGCATGCTGCTGTTGTAGAACATGCATGCTCTACGCCTTGTTTAATATTTTTTTATATAGTGCCTTTAAAAGTTAATTCTCAAAGCGCTTTACACTTAAGAGGGTACACAGTTAAAAAATAAAAATGAAGTAGAGAGGTAACAATAAAAACACATCAAAAACAATAAACAATTTCCCCCCCAGCACCTTACAAATCACAGATAAGCAAGTCTAAATAAAGTGAGTTTTCAGAGAAGATTAAAAGATTCTGCATATCTAAAATTATAGGGGAGAGAGTTCCAGAGTTTTGGCGCAAGGAAGGAAATGCCCAGTCACCCATAGAGCGTAAACGAGTTGAGGGAACAGTCAAAAGGCCAGAATCAGAGGAACGGAGATCCTGCCTAGGCGAGTAAACAGTTAAAAGTTAGATAATTTTGTGCCAAACTATGCAAGGCCTCATACGCAAGTATGAGAATTTGGGAAGTCAATACAAAACCTAACAGGGAGCCAGTGCAGGGATTCCAAAATTGGAGTGATGTGCTCCCTAGTTCTGGTCCCAGTCAGGATTCTAGCATCTGAGTTTTGGACACACTGCAGTTTATTTAGGGTGGTTTTTGAAACACCTGCAAGCAAAGTGTTGCAGTAATCGATGCGGGAGAAGACAAAAGTATTACTCAGTTTTTCGGCCACCGTAAAGCAGCAAATTCAGATAAGAAAACATAATTTGACTTTAGAGGTATGTAGATAGTTGCAATAACAGTAGTAAAGGGCTTAGAAACAGTTAGATATTCAAAGGACTGAAACTTGGGGATAACCACAGGACTTATTTTTATAATAAGATAAAAATATAATCCCCCCCTACTAGAGGGTCTTGGGGAGTACCCCAACCATAACCAGTGGGGGTAAGTTCGTAAGGGGGTAGGTTCACTTGGCTGTGCCAAGTTAATATAAAGCACACCAAATCAAGTTCATTTTCCACAATGAAATCCGATAAGATAAGAGACTTGTTGTTTATCGAAAGTGCATTAAAAAGTGCTGATTTCACTTGAGGCAGGGCTGTGGAGGATATTGACGACTGCTCTATGCGTTGAAGCGCTGACAAGTTATTCAAATCAACACCAACACACACACTAAACAACGATTTGTGCGCTGAAATGATGGCACCAAGATGTAATCCGATGAGTGAGTAAACCTGTACCTTGATGCGCGGTGTATATATTGTGGAGGTCACAGAATACCAACATTATGGCACAGGTCATATTTGTCATTAGATAGATAATAATTCCTCTTTAGGTTCAGTAGATTGCGAGCCGTGTACCTTAAGGCCATAAAAAGAGAATTCTCTGCAGCAGAAATCTTGTTGCCATATAAATCTTGTTCCCAGCCGTAGAAGTGATCCCCGCAGATATAGCTCACTAATAAAAACAGTAGTCCACAAATTAAAACATCGTTCCGCATTACGCTGAAGAGGTAAATAACCGGCACTTTCCAAAATTCCACTGCACTGGATCGTAGAAATGTTAAAAACAATAAAACAGGAGAAAGAAGCGGCAGCCAAACGCCCCAGCGTTCCCCTTCAACCGGAAACAGTCGTAAAAGGTGTAGGTGTTTACATTCAGATCAAAGCACACACATGCATCACGCTACTCTCCATAATGGCAAAACATGGTCACTTGGAGGAGAAGAATTGTTGAACAAAAGTCGTTATTTTAACATATTTGTTTTGTGTGTGTGTGCAAAAAGTATTCTTCTAGCTTCATAAAACTACGGTTGAACCACTGATGTCACATGGAGCATTTTGTCAATGTTCTTGGTACCTTTCTGGGCCTTGAACATGGTAGTTGTGTGGAGGGTCAGAAAGCTTTCGGATTTCATCAAAAATATCTAGTGTTCTGAAGATCAATGAAGGTCTTACGGGTTCGAAACAACATGAGAGAGTAATTAATGACAGAATTGTCATTTTTGGGTGAACTATCCTTTTAAGCATACTGACTATTCAAGTGTGCAAAAACAAGATACAAATATTGTATTTTAATGAAGAAAAAATACTTGTAAATGTGTGTGTATTTGTAAGTGTACTTGTAAACAGGACAGATGTGTGAGTATTAATTTGCATTATTTTAATGTTACTTAGTTTTTACCTGTGCTTGCACATTTTGAGTCAGTCATGAACAAGTGAATTGTTACTGGATACTCGCTCTGAATGAATCATGAAATCTTAGAGTTGTTGACTGGAGACCTTCTGTGATCAGATCTGTCCAAATTAATTGTTCAATGCTATTTGCAAACTGATTCAACAGGCTCATAGTTTGGACTTTGGCGAGGTAACCCCACAATAGCAAGTTCATTCAGAGAGAAAACATTTAATTGTGAGAAATGAACTTGAAATTTAGACATTTTTTTCTTGCAATTGCGATTTTAGATCTTAAAATTCTGTCTTCTTAGAATTAAGTTTATATCTCACCATTTTAAATTTATATCTCACAATTCTGGAAAAGAATTTAGTTATCAGAATTGTGAGAAAGGAGTCCCACTTACCCTTTCAATTTGGGCTTCCATCTCTTTTTTCCCCTTCACATCATTTTATAATGGTCATTGTGTAATATCCTACCTCACCAGATGATGGCGCTCTTTAGGGGACAGCTCAACAAAATGTCTGTCATCACTCACCCTCAGGAATTTTCCAAACCTGTGTATGACTTTCTTCTGTGAACATAACAGATAATTTGACAAATCAAATATAGTCAGTGGGGTCCTATGTTATTTCGGACCCCATTGATATGCACTGAATAGCCAAAAACTGTTGTTTAGAATTGTCTACGTCAGTGCCTCCCAAACTCTTATGTGTTAGATATGTTTCATGTTTTACAAGAAAAAAGTATGAGTTTTGTACAAAAAAATATCACATTTAAATAGATGTAATTTCTGAATAAAAACTATTTCTACACCAAATGTTTTCCCCACAAAGTGTATTTGCAGAAAACAAAGGGTTTGGATTGGAATGACTCGAGGATGAGTAAATCATTACATAAATATCTAACAATGCAATCACTAGCAATCGGGCTGCAAATTGCATTTTTTCAATTTAATAGTTTTTTTTTTTTGTTCCATTATCGTTGTGCATTAGTGGTTTATATGGAAACCAAATAATCCGAACAGGTAGCTGAACAAGTGCAGCTTTGAAGACGGAAGGTAAACCTGGAAACAGTTAACCGCACTCTCCCGAAGCGATGGCGAGCCAAAACCATTGCCGCATTTTTCCAACGACAGCTATGCAACCAAGGAAAGGATTTTCTCAGACAATGAGGCACCTAAAATTTGAAACGGCTGTTTGATAAGGTATCCAGTACAGGCGCCTTACCCCAGTCTACATCTGACTGTCCAGCGAGTGGCCTGCAAGGGTGAGCTAAGGTGCAATCACCTAACTGCACAAAACCAAATTGTTTTCCTTCACAGAATGCAGCTGGATAAGGTAATTAATATCAAATGATCACAAATAGGAAATTTTTTGATTATTCAATACACAAAGCAAACAGAAATTCTAACTTTGCTGGACCCCATGTTTGAAGGCATTATTACAAATGTTTTACAACAATATAAAGAACACTGTTCTTGAATTCAATCGCACATACTAACTCAGACCTAAGTTTAGGAGCCTTTCCTCTGGGAAAGAAAGTGAGTTTATGGGGAATGATGTCTTGGCATAATACGCTCAATTTCACGTCTGTGGCACTGGATCAGAAGAGTATGATCTGATTTTGATGCGCATTTCCAGAGGCATGCCTTTCCACACAGTAAGTTTAGTTTTGATAAATGGAAATGTCTAAGATCAACACAACTATGGAGCCAGAAACTGATGTCATGTAGAAATATGAAGCTCAGAGGAGAAAACAACTTGACTCACGGGAACCAAACAAGACAGCAGTAGAAAAACATTTTCATGACCATTGAGCAGATTTTTAATGGACTTAACTAATGAATGTCAGATACATTTCTGTCTAAACCAACTGATATTTCTTTTACATGAATTTAAATACAAACAAAAATAAGTCATTTTATCTTTTGATTTATTATCCAGAAACATACTAAAAATAGACAGACTCCACAAACCTTACAGTATGGGAATTATTGGTGGTTGGCCATGTGCGGGTTGGCTTATAGTAAAGAAATCTGCTCGATCAGCAGGATCATACACTTGCATACTACAACAGACAATCATATCAGGCCCAGAACTGAAATCCAGCATGAGAAGTTAAATGGATAGTCGGCACAAAAGTGTTGTTCATGTAGAAGCAGAACATTGAGTTTCAATGTCTCTGAAGAGTGACAATGAAGACAGATTTCCTCCTTACAGCATCAGATGTGGTTCATGGGAATGTCACTGCTGAAAACTAAGTGCTTAAAGAGATATTTCACCCAAAAAATGAAGGTATTATTTCTTCATCCTCATGTTATTTTTTTCTGAGGATTTTTTCCATCTTTAATGGACAGATTTTATGAACAGAAAAAGACCTATGCAATAATCCTTTATGCCATAGAACAACATGAGGATGAGCATTTAACGACAGTTTGCATTTCCAGGTGAACTATTCCTTTAAAAGTCCGTGAAAGAATACAAAAGTTATTTCTTCTGGAAAAATCCCATGATGGACGGCTGTTTTGTAGGTTTGCTAGCAGTAGAAGTTTTCTTCTGACTCTTTTCTTTTTTCTCTTCCTCTCTTTTTCCAAATGACTGCTTGAGTGAGCTCGAGTCTTTGGCTTGACTGTTGGGTTCAGGCTCCTCTTCACTCTCAGAGTAAGACTCGCTCACATAACCCTTCTCGGTCACTAGGAAAACAGAAAGATTGGTTATTCATTGTCAAGATGCATGTGGTGAATATGAGTGTCTGGTTTGGGGTCTATATATATACACACTTGGATTTACCATGTCATAGTGATTTTGCAAAGTTGCCATTCTTTTTGGCCAAAATAAAGATCCTTAGGCAGCGTAATTAATATTAACAGCCTTCACATTGTGCTTATTATAATATCTTAAATTACTGCCTCTATAGACAACACACTGGTTTAGAACAATACACATTCCTGGCTACACTATAAATCTTGGTCTGGTCAATCATGTATAATAACAAACAAATAGAGAAAAAAAAACATATGAATTTAGTTACCATACAAGAAAACAATCCACTTCAAAGAGTTTTTGTGCTGAACAGACAACTAGCATTAAGGAATGAGTAATATTAGACACTGTGCTAAGTACAAAAATAATACCAGTGGCGCAAAGTTATAGGAATCAAACACACATTTGTGCTTTTGGTCTTCAAACACAAAGATTTCCTCCACATAAAGTAAACAATAATCAGAAATAAACAGTTTCAGGAAAAATAGTTTCCCAGCCATCTGTATTTCTGTCATATAACTTATGATTTACTCAGTGGTTTAAGAGTTTCTGCCAGCGCTTATAAATGATGTGCTTGACTGTAAAAGGAGAGAGTTCAGTCAATGATATGCACCCTGTTTAAAGAAATGTTTCATGTTAAACAGGAAACAAAGGGTAAGCATAATGTGAATTACCACAGAAAATTCACTTTTAAAACATTGTCATATTTATTTCCTATATAATAAACAGACAAGCAGAAAAAACTATGTTATAACTGACATAAATGCCATAAATTGTAAATAAAACAATATTTGCATTTAACCTAATTGTTAAATACGCTATTTTTTAATCATTATCCTTTATATTACAGATATGATTCATTTCATGGTTCATGTACATAGAGCAGATCAATCTCAATTGATATTTGCCATTTTTCTTCAGCAACTGCTGAAACTTTTTTGTTCGACCAGCATTTGACATCAACTAGACTTTTATTTTAAAGCGCTAAGAATGTTTGTTTATATAATTTTTTTATTTATTTTAATTTACAAAATATGTCAAATAAATATAAATGTCATTGCAGCAATTGTTAATTGTTAGTAAAGTTTAACACCATATATATATTAGCCATCCTGCTCTCTGAAGATATTGGTATATCAGCCATCCAAAAATTTGTCGTACATTAATCAAAACTATGGAAAAAGCCAACTGAAATCATACTTACCAAAGGCACCGTCATCATCAACAAATGTGTTAGACTTCAAAACACGCCTTCTTTTCCTCCTCTTCACCTCTGAGCCCTCCTGAACGAGTCAAGAACATAATCAATGACAATTGAACTAATACAAATGAGATATGCGTGTAAATTAATTATTTGTATATCGATATCAGTGTTTTTCTTTGCAAAAAAAATCTATACAAATCTGTATGAACAGATGACTACTTTTAAATGGTCATAAATGAGTTCCCTTACGCCATCTATTGGCAGTAGCTAACTGCCCATGTTAACCTTGACCCTACTGGTTTGAGTGATCTGGCATTTTGGCATGTCGAGTTTGAGGTGAGACTTCCTGTGGGAGTGTTTGGAAATTGTTTCTAAAACAGCTATTAATTATTGGTGTTGGTAATGCTTACTTGGTGTGAAACCGGCTCTCTCTTCACTTGTTTTTTAGGGCTGGGAGTGTGTACATTAGGCACAGGTGGAGAATCTGGCACAACTGGAAGAGGGAAGAAGAAACATATGTCAAATATAAAAGTCTTTGTGTATATTCTATATAAATATTAGGGGTGTCGCGATATACCAGTATTGAGGATAACATTGATATTCAAAGCAACAATTATCGATATCGTGTTAATTTAGTGTGTGACGATATACAGATGATAACCGCAATATTGGCGATAATCGCAATATTTAAAACGAATAGGACCCTTTATAATAACACCACATGTAAATCCTCCAGTGCCAGTACCTGGTTGACCTTAACCCTGACACCTGTCAAACAAGAAGACGCAGCCTTGCAGCTACTCGGCAGAAGAGCCGTGTTCATCAGAGTAAATTGTGATTATTTTACTAGTCAAAATGGGAAATGTTACATTAACCTGTTAACAGAGGTTTTCTGTTCATATTTAAGTAAATGGTCATTATTGTTATAAGAACCACGTTTTCTTTACTCGTCTTATTTTTGTATTTGCAATCAATACGGCCTTTGCGTTGTAACACTTTATTTCTATGGGCAAATCTATTTCAACCTGTTCTTGAAAAACTGAGCGACCACATTGCTACATTAAACTCTTTCAAATGCTAAGCTGGTCACTGTGCCATGCACTTCATGCCTCATCTGCGGTTGTTCTATATTAAAACTGAACTAGCAGCGCTCTTACTGCATGACTTCAGCGTCGGTGCAACTATAAAAGAGCTTAAAATACGGTACGCAAGTTAACAGGTGAAATGATCAGTTTAGATGTTAAAATGGCAACTTTTTACAATGCGTTTCATTAGTTAACATTAAATAAGAATGAACAATGCTTCCACAACATTTATTAATTTTAGTTCATGTTAATTTCAGCATTTACTAATGCATTATTAAAATCACAAGCTGTGTCTGTAAACATTAATGCACTGTAAAGTAACATGAACAATGAAAGACTGTATTTTTATTGACATTAACAAAGATTAATAAATTGTGTAATAAAAGTAGTGTCCGTCAATACATTAATGTTAACAAATGGCATCTTATTGTAAAGTGTTTCCAATAATATTCATTCATCATACTGTTGAAATTGACAGTATTTTCTCTCTTGTTATTTCATAGGAGCTCCGGGTTTATCAGTATTCTTATGTTTGTTGGGTTAAAAAGAAAAACTTAAACGAAATAAAAAACGAATAAATAAACAAAGTAAAACATTTTTTGACTGATACCCCCAAGGTTTCTATAGATATCACGATATATCGGTATCGTGAATTCTTATGGCCACAATAACTGTCATATGAAAAATCGAATATTGTGACCGCCTAATATATATATATATATATATATACAGACAGACGGAAGAAAGAAAGAGAGAGAGAGATAATAAGGAAAGAAACAATGAATGTTATCAATTAGCTTTTGTTTGTCAGAGAGCAATTTTATATTTTATTCAGTACTCTGCCCAGGGGGGAACCGATTTCTTTGTTTTTCTTCATTTTGGGTCACAGAGCGCCTCATCTGGATTGATTCAAATCTGTCAAGCATGACGTAAGCCTCCCCATCTCTTTCTTACCCTCATCATCACTGCTGTCTGGCTGGGGCTTCTTTATCCGCCGTCTCTTCTTCTGCTGGCTCTCTGTTTTCTCATCGTCACTGTCCACAACCTCAGGGCGCTTTGTTTTACTTGGAGGAAGCATATGTAGCTTTTAGTTCACATTTATAAGTGTGTGTGTGTGTGTGTATATATATATATATATATATATAAAAAAGTATAAATAAAGATGTACTTAAAAACTGAAAACAAGTAAACCTTACTTCCGATTGTCTTGTGATTCAACATTCAAAGCATTGGACACTTTGGATTGTTCCTCTTTGATGTCAATCTCAGATTTGGCAGACTTCTGTGATTGTTTCATACTTGCAGTAGCTGATGCTGTTGAGCTGCCATCCGTCTCTTCTTTAATGCTTTTGTTTTGTTTTTCATCAGCCTTTTCTAAATTTCACAGGAAAATGTTTTGTTTGGTTTACTTTATGTTATACTTTGTTTCTTTTTTGGCAGACAAGAAAGAAAAAGACTCACTTTGGGCAGACTTCCCAAAGAAGTTACTCATCGGGTTTGCTTTGGAGGCTGTTTTGCTTTTTGATGTTTCAACCTACAACATATGAAACCATTATAAATTTCACACACAGTCTTGTGTTTCATCAACAATAAACTATAGAGTTAAACCCTTACCAGAGAAGAATCGTCTTTCTGCTCTGTTTTCACTTCCTTGATGGATTCTTGGCTCTTAGAAGCCTTTTTGCTTGCAAACATTCCCATGATGCCTGCTGGCTGCTTAGCACTGGGTTTGGAGGTAGCTGAAGTGTTTTCATTCAAGCCAGGTTTACTGATTTCCTTCTCCGCTGGAGGGACCAAAGCTATCTCTTGAGCTCTTTGCAGCTCCGCAGATGACACAGGGACCGCCGCAGCACAATGTATAGCGCTGTACCTGAGGAAAGACCAGAAACATTAGATGCGTCACAACTTTAGCATATGATGCATGCACGTGACATTTCAGGTTATATGAGTATCACTTACTTGTTGCAGTTTTTTAGGTTCTCCTTAACAGCATCATAATCTGTATTGTAAAGTGGTGAACTATCCTTCAGCTCGGCTCTCTGCACACTGTACACATGTACACTGATGGTCACGTCCATCTTTGCTTTAACAGCTGTTAAAAAAAACCTCTACTGAATATTTAAAAATGGAAATCACATTATTATTAATATATATGTTTTTTTACTTCCTATATTCCCCCCTTTTATATATTAAAATAAAATAGTATTTGTTATACTTATATTTAATTTATATGTAAAATGCATATATATATATATATAATGCATAATACATTTACAATATATACATTTCATTAATATATTTTAAATTATAAAGACTAGCTTTAAGTATACATATAAGATCACCTATGTGAGATTAGAGAAGTCTAAAAAAAATAACCCAGAATGAATGCATTTTTTCCCCGTATTAATGCTGTTTATTGTAATTTAGAGATATAAATATGGTAATCTTACCATCAAGCTTGTCCTCACGTACTACTGACACTTTATGGCACTAAAAGCAATGGAAAACATTCAACTGCAGATCTCAAAATAATGATTATTCGGGAAAAAATAATTTCCCAAAGGTAAAGCATTATCATCAGAACTCTTACCGTACTACCATTCTCCACACACTTCCCAGATACAAGGTAGGTGGCATGAAGGGAAGTCCCTGAACTTTCATTGCGTTTCTGCTGCAGGTAATGATACAACATTCTGCACAAAATGTTACATGGACATTAGTGATTCAAACATATCATCAAATGTGTAAGTACAAAAAGTGGTGTCAATAAAAAAGACAGGACTAACTGTTTTGCTGTGTTGACATGGACTCCAAGAGTTAAACTTAGCCATTTGTAGGTGACCTGCAATAATCAAAATATAAACGCTGAATAGTTGATAATGCAGCTAATAACTAAGTTATTACTTACTGCTTACTGTAGACTGAAAATTGACATTTGATTACTTTAAATCTCATAATTTGTATCTTTAAATACACGTTACCAGTCAGTCAGTAAATAAACCGATTTCTCATAAACAGTTAAGTTAGCATTAAGTATAGTAACGTTAGATGTTTTTGTGTTCGATTAGAGTCGGATTTGATTATGTTAAGATGCAACATGCGATCGCGCATGTGACTGATTCACTAAAAATAACCAACTCATAAGAGACATTAGGAAAACAGACAGCACAGAAAATAATAATTTTAACGGAAAGGAACGGCACGAAAATCATTTGGTAACTGTTTTGCTGTTTTAATGGGAGGTAGCAAAATCTGACAGGGTAACGATAGGACAAATCGACAGAACACCGGTATTTTCGTGGTCCCCAACCCCGAACAGTCAAGTAAACAAGCATGCAGGCACATGTAAGCATTTTGGTATATCAACCGACATTTCCGATGACAAGAACGATATTATTATAAAAACGACTTACGATCTTATTTTGATCATTGACAAATTCGTCAATATTGTCTAAATACAGGTCATCCATGTCCGGATAGACTGGCTTCTACTCCAACAAGTTTACGCTTGCGATTGAAAGAGTCACCAAACGCGGGAACTGCTGCTGAACCGTATTTACTTCCGGTCACGTGGCCTAGAGTGTTGAATGGCAGAGACACTGCACAACGCATTTTTTTTTATCATGCTTACGCCACTTGTATTTTATCATAGACTGGTAGAAAGTTTGCAACTATTTCAGTTGCTTGCAGGTTCTTGTAAGTTTTTTTTACTCCACGAGCTCTTGTAACCCTTAAGAAAAATGACCATGGTAAGTGCGATGCCTGTCATTATTCCTATAAATAACTTGAAATATCTGTAACTTACTAACAGCTTTGTTACTACTGTAACTAAAACAATCCAACAAGCGTTCAGATTTTGTTTTGTTTTTATTTATTTATTTATTTTATTTTACAGTGGTGCCAATGTATTTTTTTTATTGTAGCAACAATAACCGTTATAATTATTTTTTAATTAATCTTATAATTTATTAAGTTATAATTTAATAAACATCATTATAGTTCAGTTATTTTAATTATGTATAGGTATTTGGCAGAATCTATATGTTATCATAGTAAAGTTGTAATGTATTATTTAAAATGGCACTTTTGTTTTACCCATTTTGCAAAAATAGTTTGTCTTGTCAGTTTTTGGGTGCCTTACACTGGAACAAAGATATTGTTTTTCAGAAACTTGTTTCATCAAAAGTCTGTTGGAAACTAAATATTTTTCTCAAATAGTTATTTGAATAACTTATTAACTTAAGCTGCTCAAATGAATAACCTGTTCGCGCTGTGCACTCAAGTAACCTTTGGTTTCAGTTATAGTTGACAACCACAGAACTAATTTTTGTATCTTTTTTTTATTCTCCTACTAGGTCATATAACAAATTAATTGTCTTTGAGAACGGGTTTTAAAAGCCTTGCAAACACAAATTCACAGAGAGGTAAACAATAGCCCATTAGTTTTATTATTGAATCAGTGCTGTATTATATATTCAGACAAAATAACAGTTTATCAGAAGACCTAAAGGCAACTTTTCTATGTAGAAAACTGTATGGTTCACCTTAACATGATGGTTTGAAATACTTGAGCATCAGATGCTATTAGAGGACAATCAGTGTTATATACAAGACCATTTAAAACATGTTAATCCTTAAGGTATCTCCATGTACATGATCCCAAATCAAACATGCAGGCATGTGACGAGTTAAAGCAGAGAATTATTAGGTAAGGCTGGATTCACATAGAGGACTTTTGAGGAATGTCATTTCCAGTTCTCAAAGAAAATGGGAAACACAGCACCTGGAAAAAAAGAAAAATAGAAGTATATTTTAATATAGTTCATAACTGATATGACAGATTATTGCTATGATATTAGACATATACCAGAACTTACAAGAATCCCTTGCCACAGCCTAAGGGTCCAAAATAAAGCTCAGAAGGCAGACACACTCCTTGTCTGCAAACTCCACTGAGACTTGCACAGCTCCAGGGAAATGACACAGCCTCATTCTCTTTGCCTTAAACAGAAATGAAATGCTTTAGCACTGAAATATCCAGTAAAATGAGCCTAAAGTGGTTTGGAGCCATGCATCCATGATTTTTATCCATGAGTTTTGCTGTTCAAGAATTTCCTAGTTTTAGGTTTACACAAGCACTTTTGCCTGAAATAAAAAGTTAGTCAATTAAAACACTTCTATCCTTAAATGGGAAAAAAACAATACTTACAGTGCAATGCTAATACGACAAGGACAAGCAAGACAAGTATACTCTGAGGTTTCATGTTGGTATCTTAGGATGATGATGCACTCCCAGGACGTTTGCGCAGTACTCTGGTCAGGCTCGGTCTTATTTTCTAAGTGAAGGAGGAGTGACCCAACTGAAGCCACTCCAATCAGACTTCAAGTTAAAAATGTAATTATGTAGCAGAATGAATGGACATACTGTTCTTAATCCTATTTGGTGTAATCAGAAAATACCAAGGCATAAGTGTACCATCACGTGTTTGAGGCTGCTGCAAATTATCATCGTAAAAAAAAATCATCACCTGATCTGAAACACATGTTTATCCTGACGGCTATAATTTTTAGGTGTCTTAACAATCTTGAAGATCCTCACATTGCAGAGATGCTGGTCTCATATAGTTGACTCTTGTATTGAAGTTTTAGTTTTGAGGATAAAATTCACAAAAACCTATCATAATGTTACCCAGGATAAATAAGTGCACTTCCATAATGTACTTAAAGTGCTCTATTTTCACACATTAATTTTGTACTTAATATACTAAAAATATATGTGAGTACTTCTTAAGATAATTTAGTATACTTGAACCCACTAGTGTGTGAAAGACTGGTTTAAGTGTACTACAAGTGGTGACTTAATAATAATATATATTTTTTGAGGCACATTTGAGTACACTTGGATGTTTTTAAGATTGTCTTAAGAAGTACTAAATAATAATTGATTGTATATTAAGTACAAAATGAGTGTGTGGAAATAGAGCACTTTAAGTACATTATAGAAGTGCACACTTTCTTCTCTTTTTTGCCTGGGTATATTTTTGAACCATATAATCGAACATAAAGAAACACTTTTTAAGATACACACATATTTATATAATTTGAATTTTGATACAAAACTTATAGTTATGGCCTTTTAAATCTGTCTTGCTGTATCAACTATATGTAAAGCAAATATTACAATAATATTTTAGAACTTACAGAAATTGGGGGTGATACATAGTTTTTTTTTACCAGGAGATGGCACCAAAGTGTTACTTTGATATGTTTGATAGTTTGAGTGTTCCATTGTTCATAACATCCTATACAGATCCAGGGGCGTGGGGTCTGGTCTAGGCATGCAGGTGCATATGGGCCCGGGCAGATTGGGGGCCCGCCAAGCCGAGGGGGAACTTTTAATTGAAAGGGAATGAATATAGAGCCCTGCACGGGCCCGGCCCTTGTCTTACAGCTTATCAGAATTCTCCACCCGAGTTTGATCCGAGCCCGTGTCTTTTTTCTCTGTCTCTCTTCCTCTTTAGCTGCTGTTGCAGCCATTATAAAGTTCAGTTTTGGTTTTTGATGGCAAAGTGCTTATATTTCATTTAATTTCTTTAATAAGTTCATTTAGAAACATGATTGGAACATTTTATGTTTTATTTCAAGCTTTATTTATTTTTTAAATACCAAGCGTCCAGCGCCAGACAGTGAGTTGAGCATATTTTGATCAGTTTAGCCTTCTCAAATAAACACGATTTGAGACATAAAAAGCTTAATGTATTTCACAATATTAAAAAAATGTAAGATAAATGTGTGATACATATAAAATCGTTTGTGCTAAAAGTGGAAGCTGAAGCACAATTTGAAGGACATCGAGGCGCTAGAGAGATCACTTGCATTTTTTTTCTTAATAAGAGTGGAAAATTTAAATAAGCCATAATTTTTTTCTCATAAAGGTAAGAGTATACATCATTCGAAGCTGCAAATAGATTTATTTATGTGCACTCACAATATCAACAAAACATTTTGTAAAATAAAGAAAATAAAGAGGAAAATTTGATCTCGAGCAGGAACACTTCACAAAACCTGAACCGAAACTTTTTTTTTACATAAAAATAATATTCAATGTTACTTGCTGGTAATTACTTGGTAATTATTTGTGAACTTTGACCATTTCTGAATGAAAATGGTTTCAAAGTAAATCTTACACCATTTTTATCCATTGTATCAGTTATTGTGAACTTTAATGCAGGAATCTCATCAATGACGTTTGCTAAAGCCAATATTTTCTTGAAAATATTTACAATTCTGCTTTACTGAAACGCTCCAGAAATATGCATGTATTTTCTGTACGTGAGCTACATAAATTGTTATGAGGTATATATTTTTTATATTTGACCTTTAATTGTTGGGTATTCTCATCAAAATTGGAGGAAAGGTTAAGGAAGTACATCTCTTTAATATGTTCATCCCCCCTTTTAAAGGAACCATACAGTAAGTAATTGGACAGTTGACTCAAAAGCAATGTCATGGACAGATGTGCTCTATTCCTTCATTATTTCTACATCAATTGAGCATGTAAAATGTCTGGAGTTGATTCTAAGTATGCCATTTGCATTTGGAAGCTGTTGCTGTGAACCCACATCATGCGGTCAAAGTATCTCTCCATACAAGTGAGACATACAATTGTTAGGCTTTAAAAACAAGACAAATCTATCAGAGAGATAGCAGGAACATTCGGAGTGGCCAAATCAAGAGGTTGGTACATTCTAAGAAAAAGAGAACGCACTAGTGAGCTCAGCAACATAAAAAGGCCTGGACGTCCATGAAGGACAACAGTGGTGGATGATCGGAGAATCCTCTCCATGGTAAAGAAAAAACCTTTCATAACATCCAGCCAATTAAAGAACACTCTCCAGGAGATAGGTGTCACTGCCAAAGTCTACAATCAAGAGAAGACTTCATGAGGGCAAATAAAGAGGATTTATTGAGGACCACAAGGTGCAAACAACGCCTGATTAGACTTTGCCAAAAACATCTGAAAAAGCCAGACCACTTCTGCAAAAGCATTATTTGGATGGCTGAAATATAGATATACCTGCACCAGAATGATGGGAAGAAAAAGTATGGAGAAGGCTTGGAACAGCTCATGATCCAAAGCATACAACATCATCTGTGAATATGATGGAGTGAAACATGGTGGAGTGGTGTGATGGCATGATCATGCTTGACTTCCAGTTGCACTGGGTTACTGGTGTTTAGTGATGACGTGACAGAAGACGGAAGCAGCCAGAATAATTCAGAAGTGTGTAGGGATATACTCTCTGCCCAGATTTAGCCAAATGTACAGAGTTGATTGGACGGCACTTTGTAGTACAAACGGACAATGACAATGACCCGAAACATACAGCAAAAGCATCCCAGGAGTTTTTGAAGGTAAAAATGTGGAATATAAATCTCCAGATCTCAACCCGATTGAGCATGCATTTTACTTGCTGAAGACAAAATTAAAGGCAGAAAGACCCACAAACAAACAACAACTGAACTCAGCTGCAGCAAAGGACTGGCAAAGCATCACAAAAGAGGAAACCCGGTCTTTGGTGATGTCCATGAGTGCCAGAATTAAGGCAGCCATTGCCTGCAAAGGGTTCTCAACAAAATATAAACAAATAAATATTAATTTATGATTATATTTATTTGTATAATTACATTTGAGCTTCTGAAAATGGGGTACTGATTATAAAAATGGTTGCAAATCCTAAATATTATTTAGTTCATATTTGTGTTCAACCTCTTGAATTAAAGCTTAAAGTCTGCACATAAATTTCATCTTGATTGTTACATTTTAATTATATTCTGGTGGCATACAGAGCCAAAATTATGAAAATTCAGTGTACAAATATATGTGGACATAATTGTATATAAATATACATGTGTTTCTTAGCTATTAAATCATGTGACTTTAAACGTACATAGTACCATTATCCTGTTTAAATAACATTATATGAGTACGCTTCTGCAGCCCAAAATAAAACTTTTATCATTGCCACTTTTAATGAAGTATCGCTGTGATGAAAATAAATCAGCACTAAATTATTTATAGCAGTGAATACTTTAACGTTATTATTCCTTGAACTTTTTATATATACAGAGACAAGTATTTGCTGAAGCCAGCCATCATTCTATTTTTCATAGGTATTTTTCTCATCCTTTGCCCATTTTGAAAAAATATATATTTTTAAGGAAATCTCGCATGCATGCAGTCTACTCAAAGGTATGGTTTGCAACATTATATTTTTGCACTGAAACTTTCAGATTCAGTTTAATGAGTGATAGAAATAAAAAAATAACAATAACGGACCATCTAGAATGGCATCTAGCATCTGTCCTTTGGATTTTGGTTTGCCAGTAGTCTTACAAAAAATATTGGTAGGCGGCTTTTAACCAGAAGATGGCACCAAAGTGTTACTTTGATACTTTTGATAGAATCTTTGTTCATAGCATCCTATACAGATCCACTCAATTTATGAGACCCATTGTTTTAATGAATGTGACACAGGCTTGCTTTGTTGGTTTTAATAGCACCAGAAAATATCCAGTGTCAAATGTTCAGACACATGCATGTGTATAAATATACATAAGCCTATACATATACTTCTTTCAACCATTACATCATGTAACATGAATAGTAAAGCTTAAATAATAAATTACCCTGTTTAAATAACATTATATATATGCACATCTCAAAAGAAAATTACGTTTTAGTGAAAGATCAGAGTAATGCATCGTTGGACAAAAATCAGTCGGCACTGAATTATAACAGTGTATCCTACAAGTTCTTAATCCTTAAACTTCGGAAAATACACAATACTTTTGCCCTTACTGGACTTAATTTTATACCATATATTACAGGATTGACAAAAGGGGGAACAATCAAGAATATTACAGTGAAAAATGTATATAACGTTCTAGGCAATGTTTTTGCTCTTAATTGTGTCTGTGAAGAATCAAAAAAGACACAGGCTATGTAGTTCAGAAAGGTAATTAAGTGTGGCATACGTGCTAAAGAACTTCTCTTGATTTACTTTAGATCTTCTACAAGCTAGAATTATTTTAAAGTAGGAAAACAGAACTAAACCAATTAAGACAAGTGCAGTGGCATACATCCACCCATTAAAAATCGTATTTAAATTATCTTGTTTGCATGCAAGATTAACCAAGGACAGGTTCTCACAGAAAAGTTTATCTATGTCATGTCTGCAAAAGGGGTGTTTCATAGCAACTAAAGTGGCCATTATACTCAGAAAACAAGGATATATCCAAATAAAAATCACCAGGCTCCTCACAGTGAAAGGTGACATGATACTGTGATAACGTAAAGGTCGACAGATTGCTATGTACCTATCAATTGCCATGACACTTAAATTTGAGAATTCACCAGCACCATAAACAATGATGACAAGACTTTGTGCAATGCATTCCTCAAGTGAAATCCTGTTTGTTTCCGTGAGTAAATATACCATGGCCCGGGGATAAAACCCTGTAGTTCCACACAGATCATTAACACACAGATTACACAAGAAAATGTACATGGGCTCATGCAGGGCTTTCTCAAATGCAATAATCATGATCAAGGTGGCATTCAGAACAATAGTCAGAAGGTAAATAGGAAGCGCAAAGGAAAAAAATATGATCCTGCTGGTCCAGTCCCACTCATTCAGAGCTGTGACAGTGAGAATATGGGAAGAGGACATGTTTTCCATTTCTTCTTAAAATATGACTCCAGATCAAAAAAGGCAGACACAAACAATTTAGAATTTCTCCTGCATTCAATCTTGTGTATCTTGTTATGCTGTTGGAAGACTTCTTTTAGAGATCCATCTTGCATTCTGCTCATAGCTCGATGAGGGGACTTTATATACAGTCAGATACGCAATATTATAATGATCTAACAGTCCTTTGATAATTCAGACATTATTATAGAATGCAAATGTGACCTTGAAGCGTTTTAGGTGACTTTATTCTTCTGTATTTCTGAAGCAACTGATGATTTCAGGAAATGGAGGTCCAGTAGAAACTTTTTAACTAAAAAACTTTCTAAAATAATACTATTAATTCTAGATGAACTTTAACTGAACTCAGTTTTAATTTTAGAACCCTTAAATGTTTATTGACTCCCCTAAATACCACTAAATACAACTGCAAACTTTACTATTAAAAGTCTTACAATGTGGATTGTGAAATGTGAATTTTTGGGTCCTCTGAAAATGATTCCCCAAAGTTGTCAATAAATATTACTGGAGTGAACTTTACATGAAAAAAATATTTATTTTGTTTCCAAAATTTTATCTTAATTCAATGCTTTACTTGCTGTTTCTTTGTAATTATTTGGGAAATGTATCCATTTCTGAATGAAAATTGTTTCAATATACAGGTGCATCTCAATAAATTAGAATGTCGTGGAAAAGTTCATTTATTTCAGTAATTCAACTCAAATTGTGAAACTCGTGTATTAAATTCAATGCACACAGACTGAAGTAGTTTAAGTCTTTGGTTCTTTTAATTGTGATGATTTTGGCTCACATTTAACAAAAACCCACCAATTCATCTCAACAAATTAGAATCTGCTGACATGCCAATCAGCTAATCAACTCAAAACACCTGCAAAGGTTTCCTGAGCCTTCAAAATGGTCTGAAAGTTTGGTTAACTAGGCTACACAATCGTGGGAAAGACTGCTGATCTGACAGTTGTCCAGAAGACAATCATTGACACCCTTCACAAGGAGCCACAAACAATCATTGACAAAGAAGCTGGCTGTTCACAGAGTGCTGTATCCAAGTGGACTGAGGCTGGGGTCAAGTCATCAAGAGCCACCACACACCGACGTTTATTTGGCTACAGTTGTCATCAGAGGTGTCTTACCGGGGGCTAAGGAGAAGAAGAACTGGACTGTTGCCCAGTGGTCCAAAGTCCTCTTTTCAGATGAGAGCAAGTTTTGTATTTCATTTGGAAACCAAGGTCCTAGAGTCTGCAGAAAAGGTGGAGAAGCTCATAGCCCAAGTTGCTTGAAGTCCAGTGTTAAGTTTCCACAGTCTGTGATGATTTGAGATGCAATGTCATCTGCTGGTGTTGGTCCATTGTGTTTTTTGAAAACCAACGTCACTGCACCCGTGTACCAATAAATTTTGGAGCACTTCATGCTTCCTTCTGCTGACCAGCTTTTTAAAGATGCTGATTTTATTTTCCAGCAAGATTTGGCACCTGCCCACACTGCCAAAAGCACCAAAAGTTGGTTAAATGACCATGGTGTTGGTGTGCTTGACTGGCCAGCAAACTCACCAGACCTAAACCCCATAGAGAATCTATGGGGTATTGTCAAGAGGAAAATGAGAAACAAGAGACCAACAAATGCAGATGAGCTGAAGGCCAATGTCAAAGAAACCTGGGCTTCCATACCACTTCAGCAGTGCCACAAACTGATCACCTCCATGCCACGCCGAATTGAGGCAGTAATTAAAGCAAAAGGAGCCCCTACCAAGTATTGAGTACATATACAGTACATGAACATACTTTCCAGAAGGCCAACAATTCACTACAAAAAATTTTGTATTGGTCTTATGAAGTATTTAAATTTGTTGAGATAGTGAATTGGTGGGTTTTTGTTAAATGTGAGCCAAAATCATCACAATTAAAAAAAACAAAGACTTAAACTACTGAAGTCTGTGTGCATTTAATTTATTTAATACATGAGTTTCACATTTTGAGTTGAAATACTGAAATAAATTAACTTTTCCACGACGTTCTAATTTATTGAGATGCACCTGTAAATGCTACACCATTTTCTTTTCATTGTCTCAGTTATTGTGAACTTTCATGCAGAAATCTTATCAGTCAAATGTGTGATGAAGCCAACTACATTTACATTGTTCTTAATTTATTTTTACAATTATGCTTTACTTAAACACTTAATTAAGTTTTTGCACAAACGAAACTAAATAAATATGTGAGAAAATGATTTTCAACCCATATTCTGAACCTCTCTCAGAAATAGGCTGTTTGTAAGGGGCGGGTCCTTTAAGGCTTCTCAGTATTCTGCCACAGTTATGATTGGCTAACGTTATTGCAAAGGAAATGTCTCGGGTTACTTGCGTAACCCATGTTCTCTGAGTAGGGAATGAGATGTAACATGGGTTCCGCAAGTAACCCGAGACGTTCTCTTTCATAGGTTCACTCAACGCGGTGTAGCCTTACGCAATGGGAATGATATACCACACGCCAAGCTAATGCACTGCCAGATCTGGCCCATTACAGACCAGAACACCAAAACACAGCTGGCTCAAACAGAAAGAACCTGAGAGTCAGGAGCCATGTTCACATCAAGGTTATAGAACCTCACAAAAGTATGGGGAGAGGACCAACCTGCCGCCATACAATTGTCCTCCAGGGGTACCCCTCTAAACAAAGCTTGGGAGGAGGCCACCCCCCTGGTGGAGAGAGTTCGGATGCCCAGAGGTGAAGGCAAACCACGCACTTCATAGGCCAATGAAATCAATATATTAAATGAAACTTATCAGCAATGTCCAGACTTTAGATGAACTGAAGTGATGAAATGAGTTTAAATCCACAAGGTTAATTGAGAGTGATGTAATGATATAATCCAATAAGTGAGAAGTGAAGATAGTCAATGGCATTCAGTACCTCGTTCCTTAATGCTACACTGATTCAAGCCAAGCGCCGTAGCCTCGTTACACCGTGGCGATACACCGATTCATACTTCCCGCTTCCCGGAGGCATGCAGTGAATCCAAACGGTGTTCACAATGAACACGTGAAGTAAACAGCAGGAGAAGTATAGTCGAATATTGATACAAATGGGGCCGATATACGATATGACAAATCCTTTCTACAAAAGAAAGTATAATAGCTAACATCAGTCATTATGCATACAAATACAAAGTCATTATCAAGGTCAGCCAAAACTCACATTTGAGTGTAAACTCAACGAGTTCTCAAAACAGGACTTAAAATGTGTAGGCAGGTAGCATTAGGTCAACCAGGAGGTTTCCTTCTACCAAACGAACACTCTTGCTCGTGGGTAACCAGGCTTATATCCTGCAACCACTATGCACTATTGGTGGTATTACCCTTAAACCAGATACCTCTTTATAAGCAATAGCCAGGGAAAAATACAATAATAAAAATCAAGTAACATTTAGACTGTTACACATGTGACAACACTGAAGAAATGACACTTTGCTACAATGTAAAGTGTACAGCTTGTATAACAGTGTACATTTGCTGTCCCCTCAAAATAACTCAACACACAGACATTAATGTCTAAACCGCTGGCCACAAAAGTGAGTACACCCCTAAGTGAAAATGTCCAAATTGGACCCAATGTGTCAATATTTTGTGCGGTTACCATTATTTTCCAGCACTGCCTTAACCCTCTTGGGTATGGAGTTTACCAGAGCTTCACATGTTACCACTAGAGTCCTCTTCCACTTCTCCATGACGACATCACGGAGCTTGTGGATGTTAGAGACCTTGCACTCCTCCACCGTCCGTTTGAGGATGCCCCACAGATAACCTTTACCCTCAGCTTCTTTAGCAAGGCAGTGGTCGTCTTGGCGGTGTGTTTGAGGTCATTATCATGTTGGAATACTGCCCTGTGGCCCAGTCTCTGAAGGGAGGGGATCATGCTCTGCTTCAGTATGTCACAGTACATGTTGTCATTCATTGTTCCCTCAATTAACTGTAACTCCCCAGAGCCGGCTGCACACATGCAGCCCCAGACGATGACACTACCACCACCATGCTTGACTATAGGCACTTGTCTTTGTACTCCTCACCTGGTTGCCGCCACACACGCTTGGCACTATCTGAACCAAATAAGTTCATCTTGGTCTCATCAGACCACAGGACATGGTTCCAGTAATCCATGTCTTTAGTCTGATTGTCTTCAGCAAACTCTTTACAGGCTTTCTTGTGCATCATCTTTAGAAGAAGCTTCCTTCTGGGACGACAGCCATGCAGACAAATTTGACGCAGTGTGCGGCGTATGGTCTGAGCACTGACAGGCTGACCCCCCACCCCTTCAACCTCTTCAGCAATATTGGCAGCACTCATAGATCTATTTCCCAAATACAACCTTTGGATATGACGCTGAGCACGTGTTCTACAGTCTTCGCGTCACTTCGCGTTACATTTGGACATTTTCACTTAGGGGTGTACTCACTTTTGAGGCCAGCAGTTTATACATTAATGGCTGTGTGATAAGTTATTTTGAGGGGACAGCAAATTTTAAATTTAAGATATACAAGCTACAAAAATGTGAGGGTGTACTCACTTATGTGAGATACTGTATATATATATAAATACATATATAATCTACATTATCTTATATATTATTACATATTATTGTCTACATGATCTTAAATTATAAAGATAATGTAGATAATTGTATTATTATCTAAATTATCTTTATAATTTAAGGAATTTAATGTGCGGTTTAAAAAATATATATATATTTTTTTTTAATAATTTTTATTTATGTTTACAACCCTTATTGTTAACTTATATATTTGTTTGCTATAGTAGCCCTTATTTAGTAGTTTACAAATTGAAATAGTGGATGTTTGCCTTGAAATAGTTTGACATGTGCACTTACGTTCTTTTGTAGAGATATCTTTTGCTATGTTTTGCTCTTTTTAAACTTGGAACAAATTGTTCCATCAACAAATTCAGAAAATTAATTAGAATAATGAAGATTGATTATGATTTTCTAAGAAAGAATGAAGTGGAACAACACTGGTGCCTCAATGTTTAAATGAGTTGCATTGCAATCTTTTATTTACTTATTTATTTATTGTATTCATATTTTAATATCAACGCAATTTGACCAGAAACTCATGGTTTTTATTTCGATATTCATCATAACATTCATGAATCAATGGAGGAACACACAGCCCACACTTACAGTTTACTGTGAGCAATATTATTTTACCAGATCTCCTGTGAATTAGCAATATTTAATCTGTATGTTTTGATCTTAAGCTTTGGAATATGTGTTTTGCTTTAATCCTTATAGGAGTTAGTACAATTCCATATATTATAGGATTAACCAGAGGTGGAATGATCACAAAGGAAACCGACAGGAAGTTTTTAAAGCCCTGAGGCAGACTGCTAGTACCAAACCGCTCATAGAAGCTATTAAAAAGTGACCAGACCACATAATTAAAAAAGGCTACCAGATGTGGTAGACATGTTGTCATGAACTTCTTGTGGTTTTGTACAGAGTGCTTACAAGCAATCAGGATTTTTATGTATGACAAAAACACAAAGCATACCAGAGCATTAATAGCACATGTTAATATTCCATTGAGCACAAACTGAGCAGTGTCCACCCTGCAGGCAAGTCTCTCCAAGACCCAGGTTTCACAGTAAAGTTTGTTTATCTGGTTCATGCAAATGGGAAACCTGAGCGTCATCAGTATCATCAGTATTGCAGTGCAGCAGGGAAACATCCAAATGAAAGTCAGCAGCCTCCAAACAGTGATTGTTGTCATTACAGTATTGTAGTACAGAGGTCTGCAAATTGCTAAGTATCTATCGAACGCCATTACACACAGATTGGTAAACTCACCTATTGCATAGGTGAAGATGGCAAAGCTTTGGATGGCACATTCTTCCAGAGATATAACATTGGTTTCATTTAGTAAATAATACAGCAGTGGAGGATACAATCCTGTGGCTCCATATATTTCATTTATACACAAATTGCACAAAAATATATACATAGGCTGGTGAAGAACTTTCTCCAGAACAATTATAAAAATCAAGACTGTGTTGAGAAAAATTGTCAGACAATAGCCAGTGAGGGCAAAAGAAAATATAGTGATCCTGCTGGACCGGCTGGTGTCATTCAGAGCTGTGAGAGAGAAAGAGGAGAAGGAAGAGATGTTGTCCATTCCCCTTGACAAACTAATGCAGACAAAACACAAATGCAGAACCAAAAGCATCTTAGGATAAGTACAATCATAATGAATGCTAATATCATACGTTCTCACATGCATTTTCTTTTTGTAAACACACAATGTGGTCAGACTCAGCGTATTTACAATCAAACACTTTGTGCAGCATAGAAAATCCTTTGATGAGAAAGCTAAAAGCTCTCCAAACAAATTGTACCTGAAAAACTAAAAGAGAGTGTGAAAAATGTTGAGGTGTTCTGGAAAGTCCTTCTGTTCTGTGCTCTGAGGGAGATTTCCAAATGCTCTTGGCTCATGACAAGTTTATATAACACAGGGTCAGAGGATGGGGTGGATTTATAAACCCCTTTGATAATTAGGTTTGATAACTAAGCTGATGTCACTCACTTCAAATTATTGTCTTAATTTGCTTAATATTGCTTTTTGTTGAAATGCTGATAGAGAAAATCACCTGCTATGTAAATAAATGCAAAATGTAAATTTTTAGATATCAGTTAAATATCTTTAATGCATTGTGATGATTTTTAAAACATTTAGTATATTTCATTATTTTATTTTATTAGTTATAGTTTTTATTTTATTTATATTATGATTTCTGTTGATTCCAGAGGAGATTAATTGTTGAATAAAGTCGTTGTTTTGTTTTCTTTGCGCAGAAATGTGTTCTAGTCGCTTCATTAAATTCAGATTGAACAGCTGATTGCAGATGGACTATTCTGACGATGCTTTTCAGACTTTTATGGACCTTGACAGTGCAAGCCTATGCTCATCCAAAATATCGCGAGTTGTTTGGCACCTCAATTGATTTGTCACATATTTGAATTGATTTTCAACCAGCTCACGGTACATCGCTACATCCCTAGTCTTTATCGTGTCCCGTCTCTGGCCTCTGTTAATGTCCTGTTTACCGACTTTTTAACATGTCCACGTATTTCCAGGGTGAAGCTTTTTGAGACGCAAAGGTGAAGTGGGGAGGGGGTGCACTTATGCACATGAAGCTACAACAGTTGTTTCTGGTCCCCGAATCTGATCGGCTAAGGGGTGTGATAGTCTTTTCTAGTAATATTGGAACTCCAACCTTTTCACGATTTGTATCACTCCACTTGCAGTAGGCCACATCTCACAATGAGTGTCTTAGCAGATGCCCAAATCCATTGTAATTTTATAATTAATAATAATAATAAAATAAAAAATGAATACTGTTTTTGTGTCATGGGATGTAGTCATAAGAGTTTTTTAGGCGAGCATGTACTTGTTTAGACTTCAAATATGCGTTTTGTTAATAAAGATAACGTCTATTTGAAAATTTGCTTCAATATTTTAGCAGATGTGAGCTTCAGGGCATCAGTGGCTGTTCAGTACTCATGAATCCGCCGAGAGCAGCCTTACCTCTGCCAGGTGTTTTGGAATTTGCCGCTTGGCTCGGATGTCTATATAGTGGTTAAACATGAGATATAATTGGTTTTGGGTAAATCTAACATGTAGACTTTGGTCTCATTAATCTATAATTTGTTTCAGAGCAAATATTTTTTGGCATAGCGGCCGCAAAGGGGGCACTCGCAAGCACCCTTCTGGAAGCTAAAATGACGAATGGGACACCCTATGGTCTTGTGGACTTAACAGACATACACACGCTGCGGCCATTGTAAGTCCAGAAGACAAGACCGTAAGTGGGCCATTTTGGAGTGTGCCATTTCCTCAGCGGTGTCGTGGAACAAACAATAGTCAGCCACCGCATCTAAACCTGTTCTGTCCTGGCATCAGATTTTATACCTTATTATTAGTCTTTTTAACGATTCGGCCTCACTGTTCGTTCATTACAAGTTCTAAAGTGACGTTTTCGAATTAGTAATGGAGGCTTGTGCTCAGCTGTAAAAACTGTCAACTTGAGATTTAAATCCATGGTGGTAGGAAGTAGTTTGCACAAAAGAGGGCACAAAAGCGCCCCATAGCCTCGTGCCTATGAATCACAGGTGTGCACCACAGGTGTGATTTCACAGCCATGCCGATATATAGCCATATCTCATATATATAATATCTATATAAAACTACATTTTTAAATGAGATGGTGTCACAAAACATTATATAATACATTCTAATCAATTTGGGGAAAGATAACCATGGCAAATGAAAAGTCAACCACAGTTTTCAGAAAATTATTATTGGCTAAATATGGTTTAGGCCTATATGATTAATGACATATATTATTTAGCGATTACATTACAAAATATGTATTGAAATTCTTTCTGTTGGGCACGTAGTGTCTGTATCAGGGACTTTCTGTACTTTTGTGTTTAGAGAGGGGCGCCACTGATTGTATTAGAAAAAAACTGAAATTTAATTGAGCTGGATAATGACACTTTTGTCTTTTGTAGAGTATTCCACACACAAATCACAGTGACAGTGATACACAAGCTACAACACTAACATTTAGAGTTCAGTGGGGTTATATTGGGAATCTGTTATTTAAACTCTAATTTAACCCTGAAAATAAACAAACTTTTAGAATTGTAATAATTGCATACTAATATACATATATTGTGTTACTAATAGAATAAGCTAGTTTGTGATGGATTATGTTTTGCTGTGATTTCATGAATTATCTGGCTTCAAATGTAAAAACTGTACTTTTTCAAAAAAAATTATGAACTTATACAAATGTTTATGTATAAATACAACATGTATTTGGCACAGTGTTTAATCAGGATGATTAAAAATTTAATTTCATGACAAAAAACAAACAAACAAAAAAACACAGAAAGGCAGAGGACATATAAAATGACATTTAATAAAAAGTCTGATAGTCTAAAGGGTGACATATGGTCACATACCTATCATATGACATCACTGTTAAAACTTTAAATATACAAAGAAAAGACCTGTACATAACAAAGTACTAAAGAGCACAATCCAAAATCAAATCAGACTTAAATTTAGGGTACAACCCTAATTTTACCCTAACCCCGTTTACACAAATGAAACTAAGAATAATTAAAAATGTTACATAAGTACATATATAGGCTACAAATATGTTTTTATTTAGGTTTGTGACTCTCCAATACTTAAAACACTTAATAAAATGTTAGATGAACATTGTTCCAACGTGACAGTCATACAGCTTGAAGAATTGGATCAAATGTCATTGACAACATGCTTCAGGCTGTGTTCTTTAGATTAAATCACAACAATTTTTTCCCTAGTTTGTACATACATCATACCATAAATATGCTTGTTAAAATCACATCCTTTCTCACATTGTCACAGTTCATTGCTAAAGCCAAACTAGCATTTTTCACGAATCAGTTATAGTACATAATTAAGTTTTGATGTTTTGTGAAATATTTACTCTTGATGCAACACATGAAGGGAAAACTCTTGTGCGCACTGCTCTAATATTTAACCCATAGATTAGAGGATTGAACACAGGTGGGACTATCAGAAGTTCTAGAGCTAAAAAATTACGCAAACTCTCTGGAATGTCATTTACACCAAATCTACTATACATAACATCAAAAAGCAAAGCACAAGTAAAATTCATCAGTGATAATATATGTGGAAGACATGTTTGCCAGAATTTCCTCCTGTTTTCTAAAGATAATTTACATGCAGAGATCAGTTTAATGTAAGTTACTATGATAAAAACTATAAAGCTCAAAAATATAACAGTATTGGTATATCCAAAAACATTGTTAACAAAACTTGATATACAAGACAGTTTTACAATTGACCAGTTGTCACAATATAATTTGTCAATGTGATATTTACAAAAGGGCCTTAGGTTTGATAACAGGACTGGTGCAACAGTCAAGGAGTTAGAAACAATCCACGAAAACATAATTAATTTCACACAGGTATTTGTAGTTAATTTGGAATGATAGTCTAAAGGTTTGCATATGGCTATATATCTATCATAAGCCATCACTGTTAATATTGTGATCTCAGAAAGTATAGAGCTGTAGATAACAAAGGTTTGCAAAGCACACATGTGAGAGGAGATCACATATGAATCCAATATTAAATCAGACATCATTTTAGGGTAGAATCCAGAGGCTCCATAAACCCCATTTACACACAGAATAACCAGAAATATGTACATTGGTTCATGAAGAGCTTTCTCCATGATGATGACCATAACAAGACGAATATTAATTAACAGTATAAGGAGATATAAGGCAAGAAAACAAGTAAAATATACATGCCTATATGATTTAGCATCTTTTGGCACCATAAGGGTCAATATCACAGGATAAGACATGTTATCCATCATGGTATGGATAACCCTCAAGTCATATGAAGCAAATGGCAATGCAAATACAAACGTGCAAGAAAAAATAAATGATAAAAGTTCAGATAAACATTTAAAACAGTGTATAACTCATTACACTGAAGTATCCTCTGTTGGCTACAGGAATGACAGTAAGAGTCTCTCACAAGTAAACAGATTCAGAGCTGGTTATGATCTCAACTGAATGTTGAGAGGTCTGGTTGGTTTTTATAAGCCTTTTATCATTAGGGATATCTATGTTCCGAAATCTCTTGGGCATAATTATTTACTTATGGAAAAAAACTTTTAAAACTTTTAAAATAAGCAAATATACTCATTCGCCTTCACTTTATTAATTTTTGTATTGAATTAAAAGCTTAAAAAATAAATACACATTTGTACATACATGATTATTACAAATTGTTGTAGTCCAAATTGTGCTGATTATAGTGTAATCAGACTTTAGCAATTAAGATGTTTATAAGAAATTGAGAAAAGCATAGATAGTCAGGGCATGTCAATACTTCTCCAGAGCCCCAAAATTCTGTTTTATTTATTTATTTAAACCTTTTGTGTACATTTCTCCTGGGGAAAGTTATCAAGTATCTAGGTTAAACATGAACCCTAATTTTTGCTGAACAGTTTTATTGTAAACCTGTCAGCTCTTTGAATCAATAACGGTTTGCTAAAACCTATAGACTGACAGCAGGGACGTGCACAGACATTTTGAGGGGCATGGGCTCAAGTGGAAAAAAAGGGTCACTTCTCATATTTATTAAAACAATTCTGAACAAAACTTTAAAACTAACTTACAAACCAATTTATTTTTATTCCCTAAAGCCCGATTCGGACGGTAATTGTTTCTCATATGGACGTCTGTAAAAATACATTTAAATATCACCTCAGTGAAAAAACTCATGGATTTAGATGCCGATTTATTCCCAGTGGAGGAGCAAGCTTTGCACTGCTCACGTGACCAGTCACATGATTGTCTGCTGTAAATAAAAAAATTTTTTACAAATGTATTCTTATTATTGTGTAAAATGTATAAAAAAAATACTTATGTAACATGTATTCTTATTCCAAGCATATTTTATAATATATAATCCTATTTATTATTTGACTATTTAAATCTCTTGTTTAAAAATAGGAAAATAGACATGCTATAGTTATACATAATTATACATGATATAGGCTAGTTATGTATATATCTGTTTATAATACACAGTTAAAAAAATGTATTGAATACCTGCTGCTGCCAAAATAAAAACCCATTTAGAATGTTTGCGTGCTTTTCTACTCTTTCTGCTCCCAGTCACTATTGTGGAGCAGTTATGAAGTATTGCTCTTTTAAATAATTTCCAGTATTTCAGAAATAAACATGTATACAAATTACACCGAAGTACAACAGTTAACGTACGATGTACGGGAGTGCTTAAAAAGGGATTAAAGACTGCATTTTGAATTGATTTCGTCTTGTAAACTCAGAGATGTGGATTAGGACAGCAATTAAATGACCACACGACCTTGGTGTTTGTCAAAAAAACAGTAGGTAATTCGGCCGGGGATTTTTAGGGGGGTGGTGACAGATAAACGCCGACATTCTGGATTCGGACTGCAATTATATCCAGTGTTGGGGGTAACGCATTACAAGTAACTCGATTTACGTAATAATATTACTTTTTTCAAGTAACTAGTAAAGTAACGCATTAATTTTTAATTTACAATAAAATATCTGAGTTACTTTTTTCCCATTTATTGACAACAGTGCGCTGTGTGAACATGATCTTACTGTAGTTTTAGACTAAATGTGAATGTGCATTAATTCATCCCACTCACAAAAAAACTGATTCAGTATTCATCAAAATGAATTAAAACAGTGAAATGCAAACTCAGAATATGACGCAAGCCTACAATAATTAAATATGTTAAACAACACAAATGTATCTAATCCCATTCTATTAACCGATGACTTTGCTGCTGACCTTTGATGATCCAGTTCAAACATACTAATAAGCAAAAATGACTTTACATTAACAATTGATTGGTTTTTAATTGCTGAAGAGTGTTGAATCTTTTCCTGTGTTCTACTGTACAGACGTGACTTACTCTTCCTTCAGCCTGTGGTTTATTTTTTACACTTTTTGGTGTGAAAGGCTTTTACATTTGCTATAAATATAAATTCTTATATTAAAAACAAACAACCAAGTCCTGCTCATATTTAAAAAGTAGCGCGAAAGTAACGCAAAAGTAACGTAACGCATTACTTTTAAAGTAACTAAGTAACGTAATTAGTTACTTTTTTAGAGAGTAACGCAATATTGTAATGCATTACTTTTAAAAGTAACTTTCCCCAGCACTGATTATATCACCAACTACCCCCTGTATATGGTGAAAATTGCTTACGTCCCCATGATAAACAATTACTGAAACAATAGTCTGAATAGAGCTTTAGCTACATTTTAGCTAACCTATTACATGGTAGCTCATGAGTCATGGATGTTAGCAAGACAAAATAACTATTTTTTGTCTTTTGGATAATTAGCTGTCAATTCAGTGCACAGGTGGCTCTTTTCAGGTGGCTCCTGCCGTTTCTATTAAGAATCACGCTTGAAGTCTTGGGGTTTTGATGCCAGAAAAATCGACTTTATTATCAAAGATAATGCAGTCAAGAGTCTCTGTAGACAATCTCCCGAGTCTGAGTTTACACACTCTTTTACACAGTTTTCCTTTAAGGCGTGTTCCATACATTTCCTATATCATAGACATTGTTGACCTTCTTTTGGCTGTGTCTCCATCTGCTTCCTGGAGCAGACAATATTCCTCAAATTAAGAGACCCTATCATGTCAAACCAGGATGTGCAGTTTTACCTTAAACCATACGTCTGGACATTCCATTCTTCTGCAGGTCTCTACACACCCACAGGCAGATACATGATTATAATAGTAGAATAACTTGATACATAATTGGCTATATTAACATTGATTATACTCGATTCATTCATATTTTGATTAATAAAACTCTTCTACATTAGCTTAGTCTTTTGTTCATGACCAATCACTTCCACACCAAGACAAACACAACTGGAAAGAGAGGGAGGGCTTCACTTCTGTGGCTCTATGACTGTCTGTGATGTGCCAATCAGTGTGTGCTACACTGCTGTGCTGCTCAGAGACATATGGGAGAAAGGCACATTAAAAAAATATTTCTGAAGGATGTTAAACATTTTTAATGTTAAAATGTAGGGTTAGACACTAGGGACATGTACAAATGCTTTATTTTCAGTGTTTTAGGTCGTTTTTAATATATATTTTTAATTGTATATTTTAAAATTGCAGTTAAATGTATGTGCAGGACACTTTTCTTAATAATAAAGTGTAATTTATAGTAAATTTTCATGCATGTTTGTACCTATAATGTCATGGGGACAGAAATGGCACCCTCTCGGTGGAAAAGCCCATATAGAGTACACATTTTCATTTAGTAAAAAACAAACAAAACACTCCCCAGGAAAAAGGACACTTTCTCTCGAAGAAGAAAAAGGGCAGGTGCTCAAGCCCACTTTGATGTGTGCATATGCCTGACTGACAGACATCCGCTGGATGGAACAGGTGCTGTTCAACAGCATGATCAATTATCCACATGATTTTAAAATGTTTTTCTATATCAACATTCACTCGACTGTTCTTTTGTGTCACCTTACGCCTCACGCGCCAATGAAAGACGTTTGTGCTGACCTATATTGTGCATATATGAAAAATCCTTTATAATGACTGTGCTTGCGGCAAAAGAGGCGACATGTAAACTGCTCTCACAAGACATAATTCACGGATCCAATAGCCTATACACATGCGTTTTCTTTCTCAACTGTTCACATTTACTTAAGAAAAAGCTTGCGGCCTCGTTTATAATGTGCATATGCTTAAATCCACACCAGTGCTCATATTTATAAAAATGTCTTTGACGTGGAAAAGTGCTTAGCGTCACGTCAGGGTGTGAGCATACACACTTTTTATTGTCGGAGTACTGCAGGTTTTTGAAAATGTAAGCTGTTTTTGCAGCTCATTGTTCTAAATTATGATGATTGGTGATATTTTACATATTAATTAGGAATCGTTTACAAGGCAGAGAGCTGAAACCATTCAATTGCACGCAAGTTTAAGATAATTTGCGATTCATAGATTTCACATCTGAAAGAGACGCGTACACGCGATTTCTGTTCGAAAGTTTATTTTATGAATTGCACGTACGCATATCTGAGAAATGATCGTAAGATCAAATTTAGAATGGTTGAATGCTCCGTTACCTCTCCCTCCTCTAATCACATGCCGGATCCATCCCCCGCTTTGTTCCGGGACCTCAAAATGTATAAATTAAGCACTGGTTACAGAATATATACTGAAATTCTGCTGATTTCAGAGTAGTGTCTGTACTTTCAGGCACTTTCCATACTTTTGCATTCAGGCAGGGTGCCACTGCTGGACAAGAACAAAACTTAAACTGAATTGAGCTGGATAATGACACTGTTGTCTTCTGTAGAGCCTTTAATATTCTTCACACAAATCACAATGACAGTGATACACACACTACAATATTAACACATACAGTACATACAGTTCATTAGGTCATATCAGGAATCTGTTATTTATAATTTAACCCTGAAAATAAAAAAAAGTTTCGGATTTTGATCATTGTAAAAAAAAGAAAAGTATTTAGACTCCAGAGTTATTTAAAATTCGGCACTATTTCTGTGTTACTAATCAAGCAAGCCAGATTGTGATGGACTATGTTTGGCTGTTATAACATGTTATAACAATCATCTGGCTTCAACTGTGAAAATAAAATACATTTTATAACATTTTTAAAATGTTTATGTATAAAATACAACAAGTATTTTGCACAGTGTTTATCCAGGGCAATTAAAAATGGCCTTCATGACTGGTTACAATGCGATTTTACACCATATAAACTTTTTGACAAGAGCAGGGCACTGAACACAATGTACAGCGTTGACCAGCAGAAGACATGTAAAATGAAACAAGAAAATGTGTGATAGTGATAGTCTAAAGGGTGATATATGGTCACACATTCATATGTGCACATCACTGTTAAAACTGTAAATTCACAAAAAATGTATATGTAATATAGGTTTGTAACTCTATACAGTACTTAATATTCTAAATAAAATGTTAGTAATTTAGATGTACAGTGTTTCACGATAGTCATAATAGCTTGAATAATTGGATCAGATGCAGTTGACAACATGCTTAGGGTGGGTGCTCATTATATTAATTCACAAAAAAAAAACATCTTGTTTGTACAAGCATCACACCATAATTATGCTTGTTAAAATCACACTCTTTCTGACAGTTTGTCACAATTCATTGCTAAAGCCAAACTAGCATTTTGTATTTATCAGTAGTACATAATTAAGTTTTGATGTTTTGTGAAACATTTACTCTTGATGCAACACATGAAGTGAAAACTCTTGTGCGCACTGCTCTAATATTTAACCCATAGATTAGAGGATTGAACACAGGTGGGACTATCACCAGTTCAAGAGCCAAAAAATTACGCAAACTCTCTGAAATGTCATTTGCACCATATCTACTATACGTTATATCAAAAAGCATAGCAATAGTGAAATTTATAAGTGAAAATATATGTGGCAAACATGTTTGCCAGAATTTTCTTCTGTTTTCTAAAGATGCTTTACAAGCAGAGATCAGTTTAATGTAAGACACAATGATAAAAAATGTAAAGCTCAAAAATACAACAGTAAATGCATATCCAAATACATTATTGACAAAAGATGATACACAAGACAGTTTTACAATTGACCAGTTATCACAATATAATTTGTCAATGTGATATTTACAAAAGGGCCTCAGGTTTGATAACAGGACTAATACAACTGACAAGGAGTTAGGAAAAATCCACGAGAACATAATTAATTTCACACAGGTATTTTTAGTTAATTTGGAATGATAGTCTAAAGGGTAGCATATGGCTATGTATCTGTCATACGACATCACTGTTAATATTGTGAACTCAGAAAGTAAAGAGCTGTAGATAACAAAGGTTTGCAAAGCACACATGTAAGAGGAGATCACATATGAATCCAATATTAAATCAGACAGAATTTTAGGGTAGAATCCTGAAGCACCATAAACCCCATTTATACACATATGACACAAGAATATGTACATTGGTTCATGAAGAGCTTTCTCCATTATAATGACCATAACAAGACGAATATTAATCGACAATATAAGTAGATATAAGGCAAGAAAGCAAATAAAATATACATGTCTAAATGATTTAGTTTCTTTTGGCACCATAAGTGTCAGTATCACAGGATAAGACATGTTATCCATCATGTTATTCATAGTACAGTCCTTCCAATCACATGAAATGAACAAATATTATGCAGTACAACCAAACATAACACAATATTAATCAAACCTCACTTAAACAATCTAAGTAAAACAGACTTTTCATGAGGTTTAAATTGCCATTATTGCCTAAGGAAATAAAGCAGCCATGGTCAAAAAAAAGCAAAGTAAATGTACAGTATCCACAGATGGGTGTGTCACAACTGAAAGTAGTGAGGTCTTGTTTGGTTTTATATTTACTGATTTGTCATCAGGGAAATATATAAGAGACATGTTACATTTCTTGGGATTAATTAGAGGCTTAAAACTTTAGACGTTAACACTTTAATATGAATAAATGTCAAATATACTAAAAATACTTATGCAAACAGCCCCACGTATGCTGTAAAAGGTAGGGTAAACCCAAGAATGTTGCTCACTTAGGTAGGGTACTGTCACGAATCTTGTCCATGCACTTCAGTTTGCTCACCACCAGATGTTGTCTTATCTTTACATTGCCTCTCACACCACACATACTTTTACAGGTCACTCCAGACTACAGTTCCCATGATCTATTGCACTAATTGCACACACACAGCTGAATGCACTGATTACACCTACACAGCTGAATCCATTCAGACATGCTTTATAAGCCTTGGACTTCCTTTTTCAGATCGCAGAGTATTGTTTAGTGTATAACACTCTCCTATCTAATGGAAAGAGCATTGGCCTTGTAACCCGAGATTGTGGGTTCGAATCTCGGCTCTGGCAGGAATTGTCCATGACTGAGGTGAGACCCTTGAGCAAGGCACCGAACCCCCAACTGCTCCCCGAGTGCCGCAACATTGGCTGCCCACTGCTCCAGGTGTGTGTGCGCACTTGGATGGGTTAAATACAGAGAACACATTTCACTGCTGGTTATACTCTGTATAATTGTGTATGTGACAAATAAAAAAATATTCTTATTATCATTATTATTCTCTACGGAGCCTACTTAGTTGTCATAGTCTTGCCTGTTTTCTCATGTTTTGATTCTTGCCCGTGTTTCCTGGATTAAACCTTTGCCTTGCCGTTCAGGACTCTGTTTGCACCTCGCTTGGACTATTGCTTGGATATTGTTCACCGATTGTAGACCCACGCTTGCTCTAGGATTACTGTTTGTCTGGCCTGTGTTGTTTGCCATTGTCAGAACCTTGCCTGTTTAACGACCACGTCTCTGAATAAAGCTTTGTAAATGGATCCGCACGCCTCTCGTCTCGTCGGCTCCATTACAGAATACTCGGCCACACAAGGATCCAGCAGCTTTTCTGATGAACATTGGCCAGGTATGGACATTGCAAGACTGCTATCAACTCTCAAGCAGGGCACACGATCACTCGAGAGCTATATTCAAGAGTATTTAGAGATCGCTAATTATTCTGATTTGCCTAACTGTGTGCCCATAGATTTTTTTGTGAGGGCATTAACCAGCCGCTCAAATCAAGATCAATCATTGAAGGTCCCCCCTAAGTGATTTTATGGAGTATGCTTTATTGACTGTTGATTTAGTGTTCACTGTGGGTGTCGTGGAGGAACACGACACCACACTCACTCATGTAATAGCGGTCGCACTAGAGTACAAGCACAAAATGGCAGCCACAACAACACCCTGTCAAGTCATGGCTGATCTTCATGAGCCAAGTCAAGTTACAGCTGGTCTTCATGAGCCAAGTCAAGTCACCATTGATCTTCATGAATCCAGTCAAGTCACAGTTGATCGTCGTGAGCCAAGTCAAGTCACAGTTGATCGTCGTGAGCCAAGTCAATTCACAGTTGATCGTCGTGAGTCCGGTCAAGTCACCGTTGATCGTCGTGTGTCAAGTCAACGTTGATCGTCATGAGTCAAGTCACAGTTAATCTTCACGAGTCAAGTCACATCTTGGTTGATATTCCAGAACCACGGCATGTCTCTGGGAAACTGTCATCAAGCGTCAGAGGTTGAGGATCCACCGCTGGTGTCAGCACGCACTGCTGGTATTTAGGGCTGAAACTAACAATTATTTTTATTGTCGACTAATCTATTGATTATTTTTCAATGAATCTCTTTATTATTATTTTCTTGATTCATTATTTAGTTAAACTAACAATAAATAATAACAGTAACTTCTTCTGTTAATCTTTTAACATTTAATCAAACGTTTTCTCATAATTAAACATTTTAAAAAATAACTAATTATATCAAGAAAGAAAATTAACAAAAAAGTGAGAAAAAACTATAAATAATTAATAAAAAAAGAAAGAAAGAAAAATAAAGAATTACAGGGCAGTGATACAATCAATAGAAATGCAGACTATGGCTGCATTCACAGTTAATGTTTGTGACTGACTGCAGTTGCTTACAGGTGAGAGTCTTGAAAGGTTTTATTTATTCAGCAGATTAAAACATCTGCTTGAATACATATCTGTATGAATGAACAGCTGAAGTCACAACTGCATTCAGGACACTAGAGCGACAGAATCAAAAATGGCGTCACAACATCAGGAAGTTTCATCACAGCTGACAGCCTGTTTTTAAATAAAGGAGCCCAGCCGAGGCTTGTACTATCTATCACACAGTAAAACAACTAACAATGACTTTAAACACGTTGTTAGCGAATCCAGAGACCTCGTTTGGTGCTCACGTCTCAAGGCTCACGCGATCGCACCCATGGCACTGACGGCAGCTCCATTGGATCTTAAGATGAACACGAATCATTTCTCCGTCTCCGTCTCTGTGGGTGAATTAAACCATCATAATTATATTGGCAACTCGATGTCCCGTGCTGTTCCGTTCATTTAGCGCAGCTTTGAATGCGGTTGTGAATCCTGACAATGTAAAGGCATCAGTTCGGCTATATATGTGGTTCTGACGGTCGTATAATAACAGAATGATCTATGAAGGCTCTATGAAGTGATGATGCCACACTAGCGTTTAACTTCTGCTCTAGAGTCTTGTTTGTATTAAACATGGCAGAAAAAGAGTCTTAAGGGGATAACTGCAGGCTCACGCAATGGGCGTGGCTAAAGGTGCGACGCACTCCATGCTAATCAACGTATTTTTATAATCGACGTAATCGCTGCAGCCCTACTGGTATCCCCAAACCAGCTCACTCTAAGCCTTCTGTCCCTGAAATAATTCCCCTGTCTGCTGCGCTTCCCAAGATGGGGATCGCTTTATGTTGTGTGTGGGCTGCGTACACCACCACAGAACTGCTCAAGGTGGCGGCGTCCACTTTGATGTCTCCAGATGTGGTGGCTGTCGCTGCAGAATCTCCTGGGATAGTGGCATTCGCTGCTGTGTTCCCTGAGGCAATGGCACCTGCTGCAGCTCTTCTGGAGGTGGCGGCACATGCTGCGGAATCTTCCGAAGCGGTGGTGCTCACTTCAGCTCCTTGTATGATGGTGGCGTCCAGCAATGTACTCTCAGCCTGTCGTGTCGCGGTTGTACAGACCGTCACTGAACTCTCCCTGTTTTCTAATGAGACTGCTTTAGAACCTCCAGAGGTGGTGGCATCTGCTGCAGAACCTCCAGAGGTGTCAGTGGTACTCAATTATGAACTCTCGTCCTGTCCTCTCACGGCTATGGAGGCCATCTGCGAATCCTCGTCCAGGCCTCTCATGGCTATGGAGGCCATCTGTAAACGCTCTTCCTGTCTTGTCGCAGCCAGAAGGGCTGTCCCTGAACTCTCGCCCTGTCCTGTCATGGCTATGGAGGTAATCTGTGAACTCTCTGCCTGTCCTGTTGCAGCCAGAAGGGCTATCTCTGAACTCTCATCCTGTGCTGAACCTGTGTCTGGTTTTGAACTGTCTGTCCTGCCTGTTTCCATCAAGGAATCTGAATTTGAACTATTTGTCGGTCCTGATTTAATCATTGTGTCTGTTGTTGAACAATATGGTTGTCCAATTTCAATCTATGAATCTGTTTTTTGCCCCACTAGTCCATTCACGACCCCAGAAATCTTTCCCGAGCTCCCTGTAAGGTCTAGTAGCCTTGTCACAGCCCAAAAACCCATGTTTGAACTCTTAACCCTGCCTGTCATGAACTCAGAAACTATAAATGCACTCTATGTCTGTCCCGTTACCCCTGTCATTGCCCAAGAGACCATTAATGAACTATCTAACTATCCTGTCTCAGTCAAAAAATCTTCGTTTCGAAGTCCCGTTTTGACCAAAGAGCCTGATTTTGAATTGTCTGTTGATCCAGTTTCAGTCAATGAACCCGAGTTTGAACTGTCAGCCTGTCCCATTTCAGTCAGTAACCCTGTCTATGAACTGTCATTCTGTCCAGATTTTTTTTCACAGCCACCTTTGTTCATATTTAACAAGCGTGCAAATATTAGCAGAGGGCACTGTATATTCGTGAAAAAGCACTTACAATGTGGGAAATTCCCACAAACATCTCATCCTGAAAGACACTTGGTATAGTTATTGGAATGTGTCTGGGCGTTTTACGAGTTTAAACATTCAAGATATTTTAAACCATTTTGTGCAATAAACAGCAAAAGACTGCAGTACTCACTCTTTCTCAGAGAGACGGATAACACCCAAAGCACACTCAGACAGCGTGCCAATACTGAATTGCATTGTTTTTACATCTTATAGCTTAAATGTTCTGATACACATAAAAATGCCCATCTTGGTGAGCCTATTCATGTAAACACAGTCAGTTAGCCTATATTTCAAGTGAACATAAGCAACTGAGAAAGAAAACTCATGTATAACAGTAGATCCACGGATTTTGGTCTTAAATAGACAGCAGTATAAAAAACCTGCTGCTGTCTGGTGTGGCCCTGTCCCAAATTGCACACTTCATGTGCACTTGCCTGCCCGCACTGAAGCAAGCTCTACAGCAGACATCCACCCGACAGTCAAAGCAGCATTATGTAATGAAAGTGTGGACTCCGAGGAAGACTGTGAGGGTTTAGGGTGTTATATGGGACAAAGCCTGTCATTCATTTTAATATATTTTATTTATTTAACCTTTATTTAACCAGAAGAGACTCTCTGAGATTAAAAATCTATTTTGCAGGAGTGTTCTGGCCAAAATGGCAGCAATACATCAGTTTCATCACAAGTGATTACAACACAGACAGACTAGAGCCCCTTAAAAACAGTTACATGTCGTTGAGTCAATTTCCATTTGCCAAATAACTCTTTTGAAATGATCCAAAGACATCAAACTTTGTAATTTCACATTCGATTGCAGATGATTCCAGTCAGACGGAGCTGCGTACATAAAAGCCTTTTTTCCTAATTCAGATCGGACAAAAGGAACAGAGAGGGTATAATAGTTTTGTGAGCGAAGGAAGTATTTCTCAACAGCTTTCAGTTTTATAAGACAGCAGAAATATGAAGGGAACATCCCCAGAATGGCTTTATAAATAATTAAATACCAGTGCATTTTTCTTCTGGTAAGCAAAGAAGGCCAACCTACTCTGTTATACAATATACAGTGATGAGTTGAGGGTTTACAATCTGATAAATCTTAAAGCACCATGATAGACGGCATCTAAAGAGGATAGCAGATATGATGGTGTGAACTGATAAACTACATCACCATAGTCAAGCATGGGTAGAAAAGTAGTGGTAACCAATTTCTTTCGTACATTGAATGAAAAACAAAACTTGTTCCTAAAATAAAACCCAAGATTAATTTTCAATTTTTTCTTCAGTTGAGTAATGTGAGAGCTAAAAGATAGTGCGTCATCCACAATAATGCCAAGATATTTGTACTCTTTTACTGATTCGATCACAGTACATTGCAGGGTCTGAAGAGAGAATACATTTTTATCAAATTTTTTTGAACCTGAGAACAACATATACTTAGTTTTATCAACATTCAGAACAAGCTTTAGATTGTAAATCCGTGATTGAATGACATAAAAGGCTGACTGGAGCTTATAAAGGGCTTGTTTTGTCAGCACTTGTATTTTTTGCCCAGATATGCACTAAATCCATCTTGGACTCTCAGACATTGGTTAATAAAATGGGATTCGATACATTTGTGTTATTAACATATTCATTTCTGAGTTTGCATTTCAACGTTTTAATTCATTTTGATGAATACTAAATCTGTTTTTTGCCAGTGAGATGAATTAATGAACGTTCACATTTAGTCTATAACTACAGTAACATCATGTTCAAATAGCCTCTGTACTTCTGATTTCTCCCAACATGGAGACGGGAGACTTGTCAATCAATAAATAGGAAAACAAAGTAACTAGCGTTACTTTTTATCAAAAGTAACTCAGATATTTATTAAAAAGTAATGCGTTACTTTAGGTAATAGAAAAAGTAATCAGATTACATAACTCGGGTTACTTGTAACGCGTTAACCCTAACACTGCAGAGCACACATGTGAGAAGAGGTTACGTATGAATCCAATATTAAATCAGAAAGAAATTTATGATAAAAACCTGATAAAAATCTATCTCAGATTCTGCTCTAAACTATAGTGTCACAGTTTGTCTTCCTCTGCCTTTGTCTCCTCACCCATATTTGATCCGTCCTGTTCCCCATTATTAGTTAATTAGTCTCCGTCTGTGTCTTGATTATGTCCCAGGTGTTTCCAGTCATGTCTCCCTATATCTAGTCTGTTCTGCCCCATGTTACGTGTGGATTATTGTTAATGTCAGCGTGTCAATGTTCTTACCTGTGTTCCTGTGCCTCCTCCGTCTGTTCGACATTAAATACCCTGTTTGTTTCTATCCTCGTCTCCTCGTTCCTGGATCCCCGTGCACATCCGTGACAGAATAATCCACCCTAAAACAACGATGGAATTCGCCGCCGGCGTTCTCGCCCTTATCCGGCGGGATCTCTCATTTGTGGAGTTCGGGGAATTCTGCGGCTGGCTTCGTGACGGAGCTCCACGACGCGCAATCCTCCATCTATTTCGGCTCGGGGCAAAGTACCAGCGCCCTATGGATCTCCCAGACACTACAGGATTGTGTTGGAGAGGGATCTACCGGTGTCTGGGAAGTTACCGGTCCCGAGTCGAAACCAGCCCACGAGTGTCTCCGCTGGCCCGTTCAGCTCTTCTTCGTCTCCGCTGGCCCCGTTCAGCTCTTCTTCGTCTCCGCTGGTCCTGCGGAGCTCTTCTTCGCTGGTCCCGCCCAGCTCGTCTTCGTCTCGGCTGGTTCCCGAGCGCCGCCGCGAGCCCACGCTTCCCGAGCGCCGCCGCGAGCCCGCGCTTCCCGAGCGCCGCCGCGAGCCCGCGCTTCCCGAGCGCCGCCGAGATCCAGCGCCTGCTCCGAGACTGCGCCCTCTAGTGCCTGCTCCGAGACAGCGCCCTCCAGTGCCTGCTCCGAGACAGCGCCCTCCAGTGCCTGCTCCGAGACTGCGCCCTCCAGTGCCTGCACCTCGCCAGGGCCCTCCAGTGCCTGCACCTCGCCAGTGCCCTCCAGTGCCTGCACCTCGCCAGTGCCCTCCAGTGCCTGCACCTCGCCAGTGCCCTCCAGTGCCTGCACCTCGCCAGTGCCCTCCAGTGCCTGCACCTCGCCAGTGCCCTCCAGTGCCTGCACCTCGCCAGTGCCCTCCAGTGCCTGCTCCCAGCGCCTCCTGTGCCGGCTCTCGTAAGTGCTCATCGATGCCTCCGCTGGTTCCGGCCCAGCTCATCGATGCCTCCGCTGGTTCCGTCCAGCTCATCGATGCCTCCGCTGGTTCCGTCCAGCTCTTCAGAGTGCCCCGAGTCAGCGGCACCCGGCGAGCAGGCGAGTCAGTCAGCGGCACCCGAGCCCACGCACTCCGCTCCGGCCCAGGAGCCCACGCACTCTGCTCTGTTCCAGGACCCCACGGATTCCGCTCCGTTCCGGGAACCCCTGCTGGTCCCATCCAGCTCTCCAGAGCCCCTGCTGGTCCCGTCCAGCTCTCCAGAGCCCCTGCTGGCTCCGTCCAGCTCTCCAGAGCCCCTGCTGGCTCCGTCCAGCTCTCCAGAGCCCCTGCTGGTTCCGTCCAGCTCTCCAGAGCCCCTGCTGGTCCCGTCCAGCTCTCCAGAGCCCCTGCTGGTCCCGTCCAGCTCTCCAGAGCCCCTGCTGGTCCCGTCCAGCTCTCCAGAGCCTCCGCTGGTCCCGTCCAGCTCTCCAGAGCCTCCGCTGGTCCCGTCCAGCTCTCCAGAGCCCCTGCTGGTCCCGTCCAGCTCTCCAGAGCCTCCGCTGGTCCCGTCCAGCTCGCCTTTGCCTCCGCTGGTCCCGTCCAGCTCTCCAGAGCCTCCGCTGGTCCCGTCCAGCTCGCCTTTACCTCCGCTGGTCCCGTCCAGCTCTCCTTGGCCTCCGCTGGTCCCGTCCAGCGCCCCTTCTGCGCTTCCCGAGCGCCCCCCTGAGATGGGGAGCTTCCCCAAGAAGATTTTGGGGGGCTACCCTCCATGGCCTCCCAAGCTTCCCGCTCCGCCATGGCCGCCCGAGCACCCCGCTCCGCCATGGCCTCCTCAGTTCCCAGACCCTCCGTGGCCGCCTGATCCGCCGTGGCCGCCTGAGTCCCCGGATCCGCCGTGGCCGCCTGAGTCCCCGGATCCGCCGTGGCCGCCTGAGTCCCCGGATCCGCCGTGGCCGCCTGAGTCCCCGGATCCGCCGTGGCCGCCTGAGTCCCCGGATCCGCCGTGGCCGCCTGAGTCCCCGGATCCGCCGTGGCCGCCTGAGTCCCCGGATCCGCCGTGGCCGCCTGAGTCCCCGGATCCGCCGTGGCCGCCTGAGTCCCCCGATCCGCCATGGGTCCCGGAACGGGCACCGCCCTGGAGGTCACCTGTCCGGTCTCCAGGTCCTTGAGGCCTCCAGAGTGCCCACCCTCCCTCCCCTTTCGATGTCGTACGGCGCGGGACGCGCCTATTGGAAGGGGGGGGTAATGTCACAGTTTGTCTTCCTCTGCCTTTGTCTCCTCACCCATATTTGATCCGTCCTGTTCCCCATTATTAGTTAATTAGTCTCCGTCTGTGTCTTGATTATGTCCCAGGTGTTTCCAGTCATGTCTCCCTATATCTAGTCTGTTCTGCCCCATGTTACGTGTGGATTATTGTTAATGTCAGCGTGTCAATGTTCTTACCTGTGTTCCTGTGCCTCCTCCGTCTGTTCGACATTAAATACCCTGTTTGTTTCTATCCTCGTCTCCTCGTTCCTGGATCCCCGTGCACATCCGTGACATATAGAGAGCCCTTTTACTGTCACGTTTCTGTTGTAGTTGGTTTGGTTTCTCTTTGTTCCAGTTTGCCTTTGTTCCCTTGTTTGTTTCCATGGTTTTTGATTAATTAGCTCCACACCTGTTTCTGTTGCTCCCTGATTACGTTCCTAGTGTACAAAGCCTGTGTTCTCCCCTGTTCTTTTGAATTAGTTCACACTGCAGGCTAAAGTGGCCCAAATCCGATTTTTTTTTTTCCAAATGTGACCCATATATGATTTTGTTATGACAGTCTGAACTATGATTTTGTTATGACAGTCTGAACTAGTGATGGCGAAGTGAAGCATTCTGAACCAGTGAAGCTTTCAACCCAATTGTATCTTTTTAAAACGGTTCATGCTGTGGCCTTAAAAATGAATAACACCTGCCAAAGTTCTGTGATTCAATTACAGCTGCTGGTTTCACATCTGGTTCTTCTACTGATTCCTTGTTTTAATTTATTGTATAAAAATAATAGCCATTGTCAAAGTCATTTATTTGTGTTGGTGTACTGCCACAAAAATTATTCAAATATATCAAACATATTAATTAAATCTGTGATCTGTCAATGTTAACTCTGCCTCAGTACTTAGACTGTTATTTCATGGGCAAAGTTCATTGGACTATAATATATAAATTAGTATAAAAAGAAAACATTGCTAACACATTATAATGTAATGTAAAGAAAACGGCATTGAGGTTCGCTTCATTTGAAGCAGATACTGAAGCAGTCACGTGGTTTTCAGGTGAATTAAGCTTTGGACGTCATAAATCATGCGCTTTTCTCAAAACGAATCAAGCTCCGATACAGTGCTTCGATGTATCGTTTTTTTGATACAAGCTTCGAAGCCTCACTGTCGAACATCACATCACTAGTCTGAACAGCACAAATCTGATATTTTTTCAAATCAGGCCCAGAACATTTTCATATGTAGTTTCATATGTGGTAAATCGGATACATATCTGATGTTTTGAAATGCGATTTCAGTCTGAATGGCCATGACTTAGTTCACACTGCAGGTCATAATACTCAGATCTGATTTCTTCAAATCAAATCAGACAGAAATTTAGGGTAAAACCCTAATTTTACCCTAACCCCGTTTACACAAATGAAACTAAGAATAATTTAAAATGTTACATTAGTACATATATGGGCTATACAAGTGTTTTTATTTAGGTTTGTGACTCTCCAATACTTAATAAAATGGTAGACATTAAGATGAGCATTGTTCCAATGTGATAGCCATACAGCTTCAAGAATTGGATCAAATGTCATTGACAACATGCTTCAGGCTGTGTTCATTAGATTAATTCACAACAATTTTTCCCTAGTTTGTACATACATCATATCTGTAATAAAGGGTCTGAGGCGTGTGGATCCATTTGCAATCTCACTTTAATGAACTTAGACCGGGTCAAACAGGCAGTGGTCAAACAACAGTGTCAGGAATATCAGAGGCAAGGCAGAGACGTAAACAATACCGGGCAGGGATTAGGGCAGGCAACAACACAGTCGGAATATCCAGGAGCAATATCACAAGGGCAGGCAGCAGAGAATCAACAGAGGTAAACAGTCCAGAGTCATACACAGGAAGATCACAGAATACAGGAAGATCACAGAATACAGGAAGATCACAGAATATGTGATTCCTGTGCTGAATACAGGAAGATCACAGAATGTCAGCCGGGGCAAAACAAGACTTCGTGGTGAGTGCATGGAAGAGTGCTGCTTAAATGTGTGTGAGTGAATGAGGTGCAGGTGTGGTGAGACAATCAAGGCTAATGAGTGATTGGTGCAATGGTGGATGGGAATGTGTGTGTCGTAAGTGCAGTGAATGATGAACACCTGTGCAGGTGATTAGTCCAGGTACGGGGTGTATGGGAAATGGAGTCCGGGAAAGCCAGTACTCAGGTGAGGGTGCCCTCCGGTGGCCATCTGACTCGTGACAATATCATATATATGCTTGTTAAAATCACATTCTTTCTCACATTGTCACAGTTCATTGCTATAGCCAAACTAGCATCTTGCACATATCAGTTTTTTGTACATAATTAAGTTTTGATGTTTTGTGAAATATTTACTCTTGATGCAACACATGAAGGGAAAACTCTTGTGCGCACTGCTCTAATATTTAACCCATAGATTAACGGATTGAATACAGGTGGGACTATCAGAAGTTCTAGAGTCAAAAAATTAAGCAAACTCTCTGGAATGTCATTTGCACCATATCTGCTATACATAACATCAAAAAGCAAAGCACAAGTAAAATTCATCAGTGATAATAAATGTGGAAGGCATGTTTGCCAGAATTTCCTCCTGTTTTCTAGAGATAATTTACATGCAGAGATCAGTTTAATATGAGTCACTATGATAAAAACTATAAAGCTCAAAAATACAACAATACTGGCATTTCCAAAAACATTGTTAACAAAACTTGATATACAAGGCAGTTTTACAATGGACCAGTTATCACAATATAATTTGTCAATGTGATATTTACAAAAGGGCCTGGGGTTCGATAACAGCGCTGTTGCAACTGACAAGGAGTTAGAAACAATCCACGAAAACATAATTAATTTCATACAGGTATTTTTAGTTAATTTGGAATGATAGTCTAAAGGTTTGCATATGGCTATGTATCTATCATACGACATCACTGTTAATATTGTGATCTCAGAAAGTAAAGAGCTGTAGATAACAAAGGTTTGCAAAGCACACATGTGAGAGGAGATCACATATGAATCCAATATTAAATCAGACATAATTTTAGGGTAGAATCCAGAGGCTCCATAAACCCCATTTACACACAGAATACCCAGAAATATGTACATTGGTTCATGAAGAGCTTTCTCCATTACAATGACCATAACAAGACGAATATTAATTAACAGTATAAGGAGATATAAGGCAAGGCAAGGCAAGGCAAGGCAAGTTTATTTGTATAGCACATTTCATACACAGTGGTAATTCAAAGTGCTTTACATAAAAGAAAGTGAAATAATCATTCACAGCAATAAAAACAAGGAGTTAAAAATAATAAAATAAGGAAATTTAAAATGATATAGAAATTGATTTAAAATGAAATTTAAAACAGTTAAATAGAATAGGATTATACATAAAATAATGCAGTCAGTTCGGACGTAGCACAGTGCTCATTCAACAAATGCACAGCTAAATAGATTGAGACCGGATTTAAATGTGGCTAATGTTTTAGCACATTTGATCTCTTCTGGAAGCTGGTTCCAGCTGCGGGCTGCATAATAGCTAAAAGCGGACTCCCCTTGTTTTGTGTGAACCCTTGGTATTTCTAACTGACTCGATCCTAATGATCTGAGTGGTCTGTTGGGTTTATATTCAGTGAGCATATCTGCCATATATTTAGGTCCTATACCATTGAGTGACTTATAGACGAGTAAAAGTACTTTAAAATCGATCCTAAATGTAACTGGAAGCCAGTGTAAGGACCTGAGGACTGGTGTGATATGCTCAGATTTTCTGGTTCTAGTCAGAATCCTGGCAGCAGCGTTCTGGATGAGCTGCAGCTGTCTAATGGTCTTCTTTGGAAGGCCAGTGAGGAGACCATTACAATAATCCACCCTGCTGGTGATAAAGGCATGAACAAGTTTCTCCAAATCTTGACTGGAAACAAAACATCTAATTCTTGCAATGTTTTTGAGATGATAGTATGCTGATTTAGTTACTGCTTTGACATGACTACTAAAACTAAGGTCTGTCTCCAGAATCACCCCAAGATTTCTGACTTGATTTTTAGTTGTTTGACCCCTAGAGTCAAGGTATGCATTCACCTTGAGAACTTCATCTTTGTTTCCAAATGCAATGACTTCAGTTTTCTCCTTGTTTAACTGAAGAAAGTTTTGGCACATCCAACTGTTAATTTCATCAATGCATTGGCAGAGGGAGTCAATGGGAGTCAAATGGGAGTCAATGGGAGTCAAAAGGCAAGAAAACAAGTAAAATATACATGCGTATATGATTTAGTTTCTTTTGGCACCATAAGTGTCAGTATCACAGGATAAGACATGTTATCCAGGTGTTTATTTGAACAGCAGAGTAAAGCAAAGATGAGTAGAACTTCAGAATAGATTTAACTGTTGAGATGGGATGATGGTGATATATCTTTGCCTTGCCAGGAACCCGTGGAATGGAGAGTAGCTCACACCTCGTGAGGAGCCAGGAATACTGCTGAAGACCGTTGGAGGGAACAGGACGACGGAGACAGGAAGACACACTGCTGGAGACGAGACAGGAGGTTAATAATATCAGGTAGGGTACAGGTAAGTAGCTTGGAGAGTTTGGAATGAGTCCACTTCGTAGGAACGAGATCGGACATCTGACTGTGGTGAGGTGTGAGCTTATAAGGTCTGTGGTGATGAGGTGTTGATAGAGAGCAGGTGTGTTCCATAGGTATTCAGGTGAGGGTGTGCGACTGTGTGTTGTGATTGGCTGACGTGGGAGCCTGGCCGATCTGTGACAATTTTATAATATATAATCCTATTTATTATTTGACTATTTAAATCTTCTGTTTAAAAATAGGTAAATAGACGTGCTATAGTTATACATAATTATACATGATGTAGGCTAGTTATGTATATATCTGTTTATAATACACAGTTAAAAAATTATATTGAATACCTGCTGCTGCCAAAATAAAGACCCATTTAGAATGTTTGCGTGCTTTTCTACTCTTTCTGCTCCCAGTCGCTATTGTGGAGCACTTATGAAGTATTGCTCTTTTAAATACTTTTCAACATTTCAGAAATAATAATGTATACAAATTATACCGAAGTACAACAAATTACCACACGACCTTGGTGTTTGTCAAAAAACACTAGGTAATTCGGCCGGGGATTTTTAGGGGGGGGTGGTGACAGATAAACGCCGACATTCTGGACTCGGACTGCAATTATATCACCAACTACCCCCTGTATATGGTGAAAATCGCTTACGTTCCCATGAGAAACAATTACTGTCTGAATAGAGCTTTAGCTACATTTCAGCTAACCTATTACATGGTAGCACATGAGTCATGGATGTTAGCAAGACAAATTAACAATTTTTTGTCTTTTGGATAATTAGCTGTAAATTCAGTGCACAGGTGTGGTGGCTCCTGCTGTTTCTACTAAGAATCACGCTTGAAGTCTTGGGGTTTTGATGCCAGAAAAATTGACTTTATTATCAGAGATAATGCAGTCAAGAGTCACTATAGAGAATCTCCCGAGTCTACATACTCTTTTATACAGTTTTCCTTTAAGGCGTGTTCCATACATTTCCTATTTCATAGTCATTGTTGACCTTCTTTTGGCTGTGTCTCCATCTGCTTCCTGGAGCAGACAATATTCCTCAAATTAAGGGACCCTATCATGTCAAACCAGGATGTGCAGTTTTACCTTAAATCATATGTCTGGACATTCCATTCTTCTTCAGGTCTCTACACACCCACAGGCAGATACATGATTATAATAGTAGAATAACTTGATACATAATTGGCATTGATTATACTTGATTAATTTACATTTTGATTAATAAAACTCTTCTACATTAGCTTAGTCTTTTGTTCATCACCACTCACTTCCACACCAAGACAAACACAACTGGAAAGGGAGGGACGGCTTCACCTCTGTGGCTCTCTGCCTTTCTGGGATGTGCCAAACTGTGTGTGCTACACTGTTGTGCTGTGCAGAGATGCATAGGGGAGAAAGGCATAGGAACTCGACAGTCTCTCAACATTTCCCGACCCACCTTGTTATTTTGATTTTTTTTGTTCACAAAAACACACACACACACACACACACACACACACACACACACACACACACACACACACACGCACACACACACACACACATACACACACGCATTAAAAAAATATTTTCTGAAGGATTTTAAACATTATATTTAATGTTAAAATTTAGGGATGGACACTGGGGACATGTACAAATGCTATATTTTCAGTGTTTTAGGTCGTTTTTAATATATATTTTTTAATTTTATGTTTTAAAATTGCAGTTAAATTTATGTGCAGGACACTTTGCTTAATAATAAAGTGTATTGTATAGTACATTTGTATGCATGTTTGTCCCTATAATGTCATGGGGACAGAAATGGTACCCTCTCGGTGGAAAAGCCCATATACAGTAGGCCTACACATATTCATTTAGTAAAAAAAAACAAAAAAACTCCCAGGAAAAAGGACACTTTCTATCAAAGAAGAAAAGGGCAGGTGCTCAAGCCCACTTTGATGTCTATGTGTGCATGTGCCTGACTGACAGACATCCGCTGGATGGAACAGGTGCTGTTCAACAGCAGACTATATAATGTTGTTATATTTTGTTTTCATGTTCAATTTTCCACATGATTTTAAAATGTTTTTCTATATCACCATTTACTCGACTGTTCTGTTGTGTCACCTTTTTAAAAAAAGTGTCATATCAAAGAAGTAAAACAGCATAGACAAACTGCAAATCGATTATTAACAAATTTAACATAGGCTTATATGATTACTGACATACATGATTTAGAAATTGTGTTACAGACAGGGCTTAATTTGTACCGTGACAAATCGGATCTGGCTTCGGCACCTCCGAAATCTGATCTCGCACCTCATTTTGTTGGACCCCCCTCCTCACACGCCAATGAAATACGTTAGTGCTGACCTATATTGTACAATTATGAAAAATCCTTTATAATGACTGCGCTTGCGGCACATCTACATTTGAAATAAAGAACCTGAGCACGCAAAAGAGGCAACATGTAAACTTCTCTGACAAGACATAATTCACGGATCCAATAGCCTATACACATGCGTTTTCTTTCTCAACTGTTCACATTTACTTAAGAAAAAGCTTGAGGCCTCGTTTATAATGTGCATATGCTTAAATCCACACCAGTGCTCATATTTATAAAAATGTCTTTGACGTGAAAAAGTGCTTAGCGTCACGTCAGGGTGTGAGCATACACACTTTTTATTGTCGGAGTACTGCAGGTTTTTGAAAATGTAAGCTATTCTTGCAGCTCAATGTTCTAAATTATTATGATTGGTGATATTTTATATATTAATTAGGAGTCGTTTACAAGGCAGAGAGTTTAAGATAAGTTTAAGTTTAAGTTTAAGATAATTTGCGATTCATAGATTTCACATCTGAAAGAGACGCTTACGCGCAACTTCTGTTCGTATGTTTATACTATGAATTGCACGTACGCATATCAGAGAAATGATTGTAAGATCAAATTTAGAATGGTTGAATGCTCCGTTACCTCTCCCTCCTCTAATCACATGCCGGATCCATCCCCCCGCTTTGTTCTGGGACCTCGAAATTTATAAATTAAGCACTGGTTACAAAATATGTACTGAAATTCTGGTCATGTCAGAGTAGTGTCTGTACTTTCAGGCACTTTCCATACTTTTGCATTTAGGCAGGGGTGCCACTGCTGGACAAGAACAAAACTTAAACTGAATTGAGCTGGATAATGACACTGTTGTCTTCTGTAGAGCCTTTAATATTCTTCACACAAATCACAATGACAGTGATACACACACTACAATATTATCACATACAGTAAATTCAGTAGAGTTCATTAGGTCACATCAGGAATCTGTTATTTATAATTTAATCCTGAAAATAAAAAAAAAGTTTCAGATTTTAATCATTGTAAAAAAAAGAAAAGTATTTAGACTCCAGAGTTATTTTAAATTCGGCACTATTTCTGTGTTACTAATCAAGCAAGCCAGATTGTGATGGACTATGTTTGGCTGTTATAACATGAATCATCTGGCCTCAACTGTGAAAATAAAATACATTTTATAAACTTTTAAATATGTGTATGGATAAATACATGTATTTGGCACAGTGTTTCTCTAGGGCAATTAAAAATGGCCTTCATGACAGGTTACAATGTGATTTTACACCATATAACCTTTTTGACAAGAGCAGGGCACTAAACAAGATGTACAGCATTGACCAGCAGAAGACATGTAAAATGAAACAAGAAAATTTGTGATAGTGATAGTCTAAAGGGTGATATATGGTCACACATGCATATGTGCACACCACTGTTAAAACTGTAAATTCACTACAAATGTATATTTATATGTAATATAGGTTTGTAACTCTACTTCAGTACTTAATATTCTAAATAAAATGTTAGAAATGTAGATGTGCAGTGTTCCACGATAGTCATACAGCTTGAATAATTAGATCAGATGCAGTTGACAACATGCTTAGGGTGGGTGTTAGGGTGGGTAATTATATTATTTCACACACACACACGAAAAAAATCTTGTTTGTACAAGCATCACAAATATGCTTGTTAAAATCACACTCTTTCTCACAGTTTGTCACAATTCATTGCTAAAGCCAAACTAGCATTTTGTATTTATCAGTAGTACATAATTAAGTTTTGATGTTTTGTGAAACATTTACTCTTTTTGCAACACATGAAGTGAAAACTCTTATGCGCACTGCTCTAATATTTAACCCATAGATTAGAGGATTGAATATAGGTGGGACTATCACCAGTTCAAGAGCCAAAAAATTACGCAAACTCTCTGGAATGTCATTTGCACCATATCTACTATACGTTATATCAAAAAGCAAAGCACAAGTAAAATTCATCAGTGATAATAAATGTGGAAGACATGTTTGCCAGAATTTCCTTCTGTTTTCTAAAGATAATTTACATGCAGAAATCAGTTTAATGTAAGACACAATGATAAAAAATATAAAGCTTAAAAATATAACAATATTGGTATATCCAAAGACATTATTGACAAAAGATGATACACAAGACAGTTTTACAATTGACCAGTTATCACAATATAATTTGTCAATGTGATATTTACAAAAGGGCCTTAGGTTTGATAACAGGACTGATGCAGCTGACAAGGAGTTAGGAACAATCCACGAGAACATAATTAATTTCACACAGGTATTATTAGTTAATTTGGAATGATAGTCTAAAGGTTTGCATATGGCTATGTATCTATCATACGACATCACTGTTAATATTGTGAACTCAGAAAGTAAAGAACTGTAGATAACAAAGGTTTGCAAAGCACACATGTAAGAGGAGATCACATATGAATCTAATATTAAATCAGACAGAATTTTAGGGTAGAATCCTGAAGCGCCATAAACCCCATTTATACACATATGACACAAGAATATGTACATTGGTTCATGAAGAGCTTTCTCCATTACAATGACCATAACAAGACGAATATTAATCAACAATATAAGTAGATATAAGGCAAGAAAGCAAATAAAATATACATGTCTATATGATTTATTTTCTTTTGGCACCATAAGTGTCAGTATCACAGGATAAGACATGTTATCCATCATGTTATTCATAGTACAGTCCTTCCAATCACATGAAATTAACAAACATTATGCAGTACAACCAAACATAACACAATATTAATCAAAAGTCACTTAAACAACCTAACTAATACAGACATTTCATGAGGCTTAAATTACTATTGTTGCCTAAGGATATAAAGTAGCCACGGTCAGAAAAAAAGCAAAGTAAATGTATAGTATCCACAGATGGGTGTGTCACAACTGAAAGTAGTGAGGTCTTGTTTAGTTTTATATTCACTGATTTGTCATCAGGGAAATATATAAGAGACATGCTACATTTCTTGGGATTAATTAGAGGCTTAAAGCTTTGCACTTTAACACTTCAAAATTAATAAATGTCAAATATACAAAAAATACTTGTGCAAACAGCCCCACGTATGCTGTAAAAGGTAGGGTAAACCCAAGGATGTTGCTCACTTAGGTAGGTTACTGTCACGAATCCTGTCCATGCACTTCCATTTGCTCACCACCAAATGTTGTCTTCTCTTTACATTGCCTCTCACACCACACAGATTTTTACATGTCACTCTAGACTACAGTTCCCATGATCCATTGCACTGATTCCACAAACACAGCTGAATGCACCGATTACACCTACACAGCTGAATCCATTCAGACATGCTTTATAAGCCTTGGACTTCCTTTTTCAGATCGCTGTGTATTGTTTAGAGTATAACTCTCTCTTAGCATTAGCCTCTCTATGGAGCCTACTTAGTTGTCATGGTCTGCCTATTTTCTTGTGTTTTGATTATTTCCCGTGCTTCCTGGATTAACCCTTTGCCTTGCCGTTCGGACTGTTTGCCCCTCGCTTGGACTATTGCTTGTGTACCTGGATTATCTCTCTGCCTTGCCCTGTTTGGATATTATTCACCGATCGAAGACCCACGCTTGCCCTAGGATTACTGTTTGTCTTGCCTGTGTTGTACCTGTTTGCCATTGTCAGAACCTTGCCTGTTTAACGACCACATCTCTGCAAAAAGCTTTGCAAATGGATCCGCACGCCTCTCGGCTCGTCGGCTCCATTACAGAATACTCGGCCACACAAGGATCCAGCAGCTTTTCTGATGAACATTGGCCAGTTATGGACATTACAAGACTGCTATTACCTCTCAGGCAGGGCACATGGTCACTCTAGAGCTATTCAAGAGTATTTAGAGATCGCTAGATATTCTGATTTGCCTGACTGTGTGCTCATAGACTTTTTTGTGAGGGCATTAACCAGCTGCTCAAATCACGATTAATCCTTGAAGGTCCCCGTTCGTTTCTAAGTGATTTTATGGACTATGCTTTATTTACTGTTGGTTCAGTGTTCACTGTGGGTGTCGTGGAGGAACGCGACATCACACTTACTCATGTAATAGCGGTCACATTAGAGCACGAGCACAAAATGGCAGCCACAACAACACCCTGTCAAGTCATGGCTGATCTTCATGTATAATCTGTTGCACCTTCACATATTACTATGTATAGATATGTACATAATGTAGAATATGTACATACGGTGTATATTGATAACTAAGTATGTCTTTATAGTACTGTGTGTGCACTGAGTATATGTATGTGTTTTTTGCACATTGTCTTCTGTACAGTCTGTAAGTATGTACTGTCTATATGTAAAAAAAAAAAATTGCACTGTCTGGAGCACGTTCTCAAAAATTTCACTCACCAAGGCACTGTGGTGATGTGACAATAAAAGTGATTTGATTTGATTTGATGAGTCTAGTCAAGTTACAGCTGATCTTTTTGAGCCAAGTCAAGTTACTATTGCTCTTCATGAATCCAGTCAAGCTACAGTTGTTCTTCATGAAACCAGTCATGTTTCAATAGATCAACGTGAGTCCAGCCAAGTCACAGTTGATTGTCACGAGTCAAGTCAATTCCACAGCTAGTGTCCCCTCTGGTGGTCTTACGTCCTCTTCGAAAATGCCCTCCAGTGCCCGCTCCTCGAAAATGCCCACCCTCCCACCCACTGCTGTCGTCTGGCAGCCTCTCTGCTCGCCCTCAGCCCACCATCAATGCGATGCAAGCTTGGTGGGACTGTCATCCTCCAGCGTTGCCGTGGTCGGAGTTTCCCTCGACTCCACCTCCTAGGCCCGGACTCCGCCTCGGCCTGTTGACCCGCCAGCTCCACGATGGCTCCTAGCTCCCTCCTCTCCGCCGTGGCCCATCTGCCCACTAGCTCCGCCGGGCTCCCTCATCCCTCCGGCTCCGCCTTGGTCTGGCGTCGACCATCAAGCGCCTCGGGACTCCACTCCTCCGGCTGCACCTCGTCCCTCTGGTTCCGTCAGGCTCCTTCATCCCCTCAGCTCCTCCTCAGTCCTCTGTCGCTATGGCTCCACCGCGGCCATCTGGATTCCCATCTCCGCCTCGGTCACCGGTGCGATCTGCTCCGCCTTGGTCTCCGGATCCTCCCCGTCGCCCTTGCTCTTCGGCTCTCCATCTCCGCCTCAGGCTCCACCTGCTCCGTTGCCATTGGTCGGCCCCCTGGTGTCGGCGGCCATTCCTACTCCACGGTTCCTCCCTCTGTCGGCTGCACCGTGGGGCGCTGTTATGGCTGTGGCCTGGGTCCAGCTGTGTGCCTCCTGCTCCGGGTCCCTCCTGTCTCTTCCCTGGTTCCTTCTTCCTGATCTCTGTCTGCCGGCCCCTCCTGCACCACCACACACACACACACACACACACACACACACACACACACACACACACACACACACACATTAAAAATAATTTCTGAAGGATTTTAAACATTATATTTAATGTTAAAATGTAAGATTAGACACTGGGGACATGTACAAATGCTATTTTTGCAGTGTTTTAGGTCGTTTGTAATATTTGTTTGAATTTAAAATTTAAAAATTGCTGTTAAATTTATGTGCAGGACACTTTGCTTAGTAATAAAAATGTATTTTATAGTAAATTATTATGCATGTTTGTACATATAATGTCCTGGGGACAGAAATGGCACCCTCTCGGTGGAATGGCCCATATACAGTACACATATTCATTTAGTAAAAAATAAAACTCCCTAGAAAAAAAGGGCAAGTGCTCAAGCCCACTTTGATGTCTATGTGTGCATGTGACTGACTGACATACATCCTGGATGGAACAGGTGCTGTTCAACAGCAGACTATATAATGTTGTTACATTTAGTTTTCATGCTCAGTTTTCCACATGATTTTAAAATATTTTCTATATCAACATTCATTCGACTGTTTTATTGTGTCACTTTTAAAGAAAAGTGTCATATCAAAGAAATAAAACTGTGCTTGCGGTACATCTACATTTGAAATAAAGAACCTGAGCGTGCAAAAGACGCGACATGTAATCTGCTCTGCTCTCACAAGACATAATTCACGGATCCAATAGCCTATACACAAGCGTTTTCTTTCTCAACTGTTCACATTTACTTAAAAAAAAGCCTGGGGCCTCGTGTGCACATGCTTAAATCCACACCAGTGCTCATATTTATAATAACTGTCTTTGACGTGGAAAAGTGCTTAGCGTCACGTCAGGGTGTGAGCATACACACTTTTTATTTTCAGATTACTGCAGGTTTTTGAAAATCTAAGCTGTTCTTGCAGCTCAATGTTCTATATTATGATGATTGGAGATATTTTTTATATTAATTAGGAAAGAGCTGAACAAGACAGAGAGCTGAAACCATTCAATTGCACGCAAGTTTAAGATCATTTGCGATTCATAGATTTCACATCTGAAAGAGACGCATAAGCGCAATTTATGTTCGTAAGTTTATTCTATGAATTGCACGAATGCATATCTGAGAAATGATCGTAAGATCAAATTTAGAATGGTTGAATGCTCCGTTACCTCCGGGACCTCAAAATGTATAAATTAAGCACTGGTTACAAAATATGTACTGAAATTCTGGTGATGTCAGAGTAGTGTCTGTACTTTCAGGCACTTTCCATACTTTTGCATTTAGGCAGGGGCGCCACTGCTGGACAACAAGAACAAAACTTAAACTGAATTGAGCTGGATAATGACACTGTTGTCTTCTGCAGAGCCTTTAATATTCTTCACACAAATCACAATGACAGTGATACACAAACTACAATATTAACACATACAGTACATTCAGTAGAGTTCTTTAGGTCATATCAGGAATCTGTTATTTATAATTTAACCCTGAAAATAAACAAAAAGTTTCAGATTTTAATCATTGTAAAAAAACGAAAAGTATTTAGACTCCAGAGTTATTTTAAATTCGGCACTATTTCTGTGTTACTTTTCAAGTAAGCAAGTTTGTGATGGATTATGTTTGGCTGTTATAACATGAATCATCTGGCCTCAACTGTGAAAATAAAATAAATTTTATAAACTTTTACAAATGTGTATGTATAAATACAACATGTATTTGGCACAGTGTTTCTCCAGGGCAATTAAAAATGGCCTTCATGACAGGTTACAATGTGATTTTACACCATATAACCTTTTTGACAAGAGCAGGGCACTGAACACAATGTACAGCATTGACCAGCAGAAGACAAGTAAATTGAAATAAGAAAATTTGTGATAGTGATAGTCTAAAGGGTGATATATGGTCACACATGCGTATGTGCACATCCCTGTTAAAACTGTAAATTCACTACAAATGTATATGTATATGTAATATAGGTTTGTAACTCTACTGCAGTACTCAATATTCTAAATAAAATGTTAGAAATTTAGATGTGCAGTGTTCCACGATAGTCATACAGCTTGAATAATTAGATCAGAGGCAGTTGACAACATGCTTAGGGTGGGTGTTCATTATATTATTTCACACACACACACAAAAAAAAAATCTTGTTTGTACAAGCATCACACCATAAATATGCTTGTTAAAATCACACTCTTTCTCACAGTTTGTCACAATTCATTGCTAAAGCCAAACTAGCATTTTGTATTTATCAGTAGTACATAATTAAGTTTTGATGTTTTGTGAAACATTTACTCTTTTTGCAACACATGAAGTGAAAACTCTTATGCGCACTGCTCTAATATTTAACCCATAGATTAGAGGATTGAACACAGGTGGGACTATCACCAGTTCAAGGGCCAAAAAATTACGCAAACTCTCTGGAATGTCATTTGCACCATATCTACTATACATGAGATCAAAAAGCAAAGCAAATGTAAAATTCATCAGTGATAATATATGTGGAAGACATGTTTGCCAGAATTTCCTTCTGTTTTCTAAAGATAATTTACATGCAGAGATCAGTTTAATGTAAGACACAATGATAAAAAATATAAAGCTTAAAAATACAACAATACTGGCATATCCAAAGACATTATTGACAAAAGATGATACACAAGACAGTTTTACAATTGACCAGTTATCACAATATAATTTGTCAATGTGATATTTACAAAAGGGCCTTAGGTTTGATAACAGGACTAATGCAGCTGACAAGGAGTTAGGAACAATCCACGAGAACATAATTAATTTCACACAGGTATTTTTTGTTAATTTGGAATGATAGTCTAAAGGTTTGCATATGGCTATGTATCTATCATACGACATCACTGTTAATATTGTGAACTCAGAAAGTAAAGAACTGTAGATAACAAAGGTTTGCAAAGCACACATGTGAGAGGAGATCACATATGAATCTAATATTAAATCAGACAGAATTTTAGGGTAGAATCCTGAAGCACCATAAACCCCATTTATACACATATGACACAAGAATATGTACATTGGTTCATGAAGAGCTTTCTCCATTACAATGACCATAATAAGACGAATATTAATCAACAATATAAGTATATATAAGGCAAGAAAGCAAATAAAATATACATGTCTATATGATTTAGTTTCTTTTGGCACCATAAGTGTCAGTATCACAGGATAAGACATGTTATCCATCATGTTACTCATAGTACAGTCCTTCCAATCACATGAAATGAACAAACATTATGCAGTACAACCAAACATAACACAATTTTAATTAAAAGTCACTTAAACAATCTAACTAAAACAGACATTTCACGAGGCTTAAATTACTATTGTTGCCTAAGGAAATAAAGTAGCCACGGTCAGAAAAAAAGCAAAGTAAATGTATAGTATCCACAGATGGGTGTGTCACAACTGAAAGTAGTGAGGTCTTGTTTGGTTTATATTTACTGATTTGTCATCAGGGAAATATATAAGAGACATGCTACATTTCTTGGGATTAATTAGAGGCTTAAAACTTTGCTCTTTAACACTTTAAAATTAATAAATGTCAAATATACAAAAAATACTTGTGCAAACAGCCCCACGTATGCTGTAAAAGGTAGGGTAAACCCGAGGATGTTGCTCACTTAGGTAGGTTACTGTCACGAATCCTGTCCATGCACTTCCGTTTGCTCACCACCAGATGTTGTCTTCTCTTTACATTTCCTCTCACGCCACACAGATTTTTACGTCACTCTAGACTACAGTTCCCATGATCCATTGCACTGATTGCACAAACACAGCTGAATGCACCGATTACACCTACACAGCTGAATCCATTCAGACATGCTTTATAAGCCTTGGACTTCCTTTTTCAGATCGCTGAGTATTGTTTAGAGAAGTGGTTCTCAAAGTGTGGTACGTGAGATTCCTCTAGTGTTACGCAGAGGAACCTTAGGATTAAATATAAATTAGGCCACGTGTCCACCAAAGCGATTTTTTTTTTGATTGTTTTAAATGGGAGCGTCTTTTTCATGCTGAGCACTCGGGCGTTTTTTTTCTTGGCACCGAGAATTTAAGAATGTTAGCACTCATCACTGTCACTTTTTAGTCAGCTAACCAATCACAGTGGAGGAGGGGCGGTACTAATACCATCACACCCTGCTTGTACTACTACTGAACAACAATGGAGAAGTTAATATTGCTCGTCTCTGAGTATTTATGTCTTTACCAGATGGAATTGTGTACAATAATATTGTTATGAAAAATAATGCTTGGAGAAACATTTCATTCGCGATGCGTCTGCCATATTACTTCAGCGGATATTCCATATCATAGCAACCGCAGCGTCTCGAAAATACGCTGCCCTCTCAAGCGCTCACACCTGGGTGTTTTCAGCTGGCTTTGGTGGAAACGTGGCCTGATTGTTGTTACTTGCAGCTACATATACAGCCTGTGTTTTTTTTTTTATCAAGTACTTTTTTATTTAAAAGTGAAATAAAAACTGTACTGTGCTTAAAGATTAAATGAAAATGTATTGTAGCTACTTAAAGTTAAATAAAACTAAGTTACTGTACTTAAATGTTAAGTATGATACGTTTTCATTTAATCTTTATTTAAGTACAGTTTTTTAACATTTAAGTACAGTACAGTTTTTATTTCACTTTTAGGTACAATATATTTAAATTTAATAATTACGTTTTTTATTTACATGGAAGTAAGCATGGTGCAGTGTTCATGTTCAAACTGTGTATTTACTATATTTTAAGAGGCTGACAATAATAAATATCCTTATAAGGATTAAAACTGACTCGTTTTAAAAACATTTTTTATTTTTTTTACTGTGTATAGTGCTACTGAAAGTGAAAGTGACGTGACATACTCGGAATTTGTGCTCTGCATTTAACCCATCCAAATTGCACACACACACAGCAGTGAACACACACACACCGTGAACACACACCCGGAGCAGTGGGCAGCCATTTATACTGCATTTTAATGTTGGTCATAATGGTGGTACTTGGAAAGCCAAATATTTTCTGAGGTGGTACTTGGTGTAAAAAGTTTGAGAACCACTGGTTTAGAGTATAACACTCTCCTAGCGTTAGCCTCTCTACAGAGCCTACTTAGTTGTCATAGTCTGCCTGTTTTCTTGTGTTTTGATTATTTCCCGTGTTTCCTGGATTAACTCTTTGCCTTGCCGTTCAGACTGTTTGCCCCTCGCTTGGACTATTGCTTGTGTACCTGGATTATCTCTCTGCCTTGCCCTGTTTGGATATTATTCACCGATCGAAGACCCATGCTTGCCCTAGGATTACTGTTTGTCTTGCCTGTGTTGTACCTCTTTGCCATTGTCAGAACCTTGCCTGTTTAACGACCACATCTCTGAATAAAGCTTTGCAAATGGATCCGCACGCCTCTCGGCTCGTCGGCTCCATTACAGAATACTCGGCCACACAAGGATCCAGCAGCTTTTCTGATGAACATTGGCCAGTTATGGACATTACAAGACTGCTATTACCTCTCAAGCAGGGCACATGGTCACTCTAGAGCTATTCAAGAGTATTTAGAGATCGCTAGATATTCTGATTTGCCTGATTGTGTGCTCATAGATTTTTTTTGTGAGGGCATTAACCAGCTGCTCAAATCACGATTAATCCTTGAAGGTCCCCGTTCGTTTCTAAGTGATTTTATGGACTATGCTTTATTTACTGTTGGTTCAGTGTTCACTGTGGGTGTCGTGGAGGAACGCGACATCACACTCACTCATGTAATAGCGGTCGCATTAGAGCACGAGCACAAAATGGCAGCCACAACAACACCCTGTAAAGTCATGACTGATCTTCATGAGTCTAGTCAAGTTACAGCTGATCTTCATGAGCCAAGTCAAGTTACAATTGCTCTTCATGAATCCAGTCAAGCTACAGTTGTTCTTCATGAAACCAGTCAAGTTACAATAGATCAACGTGAGTCCAGCCAAGTCACAGTTGATCGTCATGAGTCAAGTCAAGTCCACAGCTAGTGTCCACTCTGGTGGTCTTACGTCCCGCTCTGGTTGTCTTCTGCTTTGTCCGCTCCGAACTGGTGGTCTTCTGCCGTGGTGGTCTTCTGCTTCGTCCGCACCGGCCTGGTGGTCTTCTGCTCCGCCGTGGTGGTCTTCTGCTTCGTCTGCTTTGGCATGGTGGTCTTCTGCTCCGCCCTGTTGGGCTCCAGTCCCGTCTGCGCCGCCCCTGGTGGGCTCCAGTTCTGTCTGCTCCACCCTGTCTTCCTGCTCTAACTAGGTCCCCGGCCTCTCCACTTCCACGTAGACCTGGCCTTTTGTCCCTCCCCCTGCATCGCCTCCGCTCCACCGCCTTCCTGGATTGTATGTTCCTGTGGCTCAGTGGTAAAGCATTCCATTTGAAACGCAAAAGGTTGTGGGTTCAATTCCCAGGGAACACACATATTGAATACGTATAGCCTGAATGCACTGTAAGTCGCTTTGGATAAAAGCGTCTGCTAAATGCATAAATGTAAATGTATAGAGCTCCGGCGGTTGACGTCACGCAATCTACACTCCAACCTTTTGTCAGGCAACCAGGAGAGCGCTAGAGCGGCCGTAGCATTGGTATAGACAGTTGTGGAACAATAATTTAAAGACTTTTTAGACCTTACAAAACTTACACCATTTTAACATGGTGAACAGCTGCTGTGCGCCAGAATGCCAGAACATGCAGGGGAAAGCCGTATTAGCCGGGACGTCCCGTATATTGGGCTTAATTTATGTGTCCCGTACGTGACCTACCTTAGCCAGTTTCTCGCCCCCTCACGCAGTATTCGTTAAGTAAATCAGAGAGTCCTAAACATAACTGTTCAAAGAAGGCTCATCTGCCGGCTGGCCGCTCCCGCTTCACAATAAGCAGCGCTCGCACTAATAATGCCAATCCAGTCCGTGTTTTGAGTAAATTTATCTTTTGGTAAATACAAACAACGTGATTGTTTTTCATGAGTCCAACATCCAGCTGCGCAAGAAAACAACATGCAATCTAGCCGAGATGTGATCAATATGGGAAACCGTCTTTCACTACAAAATAGAGAAAAAACATTTTCCATTTAAGTAAGCTTCTTAAAGTTGTAGCATAGCGATATTTATTCGTAAAACACACAAAATGACCAATAAAAAAAGAGCACCAAAAGCAGCCCATATTAAATCAATAAGTTATCTTTAATTGAAAATATGCGTTTTCCTATATATATATATATATATATATACACACTTGTCCCATAAAGCAAAGGGACAATAATTTTACCATATTCGATAGGCGACTAAAATGGTTCACTGCAATAAAACATGCTAACACCATATTTCATGATTTCATTACATTTATGATGTCTACTGTACTCAAAGTGATATAATTATGCTGACTACATAGGACAGCTAGGGTTGATTACTTTTGCTAACAACACAGTTGACTTACCCTTCCAGTAACAATATTTTACAGTCTGTGGTTTTAGCAGACTCCTGAATATTTATCAAAAAATGTGATTGCGTCCATTTGTACCCTGCAAGCTTTTGTAGGCTTTTAAAGAGTCTCTGGAGTAACACTAGGAGGGAAAGTTGATGAGGTAGTTGTACATATCAGGATACTGCAGGTCAGGAAATCTATCCGTTCATATATTAATACACGTTAAAAGCACCCGAGAGCATTATAGGGACCTGTTATGTTTAATCTATTATGTTTTGCTATGTACAGGTCTATGTCTTTTGAATTAATGTGCGCAAACTCTGTGCGCAGTGAACTCTGTTGCCTTGACACTTATGCTGGCTCCATTCATTTCATATTCGCTCCGGGCTTCTGTCAATTTGTCCTACCCTGTCAGATGTTGCTACCTTCCATTAAAACAGTGGGTAGTAAAATTCGACAATGAAAAATTCTACCTGTTAAATTATGTTTTATTAATGTGTACACCTTATGTGTACACAACCCTAAACCTACCCTTACAGTAATGCAAATACAGTACAGTAATTATGTGTTATATTCACGGTTGTGGATAGAAGGGATACATCTAGTACTAGAAACCAACATTAAATATTTTTTTCTACCTATTAGATTGTGTTTTATTGATGTCTACACCAACCCCAACCCTAAACCTACCCTTACAATAATGCAGATACGTTAAATATTGTTGTTCAGCATGAGGAAAAAGGATGCAATATTGATGCGCAGTAAGCCGAGGTAGGAAAATCTGATGGGTAGGATAAAATGTCAGGACACCTGCTGTTCTTGCCTGCCAGCATGGTGGTGTAAAGAGAATGGGTCACGTGATTGCCGGAGCTCTATTGCAAGGATTTATGTGTTGTAACACAATGTCAACCTGAAGACACACACAGAGAATTCAACAAAAACAACAGACATGAATTATTCCCCAAGTCCTCCCTCTCTGCAAAAGGGAGAAGGTCAACTGACCCCATCACTAACTTTCGTGCAAAGGTACGAACGTCTCCGAGAAAGCCAGAGACGCCTCTGGGTCTACATTCCTAGAGGGTATTTCAACCCCTCCCTCTCTCCCAGCACGAAGCAGTACTCTTTTCCATCGGACAGACAAAGGAAAACCGAATTCCTGACATTTTCTCCACGTATAACAATTACAACTATCTACACAATTAAATATATGGATATTTAATGTGTACTCTTTCCCTCATAGGCATGATGTGATGATTTCGAGTGCCAATGATTTAGGACAATGTGGGAATTTTTAATCATGCTTTAAACGATATAAACTGTAATGTGTGTATTATTATGCGGTGTTTGATCCCTAAAGAAAGCTAGCCTCCGGTGTGACAAACTGTGTTGATGACCGTTAAATTTTAGCACCCTGCATAATTATACATGTATAAAGATCGGTAAGTTTATCAATCCCAAAAGTGCATGAGATATCACAGAACTTTTGGTCCACCCAGCAAGCCTGGACATGGGCGGGGCTCCGCCCCATACGGACAATCGGATTCGACAAGCCGCCCGTGGGCAGGGCCAAGTTGGACTGTTGAAAAACAACGCGCCAGTCGCAAATCCTCCTCTCTTGAACATGGCGTGACTCTTGGCATGAACATCTATTGGCTCTTGAACATCTCTTGAATAGCGCTCGTAACTTCACTGCCTGCTCGTGCTCTTACCTGAACTCTGGCCTCGACACCGACTAAACCAACCATCTAGTCGAATTCGAAGGATAGAAGGCATAACAGCAAAGAACAACGAACTCAACACCTGCAGACGATAGGAGAGCCTTTTCTGTGACGTCACGCGGCAGCATCCACATATCACGTGTTTCCACCCGAGAGCACCCGAAGACGCACGAACCAACCCACGTGGTCTCCGAGGACAAAGACCAGAGCAACGCATTTGAAGGAAACGAAACAACTTCCAACCTGCTTATTGTCAACAAGCAAGTACCTCTAACTAAATCTATATTGCTGATTGAACTGGTAAAATCTGATCTGAGAGCAGTAACAGAGTAAAGGCATCTGTCGTGATCTTTTTCCGGTCGAGTCAAGCGTTAAAATAGCTAAAAGGGCTAATTTTAACTTTAGGAGTTTACTCACCAAAATCCCTTATGCATGTGTATGTGTGTATGTTTGAGTAGTGTTAGTTAATCCATTTATGTTAGAATAGCTGTATTACGAATAAACCTTGTTTCATTTTATAAAGAATTGTCTCTGGAATGTGATTTGAAGTTTTTTTCCTTATTGCCATAAAAGAGAAAGCTACCTAAGCTCGATTTCGACAGGATATGCTGAGGTTAGTGTTCGGTGGACGTTCACTTAATACAGTATAAATAAGTTAAATATTAATATTACTTTTAACCAAGCAATATTGAATATTTAATAACTAATTCCCGGAGCTGAAATAATAGCTCTATATTAAACTGGTTTATTACAGTGTGTTTATTAATACATTGAAGATTATCCAGTGTTATCTTGTATTTGATTACTTAATTCAATTTCTGCAGTACCCAAATACTACTAGGCTTAATTACAGTTTAATTTGACAAATAAAAAGACAGTTGTACTCTTAATTTTTTGTTATTGTATTCATAACAAATCCCAATTTAACCCCTGCTTGTATGTCCAAAATATATATGTCCATTTGCAGCTGTGCCTTGTGCACAGTGAACATGTCTAAAAATTCATCATTAGCAGAAACTCGAACTGACTGCACCATTGTTGGGGCCACTAGGTGGCAGCACTCATTACTCAAAATTACTCCAATTTTACAGTCTCTGCACTGGCTACCTATTAAGTTCCGTATCAGTTACAAAATAGTATTACTTGCCTATAAAGCCCTAAATGATTTAGCCCCTGCTTACCTAACTAATCTTCTATCACGCAACGATCCAACCCGCTCCCTAAGGTCGCAAAACTCTGGACTCTTGGTAAGACCTAGGATAGTAAATTCCACTAAAGGAGGTAGAACTTTTTCATATTTGGCTCCCAAACTCTGGAAGCCTTCCTGATAACGTTCGGGGATCAGACACACTCTCTCTATTTAAATCTAGATTAAAGACATCTATTTAGCTAAGCATTCATATAATGCATCTCACAATCTTGTACTGCCAGTATATCTGATCAAACGCACATTATTATGCTTTAGCTTGGGTTGAACTGATAATTTCATCCAGGGTTATTCCTGGATGGAACAACTGCTACGCTAATTGTCTTTAACATCCCGTGGTAGCTAGGAATTACACAAGCTTCAGTCTGGATCCAACCCTTAATTGATCTGAGATGACCAAACACCTGAGAAGAGATTATGACAACCCCTCAGAGGACCTCAGAGGAAGTCAACCATCAGCGATTATACTGAATTAAACAAATTTTGCCATAAATGGTGGATCAGCATCTAGAGAAAACCTCTACAGCCCTGAACGTCAGCGGAGTCTAGGACACATAGATGAACCCCAGAGACAGATGCCCAGTGAGGAACTTGTCACCTAGACCGCCATCGGAAAAAGACCCCTGGAACCAGTGGATCACTTACTGTTACACTCTGACATTGCTGCAGTTGGAACAAACTACTGGTTCGTCTGGCCAGAGGGGAATTGGCCCCCCGACTGAGCCTGGTTTCTTCCAATATTTTTTCTCCATTCTGTCACCGATGGAGTTTTGGTTCCTTGCCGCTGTCACCTCTGGCTTGCTTAGTTGACTCGAGCATACACACCTCAGGGATTAATTAACAAAATGTATTTATCATAAATATGTGATTTGTGATAAATATGTGATATATGATTTTTTTTGTATATTCCTGAAACACATGCAAAATAAATTTGAAAGTAAACAGATCTACAATTTGAAAATATACACTGAAGACAATCATTCAACAGATTGTTACATAAAAATGCATGTAGCTTTCATTCAATTAATTTCCACTTGTAGTTATTAATTGAAAAAATAAACAGTGTATATTTTCATTTATGAATTTATTATTAATATAAATTTTATAATTAATTTATATTTTGTATATAATTTATGTATTTTATATATTTTTTTTTAATTAATTTATTTTACATTAACTGTATTATATATATGTATGTAAAACGATGGTAAAAATTAGCAAACCCCAGAAACCGCTGAAGCGCGACTCGCGAATCAGGAACAGGCCAATCAATGACAGCACGAACCTTGTCAGGGTCCATGCTGATCCCCTCCGCCGAAACCACCGAACCGAGAAACGTGACAGACCGGGCATGAAACATGCACTTCTCTGCCTTGACAAACAGACGGTTTTCAAGTAGACGTTGTAAAACTCGGCGGACGTGTTGTACGTGTACCTGGAGAGTAGGTGAGAAAATGAGAATGTCATCCAAATACACAAACATGAACATATTGAGCATATCTCTCAAGACGTCATTGACTAAAGCCTGAAAAACAGCAGGAGCGTTGACCAGCCCGAATGGTAAAACCCGGGACTCAAAGTGACCGATGGGAGTGTTAAACGCGGTCTTCCACTCGTCTCCCTCCTTAATACGTACCAAGTGGTAGGCATTGCGTAAGTCAAGCTTTGTGAAAACCTTTGCGCCCTGTAGGATCTCGAAGGCTGACGATATAAGAGGCAAAGGATAGCGATTCTTGACTGTTATGTCGTTCAACCCCGATAATCAATACAGGGATGCAAAGACCCATCCTTCTTTTTCACAAAGAAAACCCGCCCGGCAGGAGAGGAGGAAGGAACAATAATGCCAGCGGCGAGGGACTCTGTGAGGTAATTCTCCAAAGCCCCTGCTCGGGCGCCGAGAGAGTAAAGTCGACCGGGTGGTGGCAGTATCCGGAAGAAGCTCAATGCTGCAGTCATAAGGGCGATGAGGAGGCAGAGAGGTGGCCCGGAATGGCTGAAGCCCGCAGATCGTGGTACTCCTCCGAACTCCAAACAAATCACCAGGCTCCTCCTGAAACACAGACACAGAAGAAACAGCAGGAACAGCAGAAACTAAACAGTTAACATGACACGACAAATTCCATGAATGAACAGATCCCTTAACCCAGTCAATCTGAGGATTATGCTGGGTAAGCCAGGGATGCCCTAGAACAATAGGAGTATAAGGGGACTGGAAAACAAAAAAAGAAATAGTCTCTCTGTGATTTCCTGAGACGGTAAGGCTCAACGGGCAGGTGATGCGACGAACGGTAGAAAGTGCCCTGCCATCAAGCGCAAAGACGGTGGTAGTGTCATTGAGGTCCAGCAGGGGGATCCCTTGTTCCATGGCCCATCTCTCATCAATGAAACTGCCCTCTGCCCCAGAATCGATGAGCGCGAGACCGTTGACAGTAATGCCAGCCCATCGGAGAACAGCAGAGATAGTCGTACGAGACCTGGGTAGAGAGGAAATGACAGTTGCGCTCGCCAGTACTCCTCCGTCTATTGGCGAGCTCTGGCCCTTTAACGGGCATGAAGCGGCCAAATGTCCATTAGCGCCACATTACAGGCAGAGGCGACTCGAATCCGCCGTTCTCGTTCCGACGAAGAGATGCGAACCCCTCCCCGCTGCATGGGTTCGGGGTCAGAACAGAGAGGAGAAGATACCACGGCTGGTGTCAAGGCTTCCAGTGGTCTAGAAACGGCACCTCGAACCCGCCGCCTTTGCTCGAAGCACCTGTCCAGGCGAATACCCAGTTCGATGAGCTGATCCAATTGAGCCGGCGGACCACGCGCATAGATCTCCTCCTTGAGATCCATGTTGAGCCCCTCCAAAAAACGCGCGATCAGCGCGGGCTCATTCCACTCACACGTAGTAGCCAAAGTACGAAACTCAATGGCAAAATCAGCGACTGACCTTCTGCCCTGATGGAGCGTTGTGAGAAGACGCGAAGCCTCGCGGCCGAAAACAGAATGATCGAAGATCTTGATCATCTCCTCCTTGAAGAGCTCGTAACGGCCACAGCAAGAAGTCCGTGCCTCCCAAGCAGAGGTTCCCCATTCACGCGCACGCCCCGTGAGAAGTGAGAGTACAAAGGCGATCCGAGCGGGGTCTCCCGCATACGTCTGGGGCTGGAGAGAAAAAACAACCTCACATTGAGTCAGAAAAGCCCTGCATTCAGTAGGCTCACCAGCATAATAGGGAGGGTTGTTAATACGCGGCTCATGGAGTGGGTAACGGCGGGGATCTGCTGATGGATCCTGGTAGAGCATAAGCAGACGCGATGATAAGTCCGTCACCTGAGCGGTCAAGCCCTCAACAGCGAGACGGGCAGCGGACAGCTCCTCCTCATGTCTGCCGAGCATGACTCCCTGCATCTCCATCGCTGACCGGAGTGGTTCCTCCTTTGCTGGATCCATGAAGTTGGTCGGATTATTCTGTCACAACGGGAATGTAAGGATCCAAACGCAAAAGGATAGTTAACACAGTCTTTTAATGAAGGAGCAAAACAAGGCAGTCTGTCGTGCGCAGACACAGAACTGAGAAATCACAAAACAAAACTTGAGGAAGATGAGATCCAAGGGACTTCAGTCTAGAGAGACCTCGTGGGACCGGACTCACTGGAGGCGGTAGCAGGACACCGAGAAAGAACCAGAAACCTTCAGCATCTCCAGGCGCGACAAGACAAGGTACGAAAACTCAACACTAAGATAAGTAAAAGAACACATTGAATGCACATCATCCAATAATCCGACAGAGAGCCACAAGCGCAGCCGCTGTAAAATAGAGGGACTGATTAAATGAGTGAGAACAGGTGGCACTGCAAAGTAGCGCGAACGCTGATTGAAATAACAAACAGGTGGGGGAGAGAGAGAGAGGTGTAAGTGTCAGTATGCATGTGTGTGTGTGTGTGAGTGTGTGTGAGTGTGTGTACAACAGAGTGTGAGAGAGAGAGAAAGAAGAAGCAAACCCAGATCATGACAGAAGCACAATTGTTAGTTTATCTAAAGTAATTTTTGCTTATTAGTATGGTTGAACTGGATCATAAAAGGTCAGCAGCAAAGACATTGGTTAATAAAATGGGATTAGATACATTTGTGTTGTGGTTGAAGTCTTGGATGAAGATAGTCGAGTCGAAGGATGTTTTGAGAATAAAAAGGTTTTTATTGAAGAATTGTCTTCAGCCCAAACAATACTGATTGCCTCACACATTTGAAGTGTTCTGCTAGCAGGTCATGTGAAAACAATGCCACTCTTTATTCAGCTGTCTGCCTAGACAGTTCACTAACCCCACCCGTGCTGGTGTCACCCCGTACCGCACCCTAACTTTGATTTAGGGGTTTTGGTAAAATTTCACAGCAGACTGGCTGTGCTCAGACTGGTTCCAAAACCCTGCCTCTGGAGCAGAACACTTCTTAATGTAAAACATCTAATGTGAGACATTCATAGAACCAGACAAATAATTAATTTTAACATTTTCAAGATAAACATGAGTATTAAATGATTAACAAAATCATACTGTTTTCAACCACATATCCCCCTTTTGAGGATTTCCAATCCTCATTAATGTTTAAACAATACAATTAGTACTTGTAATTGTTGTCCTTTAATATAGACGGACCTAACATTATATTTCCTATATGTGTATGTGTAAAATATGCATCTTCGTTGTCTTCAGCTCACTAGCTTTGCGCTAAGCAGAGAGTCTGGCCATAGGCTAGGTTACTAGCACCCAGTGGTTGTTGCCTGGCCGTGTTATTCCTCCTCGCAGTCTTATTACACTGCACAGCTCTCCTCTTCCCAGTCCTCGGATGAGTCTAATTCTTCCTGCTAGGGGGTCATTTCTTCTACCCTTACTGCCATTATTTTAGTCATTCCAGTTTCAATCACACGTTGTGCCAAACCCCTTATACATGGTATATAACAACACCCACACAGACCCAGCACTGCTACTGCCACCACAATGGCCATGAATATTGAGGTCAGCAACCCACTACATTTTCCAAACCATTTTTCCATAATAGTAGTGAGTGGATTGTCTATTCCTGAGTTCTCAACCCATTCTTTAGACAGTGATTCTAGCCCTTCTAGTGCCCTGGGGATACTACCGTCTGGGGCAGTGTTATTTGGGATAAAGGTACAACAGGTTGAACCTATGATTCTACACACCCCTCCTTTCTCAGCCAAAAGCATATCTAACGCTATTCTATTTTGTACTGTCATTAGCGAGGTTTTGTCTAATTGCTCATGAAGCCCTCTTACAGCTTGGGTGGTGTAGTTGACGAACCTTTGTTGAGTGTAATAGAGGTAGTTTATCCAGTCCACATTCTTATTGATAGTTGACCACCAAAAAAGAAGTGATTAAAATCCTGCCGCTATTTGGTCCCTTCCTTTAAACTCATCTGGCACCCCTCTAGGTAATCCTATGCTATCAATCCATACTCTATTATCAAATGATCCCCCTGGGGATGTTACTGCACGTTTTGTCCTACTTAACTGTTTAACTCATTTTAGTTCTTCCTTTATGTCCCCTGCTATGCCTTTTATTATTTTGAATGGCATTACCATATTTATAGGTGTGCACTGTCCCTTCCAAACACCTTGTAGGTTCCTTCTTATTTTCAGGTCGCCGCATAACCACGACATATCTGCTCGTGTTAGATTGTGATTTACCAGTATTCCTACCTCTGTCTCATTTTCAAGGTTCAAGGTTTCTTTATTTGTCACATAAAAAATTATACAGGGTATAATCAGAAGTGAAATGTAAATTAAATCAGGTCCGCTCAGTGGACAGTGCAAAATAATAAAAATAAAGATTATATCAAAGTAACAACACAAGAGCATATATATGGTAAAAAAAGAGAAATAAGAGTAAAATGTGCAATGGAATAAAAAGTGCAAAACAATAAGATGTGCAAAAAACAGTATACTGGGGCTTAATAAATAGTAATATGAACAAGAGGGATGTGCAAGAGGGATGTGCAAACGGGTTGTACAGGGTATGTACACAAAGCAGCAATACGGGTGATGAGAATATGGATGTTTTACAGTTAACAATCTTGTAAGTTTATGAGACTGGGTTTGTGTTAAGGAGTTTATGAGTTTATGAGACTGGGTTTGTGTTAAGGAGCCTGATGGCCTGAGGGAAGAAGCTCCTCCTCAGTCTCTCAGTTTTTGCCATCATGCTCCTGAAGCGCTTGCCAGATGGCAGTAAACTGAAAAGATGGTTACCGGGGTGAGTTGAATCTTTGAGGATTTTAGCAGCTCTGCTTTTACAGCGTTTGAAGTAGATATCCTGCAGAGAGGGGAGAGCCGACCCTGAGATGCGCTCAGCTAAGCGCACGACTCTCTGTAGAGCTTTGCAGTCCTGGTTTGAGGAATTACCATACCACACTGAGATGCACTGAGTCAATACACTTTCTATGGCCCCTGAATAGAATGTTTTCAGGATAGCTGGTGAGACCCTGAATTTCCTCAGCTGTCGCAGATGGTACAGTCTTTGCCTGGCTTTCTTAACCTGAGTCTGAATGTGTGTAGTCCAAGTCAGGTCCTCTGAGATGTTTACACCGAGGTACTTGAAGCTACTCACCCTCTCCACAGGGTTCCCACTGATCATAAGAGGAGTGTAGGGCCGCTGCTGTCTCTTCCTGAAGTCCACGATCAGCTCCTTAGTTTTGCTCACGTTCAGAGAGAGACAGTTGTCCTGGCACCATGATGTGAGTCTCTCTACCTCATCCAAGTATGCGGCCTCGTCATCATTGTTAATGAGGCCCAGAACCACAGTATCATCCGCAAATGTAACAATGGAAGTGGAGCTGTGAGAGGACACGCAGTCGTGGGTGTAGAGAGAGTAGAGCAGGGGGCTCAGGACACAGCCCTGTGGGGCTCCTATGTCCAGGGTGATCATTGATGCTCTGTCTGCTGCTTCCTGACGCACTGCTCGGCAGAGTCGCGCCGCCGCCATTGTATTCAAAGCGGCCGTAGAAGGTGTTTAGCTCTTCGGCCAGCAATGGATCTGCTCTCACCTCTGCGGAGGAGTTATTTCCAGAGGAACATATGGTCTTCAGTCCCTGCCACATGCGTAGAGAGTCATTGAGCTGGAAATGTGACTCAATTCTCTCCCTGTACCGGCGTTTAGCGGCTCTTACTGCCCGACGGAGAGCGTAGCACGATGCTTTGTACTCGCTCATGTTTCCTGACAACAGACCGGCGTTGTATGCGGCAGTACGATGGTTAACCGCATCACGGATTGATCTGTCCACCCATGGTTTCTGATTAGAAAATGTCCTTATTGTTACCGTTTCAGTGGCCTGTTCGGTTAGTGTGTTTACGAAGCTTAATGCTACATCCGTGAATTCGCTGACGTCAGATGAACTCGCCCAGAACATGTCCCAGTCGACATCATCAAGAGACGCCTGTAGCATAGCTTCAGAGTGGGAGGACCAGCGCGTCACTTCCCTCTCCACCGCCGGTGAGGAAAATGGCGACATGATCCGATTTGCCAAAAGCCGGAAGTGAGTGGGCTTTGTAGGCATTTTTGAGCGGAGTGTAGCAATGATCGAGTGTATTTAGTCCTCTGGTTGGACAGGATATATGCTGATGAAAGTTCGGCAAGACCTTCTTGAGGTTGGCTTTGTTAAAGTCCCCGGCGATGATGAAGGCAGCGTCAGGATGTTTGTTGTTATATCCGCTGAGCACATCGTGGAGATTGGGCAAAGCCAAGCTAGTGTCAGCTTGTGGTGGAATGTAGACAGAAGTAATGACGATTGATGAAAATTCCCGGGGCAGATAGAATGGGCGGCAGATAATGGAGAGATGTTCTAGATGAGGCGAGCAGGAGCACGACAGAATGGAGATATTTCTGGGGTCACACCATTTCTTGTTTATCATGAAACACACCCCACCACCTATGGTTTTTCCGGCCTCGGCTGTTCTGTCCATCCGTAAAACAGAAAAGTTATCAGACGGCGTTACAGCGGTGTCCGGGACCGTCGGCGTGAGCCATGTTTCGGTCAAACAAAGGAAGTTACAGTCTCTAATGTCCCGTTGGAAACTTATCCTGGTTCTAAGATCGTCCATCTTATTCTCCAAGGATTGGACATTAGCGAGCAGAGGACTGTGAGCCCTTTCCCTCAGTCTGTTGCTTATTCCAGCGCTTCTCCCGTGATGTTTCCTTCGTCTCCTGCGTTATCGTCTTCGTTATTCAGGTGGTCATTGTTCAACTCGTTGTTCCGAAGTATCTCCAATGGCCACGCTGGGTCCGTGGATAAAGTGTCCCGAATCAGGTTAGTGTAGCGCTGTCCAATGTCCAAAAGTGTTCTTCTGTCGTACATAATCATTGTAGATGATACACATATAAAAAAAGAAGTAAAAAAGTAAAAATAGGTAAAAAAAACACATAAAAAGCACATTTCTGAGCGGAGCTAATTCACAGGCGACTGAACTCAGCAGTAGGGCTGTAGTCAAGTCCACCTTTGTCGAGTCCAAGACAAGTCCAAGTCCAAATGAGACGGTCAAAACAGAGAAAGTAAAAAATTATCTTCTTCAAAACCACATATTTAATTATTGATAATTTATGTGATACGAGAGATGGCATATCTTCTATTCTAATATAATAATTTTGCATTATTGTTTGTAATGATCTAAAAGTATGTGCAGCAACACTGTAGGATCAAATTAGGCTATTTTATTTATCCTCCTGAGACCCAGCTATGGAGTTTTTGCCTCTGTAGTGGACATTCTATTTTAGTGAATTTCTCTGAGACCTCACGTCACAGTTATAAGCCTGGATGTCCTGTACATAGCACATTCAGGGCTTTATAGAGATACTAAATGTTTTTTAAACACTCTCATACGTCTTTAAAGATGGCTATATTTAATTTAGTGAAAAATTGTACATCCATATGGAAATATGATTATATTCTGTAATGTCTTTTAAATCTGAATCATTTTCAGATTGTTTGTCGTAAAGCAACATCTCAGGAAAATGTTATGGGTTTTCAAATTCAAATATGACTTTGTAAGCCCGGTGCCATGATGTCTACCCTCCCCAGAGAGGAACTGCAAGCCCGGTGCCAGTAATCAACAGAAACTACCTCTTACATATGTAACAGCCAGGACGCAGCACACTGGGGGGTCCACACCCGGTGCTGACGGTCCGCACGATGGACCTGGTGTAGTCACCATTTCCCCCCCTCCCCTCATCACCTAAAATCCATGCAATGTAATATGTACAAAAAAGTAACCATACATGTTTGATATCTTTTGAAATGTCTCAGTGCGTCTGGTAAAATGGTCTCATTCTCCCAATCATAATGAAAAGCTAAAGGAAGTTCTGAAATATGAGAAGTATAGTGCACAGCGTAAGGATGTGCCCTCTCCCCCTGATCTTCTATTCAAAACACCTCCTGTATGTAAATAAGCATTCCCTGCCACAGGATATCAGGAGCCATTTGGTTGCAAAATTCTGAAGTCTAATTATAATAACAAGACCACCATTTGGTGAGTTTATTGAATTATCTGGGTATATAAGGAAAGGGGACACAAAGTTCTGGGCGTCAGTAAGTCGATTGCCCACACAGATCACTTGTGTGTAGTTTCATTTCCAGGTATGGTCAGGCGTCAGTAAGTCGATTGCCCACACAGATCACTTGTGTGTAGTTTCATTTCCAGGTATGGTCAGGCGTCAGTAAGTCGATTGACCACACAGATCACTTGTGTGTAGTTTCAGTTCCAAGTATGGTCAGGCGTTAGTAAGCTGGTTGCCCACACAAGATCACTTGTGTGTAGTTTCATTTCCAGGAGTCTGTAGGCTGACTGCCCGCACAAATCGCTGTGTGTAGTTTTCATTTGCCAGGTAGTATTGTTAACTGATGATTCTATTCTTGTAACATTGGAGATTTGAATTATTGCTTCGATTACCTGGTTAATAAATTGTAACGTTTGATTCTATTCTGACTGCCTCTAAAGATTGCTTTCTCCCTATTAGAGTAGCGGATTCGTATATTTCCGCAAGCCTGCGTCAGTTTAGCGACGGCTAATACCCGGCGTCTTTTAAGTGTACTTCGGATGCAGGGGCGGGTTAATTCCGTTTAGGGACGGCGAACGCCGTCTGGTCAAACTAAATTCGGGTACGCCCATACCTCTGACTTTTGATTTAATGTTACTTTAAACAAGGATTTGACCAATCCAAAGTTATTACGAGTGTTGTACATTGACCTACTAACATATCTGATAATGGCCAAAAACCTTTACTGAAGTAAACAATTAAACTAAGGTTCTGAGGGGGCTCCAAGGGGCTATCCATGTCTCTGATTGTGTACGTGTGAATTAACGGCAAATCTTAGATACATAACCATAATTACCTCTGATTGACGACCGGGCCTGACGAGATTGTGTCCGTGAGACCTGTGAAAAACAGGACCTCTGAGCGATATAGTTTCCCTACATCTGAGCGGGTAAAGTATTAAACGGAGCTGAAAAGAATAATCAATCATTCGTTTTCATATTTTAATGATGCACAGATATCATTAAAACCTTTTCATTTATGGAGTCAGATGAAATAACGAGATAAAATATATAAGAAGAAGTGTTCCATTTTAATGTTCTTGTTGTGTCGTGAAAAGGAAAGACTAACACGCAAAGCCCTTCACCCGCGGAACGACTGCCGTCATTGGATCGTTCCAGCCGGGCCTTTTTACAACTTCCTGTTATGAAACAGGACATCATTTCATACATGCTCAATGTAGAGGACACCAGGACTAAAAGCATGTTTATTATGCATTTTGGGAGACAACAATTGAATAGGGAAATACATTCTATATCAGTTTGCTTATGAAATATTATATATTATTATGAAAATCTGGCCATGACTCCCATTATAAAAATAATTTTTCAACATTCTGTCCCAACAGCAACACATTAATATGCAAATTAGATACAGTGAGTAGATACACTGTAGATGCAACTTTTTCTTTATTAACCCTCTAGTTAAAGAAAAGTATATTCTAAGTGCACCACACATGACGTTGTCTTCATGATGTAAATGTGAAACAAATCACTAAATATATTTGCAGAAAAGATGCATGAACTACAACTACATCTTGTACACACTTTTATTATGCATATTAGGCTATATGTTCTGAAATAATACAAGACAAATGCTCAAAAAAACTCAAGTAATTCAAATTCAAAATGACTGAAGGTATAACACCTAGAGTGCTATTATTAACTATAAAGGCTCTGTAAAACAATGAACAGCAGTTCTCAGCCTGTCACCCTGATGCAAACCTGAAATATCAGATATACAGTACATGTACAGTAAGTTTCTTCACGGGTTTTGTATTCAATTACGCTGCTTTTCCATTGTTTTTTCTATGTAAACATGGACGCGTTTGACGGTTGCGCTCGCGTCTCTTGCAGCATCTCGTGCATGAAACGGCTTTCTAAAAACGCGGCACTCCAGTTATTAAAAGATGTTTAACTCACACCTTCTTGTATTTTTCCTATTCCACTGCCCGCATCAACACAAAAACACACTCTGTGTGAATGGCACCTAGAGAGCATCACACATGAGCGATTAATCATGTGCATCGACATGCGGTTGGATTGTTATTTTCTCTTTACTGTTATTATCAAAGTGTCTAATTCTAGAGTTTGGTAATATTTCTATTCAAAATCGCAATTGACCTGAAATGAAAGTGAAAGCAAAATGCGCACGGGCATTAATATGGTATTTAAAAGCGAAGGAAAGTGAGAGGGAAAACTCCAACGAACTTTGTAAAACCAAACTGTATTATGCAATTTGCCGACAGCGTGTCTGTGGCCAAAATAAAGATTATTTATGCCTCCACGCAGCGCGCACACTCAGAGCCAAGCGCACACTCATATGACGCAGCTGTGCATTTAACAGGCGACCAGTGACAATGCCCGTTCTAGATGGAGTTAAACCAGTTACGTTACCCATTTGCGGAACAAGTGAGCCAGATTAATGGTTTTGAAAGAGAAAAAAAAGCATATATTGCTGGACTCGGTCGAGACCACCTAGAACATTTGGCGAGTCCAATGACCAAGTCCGAGACAAGTCCGAGTCCAAATACCAACAAGTCCAAGACAAGTCCAAGATGATAGAAAAACGTCTCGAGACCGGACTCGAGTACTACAGCCCTACTCAGCAGCGCCACCGGAAGTGGCTTTATTTCCTTTATTGTTCTACAACACCACCCTGGCCCAAATATTTTCCTATCTATGTTTCCTTCGGTTCTTTCATAGCAAGTGTAATTATTTTTATAGGCCACTACGTTAGGAGGCATTGATAGTTTTAGTGCGGGGTATCTGATTTCATCCGCCTCACACCCTGTTACATTTTCCTGACTAAATCATTTTACAAGGCATGTTTGACTTTTTCCCATTGCTGGCATTGTGGCCAAATTTGGTCGTGCAGTTGCACAGAAATAACAACCTTGTGCCTAGGTTGTTCTTTACGTATATTTTATCCATTCCAGCCACTCATTTATATCTCCATACTCTGTTTCTATTGCGAATGTATCTTCTATTGTTACCTGGCCTAGTTCTTTTACTGTTACCTTTCTCTCTTCCAACACTCCTGGTCTTATCAATGGAGTTGCCGTGGTGATTCCTGTCTGGCTGACTATTATCCTTATTATTCCCATTGGGTCTGTTCCAGTCACATCTACTCCTATCGTTACCCATATATCCATCTTATTTAGACGACTTATTGTTATTATCAGGGGATTTATATTTTCTTTTTTCCTCCATGACCCCTGAATATTTTAATGTTATTGGTTATGATATTTCTATTGGTTATCTTGTAATACGTAATACGAAGGCCATACACACCCATACATATTGTAACCCTTATTTTCTGCCGTCTATGCTCCAGTCTCTTCCGCGTGGATAACGTAAATAAAACACGGGTTACAAGGGTGATAATTCTAGTTTCTTATTTTAATCAGAAGCATCGGCTTAACAGCCAGAACAGCCAAACACACACACACGATTGCTCCTCTCTTCTTCTCTTTTTTCCCAGCGCGCCCCCCTTAAAGCGGCAGGCGCCTGTAATATCTTTTTAACAAACATGTATAAAACTTTGCATGCCACATATGAAAATACATGGAAATCCTACTAAATAGATTGATTAACTTTTACTTTTCATATAACCCATGAATTGACACAGTGCAACATAAAATAATGAATTCAACATAAGGTTACAGTCTTCCCCTGTTTAACAAAGAAACGCCCTCGTTTCTCAAATAATGCTGACTCATTCACATAGCACCCAACTAACGTGAACATTGCATAAGTGCAGTATTGCATCAAAATTTTAGCATAATATTGCAATATACCAAATTGCTCCAAAAACAACCCTAGAACACATTGTGTATATACTGTATCACACTCCTATAACACAAAACCATTTGAAAACATGTGCACTATACAGTACAGTGGAAGCATCACATACAGACAACCAATATGTACATAACTCAAACAAAATCTTTAAACTTTTCAGGTCTCTTAATCATGCGGCCACTACGGGTTAGCTGAGGTGCATCTGCTAAAAGCACTACGTCCCTGTCCGGGGCCATAGAAGCAACAGAGGGAACACCGAGACTTGGTACAATGTCAAGTTCAGCCGTTGGATTTGAACATTCAGTCCTTGCATTAGTAGTTGTCGGTTTTACTGTTTGGTTAGGCACATACGGTGGGGTAGAAGGTCGGAAGGGTAAAGCACCTGATAACGCAGTAAGAGGAATTACAGAAGGAGTCTCAGCATTACTGATCACAGGTAGCTCCGCGCCCGGATGGGAAGTAGCAGGCAAATCCTTCTGAGGACCCTTGTAAGGTTTTAGGCGATTGTGATGAACTACCCACCTTCTTGACTGTGGATTTCTTGGATCTGTAATCTCATAAGTTACACCGGACTGTCATCTTTGTCCATTCTCCTCAAAATTTTGTATGGCCCTTTCCATTTAGGAGCCAGTTTATTCTGCTTTTGAGCCGGGTCGTCCAAAAACACAAAGTCACCAGGTTTATGTGGGTGAAAAAATGTCTTTTTGTCATACTGCCGTTTCTGATTAAGTTTAGAAGCAGTGGACCGCAGCATCTTTGAGAGCATAAGATAAACGTGTAGTCACATCACGAGCATAGTCTGCAGGGGTGCCTGGTGTACCAGAAGTGACAGCAGGACTACAGTTCAAAAGGATTTCGGCAGGTAGGCGTGGTTCCCTGCCATGTGCAAGAAAGAAAGGAGAAAACCCAGTACTAGAATGAACACTGGAGTTATAGGCCAGTTCCACTTGAGGGAGGTATTTATCCCATTCACCCCCACTTTCACAAATGTACTTGGCAAGTTGGTCTTTCAGAGTTCGATTCAGTCTTTCGACCATTCCATCACACTGGGCATGGTAGGGAGAGGTACGGGTTTTCTCAATGCCCAGTTGACTGCACAGATGTTTCATCAAATCTGACTCGAACTGTCTACCCTGGTCCGTATGGATTATCTCCGGAACCCCGTGCTGCTTAATGTAATCCTCAAAAATGCACTGAGCCACAGTTGTTGCACGCTGATCTTTCAAAGGGTACAGATTGACAAAACGGGTAAAATAATCCATCACAACTAATACATACCTATTTCCCAGTGAAGTAACAGGTAGCTCAGTGATGTCAGCAGCAATTCTTTGGAATGGTCTTTCTGCATGAATTGACTGTAACGGGGCCCTTTAACGATGAATGGTAGAAGCACAGGACTGGCAGGATACACATTCAGCACAGAATTTCTGGATATCCCGGGACATGTAAGGCCAATAGCATACTTTCCTGGCTCTCAACAAAGTACGCTCAGCACTCAAATGACCACTAAACTTATTCCCATGAAAACACTTAAGAACTGTTAAAATTAGTACCTCAGGCAGGACTACTTGGTAACCAGGTAGGCTATGAGGAGATGATTTCACTCTGCGACACAATATACCCTCTTGGACTGATAATTTGGGGAATTCATGCCAGAGTTTCCTCAGTGTGGTAGGGAATCGTTTCAGTCTGCCTAATGAGGGTCTTTGATTACCATTCTCTTTCCAATCCATAACGGTACTAAGACAAAAGTCAGCCTGTTGCTGAGCTTGTAATTCAGCCAAATCAACTGACAGTGTCGAAGTCATGTCAGAAAGAACCCCACAAACCCGTGGCACTTCAGAAGAAAAGGAGACTCTTTTATCAGTGGTATGACCGGAAATCACACACTGAACTGCTTTTGTTTCCATCACAGGTGAGCTAGACGCCGAGACAAGGAATCAGCATTACTATGCTGCTTCCTTCTCTGTACAGAATGGTAAAGTCATACACATCCATTTCAAGTATCCAGCGTGCCCTTCTACCAGTCGGATCATTATCAACTGCTGCTTTTTAGATTTAACAATGGTTTGTGGTTGGTTATAATCTTGAATGGGGCCCCGACAAGAAATGTCTGAAATGTCGTCGGACCACACCACAGCCCAAAGTTCACGGTCATCGTTGACCATTTCTTTTCTGAAGGAGTGAGAGCATGACTGGCGTAAGCAATTACGCGTTCCTTCCCTCCTGCATCTGAGCAAGCACTGATCCTACACAATCATGGGAAGCATCAGTGTATAGTTGAAAAACAACGTAAATATAGGGTGAGCTACAATGGGAGGACTAGAGAGGGCATGCTTCAGTGACCTAAAAGCCTCCTCGCATTCACTCGACCAATTGAAGACAGCACCTTTCTGGGTCAGAGCATGAAGAGGTGCCGCTTCTACAGCAAAATTCTGACAAACCTCCTATAGTAGGAGCACAAACCCACAAATGCTCTCACCTCTGTGACAGTCCTAGGAGTAGGCCAGGACCGGACCTTGACCAGGTTCTTTTCATCTGGGAGCAGACCCTGGCTGGATACAACATGACCCAAGTAGGACACTTCACTGCGAGCAAAATGACATTTGTTAACCTTCAATTTCAGACCTGCTGAGCGAAAACGACTGAAAACCTCCTCAAGACTGTTAAGATGCTCACTGAAAGTCTTACTGAACACCAATACATCATCAAGGTAAACAAGACACACCTTCCAATGAAGTCCACGAAGCACCAGCTCCATTAGTCGTTGGAAGGTTGGAGGGGCATTCGTAAGACCCATCGGCATAACCTTGAATTGATATAAGGCACTACCTGTATTGAATGCAGTTTTCTCTCTATCATTGGGATCTAGCTCAACTTGCCAGTATCCACTGGACAAATCCATTGTGCTAAACCAAGATGCACCTGCCAAGCTATCTAAAGCCTCTGAGGCTCGAGGTAAGGGGTAAGAGTCTTTTACGGTGACTGCATTAAGCTTTCTGAAATCAATGCAGAATCTGTAACTGCCATCTTTCTTCTTCACTAAGACGACAGGAGAAGCCCAGGGACTACAACTTTCCTCAATTACATCATGGGAAAGGAGCTGCTGAACTTGCCTCTCTATCTCAGCTCGAATGTGTGGCGATGTTCTGTAAGCCCTCTGCCTAACTGGATTTACCTCCCCCGTACGGATGGTATGCTTGACTAAATCGGTTCGACCATAGTCATAATCATCTGTACTGAAAACATCGGAGTACTTGGAAATCAGAGACTCTAGCTGAGTCTGCTCTTCTCGGTTTAACGCAGAGCCTGAGGTCTACTTTGGGTTTTGTACAGGGCTCTATCCCAGTCTGTATCTGAGCTACTGTGGATTCCAGCATCGTGAATTCTTCACCTGGCTGAGTGACTAAGGAATGAAACTCACCTAGCCTTGTGCCACAAGGAACATGGCAATCCTCATTTGTCGGATTCATGGCTCGAACACAAGTAACACCTACTTTTACAGAGGTTACGGTACGTGCTACAAAAAGACCCGGTACTGACTGTATTTCAGGGTCTAAAAGTCCAACATAATTGCATGTGAACTCTTTTTCCCCACTATTGGCCTGAATTCTCGCCAACATGTTTATCTGTGACCTGGCAGGGATCAGAATGGGCTCTAAAGTCACAGCACTACTCCTAAGAGGGACTCTTTCTTGCCAACATAAGAGAGGAACTGTCCGGTTCCACAATTTTAAATGATTCTCTCTAAGGTCAATTGCAGCATGATGTTTGCTAAGAAAATCCCACCCAAGGATAACTGGCTGTATAGCATTTCTAACCACCTGTACATCATGCAAAAACACTTCCTCACCTAGCCTAATAGTAATAGGCAACATACCCAGCGTGTCAAGATAGTCACCAGTCACAGATTTTGCCAAAAGGAAGGATTTCTGAATAGGCTTTTTTGCGAGAGAAGGAGTTGACATTCTCAGTGTTTCGCTGATCAAAGATATTTCTGAACCTGTGTCTATAAATGCTTGTATGGCAACGTTCTCAATAACAGCAAAAACATAAGGTGTGGGACTAACAGGAATGATCAATTCAGTTTGTTTGGGCCCACTCATAGACTCAGCAGATACCTGGCCCATAGTACCTGCTACCAGCCGTTTCCCGGATGAACAACGTCCTCATCAACGAAACTGACATGATGATCACCAGATGAGGGTAGATGGTCAGTAGAAGATTGGATGCCGTATCTCTCACTAGACAACCTGTTCGAGGGCCATTCTGTCATTTGACGAGCCTGATGATGAGAAGCCTGATGTAAGCGATGATCTCGATGATCAGAGCTTGGACGGTCATAACGATCACGGTGAGGTGAGGTCGAGCGGACATTTTGGTTACGACGAAGAGAAGTGCCGCTGGCATGTTGAGCAGCATAATGTGGAGACAAGTTGGCATGACGATCTCGATGATGAGGAGATGGGCTCACGTGACGATCTCGATAATGTGAAGATGGGCTAACGTGACGATCTCGATAATGTGAAGATGGGCTAACGTGACGATCTCCATAGCCCCGACATCTGTCACTGCCGCGGTGGATAAATGAGTAAGGCTCATCTTGATGATGTGGAGAAGATGCAGGTGACAATGGATATCTCCTAGGAGATGAGTGTGGAGAATAACGATACTTGTCTCTACCACGTTCAGGTGAGTAGTCTCTCTGTCTGGAGGATGCATGTTGCCGCTTTATTTGACTCACTTCCATCCTGAGAGCCTTCACATCAGCAGTCAATTGCTTTACTGCAGTCATGACTTCAGAAGAAATGTCCCCATGTGCTGTGGTCTGTGTGGACACCATAGCTGCAAGCGATTCACTGGGTAAGGTAGTAGATGAATTCGGTGACAGGCCAGTCTTTTGACTGAGAGGAGGTAGAGGTGCTAGTCTGAGAACTTCTTGTGCCCGTTCCCACTTACAAGCAATGGCTAAGGCTTCCTCTAGGCTAGTAGCGCCATGTTCATGACATTTTGCTTGGATAACAGGGTCAAGACCAGCTACGAACCGTCTAAATCTTTCCATGGCAATAGCAGACTGCCCATAATTTGGAAATGCTTCCAAAACCAGTCTTGTGATCTCAGCTGCAAATACTTCCAAAGGTTCTTTGGGCATACGTGGTCGGGCATTCACAAAAGTTTGAAAATGCAGCAAAAATTGTTTCCTCCCAAAAACATCATTTAATGCAGCAACACACAATTCATAGTTCTGTTGTGTGTCAGGAGATAGAGAAAGCCAGTAAGCTAAAGCATCTCCACTCAACCTCGTAGGCAAAATGGCAGCCAAATCTTGCGTTTGTGCATCAGCACAGGCTTTAACCGCAAGCTCTAAACGGCTTTCCATAAAGAAAACTGTCTTTATCCCTACCGTCTCCATGAAAACACGGTGGAGATCGACTTTAAAGTGCAGCAATCTCGTAGTGCGATTTGCAGAAGTCGCGTCCTCTCTTCGCTCAGCTGTAGGTGCAGATTCATCATCATCATCCTCATTAGGGGATGAAGCACGTGCGGAAGCACGCCGAGAAGCAGTAGACATTTCCACTGTGTAGTTGCTGTTCAACTTATAACGAAGCGCGTGGTAACGTCATCCACTGCAATTAAACTGATGACTGGTCACTGTAAACTCACCAGAACGCTTCACGGTGCATTGAGAAATGCGCCGTCTTGGATGAATGCTTTAGCCGAGAAACTTCCAGAAACTCTCGAACTTTAACACCACTGCCACCAGTCTGTAACCCTTATTTTCTGCCGTCTATGCTCCAGTCTCTTCCGTGGATAACGTAAATAAAACACGGGTTACAAGGGTGATAATTCTAGTTTCTTATTTTAATCAGAAGCATCGGCTTAACAGCCAGAACAGCCAAACACACACGATTGCTCCTCTCTTCTTCTCTTTTTCCCAGCGCTTCTTAAAGCGGCAGGCGCCTGTAATATCTTTTTAACAAACATGTATAAAACTTTGCATGCCACATATGAAAATACATGGAAATCCTACTAAATAGATTGATTAACTTTTACTTTTCATATAACCCATGAATTGACACAGTGCAACATAAAATAATGAATTCAACATAAGGTTACAATATCATACCCCCTCCAGGCTATCTTGTTTCCACCACAGTTAACTATGTCACATAGGTCAATTTGTACTGTCTTTTCTTTGTTTTCTACAGCCGTTATTGTCACAGCCACTTTTCCCACTATCCCCTTAAGTTCCATCAGTCCTATCACTATCAACCACCACATCCTCATTTGGCCGAGTATAAACCTTTACGTGTATAGTTGATTCTCCAAAAAATGTGTTAACTAATGTCTCTACTTTGGACCACTCTAATCTGTCCAATCCACACCCTATCTTTGGGATAGCTAAAGTGGTTATGTTTTGCTCTAGACAGATCCTTCTGGCATTTATTAAGCTCTGTTCCAAATTGTCATAAGTGGGTCTGTCACTCGCTTTTTCTTTGGTAAGTAAGTGTAGTATCCTTCTTCCTTTCTTTTCTACATATGCACACTCTCCCACCCCCTTTTTGTTGTTCCACTAATTCTTCTACCCCGTATCTGTTTCTAAATTCTAAGGTTATTCCTGCCCCTAGGGCACAGTCTTTACTTATGCAGTGACCCAATGCTTCTTCCCCAGGGCTTTCGAACAGGTTCTTAGCTTTGTGTGTTATTACCTCACTTTTGTTCGTGTTAATTTTCAGGCAGCGTGAAATGTGGTACCAGAAGTTTGATCCCTGCACTTTGATTGATGTGGGAGTGGCAGATGTCACCTCATACGGTCCTTCACGTCTGGGTTCGTCCCACTTCCTTCGATACACTTTTATGTAGACCAGATCCCCCACTGCTATCGCTCCACTTCTGTTTGATTCATCTGGAGTTTCTCTTGGTCGGGATTCAGTCTGAAAAATACTTGCATGAATTTTGGTTAGAGTTGTCACATATTTATCTAATTCACTTTTCAATTTGTCTATATCTTCTATTTCTATAAATTCTCTGTCTCCTCTTGGCATTCTCGTAACCATTTCGTGAGGTGTCAATTTAGTTCCGTGGTTTGTACTTCCCCTTATCGCCATTAGGGCTATTGGTAGCGCTGTTACCCAATTCAGGCCTGTTTGTGGACAGATTTTGGAAAGCTTTCCTTTTAGTGTTTGATTCATTCGTTCGACTCTGCCTTGAGACTGACTGAGATAGGCTGACCCATACTTAATTGTTATGTGTAGTTTCTCACACATTTTCTTAACTACGTTTGCCACAAATCCTGATCCATTATCGCACTGTAATATACTTACCACCCCAAACCGTGGCATTATTTCTTTGGAAATTGCCTGTGCCACCGCTTCTCCACTTTGCTTGCCAACTGGGAATTCTTCTACCCATCTGGAAAATCTATCCACTACCACTAACATGTATCTTTTACCTTTTATTGGTGTTATCATGTCCACGAAATCCATTACCAAGTGTGTGAAGGGTCCCTTAGGGCTGAGGAAGTGTCTAATTGGGTGTGGTGCGCTTTTGATATTTCGTGTCATGCATTCGCTACATCGTGTTAAAAACTCATTAACTTTCTCTAGCATTCCAGGAAACCACATGTTGTTTTGTTTGATTATTGTGTCTATCATTTCCGTCCTATTATTGTGCCCTGCTCCATGTGCTTGTGACAGGACCATCTGTTCCAATTGTTCTGTCACCACTACCTGTCCCTGTGGTGTTCTCCATATTTCCCCTACTTGGTTTTCTCCTCTAAGTTTCCATTCAATTTTTTCCTGCTCTCCAGCTTGTTTTTGTTGATCTTTGATTATCTCTTCTGGTCCTCTTATTTGTATGCATTCAGTTTTTTTTAGCTATCTGAGCCCTGGTTAATACTAACATCCCTTTTCCTGGTTCTGTTTCTCTTTTTGCTGCTGCTTTTGCTGTTTGGTCTGCAAAGTTATTCCCTAACGAGATCTTATCTTCCCCCTTTTGATGTGCATCGCACTTCACTATACTTAGTCCGTGGGCCCCAAGCATGATTGTAACAGGTCCCTGATCACTTTTTCATGCTTGATTGGTTTCCCATTAGTCTTCCTAAAATTATTTCTAGCCCATATTTTTCCATAATAGTGACACACTACAAACCCATAAGCTGAATCTGTAAATATGGTTCTTTTCTCCCCCTCTAGTCTCCCCTACACGCCTCTGTTAGTGCCATTATTTCTGCTCTTTGGGCTGACATAATCCCATGTTCTATTTTTATTCCTCTTAGCTCTTCTAGCTGTCCATCCATCCATTCTGCTATTCCATACCCTATCTCACTTACCCCTTTCTATTTTTTTCCGCATGATCCATCTACAAATAGGGTTCTGGTACCTTCCAGTAGGTCACATTTTAAGTCTGGTCTTATTTGCATGTCTCTTATGCCCTCATCTTCACAACAATGAGGCTCTTCCTCATCACAGAACAACAGTCTGTTGGCTTCATTTTTAGTTTTGATTATTCTAACAGTTAGGTTGTGTTTCTCCAACAATTCCAAATATCTCACTCTACGTCCTACACTCAGGTTGAATCTGGCTTGTTCAATTATTCCCACTACCTCATGTGTTGATCTTATTTCTACTCTCCCTCCTAGGGTTAGCTTACTCACCTTGTGATAAGCCCAAAATACTGCCTCCAAGTTCTTTTCGCAGTCAGTCCAATCAACTAAACCCTGTAAGTAAGTGGAGTACCATCCAAGTGCACGTTTGTATTTTCCTTCTCCCTGAAATAGAACTGCTGTGGCTAGCCCTCCCTTTTTCATTGCCACATCTACGTAAAATGGTTGATCATAGTTAATCATTGCTGTTCTGGTTACCATTATTACTTCCTTTTTTATGTTTTCAAATTGTTCGTTTCCCTCATCAGTCCACTTTAGTTCTGCTCTTAAATCTTTCATACCTGCTCTTTTCATCATTTCCCTCAATTCCTTGACCTTTTCTGCATATTCTGTAATAAATTCGCTACAAAAGCCCATAGTTCCTAAGTATTCCATCATTTCTTTCACTATTCTTGTTTTTTTGTATAGTTTAATTGTTTCTATATTTTTGTCAGCCAAACCTTTTTTCCCTTTGCTGATCTTCCTTCCTAGGTACACAAAGTTTTTTTGCCACTACCAGTTTGTCTTTTGATACCTTCATGCCTATTTTGTGTAACTCTTTTAACACTTCTTCTGTTTTTCTTAAGCATCCTTCATAGGCTTAATGTCCCACTAAAATGTCATCGACATATTTTATGCATACTGCTCTAGGGTCTGCCTGTAACTGTATCTCATTTTTTAATATCTGATTAAATATGTGTGTAGAGTGTATAAATCCCTGGGGTAACCTTGTGTAGGATAATTTCTCTCCTTTCCAGGTAAATGCGAACAAATGTCTACTTTGCTCACTTAATGGTATGGTGAAAAATGCCGACGTCAAGTCTATTGTTGAGAAATATTTGTGTTTGTCTCCAATATTGTTTAACAGTTGGTAAGGATTAGGTACTACCGCCTCTATTTCTTGTACCCCATCGTTAACCGCCCTTAGGTCATGCACCATTCTCCATTTGCCGTTTGTTTTTTTCACTGGTAATATTGTTATATTACATGCACTTTTTACAGTCACCAGTATACCAGCTTCTTTTAGTCCCCTTAATACTGGCTCAATTCCCTCTTCTGCTTCTTGTTTTACTTTATATTGCTGTCTGAATGGTCTTTGGCTATCCTGCTTAATTTTGATTTCTATTGGATTGCACTTCAATTTACCTATGTCATAATCCCCTTTGGCCCACAGCTCTTCTGGTATTCTTCCCATCATTTATTTTCTTCATATTCCTCCATCATCATTATCTCCTCTCTGGTGCCTTCCTCTGACATGTCGAATTTATATAGCTCCATTTCCCCATCGCTGCTCACCCAGTGCCCTTGGGTCTTTACCCAATCCTTTCTCCATGATTTCTGAACTTCTCTGCCTAATTCCCTGGCTCTATGATCTCCATAAACGTACAGGCTAACGTGTGGGCAACTTTCTTCCACTTTAAATCCTTCTACCATTCTGAGCCTCACAGCTGTCCCTACGTTTGAAATGATTATCCCGTCTGTGGTAAGATTAATTTTTACTCCTATCCTGATTTCTTTCTCATATTTTTTGTCTCTTCCTCCCTCACTGTATCTTGTTGTACAATGTCCTTTTAATCTCGGCAGTCTCCCTTTCCTGTGTTTTATTTATTTCTGGCCTTTTTCATTATCTCTTCTGCTGTAACCCAGTAGGCCACTGATCTAACTGTCTGGTTTTCAGTTTTTTCTTCTTTTACTGGACACTGTAGTGCCAGTCCCCGTGGTGTCATGGTTATTTTTGCATCCAAAGCGCACAGTACATCTCTTCCTATCAAATTTGGAACATGCTCTACCATTAGTACTTGCGTTCTCACTGTTTTTCCCTCTATTTCTATGTCAATTGTTTGCTCATAGCTATCCTTGTTTTGTTTCCAGAGAATCCCACTGTTCTTATCAGGGTGTTAGATTTTGCCAATCTTACTTTGGAGGGTTTTAGGCAAGTGTAGGTGGCCCCAGTATCCACCATTGCTTCAACTATTTTTCCGTAAATTTTACACTCTATAATTGGTTCCTCCTCTTCGCTTTTTGATAACACCACGTGCTGGCCTACAGTAGGGTTCTGCGAAAATTCCTATTATTGATCTGGCCATGGGTTTATATGACACTTGGCTCTTGTGTGTCCTAGCCAATGACACCCATAGCATTCCACTGACTGCCTGTCTTTAATTATTCTCTCTCTTCCTACATCACCTCTTCCTCTTGTCATTGGCCTGCCTCGCCCTGATCCTCTTCTATAGCTTCCCTGAGCCTGAGGATGGTACCCCTGTGGTAGCTGCACATTTACAAATATAGGTTGGGGGTTTTGCTGACTTTGGCCGTCCCCTGGCTTTGATGTAGGTTCTACTTTCTGACCCAGCCCTTTTCCCCCTGTGGACTCCTCAGACCCTCCAGCCTCACCCCTCACTACGTACGTACCTTTCAGTTTCTTGTCCTTTTTCAGCTGCTCCAGGTTAGCTTGTGCTAGCTTTCGAGTGACCTCTCTGCTCTGCTTTTCCAGAGCTAGTTCTGCTTCCTGGTGAGTTTTAACGAAATGTTTCACAGTCTCACACCATTGATCGTGGCCCATCTCATCCAGTCCTGGTATGTCTCTCAGTTTACCCTGTACTGAAATAGGCAACACCTCCTTTACGGCACTTCTAAACAGCTGTGCACACAGGGAAGAGTTATCAAAAGTCACATTTGCATTAGTCATATTTCGCCAATGTTGCACCTGCTCATTTATCCATTGATCGAAATTATCCTCAGATGTCCTCGAAATTATCCTCAGATTTTTCACTCCCCGTCCTCCCTTATTTTCCCTGCTTGCTCTCCAGTATTGTCTGATCTATTGAGAGACTCTCTCTGCACTGCTCTTCAAACTGAGAAATTATGGATTTGATCAACTGGTCTCTCAACGCTATTGACACCATCTTCTCGACAAGAAGCTTGGGTTCCGGGGAACCTGACTGCCCTGACGCAACGTTCGCATACGATGGACGCGTGGGAGAGGTGGCGAATCGTGTGTCTAGCGGCTCTTTCCGTGGAGGACATTGAAGATATCTACCTATTCGGAACCATGATAACAGGTCTTTTGCTGATTGGATTAGGCTTTGCCCTGGGTTATCGAAGAATTCAGAAAATGGGAACAGCTGTCCAAAGCCTCACAAGGCTGCCCGTCATGACTGAAGCAGTGGGAAGAGCGGTCAGCATTGAGACTGAGACTATTAACCGCAATATGGATTCTATCATGGAGAAGCTCACGGCTTTGCAAAAGAAAATTGATGATATTCGAGATCAGAATGGACAAAGAGAGTAGCCGTGGAATTGGAATGCGGTTACTCGCCCCAAGTCTAAACAATCGCAATCTTATCTTTTTTGGCTCCCCCGTACCAGCACTGGCCCTGGCCAAGGTCGCTGTTGGAAATTCATCCCTGGGAAAGAACACTGCAGTGAGACGCTCTTGCCCCTCGCCTCCGTCGCTTTGAATCCGCCAGCCTGACAAGCGGGTCTGTGACCAGCACCGGAAAAGTGGCTGCGGGTCCGGATGGCTGCTTGCTGGAGCTGGATTACTTCCCCTGTTGCAAGTCGTGTGTCTATGGTGTATGTGCTTTTGTGTGCTGAGGTGTTTTTCCTGTTCTCACACTGTACTCCCCAAGGAGCATAGTCTGGGGGTTATTTTTTTCTCCTCACTTTCCTCATGTTATGCTGTATTTTCTTGAAGTCTACTTGCATTTCACTACTGATTATACTTGTATGATTGTGTATGTGACGAATAATAAAGAACCTTGAACCTAGACAGCAAAACTTTAATATCCCCTACCGCAATCATATCTCCGACTGTCTCATCCTCAAAAGCAGCTATCCATCTATTGGCACCATCTCTCAGGCTCGGTAGCTATGATTTTAATGTTTATACGTCCCTTCCTCCCCATGGCACATATTTCAGCTGTGTTCCTTCCACTAATAGTGGCATCATTTTTCTCTTTATATTTCCTACCTGACCTGGTACCTGTTGTCTCTGCTGCCTCTCTTTCTCTATATTTTTTAAATGCATCTTTATTTGTGGCTTTTTCCATATTAAACTTTAATTTAGGCTGGTCCCACCCATCTGAATAAGTTTGCTCATCCTACTTTCCCTTTTGTCGTTCTTACATATTTTAGAATTCCATCTTTCTTAATTCTTTAAGGAGGTTTTCCTCCATTAATCTTTAATATTTTTTTTTTGATTAGCTCCTCGTGTTTGTCTGCTATTTCGTCTACCAGTTCAGTTGCTTGTTCACTTATTTCTAATAACCCTGCTCCTAATTCGCTTGCTCCAGTTTTTTCAAATGGGGTGCTTTCTGAATTTGGTTCAAACAACTTGTATCTCAATTCGATTTTATTATTACTACATCATCCTCAGTTCTCTTAGCATTTTAATCTTCATCCACCTTCAATTCGTGTCCTTTTTCAATGATTCTGGGGATTTCTAACAATTTTTGGGCTGAATAATTGTAGCGTTTTCAGTTCTAACCAGAGGACCATAACTCTCACCTACCCGAAAAAACACACGATCTTCTAACTAGACAAAGTAATTTTATCTTTGTCTTACCTTGTTTATCTGTGCCGGCTAGATCGCAAGCTTTCTCAGACAAGAGTGTCCGCCCTCCGGCTGAACTCGCTCTGGTTTCGCCAATTGTCAATCGATGATATCCCTCAAAATCCTGTTCGTGACGCCATTAATGTGGGTGAAGTCTTGGATGAAGATAGTCGAGTCGAAGGATGTTTTAAGAATAAAAAGGTTTTTATTGAAGAATTGTCCTCAGCCCAAACAATACTGATTGCCTCACACATTTGAAGTGTTCTGCTAGCAGGTCATGTGAAAACAATGCCGCTCTCTATTCAGCTCTCTGCCTAGACAGTTCACTAGCCCCACCCATGCTGGTGTCACCCCGTACCGCACCCTAACTTTGATTTAGGGGTTTTGGTAAAATTCCACAGCAGACTGGCTGTGCTCAACCCTGAATCTGGAGCAGAACACTTCTTAATGTAAAACATCTAATGTGAGACATTCATAGAAACAGACAAATAATTAATTTTAACATTTTCAAGATAAACATGAGTATTAAATGATTAACAAAATCATACTGTTTTCAACCACAGTGTTGTTAACATATTAATTCTGAGTTTGCATTTCACTGTTTCATTCATTTTGATGAACACTAAATCTGTTTTTTGCCAGTGAGATGAATTAATGCACGTTCACATTTAGTCTAGAACTACAGTAACATCATGTTCAAATAGCGCACACAACGCCTCTGTACTTCTGATTTCTCCCAACATGGGGACAGGAGACTTGTCAATCAATAAATGGGAAAACAAAGTAACTGGCGTTACTTTTTTTTAAAGTAATGCGTTACTTTAGTTAATAGAAAAAGTAATCGGATTACATAACTCGCGTTACTTGTAACGCGTTAACCCCAACACTGCAGAGCACACATGTGAGTAGAGGTTACGTATGAATCCAATATTAAATCAGAAATAAATTTATGATTAAAAACCTGATAAAAATATATCTCAGATTCTGCTCTAAACTATAGAGAGCCCTTTTACTGTCACGTTTCTGTTGTAGTTGGTTTGGTTTCTCTGTGTTCCAGCTTGCCTGTGTTCCCTTGTTTGTTTCCATGGTTTTTGATTAATTAGCTCCACACCTGTTTCTGTTTCTCCCTGATTACGTTCCTGGTGTACAAAGCCTGTGTTCTCCCCTGTTCTTTTTAATTAGTTCACACTGCAGGCTAAAATGGCCCAAATCCGATTTTTTTCCCAAATGTGACCCATATCTGATTTTATTATGACAGTCTGAACTAGTGATGGCGAAGTGAAGCATTCTGAACCAGTGAAGCTTTCAACCCAATTGTATCTTTTTAAAACGGTTCATGCTGTGGCCATTTTGTTAAAAAAAAAAAATTTGAACAAATTTATTCTTATTATTGTGTAAAATGTATATAAAAATACTTATGTAAAATGTTTTCTTTTTCCAAGCATATTTTTGTTATGGAAGCAGAGCTCACACAGAGGATAAGTACAAAAACAGGTGTTTATTTGAACAGCAGAGTAAAGCAAAGATGAGTAGAACTTCAGAATAGATTTAACTGTTAAGATGGGATGATAGTGATATATCTTTGCCTTGCCAGGAACCCGTGGAATGGAGAGTAGCTCACACCTCGTGAGGAGCCAGGAATATTGCTGGAGATCATTGGAGGGAACAGGACGACGGAGACAGGAAGACACACTGCTGGAGACGAGACAGGAGGTTAATACTATCAGGTAGGGTACAGGTAAGTAGCTTGGAGAGTTTGGAATGAGTCCACTTCGTAGGAACGAGATCAGACATCTGACTGTGGTGAGGTGTGAGCTTATAAGGTCTGTGGTGATGAGGTGTTGATAGAGAGCAGGTGTGTTCCATTAGTATTCAGGTGAGGGTGTGCGACTGTGCGTTGTGATTGGCTGACATGGGAGCCTGGCCGATCTGTGACAATTTTATAATATATAATCCTATTTATTATTTGACTATTTAAATCTGTTTAAAAATAGGTAAATAGACGTGTTATAGTTATACATAATTATACATGATGTAGGCTAGTTATGTATATATCTGTTTATAATGCACAGTTAAAAAATTATATTGAATACCTGCTGCTGCCAAAATAAAGACCCATTTAGAATGTTTGCGTGCTTTTCTACTCTTTCTGCTCCCAGTCGCTATTGTGGAGCACTTATGAAGTATTGCTCTTTTACATACTTTCCAGCATTTCAGAAATAATAATGTATACAAATTATACCGAAGTACAACAAATTACCACACGACCTTGGTGTTTGTCAAAAAAACACTAGGTAATTCGGCCGGGGATTTTTAGGGGGGTGGTGACAGATAAACGCCGACATTCTGGACTCGGACTGCAATTATATCACCAACTACCCCCTGTATATGGTGAAAATCGCTTACGTCCCCATGAGAAACAATTACTGTCTGAATAGAGCTTTAGCTACATTTCAGCTAACCTATTACATGGTAGCACATGAGTCATGGATGTTAGCAAGACAAATTAACTATTTTTTGTCTTTTGGATAATTAGCTGTAAATTCAGTGCACAGGTGTGGTGGCTCCTGCCGTTTCTACTAAGAATCACGCTTGAAGTCTTGGGGTTTTGAAAAATCGACTTTATTATCAGAGATAATGCAGTCAAGAGTCACTATAGAGAATCTCCCGAGTCTACATACTCTTTTATACAGTTTTCCTTTAAGGCGTGTTCCATACATTTCCTATTTCATAGTCATTGTTGACCTTCTTTTGGCTGTGTCTCCATCTGCTTCCTGGAGCAGACAATATTCCTCAAATTAAGAGACCCTATCATGTCAAACCAGGATGTGCAGTTTTACCTTAAACCATATGTCTGGACATTCCATTCTTCTGCAGGTCTCTACACACCCACAGGCAGATACATGATTATAATAGTAGAATAACTTGATGCATAATTGGCATTGATTATACTTGATTAATTTACATTTTGATTAATAAAACTCTTCTACATTAGCTTAGTCTTTTGTTCATCACCACTCACTTCCACACCAAGACAAACACAACTGGAAAGGGAGGGACGGCTTCACTTCTGTGGCTCTCTGCCTTTCTGGGATGTGCCAAACTGTGTGTGCTACACTGTTGTGCTGTGCAGAGATGCATAGGGGAGAAAGGCATAGGAACTCGACAGTCTCTCAACATTTCCCGACCCACCTTGTTATTTTGATTTTTTTGTTCACAAAAACACACACACACACACACACACATGTTGTTTTTTATGGTTTACGGGGACTTTCCATAGGCGTAATGGTTTTTATACTGTACAAGCTGTATGTGCTATTGCCCTACACCTACACTACACCTAAACTTAGCCCTCACAGGAGACTGTGCATTTCTATTTTCCCTCAAAAAAACTCACTCTGTATGATTTATAAGCGTTTTAAATTATGGGGACACTGAAAATGTCCTCATAAATCACCTTCTCCTTGTAATACCTGTGTCATACCCATGTCATTATACAAATTTGTGTCCTCATAAACCACATAAACATGCCCACACACACACACACACACACACACACACACACACACACACACACGCATTAAAAAAATATTTTCTGAAGGATTTTAAACATTATATTTAATGTTAAAATTTAAGGTTAGACACTGGGGACATGTACAAATGCTATATTTTCAGTGTTTTAGGTCGTTTTTAATATATTTTTTTTAATTTTATGTTTTAAAATTGCAGTTCAATTTATGTGCAGGACACTTTGCTTAATAATAAAGTGTATTGTATAGTACATTTGTATGCATGTTTGTCCCTATAATGTCATGGGGACAGAAATGGTACCCTCTCGGTGGAATGGCCCATATACAGTAGGCCTACACATATTCATTTAGTAAAAAAAAAAAAAAAAGAACTCCCAGGAAAAAGGACACTTTCTCTCAAAGATTAAAAGGGGCAGGTGCTCAAGCCCACTTTGATGTCTATGTATGCATGTGCCTGACTGACAGACATCCGCTGGATGGAACAGGTGCTGTTCAACAGCAGACTATATAATGTTGTTATATTTTGTTTTCATGTTCAATTTTCCACATGATTTTAAAATGTTTTTCTATATCACCATTTACTCGATTGTTCTGTTGTGTCACCTTTTAAAAAAAAGTGTCATATCAAAGAAGTAAAACAACATAGACAAACTGCAAATTGATTATTAACAAATTTAACATAGGCTTATATGATTACTGACATACATGATTTAGAAATTGTGTTACAGACAGGGCTTAATTTGTACCTTGACAAATCGGATCTGGCTTCGGCACCTCCGAAATCCGATCTCGCACCTCATTTTGTCAGACCCCCCTCCTCTCACGCCAATGAAATACGTTAGTGCTGACCTATATTGTACATATATGAAAAATCCTTTATAATGACTGCGCTTGCGGCACATCTACATTTGAAATAAAGAACCTGAGCGCGCAAAAGAGGCAACATGTAAACTGCTCTCACAAGACATAATTCATGGATCCAATAGCCTATACACATGCGTTTTCTTTCTCAACTGTTCACATTTACTTAAGAAAAAGCTTGCGGCCTCGTTTATAATGTGCATATGCTTAAATCCACACCAGTGCTCATATTTATAAAAATGTCTTTGACGTGAAAAAGTGCTTAGCGTCAACGTCAGGGTGTGAGCATACACACTTTTTATTGTCAGAGTACTGCAGGTTTTTGAAAATGTAAGCTATTCTTGCAGCTCAATGTTCTAAATTATTATGATTGGTGATATTTTATATATTAATTAGGAGTCGTTTACAAGGCAGAGAGCTGAAACCATTCAATTGCACGCAAGTTTAAGATAATTTGCGATTCATAGATTTCACATCTGAAAGAGACGCTTACGCGCAATTTCTGTTCGTATGTTTATACTATGAATTGCACGTACGCATATCTGAGAAATGATTGTAAGATCAAATTTAGAATGGTTGAATGCTCCGTTACCTCTCCCTCCTCTAATCACATGCCGGATCCATCCCCCCGCTTTGTTCCGGGATCTCGAAATGTATAAATTAAGCACTGGTTACAGAATATGTACTGAAATTCTGGTGATGTCAGAGTAGTGTCTGTACTTTGAGGCACTTTCCATACTTTTGCATTCAGGCAGGGGTGCCACTGCTGGACAAGAACAAAACTTAAACTGAATTGAGCTGGATAATGACACTGTTGTCTTCTCTAGAGCCTTTAATATTCTTCACACAAATCACAATGACAGTGATACACACACTACAATATTAACACATACAGTACATACAGTTCATTATGTCATATCAGGAATCTGTTATTTATAATTTAACCCTGAAAATAAGCAAAACGTTTCGTATTTTAATCATTGTAAAAAAAAAAAAAAGTATTAAGAATTATTTTAAAGTCGGCACTATTTCTGTGTTACTAATCAAGTAAGTCAGTTTGTGATTGATTATGTTTGGCTGTTATAACATAAATCATCTGGCTTCAACTGTGAAAATAAAATACATTTTATAAACTTTTAAAATGTTTATGTATAAATACAACATGTATTTGGCACAGTGTTTATCCAGGGCAATTTTGACAAGAGCAGGGCACTGAACACAATGTACAGCATTGACCAGCAGAAGACATGTAAAATGAAACAAGAAAATTTGTGATAGTGATAGTCTAAAGGGTGATATATGGTCACACATACATATGTGCACATCACTGTTAAAACATTAAATACAATAAAAATGTATATGTATATGTATTATTGGGTTTGTAACTCTATACAGTACTTAACATTCTAAATAAAATGTTAGTAATTTAGATGTACAGTGTTCCACGATAGTCATAATAGCTTGAATAATTGGATCAGATGCAGTTGACAACATGCTTAGGGTGGGTGTTCATTATATTAATTCACAAAAAAAAACTAAACAAAAAAACTTCTTGTTTGTACAAACATTACACCATAAATATGCGTGTTAAAATCACACTCTTTCTCACAGTTTTTCACAATTCATTGCTAAAGCCAAACTAGCATTTTGTATTTATCAGTAGTACATAATTAAGTTTTGATGTTTTGTGAAACATTTACTCTTGATGCAACACATGAAGTGAAAACTCTTGTGCGCACTGCTCTAATATTTAATCCATAGATTAGAGGATTGAATATAGGTGGGACTATCACCAGTTCAAGAGCCAAAAAATTACGCAAACTCTCTGAAATGTCATTTGCACCATATCTACTATACATGGCATCAAAAAGCATTGCAATAGTGAAATTTATAAGTGAAAATATATGTGGCAAACATGTTTGCCAGAATTTTCTTCTGTTTTCTAAAGATGCTTTACATGCAAAGATCAGTTTAATGTAAGACACAATGATAAAAAATATAAAGCTACAAAATACAACAGTAAATGCATATCCAAAGACATTATTGACAAAAGATGATACACAAGACAGTTTTACAATTGACCAGTTATCACAATATAATTTGTCAATGTGATATTTACAAAAGGGCCTCAACATTGATAACAGCACTGTTGCAGCTAACAAGGATTTTGGAAAAATCCACGAGAACATAATTAATTTCACACAGGTATTTTTAGTTAATTTGGAATGATAGTCTAAAGGGTTGCATATGGCTATGTATCTATCATACGACATCACTGTTAATATTGTGAACTCAAAAAGTAAAGAGCTGTAGATAACAAAGGTTTGCAAAGCACACATGTGAGAGGAGATCACATATGAATCTAATATTAAATCAGACAGAATTTTAGGGTAGAATCCTGAAGCGCCATAAACCCCATTTATACACATATGACACAAGAATATGTACATTGGTTCATGAAGAGCTTTCTCCATTATAATGACCATAACAAGACGAATATTAATCGACAATATAAGTAGATATAAGGCAAGAAAGCAAATAAAATATACATGTCTATATGATTTAGTTTCTTTTGGCACCATAAGTGTCAGTATCACAGGATAAGACATGTTATCCATCATGTTATTCATAGTACAGTCCTTCCAATCACATGAAATTAACAAACATTATGCAGTACAACCAAACATAACACAATATTAATCAAACGTCACTTAAACAATCTAACTAAAACAGACATTTCATGAGGTTTAAATTACCATTATTGCCTAAGGAAATAAAGCAGCCATGGTCAGAAAAAAGCAAAGTAAATGTACAGTATCCACAGATGGGTGTGTCACAACTGAAAGTAGTGAGGTCTTGTTTGGTTTTATATTTACTGATTTGTCATCAGGGAAATATATAAGAGACATGCTACATTTCTTGGGATTAATTAGAGGCTTAAAACTTTGCACGTTAACACTTTAAAATGAACAAATGTCAAATATACTAAAAATACTTATGCAAACAGCCCCACGTATGCTGTAAAAGGTAGGGTAAACCCAAGGATGTTGCTCACTTAGGTAGGGTACTGTCACGAATCGTGTCCATGCACTTCAGTTTGCTCACCACCAGATGTTGTCTTCTCTTTACATTGCCTCTCACATCACACAGACTTGTACAGGTCACTCCAGACTACAGTTCCCATGATCCATTGCACTGATTGCAAACACACAGCTGAATGCATTGATTACACCTACACAGCTGAATCCATTCAGACACGCTTTATGAGCCTTGGACTTCCTTTTTCAGATCGCCGAGTATTGTTTAGCGTATAACACTCTCCTAGCGCTAGCTACTTGACGGGGCAGCCGTGGCCTAATGGATAGAGCGTTGGACTTGTAACCCGAGGTTGTGGGTTCGAATCTCTGCTCCGGCAGGAATTGTCCATGACTGAGGTGAGACCCTTGAGCAACCCCCAACTGCTTCCCGAGCGCTGCAACATTGACTGCCCACTGCTCCAGGTGTGTGTGCGCATTTGGATGGGTTAAATGCAGAGAACGCATTTCACTGCTGGTTATACTCTGTATAATTGTGTATATGACAAATAAAAAATAATTATTATTCTCTACGGAGCCTACTTAGTTGTCATAGTCTTGCCTGCTTTCTCATGTTTTGATTCTTGCCCGTGTTTCCTGGATTAACCCTTTGCCTTGCTGTTCGGACTCTGTTTGCACCTCGCTTGGACTATTGCTTGGATATTGTTCACCGATCGAAGACCCAAGCTTGCTCTAGGATTACTGTTTGTCTGGCCTGTGTTGTACCTTTTTGCCATTGTCAGAACGTTGCCTGTTTAACGACCACGTCTCTGAATAAAGCTTTGTAAATGGATCTGCACATTTTGTCGGCTCCATTACAGAATACTCGGCCACACGAGGATCCAGCAACTTTTCTGATGAACACTGGCCAGGTATGGACATTGCAAGACTGCTATTAACTCTCAAGCAGGGCACACGATCACTCGAGAGCTATATTCAAGAGTATTTAGAGATCGCTTATTATTCTGATTTGCCTGACTGTGTGCTTATAATTTTTTTTGTGAGGGCATTAACCAGCCACACAAATCAAGATTAATCCTTGAAGGTCCCCGTTTGTCTCTAAGTGATTTTATGGACTATGCTTTATTGACTGTTGATTTAGTGTTCACTGTGGGTGTCGTGAAGGAACGTGACACCACACTCACTCATGTAATAGCGGTCACACTAGAGTACGAGCACAAAATGGCAGCCACAACAACACCCTGTCAAGTCATGGCTGATCTTCATGAGCCAAGTTAAGTTACAGCTGGTCTTCATGAGCCAAGTCAAGTCACCATTGATCTTCATGAATCCAGTCAAGCTACAGTTGTTCTTAATGAAACAAGTCAAGTTACAATAGATCATCGTCAGTCCAGCCAAGTCACAGTTGATCGTCATGAGTCAAGTCACAGTTGATCGTTGTGAGCCAAGTCAAGTCACAGTTGATCGTCGTGAGCCAAGTCAAGTCACAGTTGATCGTCGTGAGCCAAGTCAAGTCACAGTTGATCGTCGTGAGCCAAGTCAAGTCACAGTTGATCGTCGTGACCAAGTCAAGTCACAATTGATCGCCGAGAGCCATGTTAAGTCACAGTTGATCTTCGCGAGTCCGGTCAAGTCACCGCTGATCGTCGTGAGTCCGGTCAAGTCACCGTTGATGTTCATGAGTCCAGTCAAGTCACCGTTGATGTTCATGAGTCCAGTCACGTCACCGTTGATGTTCATGAGTCCAGTCACGTCACCGTTGATCGTCATGAATCAAGCCACATCACAGCTGATCACCCAGAGTCTCGTCACCTCTCGGCTGATCTGCCAGTGTCTCGTCACGTCTTGGCTGATCTTCCAGAACCACGGCATGTCTCGTCCGATCTGCCAGAGCCTCTCCATGTCTCGTCTGGCCTTCCAGAACCAATTCACATCATGTCTACCACCCCAGAGCCACATCCTGTTGCGGTTGTTGTACTGCAACCCTCCACTCTCCTATCAAGGGAAACTGTCATCAAGCGTCAGAGGTTGACATCCAGTGTGGAGGATCCACCGCTGGTGTCAGCACGCACTGCTGGTATTTAGGGCTGGAGCTAACAATAATTTTTATTGTCGACTAATCTATTGATTATTTTTCAATTAATATTAATATAGTTATTATTATTTTCTTGATTATGTATTTAGTTAAACTATCAATAAATAATAACAGTAACTTCTGCTGTTAATTTTTTTATGTTTTATTCAAACGTTTTCTCATAATTCAAACTTTTCAAAAATAACAAATTATATCAAGAAAGAGAAAGAAAATTAACAAAAAAGTGAGACAAAATAATTAATAAAAAAGAATTACAGGGCAGTGATACAATAAATAGAAATGCAGACTATGACTGCATTCACAGTTAATGTTTGTGACTGACTGCAGTTGCTTACAGGTGAGAGACTTGAAAGGTTTTATTTATTCAGCAGATTAAAACATCTGCTTGAATACATATCTGTATGAATGAACAGCTGAAGTCACAACCGCATTCAGGACACTTGAGCGACAGAATTGAAAAAGGCGTCATAACACCGGGAAGTTTCATCACAGCTGACAGCCTGTTTTTAAATAAAGGAGCCCAGCCGAGGCTTGTACTATCTATCACACAGTAAAACAACTAACAATGACTTTAAACACTTTGTTAGCGAATCCAGAGACCTTGTTTGGTGCTCACGTCTCAAGGCTCACGCGATCGCACCCATGGCACTGATGGCAGCTCCATTGGATCTTAAGATGAACACGAATCATTTCTCCTTCTCCGTCTCTGTGGGTGAATTAAACCCATCATAATCAAATCATGTAGGAATTTAGGATAAAATCCAGTGGCTCCATATAATCCATTTAAACACAGATTGCATAGAAAAATGTACATTGGTTGATGAAGGGCTCTCTCCAAAACAATGACCACACAAAGGCAACTGTTCAAAAACAACATTAGACTATAAATAAAGAAAAAACATGTGAAATATATGTCTATATGATTTAGAGCCTTAAGGTTCCATCAATGTATTGCAAAATCAGTAGTATTAAATCTTATTATTAAAACAATTAAATCTCAAGTAACTGATAAACATCAATGTCTTTTACCAAGCTTAAAATATAACACAAAACTGCTAATACTAGCCAACTATTACCATGCCAGAGTCCTCATCTTGCATGTCCACAAGCACAACGTGGCTCTAAAGACAACTGACATGCTTATAAAAGCCTTTTTCCTCACAGCAAATTCTCAGGGAGACTCGAGCATACACACCTCAAGGATTAATTAACAAAATGTATTTATCATAAATACGTGATTTTCAGTATAAATTAGCATTTTTTTGTATATTCCTGAAACACATGCAAAAGAAATTTGAAAGTAAACAGATCTAAAATCTGAAAATATACACTGAAGACAAACAGAATTCAACAGATTGTTACATAAAAATGCATGTAGCTTTTATTCAATTAATTTCCACTTGTAGTTATTAATTGAACTTTTTTTTTTTTTAAGTAACCCAGATATTTATTAAAAAGTAATGCGTTACTTTAGGTAATAGAAAAAGTAATCAGATTACATAACTCGGGTTACTTGTAACGCGTTAACCCCAACACTGCAGAGCACACATGTGAGAAGAGGTTACGTATGAATCCAATATTAAATCAGAAAGAAATTTATGATAAAAACCTGATAGAAATCTATCTCAGATTCTGCTCTAAACTATAGAAAGCCCTTTTACTGTCACGTTTCTGTTGTAGTTGGTTTGGTTTCATGTGTTCCAGCTTGCCTGTGTTCCCTTGTTTGTTTCCATGGTTTTTGATTAATTAGCTCCACATCTGTTTCTGTTTCTCCCTGATTACGTTCCTAGTGTACAAAGCTTGTGTTCTCCCCTGTTCTTTTGAATTAGTTCACACTGCAGGCTAAAGTGGCCCAAATCCGATAATTTTTTTGACCAAATGTGACCCATATATGATTTTGTTATGACAGTCTGAACTATGATTTTGTTATGACAGTCTGAACTAGTGATGGCGAAGTGAATCATTCTGAACCAGTGAAGCTTTCAACCCAATTGTATCTTTTTAAAACGGTTCATGCTGTGGTCTTAAAAATGAATAACACCTGCCAAAGTTCTGTGATTCAATTACAGCTGCTGGTTTCACATCTGGTTCTTCTACTGATTCCTTGTTTTAATTTATTGTATAAAAATAATAGCCATTGTCAAAGTCATTTATTTGTGTCGCTGTACTGCCACAAAAATAATTAAAATATATCAAACATAAACTCATTAATTAAATCTGTGATCTGTCAATGTTACCTCTGCCTCAGTACTTAGACTGTTATTTCATGGGCAAAGTTAATTTGACTATAATATATAAATTATGATAAAAAGAAAACATTGCTAACGCATTATAATGTAATGTAAAGAAAACGGCATTGAGGTTCGCTTCATTTGAAGCAGATACTGAAGCAGTCACGTGGTTTTCAGGTGAATTAAGCTTTGGACGTCATAAATCACGCGCTTTTCTCAAAACGAATCAAGCTCCGATACAGTGCTTCGACGTATCGTTTTTTTGATACAAGCTTCGAAGCCTCACTGTCGAACATCACATCACTAGTCTGAACAGCACAAATTAGATTTTTTTCAAATCAGGCCCAGAACATATTCATATGTAGCTTCATATGTGGTAAATCGGATAGATATCTGATGTTTTGAAATGCGACTTAAGTCTGAATGGCCATGACTTAGTTCACACTGCAGGTCTTTAATGCTCAGATCTGATTTTTTCAAATCAAATCAGACTGAAATTTAGGGTAAAACCCTAATTTTACCCTAACCCCGTTTACACAAATGAAACTAAGAATAATTAAAAATGTTACATAAGTACATATATGGGCTATACATGTGTTTTTATTTAGGTTTGTGACTCTCCAATACTTAATTATATTTAATAAAATGTTAGACATTAAGATAAACATTGTTCCAACGTGACAGTCATACAGCTTCAAGAATTGGATCAAATGTCATTGACAACATGCTTCAGGCTGTGTTCATTAGATTAATTCACAACAATTTTTCCCTAGTTTGTACATACATCATATCATAAATATGCTTGCTAAAATCACATTATTTCTCAAATTGTCACAGTTCATTGCTAAAGCCAAACTAGCATCTTGCACATATCAGTTTTAGTACATAATTAAGTTTTGATGTTTTGTGAAATATTTACACTTGATGCAACACATGAAGGGAAAACTCTTGTGCGCACTGCTCTAATATTTAACCCATAGATTAGAGGATTGAACACAGGTGGGACTATCAAAAGTTCTAGAGCTAAAAAATTACGCAAACTCTCTGGAATGTCATTTACACCATATCTGCTATACATAACATCAAAAAGCAAAGCAAAAGTAAAATTCATCAGTGATAATATATGTGGAAGACATGTTTGCCAGAATTTCCTCCTGTTTTCTAAAGATAATTTACATGCAGAGATCAGTTTAATGTAAGTCACTATGATAAAAACTATAAAGCTCAAAAATATAACAATACTGGCATATCCAAAAACATTGTTAACAAAACTTGATATACAAGACAGTTTTACAATTGACCAGTTGTCGCAATATAATTTGTCAATGTGATATTTACAAAAGGGCCTCAGGTTCGATAACAGCGCTGTTGCAACTGACAAGGAGTTAGAAACAATCCATGAAAACATAATTAATTTCATACAGGTGTTTTTAGTTAATTTGGAATGATAGTCTAAAGGTTTGCATATGGCTACAAATCTATCATAAGCCATCACTGTTAATATTGTGATCTCAGAAAGTAAAGAGCTGTAGATAACAAAGGTTTGCAAAGCACACATGTGAGAGGAGATCACATATGAATCCAAAATTAAATCAAACATAATTTTAGGGTAAAATCCAGAGGCTCCATAAACCCCATTTACACACAGAATACCCAGAAATATGTACATTGGTTCATGAAGAGCTTTCTCCATGATGATGACCATAAGAAGACGAATATTAATTAACAGTATAAGGAGATATAAGGCAAGAAAACAAGTAAAATATACATGCCTATATGATTTAGTATCTTTTGGCACCATAAGGGTCAATATCACAGGATAAGACATGTTATCCATCGTGGTATGGATAACCCTCAAGTCATATGAAGCAAATGACAACGCAAATACAAACGTGCAAGAAAAAAAGTTCAGATAAACATTTAAAACAGTGTATAACTCATTACACTGAAGTATCCTCTGTTGGCTACAGGAATGACAGTAAGAGTCTCTCACAAGTAAACAGATTCAGAGCTGGTTATGATCTCAACTGAATGTTGAGAGGTCTGGTTGGTTTTTATAAGCTTTTTATCATTAGGGATATCTATGTTCCCGAAATCTCTTGGGCATAATTAATTACTTATGGAAAAAAACTTTTAAAACTTTTAAAATATGCAAATATACTAATTCGCCTTCACTTTATTCTCTTTATACATTTTTGTATTGAATTAAAAGCTTAAAAAATAAATACAAATTTGTACATACATGATTATTACAAATTGTTGTAGTCCAAATTGTGCTGATTATAGTGTAGTCAGACTTTAGCAATTAAGATGTTTATAAGAAATTGAGAAAAGCATAGATAGTCAGGGCATGTCAATACTTCTCCAGAGCCCCAAAATTCTGTTTTATTTATTTATTTAAACCTTTTGTGTACATTTCTCCTGGGGAAAGTTATCAAGTATCCTAGGTTAAACATGAATTCAAATTTTTGCTGAACAGTTTTATTGTAAACCTGTCAGCTCTTTGAATCAATAACGGTTTGCTAAAACCTATAGACTGACAGCAGGGACGTGCACAGACATTTTGAGGGGCATGGGCTCAAGTGGAAAAAAAGGGTCACTTCTCATATTTATTAAAAAAATTCTGAACAAAACTTTAAATATAACTTACAACCCAATTTATTTTAATCCCCTAAAGCCCGATTCGGACGGTAATTGTTGGGAACACACATACTGGGTGTTGGGTGTTGGGTGTTTCTCATATGGACGTCTGTAAAAATACATTTGAATATCACCTCAGTGATAAAACTCATGGATTTGGATGGCAATTTATTCACAGTGGAGGAGCAAGTTCTGCTGTAAATAAAAATATTTTTTACAAATTTATTCTTATTATTGTGTAAAATGTATAAAAAATACTTATGTAAAATGTTTTCTTATTACAAGCATATTTTTGTTATGGAAGCAGAGCTCACACAGAGGGTAAGTACAAAAACAGGTGTTTATTTGAACAGCAGAGTAAAGCAAAGATGAGTAGAACTTCAGAATAGATTTAACTGATTTAGATGGGATGATGGTGGTAAATATTTGGCTTGCCAGGAACCCGTGGAATGGAGAGTAGCTCACACCTCGTGAGGAGATAGGAATACTGCTGGAGATTGTTGGAGGGAACAGGACGACGGAGACAGGAAGACACAGTGCTGGAGACGAGACAGGAGGTTAATAATATCAGGTAGGGTACAGGTAAGCAGCTTGGAAAGTTTGGAATGAGTCCACTTCATAGGAACGAGATCGGACATCTGACTGTGGTGAGGTGTGAGCTTATAAGGAGTGTGGTGATGAGGTGCTGATAGAGAGCAGGTGTGTTCCATAGGTATTCAGGTGAGGGTGTGCATTGTGATTGGCTGACATGGGAGCCTGGCCGATCTGTGACATTACCCCACTCTCCACAGCCCGCTCCAGAGGCCCGAGGGCCCCGACGACGTGGTGGTCTACCTCTTCCCCTAGGGGCTGGCCGATTTGGGTTGAGTGGAATTCCTCGAGCAGGGTTGGGTCTAAGATGTCATTCCTGGGAACCCATGATCTCTCTTCCAGGCCATAGCCTTCCCAGTCTACAAGGTACTCCAACTGACCACCATGACGCCGGGAATCTAGGATTTCCTTCACCTCGTAGATGGCGCCATCCTCCAGAATCAATGGGAGAGGGGGTTCTTCATTCGGACCAGGCTCTGTGGAAGGAGAAACAGGAGGGTGGTAAGGTTTTAACAGTGAGACATGGAAAGTGGACTGGATCTTGTATTGTGGAGGGAGTTGTAATTAGAAGGTGACTGGGTTGATTTGTCTCAGGATGGTGAAGGGGCCAACATATCTGGGACTTAATTTCTTACAGGGCAGGCACAATCTGATGTCCCTTGTTGACAGCCAGACCTTCTGTCCAGGTTGGTAATGGGGGGCTTCGGACCTACGAAGGTCTGCTGTCATTTTGTCATTCATACCTTCTCGCTCTCTCGGAACCAGTAGTCCACTGATGGTATTTCCGATGGTTCCCCAGACCAGGGGAACAGGGGTGGCTGGTAACCGAGTACGCACTGGAAGGGAGTGAGTCCAGTGGATGGTTGGCGTAGGGAATTCTGAGCGTACTCGGCCCAGCCAATGAACTGGTTCCAAGAGTCCTGGTGGCCATGGCAAAAGGTTCGTAGGAAGTGGCCGATTTCCTGGATTTTTTCTCTGTTTGCCAGTTTGTCTGGGGATGATATCCGGACGACAGACTCACGGTCACACCTAGGAGTTTGAAGAATCTCTTCCAGACTCGGGAGACAAATTGTGGGCCCCGATCCGACATGATGTCTTCTGGTATGCCAAAATATCTGAAGACGGAGTTGAACAGTAATTCAGCAGTCATCATAGCCTTAGGCAGGCCTCTGAGGGGGAGGAGTCGACAATACTTAGAAAATCGGTCCACAATTACCAGTATGCATGTGTTACCATCCAAATCTGGCAGGTCAGTAATGAAATCTACCCCCAGGTGTGACCATGGCCGGTTGGGAACGGGCAACGGGAGGAGCTTGCCTGCTGGTAAGTGGCGAGGGCATTTTGAAATGGCGCAGTCCGTACAGCCTTGGTCGAACCTTCTGACATCCGTGGCCATGTTTGGACACCAGTAGCAGTTTTTCAGCAGCGAGAGGGTGTTGTTTGCCCGGGATGACCAGTGCCCAGGGATGCATGTATGGAGTGGATGAGGGGAGTGCGCGGAGTTCGGGTGACATACTGTACCCCTGGTGGACAGCGCAGCGGAGTGGCCATGGAAATATTGGAGGAGGTGTTAGTGTCGGGGTTCCATTGTATGGGGCAGACAATGAGTTTTTCGGGGATGATGGGTTCTGGTTCCTCTTCGGTTTCCTCTGGAGTGTGTAGACAGGATAGAGCATCGGCTTTGGTGTTCTTGGGTCCTGGACGGTAAGATATAGTATAGTTGAACCTGGTGAAGAAGAGAGCCCAGCGGGCCTGATGGTGTTGAGCCTTTTGGCTTCTCGCAAATACTGTAAGTTCTTGTGGTCAGTCAGAACGGTGAACGGATGTTGTGAACCCTCCAACCAATGCCTCCATTCTTCAAGGGCTAACTTGATGGCTAGAAGTTCCCTGTTGCCGATGTCACAGTTTCTCTCCGCCGGGCTGAGTTTCCAAGAAAAGAAGGCACATGGATGGAGTTGGACTGGAGTCCCCTGCTGCTGGGATAAGATGGCTCCTACGCCTGTGGTTGAGGCATCAACTTCTACAATGAATGGTTTACAGGGATCTGGATGAATGAGGATGGGAGCATGAGTGAATGCGTCCTTAAGGGTTTCGAATGCTTCCTTTGCGGCTGGTGTCCAGGACAGAGATCGGGCTTGTTCCGTAAGAGGCTGGTGAGGAGGGGCTGGTGATGGTACTGTATTTTTGAATAAAACGTCGGTAGAAGTTGGAGAACCAGAGGAATTTTTGGAGTTCCTTTATGGTGGAAGGGACTGCCCAGGTCTGAATGGCGTCCACCTTCCCTCGTCCATTCAGATGCCACCACTGTCGATGTTGCAACCTAAGAATTGGACTAAGGGTTGATGGAAGGAACACTTCTTAGCCTTGAGGAACAGATGGAATTCTCGTAAATGTTGGAGGACCTCCGCAATGTGGTGGCAATGTTCGGCCAAGCTCTGAGTGTTATTAGGATGTCATCAATGTAAACCAAGACGAACCGGTGTAGAAACTCTCGGAGCACCTCATGCATAAAGTCCTGGAATACGGAGGGGGCGTTGATAAGGCCATACGGCATGACGAGACATTCGTAGTGGCCGGTAGGCATCACAAATGCCGTCTTCCACTCAGCCCCCTCACGTATCCGGATGAGGTTATATGCACTGCGGAGGTCCAGCTTGGTGAAGATGGTGGCTCCGCGGAGATGTTCTAGAGCTGCTGGGATGAGAGGAAGAGGATATCGGAACTTGACGGTGATTTTGTTTAGTGCCCGATAATCTATGCAAGGCCGCAAGCCTCCGTCCTTCTTGGCCACGAAGAAAAAGCTGGAAGCAGCAGGGGACGTTGAAGGGCGGATGTAACCTTGCTGGAGTGCCTCTTCAATGTACTCCTCCATGGCCTTCTGTTTGGGTAGTGATAGTGGATATATTTTTCCCCTGGGCACTGGCTCACCTGATACCAGACCTATTGCACAGTCCCATGGCCGGTGGGGAGGTAGTTGAGAGGCTCTCTGCGGGCAGAAGATGTGCCATGGGTAAGTTGGGTTTGCTCATCGAAGCAGGATTGCATGCGGGTGGAATAACGGATTGAGAGTTGGATTAGGTTTTCCAATCACATGTATCATTATACCTGGCGAGTTGCAATCACAATCTGGGTTCTATCCCCTGACGATAGGTGGTGAGACGTGATCGCTCATTCCATCCACTTGCTGCAGGGAGAGTTCAGAAGTGAAGAGCATATTCATGGATGGATCTTTTACCTTGAGGGAGATGGTATAGCTGGTCACTGACGGAAGAATCATTTGTAGGGCGGCCAAAGACTTCACGGAAGTGGGTGATGAAGCTATTGTGCATCTGGGTGACGGGTCCTATTTGTGACCAAATAGTTTTGGCCCACTAGAGAGCCTTGCCGGTCAAGAGGGATATGATGAATGGACAATACAGGACAATAAGAGTGGCCTAGCCAGTCTCCAGTCCTGGACCCAATAGAAAATATATGGAGGGAGCTGAAACTCTGTGTTGCCCAGCGACAGCTCCAAAACCGGAAAGATCTGGAGAAGAACTGTATGGAGGAGTGGGCCAAAATCCCTGCTGCTGTGTTTCTGAACCAAATATTAAGTTCTATTTTTCTATTGTATCAACTACTTATTTCATGCAATAAAATGGAAATTAATTATTTAAAAATCATACAATTTGATTTTCTGGATTTTTTTCATTCTGTCTCTCACAGTTGAGGTGTACCTACAATTAAAATTACAGATCTCTCCATTTTTTGTAAGTGGGAAAACTTGAAAAATTGGCAGTGTATCAAATACTTATTTGCCCCACTGTATGTGGCAAACATGTTTAATAGTCTTAGGAAAATCTCATTTTTCATGGTATCTTCAGATTTGAAATTTAAACTAATGAGACATGTGACTTTCAACCCAATACTTTTCTGGATTGCTCCAGGACTTATTTCATGTATTTTTATATGAATTAAATTAAACTAGTTTAAATTAATTCGTTTTCTAAAGATGCTTTACATAAAGAGGTCAGTTTAATGTAAGAAACAATGATACAAATAATAAATCTCAAAATTATATATTAGTTGAATATTCATAAAAAAAAAAAAAAGCTGTAACGGGGCCGACAAGACAAGACACTTGGCGTGCGGATCCATGTGCAAGCTTTTATTATTAGGCATGGTCAAAAACACAGGCAAGGTCAACAACTGGAAAACAGGTATATTGAGGGCAAGGCAGATGAGTGCTCCAGTAAACGGGCATGGTCTTCGATTGGCAAAAAATATCCAGAGGGCTTGACAAGAGGGGTAATCCAGGTAAGAGGCAGGAGATCAGAAACCAGACACAGAGGCAACATGAAAAGACTAGACTAAACTAAAATGAGACACGGGAAACTAGAAAAGGCTCCGTAAAGCAGCTAACACTTGGAGAGTGAAAAACGCAGAACAATAAAGGAGACTGAACACAAAAACAAACACGGAAAGGCTTGGTACGTAGCTAACATTAGGAGAATGCCAAATGCTAAACAATACTCGGCCGAGAGGAAGAGGAAGTCCATGGTTTAAGTAGGTTGTGTGATCAGTGCAATCAGCTGTGTGTTCAGAGCAATCAGCAGTTTGTTCAGTGCAATCAGCTGTGTGTTCAGTGTGTGTATCGTCAGTGCAATGGGTGATGGGAATTGTAGTCTGAGGTGGAGTGCAACAGTGAGTGTAGTGCAAGAGTCCATGTGGTGAGCGAGTGACCTCTGGTGGGGAGTTAAGGGAAGCCCAGGAACCGGATTAGTGACAGAAGCAAATAAAATATACATGTCTGTATGATTTGGTTTCTTTTGGCACCATAAGTGTCAGTATCACAGGATAAGACCTGTTATCCATCATATTATTCATAGTACCATCCTTCCAATCACATGAAATAAACAAACATTATGCAGTACAACAAAACATGACACAATATTAATCAAAAGTCACTAAAACAACCTAACTTACACATACATTTCATGAAGCATAAAAGACCATTGTTGCCTAAGAAAATAAAGTAGCCATGGTCACAAAAAAAGCAAAATAAATGTACAGTATACACAGATGGGTGTTTCACAACTGAAAGTAGTGAGGTCTTGTTTGGTTTTATATTTACTGATTTGTCATCAGGGAAATATATAAGAGACATGCTACATTTATTGGGATTAATTAGGATCTTAAAACTTTGCACTTTAATACTTTAAAATTAATAATTGTCAAATATACTAACAATACTTGTGCGAACAGCCTCACTCATGCTTTAAGGTATGGTAAACGCAAGGATTTTGCTCACTTAGGAAGGGTACACCCAAGGGTTATATGCAGTATGTTTATAATTATGTTGTCATTTTAGATTCTTTATAAGGTGAATTTTGACCTTTAACCTGTAATATGGATGTTCCCTCGAAGCATAGTTAGGCAAATATGGTTGCGAGTTTCGACATTACCAACGTAGTTCAATGATTTGGTGTTTCCCAAATCCATAGTTTCAATGAACATTCACAAACATCATTGACAAGTTGTGTGGCTAGAAATACAGATCTTGACCTGTGGTTAGAAGCATTTATTGTTAATATGACATATGTGGTTAAATAGTTCATGGACTTGAACAAAATAAGCAAGTTAACGTAGTACAATCTGTATCTTTCATTCCATATACGTACAAATTTAATTCTACCTCCTTTGTTTTGTCAAGAGAATTAAGCACTGTTTTTGGAGAGCATGTATGTGTGTACTTGCTCTAGTACCACGGGGAAACCCCAGAGTGACTTAAGAAAATCTGCAAAATTAAGTAAAATAATGGCAGATAAAAATAGTGAAGCCGTCCTCAGCATTCGTTTCACCAAAACTCACGATACTGAGTAACTCAGAAAGTATGTATAATGATCAAGGAGAAATAACAGAGGTAAATCCACATCCAAGTGATATTTCTTTTATTTTTGATATACTGTATATTAATAAATATAGATTTTAGATATACTGTAGATAATCACTATACAGATTTTGGAATTACTTACTAGCATCATATTAACATTGTCCATTGGTGCTGGAATGAATAGAATAGAATGGCAAAAATAAAAAATTATAATAAACCGAGTGTCTAAATAAACACGTATGTCACAAAAAAAACACACGTCTTCATTGAGAACATAATTCATATCCAAGCATATGAAGGCCTTATAATTATTATTAAAAACTACTACTCCTGGTTGACACTTGGCCACTGTGACCTGCCATAATTTAGAAAACAATACAAACTGTTAGTGTCATGATATTGTCATAACTTGCCATCAGTTATTTACAATAAACGTACAGTTTTTCCAAAAGCAAGGCAGTTTTTCATTGCAATGTAATAAATTATTTGCTTTCACATTGTACATGCAAGAAAAATAGAACAATAACGTAAGAATGTATCCTTTATTGTCTTCTGATATTAACAAAGGATTTCAAGATTCTTTTGCGTACTTCATGGAGTTTTAACCCATAGATAACTGGATTGACAAGAGGTGGCACAACAAGCATCTCTAGTGCCAAAAAATTTTGCAGATTCTCTGAGATATTGCTTGAGCCATATCTGCTGTACATGGCATCAAAAAACACAGCAACAACATAATTCATCACTGTAAACATATGAGGTACACATGTCTGCCAAAATTTCCTTCTGCACTCTAATGATGCTTTGCATGCCATGATAAGTTTTATATATGACAAAATAACAAAAACAGTCAAGCAAGAATAAAATGAAATTATAAAAAATCCATACATATTATTGATGACAGTTGACTCACATGAAAGTTTTACCATAGACCAATTGTCACAGTACAATTTATTAATGTGATATCTACACAGTTTCAGCCTATTTGACAACACAAGAAGAACGATCATGTAAACAAAGGGTAGAATCCAACAGAAGCAAAGTAAGACACTGCATGAAAATTTGTTCAGTTTTGTATGATAGTCTAAAGGTTGACATATGGCCACGTGTCTGTCATATGCCATTACAGTTATTGTTGTACAGTCACACATAACTGAAGTGTAGATCACAAAAGCTTGAAATGCACACATGTAAGAAGGAATCACATATGAATCCAGCATTAAATCATGTAGGAATTTAGGATAAAATCCTGCTGCTCCATAAATACCATTCACACACAGATTGCACAGAAAAATGTACATTGGTTCATGAAGGGCTTTCTCCAAGACAATAACAACACTTACCCAAGTGTTGACAAGTAGTATCATAATATAGAGCACCAAAAAGCATGTGAAATATATATGTCTGTATGATTTAGAGTCTCTTGGTTCCATCAGGGTGTAGGTAGGAAAATATGTTATATTGTCCATGTTCATCAAATAGGATCCATTAAAATCAACTTCTTAAAAGAAAAAAATCCAAAGACATTCAACCATTACCTTACACCTGTGGTCAAATCTTACAGTACATAGTCTCAAAATATGGAGGCTGTAATGACCACTGACCTGCTTATAAATAACACTTTTTCTCATGGCAACTGGTCTGTGAGGATCTAACAAATAAACCCTAGGGTTTTTTCTAAGAGCTTGTTTGGTCTTTGGTCCATTGCAGCATTTTTTTTTTTTTTGGAGAAGGTAAAGCTTTATAAATATTTTTCATAAAAAAGGCATGACCGTCATTGCAAAATGTTTATGGGTGTCTACTGTATATCATGACCCCTGCCCCAAACCATTAAGGACCAGATTTACTAAACGGGGCAAATTAGTGTGAGATCGCAATCCCATAATAGTACCGATAGGAGTTGAAAGTTGTGCAGTGATCTACTGACAAAGCACATTAAAGAACACCTGTCTGCACTGAAAGAGTTGAAATGTGGAAAAGCTTTGTGATACAGGAAAGATTGTAATATTTTCTACTCAGATTCATTTTTCATATTTAGGTATATATTTGGCTAGTACAAAAAAAGAAAAAAGTACAATCAAGGCCGCTTTGCTTCAGAGGTTCTGATTTCACATTTGGGCTATATTTTGTGATATAAATTTGGATGACAATTAATTTGAACCTGATATCAGAAATGAAATTATCTCAGAATGTCAGCTATCTTTTCAGTAAGAATTTTTAAGGATAAGTTGGCAGTATACTGTAACGTGTTGGTAGTATAAACACTCACGTGATGAAGAATAACTGGAAATAGACTTTAATAAACTCAGAGAAACATTACCTCACACTACAATAAATGAGAACAGACAGAGACAAAGGGAGAGCTCAGGGTTTAAGTACACAAAGCAAACAAAGGAACTGATGAGTTAATAAACAAAACAGAGCTGGATATAATGATGAATAAAGTCAACTCAGGAAAACTAGGTCACATGGAGCAGGGGCCCGTACCATGATGGTGGCTGAACAACCTCAGGGTTATAGGATTAGTTTTGAGTTGACAAAACCAAACCACTCCAATCTAGCTTTGCTGGTACCATGATGCTGATCATCAACTTTCTCAACTCAGACTTTGATCCTGAGTTTGTGGAGCATGTGCATATGAATGTGTGACATCAGTGGCAACAACCAATCACATGCCTTGCAACACAGAGCAAGCGTGATTCACTTTTCGCGAGAGGTCCAGCGAGATTCAAAACTCATTTGCTAAAGGTTAAGAAATAGAAGAATATGAGGAACTTAAATGCATTTACACTGAAGAAAGTACTTGTCCATGAAAGAGGAAAAATAACAGAAATGATCTTGCTCTTTCAGTGCAGTCGAAAGGGAAACTTGTGAAGTTAGTGAAGAAAAAAACTATAATTTTGACTTTTACATTGCCACACAAGAGAAGCTTAGGAGCAAAGTTCCCTCTAATTCTTTTTCTTGCTGAGCAAAACTTCTCTTTAATGGGCGGACATTTCGGCCACCTGAGCAAAGAAATTCTTTATACCAGACCTATACAGCGTGCACAAAAAAAAGTGTGTAACTTTTAAGTTTGATGTGCTATTTATATTTGATTTGACCTTTGACTAAATTATGTACATTTTAGGTTACCTTAGAATTTTTTTTTACAGTATAATACACTGCCATTCAAAATTTGTGATCAGTAAAGTTTGTTAAATAAGTTTCTTATGCTCATCAAGGCTGTATCTATTTGATAAAATACATACTGAATATTATTTCACAAAATAATATACTTTTTAAAATATAATTTATTACATTTAAATTATACATTTACATAATGTTATCTTGACAAGAAATGTGCAATGAGATTCATAATGAATGGTGCAATCCAACAGAAGTCAAGTAATACACCACGTGAAAATGTGTTCATCTTTGAGTGATAGTGAAAGGTCGATAATGGCCATATGCCATCACTGCTAATGCACAATATTCACACATTGCTGAAGTGGATTACAAAAAGGCATGCATACAAGAAGAAATCACATATGAATTCCGCGGCTCCACGTGGTCCATTTTCACAGATTTCAGCACAAGAATATACATTGGTTCATGAAGTGCTTTCTCCTAGACAATGACCACACTGAGCCAAATGTTCACAAGCAGTTTCATAATATAAAGGAACAAAAAGCATGTAAAATATACATGTCTGTTTGATTTAGAACTGACTACTGGAATTTACTGTACAACATTACTATTCCAACCAAATTATGTGTAAGGCTGTAGAAAATAAACTTGAGGGAATATTAAATTAGTTCTGTTTGAGATCTACTGATATTTACATATTTTACTGTAAAAGACTGCATTGTACATAAGCTATATCTAAGAAATTTAGATATGTATTTTATTTTTTAAATAAAACAGTAAATGTCTACTATAAAATCGTATTAAATATATCATAAGACCATGGATCCCTTTGGGTTTAATAATTTAGTCATCATACCATCTAGTTTACCATTTAGTATATCATCTATGTTTCAATAAAGTATATTACAAAAATTGAAATAAACATGTAAAGTTAAGCATTTTGCTTTCAATTAGCAACTGTGAAGCACCTGGGAATCATGGAATTGATGTACTCCGAAGTAAATCAAATCAGTTTTAATGAATTACATCACTAAGATTTCAGAGCCACGCAATAAACATCTTCTTTATCTATGATGCAGCGATCTGGTCAATCTTTTTTCTTTATATATTTAGATGCATAGTACTCAGAATAAACTATTTTTGTCACTGGTACCCATATAATAATTGTATTAATATAGGTCAACTTAATTGTTTGTCTAGCTGATTAAATGTTGTTTTAAAGTAAGTCTTGGCACTTTCAATTCATTGTGTTGAATGTAACATTTTAATAAATTCTCCTGATGTGTCAGAAACCCAAGAAACAACTGTAATATAAGGTAAAAACATGGTTACGTTTAGGTTTAAGCGTAGGTTCAGCTTTAGTACCAAGTTATTAGCTAGTTATTGTAATTGCTATAATAAGTATAGTAAAGATGGAACATGACTGTAAAATAAGGTGCTACCCAACAGCAATAACGTTTCTGTGTCCTGTACATTCAATTGTTGCTTTATCTGTTTGTGAAAAGACAAAGAGAAGTGAAAACTCATCTGGGTGACAAGGTTCACAACTGTTGTCCCCCATTTTATAGATTGCTTCTCCATCAATACAGTGGCACTGCTACAGAAGTTGGCCTACATTAAATATAAACCGCATGAAATGTTTGCCGTCTTACATCTGAGCACCTTTATCATATCCTAATTCAAGCTGAATAGTCTTTGGTCTAAAGTTACTTAAATAATTTTGCCTTGTAGTGTTATGCAATATACACTTTGTACAGATGGATAATTTCACAAACATTACAACTTGCTTGTCTCACAGCATTAGACACTGTTTACAATTAAATTGGCCTGAGAGTATAATAAAGAGAACCAGAGGTAATTATCTATCATGGGTTTGATAATTATCCCCCTTGGGCTATAATTTCTCAGTTTGGTCCCATGTGAGAGCCATGGACAGATCACAGAGCTCTTCATAGTGATGACAGTCAGGCTACAATATTTGTATTTATTTTATTTTTATTTAGTCTTTTAGCAGACGCTTTTATCCAAAGCGACTTACAAATGAGGACATTATAGAAGCAATCAAAACCAACAAAAGAGCAACAACATACAAGTGCTATTACAAGTCCTGGTTAGCCTAACACAGTACACGCAGGAAGGATTTTTTGTTGTTGTTGTTTTTTTTAGAAAACTAGTATGTAAAATATAGAACAATTAAACTTAGTGTTAGTTTTACAAGAAAAGCTAGCAGTTAGAGAATAAATATGCAATTGATAGAGGGTCAAATGTGTTTTTTTAAAAGAAGACAGATTAGATAAAATAAATTTAGAATAGAGAGTGCTAGAGTTAGAGGGTCAAATAAAGATGAAAGAGATGTGTTTTTAGCCGTTTCTTGAAGATGGGTAAGGATTCAGCTGCTCGGATTGAGTTAGGCAGGTCATTCCACCAGATGGGAACAGTTAATGAAAAAGTCTGTGAAAGGGATTTTGTGCCTCTTTGGGATGGTACAGTAATGCGTCATTCACTTGCAGAACGCAAGCTTCTAGAGGGCATATAAGTCTGAAGTAATGAATTTAGGTAAAGGGGTGCAGAGCCAGAGGTGGTTCTGTAGGCAAACATTAATGCCTTGAATTTAATGCGAGCAGCTATTGGTAGCCAGAGCAAATTGATGAACAGAGGTGTGACGTGTGTTCTTTTCGGCTCATTAAAGATTAATCTTGCAGCAGCGTTTTGGATTAATTGTAGAAGTTTGATGGAACTGGCTGGAAGACCTGCCAAGAGAGCATTGTAATAGTCAAGTCTGGACAGAACAAGAGCCTGAACAAGGAGTTGTGTTGCACGTTCCGAGAGAAAGGGCCTGATCTTCTTAATATTATATAATTGACCATGTGTCAGAAATTGTGTTAGCTAATACTTGATTTAAAGGAATACTTTGGTTTCTAAAAGAAAATGTGAAAAAAGTAAAGAAAATACCCATAGTTTTCTTATCTCTGAAACCAATATAATAAAGAACTATGAAATGGAGAGTTCTATAAAAATGTTCTATAAAAAACTATTGTTTTTAACTTCAGTAATCCAATGCATCCACAATAAAAACTTAATTGCATGTTTGTCGCAGGCCTTTCTGTTAAGAAATATGGTCATGAATCCAACTGAACAAGAACTGCTGGTCCTCTGGCAGACACAGTCGGGCATAGCTTATATTAAAGTGTCATATGTTACAGCTCATTAGATATAATTACTGTATAACAAGATCATATATTTATACTGATCAAAATTATAAAATGCAACACTTGTTTCTGCCCTCATTTTTCATGAGCTGAACTCAAAGATCTAATACTTTTTCTATGTACACAAAAGGCCTATTTCTCTAAAATATTGTTCACAAATATGTCTAAATCTGTGTTAGTGAGCACTTTGCCAAGATAATCCATCCTTCTCACAGGTGTGGCATATCAAGATGCTGATTAGACAGCATGATTATTGCATAGATGTGACTTAGGCTGGCCATAATAAAAGGCCACTCTAAAATGTGCAGTTTTACTGTATTGTACCTCTACTACTAGCAAAGCCTTCTCATTAGCTTTCTGTGACGCTATTAAATTAGTAGATGTCAGTCAATGCGACTTGAGTGCAGAGGAACACCTGTTCAGGCTTAACTCCACATGTGGATGTTTTAGATTCAGTTGCCCCTGTTAAATCCTCAAAAATTAAACCTAGATCTGAGCCCTGGATTGATGACAACATACGCTCTCTGAGGCAGATCTGTAGGAGGGCAGAGCGTAAGTGGAAGGGGGATCGGCTGCAAATTTCATTAGAAATTTTAAGAGATTCATTATTTGAATTTTAGAAGGCAGTCAGAGCAGCGAAATCTAAATACTTCATGGCAATTATTGACAAGAATTACCACAGACCTAAAACTCTTTTTAGTATTTTTAACGCTGTTGTTTACTCAACTGTCTGTGAGTTCCCAGATGTGTCAAAAACTATGTGTGATGCATTTCTTAGATTTTTTTATTAATAAGATCAATGATATCAGGTTGGGGATATTTCCACCTGCTTTTGATCCTTCTGTTTTTTCTGTTGATTTTAGCCAGTTTGAACCTATTTCTTTTTTACATCTTCAAGAAATAGTGTGTCCGTTAAAGCCGTCTGGCTCTTCCATTGATTTTATTCCACCATATTTCCTGAAACAAGTTTTTGACACAGTCAAAATCTTGTCTATCACAGTCTATCTTGTTACCATGATAAATCGATGTTTTGAAACTAGCTCTATGCCTAAAAATGTTAAAACATTCTACAGTCTTTCCTTTGCTTAAGAGCCTGAACCCAGATCCTTCTGTGTTAGCCAATTATAGACCCATTTCAAATCTGTATTTTACTACAAAGTTTCTAGAAATAGTAGTCCTGCAACAACTACAAAAGTTTTTAGATGAAAATAAGATAATTGAGGTATTTCAATCAGGTTTTAGAAAACACCACTCGACTGAGACTGCACTTATGAAAGTTTTGAATGATATTCTTTTAACTGGTGATGCTGGGGATCATGATGTGCTTGTGCTCTTAGACTTGAGCGCTGCTTTTGACAATGTGGACCATGCTATCCTGCTTACTCACCTGGAACACTGTGTAGGCATAAAAGGAAGTGCTCTTGAATGGTTTAAATCATATTTCTCCAATCAAAGTTTTGGAGTTAATATTGGTGAATACTCTTCTGGGGTAGCTTCTTTGTCATGTGGGGTTCCCCAGGGATCCAGTTTGGCTCCTATTATTTTTTCATTGTATATGCTCCCATTGGGTTCTATTTTTAGGAAGCATGGTATGTATTTCCATTGCTATGCAGACGACACTCAAATCTATTTGCCCTTAAAACAGAGTTCTAATGGTCCGGAAACACTTATGTCTTGCCTGTCTGATGTGAAAGCCTGGTTGTCTTTACATTTTCTTAATTTCAATGAGAGTAAAACTGAAATAATTGTGTTTGGTCCATCGGATACTCGTAGTACACTGAAAGTAAATCTTGGTGATTTAACCTCTTCAGTGAAGCCATGGGTAAAAAAATCTGGGTGTCATTTTTGATGATGGTTTAAAATTGGACAAACCAATTAAATACGGTGGTCAAAATGTTTTAAAAAAAAAGGTACAAATTTTGAAAAAGTAAGTCATGCTTTTATTACATCTAGATTAGACTACTGCAACTCGATGTATTTTGGGATTGGTCAAACAGCCCTTTCCCGTTTGCAGACAGTTCAAAATGCAGCTGCTAGGCTTTTAATGAGAACCAAAAAACGGGATCACATTACTCCAGTTTTACGTTCTCTGCACTGATTTCCAGTGCACTGTCGAGTGAATTTTAAAATCCTTCTCTTAGTGTTTAAATCATTACATGGTTTGGCCCCTGCTTATTTATCAGATTTATTGACTGAACATCGGCCCCCTTTTGTCTCTTTGGACATCAAACCAGAGATTATTAAGCATCCCAAAGTCGAGGCTGAAATGCAGGGGTGACCGTGCTTTCTCAGTTGCTGCCCCTAGTTTGTGGAATGCTCTTTTGACTTGCCGTTTTTTCAATGAGAACGTTCTACTGTACTGTTTCTTTTATTTATTTTTGTATTTTTTTGTATTGTCTTATTTAATTGTTTTTATTGTGCAGCACATTGGTCAACCCATGGTTGTGTTTAATAGTGCTATATAAATAAAATTGACATTGACATTTAGAGGGGGACAGGGAGATTGGAGTTAAGAGCTCTCACAGCCTGGGGGAAAAAGATGTTGAGCAATCTGACAGAGCGAGCGAGCTACCTTCCATCTGATGGCAGGAGCTGGAAAAGGATGTGGGAGGGATGGGTGGGGTCCTTCACAAATCTGTTAATTTTGCTGGAGCATTGTGCAAGGAAAATATCCAGGATGGAGGGGAGAGGGCACCGATGATCTTTGCGGCAGTGTTCACTGCCCGTTGTAGGGTCTTGCGGTCAGCAGCACTGCAGTTCCCATACCAGACAGTGATGCAGGTGGTCAGCACACTCTCAATGGTGCCCCTGTAGAAAATGGTGAGGATGGGTGGAGGGAGACTTGCACTTTTCAGTCGGCGGAGAAAGTGTAGGCGCTGTTGTCCCTTCTTGTTGGGTGACATGACATTGGTGGTCCAGGTGAGATCCTCTGTAATGTGCACCCCCAGGAATTAAGTGCTGCCGACTCTCTCCACGGTTGAGCCGTCGATGGTCAGTGGGGGTGATCAACAGAGTTTCTCCTGAAGTCCATCACAACCTCTTTTGTCTTACTCACATTGAAGGACAAGTTGTTTGCACCACACCATTCAGCCAGCTGTGCCACTTCCTCTCTGTAGTCCATTTCATCGTTGTTGCTGATGAGGCCTACCACTGTTGTGTCATCAGCAAACTTGATGATGTGGTTGGAGCTGAACTTGGCAGTGCAGTCGTGAGTCAGCAGCGTGAAGAGCAGTGGGCTGAGCACACAGCCCTGTGGGGCACCTGTTCTCAGTGTGGTAGTGCTGGAGGTGTTGCGGCCAACACGGACTGACTGAGGTCTTGAAGTTAAAAAGTCCAGTATCCAATTACAGAGTGAGGGTTTAAGGCCCTGGAGGTTTAGTTTGTGGATGAGCTGTTGTGGGATTATTGTGTTGAATGTTGAGCTGAAGTCGATGAACAGCATTCTTACATAAGAGTCTTTCTGTTCCGGTGAGTAAGGGCTAGATGGAGAGTGGTGGATATTGCATCGTCCGTGAAACGCTTTGGACTGTATGCAAACTGGAATTGGTCCAGTGTGTTTGGGAGACTGGACTTGATGTGATGCATGACTAACCTCTTAAAGCACTTCATCATGATTGGGGTCAGTGCTATGGGACGATAGTCATTCAGACAGGACACAGGTGATTTCTTTGGTACTGGAATTATGGAGGTGGATTTGAGACATGTTGGGACGACTGCCTGGCTCAGCAAGGTGTTGGAGATATCTGCAGCTGTGCAGTACGGTCTCTCAGTACACATCCAGGTATGTTGTCAGGGCCTGCAGCCTTTCGTGGGTTAATCCTGGATAGGGTCTTCCTTACATCGGCTGGAGAGAGACAGAGTACCCGGTCGATTGGAGATGTGATTAGTTTCTGTGCAGGTGTGTCGTTCTGTATCTCAAATCATGAGTAGAAGTGGTTGAGTGCATTTGGTAAGGATATGTTATCGTCTGTGGCGGGGGCTTATAGTCAGTGATGGTCTGCATGGCTTGCCACAGGGTCCAAGTGTCTTTACTGTCGCTGAAGTTGTTTCTCTGTAGTCCAGTGTGTTGTTTCCCCTAGTTGCAAAGTTTACATGTTGGTAGAACTTTGGCAAAACTTTCTTTAAGTTTGCGTTGTTGAAGTCACCGGCTATGATGAAAAATCCGTCAGGGTTATTTGTTTGTTGTTCGCTGATGGCGCTATACAGTTCACGAAGCGTGTCCTTAGCATTTGCACACGGAGGAATGTAAACCGCAACAATGACAATGGCCGTGAATTCCCGCGGAAGATAGAATGGTCGACACTTCACAACCATAAACTCCACCAGTGATGAACAGTGTTTTGATACTACCACAGCATTGTTACACCATTCTTTGTTGATATACACACACAAGCCACCACCGCGGGTCTTACCAGAAAGTGACGAGTCTCTGTCCGCTCGGTAGCAGTTTAACCCATGCAGCTGAATGGCTGAGTGCACGATGTTGTCGATTAGCCTTGTTTCAGAGGAAAAAAACACACAACAATCCCTTGGCCCGTGCTGTGTAGACCGACTGAGTTGAATTAAGTCCAGTTTGTTTTCCAGAGTGTGAACGTTTGAGAGCATGAGTGTTGGAAGAGCCGGTCTTATGGGGTTAGCCCTTAGCCTAGCTCGAAAACCTCCATGCTTACTGCGCTTTCGTCCTCTCTCACACCTCTTGCTACGCCGCCTTGTGTGGGTAGCATCAGTAGCGAGGCTGCGGTCTCGAGGTCCGGCTTCAGCAGTAAACAAAGGCCTTGTATGTTCTCAGTAGCCGCCGGCAAGAGTTTGTGTTTGTATGCATTGCCAAAATCCAAAAGATGTTTATACAACTTGATTGGACATGATTTGGAAATGCACACACCTGTCTATATAAGTTCCCACAGTTAACAGTGCATGTCAGAGCACAAGCCATGAAGTCAAGGAATTGTCTGAATTGACCTCCGAGACAGGACAGTATCGAGGCACAGATCTGGGCAAAGGTACAGAAACATTTCTACAGCATTGAAGGTTCACAGAAGCATGTAGTCTCTGTTACCCTTAATGGAAGAATTTTGAAACAACCAGAACTGGCCTCCTGGCCAAACTGAGCAATTGTTAGAGAAGGTCCTTGTTTAGACCGGTGACCAATAACCTAATGATCACCCTAGTTGAGCTCTATGATCATATAAGCAGATGGGAGAAACCTACAGAAGGACAAACATCACTCCAACACTCCACCGATCTGGGCTTTAAGGTGATGTGGCCAAACTCAATCCTCTTCTCAGTGAAGACACATGAAAACACACTTGGAATTTGCAAAAAATCACTTAAAGGACCCTCAAACTCTGAGAAACAAGATTTCAATTCTAAGCATCATGTTTGAAGGAAATCAGCTCTGCTCATCACCGGCAGAGAGCACCATCCCAAAAGTAAAATATGCTGGCAGCAGCCTCGTGCTGTGGGGCTGTTTTTCTGTGGAAGGGACTGAGGGACTCGTCAGAGTAGAAGAAAATCTCAATGCACCAAAATATTGAGATAGCCTTAATGAAAACCTAGTCCAGAGCATTCAGAACCTCAGACTGGGCAGAATGTTTACCTTCCAACAGGACAATAACCCTAAGCACACAGCAAGAGTGGCTTATATAAACAAACCTGTGAAAGTCCTTGAGTACGCCCAGCCATGGGCGTAAATCCCGGGGGGGACGGAGGGGACATGTCCCCCCCCCCCATCCGAGGGTTGCCCCCCCCCCAGAAAAATATTTAAATCACTCTCTATTGTGAAAAATATATGTATGTATACCTAAAATAATTTTGTAAGTAGAAAAAAACCCCCGCAAAAAATGCTTTTAGAAACAGTTGAGTTCCCCCTCCCCTTCCTCACAGTGGTTTGGCCCACTGCCTGATTTTCCCAGTTCATCTCACCTACTCCACACACGAGTCAGGTGTGTGGCTGCGGCTCAGTTAATGTTGAACTCCAGTAAGTAGGGTACTTTATTCACTTTAAATAAAGCGATTCTCTTTAATGTAGTTGATGCAGCAGACTCATTCATAAATTAGTTGCGGCAAAAATGCTGATTAACGTTACCGATAAAAATTTCCAAGAATCTGCTATATTAGCGATTAAAATATTACTTATCTAGTTAACGTTAACTTGTTTACAATAGCTTGTTGCATAGTGCACTGCAACTTATGGGGGTTTTCCACTGACTGGTACCAGCTCGGTTCGGTTCAGTTCGGTTCTGCTCTGTTTCGGACCTACAGTTTTCCACTACAACTGGTTGCTATAGCGACCAAACATTCTGAGAAGCAGCACGAGCAGAGCGCTCTAAGCTGAGGTAAACAACCTGGCATCATTACAATCGTCAGCATAGATGAAATAAAAGGGATTTTATTTCTTATCCTTGGTTTGTGGCTGCTTGAAATGTGCTGATCTGCTTTGTCATTGAACCTGAGAAAAACTTTCAAAATAACCATAATGACGCAGTCTCCGTGCCAGTGGCGGATCTAGGATTTTTTAAAGGCAGGGGCCACAGTGGGGCCACAATTTACAGAGGGGGGCCGAGTATAATGCAATTTTTTTAGATTATTTTGTTACGTGGCACTGAAATGCTGTCATACTTTTTTATTTCTCACCCATCATTGTTTTAATGAAAATAAATGCTTTTCTGATGTGATTTGAAATTATGAAAAGGAAGAAAATACTGCCAAAAGGCAGATTCGAACACGGGTCTATCGTCACTTTTACCATCTGCGCCATTAGAGCTGATGATTATTCTCTATATTTTGTAGTGTTGACTATCACAGTTAGAGATATATAAGGTGCCATTAAAGTGTAATATTACAATATACACGGTGAAGTAAAGTGCAACAGAATGCTAATAAATTGTAAATAAAATACTACACAGATATTACAGAATAAACTGTAATTCCATATAATTTTACCTCAGATGAAACATGGTTAAAATCATGGCTATGTGCTGTTACATTTTACAGTTTTTTCCTTCTTATTTTCCACCTTAGCTTTCATACTTTTACATTTTATTAGAGTATTCTGTTGTTAAGTATGCGCATGCGTTTTAATGACGTGTTACGCCACGCACGTGCACCTGTACACTTTGCATTACATTTATTTACAACAATTAATGTCTGGCTGTTTGGTATGACCGAATAGGGATGTAAGTGTCAGACACCATTATCCGTATTACTTCCCTGACCCTGAACTGTGCAACTGTGTTAACTAATATGTGAATCCTATATTAAATCTAACTTAGCTGCAAACAAATCAAAGGCTTAGGTAAAAATCCGTCGACTATACCGAGCATACCTGCCAACTTTTCACAAAAACTTGGAGTGAGATTTTGTCAGGGGTGATCAAAATTATGCCGCACATGCAGCCTCACAAGTTGGTGGCTCAGATATCAGAGAATTGGAATTAATTTGATTAATTTGATTGTACCCTGCATTCTGGTGGTTTGTGGGGAGGCCCAAAGCCGTTGATAGGGGCAGCCTACTGGAGATGGACAATATTGGTTACATTCTGTGAAGCAGACATAGCTGAAGGTCCACCCCCAGGAAATTGTGGATTAAGTAGATTTGACTTCCTGCATTCTAGTGGATTTTAGGGTGGTCTGATAAAGATGTGCATAATGTTCGGCATAATGATTTGTAGGGCCTTCTAGACTTGAGCTGAACATTCAACCAGAAAACTATTCTTGTGCCAAAATGACTGCCTATGTACCACAATAAAGCCTTATTCATAAACCAGTGTTTAAGATTTGACCTAGGTAGGTTGATTGATATTTTGATTAGAATGGTATTAAACTAATTATTAACTGAAACCTAGCCTATGTTGTGAATAATTGTATTCTTAAGGGCACTTGATGATTAATGTTCAGCCAAAAACGACACAAGATTAGTTAGGGAGGGACATTATTCTTCATTCAAAGCCTCCCACTACATGGTCCATCAGAAATAAAGTGCAACAAATAAAGTGCTTAAACAGTACACCTTTTTCAAGCAATAATACAGATGAATGCATTACAAAATAACAAAAATGAGGCATAATCAGTATCAGATGCAGATCAGAAGCTGGGTAAAGTCCTTGTCTATGATCTGTGGGCATGGTTATACTGGCCTGTGGCCTTCTTGGAGGCCTTGATGATATCTGAGGGGCTCCCATTTGAAGCAGGGCTCCAGATTGGCCATCTTTATGGTCATTATTGATGACAAGGTGCCATCCAATGCTAGGCTGTCTCTTCTCTTGGTTTTGTTCAGTCCCACAACTGAAAACACCCTCTCAGCATCTGCGTTTGCATGGGGCAACACCAGGACCAGTTTGGCGACGGCAGCAAGCCTCTCAATTCTTTGGCTCCTGTCACCTATGGAAAATGCACCAAGAACACAATGGAAAAACATACCTTGATTTTTGATTGATTAATACTGTAAGTATACTGTAGGTTGATCCATCTGTCTTTTCTCACTTGGTTGGATGTTTAAATAAAATAAAAGGTTTCGCTTTTGTCCTGGCAAAGGTCTCTTACGGGACATCTTTGAAACCTTAAATAATTTATGGTCATGTTGGTTTAATAACTCTACTCTCAGTTACAAAAACATACCTACTTCTATTGCACAAATTTCCTGTATTTATGTTAAATTCTTTGGAATACATCTTACCTGTTCGAAGTGCTGTTTTAGTCCTACAGAAAAAAGTCTTCATCCACAGTGAGTCCTTTTCTTTGGCCTGTTAATAAAAAGATAAATGGCATGTGAGTAAATAAAAAATGCTATGAACGGATGTTTTGAGCATGCTGTATACCACGAAGTTAAAAGGGTGCTCTCCTGCTGCCTGTTATGACAGCTAAGTTTACATTCACCACACTAAATCATGTTCACAGACACACGCACAAACAAATTATTTATTTCAAGATTTAACGTTTAAGAGAGTGAGTACTCAATTGGACGAGATTTCATTGTTACATACCTAACGTTAGTCTCAGCTCAGATTCTTCATCGACTTCTCGAGGTGGTAGTTTCTCTCGTTGTCTTCGGGTATCTCTTCTTCTGTCGCTAACTTCGGGGTGCTGCCAGCCATAGACGCCATCAGCGCCATCTAGGAGTTTGAAAAGGAACGAACTTGGCCCAAGATCGTGTTTTTTGTTTTTTTGCGTGACTAATTGGATATGTGGCGTGAGTGCGAGTGAAAATAGGCAAAATCGTGTGTCACACGGCGAAAGCGTGAGAGTTGGCAGCTCTGGTCCCGAGTGGCTTTCACGCTGGCTATCGGGCACTCGTCGAGTCCTGAGCTGATTAGCTTTCTAACATTAGAGAAAGAGAACTTAAATGACATCAACCATAATATGCTTTTTTACTTTAAAGTTTTGAATAGGTACTTCCCGTAAAGGGGACGAAGACCATGACTGAAAACACAGCACTAGCAGTTGTAGACAGAAACCGTTGAGCAGGTTGATTTTCAAACGACGAACCGACGCAGCCAATAGAGAGCTTGATGTAAATCAGCGATGACTGACAGGACAGGGGCACTTCAGGGGCCAATCAGATTTCAACAGGGGCCGGTGCCCCTCTGGCCCCACCCCTAGATCCGCCCCTGCTCCGTGCTACAATAATAATGATAGAAGCAAAGTTTTTCACTGTGGGGACATATCTTTATAAGTACAATTTGACTGTATTATTTGTGTCCCCTTCAAAAATTGCTCATGAGAAATTTTATATTTATTGTCCCCCCCCTACTGTTAAATGAAATTTACGCCCATGGGCCCAGCCACAACCTGGGATTGTACCCAATCAAATATTTCCTGGAGAAACCTGAAAATATGTGTCTGCCCCCATCCAACCTGACAGAGCTTGAGACGTGAATATGTGAGCTGAAGAATGGAAGATACTAATTATTTTGGCAGCCAAATGATGATGATCAAAGCTTTTCGCATCATAATTGTTTGATACAAACTTCCTGAATAACAAAGTTGCATGGTTCAACTTTAATTATAATATTATTAATAATAATACATTTTTATATATGTTAAGAGACTGTCTAATGACATGTTAATAATCGCTCACAATAATTCAGAAAAAATATTTACTATGGTAGGAAACAGAAATATTTTAATATGCAACATTATTTATTTCTCAATGTTTCAACATTTGAAATGCACAATTATAACATCTCTGATATTTTTGCAAATATCTTTCTTGACAGTTGTGTAGCATTTTGTTAAAAACCTGTTAATTATTGCACAAATGATCACTCATGTAAAAAAATGTAGGATATCATTAACTGTCACATCTTCAAATTGTGTCCCTTTTGTACTAACCACTACCTTTGTAAAATGTTTGAACAACTCATGAACTCTGTCCGTATTTTAACAAATTCTCAGTTATGCAAGATAAAAAAATACATCAACTATACAACATTTTAAAATGAATCATATAAGGCTTGTATTAATCACCAAATCTGTAGCATTTTCAACAAATCATCACGTGTTACACTTGAAAAATGATGTTCACATTTTTGTTCAATATTTGGGTGTACTTTTGCCATGGTGTTTCACTTTCTCTTTCTTTGTCTTTAAAGGTCTCTTAGTGGGAAGCTCGGCATTTCATGCTCTTCACCAGTGTACTGTAATCTGGGGTATAATTTGACACTGCAACTCTAATTGAGTCTTGTAGATGTGCATGAGTGAGGCGTGTTCGGTGTTTGTTCTTGATGAAGTCCATGCCAGAAAAGGCTGATTCGCAGAGATAGGTTGAACCAAAAAGGCTGGCAACTTTCCTAGCTGCTGTGCATACACCGCTGTACTTTTCTGTGTCCACAAGGCACCAAAAGTTTTCTGCACTCTGATGAACTTGGAGGTGGAGGTAATTTTGCAATGTTGTTATTTAAATTTCCACCTGTCCATCATCCAAGTTGAATGTTGTACTTAGTTGTTCAGCAATGCATGTAATGTCTACCTGACTGAAAGGATTTGAAATAAATGATACACATGGCAAAAGTTGATTTAAAGTAAAAAATCATGCTCTCAAAATCTTGTTCAAGTCTGTTTATGACTTGAGAGTACTTTTCTGCAGCCTTTTCCAAAGCCCCAGATTCAGAAACGTTATCATTCCGCACTAACTGCACGGAGGTAAAGTTCAGCAGTTTATTTCTCTGTAAATGCGCAGAGAAAATGCTCATCTTAGCTTTAAATGCGTTTACAGCACTTGTCATGTTAGCGGCAGTCTTCCCATTGCCTTGCAACTCACAATTCAAATGGTTCAGTTTTGCAGTGATGTCCGTTAAAATGCAAGGTCAAGTATCCACTCGGTGTCCTCGAGCAGCGAGGCATCTTCCCCTCTAGACTGCATGAACGTTTATTTCACTCAAAAGTGACAAGAAACGCTGCAAAACTCATCCCCTGCTGAGCCATCAGATTTATGTGTGTATAGTAACAGGTCCCCATATTCAGCTGACAGCCCCTCTAATTGCGCCTTGACATTTTGTGTTGTTTAGCTCTAGAGCAGATGCTGTTTATGATCTTCATGACGGGAGTCATCACATGATCAAAGCCTGTCACTTTTGCACATAATGTCTGCTGGTGAGTGATGCAGTGGTAATGTAGAAAGTTCGGGAAGTCTGCATCACCTTTACATTGCGCAATGAATATTACTGCTGTCCACTGATTCGTCGCACTGGAAGCTAAACCAACTGCACTTAGCCAGGTCCCGGTCCAGCTGCTCTATCAAGTTCTCGGACACAAACACATGCATCTTGAGGGCTGGATTGCGAATCAATGTCCGAAAAGGCAACTTGATTTATCTTAAAACTATCTAAAACGTTCGGTTACGACTGTAACCTCGGTTCCCTGAAGAGGGAACGAATATTGCGTCACAGTTTTTAGACGTTTGGGGAACGCTTTGCATGATAAGTCTTGAAGCACATGTGAAATCAATCCAAGGTGTAAATGGGACGTCAGAGCGGGTGACGTCACGAATCAGGAAGCTATAAAGCCTGCCTAAACGAATCTGTCACTAGCTTAAAGTCTGAGCAAGTCGCCTACAGGCACAAAGGAGATATGGCCAGGGATGCAACGTTCGTTCCCTCTTCAGGGAACCGAGGTTACAATTGTAACCGAACGTTCCCTTTCAAGAGAACTCCGTTGCGTCACAGTTTTAGACGCTTGTGGGAAAGTTAATACAACACCACCATAGTGACGAGTGCCTGTCCTGTGTGAAATCTATTGAGCAGCACTAGGACGAGAGCACTTGGGAACCTGGGGTAGAGTCCAGGTCAAAATAATAAAATCTGACGAATGTGTGCGGTGAGGACCAGCCTGCCGCATCACAAACCTCTTGGAGAGCAACTCCTGATTTTAGGGCCTTGGAGGCCGCCCTACTCCTGATCGAGTGGGACCGGACAGCCATAGGAGAAGGTTGACCGGCCGACTCATAAGCAAGTGAGATGGCCTCGACCACCCACTTGCTCATCATTTGCTTAGATGTAGGGTACCCCTTGTTAGGAGGTCCAAAACATACGAACAACTGTTCATTTTAGCGCCACAGGGCAGCTCTGTGGACGTAAGCATCTAATGCCCGCACTGGGCAAAGCAAATTGTGCCTTTCCTGGTCCGCATTCTGAAAGGGGGAGGACAGAAGGCATTCAGCACCTCAGCCTCAAAGTACAACGGAGGAAACGAGATACCAGGGGATCTTTCCCCAATGACATTCAACACAAAGGAATGTGGTAAGCACTTATGGCCGCCACATATACCTTTAAAGGGGACGGGGCTAGCCCTGCAGTGAACCAATCTTGCAGGAACTCCAGCACTGTACCGACTGGGCAGTTAACTGGGTCCAGCTGATGATCACTACACCATGAAAAGTGAAAACTTTCCAATTCAAGGCATAAAGTTTCCTCGTGGAGGGAGCTCTGGAGTTGAGAATAGTCTAAACAAACTCGGTTGAGAGACCTGAGTCTATGAGCTGGGCCCCCTCAGTCCCAGCCCACAGTTTCCACAGTTCTGGTTGGGTGCTGAAATATCGAGCCCCCTGCTTGGGACGAAGGTCCCTCCTGACGGGGAGCTCCAGAGGAGGCCCGTTGTGAAGGGATATTATAACTGGGATCCATACTCTGCCCGGCCACCGTGGGGGCAATGAGGAGTAGTAAAACCCGAACTCTCTCCAGGACTCCCGAGAGCAGAGCGATCGGTGGAAATGCATACAGACGAAGCCTTGGCCACATTTGCACCATCGCGTCCAGTCCGAGAGGAGCTGGATGCATGAGCGAGAACCAGAGTGGACAGTGAGACGTCTCTCGAGATGCAAACAGATCCACTTGTGCCTGGCCTCCCTCCTCCACCTTTAAGTAGGAGACCACCATGTGTTGTCTGGTGGACCCATTCCCCAGGCCTCAGCCCTGTCTGCAGGATGCTGCTCCAATTGATTGCCCCACAACATCTCCAGACGGTTGATGTGCCATGAGAGATGATGGTCCTTCCACAGACCCTGACTCAAGCATTCCTCTAAGATCGCTCCCCAGCCCGTAAGAGAGGCATCTGTCGTTAGCATCTTGCGACGACATGAAGCTCCCAACACGGGACCCTGGGAAAGGAACCAAGGTTTCTTCCACATTACCAAGGCACGAAGGCATCACTGCATGACCTTGATCATGCGAAAAGGTTGCCCCTCAGGGAAAACCCTTTGGTCCTGAGCCACCACTGCAGGGGTCTCATGTAAAGTGGTCCTCTGTAGTGGAGAAAGCACACTCTTTTTGGCGTTTAGCCGTAACCCATTCAGACAAGAACGACATCTCGATGCTGAACTGCCAACTGATGCGACTGAGCTAGAATCAAGCAATCGTTGATGTAGTTTATAATGCGAATACCCTGAAGCCGATGAGGCACCAGGGCTGCATCTACGCATTTCGTGAAAGTGCGGGGTGATAACACAAGGCCGAACGGAAGAACCCAATATTGGTATACTTTGCCCCCAAAAGCGAACCTCAGGAACTTCCTGTGACACGGAAGGATGAATATGTGCAAGTATGCGTCCTTGAGATCTATCATGACAAACCAGTCTTCGGATCTGATCTGTGGCATGATTTGTCTCAAAGTTAACATTTAGAATTTGAGCTGCATGACGGAGTCGTTCAGAACTCGAAGATCTAAAATGGGACGCAACCCCCCATCCTTCTTTGGAACTATGAAATACCGGCTGTAAAACCCAGTTTCCCTGTTGGAGTGAGGTACATATTCTATGGCCCTTTTCTCTAACAGAGCTTTCACTTCTTGTTCCATTACCAAAACCTGCTGGGGGGCCTCCTCGGTGGAAAATACTCCATAAACCTAGGCGGGCGAGACACGAACTGTATTGATACCCTTTTTCTATAGTCTGTAGTATAGTATAGACTCTATAGTATAGATATATTTGTCAGAAGTTTCCAGCTGTCAAATTTCTACTAGAGGTACCAGCCTCTCGAGACTGGTTTCTGGATTTATATGTAGTTGTGCAGTCAGAACTACGTCCTGAAACTGCAAACCAACAGGAAGCATCTGAACTGACCGCTCTGAAACCCTCCTCGGAGGGGGCGGCATCCCAAGGCCACAACGTTTCCGGGTGGACCTTGAGATATGCACTCGCTGGAGACCGCTGCACCCTGAAGCACATGAGGTGGCAGGTTTGGCAGAACCAAAGGGAGACGGACACCGTAAAAAGAGGTGTTGACCGCTCCACTTGGGAGGGGGTGGGGTTGCTCCTCATTGGCCTGAGCCCTTGGGCGTCAGGACTTCTTCCCCTCAGCTTTCGTAAAAATAATAATAACAGTCCTCAGACCTGTTTTACACTTCAAAAGTTTTTTAGAACGAATGTCCTCCTTCTCTGCTGGCCAGTCGACCGCTCTTGTTACAACCTCAACAAGCTTGAGACTGAGGTGGCGAATCCTCAGTATCTGTTGCATTGACACTAACAACATCTAATTTCTCAGAATCAGATAGTTGACGTGTCTGTACCTCAATCAGGGTGGAAGAAACGGCAGTCAATAATTTGTAAACTTTTTAATGTGGTCATTTTTATAAATGCAACTATTTTCTCTTGTGGGCTATATGTAAACGTCTTTTATGATAAATATCTTATTCAGGTCAGTACTAAATAAAAAAATAGCATGCATTTTGAATGTCAAGCCCTCTTATTTTGGTAAAACAATTAACATTTTGCAGAGTCTGCAAAGTGTGTGTAAACTTTTGACTTCACCTGTAAATAAAAATGTAAATAATACTTACAAAAAAACAGCCTTGTGACAGCATTGCCCTTCCCAGAGTGCAAAGACAAGTGGACCACACTGTAGAGCTGAAAAAAAACAAATTTTATTCAATAATCTGTTACTTGTTGACAATGTATAGGCTAAAATCACATAGAATGTTGCCTATACATGTGTATTTCATACACTCCAACAATACATCAGAGTTATTAAAAAACATATTTTGCTTGACATTGCTGAAGTTTTTGGCATGCATTTTGCTTGTCTTTGTTGACTAATAGATCATTAGTAAAGTTAACTGATAAAAGTAATTGACCACTAATCATATTTTTATTATCATAATAATTTGTATCAATCCCCATGCTACAGAAATGGTCTCCAACCTAAATAACATTCACTTAGTTAATAACCTGTAACATAGGCAAGGCAAGGCAAGGCAAGTTTATTTATATAACACATTTCATACACAGTGGTAATTCAAAGTGCTTTACATAAAAGAAAGTGAAATAGACATTACAAAAATAATAAAAACAAGGAATAAAAAAAATATATATATATATATATTTAAATTAATTTAAAACAGTTAAGAATATAAAATTATATATATATTTTAAATTAATTTAAAACAGTTAAGAATATAAAATGATTGTACATAGTGAAATCAGTTTGGATGTAGCACAGTGCTTATTCAACAAATGCACGGCTAAACATGAGTTTTGAGTCTGGATTTAAATGTGGCTAATGTTTTGGCACATCTGATCTCTTCAGGAAGCTGATTCCAACTGTGGACTGCAAAATAGCTAAAATCAGACTCCCCTTGTTTTGTGTGAACCCTTGGTATTTCTAACTGACTCGATCCTACTGATCTGAGTGGTCTGTTAGGTTTATATTCAGTGAGCATGTCTGTAATGTATTTAGGTTCTAGGCCATTGAGTGATTTATAAACGAGTAAAAGTACTTTCAAATCAATCCTAAATGTAACTGGAAGCCAATGTAAGGACCTGAGGATTGGTGTGATATGCTCATATTTTCTGGTTCTAGTTCAAAATCCTGGCAGCAGCGTTCTGGATGAGCTGCAGCTGTCTAATGGTCTTCTTTGGAAGGCCGGTGAGGAGACCATTACAATAATCCACCCTGCTGGTAATAAAGGCATGAACAAGTTTCTCCAAATCTTGACTGCGAACAAAACTTCTAATTCTTTCAATGTTTTTGAGATGATAGTATGCTGATTTAGTTAGTTTGATATGACTAAGGTCTGTCTCCAGAATCACCCCAAGATTGTTGACTTGATTTTTTGTTGTTTGACCCCAAGAGTCAAGATATGCATTCACCTTGAGAACTTCATCTTTGTTTCCAAATGACTTCAGTTTTTTCCTTCTTTTAACTGAAAAAAGTTCTGGCACATCCAACTGTTAATTTCATAAATGCATTGGCAGAGGGAGTCAATGGGGCTATAGTAATTTGGAAATAAGGCTAGATAAATCTGGGTATCATCAGCATAGCTCTGATAGGCAATTTAGTTCTTTCTCGTTATTTGACTTAGGGGGAGCATATACAGGCTAAACAAGAGTGGTGCAAGAATTGAGCCTTGAGGGACTGCGCATGTCATCGACGTCCACTGAGTCTTATGCTCTCCTATACTCACATAATAACCTCTCCCTTCTAAGTATGACCTAAACCATTTGTGTACTATCCCAGAAAGCCTGACGCAGTTTTCCAGTTTCTTTAGACGTATGTTATGATCGACAGTGTCAAACGCAACACTAAGATCTAGTAGTACCAGCACAGATATTGTGCCAGTATCACAGTTAAGGCGAATATAATTTAGTATCTTAATAAGCGCTGTCTCTGTGCTGTGATGCGCCCGGAAACCAGATTGAAAATTGTCCAGGTATCCATCTGAATTTATGTATTTTTTCAGCTGATTAAAAACTACCTTTTCAATAATCTTACCTATGAAAGGAAGATTTGATATTGGTCTATAGTTGCTCAACATGGTGTTATCAAGATTGCGCTTTTTCAGAAGGGGCTTAACAACAAGTTCCAGAAAGAAGTGAGGCGTTCACTACTTCTAAGAGATCTGCTTCCAAACAGTTAAGCACACTTTTGAAAAAAGATGTGGGAAGTGTGTCAAGAGAGCAGGTTGACGATTTAAGGTGCAGTATTATTTCTTCCAAAATGTTGCTATCAATTTCTTCAAAAACAGACATGGTCACTTCTCTTTGAAATTGCGGTCGAATCTATGTGACCTCTGCATAACTAGAAGATATGCCAATCCCCTTTCTGATATTATTGATCTTCTCAGAAAAGAAGGAAGCAAACTTGTTGTATTTTCTGTCAGAGAGCATTTCACTGGGAACCTGACTTGGGGGGAATTGTCAGTCTCTCAACAGTAGCAAAAAGAGTGCAAGTGTTGTTTAAGTTACTGTTTATAAGGTTTGAGAAGAAGGTCTGTCTAGCTGTGGCTAGTTCTACATTGAAAGCATGAAGGCTGTTTTTATAGATGCTATAGTGAATTTCGAGTTTCATGTCTTGCAGACATAAATTCAAGGGGGAAATATCATCAATAACATTCTCAACTTTTGAGTTAAATGAATCCAGGAGAAGATCAAGAGAGTCTGCAGAAATGCTTGGTGTTAAAGATATAGAATTCATAAATAGCGCACTAGTGTTCTCGTTAATGCATCTCTTTCTGACAGAGAGAGATCTAGATTCAGTGGTTACAGAGATCAATATATCAAAGAAAATACAGAAGTTATCAGACAATGCTACATCCTTAATAACAATGGATAAAATGTTTAGACCTCTACTGATGAGTAAATCTAGAGTGTGTCCTCGATTGTGTGTTGGTCCATGCACATGCTGAATTAGGTCAAAAGTTGTAACGGGACGAACGAGACGTGAGACGTGGATCCATGTGCAAAGCTTTATTCGAAGACGTGGTCACAAACAGGCAAGGTTCAGTTAACAGCAAACAGACATGAATGAGGCAAGACAGAGAGTATTCCTAGGACAAGAGTGGGTCTTCGATCGGGGAACAATATCCAACAGGGCAAGGCAGAGAGATAATCCAGGTAAACGAGCAGTTGTCCAATAGAGGTGCAAACAGAGTCCGAATGGCAAGGCAAAGGGTTAATCCAGGAAACATGGGGCAGTTATCAAAACACACAAGGCACAAGACTATGACAACTAAGTGGGCTCCGTAGAGTAAGAGAGCTAAGAGAGTGATAAATGCTATACAATACTCGGCAGAGAAGAGGAAGTCCATGGTTTATGTAGAGTATGTGATCAGTGTAATAAGCTGTGTGATCAGTACAATCAGCTGTGTGTGTCATCAGTGCAATAGATGATGGGAATTGTAGTCTGAGGTGGAATGCAACAGTTAGTGTAGTGCAAGAGTCCATGTGGTGAGCGAGTGACCTCTGGTGGTGAGTTAAAGGAAGTTCATAGACCAGATTCATGACAAAAGTGTTTAAAATAGTAATAATTTATGATGTAGTTTTGATTCCTGCAATATCTATGTGAATGTTAAAATCTCCTGCAATAGTAAAACAGTCAAACTCTGAGGAAATCATTGATAATAGTTCTGTGATCTCTTCAACAAAGACTGGAGAGTATTTTGGAGGCCTGTAAATATTGATAAACAGAATGTGTGGAGCACCTTTCAGCAAAATACCTAGGTATTCAAAAGACAAATACTGACCAAATGATATTTGCTTGCAGTGATAATCATCCTTAAATAGAGTAGCTACACCTCCACCTCTCCTAACAGTCCTGCAAACACTTGTAAAATTAAAGTTAGGAGGGGTTGTTTCATTTAAGACTGTTGCACTGCAGGTGTCTTCTAGCCATGTTTCATTAAGAAACATAAAATCCAGGTTGTTTGTGGTTATTAAATCATTGATCAGAAATTATTTATTTTTTAGTGAGCGAATGTTTCAAAATTCTAACTTGATTGAATTACATTTTGTCTCTACAGCTATCTTAGACTGATGCATTACAGGCCACAGATTTGATGGGTCAGCCGTATGGCTTGAGAAGGCCTTAGACTTCCTATCACGTGATAAAACAGAAATAGAGGAGGCTACAGGGCACACTGGGTTCCCGCTCGCTCTGTAAACATTTGTGAATGTTGCTGCAATATAGCGGGGACCCGACACATATCACTGAGGAGGGTGGCAGTGGTCGGAGAGCTCTTACAGGAGGAGGAGGGAGAGCTTGGCCTGCAGCTTTTGGTGGTTGGGGGGCCTACCGTTTTTTAGTTGATATCTTGGGGCTTGCAGCGAAGGAGTGGGAGAGTTTGGTTTCAGCATACACCAGTTCCTCCATTTTCTTTGAGAAGCTTAGAAATGGAGATGTTGGAGAGAAAGATAATGTGTCTGATGAGCGTGTCTCTGGCTCTGGTGTTTCCGGTGGCTATGAAATGTTGTCCTGGCTTCCCTGGCTGTTTTCCAGAAAGTCGTCCTTGGGGGCTGAGTCTTGGCGTTGTCGTAATATGTCACAGTCTGCATGTGACAGACCTAAAGAAATCTGATTTCTTACAAAACACACTCACAAAACAATTCACTACACAGGCAAAACCTCTGTAAAAGGTATTGCATTTATTAATATTGCATTTTCCTACTACTACTGCTGCTAATAACTTATATGAAAGGGTCTCAACTCAATGTAATTGTGTATGACTGTTCATTAGTAGTTACTTCATATGTAATGAGTCACTACTAGCACTGGAATCCATTTGCAGCTTATTTATTAAACAGGAAAAGCTCCAATCACAACACAGGGCAAAGCCCGAACTGTAAAGGGACACAGACAGAATCAGAATAGTCGAACAGTTCCAAGATCGGGGCAGGCGGCGTACATACGTGAACATAACCAGGCAGAGAGTCAGGGCGGGCAGCGATACGGGGTAGAGTGGTCAGAGTCCAAGGCTGAGGTCAGAAGGCAGGCGGCAATCAATCAGAGGGAGTAAAACGGAACCAGTCGATCACAGGGTAGACAACACAATGAGAAACGCTCGGAAATGTTCACCTAGGCAAAACAAGACTTCGCAATGAAGCCACACGAGCTGGCTGGTTAAATAGCCCAGATAATGAGCTGCAGGTGGGACGAGTAATCAGTGACAGGTGGTGCAAATTAATACTCGGGAGAGGGTTCCCTCTGATGGACCGAAGAGGGAGCCAGAGGGACGTTCTCTGCAACAGAGCCCCCCCCCTGCGAGCGGCTCCGGAAGCGAGGAGGTGGTCGGCGCCGAGGTCTACCAGCGTGGTCTGGGGGCCGGTTTTTCCGGGTGGTCTCGGTGGAAATCTTCCACCAAGCTGGGGTCCAGAATATCATCTGCGTTGACCCAAGACCTTTCTTCCGGACCGTAACCCTCCCAGTCGACCAAGTATTGGAGCGCCCCGCGCCTGGAATCGAAGTTCTCGGACCTGGTATATCTCCTCACCCTCCATTGAAATGGGTAGGGGGCCCTCCTCCTCCGGTGGTTCCTCCGACCCTCCTCCGGACCATCAGCGGGTTTCAGGAGGGACACATGAAAGGTAGGAGAAACACGGAAATGATTAGGGAGAGTCAATTCAAACGACACTGGTGTAATTTGGCGCCTAATTTGATAAGGACCCACGTACCTGGGGCTGAGTTTGCGACAGGGAAGGCGCAGGCGAAGATCACGTGTGGATAGCCACACCCACTGACCGGCTTGATATTCGGGGTTCTGACGCCGATGTCTATCCGCCTGAGTCTGTTGACGTCTTACGGCACGCGCGATGTTGGTGGGCCTGGTCCCAGGTCTCCTCACTGCGTTGAATCCAATCGTTGACTGAGGGGACGTTAGTGGGTTCGCCAGACCAGGGGAATAGCGGAGGTTGAAAGCCTAGGATGCACTGAAAGGGGGTTAACCCGGTAGCTGGCTTCTGAAGGGAGTTCTGGGCGTATTCAGCCCACATCAGATATCGGCTCCAGTCCAACTGATTCTTATTGCAGTATGAACGTAAAAACCTCACCAACTCCTGATTCAGCCTCTCAGCTTGCCCATTAGATTGAGGGTGGTACCCTGATGTGAGACTCACGTTGATTTCGAGAGCCTTGAAGAAGGCTGACCACAGGCGGGAGGTGAATTGGGGACCCCGATCCGACAGGATGTCTTCGGGCAGACCATAGTAACGAAATACCTGGTTACACAAGAGTTCAGCAGTCTCGAGAGCCGTGGGCAACTTTGGTAGTGGGATGAGGCAACAAGCTTTCGAAAAGCGATCCACCACGGTGAGAATGGTGTTATGACCATCGGAATTGGGAAGATCAGTGATGAAGTCGATGGCTATGTGGGACCATGGGCGTTCGGGTATGGGGAGAGGATGAAGAAGGCCTGCAGGTAAGTGTCGTGAGGGTTTCTGTGTGTTGCAGACCTGACAATGATTGACGTGAATGATGGTGTCCCTTCTTAGGGTAGGCCACCAGAATCGATTCTGAAGCAATTGTACGGTCGCGTTGATGCCTGGGTGACCTGAACTGAGGGCTGTGTGAACCAGGGTTATGGTTCTGTCACGGAGATTCTCAAGAACGAATAACTTATTCTCTGGGCAGTCTGGGGGAATGATTTGGTCAGAATTCGCTTGCTCGATCTCAGTGATGATGTCCCATTGAATAGGTGCGACGACTACAGTCGGGGAAATAATATTCTCAGGCGGGTTGGGTTCTGCGTGTTCATCGAATTGCCGAGATAGTGCATCTGCCTTGACATTCTTCGTGCCGGGTCAATACGTGACCTTAAAATCAAAGCGGGTAAAGAAAAGTGACCATCTGGCCTGTCTGGGATTGAGTCTGCGAGCAGTCCTTAAATACTCCAGGTTGCGATGGTCCGTAAGGACAGTAAATGGATGATTAGCTCCCTCCAACCAGTGCCGCCACTTTCATGGCCAGTAGCTCTCGATCACCGACATCATAATTTCGTTCCGAAGGGGTTAGTTTGCATGAATAGAAAGCACACGGATACATCTTAGTGGGAGACCCCTGACGTTGTGAGAGGACGGCACCAATACCAATGTTGGAAGCATCTACTTCCACGATGAAGGGCAAATCTGGGTCTGGGTGGTGCAGGATGGGCGCAGTGGTGAAGCGATGCTTGAGCTGGTCGAAAGCCTCCACAGCGGCGGGCGTCCAGTGAAGCCGATGGGAGCTTCTTTTAGTCATACTGGTGAGAGGGGCTGCGACTGAGCTGAAACCCCTGATGAAGCGGCGGTAGAAGTTGGCGAAGCCCAGGAAGCGCTGCAGTTCCTTGAGGTTCTTGGGACAGGGCCAGTTTATTACTGCATTCACCTTGTTGTCATCCATCGCAATACCCTCAGGACTGATAATGTAACCCAGGAAGGCCACTGAAGTGGTGTGGAATTCGCATTTCTCCAGTTTGGCGTACAGTTGGTGTTTGATGAGCCGGCGGAGCACGGATCTGACCTGGTGAATGTGCTCCTCTAGAGTCTTGGAGTAAATGAGGATATCATCGATATAGACTATGACGAATTGGTTGAGCATATCTCGGAAGACGTCGTTAATGAAGGATTGAAAAGTAGATGGACTATTGGCCAGGCCGAACGGCATAACCCGGTATTCATAGTGCCCAGTGGTCGTTGAGAAAGCGGTTTTCCATTCATCACCCGCTCTAATCCTGATGAGATTGTAGGCGCTTCGCAGATCTAATTTGGTGAAGAATCGGGCCTGTCTGAGTTGTTCCAGGGCTGAAGGCACTAGCGGAATGGGGTAGCGAAACTTGACTGTGATTTCGTTTAGGCCTCGGTAGTCGATACACGGCCGGAGATCTCCTCCTTTCTTTTTCACAAAGAAGAATCCGGCAGAAGCTGGTGATGTGGAGGGTTGAATGAATCCCTTCGCTAGCTCCTCCTGTATGTAGTGTTCCATGGCTTCAGATTCAGGTTGAGAGAGGGGAAAAATACGGCCCTTAGGAGGACTAGTGCCGGGCATTAATTCTATGGCGCAGTCAGAAGGTCTGTGAGGGGGCAGCTGGGAGGCTTTGCTTTTGCTGAAAGCCTCTCTGAGGCTGTGATAAGCGTCTGGCAGTCCCTGGATATCCGGGGTTGGGTCTGTTACCTCGGCGGCCTGGAGAGGAAGAGGGTGGATCTGCGGCAAGCAGTGCTTAAAACAAGTGGATCCCCAGCCTGTGATCTGTGAGTCCCTCCAGGATATACTTGGGTCATGCTTGCGCAGCCACGGCAGACCCAGGATGACGGGTGCGTGAAGGGTAGATATGATGTAGAATTGAATGATTTCTTGATGCAGAGCTCCGGTGACGAGAGTGAGGCGGGAGGTTAGATGAGTTATCCTCCCTGAGCCCAACGGGCGCCCGTCTACCGCCTCGACTGCCAAGGGAGGAAGACAACGGATGAGTGGTATGCTGTTCTTATGGGCAAAATCTACAGACATAAAGTTCCCTGCTGCACCCGAATCGATCATGGCTGCGATATTGAGCGTTTCCGCTTCGGTCCTCAAGGTAACCGGTACAGTGAAACAATAATCCTGATTCAAGGAGTCTAGAGTCACACTCACCCGGGTGATTGCGTTGACTGGTGGACGAGAAGGACAGGTATTACATAGATGGCCGGGCTCACCGCAATATAAGCATAGGCGTTGCACAATGCGGCGGTCTCGTTCCTCGGCCGAGATGTGGTAGGCGTCAGCCTGCATGGGTCCGTGACTCTCGGGCAAGGTTCTGGTTGTCATACGAGGGATAGGTCGTCGAGCTCGGAGAAGGTTATCGATCTGTATGGCGAGCTCAATGAATTGATTGAGGGTCCTTCCCTCGTCGCGGCATGCGAGTTCAGCCTGTAATTCGTGACTCAAGCCCCGTCGAAAGTGCACCTTGAGCGGATCCTCCGTCCAAGTAGTCTGGGCGGCGAGAGTGCGAAACGTGAGTGCATAATCGGCTGCCGTTCTGTTGCCTTGAGACAGGGTAAGCAAAAGCTCATCGGCGCCCCTTCCATCCTTTGGGTGGTTGAACACCTCACGGAACCGCTGTAGGAATTCCTCGAAAGAACGAAAGGGAGATCTGTCACCGCTCCAAACCGCCGTTATCCACTCTAGCGCTCTTCCGGTGAGGAGTGAACACACAAACGAGATTTTCCCCTCCTCCGTGCAGTACAGGGCTGGCTGCTGGTTAACAAACACGGTACACTGCAGAAGGAACCCCCGGCATTGACTTGAACTCCCATCAAATCGTTCTGGGAACGCCAATTGTGGGTTAACGCTCGTGGGTGGTGAGCGAGCGGCTGCCATGGCAACGGGAGTTGGTGAAGCGGGGGAAGCAGCGGGGGGAAACTGCAAGCTCTGAAGAGTCCCTACTAGATCCTCGGCGAGCGATGTGAGTTTCTGTAACTGCTGATGGTGAGCGGTTAGCTGTTGAGCCTGAGCAGATAGTTCGGTTGTGAGCTGGTAGATCGCTGCTGGATCATGTTGTGGCGAAGTCTTCTGTAATGAGTCACTACTAGCACTGGAATCCATTTGCAGCTTATTTATTAAACAGGAAAAGCTCCAATCACAACACAGGGCAAAGCCCGAACTGTAAAGGGACACAGACAGAATCAGAATAGTCGAACAGTTCCAAGATCGGGGCAGGCGGCGTACATACGTGAACATAACCAGGCAGAGAGTCAGGGCGGGCAGCGATACGGGGTAGAGTGGTCAGAGTCCAAGGCTGAGGTCAGAAGGCAGGCGGCAATCAATCAGAGGGAGTAAAACGGAACCAGTCGATCACAGGGTAGACAACACAATGAGAAACGCTCGGAAATGTTCACCTAGGCAAAACAAGACTTCGCAATGAAGCCACACGAGCTGGCTGGTTAAATAGCCCAGATAATGAGCTGCAGGTGGGACGAGTAATCAGTGACAGGTGGTGCAAATTAATACTCGGGAGAGGGTTCCCTCTGATGGACCGAAGAGGGAGCCAGAGGGACGTTCTCTGCAACATCATAGTTATTTTTCTTGAAACTTAACTAAATAATTAATAGTAGTTTTTCAGGAGGTATGACATAATACATTAGTTATTGATTAGCTAACTGTTACTTAACACAATCATACAATTGTATTACATACTGATTAGTTAAAACATCTTCCTTGGTAGTTAACAGTAGTGAGTTAAGTGTTAATGAATAATTGCCTGTTAGTTCTTCAACAATTCCGTATTGGTTATGCAGTAAGAACCAGTTTTCTAAAGTGTTACCCATTTTTTTTACTCCCCAAAAATGAGCACAATGTTCTCCTATATAAGTACTGATTTATCAAATATGATACTCAATGGAAAATTGGTTTGTTTTGTAAAATTTGTTTTGCACATTTTTTCTATTAGATATTATCTAAAGATTCAATGATCATGTGATCTGAAACCCCTACAGACATCCAGGGTTATACACAATACTCAATTTAAACAGCATAAATACACTGTAAAGTAAGAATCATGTTGTCATTCATCGTTATGATTTTAACTATCTGGGTCACTGTTTGCAGGTATCTTCACTTTACAGATGGACTGGAAAGCTGCCAGCACCTAGAGACACTGGAGACTGAATCCTGAAAAAAGGCACCTCTTTATCTAAAACAAGAAAAGGGAGATATTTGACAAAAATCTAACATACCAATTTTGTTTTTACAGTGTATTGAACATTTTAAGATGAAAAACTCATCCGTCGTGACATCGATTATATTGGAAGATTTTTACAAAATGGAGGACCTTAAATACCTTTATTTTGTGACTTTTCTCATGTTATACATGCTTGTACTCTTTGCTAACGCCATTCTGATTTTTGTCATAATTATCAACAAAGTGCTTCATAGTCCTATGAATTACTTTCTGTGTAACTTGGCTGTAAATGGCATCTACGGTGGCACGGCTTTGCTTCCCCCCTTGTTGATTACTTTAATGTCTCCTTCTCATGAGGTATCTTTGGCAGGCTGTAAGGCTCAAACTTACTTCCTGCACACATATGTTATCATAGAGTTCACCATTCTGTCAGTAATGTGCTACGATCGCTATGTGGCCATCTGCTACCCGCTGCAGTATCACAGTATTATGACAAACACAAAAGTGTATAAACTGATTGCCTTCTCATGGGGGTATCCTTTAGTGACATTTCCTGTGTTTTTTAGTATGACTCTGCGCTTGACAATCTGTCAAAACCGACTGGAGAAGGTTTACTGCCTCAACTTTTATCTGCTCAAAATATCTTGTGGGGACACATATATTGAGAGTGTATTGGGCTTGTTTTTTGTTGTTCTATACTCTTTTCCTCAGCTTGCAATGACTTTCTATTCATATGGACATATTCTGAAAATATGCTTTACTGCCACTAAAGAGTCTAAAATAAAAGCACTGAAGACCTGCACTCCACACTTATTTGCAATACTCAACTTTAGTTTGGGATGTTTTTTTGAAATTGTACAAAGTCGCTTTGACACAAGTTATCTTTCCTTTGCAACACAAATGTTTATGTCTCTTTATTTCTTGATATTTCCTCCCATTCTAAATCCAGCTATCTATGGGATGAGTGTTAAAACACTGAGAGACAACATTTTAGACTGTTTGGCTCTAAAAAGAGATCATTGTCTTTAAAGTAGGATCTTTGGAACACAAGTGAAAGTGCAAAACAATGCAACACTGTTCTCAGTATGAGAAGCAAGCAACTGAAGTCTAATCTGTGAAGTGAAAACAGAAAACGTGATGTTACTAAACTACACAACTAAACAATGATGTTATCTCATATGTGACTAAAATCATGTTTTTTATTAAACTGAATGCTAATTCCATGTAAATTTGACATCCGAAGACAAGAAAGAACCCCATCATGCTTTTCAAAATAAGAACATTGTGTAGTTGTGATTTATGTATTGTATTTAAGATGCACAACTGTGTATGCATTAATTGAATTAACGTTTTTTCATAAGATGATTAAACAGTCAAAATAGACCTTTCATATTATACTTGATCAATAAATATGGATGGAAATTATATTATTTGTAAGCAATATACATAAAATTATTAAAAGAGATATGCATATCTAATGTAAAACCTTGTTGCTCTCTAATACATCACCATAACAGATGTGCTCCTCACAGGCCTCAGAAGCAATCTAAACAATTCATACCTCGGCTCAGAACACTTTGTGTCACACAATATAGTGCTAATTATAACAAATTACTTTTTTGTTATCGTTGTTATTCTCTGTAGTAACTTATATTTTATAATAAACATTTTTATAATGCTATAGGCCTAAAAGTTTAAATTAGGTTATTCTGTTTCTAACATATATATTGTGTTGTTTTGTCTATGGTCTGTACTTTCCTTGCTGAGATTGTAAAGTAGACTATATTTAAATTCTAATATAAATGCCATTGTTTAGCAATTATGCTATCCAACTCTAATCTGTAATAAGCACAAATATTTTACCCCTAATTTATATATTTAACCTTCATGCATCCTTATAGAAATTGTTGTGTTTGTTTTAATTAAAAAAATGCCTGTGTTAATGTCAACAGCATAAATGTATGGCATGTTTTTATTATAATTGTAATATATAACCCCATTTCCTTTAATAAATCTATATTACACTTGGTACACAAAATAGCTACCCTCAGGACCTTAAGGACAAAATTGTTCCCATTAAAACCCATTAAACCAAGGCCATTTAACTATAAAATTATGCAATTTTTGTTAATAGGCTTTCATCTGTTGGCAAGGCTTCATAATTAAAGATTATTTAAAAATGTACCAGATGGTCCAATTTTTATAAAGCAGATACTCACTTTTTCATTTTTCTACTTTTGCTGTATAGAGCCAATTGTACAAATTATGCAACTATAAATGTGTGGATGTGTTGTTATGGATGTCAGAGTGTGGTTTGTATCAGGGCCGGACCGTGGCATAGGCGACATAGTCAAATCAAGTCAAGTCAAACTTTATTAAGATCCCTTATGGGCAATTTCAGACAAATACAATACATTCCAAAACATAAATAAATACAAATATATAAATGAAGTACAGTAAATACAATACATTTCCCTAACAGGTTCCCTTAAAGACCATTTAACAGCCGAATTGCACAGGGAACAAACGAGTATTTGTATCGGTTACTTTTCATCTTTAGAAGTCTATAACGGGAGCATTTAAACTCTGGATACAGAAAAAGGTCACTGTCCAGGCCACGCACCCTTCCCCAACTATGGTTTGGGGAGCCCTGGCCGGTCTTTCCCCCGCCAGCACCCACGCAGATGGGTTAACCTGAAGCGGCCCAACAGGCCTGCCGCTTCGGCTAATCCGAGTCGTTCCTGACCTTCGGGTCGGAATGAGGAGAGCCGCTTCACCATAATGAGGCGAGGTCAGACCGCAAAAGCGTTTTTGCCCGCCTCGAACGCGCTCTCCTCACTCAAATCTGTCACAGCCACCCCTCGAGGCTTGGTGTGCAGAACGAGTTCACCCTCATTTTTCCTCGGTCTGGCAGTTGGGGGACGCGTCCGTCTTTCCCTGTCTGTCTGTCCTTTCACCGCCAACGGGCCGCGTGTTAGGGGACACAGCCGGTTCTCTCCTGCAGCGTACGGACCCCATGCCAGCCACCTGTCAGTCCAGCACTTCACTCTCCATCAACCCGAACAAGGACGCCAAGGGCTCTCCTTCGTGGTGGAGGTGCCGCTGCTTCCAGGCCTTTTCGACACCCCATCTCAGGTATGTCTTCCTTTGCACAACACTCTGCTTCCTCTATCGCATTTCATTCACGAATGGGAGAGTCTACCGGGGGTATCGCTTTGGGTTCTCTGCACGATTCGGTCCGGCTACACACTTCAGTTTGGGAGAAATCCCCCTCCCCCCCGCTTCGATGCTTCGACACTTCGATGCTTCGGGCGGCTGCTACCACCCTTAGGCTTTACATAGCGGCCATTGCAGCTCAGAGAGTGCTGGATGAGATCCCCCTGGGGAGACATCGGATGGACTCCGCCTTTATGCGTGGAGTCAGACGGCTTAGGCCGGTTCGCCCCACGGCAGTTCCTTCTTGGGACTTGTCAGTCATCCTCGAAGGTCTGGTGATGGCCCCTTTCGAGCCCTTAGAGTCAGCTACATATGTCTACATAGCATGAGACAAGGGATTGTTGTGTGTTTGTTTTCACTGAAACATAGCTAAACGTGTACGGGATGTACGGGTATCTTCAACACATCGCTGAGCCAGGCAGTAATCCCCACATGTCTCAAATCCACAACAATCATACCGGTACCAAAGAAATCACCTGTGTCCTGTCTAAACGACTATTGTCCCATAGCACTGACTCAATCATAATGAAGTGCTTTGAGAGGCTAGTCATGCACAACATCAAAACCAGCCTCCCCAACACACTCGATCCACTCCAGTTTGTATACCACCCAAACCGCTCTTACCCACTTAGAAAATAAAGACTCCTATGTTAGAATTCTGTTCATTGACTTCAGCTCAACATTCAACACAAACCCACAACAGCTCATTAATAAACTAAACCTGCTGGGCCTTAACAATTCCCTCTGTAACTGGATCCTAGACTTTCTAACCAGAAGACCTCAGTCAGTCCGTGTTGGCCGCAACACCTCGAGCACTACCACACTGAACACAGGTTCCCCACAAGTCCCACTGCTCAGCATGCTGCTGACCCACGACATAAGTTCAGCTCCAACCACATCATCAAGTTTGCCGATGACACGTCAGTGGTAGGTCTCATTAGAAACAACGATGAAATGCACTACAGAGAGGAAGTGGCACAACTGGCTGAATGGTGTGGTGCAAACAAACTGTCCCTTAATGTGAGTAAGACAAAGGAGGATGTGATGGACTTCAGGCGAAACTCAGGTGACCACCCCCCACTGACCATCGACAGCTCGACTGTGGAGAGAATCAGCAGCACTAAATTCCTGGGGGTGCACATCAAAGAGGACCTCACCTGGACCACCAACACTACATCACTCTCCAAGAAGGCACAAACTTTCTCCGCCGGCTGAAAAGAGCAAGTCTCCCTCCACCCATCCTCACCACTTTCTACAGGGGAACCATTGAGAGCGTGCTGACCAGCTGCATTACTGTCTGGTACGGGAACTGTAGTGCAGCAGACCGCAAGACCCTCCAGTGGACAATGAACTGCAAAAATCATCGGTGCCCTCTCCCTCCATCCTGGACATTTTCCTATCACGATGCTCCAGTAAAGCTACCAGTATCTTGAAGGACCCCACCCATTCCTCCCAGTTTCTTCCAGCTCCTACATCAGGATTTCTTGTTTGCAAGATGTATTTTAAAGATCTCTTAATCTGAAAAGCATCTGTTGTTTACAAACGTCTGACAGACGTTTTTCCGATGTCAGTTTCACATATATTCTAAATCATAAATATCTTAAAGACATCTAATAGACGTCTATGTGAAATCTAAAAAGAAACGTCCTATAGACGTATTGCAGTTGAGCAAACACCCTAAAAAAAACGTCTTGCAGATGTAAATGCACACGTCAAATGGATGTCTCCAAGATGTACGTGTGCTATCAGGGCAGTGACAGTCATTTCTTAATTTATGCCAGGAGTTATGCAAATGAAAAACGAAGTCGAGATCGATATGAAGCTTGAGTCTTAGACCTTTTAATAATGTATAGTTTATGAAGTTAACTGCATTCTTTTACATTAAAACTAGCAGTAACTCTGAACTAATGTAAACAAAGAATGCTGTGCGCTAGCGTCCTCCCACAGGTTAAAAGAGATTTTAAACAAGCACTGTTAATACACATTTAGTTAACCAAATGAAACAGGAATACACATTTTAATGCTATAAAAGTGTGCACATTGAGAGAAATAAACAGCAGATGTTCATATTAACAACTTCTTTAGAAAGCTAGTGAATAAAAGGAAACGATCGACCCGCCTGCCTCTGCTCAATGACGGTGCCTGGAGTTGTGATTTGCTTCTCTGGTCGATGACGTCACTTCCAGGGAGGCATGCCCAGAGCCATATAGAGATAGAGTTGCGACAACGGAAGTTCAGAATGCTTGGTCGTCACGTGATTCACGTAGACTTCAGATAGTTCCAGGAAGTGCTTTGGCGGGCAATTCAAACTGTAAGAATAGAGTGACAGAACTGCGATTTTTGGTAATTAGTAGGCAATAAATGCATTTATTTTATATATTTATATAACACACCGACATATGTATGTAACTTGAGTATGTAGTTACAGCGATGTTGTTTTTAAGTATTTAAATCAGCTAATATTTGAGGATTAGTGTTCGATTACCGTTATTTGCCTTAACTTATTTCAAGTATATTCTAACTTGTATAAAGACAGGTTGCTGTTCCTTTTATGTTACGTTATATTCATTGTTTTCACTAATCTCATGGTAACTAATGTCATATTTATGACTTTCAGATAGTACAGAGACAGGCTGGTGACAGGTGATTGTCAGCTCGCACCGCACAATGGGTCAATGAACTGTGAATGAAACAATGAAAATTAAGCTTATTGTTTACAATTCTTACAATTATATATAGTAATATAATTACTTAGTGTATTATAAATATTATATATTTAATGTGTATTTCTTACAATACTTATTCATATACACAATATATTTAGGTTTAAAACAACTTAAGCATCTGTTTTGTACTCATATAAACATGTACACTGCCGTTCAAAAGTAATGATGCTGAAAATTCAGCTTTGCATCACAGGAATAAATGCCATTTTAAAATGGAAAACAGTTATTTTAAATAATAATATATTACAATATTACTTTTTTGTATTTTTATTCAAATAAATGCAATTAACTATTTACAGCAATTAATGAATACAATTCTAATAAATGTAATAGCATGCCAAGCATTTTGTCTGTGTCCTTTAAATATATGTTTAGATTCTTTTTCTCTAATTCCAAAAACGATGGATGAAACTGAATTAAGAGAACAGATTTTACAATTAATAGGGTGTTCGTTACTAACTTTATCCAGTAGCCAATCTAGACTAATCTGTTAGTTATCTGATAACATCTCTTAAATCTACCAATTTAATGAGTAATAATCTACTAGGAGGTTTTAAAGTACAAGTTACTTTTATTCAAATGTACTGATAATATACAATATTTTTTTTAAACATCAAACCTTTTAAAAATGCGTCGCAAACGGTTTGTTCTGCTGCATCTCTATGGCGCTGCATGTGTTTGCTGCTACTTCCGGGAACTTTTGAGAGGCTCCACGAGCCGCCATTGCTGTAAAAAAAAACGTTCCATTGGAGTGAATGGAGTTGTCGCAACTCTCTCTATATATGGCTCTGGGCATGCCCAGGCCTGTAGTACACGCCCCCGTCTCCTGACTCCACCCCCATGTCAAAACAGAGCCACAAAGTGAGACGCGCAGAAACGTGAAGCGCAAAGAAAGTTGACTGAAACGCTAAATTAAAGCAGCGTTGCAAATAAATTAGTAAATATGGACATGGAAAATATGTATTGCAAAATCATTGCTTTTTCTGTGTTTCATTTATATTTTGCAATTCTTTATTTTTGTTTGCAAAACTTATTTTCTTATTGCAATACTTTATTTTCTTTTGCAATTATTTTTGTTTGCAAAACTTATTTTCTTCTTGCAATGCTTAATTTTCTTTTGCAATTCTTTATTTTTGTTTACAAAAACATTATTTTTTCTCAATACTTTGATTTTCGTTTGCAAAACTTTATTTTATTTGGCAAAACTTTGTTCTTTTGCATATATGTATATATATGTGGCATTGAATTGATTACATACAAAACTTTTTTGTTAAAGGTTAAGAGATTAAAGAATGTGAGGAATTTAAATGCATTTGAACTACTTTTGCATGAAAGAGGACAAATAAAGGACATTGTTTTGCTCTATCAGTGCAGTCACAAGTGAAACTTGTGAAGTTACTATATAATTGATCATATATATATAGTGATAGAGACTCAAACATGTAAGGTCACATGTAGCCATTTTTAAAGTGTTATCTATAGATTCTAACCCTTATTTATATACATATGATATTTTATATTAGAGATATATTTCATTTTAAAATAAATGCTTTATAATAATTGCTAATTGTAACTAAAAGTGCTTGTGTGTAATGGAGTAATAATAATATGAATCATATTAAAATTATATAAATCATATGTAAATTGTAATTATAATATAAAGCCAGACAATGTTGTTGTATTTTTTAAGGTACTTCATAGTGACCTTTAATTTGTAGGAAGAGAAACTGGGGGAGTGACTTTTGTGTGTGTCAGACATGTGTCACTTTGCTCACATCTGATTGATCCAATTTCTGTTTGAGCTCTCTAACCCAGAACACAACCTTCCCTGGATCAGGTTAGCTGTGCAGTGAAAGTTACTATGGCAATGAAAGCAGCTAAAACCCAAGCCACTTTCATGATACCTAAAAACCCAGGATTGGTGCAAACGAAACTGAAACTTACCTGGCTAGCCAGCAAATCCAGCTCCATAATACAGGCCCCTGATGTACAACGTGCAAAATATTTTGACATTTTTTGAACAGCAGATGGCAGCAAATAAAGACAAATCACAATATATAAAACAGGTTTTATATGCTTTCTCTACATGGCATGCCCTCTTGACATACACTCACTGATTCTGTCACTAAAAAGGCAAAACCTGTCGAGTTGGTAGACTAATGTTTCGTGACATTAAATTTGTTTTGCACCTATTCTAAAGAGAGAGAGAGAGAGAGAGAGAGAGAGAGAGAGAGAGAGAGAGAGAGAACTGGTGGAAAATAACACTTCTAGACACTTCTAGTAGAAACGCTTCTCACACAGAAAATGTTAACTCGATTTCACAATAAGTACAAATAAACAGCAAGTAACACATTGTATTAGAAGTACATTTTTTAAGAGGGAATAGTTATTGTAGCTAAACGTTTTTGTCACATCTCTACATGTTACAAAATGTTTTTATTTATTTATGAATAATAAACTATCAATAAAGTTTATCAGCATATTATCAACAGTAAGCATGACTTGCACTTTCTTTTGTTGTTGTCCGGTTTAGAGGAGGAGCTGCGCACTTTGCGAATGCGGAACGTTTCAGAAACTAACACTTCGAAGCTCAACAGCAGACTCTTTATTCGTGACCAAACGGCAGACTATAGAAGCCCACGATGTCTAAAAGAGTAGCTGTAGTTACAGGGGCAAATAAAGGCATCGGACTGGCGATTGTTAAAGGGTTGTGCAAAGCAGGTTTCAATGGAGATATTTTCCTTACTGCACGGAATGAGAAACTGGGACAAGATGCGGTTGCTGGACTGAAATCTGAGGGATGCAAAAACGTAATCTTCCACCAACTTGATATATGTGACCAAGGAAGCTCTCTAAAACTGAAAAGTTTCTGGAGGAGAAGTACGGCGGCCTGGACGTTCTTGTTAACAACGCGGGAATGGCCTTCAAACGTTAGTTTGACAGAGAAGTGTTAAAGAACAATTTACACATTCGACAATTAAATCATTCTCTATATAAAAGCTGTAATTTAATTTATATCTCACTTGCGTCCTCTGCAACATATGGTGTTTTTGTGTAATTGGCCCCCTAGGGACCGCTTTAGGAATTGGTTTAATAAAATAACATTTGTATTATATTATATTATGATTGAACACTCAGCATTTTGTGCTAAAATCCTTGCAACATTCTGTAAGAGGCCGTTCACACAGAAAGCCTTTTTCAGTTTAACTACAAAGCTTTCCGGTTGTTTTTCTATTTAAACGTGTCAAACAGTAATGTTTGACCATTTGACAGTTTAGGTCCTTACAGAGCCTTGGTTTTATTGTAGTAAAAGTGTAGTAAACTTTTAGTTTTTTTGGCATATTGATTACCATTGTATAACCACAGTTTTACTACAAATACCGTGGTTAAACTATGGTTAGTGTAGCAAAATACTGGATACATTCTAGTTAGGGTTTAACAATAGTAGCCATGTATTTTTGTTGTTGTTGTTTTGTTTTTTTACTATAAAGGCCTAGTTCACCCCCAAAAATAGCCTGTTGTTTATTCACCCTCTAGGCATCCTGGGTGTATGTGACTTACTTCTTTCAGACGAATCCAATCGGCTTTATATTAAAAAATTGTCCTGGCACTTCTAAGCTCTGTGGGTGGGTGTTTCTGTTCAACAGTCCAAAGCACGTTAAATGAATGCACGCATCCATAACAAAACATGCCTCACATGGCTCCAGGGCAGTAAATAAAGGCATCCTGTAGCGACTCCATACGGTTTTGTATATTTCAAAGTAATATACACTTTTATCTCACTACATCAAACTGTTGTACGCAGAAGTCATTCTGGTGGATGGCGTGATTGGTGATGAGCACGGAGAGAGAACAAAACGCCGGACACAAATTAGAAGCACAAAACGAGGATTTTGATATAAGCCAAGATTGAAATTGGGTTTCCTTTGCTAAAGTAAGGAAACTTTGCTCCTGCATATATCTGAGGCGCGCATGCTGCGCATGTCCTACATCATCCACCGGAACGGCTTATGCATATGACAGTCAGCAGAAGTGAGAGAAAAGTGTTTATTACATTTGAAATATGGATATTTTTTCTTACAAAAATGCATGAATTCGCTACAGGAGGCCTTTATTCACGCCCCAGAGCCCCGCGCTTTATTTAACGTGTTTTGGACTGTTAAAGAGAAACACCCACCTGCTGATAGAGCTTAGAAGTGCCAGGACAATTTTTTATATAACTCTGGTTGGATTCGTCTGAAAGAAGAAAGTCATATACATGTAAGATGCCTTGAGTGAGTAAAACTCAGGCTAATTATTTTTTTTTTTTAGGTGAACTAACCCTTTAATGTTTGTAAGGGATTTTAAAAAACATCTATAGACCTTACTCTTTTCCATTTCACTGCCCTGCATCTCGTGTTTTTAAACACAAATGAATGACCCCTAAGGACTATATATTTTAGCGGAAGAATACCAATTTAGGAATTGGCTCAATAAAATAATGTTTTTATGTTTAATATTATATTATATTCTATTTGGTCCATACAACAATCTGTGCTAAAACGTTATGTTATGTAAAAACCATTCAAATAGAATGTTTTTTTTCCCATCCACTTTTCAATTATTGCTGCTTTTGATTATTTGTCCATGTAACTCTGCTAGACAGAGGTGTTTGACTGTTGCACTTGAGTCTTTTGCAAGTATATTTTTTATTTTGCAAAAATATTTTTTTAAATGTTCTGTGTGGAAAACTCCTTAGGGACTATATCTTCTAGCTGAAGGATACCATTTGGCTTAATAAAATAAGCTTTTAATTTATTATATTATATTATTTGTATATTTTGTATTAAAGACATTTTAAATTCTCTTCTTTTTCTAGATTCAGCAACAGAGCCATTTGGAGAACAGGCCGAGGTGACCATGCGCACCAACTTCTGGGGAACACTGTGGGTGTGCCATGCTCTTCTGCCGATACTTCGACCCAAAGCTCGGGTGGTCAACGTGTCCAGCTTTGTTAGCAAGAAATCCCTTGAGCAGTGCAGTCCTGAACTACAGGCAAAGTGTGTGAATGAGTTATCATAGTAAGTGATCAGTTAAAGTGCATAGCATGTAGAATATGTATTTAGATTTTACGTTTACCTTTGAACAGATTCCGAAATAAAGATTTGTCTGAGGAGGAATTGTGCCTGCTGATGGGAGAGTTTGTTCAGGCTGCGCAGGCAGGGGATCATACAGCTCAGGGCTGGCCAAACACTTCCTATGGTACCACCAAGGTAACAAACATCCTTTTTTTCCTGACATACGGAGTCTAGTATGTTTGGCAGTGTATTTTAGCAATAAGCAGGCCCAGACTAAACATGTTTGTTTACTGCCTTTTTTAGATTGGTGTGACTGTGCTATCAAGGATCCAGGCTAAAGTTCTTACCGAGACAAGGCCAGGTGATGGTATCCTCCTGAATGCTTGCTGTCCAGGATGGGTGCGGACAGACATGGCTGGACCAAATGCTACCAAGAGTCCAGAGGAAGGGGCAGAAACTCCTGTTTATCTGACAATGCTGCCTGAAGGAGCCAAAGAGCCACATGGACAGCTAGTTTGGGACAAGACTGTACAGGAATGGTAGCGTAAAGAAAGCAGGCGTCATCAGTTCATTCCATCTGAAAAGAATGTCATGATTACATCTGATAGTAAATGACTTTGCCAAAATATGCTGACATGAAAAGAATACTGTAATTTTTTACTTCTACAACATAAAATTACAAGCTCTGACATGTACTTGCTACAGTTTGCTTGAGAGTAATTGTGTGATTTATAGATAAGATATGAGCTCACCATATCTTATTTTCATTATCTGTTCAGTTTCTAAGGTCATTTTGTTTATCAAGCTAAGACAAACAGAAGATAAACAGACTTTGGCCTCAAAATGCTTTTTCCACAGAGTTTTACAACAAAATCTGAACAAACCAAAATATCTGTATACATTCCTATTTTGTGAAGCAAAATGCATATTTATTTAGTAGCCAAAACATTTGTGAACTTGTGATCTTAAAATGTAACCATTAAAAATGATTTGTTGTAAGCTTGACTGCTTTCATGTTCTTCGTGCTCAAAGGTTATTTCTGCTTAAGTCATGTGCTTAGATAGTTACTGTATTATAGAATACTGACTTTTGTGCCCTGCAATTCATCCAAAGTCATACCCGGCTCAAGACATGAAGTAAAACAAGAGTTATGTTGTGCAAGCTTTTGTTGGTGCAAACTGCTCTTGAGAAATCAAAGGCATCATAAAGCAATATGTAAAACTATCTAGCTAAGAAACTGGTAATAAAATGTGCAGTGTCTAAACCTTATTGGCCAACAGAAAGCAGTTATCAATGCAGAGAATGTAATATAGTTTTTTTGTTATTTATTTAAACTATTATTCCAGAACCTGTAGATTAAAGTTTGGAAATGAAACCATCCTGTTTGGATCATGTTGACAATATTACAATACCGAAGTATATGATTTAATTAAAAAACAAAAATTCAAAATCATGAATCAAAAATTTAGTTTTTTAGATAGATAGATTGATTGTGTCTGTATAGTGACATTAAAATAACACATTCAAATTGTATGGCACATGTGTATCCAGTAGAGGGTGCCATAGATATTTGTATAAATTACTTTACATTAGGGCTGAAACGCCCTGAAACACAATCCCTTGCAAGTATAATTATTGTAGCTGAAATTCCATTTAAAAGATCAAAATGTCAGAATATCTTTTATCAACAAACTAATCACGTTAGAAACATCTCAAAGAACCAGCATTTGTTTGTGGAAAGAGCAAATAATACTAAAATAGATTCATCCAAGTTGTTCCACTAAATGGCAGCATAGGACAACAATCTAAGGAATGTCCTCAAACTCTCTATCGCTTCTGTTGTATTGGTTATATATTTATAATACATTTTATTTAAGTATGCTGGGACCACATTTAAAGTCTGTTTAGCGTTTTTACAGTGTACAAACTTTTAATTCACTTCCTTTATAAAAACAAACAAGAAAATTCTTGCCAGCTCTGGAGACACAACAAAATAGCTGGCAGGAAATTGCCTTTCCTGAACACCTGTAACGGATTCTGGGGAAAACAGCACAACAACATGCACTAAAAGCATTCAGTGGTGATCCCAAATACAGTACAATACAATTACACAAACTCATCCGACTCGCAAAAACCTGAACTACATTTTAGCAATAGTGCTTAATTCTGGAGCTAATTGTATGTATTCTGTGTTTTCACATTGATTAATTACAAAAAAAATATTTAAAATAATTTTCAAGCATGTATTTAAAAACAAGTAAGCTATGCTTGTTGACCTAAAAGTACAAATATCAACAGACTAGTATCATTCCACTTAATACATTCTGTACATTAAACATATATCCAATAGTTTTTATATGCAATTTTTTGTTGTTGTTGTTGCTGACAAAAGAGACCGAATAATCTACACCTGAACAGTGATGAACGTTTAAGTCTTATATCAAAAGTTTTATATCAAACAATGAAAATGACCACTTTTTTCGACAACATACAGCAAATGTAGAGTGATATTCACAACATAAATGTACAAAAGTATAAAACAATCAATACATCTAAGTGTGGTACAGTGGAGTCAAGTATGAAAAGGACAAATTGACCAAAAAATTGAATAAAATAGTTCCCCTCAAAAAATACTGGGTTACAATTGCCTCAAAATGTTCCTCTCTTGATTTTACTCATCAGGACCAAACGGTGACAGAGATTTTAGCAACACTTGCAGGTCTTCACAATCATATTTGACAGCTGTTCTACCTGCGGAAAGTTTTAACATTCTTTAGATGACATTTCTGTTGACCACTGATGAAAGTGATATTAAAAACACCAGTGAATTTAATTCTGACCTTGTGTTGGCGGCCCACATAGTAAATGATGGGCAGTGGGTCTAGAACCTGTGCTACACAGCAGGGTTGAGCAGATGCACCAGGATTGTGATGCCTATACAGCGCAAGAACCTGCAGGCAAAGAAAACCAGACAATTTCAGAGCCAGATCTTCGAAACAATCCAGTTGTCAAACATTTCCAAGCATCTGACAATCCTGATTGCTACCTTTGAGTACTTATTTTCTGAAGTCCAGACGAAAGAGCAAGAGCCAGTGCAATAGTTGGCATAATAACCAGAGGGTTCGTGTATCCACTTCCAGCCCAGGTCTTTGCGGAAGTTAATGTACAGGCTCCTCACACAGCAGTCCTCAGATTTACTGCATTTAACATGAAGATGGCACACAGTAAGGCGTTTGATATAGTAAGAATAAAGAATGTCCATTTTATTTTATGTTGACTCATAACAGGCTCACTCGGTACAAACTCGATCTGTTTCCGTTTGACGTTTTCTGCGTGATTTTGATGAGCTGTGGCCGTCAAGAGGAAGCGACATTACCAAAATGTGAGGTTTTGGCACATTTTCTGCTAAGGTGCCTTGATCACCTCTTGTACGAGACATACCTGCAGACACAAAGAGCAATATTAGCTTGTCCTATTGACATCAAGACATACAGGATTTTATTTTTAATTCACAAACCTTTTATTTTGATTGGAAATGGTTTCTGAGAGTCACAATTATCAGCCATCTTCAATTGAAATCCTTGCTCTGCCTCTATGAATCAAATTTTAGAGAAAGTTTGATTTACGATGCAAACAATGCATACGTGTAATAAACACTCCTTTTAAAATGATACACCAGTTACAGTGTCAGTGTTTTCAGTAAAACGATCATCTGAAGATTAACTTAAGATTAACCTGCTGATCCTGATGTAAATATTACAGTGTGTGAACTATTTTATTTATTTTTACATTTCCAATTTTTTTACCCTTAGAAACATTTTAGGGCATTAGCTTAAAGCCCTGATTTGTGTGTTTGTTATCTTCTAGCATATAAACATTACATCAGCATGAAAATTTTATGCAAGATAGATTGCATAGATTTGAAATTAAAATGCAAAAACAAACTACAACAGAAATGGTAAAAAATCAGCAAATGTTGGTTTGCAGCTGTGTTATTTTATTATATTTATGAACTATTTATTAATAATTTAAATTAGCTTTTATATTTATATTTTTGTTTAATTAATTACTTTAATTTAAAATATATTTGTATTATGTGCTATTGTAATTTTTGTTTTATATTATGTTTTATGTTTATATTTTTGTTTTCCTTTCTTTGTAATATAATTTATGTTATATATCTCAGCTTTATTTTTTTCAATTACTAAAAACTATTTAAAAAAAAAAGTTTTAGTTAAAAATAACACTGGTTTGTATTTATTATTAGACCTACTAACAATAAATAAAAATGTGTTTCATCATTATTTGAACAGTTTAATACAGTTCTTAACTGATGTAAGCAGTCAATTCAATTTGTGTAAAAACTTGGAGGGGGGGGGATAGAGGAAAGTCACTGGGTACCCGGGTTGCATGCAAAAAGTGGGACACAGCTAAATTCTAATTAGAAAATTAAAAATATTTTTACTATAATAATTTCAATGGATTAAGATTAAAGATTTTAATCAGATACAGTTGAGTAGGTCATTTGATGAGATGAGCTACTTTTCAAACTAGGTTAATCGTACATTAGATACTTCCTCTCAAAAACACACAGGGTCACAAGTGGCAGGCAGCGCTGTTTCTCACCATTCCTCGGCAGCCAGTCCTTCAAGGTCTGTGTGACATCAAACGACAGCCACCTGCGGATCATTTGTTTGGAAATGAAACGTGATTCCAGGTAGCGTGATTTGTTCCCAGTGACCTGATACAGTTCCAGTCTCAGCTCTGAATCATGAGCGATTGAAACATCCTTGATTTGCAGACGGAGCTCCACCTGGGAGACTGTGCGGTTTAAACCCAATTTGTGGCTTATATCTGTGATGTTGAACCATAAGAGCATGTCCGGGTTTTCCTCCACTGGTGATGAAATAGAATAGTTATAGAATACTTATAAAAGTACACAATGATATCTAAACGTAAAACTGCAGTGATGACTGAAATTAATCAGAAACATTTGAACAAACTTAACTAACTTTTTATGTTCAAAAATACAGTAAAAAAATTATATTGTAAAATATTTATACAATTAAAAATAGTTTTCTATCTTAACTGTCACCGTCCCACCTGTGGGATGCTTGGCGCTCTTTTTTTCGTTGTCTCTTTTCCCTATCAAATATTTTAGTAATCATCTTAAAATCGGACATTGCGTTACCATGGAAATGGTACTTTAAAATCTTTTGGCGGTGTCCTCTCCCTTAGCGGGCGGTGTCAAGTGTCATATTAAACAATGTATTACGGTCTTTTAAAATCAAAACTTTTAATAATCTTGACAAAAGACATATCGTCGGAAAGGCCTGACTCTCAGGATTCCATATCTTTTTGTGATTGAAATAATACTGACAGAGAAATTTAGACATTTGTGACAGAAAGACAGAAAAAATGCATCAAACTAATTTAATGTAGTTTGGATGGCACCCGGTGGCTGTTTGTGGTGTGACCACAATTTTTTTATTTCAACTTCAAATTTCTTTTGGCTTTTCTAAAGGCTTTAATTTGATATCAATTTTAGAGTAAAACGTGTTATGTAAAATATTTAAATTTATATAAAAAAATGTAGTACTGAGTATTTTCTTTACAGTAAATTTAAACTTCTATAACTTTTTTTTAACTTTCATATTTTAAAATAATTCCACTTCTGCAGTAATCTACTGGTTTTAAAAAGAGATCTACTTTAAAAAGAGTCAAACCGTATGTCTGTATTCAAAAGCATTCATGAATTATAAGAGTCTGAGTTTGGATAGTGCACTTTCACGTATACGTTATAAAATGGGGGGCGTCAGTAAAGGGGTTTATGTATTTTAAAGTCTAATTTATACTTGAGATGGCAAAACTACATTTTCAGGAGCCATTATTTCAGTTTTCAGTGTCAACATGATCCTTCAGAAATAACTTTAAAATGCAGATTTTCTGCTCAAGAAACAGTTCCTATTATTAATGTTGAAATGGTGGTTAAAATGTTTGTGAAAATAGTCTGTAATAGTGTGCGTTATATATATATATATATATAGAAAATGGATGTATGCATATATAATTGATGTATATATATATATATATATATATATATATATGTGTGTGTGTGTGTGTGTGTGTGTGTGTGTGTGTAATTTTGTTTGTTTGTTTGCCGCAGGCCTGGGAAACCTCAAAATTAGTGAGTGTTGTCATTGTCTGTGGTTTTGAAAGTTCGTTTCAGACACCAAAAACCAAAACCTCCCTAAAACCACTGTTGTCAGTTTCATCCAAATAAGGTTTTAAGAGACAATAACAGATCAAGAGATGTTTGGAGTTGAGCGATGCTGTAGTCTTCCAAGAAACTCTAAATCCAGGATCTGAGTAACTTCATTAGCATTCACTTAGCAGCCTTCCTTCCTGTTTGTGGTCAGATAATTTGCGCACACCCTCAATTCTCTGAAATCATCAGGCACATGGCATTTTAGCCATAACGCAAGGCACTGTAATCATTCGATAATCGACAGGCTAGACAATAGAGAAAAAACAGACCCACTCACTCGGTTTCATGGTGAACTTGTGAACTTCCTTAGCGTAGTATTCCTCCTCCATAGGATCTTCTATAGGTTGGTGTACAGGAGTTGCCGCCTGCTCCTCATTTAGCTCCATGGTGCTGTTGTACACCGAGATGAGCTCTGCTGGGATGTTGTCTATCACCTCTGCTTCGTCTACTTCTGGTTCCTTAGACAGTCGTAGCTTGCTGAGAATCTGTCCTCGAATGGCTTCGATGCGCTTTCTCTTTATTAGTTCCAGGTCTAAAGGACTGCATGTTGACAACGCTCCGCTATAGTGCACAAATCCCAGCAGGCATTGCAATGCCAATAATAAACTCTCCGCCCTCATGGTCAGCGTCGCTGGAATTTATGTTGAGTTTTTGAATGTGGCACTAGATGTTTACAGAACTTAAAGGTCTTGAGCACTTCCCGATACAATGCTGGCGTCACTTTAGCATTGCTAAAGCATAAGCTGGTGTTGTCTTCTTTACTTCAAACCCCACGGCCTGAATCAGAACCCAAACATCACTGAGATACTGATGCCCAAATTGGCACAACAGACTCAATGGATCTGAAATAAAACCAACAAAACTCACCAATGAAGTCACAACAGATGTCCTTGCAAGCCACCATGCTTCCTTTGCAGTACAGTTTCCGTTCGATAACCTCAACGTTCCTTGGGTCCCGCTCAACAGGAACTAACAAATACAAGTATTTGAGGTTCAAAGTAGTAGTTATTTTCGTGTGCCGTACCCTTGTTCTGAAAAGACTTAGTTTGCTCTCAATTCAAGGAATGACAAAAGAGGAAAGGGAAGCAGCACACATTAACTAAATGACACAACACTTCCTTTGCAGCACAGTAGTTTCCCGTGTAGATAGACCCAAAGTGTGGCAATGTGTGAGGCAAAGGGTTTAGTTTAACTCATGATGGCATTCATATGTCTGGAGTCAGCTGGCTATTGCTATCCACTCAAGAATTAAACATTTAGAACGAAACAAGATGTTATGAAATCTTTCCCTAATTAAACAAGGATTCATTAATAATGCTACATTGAAGCCTTCTTAAGGACTGTTCACACCAAGAATGTTTAACTATTAAAATAATTATAATGATAATGGTCTGTTTATTAAAGCCGTACACTGCAGTTTTGTCGTCTGTTACTTTAAATCCCCAAGCTTTTTAACAATAATCAAAGTTCTTATTGCTAATCAGCAAGAAAAAATAATTGTTCTTAAAGTGATTCCAATTATATTGTTCTTCCGCATCGTTATTGTTATGGTTGTACTGTGGGATTCACCATTTTCGAAGAATTAGAACAATTATTACTTTATACTATATACTTCAAGGTCAATAACTATAACGATGATATATATATTGTCCACTTAATGCATGACAGTAAAGTAATAGGTGGGTGTGCTATGGGACCTTCTATGACACGGAAATTCTTTCTGCTGTTGTGCTGAACTTTAACGCAAGAATATCGTGGCCTTTAGGATACTGCTATTTCGTGTGTTATGAATGATTTTGAATATATTTTTCAAAAGTTTTGTATGTAAAACGTATTTAATGAGTAAAAAATGAATGAGGTTAGTTGGGTATGTTAAGGTAACAGTTAAATGGCACAACACAGAAATTAAGCTAGGGCTGTAGTTTATCTGTTAGATAGAATATCTTCCACATCTTGTGTTTACAGAATGCAGACTCGATTGCCAAAGGAGGTATCCTACTTCGAAATCTTAAGGTCATTGCACACTGAGTCCAAAATTTTAGCACGTTAAAAAATAAATACGACCTCACGTTGTGTCAATCATGTTTACACACTGCCTCTCAAACTTTCGTCCATCATAAAAAAATTTGGATCAGGTTCAATTTTCTGCATTTTCGCATCCGTAACATGCATTTTGATAGGAAAGATAGGAATACAAATATACCTAAACATTTCGGACTCAGTGTACAATGGCAGCAAATTAGCAGAGATACTAAAATGTATGACAACTCATCAACTTAAAAAAAAAACACCCTCCCCTCCTCGTTCTTCTATATAAAGAAACTGACGAACCTCAATAAACACAGGATGCGAAAATACTTTTTAACGCCCTTTCAAAACAACATTTCTGAAACAGGATGGTGTCAACAAATTCACCCTAGAACAGTTGATATATACAGTGTGTGTGTGCATTATTTATTTATATATTTATATAATGGAGTAGTATTTTAAATAATCTTGACTCACCTGTAGCCTGCTGATTGCTGATGGCAAAAATGAGTTGTGATCTTACTCGCCCTTTTATCTTTTTTTAGTCTCACTAAAACAGTTTGAAACTCCACACAGGAAATGAGCAACATGTGACAAAGAGATGATTCTCACTATCTACATAACACAGAGCCTGCTACAAAATGTTACAGAAAGATGTGTCAAGAAAAAAATAGAACTATGTCCTGACGCTATGTACTGAGCTGAACTGCTTCAGGGTTTGTTTGTTTTTTGACAGGTTTTTTTTTTCATATCAATTCTTGATGAATGACTTGATGAAACATTTTTAATCTTTGAAAACTGCCAAATTTTATTGTATCCAAAAAATCGAATTCTATAAAACATACAAAGTGTACAAAAACTGTGCAAATGAAATTAAATAAAAAAGTATTGTTTGAGATCCAAAGCACAAAAACACATCAGTCTGTAGAGATAAATCTATCACTCATCATTTCACTCAACTCTTTGTATAACATACAACACTTACATTCACACAAACCTTATATAACTACCTCCTGCCAATATAACAAAATATTTTACCTTTTTTCCTGTCCATATATAATAGACCTGAAATATACGACACCCTGTAGTCTGTTCTCAGCTCTCCACACCGTATCTGTCAAAGTGGCGCAGAATAACGCACAGCTCTAGTTCAACTGTGCCCATGCCAACTGTGTGGAGTCTGTATCGGTCTGTGCCACTGTAAATGAGATCTGGCGAGCGCAGCTGCAGACCTCCTCCGACAAACATCTCAGCAAGCTGGTCCTGCCAGGATCCCAGCGGTCGCCATGTCACGCACTGCAAACGATGCTGTCCTGGGCTTGATGGTACATGGATATAACCATAACCATACAGCTGGCATCTGCCAAAAGAGTCCTGGTGCCACACCTGGAGATGAAGCTTTGGCCATCCTAGAAGTAGAAAACACCTCTATATATTAAATCACGATTAAGTGATTATAAATTCTTTATGTGAAACTAAAATACAAGACGAATACCTTGTAGGCCCTTTGTAGTGTAGTGCAAATCAATGGGATGACTCCAGTATGCCATGTCCCCTGTTTGAGGCATGTCCACCTGAGTCTGGCCCTCCTTCAGACCAGAAAGAAGTCTCCATGCTCCTCCTGAATGGCACAAAGTGAAAACGATTTTAGTACTTCAAATTAAAGCAAATTTTGAGATATCAAATAAACGTAAAAAAAAAAAATAAAAATACAAATAAATAAATACAAATTATTTACACCATTAAAATGCAAGACAAACACAATAATTGTCTGTAAGACCAGATATTGTTTGGGGGGTCACCACTGTACAAAGCCCCTAAGTGAATATGCAATATGAAAAAAAAAAACGATGGGAGGATTTTATTTAATGTTTTCATGTTCTCTCACAAAATAATTGTGTAATTTTGCAAAAGCGTGTTCCCCAATGAAACATTTAATGTTAGTTCATTCACAAAACTATTATATTCCTGAGGAACTTTGCAATCTCTCTCTCTCAAAATTATTTTAAAAACAATGATTTTGTATACAAACTTTTCACACTAACGTTACTTTCTCTACGTTTTTATCATGACATCCGTTTATTGGTCTGTAAAACATTTATGAACGGAGTATAAAATATTTTATGATAAAATAAAAAGGATACCTGCGTGTACACCCCATTTGCAGAAGAGGCTGTTCTGAGGGAATCCGGTGGCCCCGATGATTTGTCCAATTATATGCAATTCTGCCATAAGAGTCCTGAAATGTCATTATGTAGTATGTTAGTTATCCCATCCATCCGTTCAAATTACTATATAACCAATGTCATACACAGTATTAGCATACACTACTATTAATATATATTTAAATTGATGCATGACAAATCTTTTTTTTTTTTGCTCTAACATAATATCTTAATAATTTATGTCTAACGTTAACGTTACATGTTTGTGATTAATTATTCATACTGTTTCGTTTTTAGCATTGACAAACTTCATAAACGTCATACTTCTCGGCTATAAATACACTTTAGAACTCGTTGCAGGTTCTTTAGCTGCATTAAAACAGGTTTAGATAACAGCCTTAGGTTTTCAGTTAGTCTTTCTAACGTCACGGATCCCTGGTAACGTTAACTAACGTTAGGGTAAATTAAAACGAGCAGATCGCTAACGGGAGCTAATTAGCGACCCATCTGCACTCGTTTCACAACTCTATTAATATATAACAAAGCAGAACAGCTACAATTCCCACGCGTACCACAATCACCGCAAGCGATTTCATTTATCGCCAATGAGCTGATAACCCAAATCCAGTAACGTTAGCCTTGTTCCGAGTTTACAGCGTTTTCTTGTCGTCAGGGATGATTTCCATAGCAACTCACTTCCTCGTGCTCTGCGCTTGTGGATATTTTTAGTTTGACAAGGTTTGTAGCTGCCATCTAGCGGCCAATGTTTGTGTTGCATTGCAAGAAAGGAGGAAGAAGCACCGTAGTGTTATTGCTCTTCAATGACTGATGCGTTCTCGTTCAAAACTAATGTAGGCCCTATGTCCAGTGCTGAGACGGTTACTTTGGAAATGTAATAGGTTACAGGTTACAAGTTAACCTATTTAAAATGTAATGAGTAGTGTATCTATTTAAATTACTAATGTAATGGAAGTGATTACAATCTTTACTTTTTGATTCCTCTTCTAATTTTTTTCTTCTAAATTGTTAATCATTTTGAAACATTTAAAGCTTGCAGGATTAAGCTTACAGTAATCTTCAGATATCAGACAAATCCTTCATCATTTTAATTAAGATTATAATAATTAAATTGTAAAGCACAGCCACCACTTTGGGACATCTTTTTACTTCGAGATCATTCTGAAGTTAAATACTGATTTAAAATGATAAGATATTTATAGGTATGATACGGTTTTGAAATCAAATCTTTGCATTGATATTCAAGGAAACACTGGCAATGCCTTGGAAATGGCTTGAAAACAAAGTTAATTAAAAAAATAAATAGCATACATAAACCCAAATAAGAAATAAAACCATGTCCTATTCGGTGTCCTAAACTCCTGAAACATTGGCGTTTCATATTTTAGAGCAGTCGGTGCAATTTTGTAAATAAATAAATCAAATCTGTATGTGTGAAATTCGTTAACATTTCATAAGTAACTATAGTTTATTTACAAATTTTTTCTCAGTAACTGTAACATATTAGTTACATTTATTTGTAGCCTAATTAATACATAATTCTGTTACATGTAACTAGTTACTCCCCAACACTGTGTATGTTCCAATACTGTATATCACATACTGGCTTGCCTTTCAAAAATGGAAACACCTTTCCTTCCCTTTCTACAAAACATGTTTATACATTGTATTTAATGTGTAACAAGCACGTGAAGGTTGTTAGAATACATAGCTTTTTGTTTGTTGGTTATTTTCTTACTATATGGAAGTTACATTAAAACAGAATTTAAATTGTTATTAATGCTAATCAGTTATTTTTCTTCCTTTTAAATTCCTTTTATGTATGGAATTTCGTTTTTCTCTGAGACTTTAGTGTTAAAATTTAAAAACCCATATAACGTGATCATACAACTCACTAAAATATTAACATAAATTATGATTATCTAAACAAATCCATAACCATTGTAACAAATCATTGAAAATATAAACCTTTCTTTTTTTTACTTGACATACAGTAATTTGTCTCTCAGCTGTGATGCCATTTCCACCTCCACTAAATATGTCAATAAAGTTTTCAGAATTTGCTTGATTAGATAAGAGTGCAGTCAATATTAAACATGAGACATATGATGAAAACCTCTCAAAAATTGTGAAAATATATTATTCATATTGTGCATTTAGGATACATAAAATGCTAGCTATGGGTGAATGTTTTGGCCTAAATTCTGCAACTTATACAACAGCTCCACTGACGTTCTACTTAAACAGTTATAAAAAAAAATATTTTTTTCTTCTTCTGTTGGCTTAAGTCGTAGAATGTTCAATGTAAGAATAGCTATATTCATAGTTCATGTGTGTTTTTTTAAATAGTGAAGAAGAAAAGGGTTAATTTCAAGTCTTTTAATGGATCATGTTTATCTTTTTTTGTTTTTGAAAACTTTGTTATTTAGCTCTTTTCATTTGTAATTTGTTAGACAAATGGAGGGTAAAATAAATTGTTGCATGTGTGTCACTCACTACACAACTTCTTAGAACGTCCCCTGAAGATGTCATGATTATTTAATACTTTGATGTTTACACAGCACACTCAATAACAACATGTACCAAACATAAGGTTTCTCTTCTCCCTGCGGCTAAAGAATCCACCTCAGGTAGACATCAACGCCACATCTCAAACCTTCAGAGACCGCATTTGTACAAACACACAGACAAATAGTAAATATTTAATGAGACTCATAATGGAAACACAAGGGACTGTTATGAGTGGATTCTGATGTAACCGCCAAGATTGACATGATGTGGTTATGAGAGTTCAGATCAACACAGTAAGTGCATATCCTATTTTAAAGCACACAATAACCATATTAAAAAAGTATTATATTTAAAATACATTTATTTCATACTTAGTACAGTTCAAATATATTCACATATTTACTGACTTATCGCTCAAGACTTACTGATATAAAAATCACAATTAAACTTTATTTGGAGAACTACTTCTGCGTAATGCACATTTCTTAGTATTAAGCCTAAAATGTGTTTTAATGCCACTATTGATGAGGATTGTATGATCTTTGAATAGTATCATAAATGCAAGATATTTAAAGTGTACCTAAAGTATACATGAAATAATTCCACTTCAGCACAATCAAATATAACCCAGTGTATCTTTAGTTGGACTTTGACACTACTTCTGCACATGTAAAGTGCATTAAGCACAAAATTAGTTGTTCCAATTTAGCAGCTTATGTATACCAGTTTAAAAATACAACTGCATGGTATTTTAGTTCATAAATATTTAAATGTATTTAAACTTAGCATGAAATAAATATATTTCAAATACATTTTAGTATATTTCTTTTTCATTAGGCAAATAAAATAAAAATTAAAGATTACACAGCAGGCGTAAATGCGTACTTTGTTTCTACTTCTACTATTACTACTAATTATTAGGCAAATATAAGTTTAGTACATCAGTAAGTGATCTAAGTGCTGTCACCTTCACTTTATCAGAAGTTAAGGAGCAAAATAGCCACCTCACCTGTACTGATGAGTACTGAAGAAGGACTGCTGGAGGACTATTGAGGGCCAGACATTGTTCTGAGGCCTATACACAATAATTCAACTCAAATTGTGAAAAAAATAATATCTCTATTCTCTATGGGGTTCAGGTCTGGTGAGTTTGCTGGCCACTCAAGCCCACCAACACAATGGTCATTTAACCAACTTTTGGTGCTTTTGGCAGTGTGGGCAGGTGCCAAATCCTGCTGGAAAATGAAACCAGCATCTTTAAAAAGCTGGTCAGCAGAAGGAAGCATGAAGTGCTCCAAAATTTCTCTGCAAAACATAATGGACCAACATTACAGATGACATTGCACCCCAAAATCATCACAGACTGTGGAAACTTAACACTGGACTTCAAGCAACTTGGGCTATGAGCTTCTCCACCCTTCCTCCAAACTCTAGGACCTTGGTTTCCAAACAAAATACAAAACTTGCTCTCATCTAAAAGGAGGACTTTGGACCACTGGGCAACAGTCCAGTTCTTCTTCTCCTTAGCCCAGGTAAGACGCCTCTGACGACAACCGTAGCCAAATTCCTTGACACGTCTCTGTGTGTGGTGGCTCTTGATGCCTTGACCCCAGCCTCAGTCCATTCCTTGTGAAGTTCACCCAAATTCTTGAATCAATTTTGCTTGACAATCCTCATAAGGCTGTAGTTCTCTCGGTTGGTTGTGCATCTTTTTCTTCCACACTTTTTCCTTCCACTCAACTGTCTGTTAACATGCTTGGATACAGCTCTCTGTGAAGAGCCAGCTTCTTTGGAAATAAATGTTTGTGGCTTACCCTCCTTGTGAAGGGTGTCAATGATTGTCTTCTGGACAACTGTCAGATCAGCAGTCTTCCCCATGATTGTGTAGCCTTGTGAACCAAACTGAGAGACCATTTTCAAGGCTCAGGAAACCTTTGCAGGTGTTTTGTTTTGAGTTGATTAGCTGATTGGCATGTCACCATATTCTAATTTGTTGTGAATTGGTGTTTTTTTGTTAAATGTGAGTCAAAATTATCACAAATAAAAGAACCAAAGAGTTAAACTACTTCAGTCTGTGTGTATTGAATGTATTCACGAGTTTCACAATTTGAGTTGAATTAATGAAATAAATGAACTTTTCCATGACATTCTAATTTATTGAGATGCACCTGTATATTAATGTAGTTAATGTAGTAATTACGTACATTTCTGGCGCTATGGCATTTCTACGCAGAGATGTTAGCGTGTCTCAAATGAGATCGGTCATAAACATGATCCCTGCACGATCTATTGTGTAGTGTCTCATTTACTCACTGTCATGCATTGTGTGCAACACATTTTTTCTCCCTCTTCATGTTTCATCCATTCACTTCACTGCTAAAGAAACTCTTAAGCCTCTTAAAAGTCCTCGTTCATACTCCTAAACATTCTGGACCTTAAGACCTCTTTTAAGGGTTAAGGCGCTTATACTTTTTTCTTTACTATGATCTTTTCTTTAATTTGAAAAGGGAAACGCTCTGGTTACTCAAGTAACCTCAGTTCCCTGTGATAAGGGAACGAGCGTTGCGTTGTCATTTTGATAACTGCTTATGGGGAAACTCCTGTTTACTCTGTTAATGAAGCCTAATTTGTTAACGTTTCTGTAGCTGCACAAACCAATGGCGCTCGAGCCCGCCAGAAGGGGAAAAGTCGACTGCTACAGGAGTCGGCCCAGCGCGCCATTTCATCAGAATCAACGACTGAAGTAACAGCCATTGACAGTCGTTGATTCTGATGAAATGATGCACTGGGCAGACTCCTGTAGCAGTCGGTAGGAAACACAATAGGAAACACCAACATTTCTATGATTTGTCTTAGAATATTGACAAATGTTCTCTATAGGTGAAATATCTGGACTGCAGGGAGGCTAATTCAGCACCCTGACTCTTCTACTACGAAGCCATGCAGTTGTAATAGCTGCATTATGAGGTTTTACATTGTCCTGCTGAAATACACAAGCCCTTCCCTGAAATGGACGTCACCTGGAGGGGAGCATATGTTGCTCTGAAACCTTTATATACCTTTCAGCATTCATAGCAGAGCATGTGAGCGAAGCAGAGCGGTGTGATGCTCAGCTCAATATTCCGCTTTGTGGGCGTACGCTCTGCTCAGTCGCTCACGGCCAAAGCAAACGCTCCACTAATGTTCCGCTCATGCTCACCGGTAAACCAAATCCCGCTCAGACCATGCTCTCACTTTAAATTTATCCAGTAGGCTTTTTCTAGCATTTTCTGCTTCCTGTTTATAATGAAATGCTTGAATAAATGTCTCAATTAAAGCAGTTGTACAGTAAGTAACGGTTATTTATTTTATACATTTAAATGTATTAAATAAAAATAAAAAATTAACTTGTTATTGAAGCCACTTGGCAAACCTTCCTAAAAATTTGATAACTGAAAAACTATAAGCCAAATTTTTCATGAAAACACAGCTTCATTATTGTGCAAAAGAACATTCAAAACACGCACACCAGATGAAATGCACATCGAAATTCACAAAATACACCGTGCTTATCAGGCCCATGAAAGCACACATAAGATTAAATCCACTTAAATAATTATTTTGTGTCATTAATAAAAGAAACACACATTCTAAAATTAAAATAGACCAAAACTGTGAGGAACTGAGGTTTATTAAAACATTTGTCAATCCTTACAGGATTTTAGAATTCGCTTTTATAAACACTAACTTAGACAAACTATTGCTTAGCCTATTCCACAGATTCTCGAACTAGCAAATTACCAAAAGGCATTTTGGGTTGAGCGAGCGGTGCTGAGCGTATTGAGCGAGCGGAGCGGAATCTTCAGAAAGGCGCTCTCCACTCTGAAGGAAATATGACCGCTACGCTCCCCGCTCCACTCCACTCACATGCTCTGATTCATAGTGCCTTCCAAAACATGCAAGCTGCCAATACCGTATGCACTTATGCACCCCCATACCATCAGAGATACTGGCTTTTGAACTGAATGCTGGTAACACGCTGCCCCCTCCTTTTTAGCCCAGAGGACACGGTATCTGTTATTTCCAACAAGAATGTAAAATTTGGACTCGTCTGTCCATAGAACACTTTTCAACTATGAAAAGTCAATTTTAAATGAACCTTGGCCCACAGGACACGACAGCACTTCTGGACCATGTTCACATATGGCTTCCTTTTTGCATGATAGAGCTTTATTTGGGATCTGCAGATGGCACGGCGGATTGTGTTTACCAACAGTGGTTTCTTTAAGTATTCCTGGGCCCATTTAGTAAATGTCAATGACAAAATCATGCAGATAAGTGATGCAGTTTCGTCTGAGAGCCCGAAGACCACAGGCATCCAACAAAGGTCTTCGGCCTTGTCCCTTATGCACAGATATTTCTCCAGTTTCTCTGAATCTTTTGTTGATGTTATGCACTGTAGATGATGAGATTTGCTTTTTAAAGTATTCTACAATCGTTGTACGCACTCTTTCACAGATTGGAGAGCCTCTAACCCATCTTTACTTCTAAGAGACTCTGCCTCTCTAAGACATCCCTTGTTATAGCTAATCATGTTACAGACCTGATGTCAATTAACTGAATTAATTGCTAGATTTAATCTAAATCTAAATGTTTAAACATTTTTTATGTTCTCTATGTTCTATTGTGAATAAAATATTGGCTTTCATTTTTCATATTCATTTTCAGAGTTTTCAAATTGAAAAAACATCCCAACATTTCCGGAATTCAGGTTGTATTCACAAAAATATATATATATTTGCTCATAATACCTACCTGGTCTCATTAAATACGTACCTCTGTGCAATGTCTCTGCGACACCGTTTTATGTATCTTACTGTACGTTTCGCTGCAGTTTCTAAGAGAAATGTCCACTGAGTGGCGCTATAACACAAAATCAAATCAAATCACTTTTATTGTCACATCACCACAGCACAAGTGCCTTGGTGAGTGAAATTCTTATGAGCGTGCTCCAGACAGTGCAGAAAAACAACAGACAATTTACATATGGACAGACAGTGCAAAAAAAAAAAAAAAAAAAAAAAAAAAGTGCTCCAGACAGTGCAAAAAAAACAACAACAGCAATTTACATATGGACAGACAGTGCAAAAAAACAACAGCAATTTACATATGGACAGTACATATTTACAGACTGTACAGAAGACAATGTGCAAAATACACATACATGTACTCAGTACGCTTAGTGTACTATAAAGACATACTCAATTATCAACGACACATTATACACCGTATGGGCACATCTACATTATGTACAGTATCTATACATAATGTGGTCTATACATAGTAATAATGTGAGGTGCAACAGATTATAAATTAACAGCAGATTGGTTGAGCAGCAGATAGATGTGCAAAGGTGCAACAGATTATTCATATGCAGTGTCGTGGATGTGCATCGTATGGTGTCCAGTGATAGCAGATAGGTTGTGTTAGTGCAGTGTGTGCGTGTAGTCCAGTTGAACAGTGTTAAAGTGCAGTGCATGGCATGTTGTGTGAGTGGGAGTGTGATGTAGGTGAGTTATTTGTGACTGTTCATTAGCCTGATAGCCTGAGGGAAAAAGCTGTCCCTCAGTCGGCTAGTGCGGGATCGGATGCTGCGGAAACGTCGCCCTGAGGGCAACAGAGAGCAGTCTGTGGGACGGGTGGCTGGAGTCTTTGATAATCCTCCGGGCTTTCCTTGTACACCGCCTGGTGTAGATATCCTGGAGGAGGAAGCTCACCTCCAACAATGTGGCGGGCAGTTCGCACGACCCTTTGCAGAGCCCTGCGGTTGCCAGTGGTGCTGTTTCTGAGGCTCAAATCTATCTTAAATTGACACCAGCTCAGCAAGAATCTGGGGGTTTGTACTTGCAGCTTTTGTGTTTAAGGATTCCCTTTTGTCCTCCGTCTTTGCGGGAAAAGGTTTCTCCAAAGTCGCTGATTGGCTTAGAGTTCAGGAGTCGTTGAAGTGGGCGTTGGTTCTTGGCTGGTGTTGCAGAGTTTTTGGGCTGGTTGCCGTTGGCAAACGCAACTTAGCACACGAACTCAACGGAAAGAAAATAAACTAAAGTAAAAGAATAAAAGGATGTAAAGAGACTAGGTGGTTTTTCTTCTCATCATGGTCGCAACTGGCTGGGTTGTGGTCCAGAGCACATGGCTGGAGAGAAAATTAGATGGCATTTTCAAGAGAGTTCATTTTTCCAGAGAGAGAGAGAGAGATCCAAGAAGAGAGAGGAATTCAAGAGGACGGAGCATTCAAGAGGGCGAGGAGAAGTGTGTCCTGGGTATTTACCCTCTGCTTTTAGACACCCCCCAATGGTTGTCTTGACCAATTAGATCCTATGCTGGCTCTGGGTGCTGCTTTGTTTCTCCACCCAATCAATAAATCAACATGTCATGTTTAGTCACATTGCCCAAGTTTTACATTCTCTTGCAAAGTATCCTTTTGAATGTGATTTCTATAACCAGAATATGATGCATTTGACAGGAAATCAATCAAAAGAAACATTTCAAGCTAGAATTATGACTCTCATACATACCAAACATGACATTAACCCTTAAGGCTTAAGCTAGTCAATACTAATTAAAAGCACGACAAACACAATGATCAAAACAAATGATTAGTTTCATTAACAATGAGAATGAAAGTCTTTTAAGATGATTCTACAGTCTTTGTGAGCCCAGGAATTTCAGCCAGATTCTTTGTCCTGTTGCAGGCTGTATTCAGACGGGCTGGGGGTCTGATTTATGTCTTCCTGCTGTTGTCTTGTGGAATTCGGCTCCTCATGTTTCAACCATGCTTGGATCGGATCTTGATTTGTCTGATTCGGTCCTTGATATACTACAGCGTGTTCCCTGGGAATTGAACCCACAACCTTTTGCGCTGCTAATGCAATGCTCTACCACTGATCCACACGAACACTGTGTGTTTTGTGTGATGCTAACATTTAAAAGCATCAGTTTTCAAATCTCCCAGCATATTAATATTGTTTTGAAGTCGTAACATGATATTCTTCAAGTAACTGTGCGAAAATTACAATTTTTTTAATCAAAACTCTGTAAATTTGTGTGAAAAGGAGTAAAAGGTGTCGCAGTTTTACTGCCTCTAGTATTTGTTTATTTTGGAAACTGCAGTAATATGTGGTTATTGGTACGTATTTCGTGTCTCGCTAAAAAGTACACACAGGTATGTAAATGCCATGAGACCAGGTAATACTCAGGTAATAAATATTATACATAACCATTTTCTTAAAAAGTAAATACACAGCCTGTATTATAACTGCAAAGACAGAAACCAACAATTATAAACTACTGGGACTTGCTATTTTTACTTGATACTATTAATCAGGCACTAAACCAAGGGTTTTTCTTTTTCTTTTTTTAACAGGCATTTTGAGAAGCAAACAAACCAGCCACTGGGGTTCCATACGTAGTTCATGACAGTTACTATGCAATGATATTAAAAGTGGGATGTTCTCTGATCATTCTCTGTGTCTTCAACAACAGCAGTGACACAAGCTAGACTATTCGCTATTATAAGGACTTTGGATTTTGCAGTATTATTTAGTGCTTTATAATCTTTTTTATGATGTCTAAGTTTAATGATTCTACATCTAACATCACTCAAACTGTATTGCCGTTGTATCAAGATTTGAAAACATTTTTGTCTGTGTCCTCATGTGTTATTTTCCTCTATGTCAATGGGGTCATGATCTTCACTTTAAAGAAGAAGACCGTTTTTCAGGAGACATCCCGCTATATTTTGTTTGGACACATGCTTTGGATTGACACGCTTAATCTTGTAATGAGTGTAGTGTTGTTTGTGTGTGCTGTTTGTAGGCTTTTTGTTATGAAAATTGTCTGCCTTGTGCTTCTCGTTGCTGCAACAGCTCTCTATCAGGTCTCTACCTTGAATCTGGCTTTAATGTCACTGGAGAGGTATGTGGCCATCTGCTTTCCTCTCAGGCATGCAGAAATCACCACTTACGGAAGAACTAACATGGCCATCGGTGTAATTTGGATGATAAGCTGCTTTCAATCCCTGTCTGAGATCATTGTCTTCTATTCAATTGATACCACAAACATAGCACTGAATTTGTTCTGCTCAAGAACTACTCTTTTCAGGCTGCAGATCTACAAGAAACTTGATATAGCTTTCACGTGTATGTTTTTCGTGTCTGTGTGTTTTGTTATTATCTTTACTTATGCCTCTATAGCAGCTGTGGCTAAAACAGCCGCCTGTGATAAAATGTCCGCCAAAAAAGCCAACAAGACTGTTCTGCTGCATCTAATACAACTGGGACTCTGTGCTTCATCTATTTTAATTGGAGTTATACAAGAAGCCATTTATGTTTACACTGACTATATGACTTCATTGAATGTGATGTATTTTTGCTTTGTAGTGTTTATGATTTTTCCAAGATGTTTAAGTCCTCTTATATATGGTCTGAGAGACCAGGCCTTCAGCTGTTTATTTAAATACTACTTCACTTTTGGTTTCAAAAAGGAAAACCGTTGTAATACACAAATACATTTAGTATCAGGTGGTTGAGAAATACCAGATGTATCTATGGCTTTTGAAATGTTATCTAAAATGCTTTAGAAAATAATATTTTGACTATCTTTTCACTACATGTGTGTATTATTGCAAAATATGAACTTATATCTTTATACACTGAGCAACGGAAGTTCAGACACACAACAATAACTTGCAAGCATATTTATCAAACATATTAAACCCGTCACAATGTTTGCCAGTACACTGACCACATATTTGGTTTAGCAAGTGTTGTTTTTATTTGTCAATGTTTTGCACCCTTTGTAGCCATGTGACAAACATACTTTTGCGGTTATTTAGCTTTTTTGCCTTTTGTAATTTTATGGAACATATGTAACATCAAATTGGGTTCAGAAGTAGCCCAAGGTAAAACAATAAAAAAACTAATATAAATACCATGTAAATAGTACTGACCACTTGATCAAAAATGTTTTTGGTAACATGATTGTGCAAATAGGAATTCATTTTATAAGCAACACGTATGCAGCTCATTTATATGCAAATGATAGATTAATTTTCACTGTTATATTTCATTTGTTCATGTCAACATATTTTCAATACTAGCTTTACAAACTAGCTTTTGCATGAAACCTGTAAATTAAACCATTTCAACCTGTAAAAAAAAGTAATAAATGTGCAGCAATTTATACATATTTTATATAATAAGTCTATTGTTTCATCATAAAAATTAATGGGAAACTGGTTTGTGAGCATGTTTGGCACATGATATGGCAAGCAGACCATGTTTTTTTCTGTGTGTATTCAAAGCCACGTCAGAACTTGCGAGCCACTTCTTGATTTGTTTCCCAAACCAGTGAAGCACAAACACTGCTCTGCAGCCGGTTCTAAAGATTTCATTTCATGTCACCCACATTGCTGATTGCCTACACAATGGAGAATGGGGTCTCTACAGAACAAAAGTGGGCTTTTCTAAACTGATGGGATTTTTTTATACTATTGAGTGTTACTACATCATGCAGTGAAAACCATGTAGTGAAAAATATGCCCCATATCTGACCCCACCACCAATGAATGAATGAATTTACACAAGCAATGCATGTATATTTTTTCCTTGAAATATTGTAAAAATGAGTCTGATGGTAGGCCTATACACGGACTTCTAATAAGGTGATTGGCTTCTGTTTCTTTCCCATGTTCCTCACAAACATCTGTTTAGGGATTGTGTATATTTGGTGGGCAGGTACGAAATTCTGCAAAATGGCGGGTTGCTTTACGGCAGCAACAAATGCACGTGCACAGCCAGAGATGTCTTTTTAACGAAAGTCTTACTATTAGGAGGTCTGCGGAGAATAATGTACAAATGCCAACTTGGATCAGGGGCCTTGAAAACCAATTAAATCACAGACTTGACACCATTGAATTTCTGTCAGAGTTGTGCGACAGTCAATCGTTGTTTTTGCATACATAGCAAAAATTTCCCTAGACATCTCTTAAGTTATAAAACAGTATTTTTTTGTGTAAAATGTTAAAAACAGATAAATCCAAAATTAATGTTTAATGGTAAATATGTTGAAGATTGGTCAATAGGCTGTCTGCCTATTCATTAAATGATAAGTTGTTTTCCCACAAAAGAAGTGGAAAAGACTCTCCCCATTGACATAAAAAAATGGCCTTTGGTCTCTTTATCTGTCTACCACAGGGTTGCATATTTTTTTTGTTGTTGTTGTTGTTGTTTTGGCTAACCTTGGGGCTTGCCCTTATGCGGCGTTGCTACAACAAATGAATCTTGATAGAGGTAGGCCTATGTAATGGATTACAAACAACCAAAAATTCAACTGTTACTATGACAATATTTACACAACTATCAATAGGCAAGGCAAGGCAAGGCAAGGCAAGTTTATTTGTATAGCACATTTCATACACAGTGGTAATTCAAAGTGCTTTACATAAAAGAAAGTGAAATAATCATTCACAGCAATAAAAACAAGGAGTTAAAAATAATAAAATAAGGAAATTTAAAATGATATAGAAATTGATTTAAAATGATATTTAAAACAGTTAAATAGAAAAGGATTATACATAAAATAATGCAGTCAGTTCGGATGTAGCACAGTGCTCATTCAACAAATGCACAGCTAAATAGATGAGTTTTGAGACCGGATTTAAATGTGGCTAATGTTTTAGCACATTTGATCTCTTCTGGAAGCTGGTTCCAGCTGCGGGTGGCATAATAGCTAAAAGCGGACTCCCCTTGTTTTGTGTGAACCCTTGGTATTTCTAACTGACTCGATCCTAATGATCTGAGTGGTCTGTTAGGTTTATATTCAGTGAGAATATCTGCCATATATTTAGGTCCTATACCATTGAGTGACTTATAAACGAGTAAAAGTACTTTAAAATCAATCCTAAATGTAACTGGAAGCCAGTGTAAGGACCTGAGGACTGGTGTGATATGCTCATATTTTCTGGTTCTAGTCAGAATCCTGGCAGCAGCGTTCTGGATGAGCTGCAGCTGTCTAATGGTCTTCTTTGGAAGGCGGTGAGGAGACCATTACAATAATCCACCCTGCTGGTGATAAAGGCATGAACAAGTTTCTCCAAATCTTGACTGGAAACAAAACATCTAATTCTTGCAATGTTTTTGAGATGATAGTATGCTGATTTAGTTACTGCTTTGACATGACTACTAAAGCTAAGGTCTGTCTCCAGAATCACCCCAAGATTTCTGACTTGATTTTTAGTTGTTTGACCCCTAGAGTCAAGGTATGCATTCACCTTGAGAACTTCATCTTTGTTTCCAAATGCAATGACTTCAGTTTTCTCCTTGTTTAACTGAAGAAAGTTTTGGCACATCCAACTGTTAATTTCATCAATGCATTGGCAGAGGGAGTCAATGGGGCTATAGTCATTTGGAGATAACGCTAGGTAAATCTGGGTATCATCAGCATAGCTGTGATAGGCAATTTGGTTCTTCCTCATTATCTGACTTAGTGGGAGCATATACAGGCTAAACAAGAGCGGTGCAAGAATAGAGCCTTGTGGGACTCCGCATGTCATGGACGTCCACTTAGACTTATGCTCTCCTATACTCACATAATAACCTCTCCCTTCTAAGTATGACCTGAACCATTTGAGTGCCATCCCAGAAAGCCCGACCCAGTTTTCCAGTCTCTCTAGAAGTATGTTATGATCGACAGTGTCAAACGCAGCACTAAGATCTAGTAGTACCAGCACTGATATTTTGCCAGAATCAGAATTAAAGCGAATATCATTTATTATCTTAATGAGTGCTGTCTCTGTGCTGTGATGCACGCGGAAACCAGATTGAAAATTATCCAGGTATCCATTTGAGTTTAAGTAGTTGTTCAGCTGATTAAAAACTACCTTTTCAATAATCTTACCTATGAAAGGAAGATTTGATATTGGTCTATAGTTGCTCAACATGGCGTTATCAAGATTGCGCTTTTTCAGAAGGGGCTTAACAACTGCAGTTTTCAGGGAGTTTGGAAAAGTCCCAGAAAGAAGTGAGGTGTTTACCACTTCTAAGAGATCTGCTTCTAAACAGTTAAGCACACTTTTGAAAAAAGATGTGGGAAGTGTGTCAAGATAGCAGGTTGACGATTTAAGATGCTGTACTATTTCTTCCAAAATTTTGCTATCAATTGTTTTAAAAACAGACATAATTGATTGCATGATTGCTGTCGAATCTGTGTGACCTCTGTATTACAGGAAGATGTGCCAATCTCCTTCCTGATATTACTGATCTTCTCTGAAAAGAAGGAAGCAAACTCATTGCATTTGCTGTCAGAGAGCATTTCACTGGGAATCTGACTTGGGGGGTTTGTCAGTCTCTCAACAGTAGCAAAAAGAGTGCGAGTGTTGTTTAAGTTACTGTTTATAAGGTTTGAGAAGAAGGTCTGTCTAGCTGTGGCTAGTTCCAAATTGAAAGCATGAAGGCTGTCTTTATAGATGCTATAGTGTATTTCTAGTTTCGTCTTCCGCCACATCCGCTCAGCTTTTCTGCATTGTCTTTTCATATTCTGAACTGCTGTTGATTTTCTCCAAAATGATTTTTGTCTGCCATTCTTCTTGCTGACCTTTATCGGTGCAATATCATCAATAACATTCTTAACTTTTGAGTCAAATGAATCCAGGAGAAGATCAACAGAGTCTGCAGAAATGCTCGGTGTTAAAGATATTGCCTTCATAAATAGCACACTAGTGTTCTCATTAATGCATCTCTTTCTGACAGAGACAGATCTAGATTCAGTGGTGACAGAGATCAATATATCAAAGAAAATACAGAAGTGATCAGACAGAGCTACATCCTTAATCAATACGTTGTTGACCAATTACCAAGCAATTCTTCATTTAGTTCAGTCTGTCAAAAAGGTTGTATTAGTAATTAAAGAAAAAAATAACTTAAACCAAACATGCTTAGGTCAAAGTGTCTGAATAATTTATGGTCCCAAATCTATTTCTTTTTTATCAATTTTACTGGTATGAATAATTCTGGGGTATGATATGTCAAAGGATACTTTATTTTGGTATACTCACTTACATAAATTAACTAGCCTATAGTGTCCTGCACCCCCTAGTAAAAAACTATCAGAAATTATATCTGGTGTCTGAAAAATGTTTGGTTTGACTGTGGACTAATTCTTGTTAAACTACAAAGTCAAGAGCAGTGAGTGATTTTTAATTTTTTTGATTACATTTACATTTATGCATTTTACATTTATGCATTTAGCAGACGCTTTTATCCAAAGCGACTTCCAGTGCATTCAGGCTATACATTTTTTTTATCAGTATATCAGGATTAAGGGGGCATAACACACACTGTTTCACCCAGTCTCATGTTAATCTTGAGTACCTATAGAATAATACTGCATCCTACACATCTCCAAAAAGTATTTAGTTTGATCATATTTATAAAAGAAAGATATAGTTTTCTTCGCCGCCGGACCGCCCACGAGAGCCGCCCGATCGCCCGAGCCCGAGTTTTCTCACCGCCCGAGCGCCCACGAGAACCAGCGCCAACCGAGCACCCCCGAGAGTCAGTGGCTCCGCTGGTCCCGTCCAGCTTAGCGCTTCCCGAGCGCCCCCGAGACGCTGCGCTTCCCGAGTACCCACGAAAGTCAGCGCTACCCGAGCGCCCACGAAGGTCAGCGCTGCCCGAGCGCCCACGAGAGTCAGCGCTTCCAGAGCGCCCCCAGGAGTTGGTCCCGTCCAGCTCACATTTGCCTCCGCTGGTCCCGTCCAGCTCACCTTTGCCTCCGCTGGTCCCGTCCAGCTCACCGTCGTCTCCGCTGGCACTGTCCAGTTCAGAGCTTCGAGAGCGCCCCCCCAGAGGTTGTGGACTTCCCCAAGAAATTTTTTGGGATACCCACCATGGCCCACGGAGGCCCCTGATCCGCCAAGGCCGCCCGAGGCCCCTGATCCGCCAAGGCCACCCGAGGCCCCTGATCCGCCAAGGCCACCCGAGGCCCCTGATCCGCCAAGGCCGCCCGAGGCCCCTGATCCACCAAGGCCGCCCGAGTCCCCGGATACGCCCAGGCCGCCCGAGGCCCCTGATCCGCCATGGCCGCCCGAACTCTCCGCCCCCCCCTTAAACCTACCCATACCTCCAAACCTGTCCCTAAACTTACCCATATCCCACCTTCATAGCAGCAGAAGCGTTTTGCAATACAATATGACCACAATAAATACATTGTACTTATTGTTTGATATAAGTACATAGTAGTTAAGACCACGTAATATAAAGTGTGACCGAAAATTGTTTCAACAAATTGAGAAGCAGCCCCAGAACAAATTCATCTTATATGTAGCCACTCACACAACCCAACCACATAAACTTTAGCACAATGGAAACCACAAAACAAAAAGGAAAAGTGTGTTAAAAGTGTGTTAGTGTTAAACACTAATGCTGGGAACAAGAAGTCCACAGCCCTGTTTTCATTATATTTTTCATAAAAAAAGTGTTTGTTACCAATTTTATTCAGTTATTACAACTTCATTAACAAAATAAACAATTTAAAACAGAAATTTGACGTTAAATTATATTTAAAAAGTGAATAGTCCTAAAATAAAAATAAAAACATGCTTTTGTAATGTTTTTTCTTTTCTTTTTAGGGATAGGGTAAACACACAGACATCCCTCCCCTCCCAACACACTCAAAATATCCACTGGGATTCAACACGTACATGACTTAATGAGTTTTACCATATTTAAATTGTGATGCTGTGACAGCACTCTGATCTGTCTCTCTCTGTGCCTTCAGAAACACACAAGCCTGGAGATCTGCAGTTACAAGGACGCTGTAAATTGCAGTATTATTCTGAGTGGTTGTGCTATACAAACATCTGTGGTCAACATCTTCATGTCTTATTTTTTTTAAATATGTCGGCTTTTAATGGTTCTACATTGAACCTCTCTCATATTGTATCACTGGTGGATCGAGATGCACCGGTGAAAACGTTCTTGTGTGTGACTCCATGTGTTATTTTCCTCTATGTCAACGGGGTCATGATCTTCACTTTGAGTAAAAAAACTGTTTTTAAGGAGGCATCCCGCTACATTCTGTTTGGTCACATGCTTTGGCTTGATACGCTCCATCTTTTTATGAGTGTTCTGCTGTTTGTATGTGCTGTTAGTAGGATTACTATAATGAAAAATGTATGTCTCACTCTTCTTGCAGCTGCACAATCTCTCTATCAGGTTTCCTTACTAAATCTGGCTTTAATGTCACTGGAGAGGTATGTGGCCATCTCCTTTCCTCTCAGACATGCAGAAATCACCAGTTACAGAAGAACTCACATAGCAATCGGTGTTGTTTGGATGTTGGGTTTGATTCAGTGCTTGTCTGAGATGATTATTTACTATGCTATTGATTCTACAAACGCAGTGATGAACGTATTCTGTTCAAGAACTACTCTTTTCAGACTTCAGGTCTATAAGAAACTTGAAATAGCTTTTACATGTATATTTTTTGTGTTAGTGTGTTTTATTATTATCTTTACTTATGCCTCTATAGCAGCTGTGGCTAAAACAGCCGCCTGTGATAAAATGTCGGCCAAAAAAGCCAACAAGACTGTTCTGCTGCATCTAATACAACTGGGACTCTGTGCTGCGTCTATTTTAGTTGGAGTTATACAAGAAGCCATTTATGTTTACACTGACTATATGACTTCATTACATGTAATGTATTTTTGCTTTGTAGTGTTTTTGATATTCCCCAAATGTTTAAGTCCTCTTATATATGGCCTGAGAGACCAGGCCTTCAGTTGTTTATTTAAATACTACTTCACTTTTGGTTTCAAAAAGCAAAACAGTTGTAATACAGAAAAACATTTAGTAGGAGAAGGCTAAAAACTACTAAAAGCCTATTGTAGTGTTTTCAAGTAGATCATGTTCTTTCATTGTTAGGATACAAAAGTACATTTATATAAATAGCAAAATATGTGATTCTGTATGTTATGAGATATTTGAGATCAACCACACAAAAATATTTGAATTGTAGCATAACATGTATTATACAACAATATTTAACCTGTCACAACGTTTACCAGTGCAATGAATGCAGATATGAGATTGCACATGTTTGTTGTCTCTTTAATCTTATACTGTATTATGAGAACGGCTTTTATAACACTGTGAATGAATTTAAAATATACTTAAGCTTCCAATCTAGCCTTATAAAATCTAACTAAGACATATACAACAATTCAAGCATTTTATGCAGCATGTCTATTATGTGTTCATCAACAAAACTCATGTGATGTGTTTGTGCAAGTTTTGCAGCTTTTCCTTTGACTGATCTAATACAATTACTAGAGTTTACACTGTTGCTCAATGGTCTGTAATATTGTATAGTTTTTGATTTTCATCTTTCCATCATTACTTTGTTTTATACCAAACCAGTTATATTAACAATTTCTTGTCCATGTGTTAAAAGAGTTTATCTATACTGTTTGACTCAATGCAACTCGATGTTCTGCTGCTGTATCTCCTTTTCAATGCATCTACGCAATTTATTCTATCAGTCTATCAGTCGTATTTATTCTGGTCATCTTGTTTTATTTTTAATTAAATGTTTTTGTTAAGCCCTCATCACACTACACTTTGCACCAGTGGTGTAGTAGTAGTGATTTGAAGTAGGCATACTGTGAATTTACCATATACAGTATGCGCACATTCATACTGAGAAATGTAGGCCTATATAAATCATATATTTAACCTTATTGAATGTAATAAAGTATGTACAAGAACGAATTTGTGATATACTCTTATAATGCACACAAGTGGTGTTATTTGTTGATGCTTACCAATACACAAGACCTCGTCTTGTATATCATACTTTAAATACAGAATATGCTCAGTCCTGAATAGACTGTTTGTATAAATATGCTCAGCTCACGTACATGCAAAGAACATGTTTTATTTAATTTACATCACTTTTTGTGGCAACAATTAAAATATAGTACTTTAATAGTACATATTAGTATCTAAAGTGTACATATTAGTAACTTTTGAACGGTTACCGCCCAACTGACAGTTTTGCATCATTCATCTCTTCCTCTTTACTAGTTATATTTATTAGTTTAAACATGAATGAACATCAGAAATAATCTTGTTTCAACCGCGGAAAGGCATCAGTGCATGCCATCTTTGGTTTCCATCTGGTTTGTTTGTCGGACAAAATGACAGATTCAGCATTACGATTGGTTAGATTGCCTGTCAATCAAACTCCTGGTCAAGGGTAAATTTAATGTCTCCAATGGGAAGTTTTGCCAGATTTAGCCAACTTCTGGAGAAAAATTATGATGCTGTGACAGCACTCTGATCTTTCTCACTCTGTGCCTTCAACAAAACGTAAGCCTGGAGATCTGGTTATAACAGACTGTATGGTGAACATCTTTAGGTATTACTGTTGTGAATATGTCTAATGTTATTTAATTTATATCTACTCTCAATCAGACCGTATTAAGTTATGTATGTGTATCTTTATGTGTGTGACCTCATGTGTTTATTCACATGATCTTCTTCATGATCTTCACCCTTAGGAAAAAACTGTTTTTCAGGAAGCATCCTGCTTCATTCTGTTTGGTCACATGCTTTGGCTTGATACTCTCCATCTTTTAAAGAGTTCGCTGTTGTTTGTATGTGCTGTGAGTAGGCTTACTATAATCAAAAATGTCTGTCTCACTCTTCTTGCGGCTTCACAAGAATGTTGCCTCTATCAGGTTGCCTCATTAAATCTGGCTTTAATGTCACTGGAGAGGTATGTGACCATCTGTCCCTGTCAGACCTGTCACCAGTTACAGCAGAACGTCTCAGGCTACTTATGTAACCAAGGTTCCCTGAGTGGGGAATGAGACACTGCATCCTCTAGGGGTCACTATGGGGAACACCGTCAGCATGACCCGTGTCTGAAGCATACATACGAAAACACAACTTGTTGGCCGGTGACAGCCTATGACGTCACTACCAGTGCGACCACAGTATAAAGGGCGCCGGGAGAATACATCATCCACTTCTTCGTCTGAAGCTTGCATCCGAAGCATGGCACAAAGCCTAGAGGACGCAGTGTCTCGTTCCCCAATCGGGGAACCATGGTTATATACGTAACCTGAGACATTCCCCATTGTGGGAACTTCGAACTGCATCCTCTAGGGGTCGCAATGGGGAAAAACTACCCACGCCACCATGCTGAGGGGAGTGCAAGCCAAACACAAAGGCGAGCACTGAGTACCAACTCTACCAGGCTAAGGGAGTTGCCCCTGGGACGGTTTGATGGCTGTCAGTGACATTATCCCCTTCGGCCAAAGGCCAGAGCTGCATACCCTAAAAAATTAGGACGGCTCACCAGGAAGGAATGTTTTAATAGCCTGAAAAACTCCAGAAAAACCTTCCTGTAAAGCTGCCCTAAGAGTGGGCTCTCTATTTACAACCCTGGAAGATGAGATAGCACACTCTAGGCAAGGGCTCAGGGAGCCCGCTACTTAAAAACCCTAGGAAGGGGAGCAGTCACTGATGTCGCACATAGCAGATAGCTATGATCATGGGAAGAGCTACCAGAAGAACCGACTGATTGATTGATTGATTGATTGGTTGATTGATTGATTGATTGATTGATTGATTGATTGATTGATTGATTGATTGATTGATTGATTGATTGATTGATTGATTGATTGATTGGTTGGTTGATTGATTGACAGTCCTGGTACCTCACATTATGAGTGAGACAATGTGGTATAAAACATACACTACTGTAAATGTATCCTGAAAAACAAATCTACTGTATCACAACTTTTACAAAAATATTAAGCAGTATAGTAATTTTATCATTGATAATAATAATAAATGTTTCTTGAGCGACAAATTAGTATAGTAGAAGAATCATGTGACACTGAAGACTGGAGTAATGATGCTGAAAATTCAGCATTACCATCTGGAATAAATTACATTCAAATAGAAAACAGTTATTTTATATTTAAATAATATTTAATAATCCTTTTGAACAGTAGTCTACAAGTAGACATTCCCTTGGCCTACCTCTTGTTGATTTCCATTAAGTCTTATTTTATATATTAATGTCATAAGTGGAATTTCAATTCATACATTTTACCAACAAGTGGCAATGTGTTCATTGCAACATCAGCAGCTACCAAGTGAGAAAGTACAAAAAGTACACCCTCATACAGTGTTTGTGCTTCAAGCTATGGAGAAAAAATGTCCCTATATGAGTTCTTGTTTTTAATATTTATAGTATGATGTAAGCAATATAATATGAGCAGGTGTCCTTTATTTTATCGAATATTAGCACAGATGTTATTTGCTTTATATAGTACAACAGTCCAATAAACATTAATTCTTATATAAGTGACTTGCATTTTATATTCAGATTCATTTTATCTTTATGTTATGAGATTGCTATAAAAGTATAAACTCACTTTAGCAGAAGCCAACTTCTAGATGTCACAGTTGAGGTATAAAATATTTACTCTTGATGTAGGCTATTCATGTTCATATCATATTACTAATTCCTATGAAATCCCTTATCTAATCCCTGTTCATTTAAGTGGCATTCAATGTTGTTTTTGTTTTCAGTGGTGATTCGGTATCTAGTTCTGTTGAATGAACCATAATCATTAAAGCACAATGGTAGACAGAATGTTTTTATTAGTGAAATATAAGCAAAACATTCAAAGTATAACAAACACGATGAAGTAATTGCAGTCACATTGCATAGAGTATTTTTCTTTCAGTCTTTTTTTCTCAAGGAGGGGCCTCCAGCTATTTTTTTAAACTGGCCTACAAATGGCAAAGGACTATATGCTATATCGTCTGACAGCTATTAGTGAAATGCACAACCAAGGTCTTTGTGATGCACATACACAAATCACCCACTGGGATTCAGTTTAACAGTATTTAAAATGTGATGCTCTGCCATCTGTGCCTTCAACAGCACCTGGGAGGGAAGCGCATGCTGAAGATTTGCAGGACTTTGGAGATTGCAGTATTATTCTATTCAGTGTTCTGTAACAGCATCTTGATCTGATGTCTTATGCTTCTGAAGATGTCTAATTTTAATGAATCTAAAACTAACCTCACTCAGACTCTGTTGGTGCTGGATCGAGATGCACCAATGAAGGCGTTTTTGTTTGTGACTCCATGTGTTATTTTCCTCTATGTCAATGGGGTCATGCTCTTCACTTTGAGGAAAAAGACTGTTTTTCAGGAGGCATCCCGCTATATTCTGTTTGGTCAAATGCTTTGGGTCGATACACTCAATCTCTTTATGAGTGTAGTGTTATATATATGTGCTGTCAGTAGGATTTTAATTATGAAAAATGTCTGTCTTGTTCTTCTCATTGCTGCACAAGCTCTCTTTCAGGTTTCTACGATAAATCTGGCTTTAATGTCACTGGAGAGGTATGTGGCCATCTGCTTTCCTCTCAGACATGCCGAAATCACCAGTTACAGAAGAACTCACATAGCAATCGGTGTTGTTTGGATGTTGGGTTTGATTCAGTGCTTGTCTGAGATGATTATTTACTATGCCATTGATTCTACAAACATAGCACTGAATTTGTTCTGCTCAAGAACTACTCTTTTCAGACTTCAGATCTATAAGAAATTTGATATGGCTTTCACGTGTATATTTTTCGTGTCTGTGTGTTTTGTTATTATCTTTACTTATGTCTCTATAGCAGCTGTGGCTAAAACAGCCGCCTGTGATAAAATGTCGGCCCAAAAGGCCAACAAGACTGTTCTGCTGCATCTAATACAGCTGGGACTCTGTGCTGCGTCTATTTTAGTTGGAGTTATACAAGAAGCCATTTATGTTTATACTGACTATATGACTTTATTGAATGTGATGTATTTTTGCTTTTTAATGTTTATAATTTTCCCCAGATGTTTAAGTCCTCTTATATATGGTCTGAGAGACCAGGCCTTCAGTAGTTTATTTAAATACTACTTCACTTTTGGTAAAGGCAAAGTCAAACCATTTGTCATAGAGCAGCACATTTAATATCAGTGGTTTAAAAATTAGCACTTTAAACTAAAATGTATTTGATATGTTCCTGAACATGGAGATAACAATCTGAGATAAAATTATGTTTAATAAAATGAATCAGACTAAAATAACTAACCTGCAAATTTTTTTGACAATCTGTTTGTTCAGCGATGTTTTGTGATTGCTCATTTTTGCAAATGTTCTGGTCATGTGATATGAAAATTCTTACAGCTGTTATTTATACTTATCTGTTTCAAGCAGAATTGACATCTAAATGAACTCCGATGTACTGTAAGTAGAGACCTGTTCATTCACAGACTCACTTGTCTGTCAGGAGAGAAATTAAAACCACGAGAGAAACAAAATATGAATTTATGTGGAATGAGATGCTTCTATTTTGGATTTTGTAATTTGCAGTTCTTTTTTTCTAAATTACTGATTTAAACGTGTTCTCTGTCTACATCTTTTCACCACTGTTCCAGTGGATCTTTAGCATGACCATTGAGGAACCTTGTTTGTCAAAGACCACATAAAAAAGTAATGTTATGAATATTTAATATAATTGACAGGGGGAAACGGATTTGGTATGAAAGGCCCAGACTCAAAAGCAGTGGCTAATCACTTTGTAATAACTGCAACTAAAATGCAACTTGCATTGAAACCAAAACTGGTTAAGCAACATTCTTCTAGATATCTTTGTTTATGTTCAACAGAAGAAAGAAAGTCAAACAGGTTTGGAGCAACATGGTACGTAAAAGATGATAGAATAGTCAGTTTTGTGGACTATCCCATGAAGACCCTTGGGTTCAAGGCTGTTTAACATCTCATTTTACCAGCAAGGCCTTTTTACATTGTCATCAGCACTGTACTCAGGGGCGGACTTACCCATTAGGCAAAGGTAGGCGACTGCCTTGGGCCCCCAAATGCTAAATTATACAGGTGCTGGTCATATAATTAGAATATCTTCAAAAAGTTGATTTATTTCACTAATTAAATTCAAAAAGTGAAACTTGTATAATGTATACATTCTTTCCACACAGACTGATATATTTCAAGTGCAAATAAATGTATAACCTGAATCACTGTAAGTCGCTTTGGATAAAAGCTTCTGCTAAATGCATAAATGTAAATTTAAAATCTTTGGTTTATTTTTAGGCCTAAATCATAAACTGCATGTAGAAACTAGAGAAATAATATAGGCATATTGTTACGTTGCAATGTAATTCAGGTCACATGAGAGGGGTGCTAAGGTTAAACCAAAAGCACATTGCAGTACCTGTAAATCTGGATCCAAGCTTTGGATTAAATGTCATGGCATTGCTGAAAGAATGGGTGTACTTGCAGACCTGGTTGTTATGGCAGTGCAAGGACTGGTTGTGGCAGTTATGCAGCAGGCCTATATTTTGACTGCTAGAGACAGAGAAAATAAAACTGAATACATATATGAACAAAAAGAGGCTACAAATCATTAACAAAATGCAATGCTGTGTAACACTTAAAAAATTATGGTTTGCTTTAACCCAAATTGTGTGTCAAATATTGACTGACCCAACTTTTGGGTTAAAAAATCAATGTAAAAATGTAACCCAACAGCTGGGTTAGTCCATATTTGAACCAAAGTTGGGTTGAAACAACCCAGCATTTTAATTGGATCTTGTAACGGTGGAGTAGAAACGTAAATAAAACAAACAAAAAAGTTACCATAAGGTTCTTTTGACAAAACATTTAATAACCACATAGACTAAAATAAAATTAGTATAAAAACGAGTAGGCCTCTTAACGTTATATTTTCATTGTTATTATTATTAAACTACCTAAACAATACTTAATTAACCTTAAGTGACACTTAATGACACTTAAAATTAATTATTTTAAATATTTAGTAGTAGTAGAAGTAGCGCAATTCGATGTGTATTCAATCTTCTTAAATATTCATAAGGCTCATTATTATTAAACAGGATCTGGGGTAATGCTGCGAGCCGCCAATAAAAAACGAATAAGAAGAAGAAGAAGAACAGGATCTGAGGGTGCAATTATCTGTCAACGCCGATAGAGGGAGAATTTCATTTCTTCATCTCAAGTATGGCGGCGTACAGAAGGAAACTGTTTGCTGTTGGATTGAGGTTGTGTGTAATATTTTTAATTCTCATTCTTCAATATTTACTTAATTTAATGAAACCTGATTGTAGTGTATTTGTGGTTTCTGTACCGTCATGAACAATGGAACAAAAGCTGCGTTACACAAACATGTCTGTAGATTCGCTGTCTGTAGATTCGCTCTGATGCTTTTGACAGTTATAGTATTGCTCCCTAACTTTCTTACTTTCGTTTTGTTGTTTTGTTGCTTAATTTCCTTTTCATTTTAGCCTTGTGTGTTTAAACTGTCGTGTATATGAAGCGCTGTCCTTGAACTGAGGTTGTTCCTGACATGAGCTTATGTTTTGTGTAGCTGTGCAGCTTCCCTGATGAGCAGAAGCTCCTGTCAGAGCAGCCGCAGACTGGCAGTGCTGCCCACACTCCTCAGGAAGAACTGGATGAGCTTGAGTGTCACAGGGCTCTGTGTGCTGTTCCATTCATCCAGGTCTGTGTCATGATACTGTGGTTAGAATATGGATTGTTTGGTTGTTATAGCTGCTAATATTTAGTACACATGTGCAGTTTCAATAGATAGGCTAGCATCATCCCTGATATAATTGCTATGTTCTTCACATATAATTCACTGTAATTTTAGAAGACTCGTACATTTATGTGAAGAAATAATTATGTGAAGAAATAGAAATAGAAGAAACTCAATTCAGTTATTTGAGTTTATTTATTATTATTTATTTATTTACATTTTAAATCCTTTAAATATAATACATTTTATTTCTACTTGTATCTTGCTGTTGAACTGTTGAAATGTCAGGTTTTGTGCTGTATTGAAAGACCTAATTTAGTATATTCCCGGTCAAAAATAACATTTTTAAAATGTATTGTATATCTTACTTTATACTTTATTATTATTATTACCAAATCCAACTTGTTTTCTTTTAATTTACCATAGGTTTTGTATTTATTTTTGGAATCGATTGTTTGGAATCGATCAGGCCTCACTGATCTGAGCTTATGTACCTTAGTTTTTAAGTGAAACAAAGGTATTTTTGTGGATAATATGTTTACTAATAAACTGAGACACCTAAACTCAGATGAGGCTTACAAACAATTAATTCCAAAAAGAAATGCAAAGCCTGTGCTAATTGAAAACAACCAAACAAGTTCACAAAAAGATTGAATTCTTTATTTGTAATAAAATAGCATAACGAGAAAAGTATTTTTTTGTAGGCTGGTTATGATGCTACGACGGCGTTTTAGTGCCACATAAAAAAAAAAAAAAAATCTAAGATTACAAGATTAAAGTCGTAATATTTCGAGAATAAAGTCGAAACTACGAGAATAAAGTCGAAACTACGAGATTAAAGTCGAAATGTTACGAGAATAAAGTCGAAACACTTCGAGAATAAAGTCGAAATGTTACGAGAATAAAGTCGAAACACTTCGAGAATAAAGTCGAAATGTTACGAGAATAAAGTCGAAATATTACGAGAATAAAGTCGTAATATTACGAGAATAAAGTCGAAACGTTACGAGAATAAAGTCGAAACACTTCGAGAATAAAGTCGAAATGTTACGAGAATAAAGTCGAAATATTATGAGAATAAAGTCATAATATTACGAGAATAAAGTCGTAATATTACGAGAATAAAGTCGTAATATTACGAGAATAAAGTCGTAATATTACGAGAATAAAGTCGTAATATTACGAGAATAAAGTCGTAATATTTCGAGAATAAACTCGTAGTAATACGAGATTAAACTCCTAATATTTTGAGAAAAATCACAGAATTGCTAGAAACAATGGATGTGGAGGATTTGGTTAAATCCTACTTTAGATTAGGATTTAGCAATAAGGAAATTCTTTGTCTTTTGGCGCATCAGCACGGAGTTATAATTAGTAAAAGGACACTGCAGCGGTTATGTAGGAAACTTAATTTATTCAGAAGAAAAATAACGACGTCGCCAGTACTTCAGCCGGGTCCCAACGTTGTGGCATTATGGCATATTCGGAGTCGGCCCAAGTTCAACTCCTTCAGGGTCGATTTCTTTGATCACCATCCTCATAGTCTCTTGAGAAACAACATATCCTCTTCGAATAGCACGCAGATGTAACCATCGATATCCTTGGAGTCGACCACTGGTCGCCATCTCAGACTGCACAAAAGAGGCAATTTCCTCAATATCTGTCTGATTTTTTTCTTCTGAATAAATTAAGTTTCCTACATAACCGCTGCAGTGTCCTTTTACTAATTATAACTCCGTGCTGATGCGCCAAAAGACAAAGAATTTCCTTATTGCTAAATCCTAATCTAAAGTAGGATTTAACCAAATCCTCCACATCCATTGTTTCTAGCAATTCTGTGATTTTCTCAAAATATTACGAGTTTATTCTCGAAATATTACGACTTTATTCTCGTAATATTACGACTTTATTCTCGTAATATTTCGACTTTATTCTCGTAACATTACGACTTTATTCTCGTAATTGTCAGGAGAGATGAGGTCGAGGACTCAAATGCAGAGGAAAATCAGGGTTTTAATAATAAAATGAAACAAATGAACAACAAAAACCACCCCGAAGGGGAAAAACAAGCAGGCAGGCAGAAGACTGGAGCACAGTCAACATGAAACTCACATGAGACACACGAAAGACAACGGATCAGCACAGGACTGCAGACACAAGGAGACTATATAGGGAGACAAACGAGGGTAACGAGGGAGACACAGCTGGAGCCACTGAAACAATGATTAAGTAACAAGATGGGAGGGGACAGACAATCGACATGGGAGCACATGGCACCAAACAAACAACAAGCCATGTGCTCAACACACAGAGACATCTGGTGGCCAGCCTGGGCACACCAGCAGGACCGTGACATAACCCCCCCTTTAAGGAGCGGATCCCAGACGCTCCACACACACTAAACAGAAAAATGTCTAGGAGGGAGGTGGGCCAGGCCCGTGGAGTGGAAGAGGGCCTGGAGCAATGGACACACAGGGTGCCAGGGTGGGGCTGGCCCTGGAGCGGGCTCTGTGGGTTCCCAGACCGGAGCGAGTCCAGGACCGGAGTGGACTGCATGGGCTCCCAGACCGGAGCGGGCTCTGGAGCGGAGTCTGTGTGCTCCCTGACTAGAGTGGGCTCTGGAGCGGACTGCATGGGCTCCCGGAACGGAGCGGGCTCTGGAGCGACTGCGCTGGCTCCCGGAACGGAGCGGGCTCTCGAGCGGACTGCGTGGGCTCCCGGAACGGAGCGGGCTCTGTCGGCTCACGGGCGGAGCGGGCTCTGGAGCGGACTGCGTGGGCTCCCGGAATGGAGCGGACTCGTGGGCTCCCGGAACGGAGCGGGCTCTGTCGGCTCACGGGCGGAGCGGGCTCTGGAGCGGACTCTGTCGGCTCACGGGCGGAGCGCGGCTCTGAGCGGACTCCTTGGGCTGCCGGACCGAGCAGAATGCATGGGCTCCCAGACCGAGCGGAATGCGTGTGCTCCCAGACCGGAGCGGGCTCTGGAGCGGACTCCGTGGCTCCCCGGATCGGAGCGAATCGCGGCTCCGGATCGGAGCGAATGCGTGTGCTCCCGGATCGAGCGGAATGCGTGGCTCCCCGGATCGAGCGGACTCGTGGGCTCCCGGATCGAGCGGCCCGAGCGACTCCTTGGGCTCCCGGATCGGAGCGGCTCTGGAGCGGACTCGCGGCCTCGGATCGAGCGAATGCGTGGCTCCCGGATCGAGCGAATGCGGCTCCCGGACCGAGCGAATGCGGGCTCCCGGATCGGAGCGAATGCGTGGGCTCCCGGATCGAGCGGACTCTGGAGCGGACTCCTTGGGCTCCCCGGATCGGAGCGGCTCTGGAGCGGACTCCTTGGGCTCCCCGGATCGGAGCGGGCTCTGGAGCGGAATACGTGGGCTCCCGGATCGGAGCGGGCTTTGGAGCGGAGCGGGCTCTCTCCACCATGGCCTCCAGGACCACCGGGCTGGGTTTCGTTGGAGAAAAGTCGGCTGCCCGTACCGACCTCATGGGTGAATCCTCCAACTTACGCACCAGCCTCGGCATCCCGGGGTGCGCTGCAGCTTTGACGGCCGCCATTAGGGGCACTGCAGCTCCATCTGCCGCCACTGGAGGAGCTGCAGCCTTGTCGCCCACCACCTGAGGCACACCAGCCACCTTAGCTGGGGAACGTGCCAAAGCCTCGACGAATTCCCCAAATGTGAGGTGGTCCAGCCCACTCATCCTCCACCAGCTGAGGGCTCATCAAGGGCGCTGTTGAAAAGGTCCTTGAGGGCCTCATCATTGTAGCCCTAGCCCTCAGCTGCACCACTGAACTCCACGGCAAAACTCCTCACGCCATTGCCCTGCTGACGGCAGGAGCTCAGGGCCTCATACTGGAGGATGCGTTGGTATAGGGGCTGGAGATAGTGTCGGGTGGTGGGCGGCCCAAACCCTCCTCTGCTGAGTCCTCATCTTGGCTGATCCGTTCTGTCAGGAGAGATGAGGTCGAGGACTCAAATGCAGAGGAAAATCAGGGTTTTAATAATAAAATGAAACAAATGAACAACAAAAACCACCCGAAGGAAAAACAAGGCAGGCAGAAGACTGGAGCACAGTCAACATGAAACTCACATGAGACACACGAAGACAACGGATCAGCACAGGACTGCAGACACAAGGAGACTATATAGGGAGACAAACGAGGGTAACGAGGGAGACACAGCTGGAGCCACTGAAACAATGATTAAGTAACAAGATGGGAGGGGACAGACAATCGACATGGGAGCACATGGCACCAAACAAACAACAAGCCATGTGCTCAACACACAGAGACATCTGGTGGCCAGCCTGGGCACACCAGCAGGACCGTGACAGTAATATTACGACTTTATTCTCGTAATATTTCGACTTTATTCTCGTAACATTTAGACTTTTTTTCTCGTAGTTTCGACTTTATACTCGTAGTTTCGACTTTATTCTCGAAATATTACGACTTTAATCTCGTAATCTTAGATTTTTTTTTTTTTTTAATGTGGCACTAAAACGCCGTCGTAATGATGCCACTAGTGTAACATGGTGGAGGGGAAAATCACCCCAAAAAGTACAAAAATGGTTACAAAAAAAATAATTGGGAAAGTTTTTTCTGCATGTGTGTGCAAAGTCAATAAGTTGTAGTCCATTGCGATAACGTTAACTAGCATTTTGGAATAAAGAAAATTATCTCCAGGTAAAAATTACCAGATCAGATTCAGAACATGAGGGTTAACATGGAGATTCAATCTTCCTATTATTTATGCAGATTTTGTGTGCAAAGATGGGAGCATTAATGGGAGATAGTGTGTGTAAATATCAGAGAAAATGTATAGCATTTCAATAAAACAGCATGAAACATCTACATTATACAACTTAGTCAAGTACATCTGTGTAGGACCTGAATTTATTAATAGTGGCCTACCAAGGCTTGGCTCATGTATATTAATCAAATAGCATGATTATATGGCCCATGAAGATGACCTAGTAATGTCAACATGAGTTCATTAATATTTGTAAGTTCAGCCTTCTACATAGTTGTTACAATCCAGCATGTAAAATTATTTAATGTTAATTTCCACTAAATTGTTCTCTGACAACCCTCTTAACCACTCTTTCCTCTTTGTCTTGTTTAGAAACCTGAAAATTTGACCCATGAAGATCTGGTGCGTAGAGCATCATCTCTGGTCGCAGGCAGTGCTAATACTTACCTCTCACAAACTACTTTAGCACTGCTTGATTCCTTCTCAGGTTATATTAAGGTAATCAAAACGATCAGAATAGTTGTTTTCATTTCCATGATTAAAAGAAAAATAGCAAAAACAACTAACATTGTCTTCTCTAGGCTATAAACAGTCTTGTGGGGATACACAAGCACTATGTGTCTTCCATCAGCAAACTCCCTGCTGCAGATGAAGATGCATTCTGGCAGCTCATTCTCAGGCAGCGTCAGGAGGTAATTACTTGAAAAATACAGTGAGTTATAGTTCACAAGCTTTCAAATTAGAAGTATAATTTGCTGTATTTAGTGGTAGTTGTGTTTTTGTGACACTGTGGTTATATACCTTCTTTTTAATGAAATTGATTGCAAAGTTGTTTTTAATTTAATTAGGTAATTGACAGGAGAAATGATTGCAAACGATTTGAATCCTGCTGGATGGGTGCCATCAAGCTCTCAAAGCTGGCAGCAGAGGCGGCTTTCAATGCAGGTAGCTTTCATTTTCTGGAACATGCATTTAAGACTTTTAGATTAACACTTCTTTTTTTTTTATGAACGTCAAGATTTTTGGTTAATATAGGAATAGTGGAATAATATATGATTAATCAGTGTTATTATTATTATTATTTTATATTATAATTGCACTTTATAAGTACGTTTTTCTTTAAATAGGTGTCATATTTATTTGATTAAAATATTATAACATGTAAAATTGTATATTATAATAATACAAATATATATATATATTTTTAAATATATGTTAAAATGTAATTTAGTCATGGGATGGGAAGACGAATTATTCGCAGACATTACTCCAGTCTTCAGTGTCACATGATCCTTAAGAATCTATGCTTTTATATATATATATATATATTATATGAATGTATGTAAATTGCCTGTTTTAATGCATTTTAATTGATCCTGTGATGTGATAAATGACTTTTAAAAGCAGAAATATAATATGTAGTCTCAATTAATATGAGGTTAAAAAGCTGCATGTTTTATATAATCGTAAAATTTAAAAGATGAGTGAAGAGCAAAATGTCACCATAGGGGATGTCAACATGTCAGTTATTATAGAGCCATAATTGCACATGAAATTGCATCATATTAGTTTCAAATAAGTATGATTTAGTGTAGAGATCTATTTAAATTTGGCACCTGCTGCCACTTGGTGGTCATTTGTTGAACTGCATTTTTAGCCATATGTAGAAATAGCTTAACCATGCTTGTCCTTTCCAGGGGCTGACCAAGCTTATACGACAGTACTGAACAATCTGCAGCTCACACAGTCCCAGGTGGAACATATTCGACAGAAGATGCTGGAAGCTGAGAGACAACTGGAAGCCTCAAGAGCTGAGGACAGCGAGAGGCTTCCAAATGCTCTCAGCACTGCAATCGAGGATGAAGACGTCCCAGATGCATATCTACGAGAGGACTAGTCACATTAAGACCGCTTTAAAGTATCTTAAGCACTCTGATACAAAGACCTGCACCACTACTGAAGCACAGAATTATATTTCTGTTTGATTAATAGGACAAATGCTGTGAAATGTGGGAGAATCTGGGGTGCAGCCTGGAGAATTTATGTAAATGACGCTTAAGTATAAAATACAAAACTACGAGAGCAGGAAAAGGGATAAATACTTTCTAGATCAGGGGCTTCACATTTGATTGTAATTGATAAATGCAATTACAATTTAATGAAATAGATTTCAATTTAAACCAGTTTTGCTTTTATAAACAGCTGTTTCATTAATCAAAATCTCCTGTCTGTTGAAAATATGTGTGAGTTATGATTACAGACAAATGCTACCTTTGTGATTTCTTATTCATTTTTAAATAAACGCTGAAAAACATTTGCTTTCATTCTCTATTCACTTTACATTTATTTTGTTTTCATTATATAAATTAATAAAAAAATATTTAAAAACATTAATTAGCATTTTATTTAAAAAGAAATCCTCTTCATTTTCAGTCTGTTCCTCTCAGTCTTCCATGATAAAGAACCTACATCAGTATTTAACACACTAATACTTTTTAAAACATTCTATTAAAATCTGATTTGTGAAGACTTCACTTCTAGACCTAAATTTGCAGTATCACTAAAATATATTCATGTCTCTCCTGTTTGTCTCTTTAAATTTCTCTTGCCATTCTCAGAAACAGTAATGAATCTCTCATCAGACTGTATTTTTCCGAGCCAGCCTTCCGAAGACTCTCATCTATCTCCTTTAATCGTCACCTGTTGTTTCCTGTGTTGTGGACTGAAGGGCTCGTTAGCAGCGTATCCATCATGTCAGCAGAGATGTTCTCTGCCTCTCATCACTTTTCAGTCAACTCTCAAGAGCCAAGTCATAAATCATTCCTTCATCCTTACAGATTTTAATCTAATCAGATTTATTTATTGTTTGATTCATGGCTTGTAAATTAATGATGTCTGGATTTAGAATTCATAAAATGGATCAAAAAACATGTTGACTGATGATTGAACAACCACAAGGTGGCGATATAAGATTAATTATAGTTGACATGGAAATGACAGTTCTGTAGCATGAACAAGTCTGGGGTGTTGACCTGGGCTGCCAGCCCTGATAAAACGGTGCTAAACGTTTATTAAACGGAAACGGTGGTGCGTTGAACATCCTGTTCTGATGACGCAGGGGGTTGTGACTATGGCAGCTGAGAAGGCCATTCTTTGTGTTATTTTTGAAGAATTTTCAGAGCCTGATGAAATCGGTATAAATACATGTTTAATACTGCAAAATATGCTCGATGTTACAGTCACTGTCCTTGCCGTCCAGAATAAAACAGAATATCCCAATCAAGTGAAGGGATTTGTGGAAACCGTGGTTCCTAATTATTGTGATCCAACATTTGCCTCGCATTTCAGGATGAAAAGACATTTCAGGTGAAGGACAATCCACTTCTTACCTCCGAGACTGTGTTATGATCTATATGACCTTATTGTTATTGTGAGTATAGGCTTATCATTATTGCTGATCACTGTTGTTGTGCTATGATATTGTACTATTTACCATTATATAATCAGAGGAGCATAGAAGTTTATGAACGTGTCACTCCACAATACAATAGTAAAATATATAAATATATATAGTATTTTTATGTTACATTAATCTGTGTCTAGCACACCTTCAGGAAAGGATGTGGACCAGAAGACATTGAATGAATGAAGGAATGAATGAATGAATGAAGGAAGGAAGGAATGATGCATTTATATAGCGCTTTATTGTGTATTGTTGTACACCCAAAGCGCTGTACAATAATGTGGGGGGGTCTCTCCTTAACCACCACCAGTGTGCAGCATCCACATTGAAATTACTTCATGATATTTAGACAGACTTAAATAAGTTCCATATCTATAATTGTGCTCTTATTATTTCAGTTATTTTGCCTTTAATGTAAATAAACATGTGCAAACAATATACTTGCTCTTGTGAATTTATTTTTATGTTAATTACATTTACTTACAAATTCATCATCATCATGTTGATATGCTATGTTACTATAAAACTTTTACGACAAACATGTCTTCTAATATCTTCAACTGTTGCGTATACTGAGCTGCAGCGGACATATATTACATGTCGTTCAACCCGGAAACCGTAGCAAAACGTTTGGCACCGGTGTGAGTCTGAACGTGCCCCAGATGTTTGTTTCATTGACTATTCATTCATTTGAAAATGTATATAGAAACAACTTGGATTACAAACATTTTAAAGAACTTTGAGAAACAAATTTTCCTAATATCTTATTTATTAATTCATTCTGCTATTAATTTACGGACGCTGTGTTTTTTTAGTTTAGAGCTACAATTTCAAACGATTCTTAGAAAATGTTATTAAATGCACAACTAGATAAGTTTAGCCTATATTTTATATTGACACTTTTAAACAGTCAATTAAAATTGTATTTGTGAGGACTTCCCTTCTAGACTTAAATTTACAATATCAATAAAATATATTTAACATTTTAGAAAATTTAGGCTACAACTAGATTAGATAGGATTGAATATATGATGATACATATTACAAACTTTCTGAAAGAAAGTAACTTGTTTTTCAAATGTTGATCAAATATGACCCATAAAGACCACAGATGAAACACTTTCTAAAGTAATTAGACCCTCTAACTCTATCACTTTCTATTCTAATTCTATTTAATCTATTTTTTTATTATTATTAAAAAATACTTGACCTTCTAACACTTGCACTCTATTCGTTTTCTAACTGCTTGTGTTCTTTAAAAAAGGCCTCTAACACTAGCTTTCTCTATTCCTTTTCTATTCTATGTACTTGTTTTCTTTTTATTGATTATTTAAATAAATGCTTGCTATACCTTGCTATAGGTTTTAGGCTAACCAAGACTTATCATAGCACTTGCATATTATTGCTCTTTTGTTGATTTTGACAGCTTCTATTGTCCTCATTTGTAAGTCGTTTTGGATAAAAGTATGTTCCAGTATCCTGGTTCCAGTATAAAAAACAATGTGTTATTTTTATTGTATTCTTTACCAAACATTGGTCAAAATGACAAGAAGAGTCAAAAACACTGTTCCTTCCATGTCATAATTTTGAAAACTGACATCTTCATGGAAAACAGCTTGCTAAATGGACAAAGTGAACTCTGCCACGGTTTATATTGGTTTGGTTTTATCCTGTCACTGACTGCCTTCTGCGACCATTGTGATGGAAATGTATCTAGTACGACATGGATTTGGACACTGGATCCCACTTTAGAACTTCACTAACATCCCAGTTTTGACTGAGAGCTGAAGTAATTTGGGGTTTGCCGGACTAATCAAAGGAAAGCCCATAGTTGGCCCTGACAGCAAACATTTCGTTTTTGATCTTGCTCTCTGTGTTTATAAAGCAAAAGACTTGTTTACTGAATCCAAAATAAAAGAATGAGAATAAAAAGAACGCTTCACGTTGAGTGATGGGGTTGAACACAAAAATGAGACTGAGAGCACGAATGCATAAACAGCTCCTCCATCCTTCCAGTCGGCATCAGACACCCTTCATTCCCTGCAACTCGAGTGCTGATTACTGGCATGCTATATGATGAAATTAGACACATGATTTATTGTCCAAGGGGGGCTGTTATATGTTACTTGTCTAGGAAATGTTTAAAACTGCAGCCTTATGAAATACTGTAGTGTATTTACTTGAATAAACTGTAGTGTGCTGTGCAAGGAGAGAGTTAAGTCAGGATGTGTTGGTACAAAAGAGAGTGCACCATACCTCCTCTTTTAAGGGTCCTTGAGGACTCATGCAACATTCCTGGAGCAGGCAACACCCTCGGTGCGCTTCCCGGTTTTACAAAACGCAACGGTGAAAAATAGCATTTTCAGGAGGTAAAATATACTAAACATTAAAGTGTTTATATTGAGAAAATCGTTCAGGCATGTAATGCTTGATAAATTGCAAAAACACTTTGCAGAGTTTGAAACGACAGGTTCGAGTAATTGCATTTCAAGTGCTCTAAAGTATGTCCATTTGTTCTGGTTCCAAGACAACCTCTGGAGCAAGATGAGGACTAGATCAACTGCACTATCACTCGAGTTCAGGATAAATTACCATTTGAATGTTACCATGGCATCACACCATTAGAGAAACAAAACCTCTTTGAGGGAAGCTTGCCCAGAGACTAATTTAAAGGGTTTTGTTGCTTTCTAACGACAATATTTGTAAATTAGACATATCTTTTTTATTAGGTATTTTTTCATGACATACATGTGATGATTTGATTCATAGAAAGACTAAAGGTCAACGGTCATAACCGGTGTTTCAAATACAAATCAAATATCTCTAAATTAGATCAAATGTTGGCTATTTTCTGGTTCTCTGATGTTTATATCAGTCATAAAGCACAACATAAAACCAAATTACAGATAAATCTGCAAAAACATTACTTTAGTTTAATACATTATATATATATATATATATATCATAAGTTGCACTTGTATTTTCTCAGGCGATTTTCTCAGTATTTTGATTTTTGCACCCTCAGATTCCAGATTTTCTAATTGTTGTATCTCGGCCTAATATTGTCCTATCATGACAAACTTATTTATTCAGGTTTCAGATGATGTATAAATCTCAATTTCAGAAAATTGACCCTAACGACTGGTTTTGTGGTCAGAGGTCATATCTTAAGACTAACAGATGTTTATATCCATCTTAATGTCGTGGACTGCAGATAAAAGCTACAAAACAAGACTTTAATTTGACCTAAACCCTCTAAAGGAATCTCTGGAATATACTGTAGTCAGAACATTTTTACTTTAATACAGAGACAAACATCCAGACATAGAGAAGAAATGTAACTTTATCGATCCCCTGTCACACATTAGAGAAGACCTGTGGGATATACATCAGAATTAAGTTATCCATCATCATAAAATTGTCAGTCACCCAGTGAGTAAGTCCTTCTTGAATTTTTTAATCACTTGGAGTAGCTCATAAATAGTCCCTCTCTCACTGCCAGGTGAGAACTTTTCCCAGTTTTCCTTCAGTTTTTTCACCTTTTCCAAATTAACAAATGGTGAAAGAATGAGTTAGCAGGGAAATTGGCTTTTAAATTAATTCCTGTCCAAACAGTAAGGTGAAACACTGGCACACATTACAGCAGTTGAAGAAAACATCGAATAAAGATGTTCATACATTTCCGGAGTCTCCCCAGAACATTATTTTCCAAAAGGCATCCCTCACGCTGAAAACCTAAACCAGCCTGCGTCTAACAACCAGAAAGAGAGAGAATTTATTGCTCGGTTCATGGATTGTCTAAGAAAAAAAACGAGTCAACAAACAACAAAAAAGAGATTTAGGGTTTAGCGGGAGGAACGATGATGATGGGCCAGAGTCTTTGTAAACCAAACCTTCTGGGTGCAGATGGACAAAACCTCTGCTGAATGGATGGAGTCTCTCTGTGAGATTGTTGACGAGGAGATGTTCAGCTCATTTATGCTGCTTAAAGAAACAGATCCTGAAGGAATGAGGCGCAATGCTTTCTTCCGAGGGGTGGTGGGAGAGTCTAGGGATCGATGTCTTTGATGTGCTGTTTTCATGGAGGAGATATCAGAAACAGAGTGAGCTGACTTTGTTGATGGTGCATTGCAACTCCTGGGAAATAGTTTAGACAACTTCATAAAGGCCAAATCTACAGTAAAGATACTCCCTTTTATTTTTGTTTTCAGTTATCAACCTCTTTTTTGAGTCTTTTTCTTGCATGTTGTGATCAACAATGCCCTGGAGATAAAATATTAATTTCTCAATAAATCAAAGCAACAGTAGGGGGAACAGGATAGCGTATAGCCTCACTTCTTTCTTTGTTTTCTAGCTCCTACCATCCAGATAAATGAGTGAGCAAAAGCTTATCCTGGTTGGATTGAGACAAGACAGAAAGTCAACAAATTGCTGATCTGGCATAAATGGGGTGGAACTATTAGCCGCCCAGTGCTTTTGTTGTTTGGAAGGATTAGTGTGTTAATTTCTATATGTCCCAATTAGACTCAGACCAAGAGGTAACGGCAATGGGGTGAGGGGTTTTCTTGTGGCTTTGGGGAAGAAAAGCACAGATTGGACTCTAGATGAAATCTTAAAAAGGGGGCTGAGCAGATTAGCAGGGGGTACAGGGGGATTACGTTTGATGCTAACAGAAAATTAGTGGCCATTTGTGGAACTGGACCAACAAGTGGGACAACTCACAGCGACAATCCCTCCACTAAGTAACAGAAGTGTTGAATAGAAACACATTTTTATTGTATTTCTTTTGTTCCTTTAGTTCACACATTTGGTGGGAATGTGGCCATTTGTTGTTGCTATAACATTATGTGCTCATTGGTACAATTAGTATTTAATTTTGAATGCGTTTGAATATGTTATATTTGATGAGAGCTGAATTCTGAATCCAGCCAAAGGCATTTGCCATATTTAAGGAAATTTGAATAGTAAAATTACAACCAGTCAGGTTTCTGTAGCTATTAGCCGAGGTTAACAGTAGCCATTTGTCACAAAACTTAAAGCAGCAGTAAGAGATTTCTGAGAAACATTGTTAATATTTGAAATCACCAAATCACTAAAACAAACATGACCCTACCTAAAAAAACACACCCCAATCTTAATAGCTTCGCCCCTAAATTCACAAACATGATATATATATAATGACTATTAAATATAGTATATTGTATATTCTATATAATTCTCTATTATAGATCAGTGTATTCAACACAGGCACCTCCCCCATCATGAGTGGACACGACCCTGACTGATTAGCAACAAGTGTGTTTAGGTGCTCGGTCTAATCCACAACAGCGTTTCTCAGAAATGGAAGTAGCAACAGATATTTTCTTCATTTTTATCAAAAAAGTGATTATCAAAAATTATTTTTGAAAAAAAAATTTGTAGCCTATGAACTTTGTTTAATGCACTTGGTTGTTGATTGGGTTTTTAAATGTGGGCGTTACACCCAAAATTGAAGATAGGTAAAAAAGCTCAATTTTTACAACAATAATATAAATTTACAGGGTGAATTTTAATTTAATGCCTACACTAGATATTCACAGGCTTGCATGCATATTCCTGCTGATTAAACAGAAGGTGGCACTATAACAGTGAAAACATGCATGTGAAACTGCATGCAACACTTTGTTACATGCAACACATATAATCATCATATGCATTAATTTGTGTTAACACATATAGGTGAAAACAATACAGTTAGAATATGAGATTTCTTCTTGCAGACTCCGATAAATTGCTACTTTCAGCAAGGCTATTTGATTATATGTGATAATTTGTAGTTGTAGATATAGGCCTATATATATATATATATATATATATATATATATATACACACACACATTAGTGCTTTCAAATGATTAATAGTGATTAATTGCATCCTAAATAAAAGATTTTTGTTTTCATAATATATGTGCGTGTTCTGTGTATATTTATAATGTGTATATATATATATATATATATATATATATATATACACACATGTATATATTTAGGAAAAATCTGTTATATTCGAATATTAAATATATTTATATATAATGTAAATATAATAAATATAAATATATACATGTAAACATTTTCAAAATATATACAGTATGTGTGTGTTTATTTATATATACATAATAAATTATATTACATACAAAATTGTATTATTGTTTTGGATATTAACAAATTTATATACTTATATATATATTCAATACACACACACACACACACACACACACACACACACACACACACACACACACACACACAATTTATTACATATAAATCAAATATAGCCTAGATGAAAGTACTTGATGAGTATATATAAGTATAGCATGATGATCGGCCAGCTACTTTTGTCCATCGTCTTGTTTAGCAAATGATGGTCTTCGTGGACTGCGCTTCAGGTGAGACTACACACCCCCATAACGGAGAGGCGGAGTGGTACGGTCCAGACGCAGCCTTGTCCCTATGGAGTTGTTGCTGAGGAGCTTTCAGAGTTTCGGGGAACGAGAGAAGCGCGAGCACGGGCGGCGATATGGTGCTGACAATGACTGCCCATTATCTCAGGAATAACCCGATCCACCCGGGACTGAATGTTAGAGTCCTGATCATGCTGTCACTTATATCAGGTAGGTTTGATCATGCCTGATTTGCTGTATTGTGCGCGCACAAGCCCTTGGCAAACTTTGGGGGAATCCAGCGGTCTGTGGAAAGTATTGAGCGCGTGAACATGACGCCGTCTAGGCTCGCGGACAGTCCTTCAAAACGTCACCGTGCAACGTCGTTTGTGCCTCAAAAAGTTTCTAAAACTTAGGTTCAGCCGATTTCATTTTGGATACCTTAAAAATATTTCCTCTGGAACCTAAATCTAGCCATCTTAATTGTCTAAGTCCGCTATCTTCCTTCAAACTACGCTGATTGTGTGAACGCAGGAATCTCGCACGAGGACTGAGATTCAGCTGCCATGGAAACATCCTAGCAGAAACTGAAAAACAAACAGTCGCTATTTTTATGTATGTAACGTTATATATAAATACATATTTATTTTCACGTCTTTAAAGAATAGTCAGATACTTTAAGTAACCCCTTGACATTTATGTAGGCGGTGGAATGCTAGTCATTGTTTGCCAGCTCCTCCTAATCCATGCCAAATGTTGCGCTCTTTGTTTGTTTGTTTTGTTAAGCGTGGTCGTAGCAGAAAAATAGAGCTCGTTTTTTGAAAGTTAATCTGAAAATGGATTGAACTAGAAGTTTGTGAGCCAGATTAACGTTAGCAATTCACAGTTCCTGGTAACTTCATCACAAGTATTGTATTTAACATTAAATGACCTTTTGCATTATTTGGCGCTTATTTGATGTTTGCATTTCGCTTGCTCACTCATCTCTGCAAAAATAAATAAATTAAACCAATTCAATGCAAGCTTGCTACCTGGTTTCTAGCGGGTCTAAGGCGGTTTTCAGCTGGTCATACCTGCAACCTTGCAGTTCATTTTAAACAATATTTCCCTACAGGCACGATTCTCGTTGACAGTCAAACTCCTTCGGTCCCTGACTGTCCGAGTGTCTGCGAGCACACCTGTCACGACCGCAGTTGCTTTATTTTAGCAACGGGCTTCAGCTGTGTATCATTTTGCAGCTGTAGGGGACACATGCAGGCAGAGGTCAGACCGCGCTCGGGCTCGTGCACAGTGGGGGTATCCATAGTGACCGGTTTGTCTGCGCGAGACGGCGTCCTCGCGCCCCATCGATCACTCACTCACTCACTGCAAATTCCTTCACCAAAGGCCTTGGGCATGAAAACAATTGCCGTTTTTGTCCGTGACATGTAGGTAAATGTTACAGTAAACGTTTGGAGCGAGATGGAATGTTTTAAAGCTTTACGTTGTAACTTTCTATGGTTCTTTTGCATTTTTATTGGTCTAGGAGCAAAGGTTGGGACTTGGCTTATTCTTAGCATTTTGTGGCTTCTAAACATCCTGTTCTTTTAAAAGGAATACTTCACCAAAAAAAAAGACAATTCTGTCATTATATACTCATGACCTTCATGTCGTTCCAAACCCGTGAGACATTGGTTTATCTTCGAAACACAAATGAAGATATTTTTGATGAAATCCGAGTGCTATGTGATCCTCCATAGACGGCAACACAACTGACACAAGGCCCAGAAAGGTAGTAAGGGCATCTGTAAAATAGTCCATGTGACATTCGAAAATACTTTTGTGAATAAAACAAAAATAGTGACTTTTTCAAAAATGTCTTCTCTCCCAGGACAGTCCTCCACCATTATCGAGAGTACCACGACCTTGTATACGAGCAGAGGAAGGCAATGCGCATAAGTTGTGGTACTCTCTATAATGGCGGCAGATGAGACAAGGAGAATTATTGTTGAATAAATCTTTATTTTTGTTTTCTTTGCAAACAAAAACTATTCTCGCAGCTTCGTAAAATTATGATAGAACCACTAATGTCACATGGACTATTTTACAGATGTCCTTGCTATGTTTCTGTGTCTGGGAACATTTCAGTTGCATTACTGTCTATGCAGGGTCAAAAATCGCTTGGATTTCATCAAAAATATATCATTTATCTTCCAAAAATGAACAAAGGTCTTACGGGTTTGGAACGACATGAGGGTGAGTAATTAATGACTGAATTTTAATTTTTGGGTTAACTAACCATTTAAGGAGACACCTGTCAGGCCAGACGCACGGCTGACTCTAAGACCTTGTGTCCAGTGGGGTCGGCCACTGCGTCTCCTGTCCTTGGGTTTGTCCAGACATGGTGTGGTCGTTCGCTGCACTGCAGTGAGTGATGGTGGCAGGGGAATGAGGAGAGAGAGGAGGAAAGAATAACAGTTAAAATACCACACAGGAGCTGGGGATTAGCCCTGGCATTCCACTCTGTGTATCCCACCCTCCCTCCTTCCCTTGCTCCCGGTCTTTCTCTACCTTTCTCTCTCTCTCTCAAACTGCTCTTCGCTCCATCTCATTCATGTCATCTTAATTGCTTTTCTCTCTCCGTCTCTGTCACCGTGTTCCATTTTTATCCCTGAATCAAATTAGTTGGTTAATAACTTGGACTCTAAATTTTCTCCCAGGCCTTTTTCTTTGTTAAAGGCAGATTTTCTCCACGCGTCGTGTTATTTCAGTCGAGTGATATCAGTATCTAGACTTTTTGTATAGATGTCATGGTACTTTCTATGAATAGCGTACACTTAGGTGTTCTGTTACTTAGGTTGAAGTACAAATTCCATGTTTTTGTTGAAGACTATTGAGTTTCCTAAAGTATTATCTAACATAAGATCAACAAGTATGCATGGTAAATAGTTTTAAATATATCAAATATCAGTAGCAGCTTTGTTTATGTGACCTTTCTGTACTTATTTAACAATTAAGTGTCATAATTCTGATGTTAAATTGCTATTTAATTAATTGAAGTAAAACTATTTTTAACTAATATTTACATCCTTTTGAGACCACCGAAGAAGTCTGGAGAATTCCAGCATACATCACTGGAGAGAAGTCTAGTTTCCCAAAAAATCTCCTATTCTGCCTGAGCACTTGATTTGAGTTATGGTTTGTGTTATCACATGCTACAAACTACACTTTAACAACCAATAATACAAATTCATGTTGACGACATGGAAAACAAAATATTTTCAGTTACCCGATTATGTCAGCCAAAACCCCTTTTCCACCAAAAGGGAACTAGTTTCGTATCCTGTGCCTATCTGGAACCACACCGCACCTTCTGGTCTGGAAAAATCAGCATCTCCAGGGGCCATAAATTCATGCCAGTCCCAAACCAGGAACCACTAATATCAGAGGCTAATATTATTCGTACTGAGTAAAATCTATAAATAACTTTTTTTCTTTCTAATTCTTCTTTGACCGTTGTCTTGACTCTCTTCTCTGTGATCGATAAAAGCACTAAAAGGTGATGTGGGAATTGAAGCATTAGTGGTGTTAAATGCAATCCTTTCAACACTCAATCTCTATGTATTTCTCTAGAGCTTAAATCACTGCTATCCGGCCCCCTGAGTGCTCTCTCTTATCAAGACAGAATGGACGGGGCCGGCGGTGCATCTGCGAGTAAGCTCCATCTGTAACATGATTTTGTTGATAATGTTGTAATGCTTGTGACATGACATCTGTGAGGTAAAACAAAGTGTTCTGTCCGCAGGACCATTAAGACATCAATACATTGTACACATTAAGATGTCTTAGCCAGCTTCCTTATTCATTGTTTATTCATGAATAACCTATGAAAAACATGCATGTTTTGTGGTTGTAGGAGTAGAAATTTCTCTAGCTGCTTTGGAGTGAGGTTGAATAATGAATGACCTCTTTATATAGACCCTTTCATCTGTGCTTGTGAGAGCCGGTCTGCACAGGGGCTCATAGAGAGTGACTTCACCTTCTATACCAGATTGTGATTCTGATGTCGCCCGTTAAACTCTCCCAGAGCGACACATGTACACTACCGTTGGAAAATGTATTTTAAAATAAGAAATTTGTACTTTTATTCAGCTAGGATGCATTAAATTGATAAAGAGTGACAGTAAAGTATGTTACAAATGATTACTATGTTAAATAAATGTTATTCTTTTGAACTATCTGCTTATCAACGAATCCCGGAAAAGAATGTGTCATGGTTTCCACGAAAAAAAACCCAGCACATTTCAACATCGATAAAAATATATTTCTTAATCAGCATGTTAGAAAGATTTCTGAAGGATCATGTAACAATGAAGACTGGATAATTGGAATATTCAGCTTTGCCATTTAAGCTACCTGGTCTCATGGCATTTACGTACCTGGGTGCACTTTTTAGCAAGACACGAAATATGTACCAATAACTACATTACTGCAGTTTCCAAAAGAACCTGCAGTAATTTGAATACTGCAATATTTACCCAAACCCTTAAGATGAAACCCGTTCATCTTCGAAACATGAATTAAGAAATGTTTGATGAAATCTGAGAGCTTTCTTAATCTCGCACAGACAGCAACGCAACTACCACGTTCAAGGTCCAGAAAGGTAGTAAGGACATTGTTAAAATAGTCCATGTGACATCAGTGGTTCAACTGTAATTTTATGAAGCTACGAGAATACTTTTTTGACATGAAAGGGAGTAGTTAATAACAGAATTTTTGAAAACATCTAAATTTCGACAGCCATAAAAATACGGTTTCTGCGACAGTAGAGGAAAATCTGTTTCTAAAGTTTGAATGTTGTTTTTTTTCCTTGGTCTATAACAAGTACTCGACTAGCTAGCCTAATGCATTTTGCACCTCTCCACTAAAAGTTTTCTTCTTTTGTACCCTGCAGGATCGAGATGAGCTGTCTTAGCATCATCAAAGACTGAAAACAGAGCGCTGCCAGCTATTTTTTCCCCCAGACTGAGGTGCTCTGTGCAAAAGAACAAAAATAGACAGTTTTTTTCTGAAATGAAGGATCACAGGGAGATTTAATAGCAGACACAGATCGATTTAAAATGTTGTGATGTTTAAAGAGGGGGACGATGAGATGTCAGTGCTATAGAGAATTGGGATTCATTCATCTGTCCCTCTGTTGCAAAAGAGGATTAAGCACAAGCAATAATGGAGAGGCCAGCTTAGGATGCTGTCTCTGTGCATGTGTTGCGATGGTGCTGTTGTTAACGTAAGAGAGAAACAAACAGTCAGTCCGTGATCTCTGAGTGCAGTATTAATCTCTGAGATGACCGGCTCAGCTTTTTGCCGGAGCATGAAGGGCAGTCGGGTTTCAGTGACCTCCTCATCAAGCAGCTGTCTCTCTGTGGGTGGGGAGATGAGCTGTGTGTCTTCTATGAGCCCGTGGTCTTTGGTTAACAGTGACATTTTCACCCTGTGTAGTTTCTAACATCTTTCTATGGCTTGATTAGTCTTTCTGCAGCTGTCAGTGGAGGACGGTGGTCATAGATATTAGTGATCTGTGCTCTGCTGCTGGAAATGACTTGGAGTGTGTTATTATGATTCCAAAAAATTATCATTTTCTGGTCTGATTTTGAAAGCAAATCATAGCTTGAATATTCTACTATGGATTTAAACATGTTGAATCCTTTTTTTTTCTAACCAGGCTTATTGGAAAAACTTTTCTGATGTCATTTTGTTTCGTGTACATTTTTGTGACGCTTTCAAAGTAAAATGTCCAGTGTGTGGTAGGGCTGTGCAATTAATCAAATTCGATTATCATGCGCATTTCGTCAGTAAAGCCGTTTTCTTGATTACCAGTACATCGCCATCACCTGCTTTCAGATAGAGCGGCAATTGCTGCACAGAGCCATAGTTCACTGACAAGATAGGCATTAGGTGTGTTCGACTTGAAGCGACGCAGAGCAGAATGATCGGTGTATGACATCACAGTACCGCGAGAGCGATAAGAGAGCAAACAGATCCTATGCTTTCGAATCATTCTCGCAGGACTTTGATGTCATATACTGATCATTCTGCTCGGCGCCGCTTCAAGTCGAACATACCTAATACCACGTTCATAATCGGAGGCGATTCGTCTTGTTTTGAGGTCAATACATAGTATTGTGCAAGAGACTACTTGGAGATATCTCCCACAGCGTTATAACATTGTTTTACATACGTTTATGTAATGAGTTTTGTAAATGACAGTCATTGATTGTGAACCTCAAAAGTCAACCTAGTATTGTTGCCTCTCTACATGAAACTTGCCCAGGAGGAAGCGTTTAAACATCGCAAAACACCTGTAAGTCATTTAGTTGCAAGATGTTATGACATAGAGCAGTTGTTCCCAAACTCATTCCTGGAGCCTCCCCAACACTGCACATTTTGGATGTCTCCTTTATCAATCACACCTGATTCAACTCATAAGCTCATTAGTAGCAACTCCAAGCAGTGTTGTCAATCTACCTACTTTGTAGCTAGATTTAGTGACTACCCCGCCCCTTTTGAGACTCTTTTTTTCAAAAGTTTAGGGAAAAATATAGCAACTTCTTGGACAAACCTTAAGTTCTCTTGCCTACTGATATATATTCATCTTTACACACAGATAAATAAGGGCTTAAATGTGTACCTTTTGGGTAAAACAGCTTGTGCCTGGAGTAGTACCCTTAAAAGGACATATTTGTAAAAAAAAATTACCCTTAATAGGTACATATTAGTACCTTAAGGGTGCATGCATATTACTACTCTAAGGTACTAATATGTACCTATTAGGGGTAAAAAAAGGTGCAAATGTGTGCTTTTAAGGTTACTGCTCCAGGGACAAGCGGTTGTACCCAAAAATGTACAAATTAAAGCCTTTATTTTTCTTTGTTTATAGATCAGTGAATTTGCCATTATGATGTCATCTAGTGACATTTAGATACCAGTTTTAACTACTTTAAATTGAAAGCAGTTGGAAACACTGACTCCAAGACCTGAAATGGGTGTGTCAGACAAAGGAGACATGCAAAATGTGCAGTGTTGGGGAGGCTCCAGCAACGTCTTTGGGAACCCCTGACATAGAGTAAGGAAAGCGAGTAGATTTCATGTGAAGTGTAATCCATCCTGACTTGTTTCTTTACTTAAGTGCTGTTTTGTTGCCATGGTGTCTTTTTCTCCCATAGTTCCCCACCTTTCCTCTCTTCTCAAGGCTGTTTGATTCTGTATCTTTATTCTCATTCTATGGTGTTTCCTAAATTATTTATTCTGGCCCAGTTTATGCGTATTTGCTGCATTGTTTGGAGATATTTCTCAGATTGTCCCGGGATACGTGGAAATCCCTAGGGTCTCTCAGAGTGCCCACAGCTCTCCTTACAAAAGGCTGTTTGTGTTTGGGGTGTTGTCACTTCAACCCTCTCTTTGTGTGTGCCCGCAGCCCTGGAAGGTTTTGATGAGAGGCCTATTAATTTTATTCATAATGTGTGTTTGATAATTTACTGACAGTTTAGACTTGCACTTAGTAATGGTGCATGTTATCATAAGGCCACTGGTTTTCTGTATAACACGCGCATTGTCTGTGGGACAACCTTGATGTTATCTCTAAAATATCCTGAAGGCATTGATAAGTGACCCTGGAAATAAGCTTGATTCTTAATGTCAATCCAGTAAGGGATTCACAAAACACATATATTCAATGATGTTTGTAATTTTGCCGTTTTTTAGATGAATAGTTCACCCAAAATGGAAATTTTGCTTAATAATATTTACCCTCAGGGCTCAGGATCTGAGATGTAGAGGAGTTTTTCGTCATTGGAGCAGATTAGGAGAAATGTAGCATTGCATCATTTGCTCAACAATGGATCTTCTGCAGCGAATGGGTGCCGTCAGAGTGAGAGTTCAAACAGCTGATAAAAATGTAACGAACCACACCACTCCAGTCCATAAATTAACATCTTGTGGATTATTGTGATGTTTTTATCAGCAGTTTGGACTCTCATTCTGACGGCACCCTTTGTAATGCTACATTTTCCCAAAGCTCTTCCAGTGAAGAAACAAACTCATCTATATCTTGGATGGCCATGATGAGGCTAATTATATTTTCTGCAACTTTGCATTTTTGGTGAACTTTCTTTGAGGCAGTGCAGTGTTTGGTTGAGGTGCACTGAAAGCTTTCTAAGCCTGTTTTAAAATGCTTGGAATGCAGCGGATTAGACTCTGATTTAAGAACATTCTCCACACTACCTGGAGTCGTAATGTTGATTTGACCTGATGCTGAGGTCATTGTTACAGATCAGTACACATTCATAAGATTTTGGTGCTGATTGTTTTAAATGGAACCATTGTGGGCGTTTTTTATTGTTGTATTTCTTTTTGGCTCAATGAAAACCAGAACTATGTTACGACCTTCTGTTCTGTTTCACATTGAATTCAGTGTTTTTTGCTTCTCAGTGAACACCAGACTGTGCTGGTTTTCAGCAAGTCTTCACAGGCATGCTGGGACCGTGAAGTGGTCACTCGTTTCCCACACAAGAGTTTTCTAATATCCCGCTTCACTTATCAGCATTTTGGGGTGTGAACTACTATGTTTGGCTGGCTGATCCTCTGAAGCAGCCCTCTTCACTGCTTCACATCATTGTCTTGCATGAAATCTTTGGATCTTCTTTGGATTATCACAAGTAGTGTGTTAAACTAGTAGTCAGCTGCCATTGGTTTGTAATGATTTTATAACTTCTAAATTCAAGAAGATTGACATTTCTAAATTAATATGTAAGGGTGAGAATCTGTGCTTTGACAGTGAGTCAATTTGATTAATAATTTAGCAGTTTATTTTTGCTAATTCAGAATAATTCAGTTCTGTCTTTGAAGCGTTTGCATTTGATTATTTAAATACTTGACCAAATTTAATTTAATTATTTACTTTATTGTTAGCTTTATTACTTACTACTTGTTTTTATTTACTTCTGTACTTTGCTTATTTTAAATCTTTTATTGGCCAAAGCATCGGCCAATCACAGTTCAGCAGTTTATTTTTGCTAATTCAGAATAATTCAGTTCTGTCTTTGACCGAATGCATTTGAGCATTTAAATACTTGCCCAACTTGAATTTATTTACATTGCTTATTTTTAAATCTGTTTTTGGCCAGTGCAAATCAATCAATTTATATTTCAAGATTAATGTGTATGGCTTGTCATTCCAATTTAAATATGACTTCTTTTTTTTCTAACTATAATAAATTGTACAAAATGGAAAATTCTAGTATTTTCTGTAGTTTAAATATTCACCCTCGCACAGATCGTATTATGACAGGTATATGATCTGTAATTTCACGTGCATCTCTGTGATACTGTGATATAATATCACAGAGATGTTACATAAATGACAGAATTAAATTAGATTCTGTTTAATAATGTTATAAATATGTTAAGATTTAAAATAAGATATACAGATTATTTGAAAACTGGTCTATCACTAGTTTTCTGCTGGTGTGTTTGAACGACGTGTCCCTAGTTCAACCAGAGGATAACAGTCTAGCCACCTCTTTTGGAAATGATTCTCTTAAAATCCTTCCACTGTGGATGCACATGTGCTTTAATCATTCATGGAAATATCCAGATTGCAGCCCAGTTCCTGATCTCTGTTCGGCCTAGTTGGAGCACTCAAACTTCTCAGTATCTTAGTATGTTGGCGTGTCTTTTTTTTTATAGTGTTCCACTGATGGAGTCCTTCCTGGTTTTCTCATTTTGTCACTCTGGAATGCACACGCTCTGAAACGCAATTCTGACAGCCACGCCAGATGAGGATCTCTGTAATTGTATTCCCTTTCTTTCAAACGTGATGGAACGTTATACAGTGACTGTAATTATAAAAGCTGCCGAGCTTTTGACGTCACTGAATGGCTTCGGTCTGATGTGGCATAACGTTTTTTGTCATTATTGCATGCAAATGTGAAACTCTGCATGTGACTATACACATACTGTTGTCATCATCCTCATCATGCATACCATTGTTGTCATATCATACACATAAGGGACTTTGAAGTTCTTGGAACTCATGGTCTAACATTCCTTCTCTGACTCCTTAAAGTGAATGCTTTGCCATTGATGCCTCCAGGAGACAACCTTTTAACTTCTGGGACTACAGAAACGGAAGTCTTTTGATTTTGTGAAGGGCTCGTGATTGAAAGACTGTCGGCGTTTGCTTGAATTGAAGTACTCATTTATTTTATCTTGTTTTTCAGCCGTAACATGTGCAGAGAATCTGACTGCTGCATCCCACCCAAGTGCATCTGTCTCCTCTCACTCTTTAAGATCTCTTGGTGCTGTTAAATTGGAGCTTATGAAAGAAAGTCTTTTTGGCTTTAGTACAGGCTTGTGTGGTGTGCATGCACACTCAGATACACTCATGCCGACAGCTTTTAATTTATGTATTGTGCAGATGCTGTCTAAATTGAATGTAATAGGAGAAAAAGATGATGGTTTATAGAGGTGCAGAATATATTACAATATCTGTTATTGAACTATAGAAATATAAATTTGCTTTTAAACAATGTGATGTTTGCTTAAACGTATTAGCCAAAAAAGGACAAATTCTTACTGACGCCAATAATATTTCTGATAAATGCAGTTTTTTTTGTTAGTTTTTTACTTTCTATTCATCAAACAATCCTAAAAAAATGGTATGCAACTGTTTTCAACAAAATAAATGTTTTTTGAATGATTTCTGAAGGACAATGAAGACTGGAGTAATGATGCTGAAATTCGGCTTTGATATAACCATAATAAATTTGATTTTAAAATATATTTAAATAGAAAACAGTTAAAACAATTATTACTGCTTTTGCTGTATTTTGGATCAAATAAATGTGGCCTTAGTGAGCAGAAGAGACTTCTTTTAAAAACAATCTTACAAACCTACAACTCTTGAACAGTAGTGTGTGTGTATTGTAACATGAAATAATTGTCAGTTCATTATTATGCATTGCTCACTTCAGCACATTTCCAGACTCATCAGCAGCTTTACTGAAATAATATCTCTGGACTAGTTTGTGTATAAGGTTTAACTTAAGTGTTTTTTTTTCATATGAAGCGTATGAAGAGAGACATTTTGCGATTTTTGTTATTTCCTTTTTAATGCACATTGAATCTTTAAAATGTTGTAAAACAGTATGATTGGCTCCCTAGAGGCAAAATCTGGATCTTGTTGAAAAACACGACCAAAATCTTTATTTTGTTGTATCTGACTCATTGTGTGTCAACATGCAACAAAGTTTCCTATTAGTGTATTTGTTTTATGTGAGTTATGTAAAGTGAATGCGGAGTCGCAGTTCAGTTGATAGAAATAGGCCTACCTCTGAGTCAGTGCTTTTCTAACAGGGTGTCTTCAACAGAGTGAGATCAGACTGGCTCGTTCTCTCTTCATCATTCAAGTTAACTTATTGTATTCCAACGTCCTCCGCATTGGCAAAGCGGAGTTGAATTTGTGTGTGAGCGCATGTACCCACCCTCTCCCTTGTTTTCCTATCTGGGACATGGACTCTGAAAAGGGATTTTTTTTAGGATGATATGCTGGGCAAATTTCCTAGACGTTAGAAAATCTCTCATGGGTTCAGACCTCTGTTTGTTTAGGAGGCCTTATTGGAGCTCTGCTGCACCTACCACGGCGAGGAACTCGCGTCTCCCACGCTCAAACATGGATTCGGCCCCCAAACCGCTCATTCCTCAGTCCCTCCCTGTCGCAGCGCTAACTTGACGGGCCGACCTGAAAGCAGGCTGTTTTTGAAGCAAGAGTCCATCTGTCCCATCAGAGACTTGTGGTCAGACAGATCCTTGAGAGCCGCTTTGCCTTGTGTATTTGAATCTGTCCTCACCATGCTAATGCATCCCCGAACGGGATTTGTGCATGAGATTGGAACCGGTCCTTTATATCAGATCTGGATGAACTGTAGAAACAAATGACCTAACTAGTCTGATCTAAATATTGTACATGCAGTCTGGATCGAAATCACTGCTCTGTCATAGCATTTGGCGTTTCATCTCTTCCTTGTTTAGACAACTGTTTTGTTTCAAAACTTTGTAAGCTGTCTACGTAGGCAGCATTTTAAGGCATTATAAAAACACACCAGGCTCAAAGGAAGGTGTAGGCAACTGAATTATGTTGCCTTATAAGGTGTCTTGAAAGGAAAATAAGTTTAGGGTTTGTAAGACTTTAGAGTTTGTGTGTGTTTAAAAGATGTCTCTTCTGCTCACCAAGGCTGAATTTATTTTCAATATTTTCATTTCTTATCAATATTAAAAACGCTTGTTGCTTTCATTAATTTTTTTAGTTTTTTTTTTTAGTAGGAAAGTGCTACTGTTGTATTTATTTATTTTCTGTAATGTTTTTGTCACTTTTGATAAATTGAATGCGTCCTTGCTGAATAGACGTATTTCTTTTAAAAGAAAACCCGGCTGACCCCAAAAATTTGAACTGTAGTTTATCTTTTACAGAGAGAACAATCCCAGAATTTATTGCATTGAGTTCAGTGTAACTAAATCAAAGATGGTGGATAAGATGAGAAATATAGCTTTCTAAAGTTACTTTAACATAAATGTTTCAGGATTTAATGAAATAAAAAGTTCAGTCTAATTAAAATATTTTTTAACTCTACTTTAGTGCACTTATTTTCATTACTGTTAGCGTAGCGACATGCTAACATCAACTCCCCTGAGGAACACAATTTGTGTACTATGTGGAGTTTCTGCCGATGTTGACTAGAGTGTTCCAGATGGGTAATTTATGAGGTTCTGTGATTTGTTAGGGTGCTGCCTATATAGGAAGTGAGGTTTTGGAACAAAACGTAGGTATCATTGCCCAGTGTGTGTAGCCTCTGTGAGAAGTTGTAGGGAATGAGGAAACAAGTTGGCTGTACAGCGGAAACAACTGGGACTTTCCCATAAGAAAAGCATTTCTCCTCCTATTGGCAACACGCATTAAAGCCATGTTTCATTAATCTTCCTGTTGCTGCTGCTTGGTGAATGGTGTGCTGAGAGCCCAGAGAACAGCATTACATTGGGATAGTTGATGGTGTGATTAGCAGTGTTTTGAAGTGGAGAAGGAAGGAAATCACTGTTCAGAAACCTCTTATGTTATCATGTGGAAAAAGAGGGTCTTGCAGGGAGCGTTGGGGTTGAGCGCACATGGGGTGTTCTGTAATTAGGCCCATGAGAAATGAAGGGCTTGGCTGGTTTTTATTCAGACCGCCTCAGCTTTGATGTGAGTCACATCTAAATGTCGTACAGTTAAAGGAGTAGCTCATGATCTCCTCACCTTCATGTTGTTCCAAACCATATGCTGTGTTTTTTCAGTGGAACACAAAAAGGAGATCAGAATGTTTGAAGCAAGCTTTTCCATACAGCAAGAGGTTACTGATTGTGTAAAAAGCAAAATAAATGATCTGTCCAATACTATGAGTTACTTTTAAAGCATACAATAGCTTAGTGTGAGGAATACAGTCAAGTTATTTGCTGCAAATTTTGCCATTTTAATGGTTCTCTCAATTTATTTGTTTGTTTTTATTTTATTATTTTTGGTTTATTTTATTTTTAATATTTATTTTCATTTTTTTATTCTTGCATTTTGTTTACTTTAAATAGTATGTTATTGCATAATTGTATTTAATTTAATCTTATTATAATGACTATATACTGTACTGTATATTTATTTATCGTTTTCATTTATTTTCATTGCTGCTTAAATCTGCAGTATGTAAGTTTTGCCTCTTTGTCGCCATCTCTGTTTTAAAACCTGTAATTGCAGTTTCTTGCTGAATTATCTTGCTTGCGTGGCTTGTACTCGCACGGCTCCAGCGCAGATGAATCTAATGTTTTGAGGTGAATGTGTAGCTGTCAGTCACCGCACAGGTGTGGATGTTTACTGTACTTCGTAATCACAGATTCTAGCCTATGTCTTGAAATATATGACCAAAATAAGAATTTTCACCGTATATTGCAATCTGAACAAGTTACAACTAACAAGTCTGCCACGTTTGTTCTGACCAACTGAGGAAAAATTTATTACTATAAATCGCGCTACCATCTAAAGATCGGTTAGCTCATATCACATCAAACCATGCAAAGTATTATTATTGTTATGCTTTTTTCTTAAATTATTAATGTTAACAACATCAGCATTGCGTGACTATGAGTGTAGTGTTTATTAGCGTGTAGATTTCAATTTCTGTACAGTCTAATATCTAATTGTCATACCATTCAAATTTTATATTAATAAATTATTTTAACCCGAAAAGCAAACTATGCTCCCTTAGAACTGGTTTTCTTTCTAATATAAATCTTGTGTAATCTCAGGCGATCTGTAATCAGAAGCACATTTAAAACTGGAATATAGTTTAACTTCATTCACATGTTTTCATGTTTCCATTCTGGATCACAATACGCCATCAAAAGGATACATTTAATTATTCTAGCTGCTGTGAGTAAAGGGTATACACCGCATCCTCAAGTGCGATAGCCTAATAGCTGGGAAAACTTCATGTTTACAGACCCAGTAATGACACAGTGCCATGCTCGAATTTCCCACGAAAACCTACCCGTACCACTCAAATTAGAAAACATTATTATAAGCTATAAGTGAATTGGGCTAAAGGCAGGCGATAGTTTTGAACACTGGCTGGTCATGTACTTACTCAAATATTGATTTTGGATCATTTTTAACCAAAAAAAGATACGGAACTGCAGCTTCAAAGATTCTTCAAATACATGAATTTCCTTTTTTGAAGGTTTTTTTTAATTCTCAAAATGTTATTATAGTCAGAGCGACATCTGATTTTGAGACGGATGATATTGTGAATTCTCTTTGCCAGAATGTATTGAACTAGTCAAAAGCATTTGAAACCTATCTGTCTTTTTCTCCTGTGCTGCTTTCCTTTTTTCTTCCTATATATTCCTTTCACTCTGGTCTCATTTTAACCAGGCATATGGAATGATATTAACCTCAGAGGGATGGAAAAAAGACAACCAAAGTAAAATGAAAACATTGGTTCGTTCGTCTGGAGCAAAAGGAAGAATAAGGAGAGTGTTAAGACATAGGAGATGAGAAACTGCTATTTTTCCATTGCTGTTTTGACCATTAGAAAACAGTGGCTTGTGAAATGTAGCTCAGTGAGGAAGACTGATTAGAAGCTTGAGGAACAGAGACATTGTGACTCAGCGTTAGAATATGACTTGGGTTGCTGCGCTAGCCATTGTGCTGTTTCAGCTTTTCAGTCAGTGGCACAATCAGGGGTTTTTACAGCAAAAAAAGGTTTATTTTTGTGTTTTGTCACATCAGAATAGCTATTTTGTGAAGCTTTGCTGTTATCATTTCTTTTTGTATTGTCAATAATATCATTACACAATCATCAAAATGCACTAACAAAATCCTGCAACTCACAACACACTTTTTCAAACTTCCTTTTAATTTAAGATATGGCAAACTAAAACGGAAACCAGTTACACTGGAAAAAAAGGTGTCGTTTGTAATTTTATTCAGAAATTGCTATTGAATTTCACAAACAATAATGCAAAAAAAGCAAGTAACACATTAAAATAAACTTGAAATATTGAAGTGGAAAATCTTGTACTCCAAGAATCTTTGTTTTATTTACAACTTAAAAAAACAACAGTATACAACAATTTAACAGTATACACAAAAAATTGACAATTGTTTTGACTCAGATATGTATAGTAAATTTCACAAATGTGTAATATAGTATATTTAAAGATTTTTTTTTACATTGAGAATTTGACGTAGGATAATTTTCACTCTCAAATGTATAGTAAATTTCATAAACATTACAAATAATTGGCAATTAATACAATGAATTAAAACTGAAGTAGTATTTTCTTGTAAAATTATTTAAATTTTTTTTTTTTTTTACTTAAACAACCTTTTTAACATTATACTTTATACTACACAAAACAATTTTTTTCACTCAATTTATAGTAAGTTTCACCAACATGTAATATAATATTTTCTGTATTTCAAGTAGTTTTTACATTTAAAAAAAAAATTCTAGTAAAAATGTATAGTAAATTTATAGCTAGTGTGCTATATCCTGATGTGTGTATAGTAGGGGTGTAACGATACACCAGTGGCACGGTTCGGTTCGGTTCACGGTTTTGGAGCCACGGTTCGGTTCGGTTCGGTTCGGTTTGCTGTGGGGGTAGGGTTCATGTCATCTTACCAGCAATACTAAAGGAACAATAGATTCACTTAACTCCAATAATAAAAACAACAATAACTTGACTTAACTTTTTCTTTATTAACTTTGACTTCATATTTTTAGTGCAGTCAGCATACCGGAGTAAACAAAAATGAATTAAATACCTCCAAAGTAGACTAGTCAGAATAAAACATTTCTCTCTTTAGTGTAGCCAGCTTAACAGAGTAAACTAAAATGAGATAACTCCAATGTAGGTAGTCAGAAATAAACATTTGCCTCTTTAGTGAAGTCAGCTTACCTGAAGTAAACTAAAATTAAATAAATAAACTCCCTTTTCCACTCTGCTACAGCTGCCTGTAATATTTCCGACAGATGATCACTTGTGTGGCTTTCGTAAACAGCGCGTGTCTGCAGAACGGGATATTTATTCACCCAGTTGTCCGTAATGTAGTGCGCCGTGATCGTCATGAAAGACTGAGTTACACGGGAGGTCCACCCGTCCGTAGTTAAAGCAATGCATTTAGCATTGCTCAGGTCCTTCACTAGTTTGGCTCTTACTTCGCTGTAAAGGTGAGGCAGCACATTCTGACTGAAATGCGGTTGGCTCGGTAATTGGTATCTTGGCTCCTACACTTAGCAAATATGTGAATCCGTCGTTCTCAACAACGGAAAATGGCCGCATATCTAGCGCCATGAAAACACCTATTGCCTTTGCAACGTTAACGTTAATTGTTTGAGCACGGTCGGAGTTAGCTTGTAGCTTCATTCTAAAGTCAGTGGGAAAAGTTTCCTGTTTTTGAGGCTTCTTACGTGTGCTGCTTATATCAATGTTGAGGTGATGTCTCCGGAGATGCGCTTGCATATTAGACGGTTTCCTGTCGATAAGGGGTCCGCCACATATCGCGCCTTTGCGCGCTCAAGTTCGTTATTTCAATGTAGACGCGGTATGCGGCCATAATGGAAGCGACGCCGTTTTCCAGGCGCGTCCGCGCCGCATCGAGATAAAAACATCTCAACTTTTCAGAATGCCGCAAGCGCACCGCAGGTCATGTGATGAAATTTCCTTCCTGTAACGGAGAGCGCAGCTGATGGTTGCTTAGCAACGACAAACGCCTCCGCAGAGCAACCGCCCGAGCGCTTTGGAAAAAAGGAGAAAGCAGCGCACCTAGCGTTTTCCACGCGTTTTTAGGCGCGATATGTGAACGGCCCGGCCCCTAAGAGAGTTTTGTGAAACAATTACGACAGATTGTGTGCGCTGTGTCTACGACACGAATTCCATTCCTGTACTCCACTGGAAAACCAAAATGTTCCCACACAGGAGACTTAAATGTGTCCGGGCGATCTGCAATTTCAGTACTATGCGAAGCAGCCATCCTGCATATACTAGCAACCGAGTGTGACGCTCACTCCCAAGTCACGTGAAATGACATGCACTTGGAAAACAGTAACTTTAGAATATAATATTTAGAACAAATTTAAAAAGCTCTTATTAGTCATTACTAATACAATTTAAATCATAATGTTAGAAAAGAACAATTTGTTTAAATTAATAGTTAGTTAGAGATAAGTGCCATTAACCTCAACAATGGGCAGCAGGGGGCGTGAGAGTATCGCGGTACGCCACGAGAGTTCCGCGATTCGTATCGTGGGTGGTGTATCGCGATCTTTCGGTTCGGTTTGTGATATCGTTACACCCCTAGTGTATAGTAAACAATTTTCACTCACAAATTTATAGTATATTTCACTAACAATTACAAATATTTGGCAAGTAACAGTGAATTAAGAATGAAGTAGTATTTTCTTGCACATCGAACTCCAATAGTCTTTTTATTTTAAAATTATACTTCACATTCAAAGCCCCGAGAAAAAAATGCACAAAACGTTTATTTTAGGGTGCATAGGATTTTGTGGGGGTTCCTCATGCTGTATTTGACTTGGGTGCTTGAAAGGAGATTCCGTCACGCTTTTCTTCTCCGTCCCAGAATCCTCTGGTGCAACCGCCTTCCCCTCACGCTAACTGTTTGTGCTGGTATGGGGTAGATTCTGGCAGGTTCCCGGGCCTCTCTGTGGTCTAGACTGGAGCTAGTGTGCTGCTTTCTGAAGGAGCCCCATGAGTCACTCTTCCCAAAACCACCATCTCTGTGTGAGAGCATCAGCTTCACTACTGGCCTGAAGACACCGCTGCTCGTACTTTCACAACACAGGCTTTCACAAACGCTTTCGGTCTCTTAACACACATTTTCGCTTATCTCTTGCTCAGCGAGTCCAAGCACCACGATACTGTGAAGTGGCTCTGTTTTCTGTCACCAATTGTTGGCCGTTCTTTGGGAAGCCAGACTGATGAAAACTGGTGAATTGCTCGTCTGGTTGGTCCTGTTTTGAAGTCTTGCTGTTAAAAGGTTAAACGTGAAATTTCTTTGTCATTCTAACTGGCCAAACTGGAACACCTTGGTTCAGTATTAAATGTTTGAGGTAAAAGCTGACATGTAGGATCATGAAATAGAGCTTCATCTTCAAACCAATTTTTTGAAAACATTCAAAGCATAAAATTCATGGAGATATGCCTTGTGTAGAGCTTGGTCAGGCTATTTGTATTTTACAGGGAGGAGGAGACTTATTTGAGGTCCCTGGTAGAGGTCTTCACGGAGGACCAAGAGGACCCTCTAGTCCTCAAATCTTTCCCTGGAAGTCCAATCTGCTGCAGAGTTTAGCTCCAACCCTGATCAAACTCACCTACCTGTGATTTTTCTAATGATATTTAAGACTGATTAGCATGCTCAGGTGTGTTTGATTTAGGGCTAGAGCTAAACTCTGCAGGAATGGTCCAGATTTGAGGATGCCTGCTCTAGTCCCTGGTGCGTTCCTGCTGAGTGCTCAGGCCGCTGGAGATGCAGTGACCACATTTATATGAAACCTGAAGCCACTTCTGCTGTTACATACAAACATGGTGTAACCCTTCACAACAATGCCTGTCAGTGTCTTTATGTATAGATTTACACAACACTATTGTCATATGACCTTAAGCTCCATCCTACACGCCTGTCGTTTTCTTTGAATGACCTTGAGCTCTTCAATCACCCAGGTCTATTTTCATTCAGCATCTCGTGTGTGTGTGTGTGTGTGTGTGTGTGTGTGTGTGTGTGTGTGTGTGTGTGCGCAGTCATGTTAAGCTCACTGTCTCTGTCCAGAACACCTGTTTCCCTGTAGGCCTTCACATGCTGCTGCTTTACATCGCCAATGGTCATTTATCATTGTTCAATGTTACATTTTAACGTGAGGTTCTCCAATAAGGTCAGAAGGTTGTCAGATGACTTTGTTTGGCACATACATGGGAAGAATAGAGGTCAGTTCCTGCTGATCTGTGCATTATAATAGATGGGAAAAGAAGCATAACCATAGTCATAATAATAATAATAATAATAATTTAAGTAACAATAACTGTATTTATTTATCTCCTGAAGATGAATGTTTTTTTTTATTTTTTATATGCAGTCCTCGGTTAAATCAGCAGATTTTTTTTCATTTATTTTATTATTTTGACCTGAAGAGGAATTTTTGCAAAGGGGAAGTGAGATTGTTTAGCTTGTTTAATGACAAACTAATTTCCTTCTACATATTTCCCTCTCCTTCCTTCTCTTCCATGAATATTAATTTTGAAGAAGATATGGCAATGTTAAGCCCATCTGCTGAGTCATGGCAGAGGTGCTGGCTCCATTGCGACCTGCCATGTGCACTGAATACAAACTTGTCTTTGAGAGGGAAAATTGAACCCCGTCACCTCACAGAACACAGACGTGCAGATTCTCTCGCAGACACCCTCACATGCACCAACACACCTTGCAGGTAGCTAGCGCGTGTGAGGGAAAAGCTGACTGAGGCAGAATAGAGAGTGAACCCTTCTGGGAGCTCAGTGTCCTTGCTGTGAGGACAGTTAACTTCCTGTGCCGCTCTGACCTCTCGGGCTGTATGGATTTGTGCGTTTATGATGCAGTGGTGTGCTGGTAAGCATTCATGAATTTGTATCATGCATGTTTATTACACATTCAGAAATGTATTTGGTGCACTGCTTTGTCTCTGCTGAACTTTATTCTCAGACTCTAAAGTAATTTAATTAATAAAATGCATTAGTCATTAGTGCATTAGGGAATAATTAATTTGGCACATGGTTTTGGTAAAATTGTCTCCCGTGTGTAGAATGTGGCTAGACATGCCAAAACTAGTCTGAAACAGGCATGTTATCAGAAATCCTTATTTTTAGCTTTTGCCTAAAAAGTTAATAAAGTAAATAAGAGCAGGACAGAATAGTTCCTTTTGGGAGTTTCTAAACTGAATAAATCTTAAGAATTATTAACATTAATGGTTTAATTTACATAAAATGAACATTATAATATAAGTATTATGATCATATTTTGTTTATTAAATAGTAACGTTATTTTTATTAATTAGTTCTGGACATGACCCTAGATGAAAAATAAGCATTTAATAATAATTTACATTTTGTTTTCCATTTACCTGATTTTCTATATCGTCTAATACAGATCTGAAGATAAATGCAATGAACTTGGTTGGTGAATCTCTCAAACTGTCAAGAAATGTTTGGGTCATATTTCACAGTGCAAAAGAAAAAAGATTGCTTGTTTGTTTTTGTTTTCAGGAGTGAAAATATGAGCCAGACAATTCTCTCAGATCTACCATTTATTGCTTATTTCATCACAGACTGGACAAAGTGTTTGACCCAAAAGTGTGTATTTTGCTCCACAATTCCACTTCAAACAGAATTGCAAACAAATAACTACTTTGGTATTTACTTCAAGAAATGTAAGGTTTGCATGGCTGCAAATTATTTTAGGTTTTCGGCATGAATTTCAAAACAAAGTTATGGAGTTTGTTAGGCGGTTCAGGCTGAACAAAGTAGAAATGTAATCTATAGACTGTCAAATACAGTTCTTTGCATCTTTTTTTTTTCTCCCCTCAACTGAAAATGTGCCCATCTTTACCCATATAAGTGACACTGCATTTGGTCAAAACAGAAACTTAATTGTGGCTGGTTTGTCATGAACCCAGTGATTTACGGATGGAGAGGCCTGCATTTTGGCCTTTCCCCATTCACTCTATGTGACTCAGTGGCCTAAAATGCCTTTGTTTAAATGCTGACGGCATAACGTTAGTCAACATTTACAGGCTGAAATCCTCCAGATCATTTCCTCCCTTGCTCATCCATTCCTGTGAGCTCATCTTTTGGCTTTAACCAACTGGTGCTGATGAAGATATAACTTGTTCCATACTTCCTTTATGATTCTTCTTTGCCTCATTTTCTCACTTTTATTTTATTTTACAAAAGAAGGAGGGTCGTTGCTGGCAAGACAAACGCTCCGGCGGAATGTTTGGAGTCTGTTGCCAAGCAATGCGGCGGGTTTTGATTTACGATTACATCTTCCGACCGGCAGCTTGTTGCAATTAGTGTTGTCGTTTGAGAGGCCGAGCAAGCGAACGGGTGGGTGTGTGCATACAGTATTTCTGTTTATTTGACTGAATATGCTCCAGCATTCTCTTCACAGGATCGTCACTGATCTTTCACACCGCCTGTTGTGTTTAACATCTATCTGTACCCTCTGTTTTTCATCTTCTTTTCCTTTCTATCTATTACAGACTGTCTTCCTCAGAGCTGGTCACTGTATAACATGCATGGTCTTTAAGGGAATGGCGAAGACTGTAGATTAAATCCAGATATTTGGTTTTGTTTGAAGTGTTGCTCTGACTGGACCAAAGCGGCGCGGTTGCTTGAGGGGCTGGTTTTAATTCTCAGAATCAGGTCAGCGATCGGCCAGCAATCACACATAAATATGTTTGTGTGGAGATTCTCATACTCTGAGATGGCTGGTTTGAGGGTCGTCTTCAGCTTAGATTTGGGGTTCCTTTTGATGAAGAGCATCTCTGACAGATCATAATGTGTTTATGGTGCTAAAGCTTTGCTCACTAGGCAACACTAAAGAAACGGCCTTTTGGTTTGACGTCAGCCAGAGATGAGACGGATTGTGTGCATCTTATTTATTGGAAACTCCTGATAGGATTTACAGTAATTGATTAACAAAATGATGTATCTTGTATCAATACCTAATCGTTTACAGTTGTTGAATAAAGTAATTGTTTTTGTTTTGTTTGTACACAGTATTCTCGTAGTTTTATAAAATGATGGTTGAACCACTGATGTCACATGGACTATTTTACCGATGTCCTAATTCAAACGCTTCTCACTGGATCTCTCACCACTGTGCTGTAACAGTTAATGATGCACTGATCGTGATTTTTCATGGGCGATACCGATTTTTTTACAAGCAAACTGGTTGATACCGATTTTTTTTTAAGCAACTAACAAGAAAGAGTGAAATATTTTAACACAAATAAAGTGGTTATATGGTGAAAATAGATTTTATTTAACGTGCAATATTATTTAATTGTTTAAAAAATAAAAAAAAGGCCAGTGGAGGGAATTTGGCCAGGACACCGCGGTTACACCCTTTACTAGAAGTACCATGTTTCAGGACCTCGGTTTAACGTCTCATCCGAAAGACATTGCTTTTTGACAGTATAGTGTCACTGTCACCCCTGTTAGGACCCACACAAACCACAGGGTGAGCACCCCCTGCTGGTCTCACTAACACCTCTTCCAACAGCAACCTAGTTTTCCCAGGAGGTCTCACATCCTGGTACTGACCAGCTCAACCCTGCTTAGCTTCACTGGCCAACCGGTCTTGGGCTGCAGAGTGATATGGCCGTGGCAAAAACAAGCTCTTACGTCAAGAAAACATGTCATTTTGCTTCTCAAGTGATTACTATTACAGAATTTTGAATCTTAATATTTTGGACACCATTAACTTCATTGTATGGATAAAAAATATATATATTTATACAAAGACAAAAGTGATTCATACAGGTTTGCATGGAAGCCCGTTTACGCCACTGAATAAAAAATCAAAAAGGTAATAGCAACTTAATCTCAAAAATTATTACTTTGTTCTCATAATTGCATGATATAAACATGCAATTGCGAGTTATAAAGTCAGAATTGTGAGAAACTCGCAATTTTTAACTCATAATTGCGAGTTCGTCACTCAATTCTGACTTTATAACTAGCAATTGTGAGTTTATATCTCAAAATTCTGAGAAAATCATAATTGTGAGGGGGCAAAAAGTAAGAATTGTGAGTTTTATCTTGCAATTGTGACTATAAATCAGAATCAGTATTAATGACTTTATATATTGGGTGAATTTTATATCACGCAATTCTGAGAAAGTCAGAATTGTGAGTTTATATCTCGCAATTCTACGGTGGCCGAGAGAGCTCAATGCGCTGCAATTTCAGAAAACCCATGCAAATAGAAAACAAATAAAGACACCATTCTTCTTTGTTTGGTTGTGTTGAGCATTTGCATCACGTGTGTTGTCAAATTGATGAAGTTGTTTTCCTAATTTGCAGGTATTTTTTCTATTTGCTGCGCGTTGAGCGCTCTCGGCCACTGTAACATTCTGACTTTATAACTCTCATTGCGAGTTTCTCACAATTCTGTGAAAAAAGTCAAAATTGTGAGAGAAAAAGTCACAATTTTTTTTTATTCAGTGGCGGAAACAGGCTTCCATAGATTTGCAACAACATAAGAGTGGAAAAAGAAATGTAATTAATTTCAGAAATCATGCTATCTGATCTTCTGAAGTTTGCAGAATAGGAGCAGATTGTGCTGATATTTGTAAAATGATATTGTACTGTGGTAAACTTTTAGTGCTGTGGCACTGCTGTGCACTCCTGCGTAGGGATGGGTATCGTTAAGGTTTTAACGGTACTACTACTCTTATCGATACTGCTTATCGGTCCGGTGCTTTTAACGGTATTCTTATCGGTACTTTTTGTTATTTATATATATATACATACATATATACATACATACATACATACACATATGTATGAAATATATATTTCTATGATAGATTAGCAGCTTAATTAACATGGCTTTATATTCTGAGATGTTAAATAAATATTTCATTAAATAAATATAAAACATCAATTTGTAAATGCAGCAGTGTGCAGGCATTTTTGTGTTTTATATACATAAGATAAGATAGAGTAAGAACATGAACAAAGAAACAAAGTTAAACAAACTGACAAATATACCATTTATTGTGTGTGTATTTGATCGTTTGGACGCGCCCCAAGCTTGCACACACACACACACACACGCAAACACACACACGCACACTCACACACACGCACTCACACACACACACACGCACTCACACACACACACACACACACACGCAGCAAACACACACACACACACACAGGGGCGAGAACAGGGGGTGCTGAGAGTGCTGCAGCACCCCTGTTTTTTCTGTGGGCAACTGTAAACTGTTGTGAATAAAAAATATATAGGCTAAATTTGTTATAATAAAGATTAATTTAAAATGTATATGGTTGCTCCGATGTTTATAACATTTAGTTTACATTGGCTATTTTGCTATCTATTTCTATGTGATCTTTGACATATTTACCATTTGCCCATTAATTTAACAGTTGTAAGAATTAAAGTTATCAAAGTTATTAAACTGATGCAGGGCTATTTGATGCGCGTTGCGCACATCCTGTCAAATCACGCACGCAGCACTGCCAATGCTTGCTTTTATGTTTGTGAATGTTATGATTGTGTTGAAGAATTTGTAGGTTGTGGCTTAAAAGCGGAACATGGAAATATCATGGATGTACTTTTTTTTTTGTTCTCAGCGATATGAGTCTTTCCTTCTCCCAAAACAGCTTATAGCTAAAATAGTTCAGTTTTGTATGTAATGGAAAAGTGATTAGACGATGTTTCGTTTTTTCTTCATAAAGTTAATTTAGAAAAACCTTGGGAGCATTTTTGTTCGTTAAATGTTTTTTCTTTTTAAGCAACGACCAGCGGCCAGCATCAGAGTTGATCGCCTATGTTTGATTAATTTAGCCTTATCAAATCATCAAGACTTGACTAAAATAAAATCGATAGATAGGCCTATAAACAGTTCAAGCATATCACAGTGTTAGTTTAAATGTTTAACCTATATAAATGTGCAATATCCAACAGTTTGTGTGGAGAGCTGAAGCGAGCTTTACAGGACATGGAGGATTTTTTTCTTACAGTAAAAACAACTTAAAATACGCCGTGTGATTTTTTTTTCTCATAAAGGTAAGAGTAATATATCATTTTGAACTGTAAAGGGTCTACTTTTATTTGTGTGCATTCACAATATCAACATTGTGCTTTTATAAAATAGGAAAACAGAGAATGCACTTTCTTCCGGTTTTGAACAAGAGGCTTCAATGATGAACCGAAACTCGGCAACTCGAAACTGGCTCAGAGATATGATAAATATATCTAGAAAGCTTTAAAATACTACTTTAAAACGAAATAATTCATAGCAAAGCAAAAACTCTTCATTAGCCTATGTAATCCGTTAAGATGCATATATTTCTCCAATGAGGAAATGGCGAGTCATTTTTCCCGTCACCTCACCATCTAAAATATAAAAATAAGGGAAAGCCTAAAACAGGCCCGATTATAATTTGCGTTTTATTTTATAATTGTATTCAATAAAAAAAAATATAAATCTTTGTCCTTGAAATTTAAAGGATTTGTTGCAATGCAATTTTGTCTGACTGATGTGAATTATTTATTGGCCTATCGTTTTAATCCATGCAGCAAATGCTTTAAAACAGCTTTAAAATTACTTTATTGCATTCCAGATGCTTTTAAAAAACTTTTCACTATACATTTTAAGGGTTTTAAGCTTGAATGTAACAGATATAAAACATTGTTATGAATTCATTGTAGCCTATTCCCATTTGTAAAATAGCTAATTGTTGTCTAACACGATCTCATGAAAGTGCGTAGGCTATAGCACGATTTTCTGTTTCTATTTGGCGTAATATTTATATGCAGAAATTGACTACCCCATAGCACCCCTACATAAAACACCTTCCGCCCCTGCACACACACACACACACGCACACACACTTCAGCCTGAGGAACAGCATCTCTCGTGTGGATTGTACTTCCAACATTTCATTATCAAACATGTCCAGCAATTTAGTAACTGTAAAGACGGCATTTTACAACAATCGACAGGATTGATCTGATTCTGATGTTAAGTTTTGGTCAGGGAGGAGCGAATGCGCCGCTGTGAAGAGAAGGAAGTTGTGTTAGAAGAAACACGGCTATAATCTTTAGAAGCTAAACAAAACATTAAATAAACTCAGTTTAATATAACAGCCACAGGCCTAAAGTGTAAGCATGTTTTTGTTAGTTCTCTCTTCTATCATAAACAGGGCTTATGTTGCGCGTGCTGAACTCATCCACGTGACGATCGCGCTTCTGATTTGGGAATAGCAAAATGCATCATAGACAAGAGTTTGAATATTATTGCATATAAAAACAGCTGGTGACTCTGGCGGGATAGAATTTGCAAGATAATGTGTATATATATAGCAATAATAAATGTATGTGTGTTTTCTTAATTTCTCCAGTACCGATAACAGAACCGTTAACGTCAGAGCTTATCGATACTCCGGTCTTTTATAATTTAGCCCCGAGACCGATTAAATACCGAGTTTCGGTACCCATCCCTACTCCTGCGGATGATTGATGTGCTGTTGATGTGGGAATCCAGAGAAGATCCTACCAGATGATCTGAATTCCATCATCTCCCCACAGAACACATTGATTTGCCTCTGTCGCCACATGTTAGAGGCCGCGTGCGACTGCGCTGCTTGTTCGCGTGTGTTTGTGTTACGTGGATTCAGACGGTGCGGTCACAGCTGTCTAGGTGTAATAAGACACACTGGTTGTCCTCATGTGGCCTTTGTTGTTTCTTTGGCATCTTTTAGCACTCGTCTCTCCCTCGGTCCCGTCTCATCTCTCCGTCTTATCCGCACGCTCCACTTTTGCACTCATTTCACACACGCATGCCTCTTTAAAACATAATTAAGCTTTTGTTCGGCAAATGGAAAGAGCAAAAAATGATGACAGGCTGAGCGATGGAAGGTAGGCTAATGGAAAGGAAGAGGAGGTAGGGAGGAGAACAGTCAGAGTTTTTGTGTTAAATGCCCATGCTGTTCCTGTTTTAAAGCCCTATGGGCCTAATGGCTGCGCAGACTGGAGCTCTTGCCGCTCAGCTATTGTTCTGTACACCATCAAATCAGCCTGACTTAGTTGTTTGTTTGTTTTTCTCTAGTCTGCTGTGACTCAATTGTTCATGACCCATTTTAGACTTTTCATTCTTTAAATCAGGGTTTTGTTTTTGCTGTAATTTATTTATTGCTCTTTCCTTCGATGAAAGTTACACCATGAACATCCAATAGAGCCATCACTCCCCTCAAGCCTAGACACAAACATAAATCAGTGTAAACTTATGCCGAGTTCACACTGCACACATTTCAAAGTCGTTGGATCACCGTTGTTTTCATACATTGTTTTACATCCAGATATTTAGTATGCCAAATATTTCACAGGTATTGGCAGCTGTGATATGTCAGCGATTCTCTCACATCGCGTCTTTGACCGTTCACACTGCGTGATTGAAAGTGAGGTAAAATCATGGCTAAAATCGTGCAGTGTGGACTCCCCATTCAGGTTAGACTCATGAAACTCATGTGTAGTACTACTTCGTTAATTACAAAATAAATATGATCTGTGCTGTAATTTGTAGTAATGGCCATTTATATTAGTAGAATTTTATTGATTTATGTATTATGTTGGATTATAGTTAAATACGAAACAAATAAACATTGTATTTCAGGAAAAAACTATCGGCCAATTAGTTTAGCAGAATTTTATTTACTTGTACTTTAAAAGATTATTTTGTACTATAATCAAAAACAAATGAAATGAACATAGTAATTTGCATTCCAGAAAATTTGATTTCATGCATTATTTTAAATGTTAGTACATGTTTTATTTTTCAGCCGGGCTTTAGTTTTTTGCTTTTTCTCCAGTCTACTCTGACTGCATTATTCCTGACCCATTTTAGGCTTTTATTTTAGAAATCAGTGTTTTTGCAGCAAGTCATATGTTAGGGCTAAATTTAGCCTCCCTCCAACACAATAAAATGTATTTAATTTGCTCGATTTACAGCACATCACATTACGACAGCTAACCAGTGTGGTATCGTCGTCTCCTTAGACATCTAAGCTAAAGCAAATTGACTTTTCTCGTTTGGAATTAGGAGCTGTGCTAAGAGACCTTGGCGTTTGATTGATCAGAGCTTGAACTGGATAAAAACGGATTTGTCAGCTGAGATGGTTCAAGACCTTAAGAGCACTTTTCTGCAGCTGCTCAAGTGTCCTGACTAACGATGTGTGCATTTCTCTCTCCTAGGGCTGGTGTATGGCAGTCAGGTGGTTGTCCCGCCTAAGGTGAACGCCGTGTTGGGAAAGAACGTCACCCTCAGCTGCAGGGTGCTGGTGGACACGAACCTCAGTCTGACGCAGAGCTCATGGGAGAGGAAGCTGCCCACTGGATGGGTGACTCTGGCAGTGTATAACCCCATGTTTGGCATTTCCATCTCGCCTGAATATGAGCGACGGCTATCCTTCCGCTCGCCCTCCATGCACGATGCCACCATCATGCTAGAAGATGTGGGTTTCTCTGACATTGGCATATACACCTGCAAGGTTGCCACCTTTCCGCTGGGTAACACTCAGGCCTCCACCACTGTCAGCGTGTTAGGTAACAAGAGACGCCATGTGTGTGCTTGTGTGTTTTTGCTGTCTGATTAATTTATATTATGCACTCGTAGCGTGGTGCTTGTGTATTAACGCGAAAGTGCCGTGACGAACTTTTCGCATGCTTGCGGTCGACAAACAAAGAAAAGCGTGCGAGTGTATGCACATCACAGCTGCCGAATAAAGCGTTGCTTATTTGTGTAAGTAGGCAAGTATGCGGTGTGTGTGTGCGAGAGGGTGGAAAAACATTAAGAGCAACTTCAGGGCAGGAATGAAAGCAGTGTTTTGGGAGACATTCCAGCTCTTTTAGAGAACATGGTGATGTTTAAACTCTTCCTCCACCAAACCCCCAGAGCCATCTGCTCTGCTAAACACAGATACAGCCGAACGAAGCGGTGTGCTCTTGCTATCTGGCTGTACAAGAGAAGTTTACAAGCACAGTGCTTTGTTAGGTATATCAATTATGTATCACTCTATGGAGGCCTGAGGAGAGTCCCTGTTTCCTCTATGAGCTCAAGATGAAAGTTACACAGAATATTTTGTTGTAGCTACTATTATTATTATTATCATTATTGCATTATATGCATTTAATGTCATTTTTTGCATATTGTAAAAAAATAGGCCTGTTGTAATATATAATGATAAATATTAAATATATTTGTTTATTTAATATTTCTAAATTTAATGTTAACTAGTATTTTAAATACACATTAAAATAACTATTGAATAAAGTACATGTTGTAGCTATTATTAATATTAATTACTACTACTACTACATCATATATAGCAATGGTGTGTGTGTGTATATGTATGTGTGTGTTGGTACTATAAGTGCAATTTCTTTATGCAAATTAATATCGTAGCTCTAATGGTAAACCTAGTTGGGGGGCGTTCTGCAAAGACAGAATATCAAGCTCTTTGAATGTCGTTGGGCCATAATTGTAAACCGTTACTAAACTGTAAATTGACAGATGAAGCGATCTAGTTTTGATGTGTGCCACACACATACTGTGTAGATGCTGTGTTGGAGTAATAAATGTCATGCAGATACACGAGTTGAGTGAAGGTCCAGAAAGAGATGAATTGAAAAAGATGATGTCATCGATAAAATTAGCTGTGCAGTTGGAGGAAAATCGGAACGTGAACGAGAGCAGAGAGCTTTAATAAAAGGAGAAGATTGAAAGTGGTGGTGGAGTGAGAGAGCAGGAACGAAGGAGGGGGAACACGCGCCGGAGCTATAATTAGATCAGGAGGAATGTGTGTGTGTGTGTGGAGATGGGAGTGTATGAGTGTGGGAATGATGGCCTCTGGTTTTGGGATCCACTGCACTTTAGGGTCAAGGATGTCATTGAGTGGTCTGCTTGAATTTGTTGTTTAAAGTGACATATGAGAATTGCCGCACACACACAGGCACTCATGACATGTCACTCACCACACAACAGTGGATGGTTGAAGGTACGACGACCACAGCTGCTACTGTTGTCTCTGAAGGTCAACTGCCAATGCCAATACTTCACAAGATGGGACGAGAAAAACTCTGAGCCGGGAAAGAGAGGGAGAAACAAAGGCTAATCAATGGGTCTATTCGGTACACATCCTTTGATTTATACAAATTAATATTTATTATCAGATGGGTATCACCAACATCACCAAATATGATGCACATTGTGACACTAAATTATGCTATAGATTTCCTCAGAACTAAGTACAATTTTTAATTACTTTCGGGGGAAGTATGAATGACATTTTAAAGTACAATATGAATTCATGTTTCATTAATGTTTGACAACCAGAAAGGGTCCAAATGGTTTTGTCTGAATTTTCAACTGATAGAGTTCATTTATGGCTGAAAATGTCTCTCTTGTAAATATTTAGTTTGAAAAATAGGCCCTTTCCTCAAAAATAAATTGCAATTATTTGGACATTTTGTCTAATGTAGTGCATTAGAGAATACATTGCGATTCATCACGATCATAATTGGGTTGTGATGACCTGCTAATAAAACGTTAGGAAGTTATATGCAGAAAGTACTGCATTTTGAAAAGTGATTTTTTTTTTTTAAAGAAATTCATATTTTTATTCAGTAAGGATAGGAGCAATGTTCCCTCTAAGCTGCGCGCACTTCTTACACCGCGGCTGCACAGATAAATAATGTGCCGTGCACAGGCAAAAATTAGTTGGGAAATTTGATTGAATTCTCGTAAAAATGAAAGAATTGCAATGCTCTGATAACCCGCTATAGAGCTGCTGCCGCGGTGAATGCGGTTTACTGGTTTTGTAGAAAGAGAATGATGTGCACCAAATGAGTCACTGTGGAAACCGAATACTTCAATGGTTGTGGACGAAATAGCTCAAATCGAGAGCCTACGCAATTACATGTGAAATAAAATATCCTCATGTATTAAAGAAGAGTGGCTTGATTAAGTGCTGGAAAAGCGGAGGATGGGCACAGAACGGTAACAAAACTCTGAGGCATTTACAGTCACACACAGGTGTATTGTGCAAACTGCTTCATAGCGATGTTTAGATGGCTATATAAGATTTCACATGTTCAGGTTTTATATATATATATATATTTAACTTGCAGATCTCCGTTTAAGTGCTTCAGTTTATTTTCTATTCTCTTCTATCAGTTTAAATGCATCAGTTGTTTTGATTATATTATGTTAGTCCTATATTATAAACCTAATACCTTGTTTTTAATGGAGTCACTTATGCTCAAGGCTGTATTTAATTGATCAAAAAATACAGAAATAAAAACTGTATACTTGTGAACTCTTAGGCTATAGCAATTGCTAATATTGGTTTTCTATATTAATATATTGTAAAATATAGTGTGTTCTGAAAGCTGAATTTTCAGCATCATTACTCCAGTCTTCAGTGTCACATGATCCTTCAGAAATCATTCTAATATACTGATTTATTATCAGTGTTGAAACTGTTGTGCTGCTTAATATGTGTGGAAAGATTTCCATTTCATATTCTGTTCATCAGAGAATCCTTAAAAGAATGTCATGGTTTCCACAAAAATATGAAGCAAAACAACTCTTTTTAACATTAATGATGATGATAATAAGAAATGTTTCTTGAGCATCAAATCAGCACAATAGAATGATTTCTGAAGGATCATGTGACACTGAAGACTGGAGTAATGATGCCAACAATTTAGTTTGGCCATCACAGGAATAAGTTACTTATAAAAGAAACAACCATTTTAAATTGTATTAATGTTTCACGATATTACTGTTTTATTGTATTTTGATCAAATAAATGTAGCCTTTAAACACGAAAAATGTACTGAACCCCTGATCATTGAACAGTAGTGTATATCAATTTATAATTGTATTAGTCCTTCTTGATTTAGTGGTCCTCCCTTGTGACAGGAGCCTGGGACACGGAGTAGAGGAATGGAAGGAAAAAGTGCCCCACATGTTAAGTTTCTGTCAGCTGCTGCGAAGGCAAAGCTCAGTTTTCCAGGCCTGAACACTGCTGGATTCATAACGGCTCAAGCACACGCCCAAGCCCCGCCCCTTCTGCCATGTAAACTGGATAAGCCATTAAAACAAATAATTTAATCTTCTCTGGAAAAGCACTTAGTGCTCTCTGATGAGAAACCGAGGCCACCCTCAGCCGGTAGTAACCATAGATTTTTTTTTTTCAGTCCGATAAGTCTTTTATTTCTTCTCAGCGAAAATCTAATTATTCTCCCAGTCATTCTTATCAGTTTATGAATTTATTGGCTGTGGTACCAGAGCAATTCTTCATGCTGAGGGGATTAGCTTTGTACTCTCGTCTGAATGATATCCTTAAGCTCGGTTCATTATCTTGATACATCTTTCTAGTAATAGTGTGAGTTTGTCTCCTCACATTAAAGCTCAGAATTAATCGCATGTGATGTGGTATGGTTTATTTAATGCAAAGATGTCTCTCTCTGTCTTAGTGGAGCCGAAGGTGTACGTCTCTGCTGGATCTTCTGCTCTGATCGACGGTGGCAATGAAACCACAGTGGCCACCTGTATTGCTGAGAGGGCTCGGCCCCCTGCCGACGTGTCCTGGGAGACGAATCTGTACGGCACGTCTGAGGCCCACATGCAGGACGATGCCAACGGCACCACTACGACCCAGGTGCACTACACCTGGCAGCCCTCCCGTCACGCCCAGGGCCACACGCTAACATGTGTGGTCAAACATCCCGCTCTACAGAGCGACTTTAGGATACCCTATATCATCAACGTACAGTGTGAGTATCTGATAGATTTTTTTATAATAGTGTGACAAGTGTGTGCATGATTCTGTTTATGCAGGATCAACTTTAATTTTATTTTGCGCAAAGTTGTTAGCCATAACGAAGTCTTATTGCCAGCTTCGTATTTCATTTTTCAGTTGAAATGGAGCATATAATATTATACAATGTTTTTTTTATTAGAGCAGCCTTGTGGAAGAAGTTTTCTCATGAAAGTTTGTACTTATAAGTATTTAGATTTATATTGTATACATGCATTTTAAAAACTAATTTGCGTATATTTTATTAAATATTAGTATTTCTGTACTCTTTCTTGGTTTTTCATTTTATAATTTTGCAGTTTAAGAGTGCTTTTACACAAGAAGTGCCATTTTAAAGTTTACTTAATTTAGTATTCACACAACAGTTTTTTGTTAATTTAGTATATTTTTTTATTATTAATATAATTTTTTATAATGTTCAATATATAATTTATAGCATTTCCTTAGAAGGATTGTTATAAATAGAAAACTTAAACTGAAATGAATCCACTTGAAATGGAAACCATAATCATATGGAATTGAGATATCAGAGTCAGATCAAATCTGGAAATCTGTGTGGATAATCAGCCCTAGAAGCATGTCGTCGTTTTTTCACTTAAATCAGATGCAAGAATCTGACTTTTGCAATTTAAACCATGCAACCACTTATCCAATTGGTCATTAAACCTATTTACTCCCAAAAACAAACTTGATTCTCATTTGGTACTTGCTCATGTGTGCACGAAGCCTGTTTTTGTTTGCTCAGTCTAGCACAACAAACCCAAAGTAGTTTCTCCATGAAGATTTCACAGTAACTTACATTTACTTTTTTTTTTTTTATACCACGTCAAGCAATCCGATTTATGTCCAGAGCTCACATCTGTTTTCCATATCACCCCAGTGCGGTAACTGTCCACATGACATGATGTCTTTATGCCGTCTTGTGCGTGATGGAGCTAAAAGCCCTTTTGCTAAGATAAAATCCTCAGAGTTTCATGAACTTATACTGAATACGGGTAGTGATGCTTCAGACAAATGATTTATCAGCGTCGTTTAACGATTTCTGCACACAGACACCATTGAGCAGTGAGAAAGGCGTGTAAGTGTGTATCTGTGGTGGTGGCGAGTACGTAAGCGCACAAGTCTGCTGAATGAAATATAGATGTAGCGGTGAGGGTGCAGGCACAGGAAGCAGCCGGTGTAGGGAGTATGAGGACGGAGAGGTCCCATCAGTCATGGGACGATGCTTCTGCGCTCAATAGGAGCTACAGTCAAGGAAGATTTTTCTTTCATTTTCCATCCATCTTTTTTCATCTCATAGGGTCTACATGTCATCTTAATTCAGCACGCTCACTTAAAGAACTTTAAAGAGCCTTTCTAAAGGCACAAATCAATACAGTGTCCATTGTCTTTGTAAGTGGTCTTGTACTGCTGGTCAGAAACACAAAGTGCTAATGATGAATTATGTTGCTTTATGGTCAATTAGTAATAATGTTATTGTGATTGCTACTTTTTTGTTGTACCATTTGTCATGGATATAAAAATACGCACACATATATAAATGATGAATGACGAAAATTAGTTGTTTTCTTTTAGTCCATGTATATTACCTTAAAAACTAACCATGTGAAATTTAGTGTTAGTATTGCTAAAACTAAGTATAATTTATACAGTATACTTATTTAAATACCAAATGAAAAAAAATATTTTGTATAAAATTATTATATATTTATACTCTATATATAGTGTGTGTGTGTGTGTGTGTGGAGATGTACACATTTATATTGTGTACATCGGTGTACAAACACTAACATATTATGGACCAAAAATATTAATGACTTATTGTGTCCAATTGGATGCTCTCTAGCATAAGACTGCCCGCCACCTAATACATGGCAACTGTCAAATCAGTATGGCCACAGGTGATTTATAGCTGTGACGTAAAATAAGCCTTTTAGGTCTTTAAAAACTGATATGTCCTGCCCAAACTTCCTGTTTCGATAGAAAATGCGTCAACACAGGACCAGAAAACTGCACTTGTCATGTCATTTCATGGGGTCTTAAACAAGGCATAGTCTAGCCTTACCTTTTTAAACTACTGAATGATCCCTTTGTGCTTTTTGTGTATGCACAGTTGCTCCAGACGTCCTGGTGCTGGGCTATGACGGCGACTGGTATGTGGGCCGGAAGAATTTGCAACTGAAGTGTCGAGCCAAGGCCAACCCGCCTGCCCAGCACTTCAGATGGATCAGGTGTGTAACCACTACACTCACAATAGCCAGAGCGCGCGCACCATGTCTGGAATGGGTTCAAGAGTTTTATTGCCTATTTCCTGAACTCATCTCAAAGCAGCAGATTATCTCTATGATTCACAAACACCTAGCTTTCAAACTGTCAGGTTTGACCAGTGTTTATGATTGAATGCCCAAACATTGTACTTGTTCAGAGCAAATCTAATTCTAGGAATCCCTTAATCTGTTAATATTTGTCAGTATTGTTCAACAAGTTAGAAGATTGCTCATCAATCATGTGAGCTTAAACATTTAAGTGTAGTTATATCTGCTTTAAGCAGTCATAGTTGTTTTGGCAAACCATTCTTTGAGGAAAATAGCCACAATGGAGTAATGTTTTGAACTATAAAATGACACTGAATGGGAGTCATGGACAAACAAAAGTATTTATCAAATCAAAACTTGTTAACATATATGCTAGCCACTTATTTTTTTATCAATATCTGGTCCAACTAATCAGTTTCTCAAAAGCTTTTCATTTTTTGTCTGCAATTAACCATTAAATTTAGTTGGTCTTTAAGATCATTTAGTGGACTTTAAAATCTTAAAAAAAATGAAGCTTTTGACTGACATTCTAGATTTCTGCTGCTACTGACGTTTTCCATAGTGCCTGGGCAGAGTTTGATAAAGGAAAGAGTTTGATAAAGATGTGTTTGCATGTTTTAGGTTGGATGGAGAGATGCCAGATGGCGCAGAGGTGGTGAATAACTCTTTGGCGTTTATGAGACCCTTGCAGAAGAACGACTCTGGGGTTTACAGGTGTGAGGTGGCAAACGACATTGGACTGCACAGTCGAGACATTAGCATACGTGTTCAGGGTGAGTAAGAGACTTGAAACATGACACCCATCTTACCAAAGTTTACCAGTATGTTTCCTATGTGAAACTGGAGAAACAATGGTAAGACATAACATCAAAACTTTACCAATCAAATTTATTAAACAATCAAACACACCTAGTGATATCGGCATCACTATGAAACGAACGGATGGACTGAGAATGCAGTATCTTGTTTTCAGAAGGAAAAGTTCACCTGAAAATATTAATTCCTAGCATTAGTTACTCATTTAAAAAATGTATTCTGTTTGAATGTTCTTTTTATGAACTGCAATATGAAGGCGAGTACAGTTTTTATTTTTGGGTGAACTCTTTCTTTGAGCTCCACAGATCTTCTTTAGAACCCACTGATCCCATCACTCAAATGTACATGGGTCCAGATCCATTTTTAAGAGGCACACAAGCTTATAATCATTCTCCTGAACCAGAGGCCTTTGCTTGGAAGGCATTGGCCCTGTATTTAAATCAATTTTAAGTTCAGCTTTGGCTTTAAAAAAAAGTTTTGATAGGTTTTTAATTGGGTTTCCTCAGTCATTATCTAATTGACCTCTGAGACAGGTGTTTGCTGTCACATTCCATAATGTTTATCTCCCATCATTTTTGTGTGCACATTAAACATTGAATACTGTGGTTTAATGAGTTTCTGTGATAGTCACATTACCCTCCCTCTCTATGTTACTCTTTCTCCCTCCCTTGTGCACACTTACATCTCTGAGACTGTCACGCTGTTATACAAGGGGAGAATAGACCGGAAGCAACCTTGACTGAGAGATGTCCTAGATTCATGAAACATTCACCAGCTCTTTTCAACCGCCATTAATTATGTATTTTTCTTTTAAACTTTCTTATGCTCTCCCCTTGAGAAAGATTGCGCCTCTATGTGCATGAAGCTGCGTTTCTGTGCGTGTTTGGTTGTTTTGTCAAAGTTGTCTGAATCCATTTTCTAAGAGTCCCTTTGCGTCATTTGAGTCGTGATGTTTCTACTATAATGCCTACTGCTACTGTTTGCGTATTGACAGAGTGATTGTGGGCGTGAACAGGGGCGTAGTTTGTGGGGGGAGGTATTGATCACGTTATACTGTAGGCTTATTTAGTTTGGTAAATTTATAATAGATAATCTGTTAAGGGAATAGATTTTTCCCTGAAGATTTATATTATAACTGTGGCATGTTGTAGCTATTGTTTCTAAAGGCTTTTGTTTCTCATAATACAAATGCAATACAGATCAATAAAAAGGTCATTATTGGCCTGTAATGATTAATAGGCTAGCCTTATTATAACAAATGCTACAGTTAAGAACTATGCTTTTTCATAAGAGTATAAGTCAGAATCGAGAGCCAATGGGTTCTAATGATGAGAGATGGGAAAAACTTCAGATATTCCAATGATGGCATAGATTAAATCATTAAGAGGCTAATGCACTGTTAAGGAGTAAGAAATAAACAATATAAATATAAGAAAATGTTAAGTTTGACTTCCCATGTCGTGTTGAATTAGAACATGCTGTCAAACAATATAGCCTAAATGTGTAAATAATAGCTATAAAATACATGATATATCCTATGTAAACAAGTGATCGTTATCAGTTCTCTCTTGGCAGAACTGGTAAAAGCACAAAACACAAACGTGTCCTTGCTCTGGATATACAATCACTGATGAACACCACTTTGGTTTAATGAGAACATAAATATATATACGAGGAAGGATTAGAACCCAAAACCTCAGAAACTCAAAAATGTTTGACTAAAGTTCTACCACTAGACTATTAAAGAACACAAGTATCATTTTAAATGTATATATTTTTTCACTTCTGTGAAGACTCTTGCAGTAATTATATTGTTTAATATTTCTATAGATATTAATTTTGCATGTGCTCCGCGCCCACCCCGCCGCATGGGCCCTAGTGCGGCTGCGCTGTCTGTAGTTACGCCACTGAGAGGGAGCATGACCCGAGGTCCACTTCAATGCTCAAACCAAAACTACGCCCTTGAGCGTGAATGTGTGTGTGTGCTGCTGTTAGTTGCTGATCTTTGTGCATGAGTATGGGTGGGCAGTACCTGTCCTGTATGTTAAAAACCCTGTTGTTACCTGTGTGGTCACCAATCACCCCAAAATACACACCAACGCACACCCTTCAAACAGGTTTATCCCTACTGTGTATAGACAGGAATGGGGTACCACATAAATTAGTTTTTTATGTAAGCACAGAGAAAAGAATCATGAGAGAGGGAGGGATTTCTGACTTTTCTGTGACTTGTCCTCTATGTTCTGTTCTCTTCCCTTCTGGACTTTGACATGCTGAGACCAGAAGCTCTACTGTTTATTGATTGAAACAAATTATTCTTTAACGCACTGGGCAAAATTGAATAAATTAAATAAATTGACATTATGCGTGTCCTTGTTGTTTAAGGGGATAGTTCACACAAAAATGTAAATTGTCATTTACTCTTCGTTATGTTGTTGCAAACCCTTGTGATTTTCTTTCTTCAGATCAAATATTTTGAAGAATGTTCATGCAGGTCTTTTCAATGCAGTGGTGTTTAAAGGTAGTCTTATAAGAGTTGCATGCTATTTTTCAAGTCTTCTGAAGCCATGCAAAAACTTTAATTGTCCAAAATGTAAATTGTTATCAGTGGAACTACTGAATCATTGAGTCAGTGATTTGAAGTTCTGGTCCATGAACACATTTTTAAGGTTCTTGAATGAATCATTCAGACCTAGTTCAAAAGACCAATTTGTGCACCGCTTCAGTTCTTGAGTTCAACTCACTGAATCATTGACTCTTGAGTGTTCATATAAACTATAAACTGTCGTGTGGAAAAGAGCTGTGAGTTTTCTTCAAAATCTTTTTTTTTTTTTTTTTTCAACTCAAAAGATATAACCATGCACAGGTCTAAAAAAAAAAAAAGTATAAGAGGGTGAGTAAATAGTGACAACCAGGGCTGTCTTGACCATACTCTGCCCTTTAGATGTTAGGATCAGCCTTGGTGATAACTTAGATTTTTGGTTGAACTATCCCTGTGGTTTAATATGAACCATGTGAAAAGGATTTTGGATCTTTTTTGTATCAAAAATGTTGCTAAAACAGTATACAGACTGTTTCAGTTTTCCTGAACTAAAAAGCTACTCTTTCCTACATACATATACATTCACTCACTAGACCTACAGATGCATACATATCACCTTTCCTTGCAGGAACAAAACCATGTCCAAGACTCCTTTATGTATGCTACGTTTATTATTCATTCCAGCAAGGATGAGCAAATTATTCCCCACGTTAGCTTGAGCATTTGAACCGCTTAACCTGAAGAGCTTGCAGCCCAGACTCCTGAGAGTGAACTTGCACGTTCTGCACTCAATGCATGCAAACACTTCACAGCCAGCCAAATAGCTCTTACTGCGCCGGGAACAGGACAGTCCGTAATGGGATAGTTTGACTTTCAGCTTCCAGTCTCCGAGAACGCTGTTTGCATAGTCCAGATGCATGCCCCAGAATGCGATGAAATGCTACACGCTGCTCCCTAACACAATCAAGCGATCAATGCATGGTAATGGCGTTAACGCAATCTTCTATCCTAGCACCATGTTAGCATTTAGGCATAGCAGCCACCCAATCCTCCAGTATTCTCAACGTCTGTCCCTCTCCCCTCCCCCAGTAGCACGTACCCTTTCCCTGACCCCTTCCTTCCATTTAGTTTGTTCTCATCATTCAGCTATGTGGTCACCCGTACTCCCTCTCTCAGCTAACACAAATGTTGCTCATTATGTTTCATTGTTGCAGATGACTGTACTTCAGTGTTAGCTGGAGATGTTAGTATGTAGCTCCTCATGAATCCCTTATCATGAAAATCCCAACTCTCCTTTCTCTTCCATGTTTTTTAGTTGTCTTTGCTCTGGACAACAGTTTCAGGTTTTTAAGCCATCGGAAGGTTTGCAATTGCATCCTTTCAATAAAAAACCTGGAACTATTGGATCCACGGCAATAGAGGATAGTCCTGTTATTCATGCTATATGTCATGCTAGAAGATATTACAATCTTGGAAACAAATTCATATGACTTTTAATGATATGCTGATGTAGCTGGCATTGACATTATCTACTTTTCTTTGTCTGTCCATCCCTGCCCCCCTCCCTCTTGCCTCTCCTTCCTTCCCTCCATTAGATCCTCCCTCAACCACCACCATGCCCCCCACCACCCCTGTGCGCCTCCTAACTGCCGACATCTCTGCCACCGCGCCTGGCAATAAGCAGCGAGCCCTCATCACGTCTCCAACCCTGGCGCCTCTGCCGGAAGGGAGCCTAGGCACGATTGTGGGTGGGGCTGTAGGCGGAGCCCTCTTCCTGCTGTTGCTGCTTATTCTGGGTGGAGTTTATTACCAGCGCCAACGGCGGACGTTCCGCGGCGACTACTACACAAAGCAGTATCACGGCCCCTCGGATATGCAAAAGGCTCCCCAGCCCCATGAGCTGCAACAAGTCTACAGCAAAGGAAGCCCTGACACCAAGCTCAAATCCAACCAGGATAACGGCACCATCTACCCAGATAAGGATCGAGAAGAGTGGGGTGATTTCGACCGCGAGCGATCGCCCAACGGTCGCAGCAGAGCTGTGAGGGAAGCAGCCGGTCAAATGAATCCCCATAATCATCACAATCTTGAGCACGGCTATCACAGCAACCATCACCCTGCCCATCCACAAAGCTTTAGTCCAGCCAATCATATCCAGAGGAGCTCGCTGCAGCCAGAGCCTCGCAGGTTTGCCGCTCCGCAAGTCAAGAGCAATGGCTCCCCCTGCCTGCCGGAGGTCTGCTACGACAACGACTATGTGTCGCACACGGATGGCTCAATGATCTCCCGGAGGGAGTGGTATGTCTGAGACAAACGAGCAGGAAGAGACTGCAAAGACACTTACGAAATGCTTCAGACTGCAAAATGAGGACGATCAGTTATGTACAGAAAGTTTGTAGGAAATGCTCCTTTTCTAGTAGTTTACACCTACAGGTTTGTTTTTGTACATTAGCCTAATCATTAGTTAGCTGGCGTATTAAATGTTTTGGGACCAAGTGAGGGTATAATTCTCATCTTCGTTTCTTAGATTGGTGAGGCAACACGACGTTTGCTTTGTTTCACCGATTAACCAGTTCAGGGGTGATTTAAGTTGCCAAATCAACAGCCAGTGTCTTTTCCCTTGCACAGAAAGGTGAACTGTGTGATTTATTTAAAAGAAAGCAGTTTGATCAAATGCAATTTTTATTGAGATAACATGTCGATAAGTGTTTCAGATCCACCTCGCCATGAGCGAGGAATTTTGATGAGTCACGTCAACTTTCAATGCTGTCACTCTGATGGAGGCAGAAATTAGCTCCTGTCAACAGCCTGGCGGTTTCCATGGCAACATTTATTTCTTCTCTACTGGCATTCAGCGTTGCTGTAGGGAGGAGCTAGACAGGGAAGACCATGCTGGATCTGATAAAGCCCAATGGGCGAAAAGCTGACAGAATGATTGCCGAAATGGGGTGGCTGTAATTGTATCAATTCAGCTTCCATTTGCACACCCCTGCATCACTGTATTAGCTCTGGATTTCTTTTGTTTGTTCCATCAAAAATGGAGTCTGTCTGCAGGAGACGGTTGGACAATGTACATTTAAAAACTACTGCCATTGATCAACATGAAAGCTTGTCCTGTATTAATGTAGCTGTCTGGCTTGTCTTCATCAGACCATCACTGCCCAGTGTTAACAACCTCCGACTGAATTCAGCAACTGTGCATTACGTCACGAATCGAGTCCTGTGCCTGTCTCTTGTGTTTCTGTGTGTGTCTGTAATATGTAAATCCAATCAGCTGGTGTTAACCAACAGTGTTTTGATGAATCGGCTCATTGCCTGTGCAATAGTGTTCAGATTTCTAGTCACATTCGCGCACAATATTTTAGCGCAGAAGACGATAGCCTAACACACACGTTATTGGTCATTAAACTTGTGTTGGCTGGATCTCAATAAGCTAGCAGATGCGTATGGTTGGTTTTTGAGAGATTGGAGATGATATTGTAGTGCCTTAAACTGAAGACGTGCCCTGTAAGCATTATAATGTGCATGCAAAAGTTACGAACGAGTGAGTATCATTTTCGGAAGAAGTATGCGAGTAGTTTTGAGGCATAAAGTGGTCAGGTTGGGTCCTGAGAATATTTTGTAATGTGCTTTGTTCACCACCTTGTTTTGTGTGCATTTTTGCTTCTTTCAGACAATAACTAATTGTTTTGCTCGCGTTAAATGACATGTGACATTTGAGTCACGGTGCACATCAAAGAGATATAAACTTAAAATGTCTGTGTACAGATTTGGACAATGCAGAGGTGAATAATTAGTTGAAAATAAGGTTATGATGTATATATGCTGGCAAGGAGAACCTTGTTTTGTATGTTAGTTTGTTTGAATTTATCGTTCCTATAGGAAGCCTGAGATTCGACGGTGGAACGCACTAAAACACATTACTCAGATTGTGATGCGAGGATCACACGTACACTTCTTCAGACCATCTTTTCCACTTTTTTTGTTTTATAAAAGAGCTACTGTAACAAAAGAAAATTAAAAAAGAATTAAAAAATAGCAAGGAATACATGTATTTGCGATGTATAGATGATACTGAGCATTATTTTGTAAAATCAACCTTTGGGATACATTTGTTTTGAAATAAAGCACCTTTTTTTCTGTGGCATGTTTATTTGTTTTATCATTTGGCTTCAGATCCATTTCTTGCTGGTTGGAGGGGTGAATGTTGAGGTCTTGGGTGTGACTGGTTGCTTCAGCTGCAGAAAGGCTCCCTGTGGGGTTCTCCTCTGCGCTCCTGGAGGCCTCTAGGGATGTAGTCTTCACGCCCACATTTCCTTTGCTGTGGTTAACCTACTTCATCTCCGAAGATCTCTTCATGCTCTAAACCTCATGCATATTTTGTGGGAAAGCCTGTGGCTTAAAGCTTCCTGTGGATGGGGGCTAAACTTCCTCTCAGACTTACCTAGGATGGCCCTAAAGTGGGGTGGATTATGGACTTGTTGATTCTTGTGTTTGCAATGCTGTTCTCTCGATCTATGTGAGAGGAGATGGGGGAGCTGGTTGACGAAGGGAAGATCAAGCACAGCGGTGGGACTAAATAGTGTTTGAGTGGTTTTTGTTTCATAGTCTGTCATCCTGTCCAATCAGCTGGTGGTGGGACAAGCTAGTAATTACAGTTGTCAAAATTTCCACAATGAGTCAATGTCCAAAGTCGGCTCATAAAACGTGCTTATGTAGCAAAGAATTGTTTTAATGCTTTTGACCATCTTGCACCCAAAATTAGGGGAAAACAAGTGTCAAAATTACATTGTTTTAAGTAATGTAGAAATTATCAATTTTATACCTTTTTATTGAAAAAAATAAAAAGATTGAATTGGTCTAGTTACAGTAAAGCCATTTTGATGTTACATAATATTTCTGTTTTAAATAAATGTTATTTTTACAAGATTCCTGGAAAAAAAATTCACATTGCAAAAACATATGAAGCAGCACAACTGTTTTTAATAATAATAAGACACCAATGTTTCTTAAGCACCAAGTTATCAGCAGCATATTGAATATCTTTCTGAAGGATCATGTGACACTAAAGCTGAAAATGCAGCTTTTCCATCATGGGTATAAATACAAATTTTAAATATTGTAATAGAAAAGTTATTTTGTAATATTTCACAATATTCCTGTTTTACTGTATTTTTTATTAAATAAATCCAGTCTTTTTGAGCATATGAACATTTTTATTTTTTTAAATGGTAATGGTAAAACAAATTTTTATGAGTTGATTAATTCCATATTGGTGCTTTTTCTCATTTTTGTCAGTCAATCATCTTGTGAACTACATGTTGTCCTTCACAGGCCATCAGCCTGAGAACCACTTCAATAGAAGCAGCACTGAAACTTGTTCTTCTGAACAATGCCATTAATTAGTTACCTCAGTTATAAGAAATGACACACATGTGCTCTTTATTCCTTCTAGAATACACAGAATAGAGACACTTTCCTTCCTTCGGGTATCTTAAGTCCAGGTTACTGTATAATTCCCAGGAAAGTGAGGTTAGCTCACTGAAAATAACAATGGCATTCATTATCTGAGCAGTCACTCTTATCACGGGTGAAGAGGTCACTGTCTGAATGGATTCTCTAAGGAGCAGTATTACCTACCGCCCCCTCCCTGCTCCATCAGTGCCTCTGATTGGTTAAATTAGTCCGGTAGAATGGTTTTGTTTGCCACAGTCCTCTTCCAGGCCATTGACACCGTCCCCATGGCAACAGACTCTTCCCGGGCTTGTTCTCTTGAGGGATACCTGTGTCTTCTGTCGCAGAGAAAAAGGGGTTCGAGAGTGGATGAAAGAGGGCGCTTCTGTGGGGGAAAAAGGAGAGGAGATGGGAAATGATGGAGAGCTTTGGAGGAGTCAAAGCTGGAGCAAGGTTAAAAAGGAGAAATGGTGACAATGCAACATAAATGCATGCGTGAAGATGAAATATGGCATTATAAATTCCTTCTATAAAAGATGGACACTTTAAAAGGCTGTGATTTGTCATTGTGACCAAGACATTTTACTCCTTTTTTTTCCTTCTGGAGGATATTTGCTTTGGAAAATGTGTCACTTTCTGCTTCTCAGATATTTATCTTTTATGACATATTTTTCCACTAATACATCATAGTGGTCATGAAATCATTCCCTCAATGGTAGGCTGTTATTAAATGTTCACTGCTCCATTTTAGAGAGTCTCATATTTATCAGAACTAGAACACTGGAAAGTGTTACTGCACTTATTATTCTTCACAGTCACAGATATACAAGGTGGGGTGTGCAAATATGTAACCAAATATAGTGATATTAATCGGCCTCCAGCTGGTTCTCAAGATGTCATGTTGACTACTAAAAACACAAATACTAAGCACTATATGGGTTTCTTTTCCTCGTGATGATTTAAGTGTGAAAAAAAAGGAAAATAATCTCTGATTTTTATTCTGGATAATATACAGTATATATTTACTTTAGACTCTGAATTGCAAATAAGTTGTGAATCCCTGCATAGTTTCATTTAATTGAATTTGAATTAAGATAGCAAACGATGCAGAACTGATATTTGAATTTGGATTTAAGAAAGAATTAAAATGGTTTCATACAATCATTTTTACTTCGGACTTAGGAAAATCTTGTCAATAATAATGTTTGAAAAAATTTTTTTTGGGGGGGTGGTATAAAAACGTGTATTTTTTTGAATGCGTAATTAAAACCAAGATTCTTGGATTATGTTTTACAAGAAAATCACCAAAGTTGCACCAAAGCGCTGTACAACAAAATACAGTATATAAAAAGCATAAAAGAAAACATGCATCATATGAATATTAAACACACAAAATAGAATCAGAACAAAGGTTCTTTAAGTTATTTAAATGTCCTTCATGCTAATAATTGTTAATTTTTTTATGTTCAATGAAAGGTTCTTTTGGGAACCCAAAATGCTTCTAGGCATCGCTGTGAAACCACCTTTTGAAACCTTTATGATAGACAGGGACCACCCAGAATCAGCTGCTCTTCTCAACAGTCGCACACACTATAACACTGGTTATAACACCTTCATAAAAATCTGGCAGTTTAAACAATGGCATTCACAACAGAAGATGACCTCTGACACTACCTACCCATCTCCTTTCATTTACCAGAACAAACCTCTTGAAATCACTTAAGTGGTGGTCTTTCTCTCGTCTAGTGACCTCTATCAGGACAAACATGTTATATTCAGTCTTTGAGCCCTTTTGGTCAGCTGCATCATAAACCTTTGCCCTTTTCAAGGACGTTTCTCCAGTTCCTCCCATTGCCCCACAGACTGTAGTTGAGTTTCACAGTAATTAAGACTCATGGGTTGTGAACACACAACAGAAACCCTTTCCGGTCCAACACGGACAAGCTCCCTACCTGCACTGCAATATGGCTATCAGGTGTCAGCCAGCAGGAAGGGCCAGCTTTCCCCATGTAACATTTACCAGAATGCATTGTGATGCTTTATCCCCCACCCAGCTGCTGTTATCAAATACCCGCTGAGAGCGTTGAATGAGTTACGGGGTGTCCGTGTCCGATACGACAATCTGAGACCCATAACACTCCGTCTAAGAGAAACACCTGATCCCTTTAATCAGGTTTAAAGATGCCTGCCACCCCTGAACCGGCTCTACGTGAGTGTGAACTCATTTAATCCTCCTTTATTCTGGGATCACCTCTGCTCTGAGCCGTGAATTTCCCGCCAGAGTCTAGAAATCTTAAATCTGCTTGGTAAACATCTCTTAGATGGAACGAGAGGACCTTCAAAGGGTACGGTTCAAGTCTGGTCTCACCTGTGAAAGGTCTTAAGTCCCGTGGGGTTAAAGTGAGCTGCTAAAAGGCACCTGAATTACGGTCGAACCACAGAATAGGGACCAACAGATTTCAGAAGATGCTTGTTGAGGATCCTGCTCCAGTGTTTAACTACTTGAATATAATAAATGTAAACTCTAACACAATTTAATGTCAATTAACATGCAATTAAGGGTCCAAAAACATTAAAAGAATATACTTACAGTAAGTGTAAACTAGATTTAAAGTATATTATCTTTGTAATGGGTGCAAATATTTTAAAGTGTACATTTTTGTCACATTGGATTTTTTTTTTATTTTATTTTTATGTGAATAAACCAAATGTCTGTGGCTTTATTATTTGTATTTGTTGAGGTGAATATTGTGCAGCGACAGCTTTAACCCTTGCTGAATATAACTGTAAAGGGTCTTGTGACTCGCTGTGGGGGGCCCATCTGTGGTATTACCCGCCAGACGGTAGAATGATGGCCTCTCCCCTGCCCCCTTCCAGCCCTGCCACCGTCCCTGACCATTGTTCCCATACACTGAACCACATATAATCCCAAACAAAGTTAAACCTCCAGAAAACATCTATAGAGCTATACATGGAGGCACGCTGGACTGGATGCTAAGCTATGTGCTAATTAGTTATAGAAGAGTGTGGAGGTTAGCGAGGGAATTTTAGTAAAGAAACATCACGATTAATGTTGGGTACATTCTCATGTACTAACAGAGTTCCTCTCTTATCCTTAATCTGTTAACTCCTTGGATATTGTGCAAAAGTAGCCATGTCTTGTTGTTAGCATTACGAGGTTAAAGGTCAACGTGATGAATCTGCACCAAAAACACAGAACCCAATCTGTGTGGGAAAATGTTTAACCCTTATATAACATTCCATGATTTATATTGAAACGATTGAATTTAGCACCTTGAAAAGGCAGCTGCTGCTTATGTCATTTTATCATTGATGAAATGGCCTGTCCTATCCTCGTGTAGAGTCATCTGAAAATGTTTCCAAACACGGTCACACTACCAAAATATTTGTTTTGAGCATCCTGAAATAAAGAATATAATCAACCAAGATATATTTCATCCATGTTTTAATTTATACCCTCTGCAAATGTTGTGCAGCACCTTATTTAACAATTAATAAAAATGAAATATTTTGTTTTAAATTTGTTTATATCTTAGAAAATTGACTCACTCTTTATTCTAAGGTCCAATTCTGGCTATTAACAAACTATTAACTAAAACTTTTCCCTCCTATTTTACTGCTTATTTATAGTTAGTACGTTAAGGGTACGTTTCATTAGGGGGAAAAATGCATTCCACATAATGTATACATTTCCTTCCCCTTTAATGGTGTAAAATGAATATTGTGTTTATTGAAAAATCAATATCAAATGATAGGGGAAAAAATATTGTGATAATGCTTTTAGCCATATCACCCAGCCTTAGTTGCACAGAAATGACACGCTTCACGTTTAACTCTTCACAAGCTGCAGAAATCATATTTGTATTACACTGCCTTCAGATATCGCCGTATGGACTCGCTGTGCAGAGATCTGTCACAAGCGTGGTTGAATCGCCACTGTGCCAAACCTCCAATTCAGTGCCAAACTTTGTTAACATTGCTTGTTTTTAGGCACAATCCCCTCTCCTCCTGACACCTTACGCCCTCGATCTGCTCTTACTGTCTTTATTCATCCAGTTCCAGCTTCTGTCAGATACGGATGTGTGCTCAGCAGGCCAAATATTTACCGCTTGCTACATTTAATGATCACTATTGAATGACTTGTGACTGAACATCCTGTTCTGTTCTCCTGTGAGAGCAGAGGTGAGCTAACAGTAACAACACTGTGGTAATTATTGGGTTCTCGACCTTAAAACCTTCAGGGAAAACACTCGATAATACATTCAATTGATTTGTGTTAGGGGAAAAAATACAAATAAGGCAAAAAAAAAAAATGCTTTTTATTGAATACCCCATTATCAACGACCGCAAACTATACCATTGGTCAGGTGGCAAAGTTTGGTAATACGGTGTCCGTGTTCCAAGCTCTTGACTAAATAGTCTGTTGATCATCCAAAAGGGTGCTCTTTGAGTTTAATTAATCTTAATTAATGGATGTAATCCTTTTACAGGAGTCCCGTTGGGGATAACGAGCTAGAAACCTCATTGATTCTGGTGAACTCGCTAAATGAAGTTGCGCAAGAGTGTGAAGCTCACCGTAAAGGCAAACAAGAGGAGGTGGTAATGACAGAGAAAGAGAGTGGAAGGGAAAGCTGGAGGAAGGAGTGCAGCAAAGCATAAGAGCACTGCGGGTTGGGGAGACAGTAACAGCAGGCTTTAAAGGAGGGCAGCATGGGGTCCTAATTACTGAGCTGGCTGACTACAGCTTGCCCTGCCAACCTCTGCACAACCCACCCATCCACCTGACTCACCGTAACAACAAAGAGCTTAGTTCTCATTCGCTCTGATGCTTGATTAACAATTACACCAGGACAAGAGGATATGCGCTGTGAAATACTCATTTATTCACTGGCATCTGCCCTTGAAACTGGAACTGATCTTGAAAAGTGGGTGTTATAAATCAAGAAAGGAGCTGAAAAGATGTAAGTTTGCTAAAAAAATACCAAATAATAATTTTCCTTTATTTTTACTGAAAATTGCCAAGACAAAGATTTTTCTACTTTAGATTCATGTTGACAAAAACAAGAAATTTACTTCAGAAGCAAAACTTGTTGTTGTTGCACCACCTTTAGTTATTAAACTTTGAAAATACACTTTTGTGGCCACTATAACTCAACAATTTTGGTACTTTAGGGACAACATTTTTATTCACATTTGCATAAATAAGGAAAGTGTAAATGTTAACTAGGTGCAAGCCTCTGGATAAGCAAACAAAAAAACTTGTTTTCTTCTATGTAGCATAAAACAAAAAAAATGATTGAGACTTATAAAATAATAACAATCTTACCATGAAGACAGAAAAGCTGCATTTTACATATTTTCTCCTAAATCAAGGCATGACCTGTCCACACATTTTCTTCTTGTGTAAACTGTAAATCTATAACTACTAAATTGTAATTATTTATTTGTAAATAAAAACAAAGGTATTTATTTATTTTCTCTCTCAGTTCTGCCTACATGAGCTTTCAGTTTTTGCTGACTCTGTCCTCACTGTTGGGGTTGTCACATTTTTATTTACATCTTTGCAGAGGTGGAAAGTAACGAATTACATTTACTCACGTTACTGTAATTGAGTAGCTTTTTTGTGTACTTGTACTTTTTTAAGTAATTTTTTTAATCTGTAATTTTACTTTTACTTAAGTATATTTTGTGTGAAGTATTGTACCGCTACATTTTAAAACACATTCTTACTTGAGTAAAAAATCGCTCCGTGGAAACAACTGCAGTAAATAATGGGCAGAAGAAGAAACTGACGCTAAAATCACAAGAAAGATGCAGACGGACAAGACAGGCGTTAATGGTGCAGACCCAGCTGAAAACCAAACCCCGTCGTACTCTGCTGAAGTTGAACTCAAAGGAATGAAGTGAACCCCTGGCCATATATTCATGCTCTATTATGCAGTGTTTGCCTCGGGAGACCGAACTAGCAGCTTATAACATATCGACATCGCCCTTCGCAAGCATGTAGAGGTAACATAAGGTAAATACTTACATCGTTGCATTGGTGGTTAAAATGAAGCTTTGACGGTTTAGCAAAAGGTTTTGCACAAATGAGCCAAAAAGGCAGTGGTGCAAGGTGTGCAATATCATCTGCGATAATATAATAATTGTTGTTTTAACGATGTGCGATTTGACATTATCAGTATTTTGCCAAAAACCAAACAAAACACTCTAAACAGTGTGCCGTGAAATCTAGTAACGTTAGATTAGACTAATCCGCGTGCATTTGGAGTGCTTTCTTTCACTGCGTGATTCAGTCTGTTAAAATGCGTTTCGAATGATCACAAAATTGAAGATATAGAAGCAGAAAATGTATATATTTATATAATTTAATATAGTAACGTTAGGCCTAAGTCAACATCACATGAAGAATGCCGTTTTTCTCAAAAAAATCACCATGATTACATCGGCCTGTAGTTTTGCTTTTTACAACAGTTCAAAAAACAATAAGTTAATTAAAAGACTTACGTTTTAGAGCCTGTTTTTGCTCTATTTCGACAACAAAAATAATTCCAAACACAGCCATCATAGCACAGTTTTGCGTCTCTGACTCTGAGCAATGACGTGTTTCATTCCTTGAATTAACCGTTTAAATGATTCTGTTCAATCGCAATGACTCACTTATGAGTGACTTGCTGACACCTACTGGTGGTTCTAATTTAACATTTAAGGTATCTTTTTATTTTTGTATTTCAAATGACTATTTAACATTTGTGACCCTGGCCTGGAGCACAAAACCAGTCTTAAGTCGCTGGAGTATATTTGTAGCAATAGCCAACAATACATTGTATGGGTCAAAATTATAAATTTTTATTTTATGCCAAAAATCATTAGCATATTAAGTAAAGATCATGTTCCATTAATATATTTTGTAAATTTCCTACTGTAAATATATCAAAACTAAGAGCTTAATTTGAACAACTTTAAAGGTGATTTTCTCAATATTTGGATTGTTTGCTCCCTCAGATTCCAGATTTTAAAATATTGTCCGATTATAACAAACCATACATTAATGGAAATATTATTTATTCAGCTTTCAGATGATGTATAAATCGCAATTTAGGAAAATGGACCCTTATGGTTCTGTGGTTCAGGGTCACATTGTATGTCTTATTTATCAAAACATTATTTCTGCATTTGTAACTGCAGGCTAAATGCATTCATGTCAAATACATCTATGCCACTTCAGATGAAGCTTCTGCGTTTCCTCTGCATTGCAAATATTAATTTTGTTGATACTGATTTAATTTCCCTGGTAACAGCCTAAATGTGTTATTATTCTAAATAACTGATTCCTTTAATTAAAAACCACCTAGTTTGAGATTTATCGGCCCATATCCCAGGTGTGTCAAACTCTGGAGGGTGTTACTGGAGGGCCACAGCCCTAAAGAGTTTAGTTCCAACCCTGCTCCAACACACACACCATGTAGTTTTCAAATAAGCCTAAATGATTAGTTTAGCTGTATCAGATGTGTTTAATTAGGGTAATATCTACACTGTGTAGGGCTGTGGCCCTCCAGGTACTGAGTTTGACACCTTTGGTCTATCCCATTTTTCCCTCCCTCTCATTGTTAAAATGTAACTAAGTAATTTTTACTCTGAGTAAATTTTAAATGAGCTACTTTTTACTTTTACTTGAGTATATTTTTAGACTGGTACTTTTACTTGTACTTAAGTAAAATTTCAGTAATGTAATGGTACTTTTACTTGAGTAGAATATTTTTGTACTCTTTCCACCTCTGCATCTTTGTTTAACTGAGCTGTCTTGTAGTCTCTTGCTGTTTTGTTGTTTGTCTTTTGCAATTTACATCGACACATGCTGAGCTTTAGCGTATTACATACAGTTGTGAGGTGCTATAACAGGCTTTGCTTAGCTTTTTGTTATAATTTGTGGCATTTAGCCATTCTGTGCCAAGATCAGCAGTGTTTTTGTCTTGTCTTGTAACATGCTGAAGATAATTTTAGTGGAACTTGATGTACCTCCAATAACGCTGGCTGTGTTTATTTATTAATTGGCTTTTGTTTTTGCTCACTGTGTTGCGGTGCCTTTCAGACATGTCTCAGAAGCAGATGACATCCTCCATGGCTATTGCCGGGGCCGTGATGGGAGCTGTGCTGGCGCTCTTCCTCATCACTGTCTTCACCATCGTCCTCATCACAGCACGCAAGGCTCACCCACCCACATACACAGATAAAGTGTGAGTGTATATACAATATCTTCACTTATAGCCTAGATCTGGCATTTACTGTAATGGTCACCTGCAAGATGGGATCTGCAAGAATGCCATCTTTATTCCCAAATAAATTGCTGCACATCACTGGATAAGACCTCTGGATATAGCACCGATGCTATGAGTGTCTGAGATATTTTGACTTACAGTCACCTGCTTTGCCACATAGACCTTCAGTGTGTAGGACATTGGTGCAGTACATGAGCACTTACCTGGTGAATTATTTAATCATTACCATGCTTCCTCAGCAACTTCCTGACTGTCCTTTGAACATGGAATGACAGCATAAAACTTAACCATTAACACTCTTCGGTTATTGACCTTACAGACTTCGACTGGAGAACATTGCATGAAACCGATTTGTGCTCATCGATGTGATCATGTGTTACAGTTTAGGTCTAACATGCCAAACCGATTTACTCAGTCACATATTGAAGTGAATAGTTTATTGAAGACTGTTGTTTGTCCAGTCAGGATATCATTAAATACATTACTCTCTGCTTCGGCTCTGTCCGGCTCACCTGTTGGCCTGTCAGAACGAGGCATTTCACGCTACAGCACCTCCTGATGGCTTAACGTTTGATTAGCTGCCTTAGCCATAATAGATTTTGTCTGGTCAATTATTACTGAGCCCAGAAAACCAGTCAAGCAATATTCCTTTTGTTTCCTGGAATGGTAAATGAATGTCATCACAGAGAGAGACTAGCCACAATAGACTACAGTTGTGTATTTGCTTTTGCAGTATACAGAGACTACCACATGATACATCATTGCAGAACTTGTGTGGGCAAAAGAGCTTCAGCTAGTTCCTTTTTTGACAAAGCATGTTGATTTTTCAGTTGTTTTTGTTTGGTTCTTGCAAAAAGAGCCACTTTATTGTTCTGTCACTGAGAGTGTCTCGAGACAAGAGCCCACAGATGTCTCATTTCAGCCCGCCTGGAGGTCTCCGTTTTCCCTCTGCCTTCAAAAAGCAGCTCCAAACTAGGCTTCATGCATGCTTTCTGTTCCACATGGATTTTTACGCTGCACTTAACCCTGGGTTATCATCTTGTTAATCTTTGTTTAAGGGCACTAATTAATCCCCGTTTTGCAGCTGTAGTGTTAGCACTACTTTTTAACCCTGGGTTAGCAACTCTTTTACTGTGCCAAAAGTATCATTGTTAGAAAGAGTTGTTTACAATTAGACAACCAATAATAAACTAAATGGTGCTTAAAGGGATAGTTCACCCAAAAATGAAAATTCTGTAATTAATTACTCACTCTCATGGCGTTCCAGATTAAGATATTTATGATGAAATCTGAAAGATCCCTCACCCTGCATAGATGGCAACATAGCTGAAATGTAACACAAAAACGTAGTAAGGACATCGATAAAACAGTCCATGTGACATCAGTGGCTCCACTTCAATTTTGCAAAGCTGCGAGAGTATTTTTTTGTTCGCAAACTAAGAAAACTAAAATAACAATTTATTCAACAATTCTTCTCCCAGAGTTAACGTCTCCCGCCATTTTGGAGCATGACGCATGTGCGCAATTTACCCAGAACGTAATCAGCGTTGTTCATTTGATGAATGAAGGTCTTACGGGTTCGGAACAAGATGATGATGAGTAATTGATTTGGGGTGAAATAACCCTTTAAAGGTGCAGTCACATTTACCGTTGTTCGATGTATTTTTGTGGCAAAATTCAGTAATTTGAACAGGATTCCATGTAATTGGTATTTTTGCGTGAGGGCACAAGTTTACCCATGTGATTTTGCAACAACTTCAAGTAAACCTTCGCACGCTGTTTAGTTGGAGTTAGGGCTGCACGATTATGGCAAAATAATTGTAAGTCGCTTTGGATAAAAGCGTCTGCAAAATGACTAAATGTAAATTGTCGATTATTCCCTTGAAATTGCAATTGCGATTTATTAATTATGATTATCACAATTTACATTGAATGATGTTTATACCATTATTTGAAACAACCGCATGCCATATTTTTAGATGAAAAACCAGCTGAAAACACTAACTGAAAAACTTTCTATAGTAGCCTATAAACCTCAAATGTGAACAATACATTGGATTGGTTTCTTCTTTAAATAAAAAAGTAAACATGATTTTATAATGCTATACTAAAATTAAAACAATGCAAAAACCCTTAAGATAACATGTAGAAAGAAAAGAACACATCTTAAGCACACAGAATAACACAAGTGGATTTTGAACGATTAATTACTGCTTTGAACGATTACATAATTGTGGCATCCGTAATTGTAATTGCGATTAGAAATTAGATGAATTGTGCAGCCCTAGTTTTAGTGTTAGGTTGAAAAATTACTGTTGAATGTCCAACAACGGTCAAACAAATGGTCAAACGATCAAACGATGATGGCAAACTGGAGGAAACCAATGGTTATTTTGCTTTTGTACTTTGGCCGTTGAATGCTTGAATCTGATTGGCTGACGAACGTTCTGAGGTGTGCAATTATTTTCAGGGAAACGCTGGCGAACGTAGTTCCAGGCAGCTCTCTTGACCGCATTACATGACCATATCACTTCGCCAAATGATTTCTGTTATTTCAAAGGTCTTACAACAGAAAAACAACCAAAACCCACAACGACACTGGCCAAACAAACAAACAAATACAGTAAACAAAAGGATAAAATCGACAGATCTTGTCCATGTTTTTGCCACAATATAAAATTTTATTATGTACGGAAAGCACATAGCCTAACGTTACTCTCTTTCTCCTGGTCTCGGTTTCTCCCTCACAGATGCACATATAGTTTACACACACCTTAACATAAGCGCTAATGTAATTAGCACTACTCTGGCGATTTTATCAGTAACATAGTTTAAGAACTTAAAAACTACATGACTTCTCACAAGTGAGGTAGCAACAACAGCTCTGTTCGTGAAGAAAATGACTTAAAGTCTCATTGTTGCCGATCACTGACTCACAGAGGTAACATTAATCTCTCTCTCTCTCTCTCTCTCTGTGTCTCTCTCTCTCTCTCTCTCTTTCTCTCACTCTCTGTCTCATAACTTAGTTATTAACTGCATTAGTCAGCTTTCAACGGCTCAAGCCTCCGTTATGGTTTAAAATGACGTTTTTGGAATTAGCAAGTGAGGCGTTGGATGAGATGCGGAAGAAATAATCCTACTCACAATAGCGATTAAAGTAGAAAAACCGAAAGAATGCTTTGAAATATATCATCTGATCGATGTCTTGAGGTGTGGCAAGCGAAGTATAAGCGTAATAATTGACTCCGAGCCATTGAATTATTAGAAAAATAATGCACACCCGAGGTGTAACGGCCACTCCGTAATTCAAAGGCCTGTTGTCAATTATTCCTTACTTGTATGTTCGAAGTGGCTTAAAACAACTTTCTTGTCAAGATTGTCTCAGATGGGCAAGGAGTCAAATAATACAAACTGACTGAGATATATTCGTCCAGTTGTTATTGACCATATAAATATGCAAATTACAATGTTAACCTAGGTTTACAAATGTATTGTGCCCACATAAGACCGCATAGATTTGTTGTAGATGTTTTTATTCTGTCAAGGACCCACACTTGTTAGTTTACCACAGGTTGTTAGTGTTTGTGCCAGCAAAAATAACACTGAATATGGGACGTTCTTCTTGCTTAAAAGAAAGAACTAGTATAAATACAGGAATATAAATAGTTAAGCAGCAAACATAGCAAAAAATAGTGTTTTCTAGCCTTAGTGATGGATGCAGTTCTCATGAGGATGAGGTCACAGTGGAGTCTCGCGTGATACAGCTGTTCACTGAGAAAATGGTATTGGGGAACATGGGAAATGCAGCAGGCAGACAATTCTCAATGCTCAAATGTCTGGACTCCATATGATTTGTGGACCTTAAAATTTGTCTCAGAATGTTCTCTTTTTCTCCAACACTCTATTGTAGTCTCTATTGTAATATGAGCTGAGCTTGTTATCCAAACATGACAGCTAAGGGATGTTCACACAGGATGCATTCTGGAGTTCATGGCTTTTAGCAGCGTGCTCTTAAGACTGCACAAAATTAGTGTACTATTTTCTCTCTTTTAGGAAATCGAAATAAAATACAGTATTAATAATATTACTAAAATATAAGACTATCCACATCTGAATAGCAAGTATAAATTTCGGTTCATGGCTTTTACGTAATTAATTGTCTATTCAAATAAAAGCAATTACAAAAGAACTCATCCTGTGTGAACGACCCCGAAGGTTTTCAAATGTTCAGAATTGTTGACTGCTATGTTTTATTTATTGTTTGTTTTCTGCTGTGCTATCTTTATCAACATCATCTATCTTAAAGTGAGCCCTCTCTGAAACTTCTCAGCAGTGCTGTCAGAAGCGTCACTCTCAGAAGAGGTGAAAGAGAGGCTCTTATCTGTTTGGGCTGATCCCTGTTCAGCCTCCGTGTGTCTTGGCTCGGCTTTGCTTTGGCTGCAGGCTGCATGCAGATCAGTGTGGTGGGACAGCTGGGTTTGGTCTGATGGATGATGCTGCCTCTGCGCTGGAGACAGCAGGGACTCTGCGAGAGATAAGCAGCATTGGGACGCTGACACATGATGCTTTTGCAGGAATGAAAGCAAAAAAAGTCCACATAACTCTTGACATTTAGATCTGATTGTACCCAGTATAGTAAAGGATGAGAATATGCTCTTCCTTCAAATGCTTCAAGAAGTCATTTTTTAAAGGTTTTGCCACTTTGATCGAATTTATATGAGCTTTCTACATTTATTTTCCAAGTCATGATGATTTTGTGTTTTGATTTTGTTTTGATAGCTCCCATTCATCTAAAGTGACCTTGAATTTATCCTTCACTTGATGATGTGGCAGCATTTTAAAGTATCAAAGTAGTTTATAGGTCAAGGTCTTGGCTTAAAATCAAGACGATTGGAAAATGTTCCATGCTGTCTGAGAAGGAAAACAAATTAATCTGACCTTCAACTGTGTATTCAGTATGTGAGAGAGATGAAAAGAGAGAAAAACACTTGAGAACTATACAATATCATTCCCTCTTTGATGCAAGTCTAAAATGTTGGCCCTTGTTTGGTCTCTTTGGACATCCAGGTGGATCCAGTGAGAGTATCCAGGACTGTCTGCGTCTCTTCCTGCTCATACACTCACCATATTCTCTCTCTAGTCCATGGATCATATCAACTGCATTTAATCCTCTATTTCGGCCATCACTTTTCATGGGAAATACTAATGTGAGTCCATATAGAATTAATGAGTCATAAAACACTGGTGTACACTTTTCCATCTCCGTCTGGTTTAGACTTCATGTAGGGAGGGCAGGGGACACATTAGACAGACTGATAGTCCATTGAAAATCAATTATACAAAACAATGTACTACTAATGGTTGGAGATTAATGTTCACAGGAAGTGGAAAAACAAAGGCAAAGTTGAGCCCTTGAGGAATGGGGAGCTTATGGATGCACATTGGGAAATATATGAAGAGAGGTCACGGTTCACGTGTTTTCCCTCAAGGGTTTTTAACCAAGAGGTGTGAACGAACTTTGTATTTTAAGAGCTTGTTCTCACTGGTTTTCAATGCAGTGCTTTTAAACCTAGCGTTGAAGGTTTAAGATTCCAGTATTTGTTCACAAATGGCTCTCTAGACTATCTTTATGACCTTCTGTGGATGACCTTTTGGGTTCGTGCTGCAGTATCTAAATCCAGGGAGTGAGTAAAGGTATCTTTCCATATATTAGGCATTCTGGGAATTCAAGGTCAGGGCAGGGCGACCCTTTAGGACCTCCCAACGCCTGGGATTACATAGTAGAAGCTCAATAGCCATTAATCCATCATAGCCCAGGCTCTTAGGGACCACTCCTCTCAAATTGCTTCATGTCAAAACCCATCAATTCTAAAGCAAAAATTGAAGGGTGATATCAATCAGAAAGTAAATTGAGAAAGATGGGACAGGGAGGTGATGGATGAGGAAAAAGGACGAACCAGGAAACCATCTCAGCCACGTCAATGGAACATACAATGAAATTCAAACTGGAGTTCAGAAGGCAGCAAATGAGTACTATAGGAGATTTGAGAGGGGATCAGTGGAAAAAGTGTCTCAATGTGTAAAACATTTACAGAATTCCACTGTTACATGAGACAATATGTGATATATTTATTTTGATAAGAGCTATAAAGATAATTTGATTTACAAATGTTTTATTTTTAGGTGTTTAAATAATAAAGTTTATAGGCTACTTTAGTGTAGGTAGGTAGCAAGACATTTAAAATATATATATATTTTTAAGTCTCTTATGCTCATCGAGGCTACAATTAATTAGTAGTAATTACAGTTAATTTAATAGTGTAACAAATGTAAATATTGTTTTTAGTAAATATTGTGAAATATCATTACAATTTAAAATAATAGTTTCTATTTAAGTAGTCTATATTTTAAAATGTATATTTTTTTGTGATGGCAAAACTGAATGTTCAGCAAAAAAATGCAATTCATTAATTTATCATTATTATAATCATGCTGCATCTCCATATTTCTGTGGAGACTGATACTTTGTTCAGGATTCTTTAATGAATGGGAAGTTCAAAAGAACAGCATTTATTTAAAATAGTATTTTTATGACAATGTAAAAGTTTGTACTGTCCTTTTTGATTAGTTTGTGTCCTTGCTGAAAAAAAGTATTCATTTCTTTTAAAAATCTTACTGACTACAAACTTTCGAACCTTAGTATAAAAATACAAGTAAATATGTAAAAATGCTATGTATGTACTTTTCCAGGTGATAATATCTTTAGAATCTCTTTTGGTATTAGTATGTATGCTTTTACATTTTTGTACATGATGCAATATTTACATTTGTTCTCAGCAGGGGTAATTTACATTTATGCTTTACATTACATTTTATCCAAAGCAACTTACAGTGCATTCAGGCTATACATTTATTATCAGTATGTGTGTTCCCTGGGAATTGAACCCACAATCTTTTGCGCTGCTAACGCAATGCTCTACCACTGAGCCACAGGAACACAATAGAAGGTAATGTAGTACATGTGCTAATTTGCTAGTGTTTTAGGTTGGTACTTTACATGCAGGCTTGGGAGGGGTTGTGGAAAGAAGTAGGTTCAAAAACAGGTCAAGCATGGGGGGGATGGATTGCATGTGTTCTTTGAGAGCCACTGCGGTGATTCACAAGTTAAACCAAAAGACAAAGTCATTAGTTTCCATTTCTCTCCGTGTTGTTTGGAGTTTTAAAATGGGCTCCAGTTGTATTTATGTATATCACTAATATACACCTCCACCCACATGTTTACCCACACAGAGTTACTCTAGATGGGGTCCATTGTGGCCTGCTGGTGTTTGCTTTAGAGGTCCAGAGAGCATGAGAAAGTATGTTTCAGAGTGACTGTTGGAGCTTGGAGACATGGAGGCCATTTTGAGTCAAAAGTAACACCTTGCATAGAAATTGTGGGAGCTGGGACACAGACTCTCAGATTCGTTTAAAACCATAAAAATGTGATCATTTTGTGTTGGCCTCGAGACATTGGCTGTCTTAATGTGGATGTGAAATGGACAAAAAGTTCCATTCTGTTCCCAGAACTAAAAGAAGGTGTGGTTGTTATTGTTCCTCAGACTAAACACATTTCATACTTTAGTCTAGTCTTGACCAGCATTTCCTCCGTATTCTGACATCAAGACAAAACAGTCACTCCAAAGAGTATTATGATCTTTTGTGATTTTAGTGAAATATTTAGCCAGAAAATAGTGTCTAAACAGTACATTTCTACAAAATAAATGCCACTTGGTTGGATATTTTATGTAATGCAATGACATTCATACAGTTGTGTGGCCTAAATGTGTCCAGATATCTGAGGGTTACTGTAAGTCATGCAGCGTGTGCGGTCAGTGATATGCATCTACTGATTGTTGGTTTTCGTCGCTCTACAGGATTGACCTCCCTCCAACTCACAAGCCTCCTCCTCCATATACAAAGAGACCTCCTGCCATCCCACTGGCCTCTCGGGCCCCTCAGGTGGCCTCGTTCTCTCAGGTAAAACCTCACACTGCTCTGTTTACTCTGTGGGGGTCCCGGCTCTACAGTCTGATTTATTTTCCTTCTGTGGTACTTTATAATGGAGCTGCATTTGAAAGATGACCACTGGTATGTTCCTTATTATTTAAGGAGTGATTATATGCTCTCTTTTAGCTGACTTTTTCCAGAATATTTTTTCCCTTTTCTGGCTTGTGCACCCATCCAACACATTACCCTGTTGAAACAATTCACCAGCCTCAGGTGGTTTGCTGGTTTAAACTGGTCTGGATGGTCTCCCAACCAGACAAAAACATTGGTTAAGCTGGTCCAAACCAAGATGGTGTTGTGAAAAGTGGCCTTAACCTTCTTAAAAAAGCAAAACTGGTCTGTTGGTCTTCCAAAAACACTGGTTTTAATCAATTTAATGGGACTAGATTTACTAGAAGACAGTTTTAGCCTGGTTTAAGTGTTTTCAGTGTTTCAGCAGAGAACATTAAGAACTGTAAATTTGCCAATGTTTATTTGGTGTATTAACATAAATAAATATAGATCAATTAATAATCATGTCCCTGACCTCTATGTAAATTAAATATGGAATTTCCTTGCAATTGAAGCAATTCAATGTTTGTTTGTTTATTATATTTTTAGAATTTTAATTTGTTTTATTTGTATTAGTATTATTAGCAATTATTTTATTAAAGTTTTCATTTTTGTATTATTATTTATTATTTTTGCTTTATTGAAAGGCCAGTGAATGATTATTGTGGGGTTTTAAAGCAAATATTCATATCATGTAATTTATTTATGTAAAAAGTTAAATTTTCAATCGACAGCCCTGATTTAATTAAATTAAATATTTATATCTAATCACATTAAACAGCACATTTCATTGTGTAACAGCATTAGCACCAGGTGAGCTGCTAAAAATATTGTGCTATTTCTATGAGCATACTAATATATTGTATATCTGTTGTATCACTTTATAGGCTCGTCAGATGGAGAGGCGCTATGAATTGACTGAACGAGCACCGGGCAGAGTGGCTCGCAGAGACCTCCAGAGCCCCACTCACCATTCGCTGTCCTATAAGGAGTGGATATGTCATCAGAATGGGCCAGACCAAGTTTACATCAACCATAGAGAACACTATGTGTGACAGCACCCTCATGTCAACCGCAGCGCACTGCCAGCCCCAAAGTAAGAACTGTTTACGAGAATACTGGGAGAAAAAACTAAATCACCGCTCTACGGACACTGAACTATTACTGGTGTATATAATTACTGGTCTATATAATATACAATGAAAACCATGGCAGCATATATGTGTAATAGCTCTGGCTTGTTTAACATGTAAAGTGTAGTCCAATATAAAATAAATGACCTAGGCTGCCTATATTAGTCTCTTTGTTCACTCATTTCAAATGTAGTGATCAAACTAAGCGCGACTACAGCTAAAATGTCCAAGACTGTACAAAACGCCATTTTTCTGTAGGGATCTTGTTTTAATTGATAAAATCATATGTTGCATGCATTACACAAAGACTTTTTCCTCAAATGTTAAGTTTTTCATTGTAGACCAGTTGTCATTTTAGGTTTGACAAATTGAGATTTGATTTGTTGCTAGAGGTTGTTTGCCATAAGTTTTTTGTTTACACTGTGATGTACATAACACTTAAAAATAAAGGTTCTTTGTTGGCATCTGGATCCATGAAGAACCTTTAACATCCATGGAACCTTTGCATTGGAAAAAAAGTGCTTTATAGCATGAAAAATGTTCTTGACTCCAATAATAAAAAAATATATTTTATGAACTGTTTACTGAAAGGTTGTTTGGGGAACCCAAAATAATTATTCTATGGCATCACTAGGAAAACCCTCTTTTGGAACCTTTATTTTTAAGAATATAGATGTGAATTTGAATCATAAGGCACATGCTTATGTACTTTGTCATTGCCTACAGTATGTGTGTAGATACTGTTTTATGTACAATGTAAATATCTCAGCTCATAATCAGTGTACTTCACGATAAACTGTGAATAGAGGCTTTTTTCAATGTTTAAGCTCAATTAGATAATTTTTGCTCACTTTTTTCCATTCGATGTAGTGAAGCGTGAACTTTGAATCTCATAACCAAAGCAATCTTTGCATTACATCATACCGATAATCAAATAAAGTGATGTAACCAGTACATACGAGACTTGTTTTATTGTGTAGCACATTATCAAATGACGTCATTGTCCATCTTGGTTTGCAGCAAACTCACCTAAAATAAATAATCAGAGTTTATAAACCTAGATTAGACAGCACTGCTACTTCTCAAATCCACAAACAATCTTATTAGTCAGAGGTTTGAGAGTCAAATATAGGTTGTAAAACCTGATGAATGCTTAAAACGCTGCTCTATAGTCATCAAGACTGCTGGACTACTTTCCCCAGTCGATGATGGAAAATCTCAGACCGCAAAATGCTCTCTGGGAAGGCGCGAGAGACCGCGAATGGGGCGGCGGGAGTGCTAGTAAGAGCCTTTCGGCACAGACTTCTGTCTGCGTGTCAACTTATGACTTGTGTTGTAGGTAAACAAACCGGTTATCTGCTGGGAAAGACCATTAAACAGCAGGCTTTTAATGAGGTGGTGGCCACCAGGGAACAATCTATACTATTCTGGCCCCTTCATTCAGCGAAATGTCAGCCAGTGGACCCCCAAACACTCAATGAGAGCATTGTTTATTGCATCGGTTAGTCACCTTTCTGGAATGCATCCACCATCGCATTATAAAAATGTGTCAGTCCCACAGTAAAGCATAAAGTTGGACTCATCCAGGATTAATCCGTTTAGACTAATAAAGGTGCGTGTCTGAGTCCAAATCTATTACCGAGCATGTAATAATATAACAGCCTTCTCATCACTTAATACAAACCAGAGACAGCCATGCTTTGATATATGCACTCTTCTACCATTTCTTGACTGATCTTGTATATCCTTTCAAGTTTTGTCTCCTGATCTCTTGTTTGTGTGTCTGACCTGCGGTGGATCTGATATTTTACCACATTAAGAAGCCATCTGAGATTTGAGGTGTTGAGGTCTATAATTTCCACGTGAGAGATTTAGTATTTGTTCTGGATGAGCGAACGTTCTTTCGTTCCAGCAAAGGTCTCGGATTTGCGAGACTCTAGACACAATGTGGAATGTTGCATAAATATTTTTCCAATAGTATCTTCGGAGAACAAAACCTTTGGGGGCTTTATAATATGTAGATATTGAGCTCCTCTCTACTTTCCAGCAAGCATGAAATATTTTTGGTTAACTACAATGTAAAGTAATATCTTAAACAACCGTTCACACACAAATTTAAATTATGAGTTCATTTATTCACTGTCATCATGCCAGTCCATTGTTTATTACAGCAACGTCCAATTTGTGAACAGATCTTGTTTTCTTTTGTGTTTGATCATTACGAGTAATAGGTTCACAAAATTGGTCAGAATTTTTTTCTTGATTAATTGTTGAGTTCACATTTTCTGTCGGTTTCTCACACTAAGCTAACTGGCAGCTGACTTGGTATTAAGCCATGTAATCCACATTTATAATCATTTAATCATATAACCAAGTGCTTTAAGTGCTTCTCGACCTTTTTCACTCAGAGGTTAGCTTACCCCAGGTAAGATATCTCCTCCAGTAATCCTGCTATAATTTTGACGAACTGTTAATTTGTCTTTTATTTTTCAATAAACAGAAAAAATATAGTTATAAAGAAAAAAAAGATTTATTGATTGAATATATTTTTTAGCATCTTAAGTTATTTATATTTATAATTATGTTATTTGAATAAATCAATAATAATATAATTGTATGACATTTTATAACTTTGTCATACTGTGACTCCCTTTTTGAGAACCGCTGTTTTAATGTGCTTTTCTGCATTAAAGCATTAGTCTTTCATTTCAATTAATTTCATTTTTTTGAGTGAACTAATCCTTTAAACTATACAGACCACTTTAAGTTTACTGTGTATATAGAGAGTCTGCTTTACATTATCCTACTGATCCAGAATATCTCTGCAAATTCCAAAAACCAGCAGGGGATGCAGGAACATTTCTTAGTTGAAAAGTCATTTGTCACTTTAGATTAACACGGGCTATCTCTGGCGCAATGCTGAAATATAAAATAGGGCCATAAATTGTCTCTTAACACAGCAAAGTACATCCAGAAATTCTGTCCTGCAACTGTTATCAGGAGACTGGTTAACTTTATTAGAACTGGAACGATCTGTAATGTCCCAAACCCTGTCTGCATCTCTCCTTCTCTTGCATTCTGAATCCACCTTCAACACTGACACGTAATGGAGATGCAGTCAACGGCAGCCATATTGGACACCTGCCACGCTGTACGGCCATTAAACTATTAAGTCAGCTGGCCCCAGAGTGACCGTCTAGCACAGATTTACAACCCCACAGAAGACAAGGGAGAAGAGGAGAGGGGGGGGGGCAGTGGGGGATGTTTAGCATAGTCCAACATTACAGATTTATGACGATGAAGCAGGAGGAGCTGTGGGCCTCCTTCTCTTCTTCTCTTCTCTCCTTCAGAGCTGAAAGTCACCCTGTTGTCTTTAAGAGACAGAGCTGACGTAAGAAACAGGAATAGCTGAGGTAACTTCAGGTTAGGACTGGGATAATGTTCTTGACAGACAAACTGTCAGACAAAGAAACATCAAACTAGTATCACTACTGGTGTTAAAACTCTGTGGTAGTCTTCATATACTCAGGAAGAAAAAGCATAATTCAGAAAGGGGTCAAGTATGTGCTGGTTTTTCTTGCAATTTTGAGTTTCTGATTTTCTGACTTTTCTTTTCAGAATTGCTAGTCTCATAATTCTAAACCTATATAACAGGTCTGCATTGTGAGAAACAATGTCAGAAATGTGAGATATAAATGCAAAACTGCAAGAAAAAAGCATTAAAAACAAAATAAAAAGATGAAAAGAAAATCACAACATTTTTCGGCGAGAACAGTCTTCTATAGGAAAGTAAACTGTTTGTAAATGATGAAGCAATTTGGCTGACAGACCATTGTGTTTATGATTATGATGATAGGGCCTGCATTCAAATTATATAACAGATAACAAATATCAGTTTGCAATATAAAAAAGGCACAACAACCTGTTTTTTGTACCGGTAAAATAACTAGAAATAATGACACCGGCAAATGACACGCCCATGTTATAGCAGCATTAGCCAGTAGATGGCGACGTGTGCTGAATCATTCACTTATACAAACAACAGAGTAGTTCAAAAACAATTATTCATTCAGAGATGCACAGCGATTCATTCTGCTGTGGTTTTTCTAGGATCTAATTTCACGGAGCAAAACAGACATTAGCATGATCTTGCACAACACCGGAATGACAGCCCATGAAGCAAAGACTCCAGAGAGCCTTGATAATACAATGATAATGAAGTGAAGTGAAAGTGACCAAGTATGGTAACCCATACTCGGAATTTGTGCTCTGCAATTAACCCATCCAAAGTGCACACACACAGCAGTGAACACACACACACAGTGAACGCACACCCGGAGCAGTGGGCAGCTATTTATGCTGAAGTGCCCGGGGAGTAGTTGAGGTTCGGTGCCTTGCTCAAGGGCACCTCAGTTATGGTATTGAAGGTGGAGAGAGCGCTGTACATTCACTCCCCCACCTACAATTCCTTCTGGCCAGAGACTCGACCTCACGACCTTTGGATTACGAGTCCGAATCTCTAACCATTAGGCCACGACCCCCCCTCTTAATGGATGACTTTCATTACTTTATATTTCATTGTACGTTATACTTCATTGATTCAGTATGATAAAGACTTCATCAATCACATCTACATTGGGACCATTTCAGTGCACAGTGAACTAACATTCCTCTTACTGACTCATATTTTAGTTGTCTAATAAGATATCAGATGAAGATAGATGAAAAGATATGCGGAGCCATTCATTCACTCATTGATTTGTGTCAGCATATGGGACACTGAGGTTCATCATAACTTCCTAAAGAGATCATAAAGAGGAGCCAGACAGCTGCAGCAGAACTTAAAATCATCCATTTATCTCACATCTAGATGAAAAACAGCTGTATATAAAGCCTGTCACCAGTAAGTGCCTGTTGTCTTTTGGCAATAAAAATGCATAACGGAGAGACACAATAATTTTGCTTATGGCTGAGTGTGTTATTAATATTAAAGTAAAAAGTGGTTCTCAGCTGCTGGGCTGTGAGTCACATAGTGAGGAAATGACTTGTATGAACCGGTTCTTGAGTCAATGTAAATGTTTCATCAAACAGACTTATTCTCACTCAGTCTTTGCTCTTGACCACTTGTCTATGACATTTGGCTCTAGTGTTCAAGTAGGTGTAAAGACCGCAAGTGTGGGTAGAACCTTTGATTCCCTGATACTGATAGGACACACTAAATCATAGTGTGCTAAAAAGTTATTAGAGAGCTTTATTGCACTTTTATAATTTTTATAAATGTCTGTTCAGTAGTCTCTATATAACAGATGACACTACTGTATTTAATTGTGGTGTTTTAAATTAGGCCTAATTAGGTTTCACTGTCATTCACAAATCATCTCCTGTGGCCTCTTGGCAAATTAAAGTGAAGTGAAGATGCACACTTCAGAATCTCACCAGAAGTAGTGGGTCATATGGAAGCTTTTTTTTTCTGAATACGTTGTATTTGGGCATACTACTCTTTTCAGATACTGGCTTTCGCCCACTATAGAGTAGGGAAGTATGCAATTTCAGATGCAGCCATAGTGTGAATTTAGTGCGCATTAAGGACATTGACCTTTTGCATTTTCAGACCTGGGACAGTCTTGAAACTTGCCTCCTGTGGCATACATGTGTAGTCAAGTGTCTCATTCAGATCCCTCACTGAGTTCAAAACTAAATCTCTCACTATTTACTAAGGTCCTCTTGACTGTGTGTAATTAAAGATATCGATTTGTAACATGATACATGATGGTGATATACAGTTTAACACATTGACGTCTAGCTGCAAGGTTGAAACATTTTACTTATTTTTAAACAGACCAAATAAGTAGATATTCATGTGGTGCAAATACAACCAGGATCATTTGAATGACAGCATCAAACTAGAAAATAGTATTATACGAATAGAAAAGCACCATGTAATATCTGTGGAAAAACCTGAAGCAAAATCACTGCAGTGACTCTGCTGTATACGAATCAATACAAAATGCTGTTCTTTACAATATAACATTGCGCTATGTCTTTCTTATCCAGACACCCTTGTGATTTCTCTGCTGTTAAACCAGGCTATGTCAGGCACTGCCCTTATTGGATTGAAACTGTGAGACTGTTTCACCCAACTTCTCTTCCTTTCTAATCATTATTTATGAGGTTTATCTCAGTTCCGTTCTGGCCGTTAGAAGAGAGAGGCTTTCTTTTCTTCTTTTTTTTTTTACAGGAGCCCAAAAATAGCATACATTTTTCTTTGTTAGTGAATGTTGAGGCAACTCAGGCTCGGACAACTGAAATTGTGGAGGATACATCTGGTGTTATAAAAGAGAGTATGTGTATGCAAGTGTTTTGTTAACACCGGATGGATCAAGGTGCCCTACGGTGGGGGATGGTCACGTGAACAATTGATTCTGCTCAATATCTGAATACGTCACCCCCCTCTCCCTCTCTCTCTCTCTCGCTCAATTGTCCTGCTATTTCTCCATTTGTCCATCCATTCCCTGAAGATTGCCACTGCACAAGCCTCTCCAGTTGTTTTTCTCTGACTATTTTCACAGCTTCCTCAGCAATCTGTGATTTGACCTTCTGTGCAATTATGTCAAACCACCTAATGGACATCTTGAAGAAAAGATAGTTCAATAAACTCACAAGAGCAGAAATGCGACAACTGCTTCATACAGCCTCAGTATGATTGAGACATTAGTGAACCTACTGTATCCCTGCTGATAGCAACATAATCTCAACACTATTCGGCCTGTAGTATTCTGCAAGGACAGCTGGAATAGTTTGAGACATTCCAGGTTTACAGTGCCTCCCCTTCTCCCGACCATTCCTCCGGTCCGGATACCCAACCATAGCCATCTAGACTCACTCCTTGAATAATGTCCTTCTCTCAGGAACAAAGAGATTCTCTCTCCGTCTGTCCCAGTGATTATCGGGAGCCATTGTGTCATTTCGGCTCAGTGAATAAGATCATTCAAGCGGCTTTCACAAAGCCAAAAGGACTGCGAGAAAGAGTTGAACTCCTAATTGAAATGGTTCTATAAAATTACAAGTCAAGGAGGTCAGTAGTATGAAAACCTCTATTTGTGTTACACATCCCCATCTAAGTTAGATGGGCGCATGCTGTAAATGTACAAGAGCTCTCAGCAAAGAGCGCACATCAATATAGAGAGAAAAAAACATTGGAGTGTATGATCAATGAACAGGCGTTTGTAGCGGAGCAAGGATCCATTTATACAATCAATAATATTAAACAAGCAATAAATGATTGTTCTTCTTATGAAGTGAATTAGTTATGGCATTCATGTCATTCCAGCCATTGTGGTAGAAATGTGTCCAATTCTGACTTTTCTGACCTCTAAAAAGACATTTCTGTGACTCACCTTGCAATGATCTCTCCATGACGCAGTTCTTGCTGTGAAAGCACTTTCTCTAAAACTCAATTACAGCATCTTTGCTAGACAGCCTCGTGTATGAATAGTGAGAATGACCAGCACTCAAATGTAGTGCACTACTTCAACTTCTTTCCCATAATGCAGCTGGGCAAATCCTGCTTTGAGATCATGTTCTATCAATTGAGAAAACACGGATAAGTGTTCTTTAATGGGCTCAAGGTGTCCGTGTCTGATTCAGCTGAAATATTGTGTTGTTTGTGTCTGATGGCTAATGATGAATTGCATGACGAATCGATTCTTCATTTCATGTCACTTTAAGGCATTTTGAGTTATTATCTGTTTAGTTATTTATTTCATTTCATTGCAGATGTTTCTGGTCAAGTGCGAGAAGTAGAGCTCATTCATGCTGACGCACTCGAGATATTATTTCCTCCGCCGCTTTCATACAACCACAATCCCAAAATGTGTTGGCAGAACCATCTGTGAGGATGTCATCATGGACAAAATTACAGCTTATATCCTTCTTATTTCTTTGCTTTATGGTCAGGGGTTTGAAAAGAAAACGATCCTGTTTGTGAAGAGTGAAAATTTACATTTTGGGGGCAATTTTAAATCTTAACTCACATCATCTACAACTTTGTGTGGAAACATTGCTTGTCAAAAGATTATAATAAATTATAAACTTTAGTTTTGTGTTTTCCCAATTGTTCCATATATTATTTATCTCTTTACTACGCCAAAAGTGTATTTATGCATTCAGGATCAGTAGAAGAAGAGTAAAAAAATGTAATAAAAACAGCAATACACTGACATATGGCTCTACAAGAAGGACGGCTTGATGATGTCAGAAAGTTTCGAGGGAGTCTGTTGATCATATTGCACAACGAACATCTGTTTATTTTAATATGCCAATAAGGTGATCTGGTTGCAGATTATTATTATTTTTATTATGGTCAGGTCATTATATTACATCTTTTTCCAATTAAAAGGGTGTTTTGGAGTTCATGGAGTCTTTGAGTTATTAATTATAGTTGCATCATTTCTGGATTTTATTGAAAAATAAGAGCCAAATTAATTATTTACGGTCTTATGCTTAAAAAAACAGTTATATATGTAGTAGATAGACAATTCAGCCGTGGCCCAATGAGACAGGGCATTTAATAAATTTGAATAGCTTAATAAAGTGAACCTTCTAAAATGTAATTTTTCCTCATATCCTCATTTAGAGATTTCTCACTACTGCCATATAACAAACAGTGACACACAGGGGCAGTTTATAGTTGAAGTAAGCATGAGGTAGGTTATTTAAAACAGCAATGAATACAAAATGTTCCTCTGAGTGCCACTGTTCTTGTCAGTGAAGTATTTGCTATTTTTCCTTGCATCCCTGAGTGTTCCTGCAGTGCGCATGAAACTGTCTTCCCGTAGTGTGTTTTTTCCATGCTTTCTAAACAGTTTCCTCCATAAATTTTGAAGCAATGTCATTTTATGGATGGTACAGATACTCTCTTAAAAGCTTGTGAAGACAATTACCAGATTTTGTTTATCACCGTTCTGCCGTGGAAGTATTTGCACATCAAAAGGCATCTTATATTTGTTTCTTGATCTACAGTTTCTGCTCTGCATTAGAATGTCATCTGCAAACAGCATGTCACTGAATGTTTTGAAATTGCCGTTCCTATGACTCTTCTCGAAGGAGTTTGCATCCTTAGCAGCTGCTTATTTCCCACAAAAGAAGCATTTCTGTGCAAGGCCGAAAATATATGATGTGATGTTTTTTATGTTGTCAAATAGGCTACAAAAAAGGTAAATAACATTGAAAACGTGTTTACTGGGGGTCATGTTGCACAAAAGACGTACAAAGTCAGGGAAGCAAAACGTGACTTGTTTTAACACGACTTATAAATTAGTTTTGAATTGCTCTGTAACGTGAAACATTAGGTATTAAATATTAAAACACAAATTCTAAGCACAATCCCACTGGGAACTGTAATTTTCATTTCTGCAACATGCTGTCCTGACCCAGAACTTTGATTGTATGGTCTCATTGTACCCTCTAGTGGACAAAAACACACTAGCAACTGTCACTAGGTTTAAATCTTTCTATGAAAATCAGTAGAAAAAAAAGCCTTGTCAGGCAAAATGAACCAATAATGATAAATATTACACAGCTGTTTGACAGTTTGAGTTAAATGAATACATCAGACATACACCTGGACTTCTCTTGACTGAAGTGTGCTTCAAGAAGAAGCCTGTTGTTTAATTATTTTCAGAAGACCTATTGAAGACTCTTCTAGCACCGTAAGAAATGTACTGTAAAACACAACGCTCCTTTATAACCCCAAACCCCCGAACCCTGCTGAACTCACAGGGCTACAGCTGCAGTGTAAGACTTTGTTTGTTCAGTGTACTCCACATTTCTGCTCCTCACCCCCATCTCTCTCTCTCTCTCTCTCTCTCTCCCTCTCCCTCCCATTCATTTAGTCTTCTGTTTATGTTTTGCTGTGGGGGCAGGGAAAGGTGCTGGGGCTGGGGCTGGGTCTGGTGAAGGTTTGGCCAGTGAAATCACAAGATCAACTCTAGAAAAGATAAGTGGAGAACATATGATACGTTTAAGAAAGTAAACCATGGTTGTTTTCGTTAATTGAAGTCAAACGAATGTGGTTTGATTATCATTTGTGTCTTTGCAGGCAGAAATTAAACATTTAAAGGAATAGTTCACCCAAAAATAGCTGAAAATTGACTGATTCTGGTCATCCAAAATGAGTTAGTTTCTTCATTTGAACAAATTTGGAGAAATGTAGTCACCAACACATCCTCTGCAGTGAATGGGTACCACTATAATGAGAGTCCAAGTAAGCTATACGACAGTCCGTTTCCAATTAGCATCTTGTGTAATGAATAGCTGTGTGATTGTAATAAACAAATCCATCATTATGATGTTTTTAGCTTCAAAACTGTTGCTTCCAGCTAAAGTATGAGTCTACTATTTATAATATTGCTTTCTCCAGTGAAAGTAATGTCTTCCTAATCAGGAGAGAAATATGCACAGTTCAAACACCGTTTACTAGTGAAAACAGTCCAAAACAGTTTTAGTCAAAAATTATTTTGATGTCCAACAGCGGTAGACTTTTTCACCGGAGCAAGTGTTTTTATAGATTATACAATATTTTGACCAAAAATGACAGTTTAAATTAAAACACCTTGGATTTGTTTATTACAAGCATGTAGCTTTTCGCTTCACAGGACATTAATTGATGGACTGGAGTCATGTGGATTATTGTAATGTTTTTATCAGCTGTTTGGACTCTCATTCTGACGGCACCCATTCACTGCAGAGGATCCATTGGTGAGGAAGTCATGTAATGCAACATTTTTCCAAATCTTTTCTGATGAGAAAACAGATTCATCTACACCTTGGATGGCCTGAGAATGGGTACATTTTCAGCTATTTGTCATTTTTGGGTGAACTATTCCTATAAGATATAGCCTTGAATATTTTTTCCTGGCTCACTTTGAATGTTTTTCATTATGGCTCATGTCAGAATGATGAAGACTTACATGTCGGTGCCTTTTTCTACAAGTTTTTGGATTGCTTTGACAATCTTGTCGATCCTTTCCTGTCAAAAAAATAAAAATAAATAAGTGCTACATCTGAAATAGCCTATGGTTATATGTGCATCAAGTAGTGAGATCTGATAATAAGTGTATTTCTGGTTAGGAAAATGAGGAGGAGGAGCCATTTCTAAACACTTTTTTGACCAATGCATATAGCCCTAATTTATATATATATTGGCCTGTGTGTAAAGTCCAAATGAGGCACACACTTACCTGTTGAAGTCTGTAAAACAGTGGCAGAGAGAAGGTACATATCACACCTGTTCAAAGATGATGAATTACTGAACATTAATATCATGTATCATCACGACAAAGCAGTAATACTTGATAAAGTATGATCCACATCACTCTGACTCTGTTTAGTTACTGACATTGGGTCAAAAATAATGTCAGCTGTGATTTGTGATGAATCTTAACAAATTTCAACAGGATATCCTTACCGGTCATCAACAGCGTGAGACCATTGGCTTGGACCCCCACATAGGTCAACAAATACAGGAACACAACAAACTACACAAACAAATAAAATACAATTATTAAGATAAAAGCAATATATCTGGTTTTAAATCATTTTACTTTCGATTTTTTTATCTTATTTACATTTAGATGCTTTTATCCAATAGTTATTAAACAGATGAGTGTACTCATCTGTTGAAGCTTGCAAATGGATGCTTTTATCCAAAGACATCATCAGTGCATTGAAGGTAGCCTATATATTTTTATCGGTATTTGTGTTTTCTAGGAATTTGAATCTATTGCTAGCACCCTGCTGTATCAGGAACATGTTCGTATAATAACAAAGGTAATTTTTATTTTCCAAATACAAAAGTCTTTACTTTCACTCATGCTTATTCTCACATAACCTTTGCCTTTGGAAATGAAAGCACATGGTGATAGTTCATATCAGAACTAATTATGTTAAGTGAGTAGTATCCCCTGATGTGGTGAAAGTAGGCCATAAATTGCAGTAAAAGCATGAAAACAGTAGCTGAGGTGAGATATTTAAGACGCGTGCGAGACCTTCACTGAGTCCATGATGCTATCGATGAAGAACAGCCTCTTCATCTCGGTGACAGCCGTAGCAATCAGCAGAACGCTTTGTTCCGCTATACGAACTGTGTCCTCATCTGTCAGCGTACGGTCCTCATCCAAATATGACCTTTTTAATAAAGAAAAGTGGGCCAGCTGAGAAAGATTACACGTATTAATCCAGACTTATTTGAGTTGCTTTTCCCTCCATCGAGCTCCTGCCGATGGATATTTGTTTTAAATCTGTTATGCTCATCTGTTGAAGGTCTGTAACTTTCTAAACTATATCACACAAACAAGTGTTGTTGTTTTCATAGCACACCACACTTGCACTTGTTTCCTTGTTGAATGAATGAGTGATTTTAAAACTAATTGACGCAAACACTGACAAGATTTCTGCTACTTCACCATCTGCTTCAGGAGGTACTGTAAACAGCAGAATTAGTTGCACCTTTAGGGTAAAATCTGTGTAAAAATGTGTTGTTTGTTTTCCAGTATATACTCACTGAAAAGGATGAGATCCATCACTGAGGCGGACAAGCATCATAGCTTTGTAAAGCAAGCGTACAGGGAGAGTGAAGGCCATGATGCTTAAACCGAGGTTGGAAAGGATCGTGAAGGCACTGAGCTGGAACAAACTAGCCAAACCCACAACCAAACCTGTAAACACCAGCCCGGTGGTCCCCACCTCTCGCCAGTATATCAGATCCAACACTAGAGAGGAAGAAAAATGAATGCATGAAATGTCAGGGAAATAAACATATAAAGAGGCAGAGTGATGGAAAGAGTGAGGGAGAAATGCAATGGCCATGCAGTACTGCTTTGAAGTCGGTCTTCAAGGGGGATGCGGGGGGGGGGGGGATGTGTGGTGGAGTATTTGGGTGGTCAGATATGATGTTTGCACACTGTGTCTGGTCATTTTTTTGTGGCAAAACAGACTATCAAATTACAACTCGCAGTTTTTAATCCAATCTTTCAGTTAATATACAAACTTAAGTAGAATTAAGTAAATTTACATATAAATATTGTTTCAAATGTCATCCTATTGTCTAAGCACTATGTTATGAAAATGACACATTAATTATTGAAAAAACATTGATTTTCCTTTGTCCCTTAATTTCATGTCGACCCTTGTCAAACAAAGAAGACAATAAGTATGTTTCTCTTAGAAAAGGATGAATTCAAAAATTCTCAAATGCACAGAAGTGTGCATTTGAAGTTAAAGCTGTCAAGGACTTGAAATTTAGTTTTAATAAAAGTAATAAAGCTGCCAGAGGTTTTCATTTAGCATGGATTATAATTACAAGCAATAAGACGTGTGATCATCAAGGCTGACTCTGCCAGAAACACTTGATGAAACCACATAAGTGTCCAACAAAGCTTAGTCACGTTATACACCACAGGCCAAACATGTCACGTCCGCACATGAACTACTAATCTGTACTAAAAGTGAATCCAAAGAATTTGCACATGGTTTTGTACAACTGCTGTAATTTAGTGCAAATGTTACATCTCTGAGACAAACATATGACATAAATGGACAAGAAGCCTTCATGTCAGAGAGTGCACGGACACAAACACAGTGGAACAGCTAATGGCAGTGTGCATTTACACGCCCCTTCCCCTGTGAAGCCAGTAGACCCCAACAGCTGTTGATTCTGATTATCCTCCAAACGCAGGTGCAAATCTGTGCTGTGGCGCACACTGGTGCAAAGCTGAACAAGCCTTTATCAGATCAATCCAAACCCTCTGAAATGTTCCACGTGGCCTTCACTCCTGCTAAAGCACTTTATTGCAGCCTAACATGGCCGGGTCAGATTGAATCTCTCCGGGGAGACGTCTGCCAGCTCTGCCAAAATAAGACTGAGCGAAGATCTCACCTCGTTTGTTCAGACTTCAATGCCTGATCCTTCTTTGCCACAAAATCCTAGAGTCATGCATCGGTCGGATCCTGAAGGCAGTCCATCCATCAGATTCCCATCGGCCTGCCAAGCTCCCATTGGGAAGTCCTGTGTGATGTGCTGACCAGTCAGCAGTATTACTATACCTCTAGTGTACACCACTCAACTTCAATCTGATCTCCTTCAATCTGACCCCTTTCCCAACACACTCAGTTTCTGCCAACCTGCTATTCACGTACCAGCACATTACACATGTAAACAATATAGCCCAGGAGAGCTCGATCCAAGCGCAGTGGAAGACTCTTACCTTTGCCGGCCATTTCTGCTGCTTCCACACCAAACCCCCTCTCCCCCCAACGCTCCACGAACCCTCTGGGCTTTTTTTGGCCATCCTAGCGTTGTCAGCGGGAAGGGGTTGGCCTGACCTAATAATACCTCAACTACTTGGACACCCCATCTTTATAGACACACACACACACACACACACACACACAGCTATCCTCCCTCATGGCCCGTTCAGAGCTTAAGGAACCTGAGACGTCAGCATGTATCTGTGTGTAGTCAAGTCTTCGTCTCGAGGGAGATGGCTAACCTTAGATGCAAGCAAATTACTCAGACATTCCTCAAAGGATTTTCACATGTTGTGAAAAGTGCTGGCCTTTAACACCCGGCTGCAGGTGTATGTGTGTGTGTGTGTGTGTGTGTACTGGTATTCACTACATTATGGGGACCAAATGTGTCCTCAAGTATAGTAATACCAACACATTTTGACCTTGTTGATGAAAAGACTAGAAAAAATGTAAATGTTTTTAAAAATCTAAACTTAATTGTAATTGAAATTAACTATTTTATTTTTGTAATCTTGATAATAATACCATTGTTATTATTTTTTTATTTAATTTGTATTTATTATTTCAGGCTGCTTGGCCCATGCAGACGAGTCAGTACTACAAGAATCTGATGTAATGATAATTCTGCCATCAAACACATTTATTTAGTTATTTGTTTGCGTCATTCCACGGACTCACAAAAAGAGTTAAAAAGACAAAAATAGCCTGTTATGTAATAATATTTATGAATGCATTTTTGATTTACATAATACACTAATCGGTCTGAATCAACCTTTGTTAGAGTCTCCTAATTCATATTTGAATATGCCATTCGTGAATTCTGCTCAAGGCGAACCATGTTCTTTATATGAATCACTGAATCTGCCTCATAACATTTTTAAACAGAGTGTACTCTGTGCCTTCTCTCTTGGCCTTTCTCTCTTACTGGGCTGCTGTGAAAATCTGTTATGCACATTCATCTGTGCATGTTAGGTAATCCAAAATGATCAAATGTTCAGCAGAGATGATTAACAGAGGGAGTTCAAGAGGAGAAACCGAGGGAGGGAGAGAGAGAGAGAGAGGCCTTGAACATGTGAAAGAGAGAGAGCCACTGCAAAAGGATTGCATGTTGGTGTGTACAACAAGAGGGAGGACACTGCAAGATGATTGGTGCACAGAAATAGCTCAGCCAATCAGAGCGATGACAGGAAAATAACGGGCTCAGACAGAGAGAAAGCTTAGAGAGAGGGAATATCACTGACATATAGAGGAGGAAGGCAACAAAAGTGGATCAAACTGGAAAGAGCCACTATGACTACAGATAGATTAGATCTCGGTGAGATGTCTAGCAATGAGTAGAGAGACAGAAGGGAAAATCAACCGTTCTACATCAGATCACTCGAGGATGCTTCAAGGTGCAGAATCAGCCTCTTGGGAGATAATGCTGTGAAGGCCCTGAGCAGCAAGGCTCAGCCGAATCAAAGCCAGCGAGCTACAGCACAGGGTGGAGGCACTGAACGGATTTGAACAAGTGAAGAAAAAAAACATCATGAGGACATCTAGGAAAGGAAGCGTGGAAATGCCTGCTTTTGTAAGGCAGCTGGTGAAGGAGACCGAGAAAAGGGTCACCTCCTTTTTTAAAGGGGGACGAGGGGGAGGCGCAGGGGAGCTGTCTGAAGGCGTAGAGGGAGGAGAGGAGGAAGGGGTCATCCCTAGCCCCTACTTGGATCGACCGGTTCTGGATAAGCACATGCAAGAGGGCTGTGCCTCCTGGGGACTTACCTATGCCCTGGCCAGCATGCAGGGTTGGAGGGCCCACATGGAAGATTTCCACAACTGCTTCCCTCAGCTAGGAGGGGAATTGGCCCACTGGGGGTTCTTCGCTGTGTTTGATGGACACGCAGGGAGCGCGGTGGCCCATCACTGCTCCAGAAACCTGCTGGACCACATCCTGGGCACAGGTGAGCAGCAAGCTGTCCTACAAACAGCAGGACCTCTTGCATCTTTTTGGCTTTTACTCAGTGTTGGGAAGGTTACTTTGGAAATGTAAAAGGTCACAGATTACAAGTTAACCTATTTAAAATGTAATTAATAGTGCAACTATTTCAATTACTGTAAATAATGTAACTGATTACATTGGATTTATTTTCTAAAAAATATGTTTTATTTTAATATTAATCATTTTGAAACCTTTAAAGCAGGCAGGGTTAAACTTACAGTAGTACTCAACACTGATTACAGTCAGACCTCCCAAAATCCTTCCTCACTTGAATTAAGATTATAATTTAACTTTAAAGTGTAACCATCACAAAATCAGACTTTAGCACCTTTTTACTTTGAGATCGTTCTAAGGTTAACAAGATGTAGTTTAATAGCTGCTATGATACAGTTTTTGAAATCAAATCTTTGCATAGCTACGACAGGAAATACTGCCATCTAACAATGCCTTGGAAAACACTGTAAATCTAAAAAAATAAAGCATATCCATAAACCCAAATAAGAAATAAAACAGTTATCAAATAAGCATGTGTTCTATTCTGTGTCCTAAACTCCTGAAACATTGGTGTCAATGCAATTTGGGAAAGAAATCAATCAAATCTCTAAATATTCAGATGTAACCACCATTGTAATCGTTAACATTTTCATAAGTAGCTGTAATTTAATTACACATTTTCTCTCAGTTACTGTAACAGAGTACGGTTACATTTATTTTGTAATTCAATTACGTAATTGTATTACATGTTACAATAGAACATTGTTCCCCAACACTCACCAAAAGGCCTTGTTGGTTATTTAGTGACACAAGCTATTCCCTCTCAGGAAAGATCCGAGCAGATGAGGATGTAGTAAGGGTTACTGAGGGCATCAAGGAGGGCTTCTTTCTCATGGACAAGCACCTTCATGCCATGGCCTGCCGTGAGGGCTGGGAACGCGGAGGGACGACTGTCATTTCAACCGCTATCACTCCACACCACATCTACTTTGTGAACTGCGGAGACTCTCGGGCGGTCTTGTGCCGTGCGGGACGGGTGGCCTTCTCGACAGAAGACCACAAGCCCTTCAGCCCCGGGGAGAGGGAGAGGATAGAGAATGCTGGAGGAACGGTGACTTTGCAGCGCGTGAACGGCTCGCTGGCAGTCTCCCGAGCGCTGGGGGACTTCAGTTACAAGACAGCCGAGTGGCGGCCGGTCACGGAACAGATGGTATCACCAGAGCCGGAAGTGTCTGCTGTGGAGCGTTCACCAGCAGATGAGTTTCTGGTTCTGGCCTGCGATGGTGTGTGGGACACAGTCACTAATGAAGAGCTCTGTGCCTTCATACACAGCCGACTGCGTGTCTGCACAGACCTGAGAGAAGTCTGCTCCCAGGTCATCGACCTTTGCCTCTATAAGGTTAGTAAGAACAGAAGATTTGTTCAATTTCTCCTTAAACCCCTGCAAATCTCTTTTCTCAGTGCAGTTTTGGAACATTTCTGAATGTCCTCTGAGTTCCAGAGTACTAGTGACTGACAGCCCCATTCACTACTGCTGCTAGATAGCAACTTACAGACAAGATACTGCCAACTTCACTGCTTTATTCAAGTTATGCTGGGTCACTTTAAGCTTTATTTATTAAAAAAGATTTAAGTATATTTTCATACATTTTAGCTGCTTATACAGTTGTGATCAGAATTATTGGCACCCTTGGTAAATATGATTAAAGAAGGCTCTGAAAATAAACCTGCATTATTAATCATTTTTCTCTTTTATTTAAAAATAACACAAAACTCTAACCTTTCATTGAACTAAAACAACTGAAAATGGGGGGAAATCTCATTATGAAATAAATGTTTTTTTTCTCAAATACATGTTGGACACAATTATTGGTACCCCTAGAAATTATTATGAGTAAAATATCTCTGAGGTATATTCCCATTCATATTTATGTTGAGCACTCCAGGGTGATTATGAACATGAAATTATCCAGCCATGGCTTCCTGTTTCACAGAAATATAAATAGGAGGGAAAACAAATTGACTTAATCATCCATCACAATGAGAAAAAACAAAGAATATATTTCTGATGTGCAGTAAAATATAATTGAGCTTCATAAATTAGTGAAGTGGCTTTAAGAAAAGAGCTAGAGCAGTGAAAATTCCCATTTCCACCATCAGGGCAATAATTAAGAATGTCCAATCAAGATAAAAGTTTATGAATCTGCCTGGAAGAGGAAATGTGTCTATATCGTCCTAATGCACGGTGAGGAGGAGAATTTGAATGGCCAAAGACTCTTCAAGGACCACAGCTAGAGAATTGTAGAGAAAGGTTGAGTTTTGGGGTCAGAAAACCTTAAAAAAAATCAAACATCTACATCACTACTTGTTGTTTGGGAGGGTTTCAAAAAAATTCTCCTCACTTATCCAAAAACAATCTCCCGTATATTCAGGGCTTCTATGGTCAGATGAAACAAAAAAAATAGTTTTTTAGCAGTGTAACACTCAAGATGGGTTTTGTGAACACAGGGATAAAAAGTACCCCATGTGTACAATGAAATATACTGCTTTATTTGTGATGTTGTGGGCCTATATTTCTGCTGGAGATCCTGGACATCTTGTTTAGACACATCATGGATTCTATCAAATACCAACAGATAAAAAAATCAACAAGTGACTGACTCTGTTAGAAATCTTATAATAGGCCATGTTTGGACAATAATCCAAACACAATCCTCAAAAACAACACAAAAATGGGTCACAGAGCACAAAACCAAGCTTCTGCTATGACCATTCCAGTCCTCTGACCTGAACCCTGTAGAACATGAGCGAGGTGGACTGAAGAGAAGAAGCACCGTCATGGAGCTGTGAATCTGAAGGGTCTGGGGTGATTCTGGATGAAGGGATGTTCTCTGATCTCTTGTCAGGTGTTTTCTAACCTCATCAGGCATTACAGGAGAACATTTAGAGCTGTTAAATGGGCAAATGAAGGTTTCAAAAAGTATTGAATAAAAGGGTGCCGTTAACTGTGGCCAATGTGTATTAGAGAAAAACATTTATTTAATAATTATATTTCCTCCCATTTTAAATTCTTACTCTCCAATGAAAGGTTATATTTTGTGAATTATTTTAATAAAAGATCAAAAGGATTAACAATGCAGATTATTTTTTACAGCCTTCTTTGATCATATTTACCAAGGGTGCCAATAATTCTGACCACGACTGTATGGCACCATATTTTTGACCATACAGTCAAACCAAAAATTATTCAGACACCAGATAAAATGTTAGATTTTTTTTTTACTAGTGGGTGCATAACACTATAGTTCATTTATGTAAGTGTTTTTTATTTAATTGCTAATGCAAACTTTTTACACCCCAGGCTGAACAAAATTAAGCATTGCTTGGTAATTGGTTGACCTAAATTGGTATTATCTAATTGTGTGCTTAAATTTAACAGCTGAATAATTACTGATTGATTGTAAACCATTACATACCTTTTCTATCAAAGTTATCTGACATTATCAAGATTAATTTGTTCTGAAACAGTTTAACTCTGAGTTTTTGTCATATTGTTTTACCATTTTCTAAACTATGGAAAATAGACTGTGATAATGTGAGAAATGTTGAAGTTTTGGTTCGACTCAATATAGGACTTATCAAAGTAAGTTTGGATTATTAAATACTTTCAAATGAAGTTTCCTATGCTCACCAAAGCAGCATGTATTTGATGAAAAATACAGTAATATTGTAAAATATTATTAAAATTTGAAATAACTTTTCTATTTAATTATATTTAAAAATGTATGTGTCACATGCGTCTTCTGAAATCAAATATAATGTATTTATGTTGACAAAAATAGATTTAAAATGTAAAATACTTAAATATGGACTGTCTTGGCTATGGCATCCAAAGCTGACTTCAGCCAGACTGTTACATTACGTAAGAGAAATACAGAATGGCCTTTAGGCTGCAGAAAAGGATGTGCTGACCTGAAAATGTCAACATCTTTCTCTCTGCAGTAAGCCAGATCTCTGCTCTGTCAGGACTGCACTTTCGACCACCATGCATCTCAAAGTGAGGCTGTATTCAGCCACTAAGCTGCTACGGGATAAACTACTTTTAGCCTCGGTGTGAGGAGATTACAGCATTCTGCCTAGCATTGTGCCATGTTGGGATAGACAACCAACAACATCCCTTAGAAATGAAGGATAAGGTCAGCATTAGCGTCACCAATTCCAATCTACTTAATCATCAACGTGAGGTAGTTGTCCTTAGAACAAAAGCCCCAAGACTGGCTGATAGCATCACGCTAGTGCCTGCCTATCTAAAGAAACATCAGAGAAAAAACTACACTGCCGAGTTTAGCGATTAAATCATTAAGCAGACAGGTAATTTGCACATCTAACTTTCCCTTCGTTTTTTTTCTTTTGTCTCGTCTCCATGTATTTCTAACAGGGGAGCCTTGATAACATCAGCATCATTCTAGTTTGTTTTCCTGGCGCCCCCCAGCTGTCACCTGATGCACTGCACCAGGAGGCTGAGCTGGAGGACTTTCTGGAGTGCAAAGTAGCTGGTAAACCATCTGAGTAAATTGAGCTTCTTTTGATGTTGCTCTTTAGGTTTACATGACTTGCGTCAAAGATTGCAAACCTTTCAAACCATGGAGTCCTATAATGGTTAAAGTAAATGGTCCTCTAGCGGCCTGCTTGAAGAATTAAATAATTGTCACCCGTGCTTCTTTGACAGAGATATTTGAGGAGCTGAGCTCAAGAGGTGATGAGCCTGATCTGCTGTCAGTTCTGACAGTATTGGCTTCCACAGTGATTCCTGGGCTTCCACCAGGGGGCGGCCTTCAGAGCAAGTGAGTACATGTTGAATATGTCTGTTTTTACTCCTGCTCAAAATAGCAGTCAGCAATAATGTGAGAGAGGTAAGAAAACCTGTCACAGACTGTGACATTTTTAGGCACAGCTGTTGCATGAAATAGATCAATCACAGTCCCAGTGCTTTAAAGCGGTTCATAACGATATTACATTTCATTAGCATTTTTATTCATTTTTCGGCCATTTTATGTTATTGATGTTGTTAAAATGCATTTATTATAATTTATATTGATTGATATTGAATATATGTTTATGTATTGCTCTATATTTAATATAATAATTTAAGCATTTATAATATTAATAATACTTTTAACAATAATAAAAGTGATAGATCAAATAAATGGAAACACTTATATTTTAAATAAAATTTCTGTGACTGATTTATGGACCAACAATGTATAAATTCATATAGTCTTTAGAAATATTTAAATGCATCATTGTTAATAGAATAGTTTATCAATATTGAGTTCATATATTCCAAAATGCTTAATTGCAGTTTAAAGAAAATTGCGTATTGTGCTTCATCAAATGGTATTCATGTGCTATAGATTAGAAAATCATCAAAATATTGTACAGGCACACTAGGTACATGTAGATAGCAGCCTTTCTCAGATCCAAGTGTCTGCTTAGTACAACAGGCACTTTCTCTAAAGCCCCAATCAGCTCCACAAGTAGAGTTTAAATGATATGCAGTTTAATGACTGCCAAAAGAACAGAGGACCGAACTTTGAAATATCATACTTTCTTGACATTTGCAGGCGGAACTGTATAATTTCAGCCTACTATCAACAGAAAGATGTTCGGCGATCTAGATTAGCCCAGGTAAGCTTCTGTACAGAGCTATCAATTATATATATATATATATATATATTAAAATTGTAAATGTTTTTTTCATTAGTGTACATTAACTTCAATATGAATTCCTGTCATTTGTATCTTTTCAGGAACCCAGTCCTACAGATGCCAATTAGAATCGATCTTACATAAACGCTTAATGGATGTGCTAGATTGAGAAAGAAGTAAATCAGTTTTCTGTGTTTAAAAAAAAAAAGAGAGATCTTTTTGGACAGCAAAAAATAAAACATTTTACTTCCTTTTTGTATGTTTCAAGAATGACAAAACTTTACAAAAAGCAATGTTGTGCCACAATGCAGGACAATGATGACTGTATATAACTTTGACTCTTTAGATTGTGATACGTTCAATATTTTCCTTTCCAAATGTATTCAATGAGTCTTACCATCGACAATACTCAGGTAATGTGTTCAAGCAGTGACAGTAAACTTTTGAGTTTCTCTTCAGTCTTGGAATATAACATGGTAATTTTTTAAATTGATACTATTAAAAAAGGCAGAACTTGACAGAAATCTTTGAGGAACAGCGACAAGCTAATGCTGTTGTATTAAAGGAATAGTTCACCCAAAAATGATTTACTTGCCTTTACTGCTTAGTTCTTTTAGAAGCTTGGTCACAGTCGTTTTGTGTGTGTGTGTGTGTGTGTGTGTGTGTGTGTGTGTGTGTGTGTGTGTGTGTGTGTGTGTGTGTGGGCATGTTTATGTGGTTTATGAGGACACAAATTTGTATAATGACATGGGTATGACATAAGTATTACAAGGAGAAGGTGATTTATGAGGACATTTTCAGTGTCCCCATAATTTAAAACGCTTATAAATCATACAGAGTGAGTTTTTTTGAGGGAAAATAGAAATGCACCGTCTCCTGTGAGGGCTAAGTTTAGGTGTAGGGTAGGTGTAGGGCAATAGCACATACAGCTTGTACAGAATAAAAACCATTACGCCTATGGAAAGTCCCCGTAAACCATAAAAACCAACGTGTGTGTGTGTGTGTGTGTGTGTGCGTGCGTGCGTGCGTGCGTGCGTGCGTGTGTTAAAAAGGATAAAAACAACAGCATACAGGTTTGGAAAAACATGATCTTAAGTAACTAATGACGGGATTTTCATTTTTGTGTCAACTATTCCTTTAAGAATTAAAGTCAAATTTGAAATGCTAAAATCTCTAAAAAGCCAATTCTATTAAATACAATCACTTTTACATGTGGGTTTATTCAGGCTCATAATATCGTCACAGAGTGCAACTTTTCCTGTTCTTGAATAGTTGTTTCTTGTAATACGCTCTACTCTGTTTGCATGATCTGTACTGTGTTGCCTTACTGACCTCTTTGAAATATGCCAATCTAAAAGCGTTTAATATTACGGGGGTTTTTCCTAATGACTAGCAAATGCAGTGCTATATCATGTTGTGTAATGATCTTTGTGCACATTTTACAGATCCTGTGCAATATTTGTGCTAAAATAAATGTTAAAGATTGAGTAATACAAATAAACAGATCAAGTTATTCATGAGGTTTCAGTTTATTAATGTCTGTCCTCCTACATAAAGAGACTTTATGGCCTTTAGGTAATTATAGTCATACATTTTGTGAGTGTTTGTGATCGAGCTCAGATTTCAACACCATCAGTAAGCAGTACCACTGTCATCATCAAAGAGGCAGTAGAGACTCGTTCCTTATTTAACACCGTCCAAACCCTGTATTTATGTCACACTCAGAGACCAATTTAAAAAGCTCTATGAATGACGACGGGCTGCTGTTACACAGATATAAAGGGCGTGAGTATAGCTATTACATTTGAAACATAAATGTTAATACCAAAATAAATATTTAACAAAGAAGTTATATTTTGTGTTTACAATATACAATAGCTACAGAATCTATACACATGACTTGGTTTGTCTCTTTATAGACTGATGATACTATCACATTACAAATCTATTTCTTAGGACAATCAACACTGACGGCAGCTTGATAGAAACGATTAAACAATGAATATTACTGACCATCTCCCTTTGATTTGACACTTGTATTTCTTCCTCCGGCACTGTCTCTCTTGTAAGTGCCGTGGCTACATCTGCCTGGCTCTTGAAAATCAGTCTGTTTTCGTGAAGAGCCGTTAAAGGATCTCTCCAGAGGCACAGTGTGATTGCTCACCACACCAGCCAATCACTTCAGCATCAAAGTGACTCTGAGAAGCGATGTTACCACTAAAATCACATGGTTTGTTTATAATGATGTATAAAAAAATGAAAGCCGTCTCCTCTTAAGAACGAAGCCATTGATAAATGCTAACATTCACCGTCCTTGTGATCTACAGAGGTACATTTGGCTATTTTAATTTGCTCTGTACTGTGTATTGCAATTGTGAATATACAGTTTACATCTTTAATTGCATGCAATAAATGCTAAAACCTCTGCTAACTTACTTTTCCAGAGGGCCGTAGCCTATTGAATCATGGTTGGGAAAATTCAGAACTGAAGAACAGGCTGTTGTTTAGTCGGTGAGTGTGAAATTTAATTTGAACTATCCAAACAGTTGAATAGGAATTTGGTTTGGAATGACAAAAAGAGGAATTTACTGTATTTGATTGTCAGTACAGCTAACTCATTTGGGGAAATTAAGTGATCGTACAACCTTGACTTCAGAAGTTGATTTACTAAATATGATTCATATTTAAATTAAAACTATTCAGATTACAAATTCTATGTAAACATGACTATTTATATGACCATAAGACAAATAAAACTTCAAACCTCCCCCCTCCCCAACTTTAAACTAAGGCTTTTTCAAGCCAACATTTCATAGTTTGTCTTAAAGGGATAGTTCAACCAAAAAAAAAAAAAAAAGTCTGTAAGACGTTCATTCATCTTTAAAACACAAATAAAAACTTTTTATTGAAACCTTTTAACTAAAAGAGATTTCTGTCCCTCCATTAAAAGTCAGTGTCACCAAAAAGTAAAAAAAAAATCAACACTGTAAACACTATCCATGTGAATTGAGTGGTTTCTTGTAAGTCTTCTGAAATCATATGATCGATTTATTTGATGAGCAGGTTTAATTTAGGCTGTTATCCCCACATGATTATGATTAATTAAAAACATATTTATTTGTGTTTTGAAAATGAACCGAAGTCTGACTGATAACAGAATTTTGATTTTGAAGTGAATCTCATTAACAAACTTAAACTTTGCTTATCTAGTTAAAAATTAGTTGTATACATTTCTTTGAATTTCAATTCAATTTAAATATACTTCCCAACATTCAAATTCAAATTCTGCATCATGTTTTCTACCGCAACGTAAATGCAATTCAAATTAAGGTTATTTTGTAGCCATTCTCCATTCAGTTCTGAATAGAACACAACTCTCACTAAAGTCATCTTTTGATAATGTGCAATATATCCAATGCCATCTTTGTTATAATCAAGCTACCTGTCGACACTTGTCTCCTGAAGGCGGTTATTCATGATGGCAAAGGCACCCACTCCACCAGAGAAGCCGTTCTGGCGAACGTGGCTCTGTCTTGGATTACCATGAGCGGTCTCTGAGAGTTGCTTTTGTAGAATGGCCAGAGAAACCTTGTTGGCCATAAAGTCATGGACTGAGATCATTTCTCCAGACAGTCTACGCCCTGTCAGATAACCTCCATCTGGTCCTAAGCCAGCTTCAGTCTCACTATCACAAACTGTTTCCACTGATGCATTAGTGAAGCGCTTTCCTGTCGTTTCGTTAGCTGGGGCAGGGTGCACGGCGTTGCGCTTTTGAGCCCTCTGCCGGGAATTTCCCGGTGGAGGGTGGTGGTTGTGCCACTGGTTGGGAATTCGTGGAAAGCAGCAGCAACAACAGGCCCGATTTCGTCTTCTGTACGGACGGCCGCGGCATGGACACTGAGCCTTGCTGCATTCCAGTTTGCCGAGGATCCAGTTGAGCGTCTGCTTGATAATGATGGAACTGACATTGAACAGGGAATAAATGCAACATACACCCATGAGGATGAAGAGGCAGTTGCCGAGACGGTAGGCTTCTTGAGCTTTATAGCTCTCCCGTTGGCTGCTCACCACATCCCCGAAGCCAATGGTGCTGAAGGCCACAAAGCAGAAGTAAAAGGACTCAAAGTAGTCCCAGTCCTCCATGGCAGAGTACAATGCAGATGCACTGCATGCGATCAGCAGAGCGGCGATGCCCAGAATGAGCATTACGTAGTAGACCGATGGTTTCCAGCCCTCCAGACTGTCATCCTCGCTCCTGGTCACCTCTCCTCCCACACCGGAGCGGCGCAGTTGGCGCTCGTGACACCAGCGCATGATATAGGCCAACATCGTGATGATGCGCTCCAGGAAGAGGTTGAAGAAGAGGATTGTTGCTGCGCAGCCAAGGAGTCCGTAGAATATCAAAAAGATCTTACCTGCAACGGTGACAGGAGTGGTCATGCCAAAGCCTGGAAGGAAATAGGAAACAGGTTCTGTTATGCTGTTGTATTTTTAATGAATTCATTCCTATTAAAAAACATCATGTCAATTCAAACTGCTATAGATTTATGTCATCTGTGAAACAAAACGTTTTTTTGTTTCTCACAATGAGACTTACAAACTGACAAAAATATAGTTTATATCTAATTTATACTTTTGGACATTCAATATGAGTACTTTAAGTACTGATCAAAAGAACAGCAATAGAAAATAAAATTTTGCAACAAATTTGGCCATAAGCATTTTGAGGTGGGGCAAGTTGGAATTAAATATGGGAAATAAAAGTTATGGGAAATGTTATGCAAGTAAGGCAAATTTACTTTTGCATTGCTTCTTTACTTTTGTTTAAGGCAAAGGAGCAGCCTGGATGTTTTGTAAGAAAACTTTTTTTTTCCCCCAAGCGTTTGAGTGTGTGTGTGTGTGTTTATTTTTGTTATACTTTGTCACACATATATATATATATATATATATATATATATATATACAATTCCCTCCAAAAGTATAGGAACAGTAAAGACAAAAGTGCTCTGTTGGCTGTGGAGTCAAGACATTTACAAATATGATTGAAAGATGAATATGAGACAAAACTACAGAATGTCACATTTTATTATTAGCCGTTTCAACACATACATGTTTTACCAGCTAAGAAGTTCAGCACTTTTAGAGTTCATCCCCCCTATCCGATGTGAGCAGAAGTATTGGAACAGTTGCCTCACAGGTCTTTCTAAGTGATCAGCTGTGTCCTGTTGGATTAATTCTTTGCAGATAATTGCCACTATTTGCAATAATAGTATAAATAGCAGAAAATCCTGCTATATTAACTGTAAATAGCATCTATCGCTAAGAAAATATGTTATTTTCACTTAGTGCAAATATCTGCTGCCTTAAGTGATCCTACAACGGGTTACATTTGAGATATTGAGTTAAAAAATACAGTAAATGAAGTCACCTATAGGGTGATTCATCTGATTATCAAGACACACACAAAGATACATATACTCAAATTGAAGAATTCTGTTGTTTCAGGTTTGTAGATTCTAGGTTTATGTTTATCATTGTCATATTATACATTTTGCATTCACTCTTTTAACGTAGTTTTCAAGTATTTTAGTTCATACAATAATATAAAACCATTATTTCATTGTTTTAATGGTTAAAAGTTGATAGTTTGTAATGTTTGTAATGTATTTGTAGTGGACATCTTCAGAATTTCTGTGATGGTTTCTATTGTTTTTGACAGCAGGCTCGCCATGGGTTTTGTGATGTTATTTGCCATAAATGCGACAAGTTTGCTGCAATATTGTGAGATATAGCGACTGTTTGTACTGTAGTTGTGGTGGGCTTATTTGGGAGAAAATCCAGGGCCGTTCTTTACTCCCAGTCTGTCCCTGTATACACACATACATACAGTCATGGCAAAAATATCGGCACAATTGGTAAATATGATCAAAGGCTGTGAAAATGAATCTGCATTTTTAACCCTTTTGATCTTTTGTTTAAAAAATGCACAAAAATCTAACCTTTCATTAGATAATAAGAATTTTAAAGGGGGGAAATATCATTATGAAATAAAAAAAATTATCTAATTCACATTGGCCACAATTAACAGCACCCTTTTATTCAATAGTTTTTGAAACCTCCATTTGCCAGTTTAACAGCTCTACATGTTCTCCTATAATGCCTGATGAGGTTAGAGAACACCTGACAAGATATCAGAGAACATTCCTTCATCCAGAATCACTCCAGACTCTTCAGATTCACAGCTCCATGACGGTGCTTCTTCTCTTCAGTTCACCTCGCTCATGTTCTACAGGGTTCGGGTCAGAGGACCATAGCAGAAGCTTGGTTTTGTGCTCGGTGACCCATTTGTGTGTTATATTTGAGGTTTGTGTTTGGATAATTGTACGGTCCAAACATGGCCCATTTATAAGATTTCTAACAGAATCAGTCACTTGTTGATTTTTGATCTGTTGGTATTTGATAGAATCATGATGCCATGTGTCTAAACAAGATGTCCAGGATCTCCAGCAGAAATATAGGCCCACAACATAAAAAATAAAGCAGTATATCTCATTGTACACATGGGGTACTTTTTATCCCCGTGTTCACCAAACCCATCTTGAGTGTTTGCTGCTAAAAAGCTAATTTTTTAATTTCATCTGACCATAGAAGCCAGTCCATTTGAATATCCAGTCGTGTCTGATAACTGAATATGCTGGAGTTCATTTTTGGATGAACTAGGATAATTTATTTTGAAACCCTCCCAAACAACATGTAGTGATGTAGATGCTGTTTGACAATTTTTGAAAGGTTTTCTGACCCCGAGACTATTTTCTGCAATTCTCCAGCTGTGGTCCTTGGAGAATCTTTATCCACTCAAACTCTCCTCCTCACCGTGCATTAAGAAGATATAGACACACGTCATCTTCCAGACAGTTTCGTAACATTTTATGTTTGATTGGAAATTTTAATTATTGCCCTGATGGTGTAAATGTGAATTCTTCAAAGCCACTTCCCTAATTTGTGAAGCTCAATTATCTTTTGTTACACATCAGAAATATATTTCTAATTGTGATGCATGATTAAGGTCATTTAGGCTTTGTTTTCCCTCCTATTCATATTTTTGTGAAACAAGAAACCATGGCTGAATAATTTATGTTCATAATCACCCTGGACTGCAGTGCTCAAAATTGTGAATATGAAAGGGAGTATACTTCAGAGATATTTTATTCATTAGAATTTCTAGGGGTGCCAATAATTGTGTCCAACATGTATTTGAGAAAATTTTTTATTTCATAATGATATTTCCCCTATTTTAAATTATTATTATTCAATGAAAGGTTAGATTTTTGTGATTTTTTGATAAAAGATCAAAAGTATTAACATCCAACAATTTTCACAGTCCTTCTTTGATCATATTTACCAAGGGTGCCGATAATTTTGGCCATGACTGTATGTATATATATATAGATATAAATAAATGTTAAAAAATTCAATTCTGTCATAATTTACTGTACTTGCCCTCACGTGGCTCTGAAACTGTTGTTTTTATTCAATTTTAGTTTTTAGTTTGTTTTTAGTTATTTTAGTACTTAAATTTAAAAATTAAATGAAAATGACAAATGTTGTCTAGTTGAATAAAAAAAAAAATTTTTATGTATTTCCTTTTATTTATTATCTGAAATATTTTTTATCGCTTTTAGCTTTAGTGATCAATAACAAACCTGCATGAAGCTCAAACAGTAGAGCATTGTACCAACAATGCCATGGTTATGGGTTTGATTCCCAGGAATGTATGAACTAATAGACATATATAATTTGAATACAATGTAAGTCACTTTAGATAAAAGCTTCTATGTAAACTATGATATCTGTAAAATCTCTTTTTGGCTAATTTATTGGCAGTTTTGAAAATCTGAATGCATAGATGAATGCAAAGATGAACTCACCAATTGTGGAGATCACCGTAGCAACAAAGTAGAAGGCCCCTGAGAAATCCCAGCGAGGCCTAAGTTTGTCCACACGGATCCCAGCCGCAAAGGCCTCCTCATATTGCTTTAGCAGGACATGTAGGGATTTCAGGTTTATGCTGTTTTGCTCTGTGAAGTTGGCCAGCTGTTCGTCCCAGCGCCGGTGAGTCAGCAGCTCAGAGGGATGCTCGAGCGCGGAGAACACCACCGCCCCACACAGCAGGTAGAGGAGGATGAGGGCCCCCAACAAGCCAAAACGGGCATTGTCTTCATTCAGGTGAAGGGGGAGGCAACAGCTTTTGCTGACATCTCTTCTACGTGGCATGACTTGATCGCCAACAGGAAATGACAAGAACAGGCAAACATGCACAGCCACTAACATAGACACAATAAACAAACACTCTCACTTACAATCAAAACACAACCATAGAGTTGGCCTTTAGAAGACTTATAGTCACATGAAAAACTCTAAGTTGCTCATTTTCAGATAGAGTTAAAAAATGAAGGACAAGAGTGTACTGGACAAAGTTCCATTAACATTCTTCTGGACTAATAACCGCATCACTTTCTCCAATGGCACCATCGTAAAAAGCAAGGTTATCAGGTAAAATGACACATGGTCAAGGAAATAAGACCCCCAGATACACCTTTTGGATTAGCAGGTAACAGTAGGCAGGCAAGTGCAAGATTGTTATCTTTCCCCATCTCACTGTCCAAGTATAGCTGCTGCCGCACCAGTCAATGCTGTGGTCATATGAAATCATCCCTGAGCTGGTTTAAAACAACAAAAAACAACATATATTGCTACTTTAGTCAAAATGATTCTAAAAAATGTATTTAAGCTGCAGTTGCAGTGCATTAGTATCATAAAATATCACTCTTGATTTTTGAAGTTAGCATCCACACAGTTCTACAGAATAGAACATTGTTTTATTATACATTATACATATTTTAATAGCACTATTAAGACAAATTATAAAAAATTATTAGATCACTGATTAATATCAACAGGCATGGTTGGCTATTATTAGAAAATGTCAGTCACATTTCCCTAATTTAGGTGATAATGAATGATTTGTTTATCACAAACAAACTTTTAGAGTAGTGAAATTGAAGTTCACCTACCTGATTTATTATTTAATATCATACATTTTGATAAAGAGCACCGTTGATGTCACCATAGTCCTCCAAACCATATTGCTATGTTAGTGGAGCGAGTCAGAAGAATCAAAAGTGGTGAAAACCTTTAGTTCAAATTAATAGGCGCCGTTTATTCCTGGCGAGTGTGAATCCTTGGCAGTGCGTGATTGAAATGATGCAGCTGAGGAGTAGAGAGAGAGAGAGAGAGAGAGAGAGAGAGAGAGAGAGAGAGAGAGAGAGAGAGAGAGAGAGAACCTATAGCAACGTAGCTATATAGGTAGTAGTTGTAGGTATTTTTATACATTGCACTGATTCAAATCCTTTGAATTCTAAAAATATTCTTTCACTGATTAATTCGGCGTTGTGAGTTATGATTAAAACATCCAAACGCGCTTTAACAAGGCTGTCTGGTAGTAAACACACCGTGTTGAATTGATTACTGCCATTTACCTAAATCTCAGGCTTGAAGCCCTGAACCTTATAATCTTCTGAGGCGACATAGACATTGGAAGGCGGACTTAATTTACATTTATTTTCAACAGTTGCTGATATGAAAGAGGTCCATTGTACAACTTCGCCATTAAAATGTATGTTATGTATTTAATGTATTAAAATGTATTCATTTTTTCTAAAAAACAACAACAGTATTACATAAAAAAATCCAATGCATTTTGTGCCATAAAAGATAAAACATATTGACATTTTTTCATGAAAATGATAGTGACTATGGTAATTTCTTATGGACTGTCATGATAAATACCTAAACACTCACAAATCACCCCCTACCCCATTACAATCATCTCTCTCTGAAAATGCAACTTCAAGGACATTCAACAAGTGCAATTTAAAAGCTTTAAACAACTGAAAGTCCACAATTTGCCTGTTGCTTCACTGACATGAAAATATTGCTTTGTTTGATGTTGACAGACAAAAATATAGCATGGTACTCTCTTTCTATTGTGGGATGCGCTTAGATGCTGAGACGATATTGCTTTGTTCTCTCTGACCAGCCCACCCTTGCCTTTCATCTTAGTTGCCAGCTCGCAAGACTGTATTCCCCATCATTAGAGTACTGGTCATTGCTTGTAAGTGCCCAGGTGCAGTGGAGACAGACAAGCGCTATATCAAAAGAGTGTGTGGTATTTTATTCATAAACTTTGTCCCCATCAGAAGACAAGTGTTTTGGCAACTGCTGCCATGAAACCGAAGACAGCAAAAGCCATGTCTTGTGTTTCTATTATTCCAAACGCAGCAGCGCTAATCATGGGTTTGGGCTCTGAGTGCTACACTGTCTTTAAAGTCATCAAGAGATCTGACAAGTGTGATCTGCATAATGCAATTCATCACAGGTGCTGGGTGATGAATATAGCGATCGCCCAGAAGCTCATTATGGAGTCTTTCTCTTTCCTCTCTCTTTTCTCTTCATCCACCTGACCGTTCTCTTTGTCTTTCTTTGTTGTCGATGTGTTAAAATCAGTGCTCTCCAAACTGGCCTGCTGTAAATGAATGAGTCGTTGTTCAACATTACATATGTATAATGCACTTTAATGACACAAGACATGATTGGATATGAGCACCTTTATATCAGGGTTGAAATATAAGATTAAAATATTATAGTTTAAACAGAAAAACTCAAGTTTTATAAGATAAGTCTGTATAATTTAACTATATGTGAAATCATGTTAAAATAATCAGTACAATACTATATATATCATGAAAAACAATAAAGGCTGACATGTTGTACACAAAAATTATTATACAAGATTATGAAAAACCGAGCATATTCAGTATATTACAGTTTAGATCAAGTTAGATACATTTGTCAAAATAAAAAAGAGAGAGGCAGAGACAGAAATAAGGAGAGATATTTTGGTCGTAAACAGCAGTGAAGGTCAGTGCTGCAGTGACGTGTTCAGTGGCCAGTATCTAGTGCTGAACCCTAGAGGCAAACAGCAGCACGTTCTTCTCCACCTCAGCATTGAGCTCTCGCTGTGAAGCCCTGGGATTCTTCTTCACATAGCCTGCTATACTCTGGATACATTCCCTCTGTGGAAGCAGAGCATCACGTCAAACGTTTGTCTGGTCTACAGTCAATGTGTTCTGTAATACATTCTGCAACTTGAATTAAAATTGATGTTAGGATTTAATGGATTAGACTGGTTTGATTGTGCTGTAGCATTCACAGGGCTTTTGTCATGCTAAATTATTTCTAACATTACATAAAAGACAATATACAATTCAGTACAGTATAAAACAACACAATATACACTATCGATACTACAACTGTGAAGTACATAATGGTAAAATCATAAAAATTTAAACAAAGAATTATTTAAAACAATATATAGTATAACAGTGATATTGTGAAATATTACTACAATTTAAAATGTAATATTCCTGTGATGGTAAAGATAAATTTAGCAGCCATTACTCCAATCCACTTTTTTGATCAATTTAATGTATCCTTTCTGAATAAAAGTATAAATCTTTTTTTAAATGAAATAAATAATACTGATCCCAAAACTTTATTCATTACCTGTTTCATTATTTGACAACTCTACAGTATACTATACGTTTTCTGAAAAGTTCTTGAAATAACAAAAATGTAAATGTATTTATGAACTATAAAATAATAGACATTTGACTAATATAGCAGGTTATAACTCATCTAGATACTTTAAATAATGTTCATTGTGTATATTAGTATGCAGAGTAGAGAACACAGCTTTTTCTCTGGGAATGAGCTTAAATGGTGTCACAACGATGAGGAAATTTAGTTTTACAATTTTCCTAGGTCTCTTCTATATTAGTTCCACAGTACAACCACTAGTGCCTCTATTCTATAAGTGCCACTGTACAACCACCACAATACTTTTTGTCAACAAACAAAAAACAAATACATCTTACCTTATAAGCATCGATTTGTCTTTGCCCCGAGAGTCTGTCCAGAAGCTCACGGGCCACCTGTATCCCAGTGAGAGCAGTGAGCAGCTCCTTACACTGAACACTGTCCGTCTGCAGCCAGCCCAGAAGAGCCAACTGCCATTAGAACCATAACCAGAGAGAAACACTTAAACATGCTGTATATTTCTCTGTTTACGTATTCCTGAGCTGCATTGAAATACGTTTAATAATAACAACAAACAAGTAAATGGAGCTGAACTAGGATTTTTGACACCAACCTGCTGAATCAACTGAGCATTTGTCATCCCGTTTGCCTCAGCCATACTTTCTTTGTTTTTATCTTTGGAGGACAAATTCAGTGCGTATTCCTATTGTACGAGATTATTATTAATAAGTGAACTATGAACTAACGTTGATTTGGTAACACTACTAACACAAGCTTCCTGTTTACATAGCTTGTTCTTCTTCCTCAAAGTAAGTAATAATTTATTTCGCAATTGCGCCAACTTCTGGACGGACAAGTCATTACTTGAGTTTTATTTTTCTCGAATAAAATAAAAACCCTCAGTCAACACAACTCTTAATACAATTCCAACAAACCTAAAACATCAATAACTTAACTACTAGAAAAAAATGTCCGAAATAAAGGTATGGATACAACAATTCCTTCTAGATATGCAAGGGTGGTGAATTTAAAAAACATATCTACAAATGACCAGAACCATATTATTAACCAAAATTCAACATCAAACTTACAGAGTGAAAAATCAGGTAATATATATATTTTTGAATAGTTTCATGAATAAAATTAATGTTCCAATGACTGACTTCACAAGAGTCTCTGAGGAACTCATTACAAAGATAAATATCATTAATCGTTACAGCCTTCGATTGAAGAGGAAATCTTCTTGTGTTGTTACCTGAAGACAAACTTATACTATAATATAGTGTACCATTCATTGTTTAAAGGGATTCATCATCAGTCTATCTTCTGTAGGGTCTTCATTAACTCAGTCTCATGTCATTCTAAACTTGTTTGTAGAAAAGGAGATGGAGGTCTGCATTCACGTTTTTCCATACAATGAAAGTGAATGGTGACTGTGGATGCCATTCTATCTAACATTTCTAGTCCTCATGTTCTTCGGTTTGGAGAGAAATATGAAGATGAGTAAATCTTCTGGGTCAACATAACTATATGCTATAGGGGATTACTAAATTCAGACTAGTGACTTTTCTAATCTTTTCACTTTTTTCTAATATTTTTCTAATACACAAATGTATTGTACAACCATGTAAGTACTAGGACATGTCAAGCTTTACATTATTTAGACATCACAATATTTTTACTTTCATGGTTTGACCGCAATGTTAACCCATAGACACACAACTGGTAACATCAACTATTATTTCCACAGGACAAAGGCACTTTAGCAGAACAAACAAAATAAGTAGGCCTTTAATTGTGTTGAATCATTTCAGAAGTGTAGTGCCAACAGATATGATCTTTAAACACTTCATTATATTGACCCTAACAGTACATAATACATCTAATAGACACACTTTAAAAATGAAAATGAGTACTGATATAGCAGCAAAAAAAATATGGTTCTGCCAGTTAATGTGCATAAATAACATTTAAAATATGAATGGGTTCTTCTTATCTAGCTTCAACTCCTAAAATACTTTGTTGCAAGTTATCCTGAGAAGAGAGAAAATCTAATTGGTCTCGTCTTTCCATTTAAATAACTGAAACCATGGAGGTGATTTCCCAGAAAACAATATGTATTTGTGAGCTTTTGTTCTTTGAAAAACACATTCAGTAAAATATTTCAATACAGAAATGATTATATAGCTATGAGTGGTCAACTGTCCTCTTTAGACTGGCTGAATGTTCCAAACTGTTTAGTGTTTACATCTTTAAGCAGTTCGAGTTGGCGTTGGGCTCGCCGATAAAGATATTCTATGTGCATGACATCAGTCTTCTTCATGGCAGCATTGGAACGGAATTCATCTCGTATTCTCGGTATGAAGCCCGGCTTGTCCTGGGCTGCACGCAGAAACTGTCGATACAGGGATAAGACCTGTTTCTGGAGTTTACTATGGCGCACCATAATGTGCTGGATCATAAACTCTCAGCAGTCTTGATGGGAAGGACAGTGGTTTCCTCAGCCTGCGAAGGGAAGTAATGCAGTAAATGCATTTAATTATTTTTCATAAGATCGGCAAATGGGTAGTTGATTGGACATTTCGGTAACAGCATGACCTGTAGTGCTTTTTCTAAAGAAGTATTTTACATGATTACAAGTATGTATATTTGTTATTCACATGCAGTTTTATGATGTCATATTAATTAAGAGACAACATGGATTTTTTTAAACGTATTTGTCACACCACATTAAGTGAACTGCACATTAAAATCTACAGGCAAAGTCATAATTTTTTCAGCATTAGTCAACTAATACAAAGAAAACATCTCAAATACGCACTTAAGTTTTAATATTATTACACTATCTATTTGCCTCTGTAGATTTCAGTTTCTTTCAAGGCATTTTCTCAACAACAACAAAAATCTCATGCAATAGAGAATGGTAAAATCTCCACTTTGACAGCATTTACAGAACAGACTTGACTGTTCTATTCCTATCAATATTCTGAAGGTTCCTTGTATCATTCATATGATTAATAAGGCATTTCATTCCTAAAACAAGATGGCTGTTGACAGTATTTTATGATTTATGGAGAAATACCACCTGCAAAACATTTAACTCTAATGTCAACAAAATGACACAAGACTTTTGAACCTGGTTTTATCCAATGTTTAGATTTCTGGTCTGGTTTGCGTATTAGTGCATATTTAATCAGATAATTCATAATTTGCAATGATATTTAGATAAACAGTTAAACATGATATTTCAGAAAATGTGTAATACAAAACAACTGAATAAATATTATTTGATTCACTGACTAAATAAAACGTGATATTTAAAATGGTTTTGGAGCATTTCCAGCATGCCACACTACTGAACACTGCTAAAACTTCTTGAAATGTCAGGTCAAGCACCCTAACAACACATGTCAAAGTACGTTAACATTCATATGAACAGACTGAAAATAGTGACAGCAACACCCTACCTTGTCATATACAGCACGTTATAACACCCAGACTCATCAAATCCGTTTATTATTTGTTGTAAGTTATAAAACGTCTTGACAATGACAGCACAGTCGCACACACTATCATGACCTGCGCTGTGTGGTGCTGACGTCATGAAACGCTGTAAGCCCCGGATACACTGCCACCTAGTGTCCAGGCTGTATAGCGACAAACATGACAAGGCCGACAAGATTCAATGTTCCTTCTTTATTTATTTAGACATCGACTATAAGATCCGTCCGTATCATATCTGCAACTGAAAAAATACTGGGGTGAAACACTATAAAACAGACATATTAACATATTCAAGTCATTGATGCATGTCTCGAGTCTTTTCTCACACGAGCTCAAGAGTCAAGTCTTTCAAGGTCAAGTTTTTAAGTCGCTAGTCTACAGTATGACCTTTTTTACGAGTCCATGTTCAGTTTTAAATGCTTTTTTTATATGCTGCTGTTTAGTTTGTTGTAGTACAATTTATATATTTTTAATTACAAATTAATTTCTGAGGGATTTTCTAAATAATAGCCTACTTATCTTTAATTAAAGTATATTGGGTTTCACATGACAAAGGATATCTTTTATGCAATTTACTGTATTCACTATATTTTAAGAGATGTTATTTTTCTCTAATGCCCACTGAGAAATTAGTATTCATATTCATGGGGTTTTATCTAAAAATTGTTGCATTATTCTGAGAAAAAGTGTCTAAAAAGAGTTTTGAATTCAGCAAAGTCTCAAGTCATTTGCTTACCAGTCTAGTCGAGTCTCAAGTCAGGATTTTTTGCCGCATAAGTGTGCATTTCAATCTCTGTTAGAAAACTATATTATCTATACTAACATGTACTACTAACATTTAGCTACTAGAGATTACAGATGGCTTACTTGAGAAAATTATTGCGAGATTAAACAGAAGCTTATCAGAACTGTTGTAGAATTATAGAGCTTGATTGTAGTGCATAGTTTAATAATCTCTTATATAGCATCAGGTTCACATCTATTCGTGAGCTTGAAGGTCTACTTTGCATTCTATTGATTTTATTGCACAGTTAATGAATAGATTACTAAACATATGTAAAGTTTTTTGGCACAGATAATAATATTATTATGTCTATACAGTGCATTACTAGATAGCAAAACTATCTGAAGGCATGATACCGATTGACTAATGTGTTAGAAAGTCCAACGGTAAGCATATGTCAGGATATAGGATGGCAGCCTGAGAGTATACAGTACGTTATGCATCTCTGAGAACAGTCACTGATATTATATATCCTAAAGCAGTGCAGCTGAGGTATAGACAGATCTATGGCGGATGTGGTTGGATGTAATATTATAGCATCCTAGAGTCACAGATACTCAGCCAGGAAGACTACAAGGACTTTGGTGAGATTCTCCACAGTCTGTCTGTGAACCTTGTTCGCTGTGTCCTCCAACGTGTGCAGGAAGGAAGGGAATGGCGTAGCGATTACGTGCAGCACTGGAACTCCTGCAGTCAACGAGATAAAGAACAAAGAATAAGAATGGCGATATATGTGTATGCATAGATATTTCTGCTTGTCAAAGAGATCTATGGTCTTACCTCTCTGAAGGAAAGGAGTATGATCATCTTCAACTGGCCCCATATTCACATCCTTCATGAAATAGGTCTGCTCTTTGGGATGGGAAGACAGGAGCCCCAAATAATGAAGTGTCTTCTCTTAGAAAATGCAGAAATATAAATAGAGGAATCAGAGGGTGGATATAAACTACCTATCATTGGGTCTATGTTTAAGCCATATAATTCTATTTTTTATAACAATCAAGGATTATAATTCAGAATTATCTTAAATCTTGTTACATATTGCTAATGAATCACTGAACTCCATTGCTATTGCTTTTATATATACAGGATTTGAAACGAACTTCTTCACTCACAAGCCAATTTTGCTACTGAATGTTACATTCAGAAAAACTTCTACTAGCCAAAATAAAAGTATCAGAAATAAACCAGATTATCAAACTCACATCTTAGATGTAAATATATTTATTATTACATTTTATTTTGAATCATTATAGGATTTTCATTTCCAAATATAGCTCACTCCAAAACCAATGTTTAATGGTAAATACAGGCTGTCAATTCTCAATCAGAAATCAGCTGTTTCTTCACAAAGTCAGAATATTGAAGCCTCTCCTCCACTGACATCCATTAGAAAGCTAACCCAAATAATATGATAATCATAATTTATTCATTATAATCTGATAAATTGGCTGGCGAGTTCATATCTGATTTTCAACGACATTTGGTGGGTGTTAATTTCAAATGCTGCATATACTGTAGAGATAGATAACTCAATGTTACTTCCTTTTACAGTAAGTGGTTAATAGTTTGCTTATTCTAAATTATGCCACTGCATATCAAACATTAGTTTTAAGAGTCTTTATGGGTATTAATGATTAACCAGGATACTTTAGTATCAATGGAAATTCAAATCAGTCTCACCAGCAGCGATAAGGCGGTCAAACCAGCGAGCTGTGTTCTCAAAGTGATTCACAATCATGGGATCAGGGGCACCAATAAGGTCCAAAAGAACAAGGAGATCCTGTCACATCATATATTTATGATTCAGAGATACTTAAACGGATAGGTTAACCAGAAAGAAAAACCTTATGTTGTTCTAAACCTGAATGACTTTCTGTTTTCTGTAGAACATAATAGACATTTTGAAGAATGCTTTGGTCTATATACAATGAAAATCAATTTTGGACCCCATTGATTTTTACTGTATGGACCTAGTGTGTGTTTCACAAACTGAAAGTCACAGGTTTGAAAAGACTTTAGGTTAGAAAAGGTTAGTACATGATGACAAAATTTAAATATTTGTGTGAATTCTCCCTTTACAAACAATTGCACATACACAACGATCTCGACTTACCACAGCATTGAGCAGTGTGGTTTGTTCAGAACCCGGCGGGTGAGGAATGCGGGACATGGAGTCTACGAGGTGCCGTGAACCATATAGCGAGTCTGTTTGAGACCACTGCTCGAAAGCTTCTCCTCCATCAAAGAAGACCAACTGCAGGGTCACCCTCGACATCTTCAGAAAACAAAAAGAATCTATGTAAATGTGAACAGCCAATCAAATGTCCCAAAACTCAATCATGATTCCAATCCTGGATTTGTTGCTGCAGGATTCTGTTTACTAAGGAGTTAGAAGCATTTCAAATAATGGGCATCTTCCTACCACATGGCCTGCACAGGAAGATGATTCATTCCATGTAAAAAACCTTAATAAAAATCAATTGCATGTCCCCAAGGATGAGGAAACAAAGAAATCGGTTGGTAAATAAAGAATATGTAGGTTGTTATGAGGGTCTTCTGAGGATCGTTTTGTAGCTCTTGACTTTATTACAAGTTTAACAACAAAACTGACTCTGACTTCTACAGCACTGCGGCTACTCACAAGTCTGAAAAAAGTTTAAATGACCTCCTCAGAGACATGAACCACTCTCTTCATCTCAGAACAGCATATATTCATGAGCTAGTGGTGCTATAAGTCTCCAAATTTAGTTGGTAAACCAATGACCTCTGAAAACAGTCTTGAAATGGAGATGACACACTTTGTCTTACCAGCTGCTTGTGCTTTTTGAAGTGTGAATCCAAAGCAGTAACCAGTTCCAGCATCATAGCACAAGGCACAGCTGAATCACTGGCACCCACAAACACCTTCTGTGGGTCAACAGGATCTGAAGGTATAAATTTGGAGTCATAGTGGCAAGCCAGAAGCAGTCGGCGAGGTGCCATTGGGTCCAACACAGCCAGGATATTAGAGAAGCTAACAGGGCCACGAGGGGTTTCGGAGATGAAGGAGTCCACTTTTACAGACCAATCCGCCGAAAGAGAATTCAGTTGAGAAAAGATGTGCTAGGATCACAGAATAAACGAGAGATCAGATTATAGTATATTTAGTAAGATCTGAGATTTAATTGAACTTAATTGAACTTAAATCCAGGCTGATATTACTAAATCGATTGTGTCTCACTTTTCGAACAGCCCGACTTCCACGGCTTCCTGGCTGGCGTTCAATAAGAATGGGACGCAGATGGGAATACCACAGTCTGTCCCAATTCACCTGCGAGACGAGTAACTTCACTTGGGCAACAGAGGGTTTACCTGGCTGGTGCTTCAGCTATGAAGGGTTAAAGATGGTAAACGTGGAAGTTGAATAATAAGGGAAATAGCCATTAGTTATATGCAAATGTAATTTAAAATTGCAACAAAATTACAAATAAAAAGATGGTTTTCGATTATGGTAACCAAAAAAAGTTGATATATATTCTAAAAAATAAAGGTCTCAAATAAGAGTTTCAAGATGCCATTGAAAAACCATTTTGGGTTCCTCGAAGAACCTACAGTGGTGGCCAACATTATTTGGACTAATAATTTCACCAACTAAAAAATGGTTTTAAGTCAGTTATTTCTATCTTTTGCTGTGTGTCAATAGGAACAAAAACTCAAAACTGAGACAGACTAAATCCAGAACAACTGAGGCAACGTCTCGCAGAACCTGATTTTACCAAGTGCGACATGTTCCTGGATCAACATCCTTGTTGACCCTGGAACAACATTGTTATTAACCAATCAGATTTGAAGAAAGTCATTCATCTATCATTTCCTCTAATTTTAGGGATTACTCATGGTTAAGGTTTGGTTTAGGTGTAGGGAAATTGTCAAGATTACATTTTTGGATTAAAATGTTGTTGGCACACTACAGCAAAATATAGAAATAACTGACTTAAAACCATTATTTTAGCTGGTGAAGAAAATACTAGTGTTCTAATCATTTTGGCCAACACTGTATAAATAAAGTAAACAGTTCCTAAAAGAACCCTTTTTTCTTTGCGTGCTGAACATTTATTAATCTAAACAATGCTTTTGTAAGAAAACCACTCTTTTGTGGAATAGAAAGGTTCCAAGGATGTTAAATGTTTTTCATGGAACCTAATGAATATCCTTAGTTTTTAAGAGTGTAAGTTAATTATTAGTTAGTATAATGGACCAGCAAAACCAGCTGGTTATTCGTTTTTTTGGAACATGGTAGCTGATCAAACAACTAAGAACAAGCTATTGACCATCTTCCACCACATAATGCTTGAACCAGCTACAAAAAAATGCTGTTATGTTCTAAAACACATCTACAAATAATTGAAAAGTACACAAGAAAATGAAATACATTAAAACTGAATGACTCTAGACCTTTTACCTTGTCTTTGAATAGGTCAGGAGGTTTGGGAGGCAAATCATACTCTATGGATTGGTGGTTAGATAGTGATACTGCCAGTATTAATGTCATTGCCACCAGCAAGTACAAGCACAGCAGCAGTATTCGCACGCGGCACATGCGTGCGTGGTCACAGCGCGCGACGGAACAGTTCCACCTGACAGTCGCTGCTTTGTACCGTATGCTGTTCATCTTGTGTTTACGAGAGAAGTCAAATTAAGATTAAACCTGCATGGGATGGAAATACAATAAGCCGTTAAAAATCACAAATCGTACCACAAAGCAGACTTATTTAAACAAACTAAACTACGATTCCCGTCTGCTTACAGTCAATCTGGTGCATTTAGACTTTCAGGCAATCCGATTTTTTTCTGTTTATGCATCCATGCAGTTATAATAATTGATAAACTAGAACACATATATATCACTAGAAATGTTAGAAAATAATAATAAATATTGATAAATAATTAACAGCACAGGCTTAATTCATGCAAACAGCTAAATTAAATGACGAAGCACTTAACTTGTTAATGCCCCGACAATATGCAGATCCTAAAAAGCAGATTTTGCCTGAGACACAGCAGCAGCAGTCCGGGACTGGCACAGGCACACCACTGCTCTTTCAAATAAATGAACAGAGATGACCAGCTCATAGTGCTGATCGACGAGAGGACTGAGTCTGGGGAACATTCACAACACACGCCGGTCTATTTCGTCCTTGACGATGCAGCCTGTAAATGATCGTATTCTCAGTTCTGCAGTCGATGTTATTGAGACAGACCAGACCACGATCTGCGCAGCTCACTCTGGCGGGTCCTCTCTGTACTCACTTACTTTCGGCAGTATTACAGGACAATAAATATGACATATATTTCATATCCACATACACTTGAACATAACTATATATAGTCAACATTCAATAAGACGTTTCAAATATATAAATATCTAATTAAAACATTCTGAGATGTAGATAGAATGGAAATAATTTATTTTGGCAGACAACTATTTTATTTATTTTTATTAACTTTCGCACAGATTTGCACATTTTAGCTGATTTGTATAATTTATGCAGTGCACCCCTAGTGTCAGCAAAAGGAATGACAAAAAATGGATTTCAAACAGGTTTCCCTGAAACGTTGGGGCGTTGCTAAGAAAGATAGGGGTCATAATTATTATGTCTATGGATCAAAGAGCTTGATGAGGATCTTCCTTTCAGAGATAGCCACGCCTCCACAGTCACATCATTGGTTGAGAAATGTTGCTATGTCGTGCTGGTCTTCTTGATGTACAAACACAGTGCTACGGAGACAGTGTTTTAACATTTTACGAAAATCTGCATACAAATGGATTGGTTGAAATTGAAGAAAGTGTTTTAATATGAAATAAAATATACATAAGTTTTAATGTAAACGTGCATGGACAAACACCCCAGTAACCAATTGTCCTACCGGGGAAGTCTGATGCTTCTCGTTATCCAATCCGCGTAAGCGCTGAAGCTGATTGGCTCTTTTCTTGTCCAATGTCATTCTCAGAAGTTCTATGTTGGAGGAGATTTAATTTACTTGAATAGCCGCAGTAAATTGTGCGTTCCATAGAGAACAGTTCAGGTAAGTTAACTACACATACACAAGAAAATATGCATCTATTTAAAAAGAGTAAAACTTAAAATAAAATCGACATATATTTACACACCAGAATAAATAACGTCCCATTACAAATGATTTTAAATAATATGGCACTGAATAGTAGTACGCGAAATTGACGCATTAAAACTCATTCAACTGTGAAAAAATATTTTAAAGTTATTGTTTACCATGTATAATATGTGTGTGTTATATAATAATGTGTGTGTGTGTTTCTCTTTGTGTTAAAACATACGAACATAATAAAATAAATGTTAATTTGCTACATTGTATGAACAATACATATAGTTACAAATAATGTATTGTTAAAAAACATATTTATGTGTGTGTCCACAGGACACCTTGATAAACATGCTGCAGTGCTTTGAGTTTCACCAGAGTCACATTCATAATCTGAAGAGTCACCATCGATCCGAAAACAATGAGAGAAGTCAGATGCTTTATTTATGCTCAGTCCAAGTTTTATGCACATGTTTTGAAATATGGAAGGGGGTATGTGATATATACTAAAACAAATCTATGGCCTGTGTGTGTGTGTGTGTGTGTGTGTGTGTGTGTGTGTGTGTGTGTGTGTGTGTGTGTGTGTGTGTCTGCAGAATCAGAGTCAGAATGTGAAGACAATCCATTATCTTGCACACCACCACAATTCCTAAAAGCCAAGAACATGTACACCTACAGTCGCATAAACAAGTATACAGGTGAAGTTTTAGTTTTTAAAGAATTAAAAGAAAAATATCTTACATTTTATAAAATTGTATTTATTTCCACTTACACTACTGTATGTATACATTTATAAACAGTACGATTAAGTGACAAAAAGAGGGACCCACATAGCAAAAACTCTGAGAGATTTATCATAAATGCTGTGGAGGAGCAAGAACACAAGCATGTGTGTGACAGACAAAGCGATTTGTCAGAAGTCCAAACTGCGGAGGAGAAAGACCTGTGGCCTGTTGATGATAGCGAGCCATCACAAAGCTCTACAGACTCCAACTCCACAACTTCCTCTTTCAATACAGGTGAAACAATCTTGTCTTTCTTTGGTGTTAGATATCAGTTAAATCACATTCTGAAACTTAAAGGATCCTCAGGGTTATTTTATGTTATCAGGGAGCACCGAGGCTGAATCTACCTGTAGTTTCTGTGAAGACCAGACAGGAAGTGAAGATGGAAGCCCAGGGAGAAACAAGTTGGATACGCCTCCATACAGGTTTGTATATTGAATATTAATTGAGAAATGACAGCTTAAGACCTGTGTGCAAATTTGTAACAAATTTTTATGTTTTACTGTATCTTCAGCTCAGGAATTCTTCTGAAAGACCCCATGCTTGGAGCTTTTCCGGCTGCATGGAAAAGGCGTTTTTCTTTCAGCCCTACACTACCAAAAACACCAGTACTGCATTTGCGCCCACCTCTTCGGGAAGCAGACAGCCTGACCCTCAACCCATCTCTGCTCATATCACCTTCTCAAGGCCTGAGCCGTTCTCTCCATCCAGAAGGACGAGAGGCGCTACAAAGTAAAGATAATCCATACAGGACTACACATACTGCATATTATTTGATTCATTCTATACTAGTTATAGACTAGCAAGTATACTTCAATCTCAGTAAAAAGGTACAATAGCTGTCACAGGGGCAGTACCTTTCCAAAAACTCCATCTTTTTACCTTATTTATTCTTTAAAGGTGCATAATAGTAGTTTAAATGTACATATTAGTACATCAAGTGTACATATTTGTACCAAACTGGTATATTGGTGCCTTTTGAAAGGGTACAGCTTTTGTACATCTGTTTCTGAGCATGTATTTATTACATAGACGCATTAGTTGTTTTATGAATAATGTATTGTTTAAAACTTTTAGGCAATTAGGCCAAATCTGCTTGGAGCCTAATTACTGTGAACATTACTGACAGTGTGAAATTACAAACAAGACAGTGTTGCTGCAATGCTGACTAAACAATATTTTTTACCCTAACAGCATTATTCGAGGACGTGTGGGTCACCCCAGAATCTACCGTCTTAAAAAGTCCCAGTTTGCCTGGCAGCTTTGCAAATGAATCAGTAGGCCAAATTTTGTGATCACTTTACCTGCACATGTAGGGGTCCAAAACTCAAAACTGAGATCACAGTGAAAATCTGGGATTTTCACACAATAGAGCGCATTCAATGATCATTTCTCTAAAAATGTTACACTGAAAATGGCAATGAATGTTACACTGAAAATGGCAATGACTAAATCGGAGTAGAAATAAAATGAAAAAATAGAAGCATGTTCACTAGTTGACTTTTGGACCCTTATTGTATATTAGAGTAGTGAGATACTGTTTTACAGTGAGCTCTTATTTATGTTATCTATCTTCTCTGTTCTTCAAACTGGCAGGTTGTCATGAGTGCTGGAAGTAGCAGCAATCTGTCCTTCAAGAGTGAGGAAGAGAACAATAGCTCTGAAGACGAGACCCCAAAACAACTTGTTCCTCTGAAAAGAGCAAGAAAAGAGTGTTCACACAGGCACACTTCAAGAAGAGGACGTGTTACAACACAGCCAAACCCTAAGAAGAAATGTGTGAACGGCTTCATTATGTTCTGCCGAATTAACCGAAAAGTTTATATCAGGTGTGTATTAGCATTATTTTTCTTATTTCAATGATAAAACAACTATTATATTTGAATATATAATAGCAGACTTTTTATATTATGTTGGAACAGATCCTATCCTGGCATCCCATCCACTACGGTCACCAAAGAGTTAGCCAATCTATGGCACATCTTGCCCAAGAAGGAGAGGCGTTTGTACTGGTAGGAATTCTCCAGACTTCATTCAGGCTTGTCTGTTGCAATGCAGTTTCATATAAACCTCTCTCCGTTTTTAGCTTGAAAGCCTGGAGCTTCAGTTGCCAGCAGAACCGCAATGTACGTGCTCAAAAACACGAGGCAGAAATGAATGCAGAGCGCTTTGTGCCCAGTCCCCTGCACATGTTACTGGCCTATAGAGACAAGTATGCAGCTGTCAAATGAAGGTCTTCTCACTTCAATTACCTACTGCACTGAGAATACGCTTGAAAGACAAACAAGCCAAATAGACTGTTGGTGTTAAACAACTGCATTGTATAGTTCAATACAGTTTTATTAAGGTTAATAACTGTTGTGATTTAACACAATTGCATCTCAGGGATTTTAAAATAACTAATTTATTGTGTTTTAATTACATTTTTAATTTGTTCTACTGTTTTTTATCATCATAGAGCATATTTACATTTTCAGTGTTTTAATATATACTGTGTTCAGCATTTTTCATTGTGACTTTACATTTTTAGATAAGACTTTTATTACTTATTTATAACACATGGCAATTGTTATGTATCTATCTTCATATATATTTATATATTTATTATAATGTTTATATTAAGCTGTTTTATCGTTTTAAAAGCCTTAACCTAATTATTCCGTAAGAAGCGTTGGAGGAGCTCTAATATGTTTCCCAAGAGAGCTACCAACCTCACGAAAGCTGTTCTGGTTTGTACTGGGCTGTTAATAAACCTTAAATGTGTTCAGTTTGTTTGGGTTTTCAAGCTTGCGTGAAACCCGCACCAGTAAAAAAGTTTAAAAGAACTGGAACATTGTTATTTGTAAATTGCTTTATATGTTTCTACATAACCTCTGCCCCTAAATGTGTTTGTTCATGAAATATTTTGGATAATTTGATTAAGCTTTCAGTCACCAATGGCTTCATGTTACATCTTTACATGTTTACATCCATTCTGCAGATTTTTACCTCCCAAATCCGAGCAAAAAAGTACGTTTTACTCCGTATCTCCAGGTGTCGTGTTTAAAATGTTGCTGATTTTGTGTAGTTGTGCAACTGCACAAAGGGACTCTTCTCTCAGATGCTGGTTGCTAATGCGAAGCTTCAACACCTCTGCCAGAAGAGCCACCTTGTCTCTCTTCTCCTGAAACAGAGGGCAGAGGAACACATGGTGCTTGTGAGCGTGTTTGTCCTCTATGAGAGTATGTAGTACACTCATTTATCAACTGCTAAATGAGCCTTACCTTCAGCAGATCACTACCCAGTCGCCTAAGCATCCCTTCCATGTGAGAGAGTTGGTCAGGAAAGTCAACGAATACGTCACTGCTAAAAAATAACCAATTAAAATTAATGTACACTCTTAAAAATGAAGGTTACAAAAGGGGGGGTTGCCAAAACAGTGATGTCAAAGAAGAACCATTTTAGTTTCGTTAACTTCCTTTCAGTGAACAGTTCTTTAGAGAACCATTTTTGTAATGTCTAGAACATCTAAACTGTATTACTCAAATACTGAACATAGCAGCAGTTTCAAAATTAAGATACTTAATCCAAAACAGCATTACATTAATACAAATAAGGCCTGCTTACTCCATATCTTCTCCACTGCAGTAGGCACTGGATTGGTGGATCTTGTAGCTTCCATTGGATGGTGTGTCTGGCCTGCTTGATACAGGACTCATTTCTGACAAAAGGGTTGCCATCTTTTGTGCTGAAAATATATTGTAACCATGATGTCATCCATTTTTACTAATAAATCATTGAATTAAACTAATTGTAAAGCCAGCTAAACATATAACAATCTATGCAGTTATAAGTGACTGTATGGGTCATTAAATCATTCCTTCATTAAAAAAAAAGTGTTTATGAGCAAATCATTGAACCCCTGTTGAAGAATTCTGATTCATTTAGGAATGAAACACTACAGCTGTGTGCTGCTTGGAGGCACTTTATTCTGGTTTGTTTGGAACTATTTTCACTGACTGAGTTAAAAAGAGAAAGCATCTGGCAATGTGGTATCTAAAATGTACATTCTTCAGTATTATATTTATTGTTTTTTGAACTGTTGCATTTAAGTAATATTAGACTTCAATATAAAAAACACTTAATACATCCCCTAAAATGACCATTGCACTGGGAATATTGCAAAAATGACTCATTACAGTGAAGCAACAGTATATTGCAGATGCCACTATACATTTGTAATTGTGGCTTTTGTCAAAAACATTGGGACCACAGTATGTGAACAATCTTAAATCGATGTATTTGTCCTTTGATACTTACTCTCATATTCTTGGGCTGCTTGGACTAAACTATTCCAGTCAAGGTCACAGGCCGCGCTTGGCAGGGGCATGAGTTCAGGATCAGGATGTTGGTCTCTGTCCCATAGATCAGATTCAGCCTGCTCAGGCAATGCGCCGCATTCTAGGAAAAGACAACAGTGAGTGCCAATGTGTCTTAGAAACATCCCAAATCTCTTCAAGTCAAGGTAATACCAGTTGAAGTGCAATTGATAAAACCATTAGAATACATATAATGAAGTAATGCCTCATAGAAGGAACAACTCTTGCCTGTTTGATGTGTTTGCAGGTGGAGATGGATGGGTGTGAGTGGGGGAGACTCTGGGTATGATCGGTGAGCTTGACTGAATAATGACAAACTTGAGCATGAACTTGACATTTGCAATCTGCTGCAAAGCTCCGCCTCTTTATGTTGAAGTGATGACTAGAAATAGACAATAAACGCATTGCAATACTGCTCACATACCAATACACCGCAAAACAATACCTGCCTTTTCACATTATTCTCGTAAGCTGTCATGTTGTTTAGGGTCATACGGCTGAATGTGAGGTGAATAAATCACATACTGAATCACCCTGAGCGCTGTCCTCTGTGTCATCCATCACAATGAGTTTTTTCAACTCCTCCACCACGGTGCTCTTGCGAACGGGCCGCGGAGAACATTCTGCTCGCAGTGATGCAATCATCCGAGGCTGACCAAACACATTCTTTGAGTTCACGTCCACCTGACTGAAAAGAAATATGTTAGACCACTGCCAAACAAACTACTAACAAAATTAGTTTCGGATGATTACTTATATTGGTTTTTGACACGTTACAAAACTGCAGCTCAAGTTAAAGTAGTTTTAACTTTAAAAAAAAGTTAAGGTCTCATGACTTTGCATTTTGTTTTGTTTTCATTCCATGAGCGGAATGATACATAGTGTTGCTATAAACAAAATTGATATTAATCTGAACACTAAATGCTGCGCTTGACCAATCAGAATCAAGTATTCCGAGATGCGTAGAAACCAAATTAACCATATTGTAAAGGGTTACTGATTTGTGCTTGTAGCAGCAGCAATTTTAAAGAGATAGTTAACCCAAAAAATAAAAAAATCCGTCAATAATTACTCACCTTCGTGTCATTCCAAACCCGTACGACCCGTAATCTTCGGAAAACAAATTAAGATTTTTCTGGGGTGAAATCCAAAAGCTTTCTGACCGATAAAATAGTCCATGTGACATCAGTTTTTCAACCATAATGTTTTGAAGCCATGATAATACTTGTTTTTGTGTGCAAAGAAAAATTCATAAAATTAAAGTTGAACCACTGATATTACAGTGTGTAACATCAGAACAGATGCTCTGAAGATGAACAAAGGTCGTACGGATTCGGAACAGCAAGAGGGTGAGTGATTAAGGACAGAATTTTCATTTTTGGTTGAACAATCTCTTTAAATACATTTTACTACTTTTAGCAACACTACACAAAACTATTAGCTAGTGTTATACAAATAATATGAATACCCTTTAAAGATCTGCTTACCTTTTTACATGGTTGTGCTCTGTGTTTTGGACATCACCGGTTTCTCTATGTTGTGTGTACTGTGTCTTCTTTTGTTTTGGGCTGCAGTCATGTTTAGCTGGGCTGGCTTGAAGTTGACATGACCAGCCAGGGTCACCTTGTGGTGGTTTAATATCAGTGTCAACACTCAAGGTAAATCTCTCATGGGTTGCCTTTTCCAGTTTTGGACAAAGCATTGCAGGCTGGTCTGCTCTATATTGGCGTTCAGGGAACAGATGTAGTGTGTTAATAGAAAGATGATCCTTGGTAGAAATTTCCTCAGTGAACATATTCTGTCTCTGACTCCAGACAGGTTGGTCATTTCTAAGAGATTTCCTTTCGAGTTCCTGCAGACTGAACAAACTGCAGTCCTGGTTCTTGATTAGATGGTCTTCTCTTGGCTGGAGTTGGCTGAAGTGCTTTTTATCATGTTGATTTGAGGTCGGGGAAGTTTGAGAAACCACAGCTCTCATCAAAGCAGGCTTTTCCACCACAAAAGTTTTCACTTTTTGTGGTTTGGAACACAAAGGGCTGGCAGAAATAAAACACAAAGACCATAAACACACACATATTGTAGACACATAAAAACAAAGAATAAGGTAAGCAGTCCATATGTTGCAAAAGGACATACACTGTGAGCATAAAGACAGACCCATTTTAAAATCATAAAAGTAACTTCATTCCATTTTGAATGTCAGTTTTTCTTTGTGATGTTGGTAATTTCCAGCGATACAGCAAACCAGACTCAGAACTCCAGTTATAAATAAAATGATTCAATTTAGGGTCAGGGAACTCTAATGCGATGTGGTGGGAATGTCCCACTTTTTACTGACTGTCCCACCCCTCCCCGTGGGATCTCATGGGTGGGAGAGGAAGGAGGGGCACAATAATATTACAAGAACTGAATCCAGGCTAAATCGTGGGCCATCATGGAAATTCAACATAAATTGCACATACTGTTCATTATGACATGATTAATGCATCTCACCTGCTTTCGAGAACAGCAGTTTTGGTGCACGGGAGAGGCAACGTGAGAGCAAAGAACTCCTTCAAGTTGTTTGTAGAAGAAGATCCTTTTAAAGACGTTTTTGTGGACTGTGCAGCTTCACAGTGTTTTGATCGTGGGATTTTTGGACTGTAAAAGCCCGGCTGTGTCAGCGGGTGCAGCTTACGACTGTTCCTGGGGGACTCAGCAATGTTCTTGGCATCTCTACCATTCAAGCAGAAGTCATTAGCATAGGGTGAAAAAGCACTTGATTCTCTATTTGGCTGGAGAAAATGTGCCTACGAAAGAAAAGGAATGATAAATTCTCATGATTAAATGCCCGGAATTAATTGATTGTTACTTATCTTTCTAAAGCAGTTTCCTTTAATTATTAAGAGCCAAAAGTCATGGTAAGCAGCAACAAAGTAATTTCACTTCATGTATGCTTTTCAAGTAGTTTTCAATATTTACCACATTTTAATTTTTTGGAAGATTTAACTACATTACTATGCACATATGACTTTTAATACACGGCATTTCAGAAAAACATACCATTTCTTGTTTATTTTGAAATTCAAGACCTAAACTCTGCCCTTTGGCCAAATCTAATTATTTAATTGATGATGTCAATGACAGCGCTGATTGCCTAGAAAACAGTGAAACAAATGGTGAATATTTACCAGTGCCTAACCTTAGCATTGTGTAGCACTGGTAGCAAATCCTGGTAGATACCATTAGTGATTGCAGCAACAATATCAGTCCTTGACTTTTCCAAACTCTGAACTGAATCAATAAAGTATGCTTGATTTGACTAATGAAATTGGCTATGGTACGAGGTTGGGCTTAACTGGGGGAGGGGTGGTCAAACCTTTGAGCAAGAATTTAATAAATGACTCATTCTTGGAGACGTTTATTTTCAATGAATCAATTGTACCAATTCACAAATTGCACTGCATGATTCTCCCACAGAAGAGTACAGTAGACATTAGACTCGTATCTTTTTAAATAGATATTAGGAGAAAGGGATGGAGTATACAAAACAAAAAAAACAATCTCACTCTTGGCGAGCTGTTGTAAGACACTCTCCGCCGGTCCTGCGAACCCTCCCTCTGGCCTCTTCTTTCCCTGCCAAGCAATGAGCGAGTGGCTGTTACCATATGCCATTCTCCTTCTGAAATGTATGATGAAATTGCAGAGGCAAATTACACTAAGTGAAACGAAATACAAACCGAATGCTATCTCAAAAACCTATGTCAACAAAAGCATGCAAACCTGCTATCAGACCTGTCTTGTCTTTAGTTCTGGAGGGGTTTAATCTTGTGAACTCCACTTGCTCACTTGAAGGCCAGTCTAAGTTGTCTTGCATGGGTGAGCGATCATAGAAACTAAAAAAGATGGTCATTTTCACCAGGTCAAAATCTAATGCTTATCAAATATGGTAAAAGAATACATCTTACCTCACAGGGCTAGTATGCCTGAAGTGCAAAGCTGGTGTCTGTGGAGGAGCTGTAGTGTAATCCAAGCCATGCAGCCATCTGTCCTGGATTCCACGTTTTCCCTGAATATCCTTATACATGAAACCGAGATATATGCAGCAGCTAAGATGATAACATGGAAATGTTCCTTCCTGATGTGTTTAAGTCATCTGAAATGTGTTTGTGGACCAAATGATGGTACAGACTGCTCCAATTCAACCGAGCTAGCGGAGAACGCAGGGGAAGAGCTGTGTGGGCTCTTCAGCAGCTGAATGGAACAGAGGATGGGATTGTGTTGTCTGGTCTGTTGGCTGTTGTTAGTACTGTGCTTGTTTGCTCCAGGCAACATGATGCTGTTATGTGCACTGCAATAAACTGAAAATAAAAGATTAACATTCTGTATGTGGTTTACAGAATACTAGCTAAAAATTAAACTGAAACCATGCATCTATAAATAAATTAATGATGTCTACTCAATCTCAACTGCATGTTTTAATTGCAGCAAAAGGACAACATACAAATACTAACAAATTCTGAAATCCAGCTTCTCCAAACTGCTTGTAAGGTCCTGGAGTCTATCCCAGCATCTTGTATTATAGGCGCTGAAATTCATAATTGAAAAAAAACTTGCCTTTCTACTGATATTGTAAGTTTTGATGAAACGGCTTAAAACAATTATTTCATGTAGGAATTAAAGCTTTTTTTTGTCATTCCCATTTTAAATAAATGGCAGATTTTTAGAAATGTCTCTTAGCTTCTATACTATCAGAAACTGGGCATGTTTCCTCAGAATGTCCTGTTGTTTGTGTGTGCCAAGTTTTGTGAAGTTTGGGTGTTGCGTTCACAAGATACAGGCTTTTTTTAGTCATTATAGTCCAAAATATATTACTGAAAAATATATCGGTTAAACAGAGTTAAATCATAGGACTAATAAAAAATATAGGGCCAAATGGCTGCAAAAAAAATATATATATAAAAAAATGTACATATAGAGCAACGCACTGTAATTACGACATTAATTTATTTGCGACAGTTCCACTCTTAACTGCAGGGGGCTCCGAAGGCACAAAAATACTCAAAACAACAAAGTTGCTTTAATGTCCGTCATTGATAATCGTAATGTGCTCATAAATGTAAAAAAAAATTAAGTTATCCTAAACAAAACCTTAAGCATAGAGCCCCGTTTATACATTTGTATGGTTTTGAAAGACGAGGGGGAAAACAGTCAAATCACGTTCATGTTTATTGTGCTGACAGTCAAACATCTTTACAAAAAAAAATACCCAGCATTGAACAAAAGAGATTATGTAGTTATCATCACAGAACCAAGAAACCAGAACTGCAAAACTACAGCCAGGACAACAAAGCTCCCAACATAATGATCACAAGTCGTTTACTATTATACAGTACAAAACCTCAATAAGGTGAGATCAAATTAACAGTGCAAACAGTGAATGTGTGCATAAGGAGTACTGGCTCAAATATCCCACACACCATTCTCAGTGTCAAATATTTGCTATCAACAGGAGATGTTTAGCAGCTCATGCTTGCATGCAAAAACCACACCACATGGGAATGCTGAAGCATAACAGTTTAACTCGCTGTGCTTGATGTGAATTAAAGTAGTGCTTGATCAAAACAGAAGACGAAGCACTTTTTCTCTCGTTTTTCTTATTTCAGGTGCTATGCAATGTTATTAAAAGAGTACCAAGAAACGTGTAAGAGGTCTCTGTTGTTCTGTGATTGGATTCAGCTTCAGTTTATGGGACTGTTAATAGTGTGCACTTCAATTCAGTTCATCCCCAAGAGACATTTGGTCACAAATATAAGATCAAATTCAGGACAATTATCTGGCAACTATTACAAACAGACTACGAAGGTCCAGATTTTCATTAGTATTCAAAAGCATGGCTGCTTTTGCATCTTTAACATATCAAAACAACACAACTGTAATGATTTTCATCTGCAGGGTTAATGTTCATAAAACTAAGCTAATCTTTTACTCATCAACCCCTAAGAGCAAACTGCTTAAATAAAAACCTATTTACAGTGTAAAAATACATACAGCTTTTCAAAAGTGGTGAAAACAACAACATAGCGAAGGGCTACAGCATGTTAATTGACAGGCTTAGATGTTCATCAGTAGCACCTGTTGTAAATGTTGAGGCCAGTCAGTCCATTCCATCAGTTCATTCTCTCCTACCTTCATCTATTCTCCATGTAGAACCAAAACCAGAGGGAAATCAAACAGTCTGTGCAGAAAATGACAATTCTGAAGATCCACATTGCCTTTTATTTCTCCGGAAGCATGTTGGTCAGAATGTCAATAAAATTGTCCAGGCCCCAGAGGTACCCGTCCTCTCTGTTGCCCTCCACCCATGGGCTGCGATGGTCCAGGGTTAGAGGGGGCGGTATAGGCACAGTCTTTCCAAAGTCTATCATCCAGATTCCAGCCTTGCCAGTCAGATCATGCACAAATAATAAGGAGCTGCCCACCACCTGCAGGAAAACACAGCAAGGCCGTTTTTATTAGAGCCTGTATTTGAACATCAGCAGTGCAGAATCAACAACAATGTGGATTTGGAAAATTAAGATGCATGTCACCTCGTGTGCTTTGAAGAAATCTGATTTTTCCAGCACAGCTCGTAGTTCCTTCAGGCGCTGTTGGTAGATTCTCTGCATGAACAGAAAGAGCCAAACAATTAACTTAACTTGTTTACATAATAGTTAAACGGATTAATGGTTAAAAGAGGCACAGGCAAAGGAGCCCTTATTTCAATCAAGCAGCGATTATTAAAGCTAGATTCTAGATGTTGAAAAGCAAGATGTAAAATAGAATAAAATACTTAATTTTTTGAATCCTTCTTAATTCAATAATTAATTTTTTATTTATATGCACAAATATAATTTTCCTTTATTTACTCAACAGTTTGTCTTCATGATAATAATAATTTCAATATATAAATACACATTTTGATAATGTGTAAATGATATATTGTACAATTTTGATATATTGCCCAGTTCTAAAAAAAAAAAAAAAAAAAAAAAAGTACAAAATATAACATTTAATATTCAATTATCAGTGTTTTTTAAGATTTAAAATTAACTGTAGATAAACCATTTTAAACATTAAATGGAAATGCACAAACAATTAAATATACCATATTTACAGACACCAATAAATGAATGAATAATACACAATATGAGATCAATATTGTAAATATTGCCCAGTTCTAACCAAAACTAGCATGTTGTTGTCCACAAAGTCCTCCAGGGCGTGGATGACCTCATCTTTGTACTTTGTTCTCTTGAAGTTAGTGTCACAAGTGCCATCTGATTTCTGAAGACAGATCAAATATGTCAAGACATTATATAAAAGGTCAAAAATAGTTCAAATAAAACACGAATAAGCATTTCCAATCAGTGTTAGATAAAGATCTCTGTAAGTTCAGAGAGTTCCTGAATCAGGTCTACCTTGATGCCCTCGATGCGAAAGCCCAGCGTGGCGGTTGAACTGAGGGTTTCTCTCCACTGCATGTATCTGGTTTTGAGTACCGCCTGCTGGGCCCGCTCCTCCTCAGTAGGGGCGTCTGGGTCCACCGCTATCATTTTTTCATACATGTCTTTGCGTGGCTGAGGACTCTCACGGGCCTTCCTCGACTCTTCCTCAAGGTAAGTCCTAAAAGCATGTATACAGGTCAACATTACCACAGTAATAATTATTTAGTATGAAAACATTATCAAACTGGCATAACAGGACTGGTCCATTATGGCATGAAAAGAGCTGCTGGCATTAGTGTTCATATTTCCTTCCACTATTGTTTGCCACAGATGCCACACCCACAGAAAGCCCAGAGTATTGACAGCACTGATGAACAAGCTCCAGTCTGAATGCAACAACATTTCCGGAAGTCCAGCTGCACAAGTTATAATCAGTTTGGCTGGAAATGGTGTTTAATAAAACTGATGAGTTGATGATGATAAGTGCTTGTGAGCAGATAAACAGATTTTTTAATTCTGACAGATACTGATATGATGCTAATTATGTTCATGTTGTGGCTGATAAACAATAAAATGGCCAATATTAAAATTCAATACTATTTGTGACCCTTTCCATGAAAACCCAGCTAAAGTCTTTTTTATTTTTAGATGTACTATTTTCTGCATAAAATCATTCTACATATTGTAAAGAACAATCTGTGAAAATATATTCTTGGTATCTTTAATATTGACTGAGTAAGGCCATGTCAAAGATTGAAGTCGTAGTGAAATTAATGCTTGTAATCAAATTTTGCACATGTTTAAACAAAAAAAGGAAATGTGCATGAAAAGATAAATATACAGTACAATATATAGAGATATTGATAAGATAACATGAGGAAGAATAAGTTGCTGGGAGTGGCAGATTTTTTTTAGTTTTGTGGCATCATATCTTTGAAAGATATTCAGAGTTTTGTAACACCCATAAGCAAAATTATAAATCTCAATTTGTTTTCCCATTCATACATAAGTCCTTGTTATTATTTAATTTTTGGATTAAAACAAAAATTCTTAAAGATGCGGCATCATTTTTTCCTATTAAAAACACTGAGCTGAAACAGCCACAACTTATTTTTTTTTTTTAAGGGCCAAAATCATCGACCAAAATCGTTGTGTTATCAACACTTCTTCGATTATGTGTTTAGACTGTCAGTGCTTATTCTGTGCACATAACATGATAAGGTAAATATATCAGCAGTGTGGATGCAATGTGACCAAAAATGATGCTAGAGTAGCAACATAGAACATTTCGAGATTGTCCTCAATGCAGAACACAAGATCCAGGGGGCGTGGTTTGATCTAGATCCAACTCCTCCCACCTTACATAGACCTAAACCTACCAGTCTCCACCCCTTGATCACTAATCCCACCCATCTCCACCCCTAAACCTACCCATCTCCACCCCTAAACCTACCCATCTACACCCCTAAACCTACCCATCTACACCCCTAAACCTACCCATCTACACCCCTAAACCTACCAGTCTCACCCCTTGATCACTAATCCCACCCATCTCCACCCCTAAACCTACCCATCTACACCCTAAACCTACCAGTCTCCACCCCTTGATCACTAATCCCACCCATCTCCACCCCTAAACCTACCCATCTACACCCCTAAACCTACCCGTCTCCACCCCTTGATCACTAATCCTACCCATCTCCACCCTTAAACCTACCTGTCTCCACCCCTTGATCACTAATCCCACCCATCTCCACCCCTAAACCTACCCATCTACACCCTAAACCTACCAGTCTCCACCCCTTGATCACTAATCCCACCCATCTCCACCCCTAAACCTACCAGTCTCCACCCCTTGATCACTAATCCCACCCATCTACACCCCTAAACCTACCGTCTCCACCCCTTGATCACTAATCCTACCCATCTCCACCCCTAAACCTACCCGTCTCCACCCCTTGATCACTAATCCCACCCATCTCCACCCCTAAACCTACCCATCTACACCCCTAAACCTACCCGTCTCACCCCTTGATCACTAATCCCACCCATCTCCACCCCTAAACCTACCCATCTACACCCCTAAACCTACCAGTCTCCACCCCTTGATCACTAATCCCACCCATCTCCACCCCTAAACCTACCCATCTACACCCCTAAACCTACCCGTCTCCACCCCTTGATCACTAATCCTACCCATCTCCACCCCTAAACCTACCCATCTACACCCCTAAACCTACCCGTCTCCACCCCTTGATCACTAATCCCACCCATCTCCACCCCTAAACCTACCCATCTACACCCCTAAACCTACCCGTCTCCACCCCTTGATCACTAATCCCACCCATCTCCACCCTAAACCTACCCATCTACACCCCTAAACCTACCCGTCTCCACCCCTTGATCACTAATCCTACCCATCTCCACCCCTAAACCTACCCGTCTCCACCCCTTGATCACTAATCCCACCCATCTCCACCCCTAAACCTACCCATCTCCACCCCTAAACCTACCCGTCTCCACCCCTTGATCACTAATCCCACCCATCTCCACCCCTAAACCTACCCATCTACACCCCTAAACCTACCAGTCTCCACCCCTTGATCACTAATCCCACCCATCTCCACCCCTAAACCTACACATCTACACCCCTAAACCTACCCGTCTCCACCCCTTGATCACTAATCCTACCCACCCCCTAAATGTGGATCTAACCACGCCACCTAGATCTTTGTTCTGCAGCGAGGGGCTACTGAAAAGGTTTAATGTATCACCTGAGAACAACATAGTTCAATTACACAATTTTACCTAAATTGTCCAGTTTTCAGCTAAATGAAAAGGTTATATTCAATTTCTGTAAAAAAAAAAAAACTATTTACCTATGCTGTTTACATGTAGTCGTTTGTACACAACTGTGCCATGAAAAAAAAATATTTTGCATGCCAGAGCATTATTTTGGCATCACCTACCCATAAAAACTAAAATAGACTGTGGTTGGTTGCTTTGCATGCTGGTCAGATTGCCTCTTCCTGTTTGAATAGAGGTTCTTGGCTAAAATAAGCTGCAATTTGTACCAGTTTTACCAGTTAGGCAATCAAATAAATAAAATTAAAAAAGCACAGAATTGCTGAATTTACAAAATCACAACATCCTCACCGGCTCCCAATTTTGCAGTCCATGATGCAGGGAGAGTCAAAGTCAGCGAGGAGGTCATCCATGAGGTTGTATTCCTGCTCGTCATGCTGAGTCACGCCATAGTATCCCGGTATGAAGGGCCGCAGCGAGTCGCTCATGAGCTGCAGAAAACAGTGCTGCTCGCACGCGCAGTACTTCTTCAGCAGCCTTCCATCACTCCCTGTCTGAAAGTTACCTAGAGGACCAAACAAAAACACACCGAGTCACCCAACACAACAACAAAAACACATGACCATAAAACAATCAAAATCTAAGCTTAAACGTGACAAAAAGGATCACCAAAGGATTAAGTGTCACCAATAACATTGTCAAAAACGTCAAGCAAACCTGCATGGCCGACCACCTGCACCCAGGGGGAGCGCTTTTTCACCGTCACTGGAAGTGGAGACCAGTTCACCATGTTCTTTGTCTTCTTCCACTGATCAGTCTATGAAGAGAAGATATGAAAGAAACAAACAGATGAATAAGACTTGCATGTCAGTTAACACCCTACGACTACAAGCCGACACACGGTACACAATGGTTCAGTACAGGGTTGTTTGTTGCTAAAGACTTTTCTTGTCTTTTCTTTTGTTCTCATTTTGCTATACAGTGAGCCACACTGGGGCACCGAGTGCATTCAGTCAACCTCAGATTCCAACGGGCAACTCCCTCTCCTCTATTAACCATAGGTCGAGTTTTTCCCCATGTAGCAAATCATTGACGACAATCTCGGGCTAAACAAAGTCATCAAGCAATACCAAGTGGCTGTGATAAAGAAATAGCTAATCTTAAAAGGACGTTCATGAAACATTTACAGACGGCACTTGTTTTGCAGTCAGATAAAATGAAGGAGCCAGTGTGGCCACTCAGATAAATGACAGGACATACATGAAATTAGATCTTTTTTTATCAGATTTAGATTTTTTTGAGGTAGGCATACCTTTTTTCGTGAATTAACAATTCCTAACTGTCATTATACTTCCAACATTTTGATGTAGACAAAAAAAACATCAACAAGATCCCTTCTGCTGACATATAAACCTTTCTGGTTCCCATATGTCCACCAAGCAGTGTTGATTTAACACTGGGGAATTGACTGCGTGTCCTACTGTACACAATAGCCTATGCCACTGTAACACATGACTGTATGTGGGATAACAACACACAATAACACTGAGATAATCAAAGTCTATTGAGTATGAAGCCAATTAACCTCCAAACCTGTACTGTTCTCACAAACACTCACTCACTCTTGGCTAGTGGAAAACCAGTCAGACAAGAATGACATTCTCCAGAACAAAGCAGAGGCTCACCATACAGCACTGGAGGTACATCCATCTGCTGACCTTAGAAGTTCAGTTTCAATGGACCATTCACTCACTATTGTGATTATCAATGGGAATTAATCAAATCCCATTCAATATAACCATCAAAAGGATTGGAGACTATTTAACTCCAACAACAGAACAATGCCGATTATATTCAAACACCTTTATAGTTGCAATGATGGGTATTCCTTGTTGGTTTTACATCATGTCATTGACTTTACATGTGACCAGTGGTGGTCAGTAACGAAGTACAACTACTTCGTTACTGTACTTAAGTACATTTTTCAAGTATCTGTACTTTACTGGAGTAGTTTTATTTTGAGTAACTTTTACTTTACTACATTCCAACGCATAAGATCGTACTTTTTACTTCACTACATTTCATAAAACATATCGTTACTCCTTATAAAACATCACATGCTCCGAGACGCAGAAGCGGTGTATGATTCATGAACAAACTGATTCTTTTCAATGAACCTGTTCAATCGGTTCACAAATCGCAACAAACGATTCATTCACAAATTGGAATTTTCCGATTGCAGCTGTTCTCGAGTTGAAAACTCACTGATTCAAATGATCCGTTTAGAGCGAGTCTTCTTCAGTGAACTGAACTCACAAGTAAAGAACCGGGAGATCTTGTGAGCGCGCGCTACTGATGCTGTGAAGAGTAAGTTACTAATGTCGAATTTTAGGATTCATTATTGTAACTGAAAATAATATTTAGGTCAAAACTGTCAGTTGTTTGTGAACTAAATCTGCTGTAAAGGGTGATCTATTTAAGCCCACTGAAATGCTTGAATGCAGACAGATCAACATCAGTGTCTCTAACGTTATGTTTTAGGTCAAAACAAAACATTAAAATAACACCGATTAAATAAAATAACTCATGCGTTCATATTCCCGCTGCTGTAACGTTAGCGGTTTTATTAAAATACTATGCATTTAGACCTATGTGACGTCTGTTTTTATATTGTTTATCAACAGTATACATTTTTATATTGTTTAGATCAACTAGCCGAGTATACAGATATGAATGTTTATTCATAACCATACTGAAAATAAGTAAATATTGTTAGCTGATGCTAACTGTCTAGCTAACAAGCTTGCTGGTGCTAAGTTGAGGAAATGTTTTGATATAAAGTCCAAATATCTTTATTCAGCCACCTAGATAGATTCTATCTGAGGGAAAAAGAAAGGATGTGATGTTCAGAACATAGTAACTACAGTAATTATCAGAGTGGGAAGTGATGCCCTCCGGGGCATTTGGCCAGGGTGTTTTACACCACAGACAAGGTTTGAGAAGAAAAAATCATTATGAAAATATAATTAGATTTTCCTTAAAATGTTCTTCTAATTTCAGGCCTAATTCTCATGTCATATATAACTGACGTTCTGCAAAACAACAAGTTCTAAAACACTTTTTCTTACTGGTGAAGATTAGATGGTGAAATCTGTTTTCTCTCAGGTACATGGCAGTGTAAGCTTCACAGTGAACATTACTACATCACTCTCATCAATGTAGTCCATATCAACAAAAAATATATCTTGACTCTATATAGTGGTTATTTTGGGAAAAACCCAGGTATTTTGGGCAGTAGGATTATACAAATATGTGCTAATATAAAATTAAATAAAGTAGTCTATATAAAATTGCAAAATAAATCTGTCTATCAGTACTTTTTTTACTTAAGTACATTAAAAAATTTAGTACTTTTGTACTTTCACTCGAGTAAAATTGAAAAAGCAGTACTTTTACTGGAGTAATATTTTATTATACGTATCTGTACTTTTACTCAAGTACTTGATCTGTGTACTTGTCCACCACTGCATGTGACTCAGTGTTATCACAATGATGTTGGTGAATGACCTGCTTAAGAGACTTTTGTACAATTTAGGTGCACTTCTACACAATCCTCTGACTCCAGTACCATCAGAACATGAAGAAGGAAAATAGTTTAGGAAAATGTGTGGAATTTTCCCTCCATTTACAAACAATGATCTGATGACCTAACAACCATAATGTTAATCAGTTATAACGAAGATTACTCAATAACTGCATAGGCCTATTTCGATCTGCAACATGCACCTGTGTGCACACTTGTATTCAATGCACCTGCAATCAAACAGTTATCAAGGTAACGATAGTTTCCACAAAATTGTTTCTTTAACATTTGACAACAAGGTTATATTTGTAGAAGATGTTTGTTTCCACATTTTATTGTAATAAAATTACATAAAATAAAATATTAAAATTGTTAATATTATCTAATGAACCTGAGGTCACAAGAACTAACAATGAACTTATTTGTATTACCCAACCTTAACAAAGATGAATAAACACTAACAAATTTATTGTTTATTGTTAGTTAACGAAACCATGTTTTAGAGTTGTATTATGATGGCAGCAAGGTACAGTATAGTTAGTATACACAGGTTTCCCAGTAGGGCTACTAACTGAACAGACATTAATAACTATTATTTAGACACTTTTGTGTGGTCCTAAGTGACTAGATAGTAGCATGTTACTAGTAATTTTTCTAATAGCTTGATTGAGCTATAAAAGTAGCCAATATGACTAGTCATTATATAACAATTAAAACAACAACAGTATATAATCAGTTAAAATGTTACTAATAGCAATAGATACTTTCTAGTCTCATGTAAATGTTTAGAAGTATCTAATAAATATGTACTAGTAAAGCTGAAAACAGCACCTATTACTGATAAAACTGACATTAGTTTTCAAGGGTGTAAAAATACTGAGAAATTATATTTAAGTTCAAGTATAGATACTATGACAAACATTTACTGATTTAAAAGTCTAAGTACCTAATCAAAAATACTTGAATGAAAGTAAAATGCATCCACATTTAACTCTACTTAGGTGTTCAAAAATAAAGCAAACACTTTTCTTAGCTTTTGAAAGTGCAAGCATTCAATTTTAACAACTCTGGTAAAGTGCAAATTCCTCAAAATAATACTTAAGTAGACTATAGTAGTAAAGTAAGGTTTTATAGTGGATATTACTCAAACTTCTGCCTAGTGCAGGGAACGTTGATCCTGGAGGGCCACTCTCCAGCTGAGTTCACCACCAACCATGAAAAACCTGGAAAAAATACCTAGCTGCACCCTGAATACTTTGATTAGCGGGTTCAGGTGTGTTTGATTAGGGTTGGATCCCTCCAGGATCAACGTTCCCCAACCCTGGCATAGTGACTATCGTTACCTGAATAGATATTAGGGAATACTTTATTTAATGAACAGTTCGAAGTAAACTGAAAATGGGTCTAGTCTGGTTCCTAATGGATTGTTATTTACAAAGAATTAAAAAACGGCTAGTAACATAAAACAGATGCATGCTCAAATAGATTATCTTGGTTTTGATTCTCACCGTGAGCGGTTCACCTGAAGACCGAATATATTCGCCGTAACACATTAAATCCTCTTCGCATTCCTCAAAAGAAGACGCTGGCGAGAGGCCGGTTGAGGACGAGTTGGACAGTTTTCTCAGCGCCAGGGACGAGGCCGGAGAGCAGCTGAGCCCGCTGTCCGAGCAGATGGACTCCTCGTCGAGGTGAGGAGAGCCCGAGCAGGGTCCACATTCAGTGGCACAAGGCTCACAGGTAACAACCAGCTCAGGAACAGCAACGCGAGTGAGTCTGGAGAGATGCTCCACTGGCTCCTCAGGATGGCTGGGGTGGATATCACCCATACCCGCGCAGGGTGCCGGGATATCGGGCGTTTTAGTCATCACGGTGCTTTTGATCTACAAGATCATTGAGTTGTTGATGGGTTTATCCAGATTAGGGCCAAACCCAACGCGTAACCGGCTCGCGCCGGGCACTGCCGCACCTTCCGTGACGCGTCGTGCTACTGCAGAAAAAGCAATATTGGGCAACTCTCAATGCTAAGGTGCCGTGATTACATTCTTTTAGCCCCTGAAAATAAACAATAATAATCACCTAAAAGATAAACCCACAAATATTCACGTACAAACAACGTTGATGCGTCTTTCAGGCCTGGTTTAAACTAGTATTTGCTCAATGCATTGGCGTGTTGTTTGGTTATAACACATTGCGCATCTTTGCCCCACCCACTTTTCTTTAAAGGTACAGAGCTGATCCGGTCAAAACACATTCAATCAGAGTTACAGCGCCACCTAACCTGTGGTTGACAACATCTTAAAACCCTGAGTACAGGATGAAATAATGTGCATTTCTTAATAGAACTTTAATATGTTGCATTTGGATTAAGTACCTAAAGGCACAGTTCACCCAAAATATATACTTTTAGATGCTTTGAGAATGTGAAGTCCTAAAAAAGTATGCACAATTCATTAAAGCTGCCCACACGATGTTCTGTTCTATCAAAGTTTGATTCTGGAGTGAACATTTCATTTTAGTCAAACTGATGCACAACAATACCCCTACAAATTATATAAGCTTATAGATGATCGTGTCACTTTATATACATCTAGGAAGTAAAAAAAAATGCTGGCCTCATTACCACAATTAAAGACAAATTTAATGCATTGTGTATTCTAGATATTTGATTTTGGTGGGGTCACATTCAAAATAAGACACAGACAAAAATTATTAAATGGCCACAAATAAAAGCAATGTCAGATGCCAAAAGACATGATCTCTGCAGCATGTACAGTTATGCATTTGGCAGATGCTTACTAAGCAACTTATAAATACATACACTTCATCTCTACCTTGGATCAATCAAATCAATAACCATAGCGTTGCTAATGCCATGCTCTATCAGTTGAGTTATGGAACAATGACCTGTATAAATAAAAAGCATATCACATTCCGTTATGCTCAGTGATAGAATTCTAGAGTGTCTGTAAAAAATAGACATGAACTGCAAAATTATTTTATATACAAAAATCTTTGTTTTTCAGTATCTCAAAAACAAAATATCAGAGTATCTAAAACGGACATAAAACAGACATTAATATATAAAAAAACAATAACAATGGTCAAACAAACTAATTCATAATGTACACAGGAATGTGTTAAAAACGGTATATCCTGAGGTCATACTTTTGGACACTTCTGGTTTACTTCAAGTCTGATATGGCAACAGTCTCACGAACCCCCTTTACAAAGCCAAAAAGTTACGTTAGGGATAAAGAAAACAAATGGCATTCGAGTCTCATTAGTATAAATGACTACGATACAGACATCTGTACACAGTGTTTGAAAGAAATGATTGTCCAAGATTTTCAGTCTCAGTCTTTGTGCAAAAAGCCTCGATCGACATCTGAATCCACCGAGATTAGTGTCCTGTGTCAAGGTCCCGCATGTAGTCCTGCAGGGCCTGGAGTCGAGCGTCAATCTCTGACAGGTCAGCACCCGTATCCATAGAGGTGTCTGAATAGAAACAATACACTTGGCTTACATGTATTAGCTATTGGTTACACTACAGACTCATATACATTAATAATAATACTAATATATTATTCAAAAGGAAATTGTGGTACCTGCCGCTCTCATCCTTTGGGCCGGGGTGCTACACATTGGTTTTTTGTTTGTGTGTCTTCCTCTGGACTAGATGGATTAAAAGCAATTAAAATGATCCGAGACCTAATATTCACAAAAAATAAACAACCTAATGTCTTACATTGTTTCTCACCACAGCTGGACCATTAAATGCCAGTTTCCTTCCTCTGCAAAAAAATAAACAAATAAATATAAAAACAATAATAAAATCAGTCTAATTTGCTAGGAGTTAATTTAATTAGCTAATTTTCTAAATCTACAGAACATGATTTTTTTGTTATTGAGCTTACGCTCACCAAGGCAATGTTTATTTGTTCAAAACCAGTAAAACAGTAATACTTGGAAATATTATTTAAATTGAACGTAACTACTTTGAAACATATACAAGTTAAAACATGTATCCTTGTGATACAATGCTGAATTTTCAGCAGCCATTACTCTGGTCTTCATTGTCACATGATCATTCTAATATGCTGATGTTGTGCTCAAAAATGTATCAATGTTGAAAAGAGTTGTGCTGCTTAATTTTTGTGGAAATCACAGTAATGTTTTAAGGATTCTTGGAGTAGAAAATAGCATTTATGTTCTAAATGACAATTTTTTTCTGTCACTTTGTCAATTTCTTGCATCATTGTGGAATAAAAGTGAACAGGCTGGATTTAAATATGTTTCAGACAGAGGGTAGAAAAATGGTAAACTTTTTGGGTGTAAAAATTCCTAATATAATATTATAGGTGGACTGCAAAAAGTGGCGTAAAAGTATAGGCTTATCTACACCTTGTTATTTGGCAGGTTTGATCTGATGATCTATGTGTCCTGAAATAATAAATCAGCCAGCTGACATCACATTTAACCTGGCCAGCAGTACTTGATAATCAACCTGTTTTGGTTTATTGTCTTGCCTGCTATTTAGAGGCTTAGCAAGCTCTTCAAACTCGGCTACTGATCCTTCTGACGAGTACCGACTCCTCCTGCTCTCCACAGACACACTCCTCCCCCTGCCAGCACTTCCTGCTCTCATCAGCTGAGGAACGGGCTCTCTGGAGCGTGAACGGCCTCTTTCCATCAGAGACGGTGAAGCCAACATGTCCCTTCTAATCTTCCTCTGACTGTTGGGAACAAAAGACCTCATGTATATCTGTGAAAGCAGGAAATGGGTCCAGCTACCTACAAATAAATTCTAACAGATAACAACTAGAAAAAAACACAAGACTCTCATTCTCTTATCAGCCTGATCCCAGAAGTCACAGACTTTTTTTCTTGCACTAGTGTGGGATCAACGGTTTGAGAAAATGAATGCATGCAAGGGACAAAGTAAACCGTATTCCTGCTCACAGACATGGCAATGCTTGTAGAAAAAGAGATAATAAAACACAAAACCACAGAAGAGCAACAGAAAATATAAGAACTTCAAACTGAAAAGGTGAAAGTGTCTTACTTCTTCATATCGGACTCTTTTTGGCGTCGCTGTCGGTCTTGAATGTAGGCCGTAGGGTCAAACCGAGACACCCGCGACCCTGTCATAAGAACACAAGACTTCAAATCAAAACACTAAAACAGGGCCTCTGCCTTAGTTTCTTGACTTTGACCATAAATATATTGGTCTTCACAGATTTCACCTGTTGGGGATGGTGAGGGTCTTGTGATGCAATTCCGAGACCCTGAAGAGTCTGCCCTCCTAATTCTCTCCTCTGACCTCCGAGTCCTATCCTCCATCCTCTCCCTCGACCCCGAGCGCGCTCTTACCCCCACACGGGTCAAACTGCGCTCTCTGGATAAAGACCGATGAACCTCTCCATCACCCCTGAGACCACTTCGGCCAGACATGACTGGCGTCGCTCGACTGTCAAAATAGGAATAATGAGATGATTAACGTGCTCAAAAAATGTACAAATATGCAATAAAAGACACGGATGGCAATTAATTAAGCTTACCCGCGTCGTAGCAGGGCCAGCTCAGTGGTCAGACTTTTAACACGTATCCGTAGACCCCGTTCTGATGCTCTGAGTTCCTCCAACTACCAACAAGAGTGAATTTGAACAGTTAAGTGGGGGCATAACCATGTATGAGTGTTTTACATTGTTAGCTTGTCAATGTCATGACCATGCAACACTAATCTGCTTAGACGCACCTGTTCCAGAAGGAGATGCTGTTCTTGGTTCCTCTTGCTTGCAGAGCGCTGGCTTTTTGCCCTTTCCTTCAGCAGCTGTTCCTCCAGGCTGCGCACCACCTCTCTGAACCCATGAGCCCCAGGAGTAGAGTCAGCCCCTACCATCTGTAGACGATCCAGAGCCTTGGCCAAGGCTTCCTTTTCATCTCTCACCAAAGCCAACCTGATAAAACAGAAGGAAATGATTTGTAAACAACATTCGCTTCCTACTCATAGTGGGTAAAATATTTTATTACTTTAATTATTAAAAGGATAGGTCATCCAAAACTTAAAATTGTCATTAATTACTCACCCTCATGTCATTTCAATCCACAAGACATTCATCTTCAGAAAATAGATTAAGATATTTTTGATGAAATCCGAGAGCTCTCTGACCCTCCACAGACAGCAAGGGTACTACCACGATCAAGGCACAGAAACACAGTAAGGACATCATTAAAATAATCAATGTGACATCAATGGTTCAACCGTAATTTTATGAAGCTACGAGAATACTTTGTGTGCAAAGATGCGGAGGAGACGAAGTGTTGAATAAAATCTTTATTTTTGTTTTCTTTGCACACAAAAAGTATTCTCGTATCTTCATAGAATCATGGTTGAACGACTGATGTCCCATGGATTATTTTACCGATCTCATTACTGTGTTTCTGTGCCTTGATCGTGGTAGTAAACTTGCTGTCTATAGGAGGGTCAGAGAGCTCTTGGATTTAATCAAAAATATCTTAATTTGTGTTCGAAGATGAACGAAGGTCTCACGGGTTTAGAATGACACGAGAATAAGTAATTAATGACAGAATTTTCATTTTTGGGTGAACTATGTATAGGATTTTTCTTTCTTCTATTGTGCCGACTGTCCTGTGCACCTGCCAGCAACTAACCAGGTGTTTTTTTTTCTTTGAAAGCACTAAAAATGATATCAGCATTAAGTACATATTTCATTAGGAAAAACTGACTCTGCACGGAGCTTGCGTGTTTCCTGGTCTGATACTTTGTGGTCTCTTCTCAGTCCCAGTGTTTTCAGCTCGGTCCTCAGAGCTCTGATCTCTCTTTGAAGCTCTGCAGGATCAGGTTTGCCCAGATATGGAAGTGGAAGAGGATAGTGTATCCTACAAAAACAAAGCGTTATAAACTGACCCATTTAAGAGCTGGTTAAAACAGATTGAGTGATCAAAACTTCATTGACCTGTCAAATTCCACAGTGTAGATGAGGATGAGGTATCGTTTAGCACTGAGGGCAGGAGACTGTGTCTGAGCACGAGGTCGGCCAACGACACCTGCCTTCCTGTTCCGCAGAAGCTCGAGGTCAGAATAGGTCAAGAGGTCAAGGGTCACTGATTCACTGGACTGCAAAAGATAATTAAAAGCGTAAATATGATTTTTATTAATGTTATTATTAACATAAAAGACTGGTTAAAGAAATTGTGTCCACAAGAGAAGCTATTCTTTGTTTTAAAATAAAAATTAATAACTTTCTAAACAGTTTGACTTTTATTTTACAATGACATATTACAACAGTAATATTTCATATTTTTTTAAATAGTTTTATTTAGTAATATAGGAATAAAAATAATTATTCTTAATTTTGTTATCCATATTAATGTCTAATAACAAGGACAAATTGTGCAGTCGCACAAACAAGCACAAAAAAAACTGGATTTTATTTTATTTTTAATCAAAAGATAAAAATCAACAGAAACAAAAATAATCAAATAAATCAGCCCCCTCCCCCAAAAGACATATTAAACAGAATTTTTGAGGCTTTTATTCTTTCACCTTGTTGACAGCAGACTCCAGCATGCTGCAGAATACTGGAAACTGTTTAAAATTCCCAGTTTTCCGGGTCAGGTCATCAATATCTAATTATAAAAAATAAAAAGTTGTAATGACATAAAACAACATTTCATGCAAGCAAAAACTATATATCAGTTTTAAAAGCTCAACTTACAGGCAGGATCAAACTCTCCTCTCCACTGGTCTGCTGTAACAGCATCTGAAATCTCTACGATTAGTAGCCGCTCCGCCAGCTCAACCTTGACAGCAAATTCAGTCCCTCGAAATTTCATTTCTTCCTGCACAACTGTGCCAACCTCCATTGCTTGCCACTGACAGCCTGAAGGAATCATTGCACAGGGTTCAGATTCAATGCAGTTCATGCTGTAATTATCCTTTCTTGATAGACAGACAAATACTCTAGATAGATATAGACACACTTTGCATTAAAACAAAGCCTATATACTGAGAATAATCAAACGGTGTTATCAAATCATTTTAGCCAAACAGTTTTCACTATGAAGGTTTGCTGTTCGTATCAAACACACACTGAGCTGTCCATTACAAATGTCAACTTCACAGCAATGACACAGGCAGGATTTGGGTCATGAACCATTTCAATGAATGAGACTCTAGTCTTTACACTTGACTGAATTTCCTTGTATCATAGATAAATGGAGGCTGTAACCTCATTTATTCACGAATCGGTATGGAACATAAGTTGCATACTACTAAACATCTCAGCTAAAACCTGATGAAGGACTTGCTAACCCTGAATATTGGCCAGAAGACTGCCAACGCAGGGATAACGTTAGTCACACAACAACATTATAAAATCAGTCGCATGAATAATAAAGATATCTTACGTCATGATTTTGAGGGGTACATAGGAAGATGAGATTACAGATGATGATAAATATGAGTAAGTTAACGTTACTATTACGATACATGAATCTCAGACCATACACAACTAACGTTAGCACGCTAGCAACATACCCGTTATTGGTGGAAATGTGTTAGGCAGGCACGAGCTGTTCGATTAAAACTCTACATTTAAAACATCGATGGAATAAGTATCATAAATAGAAAACAAATTCAAATCTATTCTCCGCTAATTTATCGAAAGCATGTTCAGTAACTGGTCGTTACTGAGCTCGAAGAAATGAAAACAGCGGCTCAGTGACCGGGAATTTAAAACTCCCGCCCACAACTGTTTACATTGGTCAACTGGTGCAGATGTTGTAATCCTATTGGCTGCTCTGCCTGTCAATCAAAAGGAAAGCTTTTCAATGTTGCAACACATCAGGCAAGTTTTCACGCCCATAAAAGTGATTTTAGCGGCATCTGTTTAATTTTTTTATGCAATGTATATTTTTTACCATGTCAAGAATTTTTTAATATCTCTCTCTCTCTCTCTCTCTCTCTCTCTCTCTCTCTATATATATATATATATATATATATATAACGTTGACACATACTACCCTTTTTTGTGAAACTTTGTTTTGAAACTATAAGTCATTTAGTTTGTGATTTCTTCTGTCTTGAAGTAATGCTTTGATTGTCATGAATTTTTCATCTGACTATTATAGGCATAGATTCTTTTGGGGTTTTACATTAATGATAAAATACGTTTTTGCATTAACTTAAACTACTTTGTTTACTGGAAAATGTTAAAGCCACACACGTTAAAGGGATAGTTCGTCCCCAAATTGAAAATTCTGTCATCATTTACTCACCCTTAAGTAGTTCCAAACATGTATGAATGTCTTTGTTCTGCCGAACAAAATGGGAGATATTTTGATGAAAGTTTGTAACCGGGCTGTTTTTGGGCACCATTGATTTCCATTGTAGGAAAAAAGTACCGAGGAAGTTAATGGTGCCCCAGAGCTGCTCTGTTTCCCACATTCTTCAGAATATCTTCCTTTGTGTTCAGCAGAACAACTACTAAGGGTGAGTAAATGATGACAGAATTTTCTATTTTGGGTGAACTGTCCCTTTAATACATGTAAACCACACTGTAATGTCTTTAAGCACAAACTGAGTTTTATTTAGGTACGATCTTTCATTTATTAATAAAAAAGCGATAGAAATATCAAGAATATGTACACGTTTTTTTTATAATTGTTCACCATGGCTTAAATCTTTATATTTCAACATAGTCTTCAGGCCACAAGAGGGAACTATTGCTATTGAAACATAATGCTAGCAACATCAAGGTCATGAGTTGGATTCACAGGGATCACCAATGTTGAGAGAGTATGTATTTAATTAAAAAAAAGTACTAACACTTTATTTTAAGGACCAATTCTCACTATTAACTAGTAGCTTATTTGTATATTACTAACATGTTGGCTGTTTATTAGTAGCCCTACTTATTAGGCACATATTAATGCTTTATTATGCATGACCATATTCTAGATCCCTTAACCCAACTCCAAACCTAAATTTAACAACTACCTTACTAACTATTAATAAGCAGTAAATAAAGAGTTTATTGCGGGGAAACTCTTAGTTAATAGTGAATATTTGATCCCTAATCTAAAGTGTTACCATAAATGTAAATAAATAGTGAAATTCAGTGCAAATATACAGAGGCAGTGCTAAAGGTGGTTACAGCTTTTTTCATCACAGTGTTTAAAAAAATTCATTTCACTACTCATTTTACAAGAGATAGTGCTGAGAAAACAGTACAGTACTTTATAATTCACATGAATTCACTGGCATTTACATTGGCATAATTTGTATGGTGTGCATGGCACGACACGATACTGAGATCTATCTGGAGCTATGCATTTGTAGAAGATGCTGACTGGGGCTTGTAGACGTCTGGGTCTTTGACAACAACATTATTCTGAACAAAGATAGGGGCTGGGAGGTAAGCATCCTGCATTTCCAGTGTAAGATCGGATATCTGAGCAACACCAACTGGTTCTGGTATGGTCATATTGTAAGAAGGGTTTTCAATAATTGAAGCAAGCTTCTCAACAGGACAGTACGAGACATCAGCAGGGCATTCAGAAATCTTCTGGTAGAAATGTTGTGCAGGAGCCACTTTGGAGTTAGAGCTGATTGGGTCAAGGCCATGTTTTTCTAAACTGCGGACCTCTTGGATCTCACACGTCAATAAATACCCTGGAAACAACAAACCAACCAGCATATGGGTATGTCATTTAGCTATGATTACTATAACCAAGTAGTTTGTTGCATTATACTGTTGGGATTTAACATAGTATGCATAGGCATGTGACCCACACACATGCAGATTATAATAATTACTAAAAAAACATCTGTTAGGAAAGCTATACATTATAAGGAGACTGATGACTCACCTTTGTGATCCATTTCCCTGTGAGTTTTGGTTCAGGAATATCTGGATACAACACTTTCTTTAACCTGCAGGATTTTTAAGAGTGACGTTTTAATTGCAGCTGAAAATAAAAAATCTATAGAAAATATTGGGATTTGAAAAACATATGACATGACACTGGAAAACTGTCCTTACCATTTCTGTTTCCTGTAGCAAAGGACTGTGATGATAACGAAGACGAGAGTCGCTGCACTGCATCCCACAATAGTGGCTGTAATCATCTGGTCATCTATGAAGATTTTATCAAATTGCACACAATGTTATCACATTTCATCAATGCTCTTTATATTTCCTTATCAAATTGATAAATCATTAATGGTTCCCTTTCTATTATAGTTAATTATACTTAAACAATTTAAAGTAAATGATTAAATGCTTACTTCTTTTTTCTACATCCATTCCGAGTGTAGCATAGTCACCTTCCCCTCCAGATGTTAAGGCACTAACGCGGAAGGTATAGGAGCCTGGATCTAATATGAAATTAACTTTATTCTCTAAAATTAAAACAAAAGTAAGTCCATTTATAATGTAATCTTTTTAAGAAAAAGAAAAACAGTGGACGTCAATTAGAGAATGAACTTACCCTCTGTCAATATCGTGCGGATAAACATTTCAGAACCAGAAAGCAATGTGACCTTGTAGCCTTTTATGAAGCCATTTTGCTGTTCTAAGGGAACTTCGGCCCAGGAAAGCTCAACATTTCTTCCTTTAAATTCACCTTTCAGATTCTCAACTTTCCCCGGTTCTGAGAACAGAAATAGCAGAATGGAAAATAAGTAAGGTGATGTTTTCATTTTTGGGTGAGCTATTCTTTAAATATTGATTCTAGCTTGCTTACGTTTCTCTTTAGCATAACCTTCAATCCTCTTGAGAAGCTTTGGTGAATCATCTGCGCAGGCATAGACAGAGACAGTGTAGCTCACTGCCTCAAAAATACCTGTGAGAAATAGAACAATATAGCCGTTATACTCTCTTTCTGAACATAACCACTGCTCACTGAACCACTGATGAACCATTACACACATGAATTCAGTATCATAACAAAAACAGATCAGAAGAGAGTCAAATGATTCATCTGTATGCTCCCAACTGACCAGATTGATTCCAGGTGTCCCAGGCACCACTGTCAGATTCTGGGAGCTTCTCCCATTCTACAGCACATTGCGTCTTTTTGTATGTTGGAAACCATTCAACGACATAGCCACAAGTAGAATTGGGGTATTCTTCCCAAGACATTTCAAAGCTACCATTACTGCTACTGATATTGCTTATATCGTCTTCATTGTCTGTGAAAATAATAATAAAAACTGCATTAATTTAAACACAACCTTTTCAACCAATTAAAAACCATTTTGAATCTCACCAGGATAACTCGGGACGATGATGGTAGAAGGAGGAGAAAGACCAGCAGAGTTTTTTGCTGAGACTGTGATGGTTCGATCACTTTTTTCATTCCCAAAGGTGATGTTGTAGCACAGCTGTCTATTTAGTTCTTTGTTAATTTTTCTGTTCGCACCTTTGAGGTTTCCAATGGTAATTTCATATCCTGTAATTATCCCATGGCTTTGTTGTTGAGTTAGAGGCTATAAAACATTAAAAAGGTCATTCTATTTGTTTATTTGCAGAGAAAAGCTAAAGACAGCTGTGCCAAATCCAACTGTTCTTACCTTCCACAGGACAGCTGTATTTTGTTCAGAATAATGAATCCAAACATCTACTGCTTCTGGAACTGAAGAGAGAATAATGGTGCAAATCAAATTACTGAATCATTCTTACTTATCTAGGACGGATTTCTCAATAACGGTTGATCTTAGGAGCACTTAAGCGCACTTAAGAACATTTACTAGTCATTTTACGAATGTTCATTATTATTTCCCAAAAATGCACTTAACACAATCGCATGTAGCCCTGCTTTAAGTGCTACTTAGGAGTCGCTATCCGTTGGTCAAGTGCTGGAAGCTCAATTTATAGAATGGCTTGTATTTGTAGTAAACACTCGGTTATTGAAATGTTAACCTAATGCTGTGTTCCAGACAGCTCGGATAATATATTATATAATATTAGTGATAAGTATAATATTAATCTACTATATTATATATATAGTAGATTCATATTATACTTGTAGATTAATAGTATACTATATATTTCATAATATCTGTAGAGACGTTATTTCTGGGTCCAATACATGGCTGATTTACGTCATTGACAATTTTTTTTTTTTTAGTTGATCCCTTTCTTTGAAGCATATTTCTTTTTTTATTTTATTAGTTGTTGTTTTTTCAGTCATTTAATTTAAATGTGCATTTCTATGTTTTGTTTTCTGCCATTTTTTATTATTTCATTTATAAACTAATGTAAACAAAGAACGAGTAATAAAGTACAATTAAAAGCTTTAATTATAATCACATTGCACTTGAATAAAGTTAAAGGTTGTCCTGCAGGTGACCTCATAATTCGGTCTTCTTGTACGGCTTTACGATTGCTCCAAAGCACGTAGATCTACGAAGATTTTCAAGTACTTCCTAAGTTACGATGCTTTTGGGATACGGTCCGCAAGTCTAAGATGATTAGTACAATCGTTTTTATGATCAACTTAAGCTTACGATGCTTTTGGGAAACGCAGCCCTGATTCGTTAAAAGCACTAACTCATTCAGAATGTAAACCGCATGTTGGTCAGAAACATACTGTACAGCGTTTGATATTTCTGTGTTTTTGTTTGATACTATTTACACTATTTTCTATTAAAAATAGACACAGTAAAATGTAAGTTGTGTGCACATTGTAAGTTTTTAAAGATTTATTTTTGGCATTTTTGCTTTTAAATAGGACAGATCAGAGCTGACAGGAAGCAAAGTGGGAAAGAGAGAGGGGGTGGGATCGGGAAAGGTCCTAGATTCGGGATTCGAACTCGGGACACCTGTAGCGCAACTGCGCGGTATATCGGCACAAACTGCGCACACTGTAAGTTATTCAGTATTAACTTCTTGTCCAAAAATTTGTAAACAAGGAAGTATGCTATTTTCTATCAATGTGCGAGACATCCGATTCATTAGATGCTAAATAACTAAAAGAATAACAAAGTACAGCAAACAGTTTTCTGTTAAAAGTAATGTGGTTATATTACGTGTTGTTTAAAAGCACATCACACTCACAAAAGAATATAAGTATAAAATCAGACATAAATTCATGACACTATATTTACAAATATGTTAATCCTCTGAATACTTACTGTCCTCTTTAGTGGAGAACTCAGTTATTTCACTCCAGTCGCCCCATTTGTAAAAGTGCTTAAGAGACCCACATCTTACTTGAGCTGTGTATTTAACAAAGGGCTGCAGGTTTATAAGGACAACTGATGAAAGTCCCTGTCCATTGAAGGTTTTCTTTGTGAAAGATGAAAATGTGTGAGATTAGTGAGAATGCAAGTAAAGGCGTTGCAATTGGAAACAGTGAAAGATAAAATAGAATGCTTATCAATTTTAATGCAAGATATCATTTGAGGACACCAACATTGTAAATGCTTCCACTGAGCTTCACTTGACAAATCATCTGAAATAAAGCATAGTTTTCCTCATTCCAATTCCACTGAAGAGTGACCTTTCTTGCATAAGCAGCATGGGATATTTTACTGGGTGCTCTCAACCATACTGTGCAAAAAAACAAACAAAACTGATGATTAAATTATTATTTAAATGTTGTGATCATGCGAAATTTAAGAAATATTTAAAATAAGTTTTACCTCGGTGTGTGGGGTCAGCTGCATCAGTGAGAGTCTTTACACCAAGAGGATTTTTGGCAATCAGGGTCCAGTTATTCACCTGCTTTGTCTCCACATGTGTGACACATTTACCAAATTCACAAACTCTGGCAAAAGCAAAACAATTAGCATCAGAGAATTGAATCCATTGTGGTAAAAGCAACCATGCATGATTCACATTGTGCATTAAGATGGATATTATTTTGTCAGCGGTGTGGTTACCTTCCATTAAGTGTATAGTTTGTCTTTCTATTATAGGTCAGATGGGTGTTTCGACCCGTTTCCCAGTGACACTCCACAGAGCTGAGATTTCGTGTTATACATGTAAGATTCTGGTCATCTGGGGGATCTGTAGCATCCAGTCAAATGAAACAATTTAGGCCAGGGCTCAACTTAAAAGTCATTTGGTATACACAGTTCAAAAGTTTGGGGTCAGTCATTTTTTTTATTAATACTTATACTTAGCAAGGCTACATTATTTGACACTAAATTAGAAAACAGTTATTTTAAATTGCAATAATATCCCACAATATCACTGTTTATACTGTCTAAATTAATGTAGTTGTGGTGAGCATAAGAGACTTAAAAAATCCGACCCCAAACTTTCGAACTATGAGTGCTAGTTCATGTTTACTAATTCTAACTAATGAGCTAATCAAGTTATAGTGTTATCATTTTTTTCATACATGAACAAGTTATACTTAGAAGTAATTGTTTCTGGGTAATAGTCCAGCTGCCTATGGTTAATTCACTGCAAGTAATTTCAAAACTGATGGGTTTAAATGAAACAATTCTCATTAAATGATGCATGTAGACTTACAGCCAATAAATATTGTAGAGCCAGAAGGGTTTCTTTCAACATCACAATACATGTCGTGTTCATCGGGCCTTTCAAATGGAACTGGTTTTGTAATGTAGGTCCTGTTGCTGATGCGAATTAGAAATTCAGACAATGGAGCCTCATCTGTTTCCACGATGCAACAAAACGTGATGTAACTCCCAACCATGAAAACTTGATCGTGAGGATAGACCGTTGTTTCTTTTAGATCTCGTCCTGTTATTTTATAGGCAAAACAGTTGTTGTTCAGTTGGTTTCCTCTTTTGCATAACAGGTGCATACAGTATTAGAACAGCCTGTAGCTACAAACCTTCATGTGTGTATAATGGTGTCCATTCACCAATGTGATGCTTACTATGGCGCCTAAGTCTGACTGAATGGGAAGTGCACTGCAACGGTATAGGTGAAGTCCATTTCCAATGATAATAGGATGTTTTGTCTGGCATCACATGTATAGTTTCCTAAAACAGTTATTTGACATTACAAAATGACCTTAGACATACTGTATATTTCCATTGCTGTTGTCAAAAATAATCTCACTTACATTGTGAACAGTCCTCATCTGTTCAGTACGAAGGACCTCTATGTCATAGCTGACTTTCTCGGATTCATTATTTTTTGCAAACGTATCTTTCCATGTAACGTGCAACACCCATGCACCACAATCAGGTATTGCACAATAGGTTTCTTCTGAATACATTTTAACCTCTTCTATAGGAGCTGGGTGTCCTGTTGATATAATAAGTCAGTTATTCTATCAATGGTCTCAACTTACAATTGAAATAAGATGCTGTTGTATTATTAAAGGAATAGTTCACTCAAAAATCTATATTTTCTGAAAATGTACTCATCCTCAGGCCATCTAAGATATAGATGTGTTTGGTTCTTCGGACCATAAGCTAATTTGGAGAAATTTTGCATTATACATCACTTGCTCATCAGTGGATCCTCTGCAATGAATGGGTGCCGTCAGAACGAGAATCCAAACAGCTGATACAAGCATCACAATAATCCACACGACTCAGTCCATCAATTAAAAGCTATGTGTTTATACTGTAAGAGACAAATCTTTAGGATTATTTGCTTTTAAACATTGCTTAATCTGGGTAAAACAATTTGATCATTAGATCATTTTTTCACAATAAAATGCAACATTATGGATGGAGGACTCAGTTTAATTAATAAGTTCGTTTATTACAAACATACAGCTAAGCTTTTCTTGTGGATTTCTTTTGTTTGGACTCTCATTCTGACGGCACCCATTCACTGGAGTGCATCCAATGGTGAGCAAGTGATACATTTCTCCAAATCTGTTCTGATGAAGAAACAAACTCATCTCGGATGACTTAAGAGTGCAAACTTTTAGCAAATGTACATTTTTGGTTGAACTGCTTCTTTGTTTAGAAACAAGAGTTAAAAACATTTAAGACTCACCATTCTGTTCTGTTAGGCCACTCACAGAAAAAAGCAAAGCACACAAAAGCCAGACTGACATGATAGAGCTCAGGAGATTCTGGACAAGTAATGGCTCACCAGTTTCTCCATTAGCAATTAGCTCTGCTAAGGAAACAAAATGGTTCAATTAACTGTGGCTGAATAACATCATCTAATAAGGTACAGAAAATGGAAATATGTTATCTTTCATCCCTAAAGGGTTTTAATTTACAGGACATAGAGATAGAAGAGACAGAAAATGGAATCATTAGGACATGATTCAACACAAAATCAAATTGCATTAGCTTGTGTAGTAACACTGCATCACAGCCCAACATGTTTATTTTTTTAAATAAAAGAAAACAGATGATTTTGTTGATTTTGGTTATTTGGACATGATCCCTTCAACTCATTTATGATTCAGATATACAAATAGTAGGCCTATAACTTTTCTTCTTCTGATGGAGAAACTCTAGATAAGAAATTGTTGACATGAAGTATGAAAAGACTTTCAAGAAATGAAATGTTTTGCTCGTGACCAGAAACGGATTATGAGCAATGAATCAAAATCTGTTCAAACATATAATTAATCAGGCCATCAAGAAGCAGCAATCCTGATTATTGGTACATTACTACTGGAAAATTAGAGGCTTGACATCTGTTGTAGATAAGACTATCATCATTTATGAGTAAACAGTAAACACAACACAGATGATGACTGAACTTAGATTTAGATCTAAAAACAAAACATCAAATGCTGACCCAGTATGTTTAACCAAGAGTACTAATGAATATTACTGACAAAGCATTATTTTTCACATCAAGACATTCATTTTAAGTGCTGTCATTTTAGAGATCACTTAACATGACTGAACATTGTGAATGACATTTTGTATATCCTTTATATTTTTTGCTTTCTCATCTGGATAATTTTACTCTATAGGTGCATCTCAATAATTTAGAATGTCATGAAGTTCATTGATTTCAGAAATTCAACTCAGATTGTGAAACTCGCGTTATGTTAAATTGGTGGTTTTTGTTAAATGTGAGCCAAAATCATCACAATTAAAAGAACCAAAGACTTAAACTACTTCAGTCTGTGTGCATTTAATTTATTTAATACACGAGTTTCACAATTTGAGTTGAATTACTGAAATAAATGAACTTTTCTAATTTATTGAGATGCACCTGTACATGTCCTCCATGTGTATTTATTTTGCAACATAATATGGGTTAATAGTTTAATTTCTTGTACTCTGTTGAGAGTTCAATTGTTCAGACCATCTCTTCAGTTGCTAAATGACTGTGTATGTGTGTGTTATTTTGTGACAAATGAGGACATACATTTGTATAATGACATGGGTATGATATGAATTACAAGGAGAAGGTGACTTATGAGGACATTTCCCCATGTCCCCATTTTTCAAAACGCTTAAAAAATAATACTCACTCTCTATGATTTAAGTAAAAATGCACAAAGTTTCCTGTAAGGGGTAAGTTTAGATGTAGGGCAATAGCACATACAGTTTGTACAGTATAAAAACCATTATGACTATGGAACGGTCCATGGACTATGGAATGGTCTGTGAGGCTTTTTTCAGGATTTGATTAATACAATCTTATGAACAGTGTTTATTCATAATATAAATATTTTCTATCAATATAAGTCTTTACTACTACTTTTTTATTAATTGAGCACATCCTTGTTGAATAAAAGTATAATTTTTTTTAAAGATGCTGACCCCAAACTTTTGAATGGTAGAGTATTGTTAAAAAATATATATATAGTTTAAATAAATGTTATTTTATTTAAACTCTCTATTCATTAAAGATTCCTGAATAAAGAATCACGGGTAATAAAAATAAATAAAAATAAGCAGCACAACTATTTCCAAAATTTATAAAAAAATAAGCATATTAGAATGTCTGAAGAATTATGACACTGAAGACCGGAGTAATGATGTTCAAAATTCAGCATTGCATCACAGAAATACATTATATTTTAAAGTAGATTACAACAGAAAACACATTTTTTCTGTGTTTTTGATCAAATAAATGAAGGCTTGATGAGCAAAAGATGTGCAATGTTCAAAAACATTAAAATAGTAATATGTCCAAACTTTTGAGCAGTACACTTCTGTATGATAACAGAAAACTTGCTAGCAGAAGGAGCATCACAGCTTGAGCTATATAGCACATACCTCATAAACTGTCTAGCTATAAACACTTTTGGTATTTACTAGTTAAATATAGATTCCAAAGATCAAATATATTTAGATGGAGTCTTCAGACCAAATGGAGGGGAATCCCCCTCTGGTGACTTGTGTTCCTGTGGCTCAGTGGTAGAGCATTGCGTTAGCAGCGCAACGGTTGTGGGTTCGATTCCCAGGGAACACACATACTGACAATACATGTATAACCAGAATGCTCTGAAAGTCGCAAAGCGTCTGCCAAATGCATAAAATGTAAATGTAGAGGGATTGTGTGTGGGGGGGAGGGTCATTTTTAGACTTTTGTATTATTATTATTATTATCTCACCTAAATGTTTGTTCAGTCAGTGCATTTGTTTTTACAATGGTTACAATTTAGTTGCACAGGATATTACACACAGCAGAAGGAAGTTTTAAACATTTTTTTTTTTAAATATTCATGTAATTCATATGAATACTTACCAAGATGGACATTTTGATATTTTGTGTGCATGATTTAAGAAATGATCTGTGCATATTATGGAGGAAAGCACAGTGCATGTAGGGTGTGTGTCTTCAAAAGCCCTGCAGTAAACCGTGTGCATGTGATTGAGCAAAGTGTACAAATTAAACTGAAATTGCATTAAATCTGGTTGTTTTGACCAAGATTATGCTGCAAGGTTTTGTTCTCAACTACATTTAAGTTCCCAGGTTCTGTGATTTTGCAAATGTCCAGTTTATTACCACTAATTCCCACATATTCCATAATTGCCATGGGGAGCTTAAAGTCTGGAAAATTCCCAGAATTGTGCAACCCTACTCATATGACATGCCAAGTAATCATTCTGTACAGATGGTGTCAGAGCAGTGTCTGCTTTTTTATTGAAAATGGAAATATTTGATAAACACTTTACTAAAAATGTATTATTTACTATTTTAAAGAATGGATTATGGCACAGAACCAATAAATAGGCTATATACATTATCTAATAAAAGAGAATTAGAAAATAAGTAAGGCAAAGACTTGTATTGATAATAATCAAGTAACGTTATACGACAAAACACATCCAGCTAGTTAACATGTCAACTATTTATATTAAAGGACTGACTGATTCGTGTTAATGAGAACATCAACATTACACAAAGCCTTTCATTAGCAGTTAAAATAATTACGAGAACAAACACCCACCTGTGTAAAGTGTTCCCAGCCCGAAGAATCAGCTGCTGGAATTATTTTCGTCCGAAGCTAAAAATGTCAAAGTTATCAGAGCCGAGTTTCAGAACACAAAGTTGACTCGCGGTTCGCGCTCATCGTCAGAACAACAACATGTAGTGGGAGGATTTCAGTGGAAGCGTGCGTGCGCGCGCGAAGTTACGAGATCACCACTGGAAAGGGAATCGAGATGAACAAATGTATTATCCGCTGTGTTAACGGCAGCACGTTAAAATGATTCCCCATCGCCATCTCGAAGATTTTAGGCTAATGTCATATTTTCCTCAGTACAAGATGAGAGCTCAATAGGAAGAAAGAAAAGAATGTAGGTTACACAGGACCATTTCACACTGTCATCAGTTACTGGAGAAATCAGAATGGATCTAAATAAGGAAACCGTTATAAGCACCGATCTCACGGCAACTCGTACATATTTTACGAGGTGGGTATTAGTATGAATTTGTACGAATAACCTACACCTAACCCCGCCCCTAAACCTTCCCGTCACTGGAGTTTAAATCGTACGAATTAGCCACCTCGTAAAATATGTACGAATTGCCGTGAGATAGCGTTGGTTATAAAAGATGAGAATACCACAACAGTCGTGTTAGTAGATTAAGGCAGTGTCGAGTCGAAAACACGCAAGGTAGGGGATTGTAGCTATAAAATGACTGACTGACTGTTCTGTGGAAAGCAGCGGAAGACTTTCTGTGGAATTTCGGCTCGGGCTTGGCAGGACTTTCTCCAAACAACAATAAAATACTTGAGAAACGAGTCAAGGGAATTGAGGTTTATTTTATTTTATCACTGAAGCATCCCTTTCATTAATGCCCCCCAAAACACATTAAATTATACAATTAAAGACACATTTTATGTACATCAGTTTTAGATGCTTTTCACTCCAGGAAAAATATAAATAACACTTCTTGCATCAGTTTTTGCAATTTCATTATTATATGGTGCTTACATTTCATACAGTGCTCTGTAAACTCATGAGTGCACTTAAAAGAAAAGAATCACTGACAGGTGCAGTTAGTTTGTTGCACAATGAACAAATGTACATTACAAATATATGCATTTCCTTGACACTCTTAGCATTAATGGTGATGGAAAAAAACAGCCCCTTTAAAATACAATTAAGTCTGCAATAATTGGCGCTCTTATTATTTGTAAGGTTTTAAAAACACCAGTACATTTTTTATTTCAAAAATTCTTTCAAAAAATTGACAATGGCTTCCGGTCATGGGTTGTACATAACCCCTAGTGAAAAAATGGAAGCAAGAACATCATAAAACTTGATTTAACACTGTGGAAAAGACCCACCCATCTGGCATTCTGGGATATTTTCACCACACACTAATTACTTTGTGGAAATGATTTATTCAAGAACACTTCTGAAAATATTTGGGGCAGATTCCAGATTTATTTGGTTCAAAAAGAATATTTTATAAGCGGCTTGATTGTTGTTGAATGTCCAGCCAGTATATAATAAAAAAACACTGCATAACTACTCCAAATATTATCTGTTGCTCTTGGACAGTTACCAGATAATTTTTTCTATGCAGATAGGGGTTAGAATGCACATGCACTAAATTTCCCCAGAAGCCTAAAAGAAAATATTGTAACAACAACCAGAGTTATTGCTGTCATATCAGACTCAGTTTTTACAATATAAACAATTATGGAAGTTGAACCCTGATGCTTAATCCAAAAGCCAAGGCAGGCAAAGGCAGATTTATTAGTTTCTATAATAAATAAAACAAGAAAAAGGGCAAATTCATTAATTCTAAAAGTTAGAGTTAAAGCTAATACAAATAAGGCAAAATAATTAAAGCTGCCTAAATAATATAAATGGTCCAGCCAAGAAAATGAAGTGATCGTCTTATCTTCAATAACAAGTCATTTGTGCATACAGAATTAACAGGCATATTGCATAGAAATAATTCAAATGAACCTCAAATTTACACTTACAAAGTGGGATTTAACCATTTTTGGTAATGTTTTTTTTTAATGCAATGTTAAAGTAGATTCATGCTAACCCTGAAGACATTTCGAAATCTTATTACACCATAATTGGTGTCAAATACTGAGAATTTCTGTTATAGATATCGCAAATGATAAAGCATATTAGTTTGACGGTGAGTTGAATTTAAGCAGAACATGTCATATATTAAGGATCATGTCTTTAACCTTACTTTTTAACCCAATATGTTTTTTGCCCAATCAAAATCTCCTGACCACATTCAGGTAAAAGCAGCATATTAGCAATCCGAAAGAGAGAATAAAGTACAAAAGGTATTCTCATGTACAAATATTGTGAAATATGTTTGGTGAATCTTGGTTTTATTAATGCTTCAATAATGAATGATTTTCTCTATACAGAAAGAGAAAACTTTCTAGGAGTTAGTCAAAATCTCTAAAATTACTTCGAGAAGACTAAAACTGCAAAATAGCAGTGGTGAAATGCACTGCTTCCTCTTTTGAAGCCCGATGTCTACATACACTGACTGTCAGCATAAATCATACACAGACAGTTTTATCCTAGCTAATAGGCTAAAATAAAGTCAAAGGGACAGAGGAGCTGCTTGGACCAAACAATAAATAAGTGAATAAATAAATAAATATCTTACCGACTCAAATGTCAGATTGTTTTGGGATGACGTTTCATAAGTCAGTTAACAAAGTTACACAATAATACAATACAGTCGCTATTGCATTATTGTGTAACAACACCATCAAATACATGTACATACATTTACTCAGGGATTGCTATGTGCTACGTCATGATACAAATCAGTAAGCAGAAAATACCTTTTATGAGTCAGGTATAAAAGCGAATAAAAAAACTCGAAGTTGCAGACTATTATTACTTAATGATGATTGTCTTACAAGAAAATCACACCAGGACTAAGAGGGTTTGCTCAGCCTGGTTGCGAAAGCCATTTCATATTTTAAACAACTGGAATTAGTAATAGTGAAATCCAAAGAAAACAGCTGGAATGTTGTAGTGTTGAGGGATCCACTCAGGGAAAAAATGCTTTAGTTACGTGCAATCACACGCCTACGACTTTAAAAAAGTTAATAATCTCCCTAGACGGTCTTGCTTGCATTTGAAATACAATTTGTATTGACTCACATACCAAATATTTGCATGCTTCACTTTCCATTCAGTTTACAAGGATTTTTTGGTTACAACATCCACTGTAGATGTCTACAGAGCTTCGGTGTAGAGTATATTTGTTCAGGTAAAACGAGTTTGTTCTCTTAACGTACCGCTTTTTCTCTCTCTGTGGAAATGTTCCCGGTGACTCACTCAATCCACCCATGTCTGTTCCATAGCCCTAGTCTCTTATTGCGTATTCATCTTAGTCGCATGGTCAGGCCAAGAAAGAGATCAACAAGTTGCTGCATCGGGGAAAAGAATAGTATGAAAAACGCTTAGAGCAGGGATACTCCAATCTAGCTCGCGAGATCCACTTTCCTGCAGAGTTTAGCTCTAACCCTAATCAAACACACCCGAGCATGCTAATCATTGTCTTGAAATTAGAAAATCACAGGTAGGTGAGTTTGATCAGGGCTGGAGCTAAACTCTGCAGGACAGTGGATCTCGTGAGCCAGATTGGAGTATCACTGGCTTAGAGGATCACAGCTCTGATGGAAGATCTACTGTGGTGTATTTCTTGGGCATTGACAGAATGCTCTCAGCCTCTTCGTACATCTACAAATAAAAAGATTACCACATGTATGCTTAGTAATGACAGTGTTAAAAAACAAGAATTATTTTGCAATTCTATTAATTTATTCTAGTGGCATAAAATTGAACCCAGTTTAATTCCAGAACTGAAAAACTAGTTGTAAGTGGTATCTATCATAAAGATCACCAATTAAATATTATTTTTCACAAAGAAAATCTAGGTTCTGGTGCAATCTAGATTGTAAAAACACAGTTTAGTTGCAGAGAAACTCTGTTTGGATTTGGGCTACTGTGAGAAGTTTCATATTACCGGAATGAATTGAACATCTTGAAAGAGCTCCTGAATGAAGCGTCGTGAAGCCAGTCTGAACATGCAATGGGCCAACAAGTATGAAACTTCGGAATACAGACAGATGTCATCAAACGCATAAGGAAACTTTTCCTTGATTCTGCAAGGTAAGAAGTTACAATGAAAGAAAAAAAATCCTCTCTCTATTAAGCCTCACTTTTCCATCCATTTTCTCCATTTCAATTTATTCAGCTTCATTAAAATGATCAAATAATGTGCAGACAAAGAGTCTTCCAGTTAGAGCAATATTTAGTGAAACTTCTGTTGAAGAATTAACTTAGGAAAGCATTTGTTAAATTGAAAGCGTTGTGGATGAATTGTCTCCTTACGTGAGGAGTCCGGTTTCATTCCCTTTGGTCCCCACTGAGGAGCTCAGGTTGATGACCAGCCGAAGCACCTCCTTCCTCAGAAGAACACGGCAGGCTGGAGCATCCTCTGGAATATTTTTCACCCCTGGCAGAAAGACAGCATGCGCAGGCATACAATTAACCTGTATGAAACATAATGCTTGAAAATTGCCTTAATTTTCCAATCTGACTTTTGCCAGCCTGAAGAATTCCTCACCGAGAACAAGCTCGGTGCTGCGTGTGCTGCCACAAGAGCCCTGAGAGACAGCATCGCTGCAGCCAGACACTCCTGAATACTTAGACTTAGGCATGACGTCCAGGTTGTGTGAGGACCATTCTGAGAATGAAGCATCGGGGTAGTCTAAAACAGGATTTAGGGTGCGTAAGAACATGATGAAACTCAAATTAAAGGGATAATTCACCCAGAAATGAAGACTTGATGTTTATCTGCTTACTCCCGGGGCATCCGAGAATGTTTCTTCAGTAGAACACAAACCATTGCAGTCTGTAAAGTCATATAAATGGCAGTCAATGGGACCCATGACTTTGAGAGTAAAAAACATACGCAGACAAAACCAAATTAAACCCTGTGGCTTGTGGCGATACATTGAGGTCTTAAGACACAAAACAATCGGTCTGTGCAAGAAACTGAACAGTATTTATATCACTTTGTACCTCTGATCCACCACAATGTCCAACTGTCCTGAGCGCATTCACAACAGCCGGGGCGTGACATGTCAATGTGCTCTGGCATAATAGACATGCGCGGAAGTGATCTAAACAATGAGTGACGTATAGGTGTGACAGATCGCTTCCTGCATGCGTCTACTATGCCAGAGCACATTGACATGTCAAACGCGATTGTTATGAATGCACTCAGGACATTGCGTTGAATCAGAGGTACAAAATGATATAAATACTGTTCAGTTCCTCGCATAGACCGATTGTTTCGTGTCTTGAGACCTCAATGTATTGTCACGAGCCAGAGGGTCTAATTTGGTTTTGTCTGCGTATGTTTTTGTCTCTCAAAGCCGTGGGTCCCCTTGACTGCCATTATATGACAGACAGACTGCAACGGTTTGTGTTCTACTGAAGAAACATTCACCAACATCTTGGATGCCCTGGGAGTAAGCAAATAAACATCAAAATTTCAGTTTTGGGTGAATTATCCCTTTAACTAATGATCTTCTAATATATGGTAACTAGTTGATCATGGTTGGAATGAATATTGCATGCATCCTCACAGCATTTAGGGAAACCTGATCAAAGTGATGTCACTAATTAATGTTTTCCTATATTCATTTGGATACACGTGTAGCTTACCTGTGTGGTTTTGTGTGGGAGTGTTTAAATTACACCCAAGCACGTAGAGTCCTGCACAGTAAAGACAGTTCTCCTCAGTGTGCTCCTGCAGGCCGGTCTCCTCCGCACCCAGCAGCTTGTGCTGGTCTGAACGGCTAACCGCAATCAGCTCCGTGATACTAAGCTGAGATCGCAGAACAGAATACCTGGATCCTTCACTGGAACCTGAAAAAAGAACAGCATTCAGAATACTGAAAGAGTAGTGAGGCACTAATGCAATGGGAATGGTATACAGAGCCGATTAAACACAACCATTCCAGCCTTTACCATCTGCATCTCCAGAGAAGAACTTTGCTGATCGGTCCTCAGACGGTGGACTTGTCCTCTTCTGGAAGTACGGTATGTCTTTAATCTAGGTTACAAGAAAGTCAAGTTTCAGACACACATTTTGAGGGTATTTTTGTAATGCCTGTTTACACTTGGTACTGACATGCTTTTTGGATAATCCTATCCCAAGTGGACACCTTTTGGAAGCTGTGACCGCCATACACTTGAACTTGCAGACCTCTCTATGAGACAGTTCGACCAAGACATATTTAATTGGCATGTTATAGGGTTAATTCACCCAAAAATGTAAATTATGTCATTAAGTACTCACCCTCATGTTGTTCCAAACACATAAGACCTTCCTTCATCTTCGGGACACAATTTAAGATATTTTCTGATGAAATCCAAGAGCTTTCTGACCTTGCATATACAGCAAAGGAACTGACACATTCAAGGCCCAAAAACGTAGTAGGGACATTGTTAAAATAGTCCATGTGACATCAGTGGTTCAACCGTAATGCTATAAAGCTATGAGAATAATTTTTGTGCACAAAGAAAACAAAAAGACATTCAACAAGTTCTTCTCTTCCGTGTCAGTCTTTGACGCGCATTCACAAGAGAATCTTGACAGAACACGATGACAGAGAAGAGACGAAATTGTTGAATAAGTCATTATTTAGTTTAAAAAATATATATATATATATAGATTTTTACTACCTTTCTGGGCCTTGTTTGAAAGTTTTGGTTGCATTGCTGTCTATGCAGGGCCAGAAAGCTCTCAGATTTAATCAAAAATATATTAATTTGTGTTTTCCGAACATGAACAAAGGTCTTACTGGTTTGGAATGACATGAGAGTTCTTTTTTGGTTGAACTATCCCTTTAATGCCATGTCTGAAAAGCAGTCTGCACTGATAGACAAACTGGGATCAGATCACCAGAGATGAATGATAGTACCAGCTATAAACAGGATTGTAGAGTTAGTAAGTAACCTGGAACATGCTGTTGATGTTCATTGGCAGTGCAAGGCCAATGTATTCATCAGAGTTGCCATATGTGGCACTGGACACCATTGAACGCACTGAGGAGGAGCGCTGCAGGGAGGTCTGACTGATAGGGCTCAGGAGATCCTCCTTATCCAGAGATGCAAAACTCAAAGCCTTGAGAAACCTGTACTCATACAGATGGGAAGAGATCAGAGAGAAGTGTTTGGATGGAGGACAACGTTGGGAGAGAGAAAACGGTAAGAAAGGAGGTTTAGACATTTTGGAAACTATGTGTGATGATGATTGATAGGTTTGTCAATGTGGGAACAGGCTGGTGAAGCGTATTCATATTTCAGAATGAGCAGCCGTTTGTCATTAGCTGCATCATGCAAGTATCATAGGCCAAAAACCTCTACATGCTTCTTGGATCAAATGCGGGAATGCGGCTATTGTGGGAATTGGTTTCAGTCCGTTCACATCAGCAAACTACTTGAAGGAGTTTTGTGACAATGGAGATAGGGCATAAGTTAGAAAGACTTTTTAGAACTACATACAATCAATGAGGAAAGTTTACTTCATCCTACTGTGGGAAGGTAATTTCAAGGAGTCATGGCTGAAGAGTATCAGGTTAAGGTATGGGCTGTGGGAGCACTAATGATAAATGAAAAAGGGGGGCAAAGTACTATGAAAAAGAAGTCAAGAAGGCTAGGGTATTTTTATTGTAAAAATGGACTGAAGTGGACATTGGACAGTGGGAACGTCAGCCCTAGGGATGGTCCACGCACCGTGGCAGCAGAGATCTGTGATGGGGCCTGGTCGAACCTTGGCCCAGACATCTGAAGCGCTTTTTAGTATACCTGAGAGGGACCATCAGAAACACACCACATTATTTCCAAAGGGAGCAGTGCTTCCTAAGGGGCTTTTAGGGGTGTCATTTTCATATTATGTGGATGGTAACACTAATGGGGAACTCTAGTGCTCATTTATTGTCTGATTAACATTGATATTTTTAATTGATAATATTATGAGCCTATCAGGCTGATAACTTTAACAGCCACATCACAAAAATAAACTATATTAAAAAGTCTAAAGAACGACTTCTTTTATAAGGTCTTAATTCCTAATGACTCTTCCGAGAAAGGGACTTTGAGTCAAGATATGTTGAAACCTTTGGAGGAGGATGATAAATGTGGATGCATTCTGCAAATGCGGTGTGAAATGATTAGTGTAAGTGTAAAATTTGAGCCAAAAGAAACAGTAAAAAAGGGTGACGTAATGACAGAAAAGGGAAGAGATTCGCACCATCTGTTGGTCCATCTGCTTTACCTGCATGGTGCAAGTCTGGAGTCCAGGCTGCCAGTTTTCATAGTGATGACATCGGTGAAGAGCACGTCTTTGGCCGGCGAGGTAAGCGCTTCGCTATGGGAAAGGGATGGGTGAATGCGCTGTTGCTGTAGTCGTTTGAGAGTAGCGTAACCCAGTGCATCCCGAGGGCTGGTGTACATGAAGCTACAGTCTGTCAGGCTTGAAATGGTTGTGACAGAAGGCGATTTAAGGGACTGAGCCCTGCGTGGCAATGTATGAGAAGAACCTGGAGGCATCAGCAGTATGGAGTTAGATTTGGACAGGAGAAGGTGGTTGGACTGGGATGTGAGAGAGTGAAGTGTTTTGACAGTTTGAGTGCTAATGACCGTATTGAGGCTAACACAGTCAGTGTCGATGGTGGAAGATTCCACCCCCCCCACCGTCTCTCTGGATGGGCTGGAGCTCATGGAGCTGATACCACTAGTGGTCGTGTCCGTGTTGAAACTCTGGCTGCGACTTTTAAACTGAGCACCACCCCCAGAGGTTGAGCCATCTCCGGCCAGCATTTCCCGACTGGTCTGCTCTCGGTGGACGTCTCCAACCGCTGAGCTCCGTTCTGCAGCTTTGTTCAGATGTACCTCAGGGTCCCCAAAACTAGATGTGCTGCCCTGGGTTTCCGAAGTCTTGCTGCCTACAAAAGAGGTATCCAGACTAAAGCTTGGGCTTTTCGGCAGATGTCCGTCAGTAAATACAGGACTGAAGACATCTCCCTGAACTTGAGAGAATATAGAGGGCTCTGTAACGGTGCGTGTCCTCCTTAGGCCTCCAAACGTGGGCTCACCATGGAGTTTACTGCTGCTACCAGTGCCTTTGGGGTCACTGGTACTACGGGGTTTTTTTCCAGAGAGGGAGAGGAGGAAGCGGTTTCGGACAAGTCGACTGGAGGCTAGTATGGTGAAGGGGCTGCGGTCCTTTAGGAGTTTAGGCCTGAAGTACAGTGGCTGGTCCTCTGAAAGTTCAGAGCTTTCTAACTTATCATCCAGGATGTACATGCCTGAAAAGGAAGCAAGGCATTTTGGAATTGTTTACTTTTAGATTGTTTTGAGAGTTACCACTAGATTACATTTTCATAGTGTGTGCAGAAATACAGTGTGGTTTGATTTAAAGTGTGGGTCATGAAAAGCCTACATTTGAACCCTTTTCCAGTTTCTATTCAAGTCAGGATTACTGACTGTGCTTAGTCATCTAAAACCAGTCAGTGGGTAGATGATGATTCATGACTCTTCCTAATCTTTACTAAGCCACGACTGAAGCACCTCTCTGTATAAATGTAAGCCCAACCATTCCATTAAGTAAGAAGGATACCTTTTTATAGCTGAATCTGGCACATCAAGAGGGGCAATTAAAAACAAAAAGCTAATTTGTTGACGCTTACGAGTCTGAGAATGGCTTTACAGATATTTCTAACTATTTGAAGTGAATCACTCCAAAATTCAAAAGATCATTTATAAATAGATAACATTTCACATCACTCACAGTCAGTCTAGGCCAGGTTGTCAAATAAATTCAGCCAAGAGCTGACTAAAAGAGTCTACAAGTCTCGTCTTTTTTTCAATATCAAATTGCATGTGAAAGAAATTACACAACCCTAATACAAGAACAGGAAGGAAAAGGCACCTCTAAATTTCGTAGAACAAAAGATCGCAAAGCATTTGTGGTGCAAGAAAAGCACCATTTGTGCTATTTGCTATAGTGTTCTGGTACATTAAATCATCTTGATTTATTAATATATAGTAAAATAAAGACTGAAATCTAAAAATGAAACCAGGTTGAAGACACCTTTACTGCAGTGAGATTTCAAGCTAATAATGATAAACATGAGATGGCCTCCAACCTAAACCACAGTGTTGCACTGTGGGCCATTAGTCATGCATGAGTAGATGGGAGCAGCACTCACTAGGCTGAGTGGAGTCACTCTCGCTGTTATGTCTAGAGCTGGTGGACTCAGAGTTCAGGCTGAGGGTGCTGGGCGCTGAGGACAGGTGGATGAGTGGTTGCTGCTGTTGTTGCTGCTGCTGTAGGTTCTGGCTCTGCACCACCTCATCTGGAACCACAGGCCAAAGCTGTCCACGATTGTGCCTAACTGCATCCCAACCATGCAGTTTGAGAAGCTCACATCCCTGCTTAGTTTTAGAAATGAGTCCCAGAACATAAAGACATGTCCTGAAAGAGGGGAAATAAAAAGGCAAACATTTTGAGAGTAAGACAAAAAACGAAACAAAAAGACAGCCAAGATCAGCATGAATAAAAAAGAAAGAATGCAAGATTGCCAAATAGTCAGGGAGGAGGTATGACACAATTCACTGAGTCATCTAAACCCAGAAAAATGTGTTTCTGAGAAAATGTTGTTAACTTTCGGTCACCTCATGTCTGGTCACCCAGTGGGGTAAGCTGTGCAATAGAAACCATTAAATGTTGCAATGCAAGCGTCTTATATTTGTCATTAAATTTTTATAACTGGAATCTTTATAAATTTCTAAAAATAAATATGTTAGCATTATAACTTCAGATATCTTTTCTTTGCTGTTTTTTCTGTTACGGTCACAAAATGACAGTTTCAGACAACTTTTAAACATTTAGCTGAAATGAGCGCTGGGGAGTAGTGAACAAGCGCACTACCCATCTGAAACCTAATTTGTGCAAATGCCATATCTACATTTGAAATTTGTTGGCCATATGCAGCCAGGCTGATCCTGAAATCAAGAGCTCATACCCTCTAATAGACAGAACCTCACAGTCATGTGCAAGAGCGACGATATCTGGAATGACATTCTCTTCCTGTAGCAGGTTCAGTCCCCAGTTAGATGTGCCAATGTTTCCCTAGAAGCAAGCAGAGTAAATAGCTTATACTTAATAATAATAATGCTACTGATAATTATAACCACAAAGACAGAAGTGAAAAAATACTTCCAACGTGTCTTAGGCTCGCAAGACAAATTCTAAAATCAGGAAGTGTAGGACACAGGAAGTGTTCTCATAAACCAAGTTCACTATGTAATACCCAATTCATTAGACACAGTGATCTTATAAACTATAAACCTACACACACACACACACACGCTCACCAGGGCCCAAAGAGCAGCTTTCAGCTGTTTGATGCCATCCCATTTGTCCAGCGCTGGGCAGCGCACTGTGTAGCTCAGGTCTGAAACTACATTCTGTTAGAGACGGAAAAGAGGCATTATATGAAGAAATGCTTCACCATCGGGGCCTGTCATAAGTGATTTTAAACACACACCTGAGCTTCCAGCAAATGACAGCCTGTCTTATCATGTACAAGTTGCCCATACAAATGCACAGGAAGAAAAACATTTGGTCTTTGTAACCTGTAAGAAAAAGATTTTAGACAGAAAAAGTTATGGATGACTTCCTTCCAAATCATAATACAGGCTACCGATGATTTCAAACTGAGTACAGTATAAAGTTTCCACGTAAAACCTTTGGTTGCTCCGTCGTACGTAGTTATCTCCATCCACTGGTTTACGGTAAGTAGTGAGTGCTTCATTTAGCTGTTCCTCTATGAGGTCCACATACTTGAGGTTGTATTCCTACAGGGGAACAAAAGTAATTGGACAGAATGGTACAGCGATTCAAGTACTATAAAAAATACAAACATGCAGAATACATTTTATTGATGTATATACTGTAAACAATCTAAAACACGAGGAGAATAATGGTAAAATACATTACCTTCTGCCATTTTTCCAGCTGTTTAGTCACATATCCCCTTTCATTTAGATAGGAAAACCCTTTGAATGGACAAAAACCTGGAAATGGATGGAAAAGGAGCTGTTTCTTATGCAAATAATAGCCTTTTCAACTGTAAGTCAGTTAAAACAATTTATACAAAATATCCATATTTATACACAAAATTAGTGCTTTAAAAGAGAAGAGTGGGATAACACAATGGAAAATGCATTGACCAGTGCTGTTAATCTCACACATTAAACTTTTCAGGCAATTGTTTAACATTTCTTAAATGTTTTGTCAAAGATGCTTGAGTTGATCAATTTAAGTCATTTAAAATGGCACGAAAAGAAAGACTTATTCAGCAGGATGCTTTAAATTGTGTCAGTCATGGCATTTATACTGTCACAAAATGTTTCTATTTCAAATGGATGCTATTCTATTGAATGTTAATTTCATCAAGGAATCCAAAAAAAAAAATCAAGAAATAAAAAGCAGCACAACTGTTTTCAATGTTGATAATAAGAAATGTTTCTGGAGCACCAATCAGCATATTAGAATGATTTCCAAAGGATCACATGATACTGAAGACTGAAGTTGCTGAAAAATATTATGAGGAAGAAAGATGTAGAGCACCTTCAAACCTCTGTGTTAAATGGAGTAGTTATACAGGGAATATCTGAGCTTTACCGTAGCAGCAACAGCACACCCTTGTCTCCCAGGTGAGTTAGCGCTGGCTTCATCTGGATCAGAGCGTGTAGGTTTGCCTAAGATAACACGATGGTAAAAACAGCAGTCATGTAATTGGACATGAATTGGACAGATTCCTGAAACAGAACTACACTGGCACAGTATAGTCAATTCAAGAGTGCCTCCAACATCAACACGTTTTGTTACATTACCTAGACCAAGCTCAGTTAAAAAGCATGACTTTCTGCCAAGTTAAACTTCTCGATGTCAATAACATCCTCCTTTTTGCCCATATGTGTTAACTGGCTTCACCTTGTCTTCACAGGCCTCATCCAGTATGTCCAAAGCCTCCACCGAGATGGTCTTGTTGCGGTCATGTAGCTGAGTCACCAACAGTTCCATACCCCAGTTGCTGAAGAACGCCACGTTAGCTCGAAGTAACACCCGCAGATGCTTTGTGGCGTAAAGCCTGCCGTTCTGTGCCAAAATAACATTTAAGAACAATATTAGATTAGATCTATTATCATAGGGGAATGCTTTTACCAGCATGCTTTGCTAACCACGGCTAGGTCAAAGTGTATGGCATTAAGGTAAACACTCAAAGGGTCAAAGGTAGGAGGTCTGTTTCTTACATCAGTGGCAGCAGTGAGGATCTTGGAGAGGATGACTCGTGCTAAGCCATCCCGGCTGTAGTCCAGTGTGGAAACAATCAGCTTCAGAAGATGGTCCTGGTTCTTCAAGGAGCACAGGTTCAGCAGGCTGTCAAAACACATTGAGAAAAAAAAGCTAATATTTGAAGAGATCAATATATTGTGTATCTCTATATCGTTTCTGTGAAGTCCAAGACTAACCATTGGAAGACGCTGCACTTCTCAAGTATCTTAACACCCTGCGGGTGGGCAGAGAGAGTGCCGAGGAAGAGGAAGTAGTGCTGGCTGAGAGTGGTGAGGAGGCCGTTGCTCTGCAGACTACGGTCTGGTTTCAGCCCAGAGGATGAGGACAGCCACTGAACAATGTCCTTCACCAGGTCCTCAAGATACACCTGGCCATCCTGAGAAGACAGAAAAATAGCTCAAAATTGTCATCTATCATGTCGTTTTTTCTTCTGAGAAACACTTGGAGAAACTTTATGGAAGAAAGTTAGGTTTGGAGCCACATGACAGTGAGTAAATAAATAAAAGGAATAAATAATAGGCTCAGTTCTTTAATATCTTTTCTTCTCACCTCATCTGACTCCAGAAGGAACTCAATGAACTGACAGCCCACCACCGTTAATTGCCTGGCCTTGTGGTGGTCCAGCTCCAGGCTAGCATACAGCTTGCTGCTAGGCTTGTAGAAGAACAGCAGCCTTCGCACAAAGCTGAGAAATAAAGTGTAGGATTTACAGCAATGAATGGATGACAAAAATATTAGGAATACTTCTAAGTATAGAAAACAGAATTATACTTACTTGTGCATCTGTTCCTCTTTGTTGTTCTGAAGGTTAGCATTTGGCCACTGAAACAATTAATTAAATACCAAACTGCACATTGTAACTAGATATTTAAATGAAAATGAAATGTGATTAGTGCTTTATTTATAAAAGCTTTTTATTTCAGATAAATGCTGATCTTTGGATCTTTCTATCAAAGAATCCTGAAATAAAATTACACAACTGTTTTAGATATTGATAAAAAGGTTTCTTGAACAGCAAATCAGCATATTAGAATGATTTCGGAAGGACCATGTGACATTGAAGACTAGAGTAATGATGCTGAAAATGTAGCTTTAAATCACAGGATTAAATTACTTTTCAAAATATATTCAAATTGAAAGCAGTTATTTTAAATAGTAAAAATATTTCAGCTTTTGAAATCTTAAAGCCCCTAAACTTTTAAACGATAACATACACATTTAACATTTAAAAAAATAGCAGGATCAAAAACCTTACCTTGAGTATGGTACTGATCAGGACCCAGTTCCATTCCAAATTCTGTTTATGATTGAGAATCTGACTGTCTCTGAGGTTCATCATCAGGGCCTCCTCAGTGTCCTAAAAACACAAAAATGCAGATCACATCCAAGCTGAAACATCCAAGAAATGCTTTCCTCCAGTCACCAGCTCATACCTTAATTACAAAAATGTCCCTCTGGGGTCTCTGGTCCCGACAGCAATGATCAGCCAGCGATTTGCGAATAATGAGGTCCAAGTAAAGACTATTTGGTTTGGGGCCTCGTTTCTTCTTCTCATGAAATCGCTTCAAGTAATTCACTGCAGCGCTTGCTCGTCTACAAAACACAACCGAACAGTGCTCCATCAAATCACAGAAATAATCACGTAGCTTTGACACTGTGCTATTTTTGTTGCCAGCTATGTAGGACAAGACAGCAACTCACAGTCTTTTCTCCTGAGGAATGTCAAAAGAAGCAGCCAAGTTTATAAGAGTGGGCAGGCAGTGCAGGTGGTGACTATGGGAATGGGGAAGAATGGTGTTGGCCTGAAAAAAAAAGAAAAAGTTATTTAAGGTTATATGAGATAGTTCAAGATTAAGCTGTATTTTCTGTTGCAGTAATTTGAGTATAATACCATATGCAGGAGTTCTCCTAAAAGGATGGTTGCACACACTGAAACACTATCATCACTGCTAGTGATCACTTCAACCAGGCCCTGAAAATAAACAACATTATGGCTTCAGAAGTAAATAGAGTGTAAGATGGAAGTCTTTTTAGAGCTTGACAGTCTGTATATGCTTCATTGCATAGAAAAGAGCAGCATGAACATTCTTCAAAATATCTCCTTGTGTGCCCCATGTAAGAAATTAAGTCATATGGGGTTAAAACAACACAAGGCAACATAAAAAAATGAACCACAGAACCACTTCTTTTCTTCATAAATTGTTCATGTTTGGAAAGATGGTGAATCACAATTTGAAAATGGTAAATTACCTCTAAAAGTCCACTGTGGATGAATGCACAAAGTAGCAAGGCGAGATAGTTATCCATCAAATCTGGTCTGGGTGGACACAGAACACAAACACACTTCAAGATTTGAAGCTAAATGCATTCAAGGATGACCTGCTGAGGCTTCACTATTATTTAGTTCAGTCTCAGGGTTAATTAAGCCCAGCAAATGCTCTTACCTGGACCGTGCCCTATGCGGAAGAATTATTTTTGCTTCTGAGGCTACAAAGCCATCTGACAGTCTCCAACTGTCCTGAAACCTACTGGGGTCTGGAAAAGGGACAGAGGACATTGTTCCTGTCAATGTGAGTGGATTTCTGATGTGAGAGATGTCTGTAAATGAGTATGTTAATCAGTGCAAGCAGACAGCGGTCGCACTCACCCACACTGAGAAGAGCTTCTATAAAATCTTGTGTCACCACGGGAACAGGGAGTCTGAATATATCATACATCACCTCCAGAAGACCTCGCTGAGAAGAGAGTGACAGAGTGTGATGAAGTACCTCATAACGAGGCTTGAGCATTGACTCTGAATTGAATCACTGTGTTAATATGTACATATTGTATAATATTTAGGGATTGTTTTTTTAACTATTTTTATCATTATACACCAAAAATATTATTATATATAATAATTATTTAAACTACTTTAAATGTATTTATTATTAATGCAATTACTATGATTAAATTAATTATAAAACATAGACTATTCAAATATTTAACTAATTAATCTCATGAAATAGTCTAACTTTTTATATCATTAATTAATCTCAATATTTTGTATGCACTCTAAGAACACTAAATAAGCATTTTTGTAAATAATGTTAAACAAAATGTGCGGACTCATTGCACATTTTTGCAACAGTGCTTTTTACTTGTACAAAAAAAAAATCATCAATTCAACAGATTTTATAATTCTGAAATTCTTTCACAGAACATGCAATAAATACAAAGCCACACCTGCAAATCTGCAATAATAAAATAACTTTCGCCACACTTTATGGACTTAACATAACAGCTATTAAATATAAATGCTAGACATTAAATCACACAAATAATAAGGTTTTAAAAACACAAAAATATGTAACAAACTTAGTGTTGTAGCTTTTGAAATCAAAAGAACTGGTTGCTTGATTTTCATACTATGTGTTCTGCAAGCTAATTATGTCCTTTGTCATACCCTCACTTCCATATTTGGTATACACAGCAGACCAATGAGAGACTTGATTCCAGAGTTGCCTGATTTGCAGAGATTAATGATGCCTGGGGGTAGTGGGACAAAACAACAGGTTTGGTCTAAGTGCACTCATGAGGAAATTCCATTTAAAAGATGCAATGCAATATTAATGCAAACATTTTATTTTTAGATGCATAATCATAAGATACGCACGGTTACACAATCAACATTAAGTGTTGACTGAAATCTGGGACTACAAGGATTCCAGAGAAAGCCTCGCAGTTTTCCACAGAATTTAAGCGGCATTGCTTACCTGACCAAGAGCGAAGGGAAGCAACAATTGACATCTTACTGGCCAGAAATCGAGCCTCCCTGTCTTCTCTGTAGAAAGAAATACCACACATCCATACATGCAGCATATACAAGTTGCATGCTTGTGTCAACATTGGCTAAATCTTCTTGGAAAGACCTTAAAAGGAGCACACTCACTTGAGTTGGCACTCTGCTGTGTCTGGATTGTGTCTGTAGTGAAAGTCTGTGAAAGGTGCCAGGATTTGCTGAAAAAAAGTAGGTAAAGCTAACTAAACACCTTGTAAAATAGTTTTTACCAAATTTGCATAAAACAAATATCATATGGTAATATAAAATGTAAGTTTATATTAAAGACAAACTAACAGGACTCAATGAATAATAAAATAAAATTGCAGCAATATTTAATTAATTTACTTATTTATAACAACATTTTATAAAACAAATAATTATAATGATGCAATATGAGCGAATACAATTTCTGATGGGTTAATTGTTGAAGACAGATCCAAACCTCGAGCTCCACGTCAGAGCGAACGTATTGCCGTGTTTGTGGGTGATTGAGCAAGTGCAGGACGGTGGTCATCAGAGCCTCATTGATGCGACTGAGCTGGCAGTCGATTACATTCTTCAGGATGGTGCTGAGACCACCTCTCTTGGCCACAATCTCAGGGTTCTCCAGTGCTGCACACACAAACATGGACATTCATGAGGTCAACGTACACATTCATGGACTGATACGTAACAGTTCACTGATCAGTCTGCAAACCTACCAAGTTCACAGATAATGGCGATGCAGGCACGAACCATACGGTCCCGCTCCTGCGGCCCATCGTTACCCACAGCTATGAGGGAGTTTGTGATTGAGCTTGGGAAGAGCAGGGCGTTCACAGTGATCATCTGGAAAATCATTGTAAAGACAGTTATACTGACACTTCCATCATGACAAAAAGAACACTGAGCATTGTTAAAGAAATAGGTACATTGTGAGAACATAATGGTTACTGTCTGCAGAGTTCATTTTATAATAGAATAAGATTCTACTATCCAGGGTAGAAACATGTAAAATAAACTAGACTGCAAGACAAAAGCTGCAGGATAAAATAAAATAAAATAAAGTCAATAAAAAATCTAGATTAGAATCTAATATAAACTTTAAATTAGGATTGATTATTGATTGAACACAACATTACTCTGCTGGATGTCAATGCACCTACAGGTCAAAAGGTCACATTAGACAACCAGTCAACATTAGTAGTCAATGCAGTGAGATGCTTCTCAAACCATAATAACAACTGCACTGGGAAAGCGGAGTATTACCTCTAAATGAATTCTAATTCATTCATTTTCTTATTTGACTTGCTGGGTTTTCAGACAGGACAGAGGAAGTAGCACATCCTTACAGTACCACCACTTCAAAATGACCTATACAGGACTTGACTAGCTCTTCACATGAATGCTCCTCCTCTCTCTCGCTGTCAGATACTAACAAGAGATGATCCACAACTCATCATGAATTAACATCAAGTCTTGTTTCTGATGGAAACAGTTAGTCCTTATCCCACAATCCCTAGCTCAGAACTAAACTGCTGAAATGACTGGCCTGTTTACAGTACTATGAAAACATGTCACACAGACCTGGCAATCAGGTAATCCACCTGGAGCCGGAGCACTTTCTGAAGGATATTACTGTCTCGGATGAGGTAGCGGAGAGCACGCAAACCAGCCGCTCGCACCTCCTTAGCCTCATTGAGCAGCGCCATCCTAAGGCTGGGAAAGAAACCGAAAAGACAACACGAGACATGAATCATTTAACTTTAGTAATGTCACATAATTCAAAGTAAACCAGGACATTCAATGAAAAATTATGTTTTATATATTTTTTTATGCTCAGACATAAAACAAGATCATTTCATTTCATTTAAAAATTAGTATTAATTAATCATGCATGGGAATGTTTACTAGAGAAAAAACAAACAAATAGATTCTATTTCATACACTACTGTTCAAAAGTACTTTTATGTTTTTAAAATAAGTATCTTACACTCATCAAGACTGCATTCTGTAAAGTACAAACTATAACATTCTGAAACTATGTAAAATTCTATCACAATCTAAAACTTTTCTATTTGAATATGTTCCTAAATGTTCCTGTGATTCCTGCGAGAGAATGCTGGATTTTCAAGCAGCCAGTATTCAGTGTCACATTGATCCTTCAGAAATCATTCTAATATGCTGATTTGGTACTTAAACATTTGTTATTACCAATGTTGAAAACAGTAGTGCTGCTTAATTGTTTTTTTGTGAAAACTGTGATGTCTTCCTTCCCAGGATTCTTTGATAAATATAAAAAATCTAAAGAATAGCATGTATTTGAAATTATCTTTTGAAATGTAAAAATGTCTTTACTGTCACTTTATCAATTGTATGCATCTTACTGCATTCAAATATAAATATAAAATATACACATAAAAACCCTTACTGACTCCAAACTTTTGAACGTCTGTATTATTAATTTATTTAGTTTAAATCATATAATTACATTTCTTAAAAATAATTGTATAATTTACATAAAATAACTGGAAAAAAAAACACTCAGATTATCAAAACACCGTCGCTTCAACTTTACAACTTTAATGTAATGTTTTTTTTTCACTGACTCACCATATAATAATTTCTTCATGGGTAAATCCTAACTTTTCCTCGGAATGCCCGACATTGAAGAGCAGCTGTATTGGAGACACAAACAAGCACTTATTCATTTTACTTGGCAACAACACATTGACTCTACTTGTATTCAAATTCTGCTGGAACACTGCAGGGTATTTCACACAGAACAAAAACATGCTCATGTTCAAAGAGTTGGAGAGTAAGTTTTTCTCATCCTCAGGTGATTTATACACTATACATGGTTGACTTGACAAAACCTGTTCGACGGATCGTCTGCAGAAATATGACAATGCTGCCAGCAAACTTATAATTCAACTGAATTGGTGAATATGAACCAGTTATGATTTTCAGTTAAGCTTATCAGATACATAGACAAAAAAAAGCAGAGTTTTCTCCTTTTTTTAAGGTCAGTGCTACCTGTGACAGGTCAACTAGAAACAAAAAAGACAAAAACAAAAAAATAAAACAACATGAAATGAACTGCATTTGTAGATTTTCTGTACTGATAATAGTAATGCCACAGAGCCATCTGAAGAGTTTCCATCTCTTTTTAAAGCCATTAGACTGGCTAGCACATATGCAACTCGCTTTGGCTGTGAACCAGAAACATGCACAAACATAGCCTCAGCCTTACACTGGTTCTGTGGCAGCTGGCAGGCATCAGAAGACTGAACTGGAACGATCTGGAAAAGATTGCAATTGCACTGCCGCCCATACCCCGTTTGTGTTAAACTGCAAAACTGATCCAGATTCAGCACTTCAGTACTTTGAGAGCATCTGAGCTTGGGTTAATTCCTTAGGTCTGCTCAGATGCTTTTATTTTAAGCCAGATCCTGTAAGTGTGGGGCAGAAATGCCCTCAGGCCTTGACTGACGGAAACCTTAAAGTACTCTGTTTACTCCATTTTACCAAACACCAGTAAGTATTCACATGCAGGACTCCTGTGTTGTAATACCAAACAGATGTACCAGATTCAGCAGGCTGCATTAGGGATAGACAGGATTTTCAACTAGTTTTTTCAACAACCGACTAGTTGATTAGAAGTTATTTATTTTACAAATAAATAATATATATATATATATATATATATATATAAAACACACACACACACATAGCATATTTAGTGCTGGGCAGATTCACAGGATTAACTGTGCCTTTATATAAATAACAAAGCATGAAACAGTTACAGAACCACTGCATTTTAATCACGATCCAAACAAATATGCTACATATAATATTAGACGTTTTTAAAGTCAATTAGTTTGCATGATTTCAAAATTTCAAGCAAAAACAGAATGGTCTGACCTTTGCTTTGGGAAAATATGCCACATAAAACATCGCAGATGAAGTGAATGAAAATGCAAATTCACTCTCTAACAGCAGGTGGCGCTTATGGAACTTATGGCCATACAGCGTTTCATTGGTTACTGCTGTAAACAAAGCAGTGCTTTACTTTTAAAGGGTTAGTTCACCCCAAAATGAAATTTGTCATTAATTACTCACCCTCATGTCGTTCCAAACCCATGTGACCTTCGTTCATCTTCGGAACATAAATTAAGATATTATTGATAAAATCTGAGAGCTATCAGACCCTCCATAGACAGCAACACAACTGAAATGTTCCCAGGTCCAAAAACCTAGTAAATACTTCAGGAAAACTGTCCATGTAACATCATTGAATGAACTTCAGTTTTGTGACACTACGAGAATACTTTTTTGCGCAAAGAAAACAAAAATAACAATTCACTCAACCCTTCTTCTACCCTGAGTTACGTCTTCCGCCATTTTGGAGAGTACCTAAGAACGTATTTGACGTAATCAGCAATGTTTACGCTCGGGGGAAAGCACGAGCTTTAATGTAACTTGCTTTTTTAAGCGCTGTTTACGCTTAGGGGAAAGCGTGCGTATTCATTGTGATACTCTCTAAAATGGCTGACGATGTAACTCGGGGGAAAAGAATGGTTGAGTAAATTATATTATTTTTGTTTTCCTTGCGCAAACAAAAAGTATTCTCGTAGCATCGCAAAACTAAAGTTGAGCCACTGATGTCACATGGACAGTTTTACCCATGTATTTACTACGTTTCTGGACCTGGGAACATTTCTGTTGTGTTGCTGTTTATGGAAAATCAGATAGCCCTCTGATTTCATCAAAAATACCTTATTATGTGTTCTGAAGAGGAACGAAGGTCTTATGGGTTTGGAACAACATGAGGGTGAGTAATTGATGAAAGAATTTTCAATTTGGGTTGAGCTAACCCATTAAATACTATATTAATATGCATTATTATGGAGGTAAGACGAAAATAACACACCCTCTAAACTTTTCTAAAGACAGTCAGTTCCCATCAGAGATATGTATTCATTCCAGAGATATGAGTACATTCATACAAACCCCCACCCCAATTCAGTAGCTTATTTATGCATTGTGAATACTACACCAAAATGAGATTGGGCTAGTTTTGAGTAGCAATTGGGCGGGTTTTGTTGTAAAAACATGGCAATTCTCCTCCTCTCAATTCACAACAGTCTACATTGCTTAGCCACTTGTATGCCGGATTTTTATATTATTTTACTGTGTGCATAATTCAAACCGGTATATCACCCAGCACTAAATATATAAAATAGCTTTAACATTTTTAGCAGCTGTTTTTAGCATACCTAATTATTTAGGTATTGAGGGGAAAGTGCACTAACCATTCAGACAACCTAAAACTATTCATAAGTGGATCTCTTCAGCGCTTGCCCTATCAGCATGAAAATGTCCTAATAAGTCAGGATTTAGGCAGCTATCAACATTGATTCCTGCATTCCCTGGTCCACTGCAACTCCTGATCCACTCTTGAGATGACAAACCTTGATGAAGTTGTTCAGGTGGCCGAGTTTGCGCATATTCGAGACTCCTTGCTGTTTGGCCACATTCTGAAGGATCTCTCGCATGTTCTCAGAGGGGTCTGTAAAAAAATTGAAGAGTTGTGAGGTCATCTGAGAAACAAGGATAGGAAAACAAAGATATAATGTTAACATTCGTAACCGCACCATTTTCATTATTGTTGTGCTACACTACAACCACAAAAAGCAGAGAAGTGCTTTATGGGATGAAATCAAGCATAGATCACTTAAATTAATAAGCACACAAAAGCAGAGTGTTTTTGCTAGACACAGTGGGACTTCCTTACATCATCTCACTTAAACAGAGATCAACCGATATATCGATTTACCGATATTTTTCCCAGTATTTAACTATTTTACCATTATCGGATATCGGTTTTGTAATATCAGATTCACCGATAAATGCCGCCATCTTGTGGTTGTTTTAAGAATCGTGCGCAGGATCGCTATTGCAGCGCGTCTGAGGGGAGACTAGACAACAACAACGGCGTCCAGGTACTTGATTTGCTGTAGTTAGTAAACTTGATTTAACATAACAGCCATTAACACACAAATCGGATGTATTACATAAATGCCTGATATGCAGTTTATGCAGCTTGGCTCTAAGAAAGAGAGACGAACTCACGGAGTCACGTAAGATAATCCGTCACTCTTACCCAATGAAGACGTAACTGTGCATGAATTAAAAAGTACAGCTATGAATGAGCGCATGTTGGAAATAAAAGCGCTGAATTTAATTCTCTCTCTGTTGTATATGCTCATAATTAGTCTCGTGAAGCCGCTTTCATATTGCTGTTCACTCAATGATTGATGCTCAGGAAATGCTTCAGCACGGTCACCCCATGGAACTTTTATCAAGATTCACTTGTTTAAAACGCACTAAATTATATTAACATTTACTATATAACCATTATTTTGCCAATAAACATCTAAATAAATCCATCTCTATCGAAATTAAATATTTATTATCTCCGCAAGTGATCGCAGTTTGAGTATAGTTCTGTGTAAATAGATAAACCGCGCTGTCAGCAGTTTTCATAATCTAGAATGACAAAATATATATAATTCTGATATAACATACCAGTTGAGAAATGCAATAAAATACAATGTTTTGTTTGTTATAGCTTATTTCAATATCCCAGAGAATATTATTCAGTGAATTAACATTATCCAGTGAATTATTCTTCACTCTTTAGCCTATTAAACAGCTTATAAACCTAAAACTGTAGTTTAAAATGAAGAAGATATGACTCCTGTCCTTTATTCCATTTGAAAACATTAGACATTCTTTTGCTTATTGTTAATATCAGTGTTGCTAATGGTTTTATAAAAAATAATATTGCTGTAATTTGAAGATTAAATTTTACATGAAAGAATGTTAATTTTCAACCGTGTTTGTTGTTGTTAAGATGACTGAAAGGTGGAAAAACCAAAGTGAATTATGGACTTACTTCACTCAGTTATTTATTTACTTTATAACAGTAAATAAAATATTGGTTCTGCATTTTGGTTATCGGGAACATAAACATGCAAATAATTGGTATCGGTTATAAAACAAAATCAATATCGGTCAATCATTAAATAACACCCCGTGCTCAGTTTAGTAAGGAAGTCTTAGCATGCATCAAAAAAACAGTGATACATTTTCAACAGCAAAGAACTGACTTCTCAACACAACAAAGTACAATCTGTAAAAGTTTGGAAACCAGTTCCAGTGCAGACAGAATTTAAACTACTAACGAATTATCCATGTAGAAACAATTCGGATATAACAACAAAATACTAATTAATAATATATATATATATATATATATATATATATAGTGTAATGTAATATATAATAAGTGTTCCTGTGGCTCAGTGGTTAGAGCATTGCGTTAGTAATTAGTAAAATATCTGAATCTAAAAAATAAGTAAATAAAATCACAATTATTGTAGGAAAGAGGCATTTGCTCCTCTTATAAAGTAGAACAATAAAATGAACATTAGTGTTTAATATTGTGCAAAACCAGCTAGCATAAATACAGACACTCAAAGATACTACAAACAAAGCACTCTTAATGACTTATTTCCCCCAGCAGTCACACAGGATACATGTTCAGTCATCTGCATTAAATCTAAACAAAATCCACAAATATTCCACAGACTTTCATACGGGAACCAAAAGCAGTGAAGCTCAGGTCTTGTCTAAATACAGGCAGTCTGTCATTCAAAGGTTTGGGGTCAATAAGATGTTTTTTTTTTTTAATTGTGACACTGAAGACTGTCAAAATTCAGTTGTGCCATCTCAGGAATAAAGTACTTTTTAAAATATAGTAAAACAGAAAAGGTTATTTTAAATTGTAATAATTTTTTCACAATATTACTGTTTTGTATCACATGAATGCAGTGTTAGCTTACTTTTATGTTTTTTAAAATGACCCCAAACTTTTTAATGGTGGGTGTTAGCAGCAATTCATGACTGGAACACAAGTTCTGGATTAATACTATCTGAGCTCAACAAACCAAGGCACCATTTTCTGACTCAAGTTACAAAATCTAGCCAGTTTAACACTAACAACTTAGCCTTTGGACGCATCCAGAAAAGGCCATCCACACAGAGGTCATATGGGAAAAACAGCCTCAAGGTTAACCTATCAGCAATGACACAATCACGACCCTGCAACAGCTAATGAGCTACTTTCCCTCCACAGACAATAAATGACAAACCACACTAAAGCTATATTTAAGTGTATTTAGCAATACTGTTAACAACAATGCAGATAAATAAATCCATCACAATATGGAACAAAACCACACAAATCAGCAAAGAATATGCAAGTAAAACCCTTGTTATGATCACAAGGGTTGAGAACTCCCTGAATTTACACTTGTTTGTGCAGGATTTTGTGTTCAGCCCACAAGACAGGCAACTTTAACAGTAACCTTATTACTAAATGAAAATGACGGTCTTGTGCACAGAATCAATCAATAAAAATCTATATATGTACACAATGAACTGTGACGTTTTCGATTAAGATTTTGAATTGTTTGTTGAGCTCATTGCTATTCATGTTAACCAAAGTTAGCAAATGAAACGTCTTTAAAAAAAAAAAAACTGAATTAATATAGAAGTATAACTGCATTAAATTGAACGTCAGCTGACATATTATGCATTTTAAAAATAAATGAATAAAATGGTATTACAAATTTTTTTAATTTAGCATGATTTCTTGCTGCAGCTGACTGTTGTTTTGGTCCCTAACGTTACACCCTTTGGACCCTTCAGTCCTACAATGCTGGACTGAAGAGATACATATTTCATGCACCCATTACATAATGCTAAAAAGCATTCGACACCTCTAACACCATAATGTTTTTCTCTGCTTTTAAGTAACGTTATTGTATACTAATATACAAGAGCATATACGGTGTAACATTACGGATCTATATGTCGCATGTTGTCTTAGTTTAAGGCTGTCTCAAAAAACAAAAAACAAATGCAGCAAGCATTTCGGAGCATCATGGGTAGGTTTGGCACCCGCGAGGCTGACATTCCAAACATGCCTACGATGCCCAGAAACGCTCTCTAGGTAAGGAGTTCACCGGGTTCATCTGACTTACCTCTTGTGAGATCGAGCGGTACATTTTCCTCCCCACTGTCATTCCGCCCTGTATATGTAAGATAAAATAAGACATTGAGAAAGCGAAGCTTGGGCTAGGTGCAGCTGATGAAGACTGCATCATATTATCCTGAGGGATCTGTTAATCAGCCGAGCAGAGTAAGCTTAATCTCACCTCGCATCCGTATACTTCGAATAGGACGGCCTCGGATGCTGACCGCCATCTTTAGCAGACACACTCACAACACCGGAAACCTCGAGGAATATCGCGAGAAGCGGGCTTTTGAGCAGACGCGTGTCTGCACTTCTACATGTCCGTCTGATATAATAAATAATAATTAATAATTAATAAATTAGTAATAAAAATAATAAATAAATTCGTTTTTTATGCACAATGCATAAAGCAATTATTATTTTTCAAAGCTAAAACGGGTTCTGTATAAATGGCCCCTTAGGTTTAGCTGTACATTAACCTAAGTTTAAAGTATTTTATGGGAGCATTCTTTAGGGATACCATGAAATTTACGAAAGAAAGTTTATATATATATATTTATAAATATATATAAACTTACAATATGTAGGCTAGTATAAACAGCATGATATGTACAACATGTAGAGGTGAAGTTTCTTTCGTACATTTGATGGTATCCCTAAAGAATGCTCCACTTAGAAATCTTCTTTAAATGTATACACTTTAAACTTATCCAGGAAATCGTTATTACACTGTGTTTTCTGTAATAATTACCATGCAAACAAATTGCATTTATTTTCTCATTGTACATTCAGGTTTTTATTGTGGTGTGAGATACAGAAATGTAATGAAAATATTCAGCTCAAGGCCTCTCTCACTCTCTTAAAATATACATTTCTGGCTTCGTTGATTGATTATTATGAAGAAGATGAAAAATGCTTTTATTTATTGAATTTACTTATATTTTAGACCAAATCATTTCACATTCAAGCTTGGTTTTATGATTGGAATGTATGCTGACTAAATTAAGCCAGAGACAACAACAGAGATTCTTAGAATGAGAAAGATAAATCCTTTAAAGGTCTGTGAGCTTTAGAAAGTATTTATTTGATATGCTGGCCAAATAAAGAGATTTTTAATGTTTATTCCATAAAAAAGCTGACATCTCTGGGTCTTGTACTCTTATAACTGTAGTATAATATTTTTGTAGGAACTGTGATTACATTAGAAAGTTCTTATAATATTTCTGCTTAAATTTCGTGACGGTTTATGGACATTAAATGCGTGATGTCCATAAACAAAAAACACGCACTAGCACGTGCAAGCATCATGTGTACTTCTTTCTACGTGTTGTTCTTTTTTCTTTAAATACTGTATCAACACGGGAATAAAAATATCTATTATTGTTAAAATATGCCTTAAATGTTTGTTTTTGAATAATGTTAATAAAAAAAACTAAAGAAAAGAAAAAAATCATCATGTGTAATAGCACCTCATCTCCAGTCAGTGTCAGTGTTGTCTCATGTTTCTCTGACTACAACAGAGGAAGAAGAAGAAGTGTCACGTTGCGACGAAAACAGGTCTCGCTCATCCAGCTGCAGTTCTGAATAGGTACACTTCATGAAATTACACTTTAATGATATTGGTTAGCGGATATTATGGTTATAACCGCTAGCATTAATATTTCTTACTACCTATAACGTTAAATGTGCTGTTGAGAGCGCTGAATGAAATTCAGTTATTACAAAATATATGTTCTACTGCGATGTAACATATGTAAATACTATTATAGGAAAGCTATTAATTATTTATTCAACTTGTTTAGATTTAAAACTGTCATTATTTGTTTACAGAATAAGTGAGTGAAGGAAAAATGGGGCGCTCATCCAAAGACAAACGCGATATATACTACAGGCTGGCGAAGGAGGAGGGCTGGAGAGCGAGAAGTGCCTTCAAACTCCTGCAGCTGGATGAAGAGTTCAACCTTTTCAAGGGTAAGAGCTTCAGTCTGCATGGCACAGTGGATGAGTCATCATAGGATATGTCTCGAAAGCTTGTGAACTGCCTACATAGACAGCATCAAAGCAGGCTTTTATGTTCAACTGACTGATCGTGTCCTACTTTCATACAGGTGTTAGTCGTGCTGTGGATCTGTGTGCGGCACCTGGCAGCTGGAGTCAAGTTCTGAGCCGCAAACTCCGGTTGGTTAAATGCACGATGCACTTGATCTGTACTGCATGATAAAGTGTAAACAACACATACAGATGCTGTTCAGTAGTGTGTTTTATTGTAATTGCACTTAAGCATCTTCTGTCTGATTTCAGAGGAAAAGACAAGAGTGAAGAGGTCAAGATTGTGGCAGTTGACCTTCAAGCAATGGCCCCTTTGCCAGGTGTCACTCAAATTCAAGGAGACATCACCAAGGTGGAGCTTACGGAGCATTTTTGCTTTTTTTATCAGCAAGTCATTATAGTATTTAAATCTATAAGTTATTATAACATGAATATATACATTTTAAAACAAGACACTCCATGTGTATAGGGTAAAAAAAACATACTCCCCAGTTAAATTATTAGATTAAGAATTGCAAACATTATTACAAGTATAAAACGTTTTTTAAATATGCAAGTTATGTGATTAAATATGCACTAGTTTGCATACATTTCCAGAACTACAATTTTAACGTTGGATAAAGCCAGGTTCAAAAGTGTTTCATTTTAACATATTAGAGTCAAAGGTTTTTACAGTGTAGATGTATAGTTATCACTCCAAAAATCTGAAATTACTGTCAATAACCAGAAATAAAAAATCACAATGCTTTTAGAAATAAGATGTTAGATTAATGATGTATGAACAAGCTCATCTGTAAAGACCTTCAGAATATAGATATTGAGGTGGAGATTTCTAGCTCCATTAAAAAGATCCATTAAAGATGTGTATTGTTGTTAAATCCACAAAATAATTGCAAATAGAATACGTGTAATAAAATAAACACTTAAATGTGTATTTTGGTTTACTTTCCACTAGTCTGAAACAAGATGATATTAAAAGCCAAACAGACCCAAATCTAAAAATCGACAAGTGCTTGACAAAACATTTTTTAAGCCAGTGGTGTCTTACCTTAAGCATATTTGTGTGAATATTGTCATTGTTTTCTATAGATTTCTACAGCACAGGAGATTATTCAACATTTTGAAGGACAGTCAGCAGACTTGGTTGTGTGTGACGGCGCCCCTGATGGTGAGAAATAACCTTGTGTTTTACTGAACATGATGTTGTTTTCTTCTCTAATTTAGCAAAATCTTGAATTTAAGTTTTTTTTGTCCATTTCTCTGTATAGTTACAGGACTTCATGATGTAGATGAATACATTCAGGCACAGCTTCTGTTGGCGGTATGAAATCCTATTTTCCATAACTCTTATTTTGGTAACACTTTACAATAAGGTCCCATTAATTAAATTCAAGATTATTTGTATAGCGCCTTTTACGATACAATCGTTGCAAAGCAGCTTTACAGGAAATTAAGTCTCTACAATAGATTTATATATTGTAGAAACGTAATATATTTAACTTATGGCAAAATTAGGTTAATTCTGTATATTGTCTGAGGGTTGGCATCATCTCTCCTCAGGTGTTTGGTCATCTCGGATCATTTAAGGGTTGGATCCAGACTGAAGCTTGTGTAATTATGGGATGTTAATCCCATGGCAGAAACAGAGAAACAAATAGAGACATAATTAGCGTAGCTGTTATTCCATCCAAGCATAGTAATGTGCGTTTGTTCAGATAGACTGGCAGTACAAGATTGTGAGATGCATTATATGAATGCTTGACTAAAGAGATCTTTAATCTAGATTTAAACAGAGAGAGTGTGTCTGAACCCCGAACATTATCAGGAAGGCTATTCCAGAGTTTAGGAGCCAGATATGAAAAAGTTCTACCTCCTTTAGTGGACTTTGCTATGCTAGGTACTACCAAGAGTCCAGAGTTTTGCGACCTCAGGGAGCGGGTTGGATTGTAGCGTGATAAAAGATTAGTTAGGTACGCAGGAGCTAAATCATTTTGGGCCTTATAAGCAGGTAATAATATTTTGTAACTGATATGGAACTTAATAGGAAGCCAGTGCAGAGACTGTAAAATTGGTGTAATATGATCATATTTTCTTGACCTGGTAAGGACTCTTGCCGCAGCTTTTTGTACTATCTGTAGCTTGTTTATTGAAGATGCAGGACAACCACCTAACAGTGCATTACAATAGTCCAGTCTAGAGGTTGTGAATGCATGAACTAGCATTAGTTGATGTTAGTAAATACATTAACTCACTATAAATAACATTAAAAAGTACATTTGTTACAGTAATTATTTATTTGCTTGTTTGTTTAGTTGGTTAAAGTTAGTAATGAAAATATTTTTTATCATCAGTTCATGGTAGCTCAGTTCTGTTAAATAATATTGTACAATGGGGCCGTTGAATGCTTGAATCTGATTGGCTGACAAACGTTCTAAGGTGTGTAATTATTTTCAGGGAAACGCACGGCGAACGTAGTTCCACACAGTTCTTGACCGCATTACATGACCATATCACTTCGCCAAATGATTTCAGTTATTTCAAAGGTCATTACAGCCTGAAACAGCAAAAGAACCAAAACCCACAACACTGACCAAGCAAATACATTTAGTAAACAATAAGATCAACTATGTTTTTGCCACAAAAAAGCACACATAATCTGTTTTTTCTCTCTCTCCCTTCCAAGCGCATGCATAAAGTACAAACGCACACATGGAAACATATGTTTGTAATATTTAATATGTTATTTATTATTATTATTAAAGCTATTCATAGTTTTAATAGCAATAATAACTAAATACTAGTTTCAATAGGACTGTGAAGCTGGTACCAACTACTGAAATTTTGGTATCATGACAACGCTTATAGTGGCCTAAATGTAATTTTACATTTAGTTTTGGATTTACCATATAACCACTAGAATGCTTGTTAAAGATTTTGCTTTTTTGTTTTCATATTGGCAGGCCCTCAATATCACCACACATGTTCTCAAACCAGGTGGCAACTTTGTTGCGAAAGTAAGCTGTCCCATTGTCATTCATACTCTTTATTACCTTGTTAAGTTATCAGTACACGATTGTGAAATCTATAAATGTTTTATGTGTTAAATGTTTACTTCAGTCGCACCTGAACTTCATTGTCTTCTGTGTAGATCTTCAGGGGAAAAGATGTGACCCTGCTGTACTCCCAGCTCAAGATCTTCTTCAGCTCTGTAACCTGTGCCAAACCACGCAGCAGCCGCAACTCTAGCATAGGTGAGAGGAGACTTTCATATGAAGAGGGAATACAAACCTGTATTGGGAATATTGTAACCAAACATGAACCAGTGTGTGCTTTTGCCCTTCAGAGGCATTTGTGGTGTGTCAGAATTACTCTCCACCTGAAGGTTATGTCCCCAACATGTCCAACCCTTTACTGGATCACTCTTATGGTAACGTGTTCGATTACTCCAATATCAAAATTGTTCTTTCATATTTGATTGTGCTCATCTGTATATGACATTTATGCTCATTTTATATTGTATATGTTTATGTATACGCCCAGTCTTCCTCCTCACAATATGAATGCAAATTTGTCCCATCCAGATGTCGACTTCAACCAGCTAGAGGGGCCAAACCGAATAATAGTTCCTTTCCTTGCTTGTGGAGATCTTAGTGCCTTTGATTCAGACAGAACTTACCCGCTTCAGGTGCGAATCAGCTTTTCAAATCACACATCCATGTCTATGAGTAATCTGAGCTAATGTATGTTTTGCTTTATTCTCAAACAGCTCGATTCTAGTAAAGAGTACCAGTATTTACCACCCACCCAACCTCCAATTCGGCCACCATACCAACAAGCTTGTCAGCTCCGCAAGAATAACTTGTTAGCCAAAGAGGACTCGCCTTCTGGCACACTTGATGATTCCCTGTCTGCTTTAGATCTCAACCAAAGTCCGGACACGAACACGGTCACACCAGGAACGTCTGATTAATTACTGATTTGTACAGCTTCTGTTAAAATCGTTTTATTGTTTTATCGTGATTGATCAACATTTATATTTAGAGTTTTAAGATACACAAAAATGTGATGCGTTACGTCTTTGTACCTTATTTTAAAGTCCTAAGCTATTAAGGGTGACAAGCTGCCATGAATATATTGTTGAAAGTGTTGGTTGATTATAATATAGTTCATCTTTTATGTATTTAATTGTTTGTGTATCTTTTATTACACTCAGATTTAGCAAAGATTCTTCTCTGTGATTGGTCGTTTGTATGAGTCACAGAAACTACTTGATTGAATTTGAGCTTTTAACTACAGCTCTACATGTTAATAAAACACACGTAACCAAATTCACCATGACGCAGAGTTTGTTGGTTTTATTTGTAGATGCAGGGATTTAAATTAATTTTTGTACTGTTCTTGTGTTTTTAATATAGTTTTAGCTTTAAAAGCAGCATTTCAGATCTTTAAAACAGAACTGTGTATGAATGCAGACATATTTAAAAATCTCTAAGTCAGAATGACTTTGCTCAAATGCTTAAGTGCAAAGGTTATGTGCAGTGTGAAATATGTTGCCAAGCCTGCAAGTGAGAAATTCTACCACCTGTTTCCTTTCATTCGCTTGCTCAATGGTCCGTGCATATTCTGGACAGTTTCACAACTGTAGTAATATTTGTCACTAGTATATAGCCTAACCCAACAGCATTCTATGTGTTCTTGTATTCTGCTGGAGTCCACTGATGAGGTCTTTTCTAAATTATTCTTATGAATAATTTACATAAAAATGGAATTGATGGTCATCGTCAGTCATGCAGAGAGAATCAGTCTTGCAGAGATCTCGCCTTCTCAGAGTTTGGCAGGAAAACAGAAACCTGTATGCAAAAACGGCAACCGTGCATCCGGTTTGTGTGTATTTTTTATACAATGACATTGTCAAGCTAGAAGTTGCATGAAGACCTAATAGTCCAGTGTTGCTGTATCAGCTTGAACACATGAAATGATGATCCAGCTGTGTATATTCTGTAAGTGCTACATTTTATTTGTCTATGTACAGAGTATTTGTTTGACTGATGTGTCGGCTTACCCTTACATTGTTTGTTTTTCAGTGAGTCTTTTTACCAAATTAGCAAATGCAGGTATGTAGTTATTGTTTTGCTCATGAATTATGTATTTTAGGTACATTTTTTGTTTTCATAATGAAAAGGTAATTTTTATCAAGGATGATTCAGATTACATCAACTTTTGCTTTAACCCTTTGTAGCGAAATTGCTCTTTTTTTACTGAGAACTGTAAAATCAATATTTCCTCTAAACCTGTGTTGAGACTTTAAGGGTTGGACAAAATAACATAAACACCTGTAAATAGGCAGTATTTCTTTTCACAGTACTTATGTGTTATTTGGACAATTCCACACTGTCCCTTTCATTCACTTTTGGTTTTCGGGCCACTATACTTCTATTTCAACTTGGAATATATGTTTGTTTTTCAAATACATATGATTCATTTCATCATTAGGTGTATCAAACCTAAAACAGAAATCTTATTTTAAATGATCTTTTTTTCTCAACCCTGTAACGGACAAAATGGGACCGGTTTAAAAAAAACATCTAATGTTCATGTGTCCCTCGTAGCAATTTAATGGTAACAAATGCAACATTTATCATATCTTTCACATTTTTATAAGACTTAAGCTAAAAATTCACAAATTGTGTCTCTGGTCTCTTTGTTTTGTTAAAAAACAACTCAAATCACAATTTTATTGTTTTAGTTCTTAACATGTCAGATGGTAATCACCAAGAAATGCTTTCATTCTTAATTGTCTTGCCTATATTTTTCCAAAAATATTAATGTGACAGGGTTGAAAACTGTAACACATTTGAAGGGATACATCACCTTCAATTTTAATTTTCGGTTTTGTTTCTCTCTCATATTGTCCCCTTCTTTCTGGGTCAAATATGCCCAACATTGTCTTTCTGCTGCAAATGTGTGGTACAATTTCTGACATATGTCAAAGTTTGAGTGGACATATTACATCAAAAATTCTATTCATAACAAAATTATGAATTGTCATGATTTTGGTAAGTATATATTTACTGAAACCATTACTAGTTTTTCCATTAAAATATTAATAATAAATGATGTAAATAACTCAACCCTATCTCAAGTTTACAACTCCGTAACAATGAGAAATACATTGTCTATATTTGTGACGGTGTTGAGTGTGATGGGGTTGTGGTTTTTCTCTCAAAATGGCCACTGCATCTCAGGTAGTGTAGAAGAGTAGACCATATAGGGCAGCTATAAAATATGTACATTGTATATACTTATGGATTAAAATAAAATATTGAAAATGTATAATTTTCTGTGACAGGGTTGAATTGTTAAGCTAGACAGCACCCTCCCTGACTATAATGTGGCTCAAACATATGAATAAAAAGTATAATACTACTAACCATTTCTGTAAAACTATTAAATAGACCTGAATTATGTAATTTATGGTAAATTATGTCACATGAGCGGAGTAAATTATTATGGGAATAGATTGGTTAGTGTGACGGGGTTGAGGTCAGACTGAGGGACATAACTTTAAAGTCTGTTTTTATACAATATCTGGCAGTTTTTCAAAGAAAATATTTTCACAAGAAAAGAACACAAATAAATGCGTACATTATTGCCAAAAATAACACACTGTGCACATTTTGTTAACAATTTACACAAACTCAGGGAAGTGACTCAGGGACATGACAAAATGCTTGGTTTAAGATAGATATAAGACATTATTTTATGCTAAAACATATTTAAATGCATAAATTATTTGTATTCATCATAATGGGCATACCAAAGTTTTGTGAAACGCTTCTAACAGTTCATTTTGGTGAAGCACCTGAGAAACTCTGGGGGATTGAAATATTACCGAATCCCTGAATGAACCATATACAGTGTCAATGATCATGTTCCCGAGGGTTAGTTGTTATTATGTGCATGAGATTATGTGTTTGTTAACATTTTCAACCCCCCCTTCAACCTGTTACACCTATACAGATTTCAATTTTAGTCTTGGAGTGATGACTCTCAGTGATCGGACGGACCTGACATGCTGTCACTTGGACCAGGCTACGTGCTTTTTCTCTGCTGATTCAAGAAGCATTGGTCAGCAAAATTCCTCGGACAATTGCTGTAAACTTACTGTCAGTGGAGGGCAACTGTTACAGGGAAAAGCTGGAGAGAAGCTCCAAACAACAGTTATCGTCCGCTGTAAACTCAAAGCTGACAACGAAACGAGCCAAAATGTCACCATTACAGTGTGGAGGATATGTAAATTGCTTTTTTTAACCATTGTAAAGCAATAAAACACTTTTTTTTAATTCTTTATCTAGACAGAGGACACAGATTTAACATTTTAAACTGCTTATTTGTTTTCATCTTTAGCTCTTTCTGGTAAATACACTATTATATTTGTGGTTATCCTGGGGACAATGATTCTGCTCTCTTTGCTCTCATTCATCATCATATGTATTATATATGTGACCAAAATACAAGGTAAGAAACCGCAAACATAACATTCTCTTGTGTAATTCTGGTTATATATGTCAAAGAATGATTTCACACTTATATCTTTAATCCTAACCCTAACCTGCTTTATAACCACCAACCATGAAATAATTAATATAGTATACCATTTTTTATATACTGCCCAATGTCTTTAGTAGTCTACAAAATGTATTTATTCATTTATTAATTGATTTGTTTGTTGTTTTATTTTTAAGGGATAGACAAAAGTTTCATCAAGCGAGGTCAGTGTGTATTATTCAGATAAAATATTTAGTATAAACCTATGCTTCTCTAAATGTTATGTTTTGTTTTCTTACAGAACTCAAGCAATGGATAATGGTGAGTGAGTTTGGATATTTTTATCAGCAGAATGCTTATAACCTCTGTACAAATAGAGGTTATACGTTTTTTTTAGTAAATGGACAATTCTGATGTAATGACTGGTATAATGTATTTTTATTTATTTAAAGAAAACATAAAGTTCATGACAAATTCTCTCTTTTTTAGACAACCAAGATGCAAATTCTGGTACTGTTGAAGTGCAGGAGGAGAAAACAGAGGTACATATTTATTTATTTTATTTTATTACTTATAAAAAAATGAGAATCAAAACAACATGTGAGGATGTCATACAGGTTATCACTTTGAATGTTTACATTTCCTACATACTGTATCAGTCAAAAAATGCATTTCTCTGCTGTTATGAATGCTTTTATGATTTTGAGAAATGCTAATTCGTAATGTTTAATTTCAACATGTTTTTCACAGATAGCAGAGGATGAGCTATTATATGCCACAGTGAATCATTCAGGTGCTGGTGAAAACTGTGCTCCTGCAGTGAAGTTTGAATCAGGATCTGACTACGCCACAGTGATCATACACTGAACAACCTGTAACACTGAATGGACGACATTCAGTGATTTTTCGAGAATTTCGAGATTTTTCTCTTCTATAGATTAAACTACAGATTAATAAATCCCCACAAAATCATTGTGCATGTTATATAGTTTAGCACATGATATTGTTTGCTAAATATATTTGCTTTCAAATACTACATACAGCATCAGGGGGAAACAAGTCTATTTTATCAGTTTATATAAGCTGATATAATGAAATGTGAGAAATGTCCCTATTATGTCCTTATCGATCTGACTGACCGTAGTATGGAAATCTTCTTGTGCTGTATAGAGTCCACTAGATGGAGACATCTGCGGTTGACAAACAAAGATTGCTCTTCACTGACTAAATTCAAGGTATTAAACGTTTCTCTTTGACTGTCATTAAGCGTTGTTAGATTTACTGCAACGGCACATAAATTAAGGGTAATGCTTTGAATCTCACTGAATACACATGGCTCTTTGGATATGTGTGGAGGAAGGGTCATTTTCTTCCTTGTCTGTCCTGCTTTACCTTATTTGGTCATTCTTTGGACTTCCTGTAATATGAGTGTTCTGGTACCCTATATAAAGGCATGCTGGACCTAGAATAAATGAGTTCAAAAGCCATGATGCCTCTCTGTGTCTTGTCTTTGTGCTCCCAGATCTGCTGAAGACTTTGTTCACAACATCCAACATATATTTCTGATTTGAGTTAGAAGTGATCCAAAACACAGAAAGAAAACTTAGTTCATAAGGAAACTGAAGTTTTAACAAGCGCGTTGTAGAAAAATGGTATGTAGTGGAGTCTGGCTGCGTTATGTGAGTAACGTTACTATTAAAATTAAAGTATATTTATACGTTGTCCAGGCCTGTTATTGATTTGTGAACGTGTCAAAATGTGACTTGAGTTCTATTTCTACTACATTCTTTGTATAATACCACATAATACATAATTTTTGAGTATGTTACTGTAATGTAGACATTGTGACGGATGTCTATTTAATTTTACTTCAAACAAGCCTAACGTTACCTGGTCCACCCCAGACAGGATGTTAAAGAGCGGTTGTAAGGAATCGTTAACGCATCACTTCTAAAACTTTGAGCTAACGTTAAAGGGCGGGGTCCTATTATGCTTTTTCACTTTTTGAATTTTAGTCAGTGTGTATTGTGTATGTTTGGTTATAAAACTATCTACAAAGTTACAAATTCCAAAATCTACTCCAAAGGGAGATATTTCGTTTTTAAAATCCCTTTTCAAGAACTACAGCGAACGGCTCGTTTGGACTACAAAGTAGTTTTCCTCTATTTGTGACATCACACGCAGGTGGAGAATGCTTGGTTGAGCTCTGCAAATCGGCCAAATTTGCTAATGCAGTTTTCTTTCCATGTAATCACTCTGAAATAGCAAACATATCAACACTGATGGGTCCAACTCTATGGGTCTTTAAAGCACTGCAAGAAATGTTGATTTGTATTAGTGCAACCCCAAAACATCTTAAAGCATCCAAAACCAACCTAATTACCAGATTTACACCAAATATATGATAACCATATATACCATAACATAGTTTTTTTTCCAAATACAGTGTGTGATGTAAACAAACCATAGACTGTCACTGTAATTACAAAGTTTCCCCCCTTTCCCAAAGGAAAACAGTAGATCATTTTGATTAGAGGAAGAGAAATCAAGCAGCTGAAGGATAATGTACAGCCTAGTGTCATGACAAGCATAAATAAATATGACTGATGTGTCACATGACTCAGATATCATTCTCAGAGGCAAATGGTTGTGCCTGCATTTCACTTCAGATGGGCTCTGAATTGTAATGCACTGGCTCCTTTTTACATAACTGTCACTCCACAATCTCACATTTTCAGTATTGTAACATACAGTAAACAAGCAAAAATAAATACCACACTGCATCCCACATGTTTACCAGTAACACACTAATGTGTCATTACTGTAAAAAAAATGTGAAAAATACAAGAGAAGAATGGTATGATAGCTCTGGGAATAATCTGGATGGTCCCATATGGTTTTCCTTGCGATAAGCGACTGGTGTGTATCACGCAATAAACGCGTGACAATGCAGCCTATCTCTCTCTTTCGTTGTCATTGTCTTTCTCACATAATCTGCAGGTCGAAATGGACCAAATTACGGCATATACAACAGTGCACAAGCTCTTTTGTCATGGGAAACCACAGTCTGGTGAGAGAGAGCATGATTGTACATGCAGTTTTTATGAGGTAAGCTGTTATGGCTCTAGACCCTTCACTCTTAGCAATCAAATAGGAACCTGCCTTCAATTAGAACCAGAAAATGAACCCAGCTGAATGCATCACACTAAAGTAAACAAGAAACCAACCACAGAAGGTGGTACGAGAGGCAAATATACAGTAACTGATCAAGCAAAATATGTTTTTTCATTGCAAAACCAGTCTGGGTGGAAAGAAACACCAAATTTGTAAATTCGTGCACTGATTGTTTCACGTCCCGCAGATCTCCACAAAGAAGACGACAATAATACAGCAGATGTGCGGTAAACATTTGACAGTATCTCTGCTGAGAAAAACGAGAGACTGAGTGAGAAAGAGAGACGGAGGGAGCTGCTGCAGTATCCCTACACTGCTGAGGCTTGGACTGCGTGACTGACTGGTGTGTTGCAAGAGAGAGAGAGAGAGAGAGAGAGAAGGGAGGGGGATGGGAAGGATCTTGCTTGGATGAGGAGCAAGCAGGCAGGCAGGCAGCAGCATCATCTCTTTTGTGGCGCGCTGCTGAGAGAACTTGCCGCCTAGAGCCGTGCAGGGCGCTCACTCCTCGCAGGCGCGCACAGCGCCACCGCCTCTCCCGCACTGGCCGCTGCAGGGACAGCGACAGCCTCCGTTACAGGCGCAGCACTGCTTGTTGCAACGGCACCATGGCGCAAGCCGCTAAGCAGATCCGCAAGAACAAGGACCTACAGGAGCTCGCAGCCCAAGAGCTGCGAGAGAAGGAGGAGGAGAAGATCAAGAAGAGGAACCGATCGAGAGACCGTAGACGCAAGGTAACAGAAAACAAACAAACATCCTTGCTCTTTTTTCCGTTTGGGGAAGGAGACACACACCTTCACACATATCACTGACTCATTGTGTCAACCAGTCTGCAAGAGCTGGTCGTTCACAGATTATGTTTGAGGAAGATGCTGATATCTGGCAGGGTGGATGAAGGGGGGTCATGACTGAGATGATTGGTTAAATAGCCCCTCGGTCCTCGGGGGACATCCTGCTCGATCGATTTAGAAGCAAATGCTGCATCAAAGCAAACCCGAATGCTTTATGTATTCAGATGCACCTGCCACAAGCTCCATTGTTTGTCGCGTTCCCTCCGCTTGTCGTCAGCATGGCACCACCTCATATTGATGCCGTAAGCGTGAACTTTGGCAGAACGTGAGCGTAATGTCTGCACTTGCTTCTGCCACTCATTCTCATTACAGTCAGCTTGTATGATGGAATGGGAGCTTTATGGGAGCTCTGCTTCTCTGAGCCCTCTGGCTGCTACTTACTTTACCTTCCACCAATGTGCATACGATGATGTATGGTCGCGGGCATACAGATTTTGGCTTCACACGAGAGCAGGGGTAGTTCAGAAGTACACGTGACTCGGGTTAGAGATGAAGACAACAAGAACGGCAGAGGCCGGGTGATGACTCCGCTCCCGTCTGCTCACCAAGCCTCATAAAACCTGTCAGCTTAGCATTTATCAGCATGCTCGAGAACTACACGATCGGGCAGTAATATGTGGCCAGCGGTGGTAGAATGTCAGAGTAGCGCCAATTAACAGAAGCGAGTTGCTGCTGACACACACGCAGTGACAGAAAAAAATACTGGAGTCTAAAGATCACCCTGTCCTTGAGGGCTGGCTGTTATAATTCAGTAGACCTCTATCCATGATCACTCTAGAAAAAGCAAGGTTTAATAAAATTCATTTAAATGTAAAACACAAGAGCTGATTACTTTTTTTTTTATATTAACTTCACTGCACAAAACTTCTTTTAAATGTTCTATAGCATGCATTCTTCTCCTCTTAATTCTTGAGGATATTCCATGTACTTGCTGATTGAGTTGTCATTGTGCAGAAATATCAACGTTCCTTTATCATAGAAGTCAATGTGGTGTAGTGATTGCTATGATAAATAAAAAATGGCTCTTCATGCCATAAAGATCGTTAACCCCAGTGTTCCTGATACTGTGTCAGTTTAGCTGAGGTCTCAAATTGTTTCGGATGGTCTGTGGTCTTGTGAGATCTCAGCTGTTGGTAGACAAACTGTTGTGTTGTGATTTTTACACATCCCTGAGGTGCATGTCCACAGAAAAATGATGTCAAGTTCCCAGAGTGTGAGACAGAGAAACTGGCTGTGTTCCGATTGGTATATTAGCTCTTACTGCATTATATACTGCATACGATTTTTTTTATTTGTATTCTGTAACTTTAATGGTATGCTATATAGTTGTCACATTGTGCATTTAATTCAGTTAGTTGCATCTGCATGAGATCATTCTGTCACCTGAATGTTTGCAGAAATATCTTGTTGGTGAAAGTTCAGAAAAAATGAGGTCTCAAAAGAATTGTGTTCATAATGCTCATTATATGGATCTTGATATTGAAATTGTTATTGTTGAGAGTGTTTCAGTGTCATGTATTCTAGCACATTTTAGGATGTGCAGAGGAGTACTGACTAAAATGAATTTCAGTAAAAGCAGCACTGAATGACTTTTTTTATTAATTTACCTGAATAATTTGCATAGAAGAAACTTTTCTCTGCTCACATTAGGAAACAAGCTAAATTGTTCTTTTAGAATTCTTTAATACGATTTTTCAGAATGTTCTTCACACCAAGAACATATTGTTATTTTAAGAACTGTTCACTGAAAGGTTCTTTGCGAAAGTCCTATTTTGTAACCTCTACCAAGTGTACCATACATACAGTTTGTTTGTCTTAGTATGCATTTAGAAACATATTAATATTGTTCTAACACCCTCTTTTCAAAAATGATATGCATACTAGGTTTATATTCTTGCATACACACTGATAAACAACTGCATTGCTTAAAATGTTATTTTTATTTACAACAGATGTTATCCTGTGTACTGCTTTAAACAGTGATATATTTGTACCTTTTATGTCAAGCTGATCTTGTCGTGTGTGTAAGATCTTATGTATCACATCCATTTGACTTACATGCAGCCTGGCCCAGATTCCCATACAGCAGAGTGTGTGCATTTGTCTTGATACGTAATAGGAGAAGGTGAAGTCACACATATAAGTACCTTCAGTCACAGGCTATATTTATTCCGTGCCTGAGTCGTTACCAATCTGTCCGTGATCCTGCCAACTTGAAGGGATGCGTTGGCCAGGATTCTGGAAGGTTCAGTTGTGATCTATGGGAAGATGCTTTTGTAATGAATGAAATAGAAACAGACTGAAATCCACTGAGGTGGGAGTGACAATGAGATAAAGCTGCATAAGAGAATGTGCAAATCAGGTTAGCCCAAGTGCATTATAATTAAGTACCTGCTCTGGCCATAATGGGATAAGACCACATTTGCCATTAAATCCACACCGCTTAACTTTAATATCTCTGGCGCTGATAAAGACTGTCTCTGGATGTCTGCCCTGACAACAAAACCTGAACTACCCTGACAAACACCCGTATTCCTTTGTAATTGAACATTTCCAGCCGTCTTCTTGATCTTTAAGTCAGGACAGAGAAAATATGTTCATTTTGTTCACTTCAAAAGGTACATTTATTTGGCCTTGACTTGCTTCATTTTCACTTTAGCTGTATTCAAATGTTTATATTAGTATAGTTTTAAAATGAATACATTAATTGAGTATGCATGTTGCTCAGATTTAGTATGCATACTAAATGAATTTAGTATGCTAATTACTGTGCCTTGGATATCTTTTGCACATTTCCCCCCAAAAAATCGTATGTCATATTTCGATCAAATGGCATATACTAAGCAAATCCATGTAATCCAAGTGTTTTATGTCTTGACACACAGATATCTCATATCGACGTTACCTCTTTGTGTGTGTTATAGTATGTGTGCTTTTCTCTGTGTATGGAATATGGTGTGAGTCTTGTTTCACTAACCCTGCCAGTTCAACATAACTCAAACACACAACTGTTGATACTACATCGCACTGACACACAAAATATAGATCAGGGGTTTGTTTAATTTTGGCGGACCTCTATCTCTTGAAGGATGGATCACTCTAGACTTTAAGACGAATAAGATAGTGGCTAATAAAATATCATTTAAATGTAAAACACAAGAGCTGATTGCATTTCCTCAGTGATTTTATATTAACTTCACTGCACAAAACTTCTTTTAAATGTTCTATAGCATGCATTCTTCTCCTCTTAATTCTTGAGGGATATTCCATGTACTTGCTGGACCCAATTCCAGTCATAATGCGCAGAAATATCGACGTTCCTTGCACATGACAGAGCAGCATCCATTAGACTTAAAGTGCTTTGTCTCACACACAAGGCAAGGAGCCCATAAGCTACGATTACACAACCCTGATTAAATTGACACAGGTTCTGAAAATATGTGGTGGCCACTGGTCTATCTAATGCTTCTCACATATGGTCCCTTATGGATGACATGGTGAAATAGCTTACCAATAATGTCCTTGCAGGGACAACAGAGGAGAAGAGAGCATGAGATGCATTCCCTACACGTGCTGCTCGCTTACACGCATGCATTCTCAGCATCTTTGCTTTGTAGCAGTGTTATTGACAGATGTGGGTGGGGCAGTTCTCATCTGTCTTCAGCTGAAGAGAAACAACCCAAGCACCTCTGTGACTTTGACCCTAATCAATTTATTATTCTCAGAGTCTCCCCAGCTGTGGTGTCCTTCTTGCCCCTTATACATGCATGCTATCGCTTATGAGATCATTCTGTCACCTGAATGCTGCAAACTTTTTTTTTTGGTGCAACAGATGGCACTTGAGGTTTCAAAAGAATTGTGTTGCTAATGCTCATTATATGGATCTTGATATTGAAAGGTTAATGTTGAGAGTGTTTCACATTGTCTTAGCACTCCCTGGTGTCTCAGGAATAATTTTATGAGGAGTACTGAATAAAAATGAATTTCAGTAAAAGCAGCACTGAATGACTTTATTTGTTTACCTGAATAATTTGCATAATTGACGTGTCTCTGCTTACATTAGGAAACAAGATAATTTAGTTACTGTTTCAGTATACTTTACTTTTCTGCTTTCCAGTATTTTTCTGTCACAATTGTGTAAAGCTTTCCTTTCATTCATACACAACCACTAATCATTTAGGCTTGTCTTAGTATTTAGTATTACATAAATATGGTATTCAACACCCTCTTTTCAAAAATGATATGCATACTAGGTTTATATACATTGCATACACACTGATAAACAACGGCTTAAAATGTTACCTTTTTGGGTACAACAGCTTGTCCCTGGAGCAGTGTTGTTTAAAATATATATACTTATGTACCACAAATACATACATGGTCTTTTAATTGATATACTGCTACTAGATTTAATTTGAATTCTGTGTTAAAAAACAATTTTAAACCCTTATTAGTGAATTGATTTAGTATGCATGTTGCACAGATTTTCTGTTTCGTTTGATTACCTTCTTATATAGTTTTTTTTGGTTAATTTGCATATTCTTCTTCACTCACGTGTTTTCAGTGAGTACTCCTAACACAAACTAATTTTGTTAGTATAATTACACTACTTTTATAAATACATTCTATTCAAACAATCCTGAAAAAAAAAATCCCAATTTACACCAAAACATTAAGCATTAAGCAGCACAACTGTTTTTAGTAATATTAAGAACATTTTACTGATTTACAAATCAGCATATAATAATGGTTTAAAAATATATTTAAATATATATATTTAAAAATATTTGAACATAAAACAGTTTTGAAATTGTTTAATATTTTACAGTATTTATAAATAATTAAATTGTACTGTTTATTTGATCAAATAAATTCAGTATTGGTGATCAAAAGAGATGTTTTTCAAAAACATTAAAACATCTTACTGGCCTCAAACTTTTGAATGTAGTCTATAAAGTTAAATTATGTGAAAAGTATTTTAACATGAAGCAAGTACATATACTTTACTTTTCTGCTTGTCCAGTTTATACCCAGTCACTATTTATTTAGGCTTTCCTTTCATTCATAATCAACTGCAAATTTATGAATTATGAATTAAAAGTTGATGTAGTATGCAACTAAATAATTTGAATATGTTTCTAAATCATTGCATGGTACATCATTTAAATAGTATGCAATGAAAATGTGCGCAGTTGTCATACTTGATGAATGTAGTATGCATACTAAATGTGTAGTATGCATTCTTGATCAGTGTTGTTGTATATATATATATAACTTGAAAAACATGCACCACAAAGCTCACATACATGGATTTATTTATTGATATAGCATGCATACTACACAGATTTAATTTGAATTCTGTGTTAAGCAATTCAAAATTTGGATGTGTAATAATTTACCCCAGTTGCCTGTAAACATATCCCTTGTGACAAAGGCCTGGTCCTAATCCACACAAATTAACAGTTTTTTTCTCATATTCCCAGATTAATGTCATATGTCTTGCAGAATTATACTAATCTCTGGAGGCCTGTCTAGTTATGTTAGATATGACTTGACCTTTCTTTTCTTTGTGGCTCAAATTTTGTCATAAACCAAATAACCTTTCTTTTTTTGTGACACTTGCTCTCAAAACAGCCAATTTCAGCAAAATTACAAGCTGTGGAAGTTCAATTGATGTATGCAGTTATGTCTCTGCACTCTGACAGAAAGTAAACATAATATTTCCGCTGGCCATTTATGACCTCGGTGATGTACAATGGCTTAAATTCTCTCCGTCCTATCGCAGTTTCATTATCAAAGTCTGGAAATGTCTTGTGTGTGTGTGTGTGTGTGTGTCGATATCTGGTGTGTATGTGCAAGTGTTTGTGTAGCTCCATTACCAAACTCAGTATTTGTGCATGTGTGTACATGTGAGAAAGAGAGAGGGAGATGTCGAGTGAAAAACAAGAGGAAGAAGGCAATCACTAATGGAGGGAAAGTGAGGTTCAAGGAGCAATCTTTTTCCTTTCTTTCCATCCACGGTTTAAAATTGAATCAGCGATTAAGTATTTATATGAGCATGGTGTGGCTTTTCCAGTCCAGTGCCTCGGTGCAGGGAGAGAGAGAGAAAATATCTGTAATATTGCCAGCACGAGTGCTGTTGTCTTCCCGATATGCCTGTGTGTTTATGGGCCGCAGCTACAATAACAAGAGCACAGCCTGACAGTAGTAGTTGATTACGAGCAATAAGCAGGTCTGGTGGGCGAGATGAAGGGCGCCGTCATGTGTGTCTCGGGCTCTGATGATGAATTCTCCTGCACTGCCTGTAATGATGTCCGCTGTTTTCTTGTGGTGTAATATTATGAGGTCTTTGTTGGATATTGACTGCTTTTGTATGTTTATAATCTAAAATAAACAAAGATAGTGTAACAAATGTATTGCTCATTGTAAGTTACTGGTCATTAATCGTTAAATAATGTTAGTTAATGGGACCTTTTTGTAAAGTGTTACTGACAGCTGGTTAGTGCTAGTCTAATATAGCGAGTTATAATCAATCACAATGCTAGTCAAACATTGTTTTCCTGGTGAAGTTGGTTGACCAAGTAAGTCCTGCTTGGTAATCTAGTCAGTGTTGAAATACTGAAGGCTAGCAACCAAAACACAGCAAAAGAAGAGAGGTGTCAGCAAAGCATTGAGAGACAATTTTATTAGGCATGTTTGTTTATGGGAGAAAAGCAGAATGAGAGAGAAACACCTAGAGAGAGAAAGAGATTCTAAGAGGAAGTTGTGATTTAAAATAGAGTGTAACTACATTAGAGTGTAGCCAGAGGCTTCTCAAAGTAAAAATCCCATTTGTTTTCTCCATAATGTTTTTTAACCATAACTCTTCTAGACAGACCTAACATGAGCTCTGAGGTGGTTAAGCAATGATATATGCTTATATAAAAGCCACTTATTTCGTTTTTTTATGTGTAATTTATATTTAAGGTTTTAATTTCAGAATTCCTAGAGAGGAGCTATCATAACTCTTGGATCTACCAAATAGAGAAGTCACTGTTAACATGAAAACAAGAACCACAACAAAAGTTCTCATTAGCAAACACCTACTCTCATGAAACACTGTGGCTAATGCAATTGAAACAGTACATACAATACTGATCAAAATGCTATGTGTATATACAGTGGGGCAAATAAGTATTTGATACACTGCGATTTTTCAAGTTTTCCCACTTACAAAGAATGGAGAGATCTGTAATTTTCATCGTAGGTACACCTCAACTGGGAGACAGAATCAGAAAATCACATTGTATGATTTTTAAATAATTAACTTCCATTTTATTGCATGAAATAAGTATTTGATCACCTACCAACCAGTGAGAATTCTGGCTCTCACAGACCTGTTAGTTTGTCTTTAAGAAGCCCTCCTATCCTCCACTAATTACCTGTATTAATAGCACCTGTTTGAACTCATTACCTGTATAAAAGACACCTGTTCACACACTCAATCAATCAGACTCCAACCTCTCCACTATGGGCAAGACCAAAGAGCTGTCTAAGGACACGAGGAACAAAATTGTAGACCTGCACAAGACTGGGATGAGCTACAGGACAATAGGCAAACAGCTTGGTGAGAAGGCAACAACTGTTGGCGCAATTATTAGAAAATGAAAAAAAATTCAGGATGACTGTCAATCTCCCTCGGACTGGGGCTCCATGCAAGATCTCACCTCGTGGAGTATTTATGATCCTGAGAAAGGTGAGGGATCAGCATAGAACTACACGGGAGGACCTGGTCAATGACTTAAAGAGAGCTGGGACCAGAGTCTTAACGTTTACCATTAGTAACACACTACACCGTCCGTCATGGATTAAAATCCTGCAGCGCGTACAAGGTCCCCCTGCTCAAGCCAGCACATGTCCAGGCTCCAGGCCCGTCTGAAGTTTGCCAAAGACCATCTGGATGATCCAGAGGAGGCATGGGAGAAGGTCATGTGGTCAGATGAGACCAAAATAGAACTTTTTGGCTTAAACTCCTATCGCCGTGTTTGGAGGAAGAAGGATGTGTACAATCCCAAGAACACCATCCCAACTGTGAAGCATGGGGTGAAGACATCATGCTTTGGGGGTGCTTTTCTGCAAAGGGGGCAGGACGACTGCACCGTATTGAGGGGAGGATGGATGGATGGAGCCATGTTTTGCGAGATTTTGGCCAACAACCTCCTTCCCTCAGTAAGAGCATTGAAGATGGGACGTGGCTGGGTCTTCCAGCATGACAATGACCCCAAACACACAGCAAGGGCAAATAAGGAGAAGACCTGTATGGAGGAGTGGGCCAAAATCCCTGCTGCAGTGTGTGCAAACCTGGTCAAGAACTACAGGAAACGTCTGACTTCTGTAATTGTAAACAAATATTAAGTTATATTTTTCTATTGTATCAAATACTTATTTCATGCAATAAAATGGAAATTAATTATTTAAAAATCATACAATGTGATATTCTAGTTTTTTTATTTTTTTTATTCTGTCTCACACAGTTGAGGTGTACCTACGATGAAAATGACAGATCTCTCCATTCTTTGTAAGTGTGGAAACCTTGAAAAATCGTCAGTGTATCAAATACTTATTTGCCCCACTGTATGTATATACAATTGATCTAAAGTGTCACTAAAAACATTTATAACAATACAAAAAAACTATTTTAAATAAATGCTGTTCTTTTGAACTTTGTATTTATCTATTATATCATATTCATCCTGAATATAATTATTACGGTTTCCACAAAAATATAAAGCAAAACTTTTTATATACTAAGAAGCAATGCTTTAAAAAACAATATCATAAGAAACGTTTTAGAGCATCATATCAGTATGTTAGAATGATTTCCTAAGGATTGTGTGACACTGAAGCTAGTAATAGAAAACTGTTGTTTTAAATTATAATTATATTTCACAATATTAGTGTTTTTACTGTATTTTTGATCAAATAATGCAGCCTTGTTGAGCATAATCGTTCTGACCCAATACTTTTGAAGGGTAGTGTATATTTGTATACAGTATATTTGACTATTTTGCAATACGTTCAAATATATTTTACACTTATAGGCAAAGACTATATGTCAGTATTTTTATATGCAACCATAATTTCTTTCTCTTGGAAACTTAAATGTAAACAGTCTTGTGTCTTTGTCTTTCTTACATTTTCAAATACTTTTAGCCTCCAATCAAAGTTTGTATGTTGCTGTTGTGATACGTCTCGACTCGAATTTGATGCCCATCTGAGGTAGTAATGTACTAAATAAATGTATAAAGAATCCAATGTTCTGTCAATACATTTTTATCAAATGGAATCTTAGTTACATAATAAATATAGCATATACATAGCCTGATGTTTTTTTCTGTGTTGTTTAGCATTCCTGGTTCAGTTTCTTATCTCAGGGTTAGTTCTTCATCTAAATGACCTTCTGGACCATCTGCGTTTTCCTTTAGATCTCTTGTTCCCTCCCTCCTTCTGGCCTTCCACCCTCCCATCAATCTCCTGACGGTGCATCTATAAGAGATTATTGATGTTCCCTGCTGACAGTATCATGCAGTGTGACTTACAGAGCTCTTACTTTATGGACCGTCTCATTTGCCCCGGCACTGGTGTCATCTGGCTGACAGCTTCAGGCTCAAGGATATAGTGTAGAGCAGCAGGTTAGCGCACCAACATCAGAATCAGCACCAGGCTGCCCCCTGTAGTGTCGAGGCAAACATACGCACACCAAAACACCCTTTTATGCACACATGGATGCACACATAAGCTTACACAATCCATCTGACTCTGACTCAGCTGTTTTTGGCAGTGAGGGCAGTACAGCGGGTACAGTAGGCCCTTGAGAAAAACGTGAAGGTGAAAGTGACAAACACTGCCCTCAGGTGTTCCAACACTTCACCCCCTCACTACAGTGCTAAGCTGTCTCAGGTTAAAGAAGGAAACACTCACAGGGCATGAAAGGAATAAGGGAATATCCAGAATCTGCTAAAACAGGACCTAGAAGTGTACTGTCGAGATTATGCTTTTTATCAATGGGATGGTCTGTGTTTTTCTAGCTGACCATCTAACCTGTATGGAAGCCTGCTTCCGCCCTTATAAAAAAGATCATCTTTAAAAAGGGGACTTTATTTTTTGTAATTGCATCGTATGCATCGATATACAAATTCATATCTCATGATTTTAGCTTTTTTCCTGTAATTGTAGCTTCATGTTACATAATTAATACTTCATCTTGAGACTGTATCTCTCAATTTTGATTTTATTTCTCATAATTAAAACGCATTATCTCAGCAGCAGTTTTTTTTCTCACAGTTGTATATTTTTGTACATTTTTACAATTGTAGCTATAATTCAATTTCCGCTTTGTTTCTTATAATTTGTAACTTTGTATTTCATAATTGTGAATTTACTGTATATCAGACAATGTCAGTTTCTTTCATGCAACTGTGACTATCTCACAAATTATGCTTGTTATCTCACAGCTTCAAATGCATTTTCTGTAGTTGTGATTTTATAGCTTAAAATTGCATGTTTATTTCTCATAATTCCAAAGTGAAAAAAATAATAAAATGTATTTTTGTGCTAAGCATACTACACATACATTTACTTATTTTGAGCTAAGTTTACTACACATACATGAATTTGACATATATTTAGTATGAAATAAATGTATTTTAAAATAATTATGGCATAGGATTGTTTATAACTGTTTGCAACTTATTTCTCTCAATTTGACTTAATATTTCACAATTGATACTTCATATATTACAATTTTAACTTTTTATGAATGTCTCTTTTTGTCTCACAACTAAGATCCATTTTTTTGGTTCATCTTAGGTCAGACAGAAAGTTTAAGGCAAATATTGTAATATAATACAAATAATATAGATATGCACATACAACTGAGACTTCCTTTTTCATAATTGCATCGTATTTCATATCTGCAGATTTATATCTCACAATTGTGACTTTTCTATAATTGTAGCTTTATACTTCACAACTGATACGTCATATATCACAATTGGCTCTTTATTTGTTTGTAAATTGTGACTTTGTGTTTCACAATTATGAATTTATATCTTACAATTAACCTTTTCCAGTAATTGTCACTTTATATTTCAAATTTGATGCGTCATATTCATTGCGTCCTTCATTTCCCACAATTGTGATACTGTTTGATTATCATAAATGTGGTTTACAGTATATGTTGCAGTATGACTTCCCTGATTTATGTATTTATTTTTGTGTTGAGGTGGAAACATGCTTCCATAGGCTTGATGATTTACAGGCAACTTTTTTATTTCATGCCCATGATGTGTTATGAATGTAAATCAGGACAAGACCCTCCTTAAAAGGGAACAGTTGAAATCATTATGAATTTCTATGATGGTTTATTGTGGTTAGTGCTGGTTTAGACTCACACAACCATATTATTCAGAGGCAGTGGCAGAGCCAGGATGTGTTCATAGGGATAGCCAGGGAGGGGCCAGCAACCAGAAATCTTCTGGTGGCACAGAAATCTACATTATTTCAATATAAAAATGTGGTTGACTATAAAGTACTAGACTATTTTAGTGCCTAAAACACAGCTGAATACAATGTATTTCTACTTAATTATAATTGAGATATGTGTTAATTACTATATCAAGTAATACTGGGTGAATATGACCATTTTTGTATTATTTCTCACCTCCAGGTATTTTAATAAAGGGGCTCACTATAGCTCTGTCAGTTTGGTTCTGGCTTTCACAACCCCCAAAAACTTGTTCTCTAACATTACATACTCATGGATGAGACATGCAGTTAGTGATAAGAATGCGAAAAGGGCTGGAAGACTACAGCACATAAATGCCAGATTGTAAAATGAGTTATTTTATGCATTTAAATGGTTTCATTTTCGTTTGTACTTTTAAAATTAATGAAAAGATTGCACATATTTTCTAGTATAAGCGCACTGTGCTCACATTTACTTGTGCATTAAATTACAAATTAAATTATATATCAGATTGCGCCTTATTGTGATCTAGAATTGCACCATAGCCTATATTTTAGTATGCATTTGAGAGACGTTCTGAAATAGAATGCATACATACATGCATGCACAGTTTGCAGCTTTAATCGCCTTTTTGGTAATTTCATGACTTAACTGACAGAGATGCTGTTAGGCTATATGTCAGTAAAACCAGCTTTCCTGTTCTGTCAGCCGTCACTATGCTCAGTTTCCGCGCTGATTTGACTCGCACCTGGTGCTGAGGCAAAGCTGCAGTGTGCGTCTGAAAAGTCTTCCAATTGATGTGGATGCAAAAAATTCCCCTGGTTTGGCGTCTTAATAAAGGCATTTCTTTTCAAGAAAAATTCAAGAAAAATAGGACAAAAACTGCAGTTTTGAGCAGGGTGGCCAAAGGGGTGGCTCCGCACCTGTTCAAAGGTAGACTAAGATTGTGAATCTTATTGTCTTTCTGGTAAAGCTGGTTGACCAAGGAGGTCTTTGTGTAAATGCAGCTTGGAGGCGAAACCAGCACCATCCAAAACACAACATATGCTCCTGATCAGCAAAGGTGATCTTTCAGCTTGAGGAAGTCTCTTCTATTAATGCCAAGTGTTCCTCGCATACCTTTCCAGCATTAATGTCATTCATGTGGATTTCATGGCCTTCCCCAGTATATCATTTCAACTTAGTTGCTCACTAAACTCTTATCTGTCAGAGCTCTCATTCCCATGCACGACCGTGGCTGGCACAGTAGGCCTGGGGTGTTTGGCAGTTGTTGTGAGTCCTGTTGTAGGATAATGATTGTGTATCAGGCTCAGGTCTCACTCAGCATTCCTCTCCTGCTCTGACTCACCCAGAGCTTCTCTGTGGCTCTGAGCCGATGGCCTTTCAGTGAGCTTCCAGCCTTCAGCGAGCAACTAATTCCCTCAAATTTTCTTTCATATTAAACTTACGCTTTTATCTAATTAAGCCCTTGACCACGCTTGCCTGGAGGATGTCTTATCATGAGAAGAGAGTGTAATGAAGGAAAATAGAGTAACCAGAGGGGGTGACTCATCCCAGCACTGGGGCCTGAAGCAGTGAGATATTGCAGAGGACTGAAGATGAGACGTTTATATGCTGCTTATAGTGTGTCGGGTCAGATTATGATCATGTGAACTAATGCAACATGGCTTGATAACTCTAAAGACTGTATGATGTAATGCTTGTATTTTTAATTAAAAAATGCATTTATTTGTTTATGAGCATCTGAGCAATTATGAGCATTGATCAAGTTCTCACATTTTCACACATTGATTAGTCACCTAGAAACATTATTTAGAATGTTACAAATTTCCTTGTTTTGGTTTAAAATTTGTATTTTATTTTAGAATTGTTACATTTGTATGATTTTAACCCAAATGTTTTAAATGTGGTTTCAGCTCAGTTTATTGTTACAATATACTGTGTGTGTGTGTGTGTGTGTGTGTGAGTATAGTATATATACACTGTGCATGCCTACTTATTTAATTATTTTACTTTATATCTTCATTCATTGAAAATATTTATGATCTGCTTCTAATTTCTAATTGTTTTAGTAAAATGTTGAGGTTTTCAAACTGTCTGAACAAACCGACTGGCTGTAAATATTTTACATAATCTCTTCATTAATCATTCATATTTATATATTGCTAATTTTTAGTTACATTTTGGGGTTTTTGAACCATCTGAACTACCTCAACAAATCTATTAATACATTTTCAGTGCTGTAATGCCTATGATCCATCATTTTAAATGTATGAACTTAAAATATGGCATTCAAACATGCACAAGTATGATTAATCAGAGTGTGAATATGCCATTTGTGTGACCTGTGTCGCTCTGTGAGAACGTGACCCCTTTGCTGGATCGACACGATCCCCTGTGAGCCGCAGCAGAACCCCACTGAGGGTTTAGTGGTGATCCGCTGGCATTCCCTCATATATAGACTGTAGGCGATCCTGTGTTTCTTCACTAATCCTGTCCTTTTATCTCTCACATAGTACCTTGCCCTACACTTGACATCTGCATCATGGCGTGTGAATCAGACTGAATCAACTGCTATTTTATCTCAGTCTCAGTGCTTGCTACTCTGTATTTCTGCCTCATCAACTTCTGACTTCTGAACATTGAACACTGTTTTTTATTTGAACTAAAGGTGAAGTAATGTTAAAATGCAACTAAAAATAAGCCACACACGCATGCTCTGTCCTCGATGTGATACATCCATCAGGCCGAGCAGCACCTTCATCTAGTGCTGCTGAAGGCACTAACAAGGCTATCCTTCATCAAGCAGAGGCTGAGAGGGTCATGCAATAAAAACACGTGGATAGACCTGTCTGCCTGCTTGCCTGCCTGTCTTACGTCTCACACGATATTACTGGTCCCAAGGATATTTTGTGTTTTTCTCTTTGGCTCCCAGCATGGGATGCTGGTTGACCCAGCAAATCTTGTGTCTTGGAAGCTGGTGTGCTGGTTATGCAGTAGTGTGCCATAGAAAATTGAATTGAGAGCAGCTGTTTGATTCCTGCAATTCATTTTAATTGTAACCAACAGGATGCAGGATTCCAGTTTGTATGTAAGAAAGTAGAATTACAATACAACATTGAAAGAAATTCACATAAGCCATTCAAAAGTTTTGGATCGATAAGATTTTAGGGCCAGATTTACTAACAGCTTGCGACAGCGCAATCCGTCTTTTGGCGTTAAAATTGTACTGTCAGGATTTACTAAAGACGCGCAGTGACGAATTAGCGCTAAAAAGGCATGGGCACTGTTATTTTTGCACCTGACTTCATTGAATATGCATTTGTAGGAATTTCCCTTTCAGACGCAATTTATGGGAGGAGAGTATTAAAATGAATCACGAAATGCGATTTACTAATGTTTGTGCTCGTTAAATTACTGGTATTTGTGCCATTATTTAACACAAATCAGGCGGTAATCTGCGCTGCGCTTGGTAAATTGTGCTGGTCATTATGGAAATGATCTGGCTGCGTCTGTGTTCTTTAATTTGCGCATTGTTAGTAAATCACCCGCAGAATGTTCTCGTTTTTATGGAATTGTGCTCTAACGCTAATTTGTCTGGTTTAGTAAATCTGGTCCTTAATGTTTTTGAAAGTTATGAAGTCACCAAGACTGCATTTATATATAAAAAATGCAGTAAAAACACTAATATTTTTAAATGTTATTGCAATTTAATTTTAATATATTTTAAAATGTAATTTATTCCTGTGGTGCCAACGTTGAATTTGCAGCAGTCATTAATCCAGTTCTGATTTTCTGCAAAAATCTTTTTTATTAATTTCAGTGTTGAAAACAGTTACTGCTTAATATTTTTTAAACTGATACATTTTCAGGATTCCGCCATGAATGTACATTTCAAAAGAACGACATGTATTAGAAACTAAATTGTGAAACAACACCTTTACTGTCACATTTGATCAATATAATGCACCCTCGCTGATTATTATTTTATTTTTTTAATTGACTAACCCCAAACGTTTAATTGGCAGTGTAATTAACTAGAAAAAAATGTCAAAATATACTTTAAATCAGTGGTTCTCAAACCTATCCTGGGGACCCCCAGGCACCATACAATTTGTATGTCTCTCTCATAGGCCACACCCATTTCAAGTCTTGCAGACTCCACTAATGAGCTGATGAGTTGAATCAGGTGTGTTAAACGAGGGAGACATACAAAATATGCTGTGGTTAGGGGTAAACCACTGCTTTAAATGTTGACTTGACAATGCCTTGGTTTAAATTTTTGAAATATATTTTAAAAGACTGCTTACAGCCCAGCCCCTATGATAGATAGATAGATAGATAGATAGATAGATAGATAGATAGATAGATAGATAGATAGATAGATAGATAGATAGATAGATTTCTGTTGACATTTTCTGTTCAGACATTTTCTGTTGGGAAAACAGTCATGCCGTGTGAGACATATGTCATACACTCACTCCGCATGCTGACAGAGGGACTAGGAAGTGATGTAAGCATGTTTCTGTGTGTGCTTGAGTTGTGTGACCGTCTCTTGTGTGGTTGCATTTATTATTGCTGTGTCAGTTTATCTGAAACAATTAACTGCAAATTTGTGTACTTTCTGGTAGTGTGTGTATGTGTGGTAGTGCAGTTGCTTACGTGTGTGACAGTTTAATGGAGCTCCTACAGTCTTGATTCATGACAGGGCACATTTGGGAGTCAGTCATTCAATGTCAAGACAGAGCAGGACAGTGTCCACAAATTTTCCTCTTTCCCTCAGTGCCTATTTTGCCTCATACTCTTACTGCAGTAGAAATGGATCCTGCGGTTTTTTGCATGTTCTGGATTGTTTAACTATTATTCTTTCTACATAAGGCAAATTGATTATCTGTTTAAACTACAAAGATGCAATCATATCAACTGGCTTAATTTACTTAATACCCACAATTGCACCTTGAGATGCAACATCCTATGGTTTAAAATATATCATCATATATCTTAGGTAATGTATACTTTAGTTGGTGCACTGCGGTCGAAGATTTATGTATTGGCGCTATGGAAAAAAGATAAAGACATTGAATATGTGTTAAACATAATTTTAAGTGATAATAAACCATACTTTTATAGCAATTTTGTTTCCTGAAGACCATTTGTAATGCTAGTAAAGACTTTTTTACATGGCCATTTCCCCCCTTTCACATACCCTTAGAATTTAACAGTCTAGTTTTACTACTGTACCTTTAAGACTTTGCACAGTATGTAATATATAAATTACCTCTTTTATGATTGGCTGATTCTGCAGACAACATGTAGTCCAAAATGTACACAATGATATCTTATTGAAGTTTCAGAAATATCTGACAGTAATAATATCTTTGAAGTAAAATAGCATAAAAGTCTTGTTTTAAGAGATTGTTTTAATATTTATTTTATTTTTTTATTTGTTCTTTTTACTTTTTAGCATACATTTTGTAAAATTCAATGAGATATGTGATTGATTGAATTTGAATTTGATTGAATATAAACATATGTATTCATAAGGGTGTTTAGTTTTACTGTATCTACACTCACTGGCCACTTTATTAGATACACCTTGCTAGTACCGGGTTGGACCCCCTTTTGCCTTCAGAACTGCCTTAGTTCTTCGTGGCATAGATTCTACAAGGTGTTGGAAACATTCCTCAGAGATTTTGGTCCTTATTGACATGATAGTATCACGCAGTTGCTGCAGATTTGTCGGCTGCACATCCATGATGCAAATCTCCCGTTCCACCACATCCCAAAGGTGCTCTATTGGATTGAGATCTTGTGACTGTGGAGGCCATTTGAGTAAAGTGAACTTCTTGACATGATCAAACCAGTCTGAGATGATTTGAGCTTTGTGACATGGTGCATTATCCTGCTGGAAGTAGCCATCAGAAGATGGGTACTCTGTAGTCATAAAGGGATGGACATGGTTAGCAACAATACTCAGGTAGGCTGTGGCGTTTAAATGATGCTCAATTGGTACTAAGGGGCCCAAAGTGTGGCCGAAGCCTCTGATTCATTAACATGGGCAGCTACAAAACGTGCTTCTCACGCTCCACTGACACTCGCGAAGTGAAACAGTCTTAATAGACATAGGTGAATCGTTGTCATTCAGGAATAAGATCGCGTGAGTGTTTGAATCAAGATCGCAAGCGCAATTTTTAACGATTAATTGTGCAGCTCTAATGTAAACATTGCAAAATAGTTTGCAAGGATATCGTCACGTATATCGACACATCAGATCTCATGATCTTGTGCCACGAGATCTTGTCACATCCCTAATTTACACACAAACTAACCACCAAATGCAACTTTCAGATGCCATCTTTATTTTTTAGCTCAACCTTCACAGAATCGAACGCACAGGATTGTGGGATATCAAAGGAAGTGAAGGATACATCTATGCTGCCTTCAAAAATCGATCAGATGAAGAAGGTATCTCATGAGACAGGAAGTGAAACTAACTTTGAATTGCCTTGGTGCCTTCCTACCTTGGAATGTCTCCTCCGAAGGCAGCATTTTTTCAGTTTTCGGATGCCGCCCTAGATGCCTAAATGCATTGAGTTGCTGCCATGTGATTGGCTGATTAGCAATTTGTGTTACCAAGCAATTGAACAGGTGTACCTAATAAAGTGGCCGGTGAGTGTATTTGTTATGCCATTATTTGAGTATGTTTTCTCCATTGGTAGAAAATAGAATGGAACATAGAAAACAAGCAAGTAAAACAATATCACATAATATGGGTGATTTTTATAAAAGAACAGAGATCTGCAGATGCTTCACTCATTCCTCCATTATTTATGTGCTGATGTGTACCACATCCCAGCCCTCTCTCCATTCACATGCTCATCCCTTCCTATTCTCACGCTAAACGTGAAACAGGGCCACAGAAATGACTTGCACAAAAGAACGATAAAATTGACATTGCCCTAAGATGTTTCTGCCATTAGACTCTTAGAATGGCTCATGTGCCCTCTGGATGTTTGTATTTTCATGAATTCATGCCACTCAGAGACTCTCTGTGGTGAAATGGCCTTTCAGGGCTGAAAAGGAGCTCCAAAGAATCGCAGAGTGCAACAAAAAAGAAAATACATCATGGTTTGAAATTGAGAAGCAATTTGCAACTCAGCCTTTTGGGTAGAGATCGACCGATATATCGATTTCCCAATATTTTACCGATATTTTACCATTATCGGATATCGGTTTTGTAATATCGGATTCACAGATAAATGCCACCATCTAGTGGTTGTTTTGAGAATTGTGCGCAGGATGGCTATTGCAGTGCGTTGAGACAACAACAACGGCATCCAGGTACTTGATTTGCTGTAGTTAGTAAACATTATTTAACATAACGGCCATTATTGCACAAATTGGATGTATAACATAAATGCCTGATATGCAGTTTATGCAGCTTTGCTCTAAGAAATGGAGACGAACTCAAGGAGTCACGTAAGCTAATCCGTCACTCTTTCCCAATAAAAACGTAACTATGCATGAATTAAATAATACAGCCATGAATGAGCGCATATTGGAAATAAAAGGGCTGAATTTAATTCTCTCTCTGTTGTATATGCTCATCATATTAGTCATTAGTCTAGTTTACTTTATAACAGTAAATAAATATTGGTTCTCCTTATCGGTTATCGGGTACATAAACATGCAAATAATTGGTATCGGTTATAAAAAATCTATATCGGTCGATCACTACTTTTGGGTGCTTTGAACAGGATGTGATGCAAAGGTCCGCCAACCCAAATTTTTATAATTGTTGGTCTAAAAGAATTTAGGTGAATCATTTATTCATATTTGAAGACCTTGAGTGTGTTGTATCTTTTGTGCTTGATAGTGCAGCAGCCTTGAGAGAGTGATTATTCATCTAGTTATATATTTAACAGGATATACATGAGATATTTATTTAGATATTTTTAGTTTTAGATCTGCTACGCTGCTGCTGGCTATTGCTGAAGTTGTTGATTATTTATGTTGCTGCTACAAGCAAGTACAGGAATTTGCTACTTCTAATGCATACAGCAATATGGTGCTGTGAGTATTTAAGACATACTGCTGCTGCACAAATAGCATATAAAATAAGGAAACAAAAGGATGTGATGTGTGGTGGTATGGTGACCCATACTCTGAATTTGTGCTCTGCATTTAACCCATCCAAGTGCACACACACAGCAGTGAGTAGTGAACACACACACACACACACACACACACACACACGGAGCAGTGGGCAGCACCTCAGTTGTGCTATTGAGGGCGGAGAAAGCGCTGGACATTCACTCCCCCCAACTACAATCCCTGGTGCTTTTCTGAGACTCGAACCCACGACCTTTGGGTTGCAAGTCCGACTCTCTCCATTAGCCCACGACTACCCCGTAACCCATAACAGATCTATACAGGTGGAGCTTGGGTGGTGGAGGGTTTCAGAGGAACTCTGAAAGCGTGCTCCAAAATGCTCAAGTGAATGCTAAGCAGCCATTTAAATGTAAAGCAGCAAGCTTATTGGCTGTGTATGCAACATGAACCAATCAGCTTGCGCCAAGTCGTTTAACGCTGTGATTATCATCAGTTACATTAATACCCGTCAGCCTGCGCCATCTAGAGCTTCATGACAGAACTAGGCATTTTTCTCTAGCAGTGGTTTTGCATGTTGGTCTTAAATAACTTATGTAGTTAACAATTGAAACACTTAAGTTATTTAATTATGAATTGTGTCCTACAAGCTAAAATTACAATATTGTTATATTTTTGTGAAAGCTGTTTGGTGAACATAGAACTAAACTACCATCCAAAGTTTGGGCTGGGTAAACGTTTTAGAAAGAAGTCTCTGATGCTTACCAAGGCTGCATATATTTGAGCAATATTGTGAAATATTATTACAGTTTAGAATGTTTTCTCTGTTAATTTAATTTAAAAAGTAATGATGCAAAGCTGAATTTTCAGCAGCCATTACTCCAGTCTTCAGTGTCACATGATCCTTCAGAAATCATTTTAAGATGCTGATTTGGTTCCCAAGAAACATTTCTTATTTATAATTAAATGTTAGGAATTTGTCATTCATTTGCATAGTAGTTCAAGATGATTGTACACTGTAAACCAGAATCAGGTCATAAGCATCACTCCTAATACCTCCATTCTGCACACTATTGTCCAGTCCAGTGTGCTGTTAGTGTCTGCTTCAGAGCATGCTGGTGTGTGTGCTGTGCCCTCTGACAGTAGCTTGCAGACTGCCACCCCTGATGCTACTTTCGTGCTCCTGTGGAGAGGGATTGGCCCCGAGGAGGAGGCGGAGTCAGTGGCAATGTGCTGGCGGAAGCTCGGCAGGCGTCTTACACACAACTCTCTGACCTTCTGACTCTTGGACATCCAACTCTCCTTCTCCTCCTCCTCCTCCATCTCTCTTACTCAGTCTTTCTCTCTCATTCTCTTTTAATTCCTCATTTTCTCTTCTGCGTCAATGTGCATCTCGAGAAATAAAACACACACAAAGAGATGAGAAGATTTTAATGAGAACGCTGGGAAATCGGGCATTAATAGTGTGATTAATATTTAGTGTGAGTGCTGAGATGTACGATCATACCCAGGACTAATATTGAGGGATGAAACAGAGGTGGACGTCAGTACATAACGGTGATGTAATTAGGAGACTCTGAGGGGCTCTACCCAGCGTGCTTTGCAGTCTGGCCTTCTGCAGTCCTCATGAATATTGAAGAGGAAGCGCTGGGCGCTGCAATGTGATGTGACTGAAAAGATCTGCAGCTTCAGTTAGAGGACAGAGAGAAAGAGAGAATGAAATGCAGTTGCATGACAGAAGGGAGAGCGTGTTTAGAGTAGGAGGGAGGAGAAGTGATCTGCTGAATGGAGGGATGGGTTCTGAATACAATTGGTTTATTTTAATTTTGTATTATTAAACCGATACTTGCGAGACATTACGACCGTAAAAATCCTATTGTTATTAAATGATGATTATTAAATGCACATCTAATTGCCAGCAAGCTAATGGTCAGACCACAATGCAACATTATTTTAATTCAGTCATTTTTAATGTTTCTTATTTTGTATGCAGGGGTGCACATAAGTGGTGCGCATGCACGACCAAAATGATACGAACATGCTGTGTAAATATGATCAGAACGCTCATTTGCATACTGACATGGCTGACTGACAGCTGCAGCTGTTAAAGCACAATCACTGTTTTAGATCGACTAACTGTAAAACTGCATAAGATTTCCATTCAAATTGAAAGCATAAATCTAATCTACTTTATGCACTGCCGGTTTCAGAGCAATACGCAATGACATTTCATTCACTGACGCGCTTCTCACGGCAGCGCTAAAACAAGCAGCGCATATATTAACTTTCCGGCAACTGGACAAAATAAATGTACTCTAAAATAATAAAAAATTTATTTAGTGCTTTATTTTAAAAATGTATAGAATTGTTTCTATTATTAATTTATTCATAATTATATATTGAATTATACATATTGATGTCTTTATCATATTTCTGTTGCCACCAATTATTATTATTATTATTATTATTACTATATTATAAATGTACGTATGTAATGGACATTGGTGTCTTATCATTTCTGTTGCCACTATTATTACTTATTATTACTATATATATATATATATATATATATATAGCCATAATAAATGTATATATTAGTAAACACTGGGCATATTGGGGACAATTACATTACAATTATGAATGACTGCATTCAAATAATGTAGCATTGTGGTCTGAACATTAGCTTGCTGACATTTGGATATGCGTTTGCTCACACCAAATCTAGAAATGGACAACCAGATCATCTTTTAATGTGATCATTAGTGCAGTCATTAACTGGAATTGAGATCTGTGTTCAAGGTTCTCTTTGTGTGTTTTCGGTCTTTATCTCTTTGTTTTAGTAATTTAAGAAGAGACCAGATACATCTAAGATAAAGTTTGTTTTGTTTCTAATGTATTGCAGATGCAGAAGCCTGACATACACATCAATATTTAATTGGCTCCATTTTAGCACCGGTGTAAAAGAAAACAGGACGTTGCTTACACTGATGCCAGTTATCATTACTTGCTAAAGGGTTTCATTATTTTACATCCTGACTGAGAGTATCAGGTTATAAATGCATACTCTGTCCGTTCAGTCTTGATTTCAATGGCTGTATAGTTGATATTTAATATTCTTCACACATTGTGATTATTAAATAATTCATGAATGATTGCACAAATGATTGTTTTGTTTTCGACACTTGAAAGCAGCTCTTGATGCAGTAATTTATACAAGATGCTGAGGCTACACAAGAGTGTGTTCCAAGAAATAACACACGAATAAGCACATGAAACATGAATACAAAAATTACGAACACTGTCTATCGATATTTGATCAACTCCACATTAGTTTAGCCTTTGGTCTGTTTATTGATTTTGCATTCTCCAGGTCACGGCCGGATCTGTTTGGCTGCCAATGTTTTCAAGGAAATTGCCATGTATGAAAGGCAAAAAACACAGCCATGTTATACAAAAAGATGTGTTGTGATAAACAAACAACATGCCAGTGTTAATGTGTTCAGTGTATTGTTCAAAGTGTGATTGCCACAATACCAAAATTTCAGTAGTCAATACCAAAATTGTATAAGTAACTCAAAAACTAAGATGCTGTTGAATAGAATTGTATTTAAACAACTAATAACACCCCAGAAAGCTATCAGAAGACTTGCACAGGTTATATCTACCATTTGTTATGATGTTTTGATGGAGCATTTTTGTCTTGTCTAATAGTTTCAAAATAACAGAAGTGGATTGGCGACATCTATTATTTTGAAAAGAGCATCTATAATATTATTTAAAAATCACCTTTTTATTCATAAAATGTTTTGTTTGAACAATATCTTTAATGTTAAAATACTGTACATCCAAGCATTTGTTTCTTTTCAAATATGCACTTCATGGCCTGCTATGGACTTTTAGCACTGTCATGCTAACCGATAATAATAGTGTGCAGTAATTATAGATCTTTATTTATAGATCTGCAGAACGCTGTGGCCTTCAAAGGATTCGTATACAAGGCTTTGTATTTCTGCTTCCTGGCACTGCATAGATACAGTGGCTGCTGCACTGGCACTGCCTGACCATTCAATCAACGGAAGATATTGAGCTGTAACATTTTCTATGTGTTTATTTAAGTGTGTGTGAGAGGCACAGCTCTGCATGTGTGTTATAAATGGCTACCATAGCACCACTATGTAGGTTTCTCTGTCTGTAGAAGTGGGTCTCAAAGCAAACCCTGGAGGGTTCATTACTGCGATTCATCATTCTCGGCCTACTGGTGTCGAGCTCCAAATGACGTCTTTGTCACTATTTTTAGTGTGTGTGAGAATGTAAAGGTGTGTGAGAAGCCAGACAGGTTGTTGTATGTTGCCGTGACCCTTTTCTATTCACCGGTTATATATCCCTCATAATTACAACGGTGTATGATGTCATCACTTAACTTTCCGAACTGTGTGTTAATCTGTATCTACACTCATGATACATTAGGGATTATGCTAAATTAATTAATTGACTGCTCTTGCACTTCACGTAAATGAGAAACGTGACATTATGCTGACAGTTGCTGAGAGGAACTCATTTCCCCCCGGTGCACTCTATATACTTGTGTCTGGGTTTGTGTCACAGTAGAGTCCTAAACAGTCTGGACAGTTCCTCTTTGGAGGTTTTGACATGGCCTAGTGCTTAATTGTTTTGTCATATTGATTTTTGACAACTTCATTCTCATACAATTTAGCCAGTTTCACTGATGTGTTGTGCCTCATAACAGATAATATATGTATATAGTCACATTATCAACATTTTGGTAAAATACCATTGTCTATTGGAATTCATAGTAAAAAAAAACTTGGGTTGTGGCTAGAAGGGATATAGCTCTGACCGGAAATGGACAATTTAATTAATTCTCTACTTATTAGATTGTGTTTTATTAACGTCTACACCTACCTCAACCCTAAACCTAATAAAATGTAATCATTTTTGTACATAATTTTGTAGTGTGCTTACACTGGTGATGTACCGAAGAGAAAACGTATTTCACAGTAAATTATCTAATTTTCAGTAAGAAAAACAGTGTTTTAATGCTTGTTGTTTTGTAGAACATCACAGTTATATGAGAAAAGTAGGGCTTGTACATAGGGAGTATGAGTTATTTAATAAAATATTATTATATTTCAGAATTACATAACTTTTTTTCTCAAACATAGTGTGTGGGGTAAAACGCCACCAGGGGCAGTGGGCAATTACTGTAGTTATTCTGTTCTCAACATCAAATCCTTTGTTTTTCCATCAAATTAATTCTAACTGGTTGGTTGAATAAAAATATTTGGACTTTATATTTAAAAAATGACCTCTAGTTAGCATCAAGTAGCTATTTAGCTAGCCAGTTATCATCAGCTAACTTTTATTTTTCAAATAGACTATTATAATTATTGATTACATTAAGCTGAAACTCACTGTACTTTGATTTTTCTGTAAATGTTTAAAGCAAATTGCTTTCTCAGACCTATAGGTGAGGTAAAACGGTGGGGTATAGGTGGGGTAACAAATGTAATTTTGTAAAAAATCTAATAACGTAAAAACTCATGGAGATTTTATTCGTTTATAATTTATGTCATTGTCACTAAAACAATAATAACTGTTCTGAACACATTCAACTTTTGTTTCACTGAAGAAAAAAATGACGCTGTGTCTGTCTACTGTGTACATACATAAACAGGGTTATAAAGTATTCCACTGCCCACTGTTTGGAATTGTGCACCAAAACCAATTTTTTATTTTTTGTGATGCTTAGTGTGATTTTTACATCATATATTTCCTTTGTAATGGATATTTATAAACATCCAAATATAAATAGCAATATGTCATTTATTTTATTTGAACAGAAATCCAGAACAATTTAGGTCACCAAATTTGTTTTGCTCTCTGCATCTTCATGTGCTCAGAGTCAGCTTGCTCCCTGCATTAATAGAATTCCACACATGTAGGCTTTTGTGAATCTTGAAAATGATGTCATTGCTCTCCTAGCAACTGCTTAGCAACCAGAGCTGGAATCCCTTTAATGCGACTGGGGTTCTGCAGTCATCCTCTCAAGATTGAAATGAAAAATGTGACGTTGTGTAATTCTCTCTCTTATTCCTTGAAATGGTGAATAGTGCTGTTTTTTTGTTTGCACAATTTTATACTGCTTTTAAAAAGATTGAAGGCATTTAAGCAGTTTGTGGTTATACATTTTTACGTGCTCATACTTGTAATTTAAAATGACTCATTTAATGGAGCACCATTCATGATCTATTTGTGTTACCACAGCCTTGCAAATGCAGTTTCAGTGTTTTCACCTGCCCGTATGTGTTCATGTGTCTCATGTGTGTGTCTGTGTATATTAACACGCTCTGTCTTTGTGGTATTGGTGTCTTCTAGGCTCATGTGGTTCAGCGCTGGCTTGTGCAACAGGACAGTAGTTTGAGTGGAGAGGGTTCGTCGGAGGCTCAAGGTGGAAAATGGCACTTTGGTGGAAGAGTAAATATCTTAGTACTGCCTCTCAACACTTTACTTCCCTCTTTCCTGACAAATCGTGTGTTGTTGTGGCTTCTTAATCGTTTCTGTCTGTGGTACTCTTGTGGTTGCTGTGGATCTGGTGGCAGGTCATGTGTTTAAATGTTGTGACGTGGCTAATAACGTCAGTTAGCTTCGCTAGTGTTCCTGTAGTGTATCTTCATCCTTCTCTCATTCTTAATGGCTCTTACTGTGTTTTATGTGAAGTTTATTCATATTCCTAACATGAGATTCTGTGTGTGTTTAAGTGCGTTTTTGTGTGTTTATCAGATGATTTTGTGGTCAAAGCTTACTCAGGGATCATCTCCTGCTGTGGCTTTTGATTGCTGATATCTGTCAGAATGTCACTTACAATATCAGCAGTTGTACTGAGGAGATTACAAAGGGATAATAATATCGACTATATCAAACAATAAAAATGAGCGCAAGTCAGTATACACAAACACATACTCGGATATATGAACTGATATACAAATCTTCATTAAAATATTAATGTTTTGAAATGTTTAATGACAGTGGTTTAATATGTGATGAATAAAATATAAGTGGACAAAAATGTTATTAAAATAATGATAAAATAATTATATATAGATATATACATTATCTCACAGAAGTGAGTATGCCCTCACATTTTTTAAACATTTTTGTTATATTTTTTCATGTAACAACACTGAAGAAATGACACTTTGCTACAATATAATGTAGTGAGTGTACAGCTTGTATAACAGTGTATATTTGCTTTGTCTTGGAGGTGTGTTTGAGGTCGTTATCATGTTGGAATACTGCCCTGCGGCCCAGTCTTCAAATGGAAGGGGAGGGGATCATGCTCTGCTTCAGTATTTCACAGTATATGTTGTCATTCATGGTTTCCTCAATGAACTGTAGCTCCCCAGTGCCGGCAGCACTCATGCAGCCCCAGACCACGACACTCCCACCACCATGCTTGTCTGTTGGCAAGACACGCTTGTCTTTTAACTCCTCACCTGGTTGCAACCACACACACTTGACACCATCTGAACCAAATAAGTTTATCTTGGTTTCATCAGACCACAGGACATGGTTCCAGTAATCTATGTCCCTATTCTGCTTGTCTTCAGCAAACTGTTTGCGGGCTTTCTTGTGCATCATCTTTGGAAGAGGCTTCCTTCTGGGACCAGCCATGCAGACCAATTTGATGCAGTGTGCGGCGTATGGTCTCTGCACTGACAGGCTGACTCCCCACCTGTTCAACCTCTGCAGCAATGCTGGCAGCACTCATACGTCTATTTCCTAAATACAACCTCTGGATATGATGCTGAGCACGTGCACTCAACTTCTTTGGTCGACCATGGCGAGGCTTGTTCTGAGTGGAACCTGTCCTGTTAAACCGCTGTATGGTCTTGGCCACAATGCTGCAGCTCAGTTTCAGGGTCTTGGCAATCTTCGTATAGCCTACGCCATCTTTTTTGTAGCGCAACAAATCTTTTTTTCAGATCCTCAGAAAGTTCTTTGCCATGAGGTGCCATGTTGAACTTCCAGTGACCAGTATGAGAGTGAGAGCGATAACACCACATTTAACACACCTAAGACCTTGTAACACTAACGAGTCACATAACACCGGGGAGAGAAAATGGCTAATTGGGCCCAATTTAGACATTTTCGTGTACTCACTTTTGTGGCCAGCGGTTTAGACATTAATGGCTGTGTGTTGAGTTATTTTGAGGGGACAGCAAATTTACACTGTTATACAAGCTTTACACTCACTACTTTACATTGTAGCAAAGTGTCATTTCTTCAGTGTTGTCACATGAAAATACATAATAAAATATTTACAAAAATGTGAGGGGTGTAGTCACTTCTGTGAGATACTGTATATATATATATATATATATATACATATATAGTTCCATTGAAATATTTGTGGTCTGTAAGATTTTTTAAATAGATTTTAATCCAATTATTACATGTAATAAAAAAGCATGTAATAATTTTATTTGGCAAGGATGTATTAATTTGAGAAAAAAGTGATATTTATAATGTTACAAAATATTTCTATTTCAAAATAAGACTTTTTATAAGTCCAAGAATAAAAAACAAAAAATTGCATCACAGTTTCAATCAATCAATCAATCAATCAATCAATCAATCAATCAATCAATCAATCAATCATAATAAAAAATGCAAACAATGTCAACAATGATAATAATAAGAAATGTTTCTTTAGCACCCAGAAATGAAGACGGATCATGTGACACTAAAGACTGTAGTAATAGCTGCTGAGAATTCAGCATTGTATCAGATCAATAAATTACATTTTAAAATATATTAAAATAGAAAACATTTCTTTCATCTGTAATCATATTTCACAGTATTACTGTTTTTACTTATTTTTTGATGCATACATGCCATACATGAGCATAAGTGACTTCTTTCAAAAACATTAAAAAAATCTTACCAATCCCAAACTTTGGAACATTAGAATGTGTGTGTGTGTGTGTATATATTTACAGTGGGTATGGAAAGTATTCAGACCCCCTTAAATTGTTCACTCTTTGTTATATTGCAGCCATTTGCTAAAATCATTTAAGTTAATTTTTTCCTCATTAATACACACATATTGACAGAAAACAAAAATTGTTGAAATTTTTGCAGATTTATTAAAAAGAAAAACTGAAATATCACATGGTCCTAAGTATTCAGACCCTTTGCTCAGTATTTAGTAGAAGCACCCTTTTGATTTAATACAGCCATGAGTCTTTTGGGAAAGATGCAACAAGTTTTTCACACCTGGATTTGGGGATCCTCTGCCATATCCTTGCAGATCCTCTCCAGTTCTGTCAGGTTGGATGAAACGTTGGTGGACAGCCATTTTAGGGTCTCTCAGAGATGCTCAGTTGGGTTTAAGTCAGGGCTCTGGCTGGCCATTCAAGAACAGTCACGGAGTTGTTGTGAAGCCACCTTCGTTATTTTAGCTGTGTGCTTAGGGTCATTATCTTGTTGGAAGGTAAACCTTCGGCCCAGTCTGAGGTCCTGAGCACTCTGGAGAAGGTTTTCGTCCAGGATATCCCTGTACTTGGCCGCATTCATCTTTCCTCGATTGCAACCAGTCGTCCTGCAGCTGAAAACTGAAAAACCACCAGCATGATGCTGCCACCACCTTCTTCACTGTTGGGACACAGGTGATGAGCAGTGCCTGGTTTTCCACACATACCTTAGAATTAAGGCCAAAGTTCTATCTTGGTCTGATCAGACCAGAGAATCTTATTTGTCACCATCTTGGAGTCCTTCCAGGTGTTTTAGCAAACTTCATGAAATTTCATGTGTCATGTGTGCACTGAGGAGAGAGGCTTCCGGGCCACTCTGCCATAAAGCCCCGACTGGTGGAGGGCTGCAGTTGACTTTCTACAACTTTCTCCATCTCACGAATGCATCTCTGGAGCTCAGCCACAGTGATCTTTGGGTTCTTCTTTACCTCTCTCACCAAGGCTCTTCTCCCCGATAGCTCAGTTTGGGACGGCCAGCTCTAGGAAGGGTTCTGGTCGTCCCAAACGTCTTCCATTTAAGGATTATGGAGGCCACTGTGCTCTTAGGAACCTTAAGTGCAGCAGAAAATTTTTGTAACCTTGGCCAGATCTGTGCCTTGTCACAATTCTCTGAGTTCCTTTGACCTCTTCAACTGCAGTTGACATGAGCCATGATTAGCTGTAAGGTCTTTATAGACAGTTGTGTGGCTTTTTTAATCAAGTCCAATCAGTATAATCAAACACAGCTGGACTCAAAAGAAGGTGTAGAACCATCTCAAGGATGATCAGAAGAAATGGACAGCACCTGAGTTAAATATATGAGTGTCACAGCAAAGGGTCTGCGTCTGTAATCAAGTTTTCTTTTAATCAGTATAAATCTGCAAAATGTCAACAATTCGGTGTTTTCTGTCAATATGGGGTGCTGTGTGTACATTAATGAGAAAAATGCTTAAACAATATAACAAAGAGTGAAAATGTAAGGGGGTGAATACTGTTATAGACATTTAGATAGATACAGTATATATAAACACTGGCCATCGTCTGAATAATTACATTGTCAATTAGTCAATTAGTTTACCATTTGTCACCAGGTACTAAAAACACAATCACATTGTCAAGCTTGAAGAAGGCTTGATCGGGGGTGCTGTGCCAGTTTCATGCTGATGACAATTTGGTGCCAAGCCCATGACAAGATCAACCAGCATGTCCTTTTCAGTACCTCAGAGACAAGTCAATCCATCAGAATTATGTTTGAGGTAGACATTCATTTTTCAGGAAGAAAATGACCCAAAACACTTCTCAAAGTTGTTCAAGAGCTATCAAAAAAGTAACAACTCTGTTCTGAGTGTCATCTCAATACCATTAGATACCACAGAATGTATTGTGTATTAGTGTATTAGTGCATTAGTGTATTAGTGTATTAGTGTATTAGTGAATTAGTGTATTAGTGTATTAGTGTATTGGTGAATGTATTACTACAGAAAGGGAAGACAATTTCTAGCTCAAATATATTAACAGAATGATGATGGTAACTTATCTGTGTTTGTTTTTTGTGTGAAAGAGAAGAAAACTTCCAGATGAGTGTCAGAATGATTAAAGAATACGTGAATCACAAAAATTCAGCAGGCTGATTGTGGATAATGATTGATAAAGAATGACTGTTCAAAAAGAGGTGGGTAGGAAATTTATTTTGGTCCGAAAATTAAATAAAATGAAATCCTAAAGTGATTCAGCAATTCCTTTCAGTAAGATATGATGGCGCGCCATCACACTATAACTGCACAGTCATGTTGATGGATGTATTTTGCTATGCTGTCACCTGAGGACTGAGCAAATGAGGGTTCAAAATGACTTCTTTCACCTCACTCAGTATTGCATCCACGTCTTCCATTGGGGGGCGGCCTGTCAATCATCCCCACTGAATCATAGAGCAGAGACAATCTAAAAATTCTAGAGGGCAGAGTATCTGACAAATCAATTCAAGGACTCAATATAACTGTGACCACATCAGAGCAAATTGTATTAGTCATCGCATGGAAAACCACAAAATATCACTCATGGATTTTTTAATACCGAGCAGCAAGAACGAAGAATTCTGGGTAGGGAGCCGAAGGCGCAAAATAAACAGGGTGATATAAAGTCATGTTTTTTAAATATTGCAGTGCATATGAGAACCAGAAAAACTCGTGTTCTGGACACGTTAGCATGAACGCTACAAGAGGGAAAGAGAAAGACAAAAGGGAGGGTTGGGAACAGAGAAAAGAACAGCTGAGATCAAGAGGAACGCTCTGAAGCAGACAAAAGAGAGAGACAGGCACAGATGATGGATAAAAAATAACAAAGAACTTAGACTAACAGGGAACATTAATACAGATCTATGAGAAGAAATTAAGTTGAAATTGAGTTTTGCATAACTGCTAAATCATATTTTTAAATGTGATAATATATAATTGTATATATATATATATATATATATATATATATATATATATTAAACATTACCTTTTTCGATTCATATTTAGCAATTAATCGCTGAGACCAGCCACTATTAAATTATTACAAGTGAAATACCACTACCATATCAAATAAAAATTAAAATTACATTTTGACTCATCAACAGTACCAAATCATTCAGTAACTGATGGTTTGCTGTTTTATGGCCCCTGAGCCGGCTGAAACCAGATCTTCCCATCTTCTCTGTGGACATGCACAACACAGAATGAATTCCTAATTAGAGCTGTAAGTCAGTCTGTTTCACTGATGTTGTATTAAGTGCTAAACATCCAAAAGACCTTGTGCAAAAAAAACTGTAATGTAACAATCCATTTGTCAATTAAAATTTGGATTTAGTTTTCATTTCCTGTTCTCTCTGTCTATTTCAGGCAGATACATCAACCAGTTTCCTCCGTGCCGCACGCTCCGGTAATCTGGAAAAGGCTCTGGACCATATCAAAAACGGAATAAACATCAACATAGCCAATCAGGTGAGACAAAAATCCATGCAGCACTGTCATCAAGCATGTGAGTGTGTGTGTGTGTGTTTGTGTGAGAATTTAGTGCTGTCAAACGATTAATCGCGATTAATCACATCCAAAATAAAAGTTTTTGTTTTTATAATATGTGTACTGTGTATATTTATTATGCATAAATACATATATACACATACAGTATATATATTGAAAATATTTAAATGTACTGTATATATTTATATTCATATAATTTAGATTAAATATATTTAATATATAAACATAACATATTTTTCTTGCATTTATATACATGCATTTATATATACTTATTATATATATTATCTAAACAAAAACTTTTATGTTGGATGCGATTAATCGCAATTAATCGTTTGACAGCACTATTAAAATTATTACAGATATGAATTATACCACAAGTATAAAATATGAAATACATTTTAAGACTCAAACAGAAAATTGAGACTTGTCTTCTGAGGAAGACTCATCTAAGGAAAGTTCAGTGTTCCTTTTTCTAAATGAGTTTCACCATCAAAAAATCTGTCAAACAATTCTCAATTACTGACCTGTTCTAGCATCGACACTTCTAATGTTAAATACTACTTTACACACTTGTAGTTATTTGCACAGTTATAATAAGTATAATAAGACTTTTTATTTTTATTTTGTGTCTATGCAGGAATTGTGCGCTTAAAAATGTAGGTATGTACAGTAGGTCAAATTATCTCCTCACACAATAGAAATAACACATCAAAAAGGGAAAGGAATTATTACAATTCTACAGTAGAGCCAGAGATTCTATTTTTAAATCAAAGTGTTGATTTTACGCAAATGCAAGGAAACCATTGTAGGTCCCCTATTTGACCTGTAACACAGAAGTTATACCTAGTTTTTGAACACAAACTTTAGCAGCTGCACACACTTTAGCACACACTTTAGCAGCTGCATGGCAATGCCAGTCTCACATCCATGCCTTGAAAGCCCAAAGTAACTTTGAAGCCCATTAATAGTACGGCCTAAATGCAGAAATTGCTATTTAGAGCTATAAATTCATCGTCATCCTGTAGATTAGGATCCACATCTGTGTGTGTGTGTGTGTGTGTGTGTGTGTGTGTGTTTGTTTGCCTGTGCCAGTGTGTGTTTTCTTGTCTGTATTAACCCCCCAATGTTCTTGTGGTTGGACAGTACAGCTGTGTTTACATTGTCAATGCAGAGCGGTGTTCAATCCCCTAATCAGTAAATTGCCGTAATTAATCAAGCCAGCACGTCTTCCTCCTTTAACCCCCCCAACGGTCATGCTTTTGCACCCACTTGCATTATAACACTCCGTGTTACTTGCTTTAAATAGCATATTGTGATATTTGCAGAAGAGCTATGTTTGGTTCTCAGAGACGGGTTAGTGAATGGACCAAAGCGGCTGGCTGACTTCCTGCATTGAAAAGCTCTGAAAATGAACGCCCACTCTGTATGCTCCCAGCACACACACACACACACACACCGCCTACTACAGCACCTTATGACATCATTTACAGACAGGATTCCATCGGGACCCTGCCGCGGTCTCCGATATGCAACCTAGACTATATTTCCAAGCGTCTTGGAGGTTTTTATAGTTACGTGTTTGGATACACTGAAGCTATATGTCTCCTGTGTGATGCTGATATTACAGCGTGAATTTCTCTGTGCTGTCACAACACATTTTGTGAGGAGCTTAGACCGGTTTTGATAGTGAGCTGGATGAAGCCCTTGGCACGGGTGCTTTGGGATTAGAAAAAATTGAGAATCAACAAAACCGTAGTTTAAAGCTCAGAGCATGTGCTTAATTTCCACCTCAGCTCTAAGCAGGTAATTGTTATGAGATATAATGAGATATTTAGACAACTTATGATCATGTCGTAGAGAGTAATTTCTTTATTTTACAGGTGACTAACTAATGGCTGTAAATGGTGCTAATGTTGTTAAGCCTTTTCATTTATTAACATCTAATGATGAAATAGCTAAAAATAATCTATGAATTAGATAAAATTGCTAAAATATGGATTTGCAACAAAGCTATTTGCAACAAGAATTGAAGCACAATAAATTTTACCAACAGTAATTATGCAGAAGTGAAAATTAAGTCATTATTCACTGAAAATCTTGACATCTTATTCAGTAATCTTGTGGACCACTTTTATTATGCTTTTTGTATTAAAATTTTTATTTTATGCATTGTAAGGGGCTTTGGATAATAGTGTCTACCAAATGCATGTAACTTCTAATGATTTTTCATACTTTTAGAAGCTTTTTATGATCAGAATATCCTCAGAATTGCTACTTTTGTAGTCATTTGAAGTCATTTAAGCAAATGTGACCTTATTTAGCCATGAAATGATGACAGAATTGGGAGTTCTGGGTGAACTATCCCTGACTGCTGACTAACAACTCATTGACTAGATTGCTCATTCTGACAGTCAGTTTGTACAAATATGACTTTATTCAAATTTCATTGGTTTTCACTTTTTAATTTAATTCTTATTTTATTTAATATATTTTTTTCTGTCACATAAAGTCATAATTTGTCTTATAAATAAACGTACTACTGTTAAAAAGTTTGAGGTAGGTAAGTATTTTCTTTAATGTTATTCACCAAGGCTTCATTTATTTGCTCAAAACTGCAGTAAAAACAATAATATTATGAAATATTATTTCAAATCAAATAAACTTTTTTCTATTTTAATATATTTTAAAATGTAATTTATTCCAGTGATGACAAGGCTGAATTTTCAGCCTTGAAACATTATTATTTAGAATTTTGTATATGCTGATTTGATTCTCAAGAAACATTTCTTATTATTATCAATGTTGAAAACAGTTCTGATTATTTTATATGACCTTGGTCCACAAAAACAGTCATAAGGGTCAATTTTTTCTAATTTATATATACAGTTGATATATGCATATATATATTTATCTATACTAATATATAAAAAATATGAAATCTAAATACTGAGAAAATTGCCTTTAAAGTCATCCAAATGAAGTCCTAAGCATTGCATATTACTAATCAGAAATTAAGTTTTGATATACTTATGGTAGGAAATATACAAAATATCTTCATTGAACATGATCTTAATATCCTAATGATTTTTGTCATAAAAGAAAAATCAATCAATTTTGACCCACACAATGTATTGTTGGCTATTGCATCAAATATACCTGTGTGGTTTTGTGGTCCACGGTTTTGTGGTTAGAGTTGTAATTCCGAACAATATAACATGAACCAGTGCTGCCGATCCAAGACATGAACGTATAGTGCTGAGCATGGCTTTCAATACTGTGCGTTATTTCCCAAGATATTATGAAGCGCATCCAGAGAATATTTATGCCAAGTAGGCACGTGTGGCTGTTTTCATCAGGCCTCCTCCCCACCGTCTGCCATACGTTCTGTCTTCTTCTCCTCTGCGCATGCACTGTGCAGCTGCAGGTAGAAGCTGATTAGAGATGAGTGACACTGCAGTATGAAGGGGATTCCAGTCAGACTAGCAGAGCAGAGCCCCCCCATGGCTGCTCCAGACTACAGAAGCACACACTATACCGTGTGCCTTTACCCCTCCCGGCTTTTTGTCTGTTTCCTCCGCCGCTTTATTTCCACACCCTGTTTAATGAGAGCTCCACAGATCTGTAGATGTCTCAGTGCTTCACTGTGTTATTTTTAGGCTGCCCTCCTCTCAGTGAGTCATTTGACAGGTAGACTTGGAAAGATAAAGAGATAGACTTGAGATGTTTCAGGGTGGGCTTTTTTGAGACCGGGTTTATTTAGAGCCTCATGTTTTCTCTTGTATTCATAGAATGGGCTTAACGGGTTGCACTTGGCGTCCAAAGAAGGCCACGTTAAGATGGTGCTGGAGCTGCTGCACAAGGGAATTGACTTGGAGACTACTACAAAGGTAAATCTACTTCCTTCAGTCAGTCAGGCTTCCTCAAACAGATTTATAAATGTGATAGTTCAATAAACAGTCATTAGCCTACAGTAACTGCCAATGAACTGTTACCCAGTGGAATAAATATTTATCCTGAATATCTCTATAAATAAATAACTATTTATGTAATATTGCCATTTATGTTGGTCTTGAAAAAGCAATAAGCAACTTTTCTCCTCATTCCTATGATTTGAAATATGAAATGTTGACAAAATCGCAAGTGTGTGTATTTAAAACATACAGTTTATCTCATCTGGGAAAATTAATCAAAACTAATGAATGACTTTTCATAAATAAAATGAAAAATGATCTGTACAATGAGAATGTCCCTCCCACCAATGCCACCTAACTGACAGACTCACAATAACAAGTTATCTATTAAATTGAAATCATAATGCATTTTATTTCTAAAGCACCATTCACACAGAATCAGAGGTGGAAAGTAACAAATTATATTTACTTGTGTTACTGTAATTGAGTAGCTTTTTTGTGTACTTCTACTTTTTAAAGTAATTTTTAAAATCTGTAATTTTACTTTTGCTTAAGTATGTTTTGTTTGAAGTATTGTACTTCGCTACATTTTAAAACACATTTAATTACTGTGTAAAAAATATATATATATATATATATTTGCTGGATTGAAACTACTGCAGCAAATAATGGGCAGTAGAACAAACTGACGCTAAAATCACAAGAATGATGCAGACGGACAAGACATGTGTTATGGTGCAGACCCAGCTGAAAACCAAACCCGCCGTTTAACAATGTGCGATTTGACATTATCAGTATTTTGCCAAAAACCAAACAAAACACTCTAAACAGTGTGCCGTGAAATCTAGTAATTAGACATGTCCGCGTGCATTTGAGTGCTTTCTTACACTGCCTGATTCAGTCTGTTAAAATATGTTTAGAATGATCACAAAATTGAAGCTATAGGGGCAGAAAATGTATATATTTATATAATTTCATATAGTAAATCAACATCACACGAAGAGTGACGTTTTTTCTCCACAAATCAGCATGATTACATAGGCCTGTAGATTGTTTTAAAAAAGAGACTTGCGTTTTAGACACCAGATTGCCTGTTTTTGCTCTATTTTCACCAAAACATTTATTCCAAACAGCCACCATACACAGTTTTGCGTCTCTGAGCAACATGACGGTGTTTCGTTCTTGAATGAATGAACTGTTTAAATGATTCGGTTCAATCGCAATGACTCTCAACAGTGACTTGCTGACACCTGGCTGTTTTAATTTCACGTTTAAAGAATCTTTTGATTTATTTTTTAAATAATTTCAAACGAGTATTCAACATTTTATGTCTTATTTATCAAAACATTATTTCTGCATTTGTAGTAAAAATACATTTTAATAAAAAAATTAATAAAACGAATATAATTTTGTTTCCTTTAGGACAAACAAGACAAAATAAAACAAAGTAAAAGCCATAAAATCAAATGACATATTTCAAAATACTGTATTTAACATGCATTGTCGAATCTTTCTCTGTATTATAGTTGCATGACTATTCATTTTGCAGAAAGGGAATACCGCCCTTCATATTGCTGCTCTGGCCGGTCAAGAGAAAGTGATTGCTGAGCTGATCAATTATGGTGCCGACGTCAATGCCCAGTCTCAGGTTAGTCTGAGCCTCAAAACATGAATCAACAAACCAAACATGTTGATGAGAAGTTTAATTTGTTCTTTGGTGTCATTTTGTATTCTACAGAAAGGTTTCAGTCCCCTATACATGGCAGCACAGGAGAACCACTTAGAAGTGGTAAAATATCTACTTGAACATGGAGCCAATCAGAGCCTTCCAACTGAGGTGAGTGACACGATCAAAACCCAGCAGATATCAAACCCAAGTGACCCTACAACTCTTGATTTCGCCCTCCAGGATGGCTTTACTCCTTTGGCGGTAGCTCTTCAACAGGGTCACGAGAACGTGGTGGCCCTCTTGATAAACTATGGCACCAAGGGCAAAGTTCGTCTGCCGGCCCTGCACATCGCGGCACGCAACGACGACACGCGCACTGCTGCCGTACTGCTGCAGAACGACCCAAACCCAGACGTCCTCAGCAAAGTATGTGTTTGTGCACATCTGAAAGGCTTTATCTCACCACGAGTGAGATTACGCATCATGACTCACTAAGCTCAATGCAGCCGCTCTTGGCTTGTAATTGCAGTGATGACTATGTGACAAGATAAACAGAACTGACTTTGTTTATAGATCCATCAGCGGAGGTGTTACTGTTTTGTACATATACTGAATCAATGAAATGCTACACTCTTTTCCCGTAGACCGGCTTTACTCCTCTCCACATCGCAGCCCATTATGAGAATCTCAGTGTCGCACAGCTTTTGTTAAACAGAGGAGCCAATGTGAACTTCACACCGAAGGTCAGTGCAGCTCTCACGTTAAATACTTCCTACTACTATACAAATTATTACATGAACTTCTCACTTTCTCTTCTTTTCTCTTGAAGAATGGCATTACTCCAATACATATCGCTTCCAGAAGGGGCAATGTGATTATGGTGCGGCTTCTATTGGACAGAGGAGCTCAGATAGATGCCAAGACAAAGGTGCAGTATCCATTAGGGATGTGCAAAATATTTTCATAATGAAATGTTATCATCTCAATTTGTAGGGTTGTTATTGTTAAGTTAAACTAAAGTGAAAAACATTCATTAATTGAAATAAAGCCGAAATAAAATAAAATAGAAATAATAGATGAAAAACAAATAAAATAATATTTCATAAAATTATTTGATAAATATTTTGCATAAAAATTTGTGCTGTCAAAATGATTAATCACGATTAATTGCATTCAAAATAAAAGTTTGTGTTTACATAATAGAAATGTATATACAAATATACACACATACATTTATATCTTTAAGAAATATATATATACTGTATATGAAATACATTTTATTTAAAACAAAATAACATTATAGTCACACAACACACATTTATTAAATGCAGGCTAATCCTTCACAGGCCAGAATATGAACATGTAGAACAAAAATGAAATAAAATGAGGGATAAAACATTACAAAGTTAAAAAAAATATTCAAACCAAAAAGTATATTACAACATAAAATAGACTGAATTCACAGTATCTGTCCAACTGTAGTCACATGTCACAGTGACATTATTTACTGGCTGAGATGAAAGATCGCACTGCTGAGACTGCTGAATCTGATTTATTTAAGTCTAGCTCATGGAGAATGACCTATTTTACTTCCTCTTGGGAAAAACAGGTATTTTCTCTTTGTGACAACTTGCTGTTTTAATGGTATGCTTTAATGCATGCATAAATAAGGACAGAAAATGCAGCTCATGTAGGATGCACTGAAACATGGCTGATAAATCCTTCATACAGAGGATTTACAAAATTGCTTATTCTCTCTGTTGTCTACAGGATGAGTTGACGCCGCTGCATTGTGCTGCCAGAAACGGTCATGTTCGTGTGGTGGAGATCCTGCTAGACCAGGGTGCTCCAATTCAGGCCAAGACCAAGGTGACCAAAATATATTACTAAGATGGGCAGTAATGGACATTTTAGCTTTATTGATCGCATAATCATGCTGATCAATTGATAATAATGTGTTCCTCCTTGCAGAACGGCCTGTCTCCCATCCACATGGCAGCGCAGGGTGATCACATGGACTGCGTGAAGCAGCTGCTGCAAAACAACGCAGAGATCGATGACATCACCCTGGACCACCTGACCCCGCTGCATGTTGCAGCCCACTGTGGGCACCACCGCATGGTAAAGGTGCTGTTGGACAAGGGGGCAAAAGCTAACGCTCGTGCTCTGGTTAGTGGATCTGTTGTTTTCAATTAATGTAATTGATTACATTCATATAACAAACTAAATTAGATTTTCAATATTCTGAGTTTGATATCCTGCATTTAATAGCATACATCTGAACACAGTGTATATATCTTTCAGAATGGATTCACTCCATTGCACATTGCCTGCAAGAAGAACCACATGCGGTCCATGGATCTTCTGCTGAAGCACTCAGCGTCTCTGGAGGCCGTCACTGAGGTCAGATTACTCTCCAGCTGTCACTTTGATGGATAACCTCTATTCAGTTTGCACCATCTACGGCTTTAGCTTGACCCTTGGAGAAATTAGAAAGACTGTGTAGGAATGAACAGTGACATTTTCACGATAACTTCACAAGACAAGCATATATTAACATAATACACTTCCCTTCAAAAGTTTGGGGTCAGTAAGATTTGTTCAAGAAATTTGTACTTTTATTCAGCAAGGGTGGGTGCATTAAACTGATCAAAAATGACAGTAAAACATTTGTTACAAAAGCTTTATATTTCATAAATCCCTTTCTTTTGAACTTAATATTTATCAAAGAATCTTAAAAAAACGTTTTGCCGTTTCCACAAAAATGTTAAGCAGCACAACTATTTTCAACATTGATAGCAATAAGAAATACTTCCAAATCAGCATATTGGAATTATTTCCAGAGGATAATGTGACACTGAAGACTTTTCCAAAGGAGATTTTAAAGTATAAATAAAAAAATAAGGAACAGTTTTTTAATTGGTAATATAATTTAACATTTATAAATCGTACCAACCCCAAACTTTTGCATGGTAGTGTATACAGTATTAATACCATTCATTTTTTACATGAATTATTTTAAAATCATTAATATTAATATATTATGTTTATTTTAAATTACATGTTATTTTTTTGTTGATCCATTGATGAATAACACAACCATTAAAAGTGTTAAAATGCCTGTTCTTGTCTTTTAGTCGGGTCTGACCCCTCTTCATGTGGCTGCGTTCATGGGGCATCTCAATATAGTGAAGAGTTTGCTTCAGAGAGGAGCTTCACCCAACGCATCTAATGTGGTAAGAACTGTGTAATCCATTCAGAACCTCAGAGATACCCAACAATCAAATCCCAAAGGCACAGCTATTCTGCTTTACAAATGGGCTAATGTCTTTAGCAATGATTATGGCAGAGATCGCCATATTTGTGACTGTATTTCAATGTGCCGTTGTAGAAAGTGGAGACCCCTTTGCACATGGCTGCCAGAGCGGGGCACTGTGAGGTGGCTCAGTTCCTGCTACAAAACAATGCGCAAGTTGATGCCAAAGCGAAGGTAGGCCGAACATACAAGCTTTTTTGTCTTCATTTATCTGCTTTTGTTATAAAATCTCACGCCTTTCTGTCATTTTACAGGATGATCAAACCCCCTTGCATTGCGCGGCTCGAATGGGACATAAGGAATTGGTGAAGCTGCTCTTGGAACATAAGGCCAATCCAGATTCGGCCACAACATCAGGTCACACTCCTTTGCACATCGCCGCCCGTGAGGGACATGCCCAAACCACACGCATCCTTCTCGACGGGAATGCCCAACAAACCAAAATGACCAAGGTTTTTTTTCTCTAGCTAACCCTTTGCTAAGCCCCGCCTTAAAATGCTTCTGACCAATCATACCTTAGCATCTGCTGCCATCCAATGGAGTTTTGTGTGTTTTATATAAATTATTCAAAAAATGCGACCTTCACGTGGCCTGTGTGAGTTAGCAACTGTAACTGAGGTGGGCGGGTCATTAACAAAGGGTCATTTACATAAATAAAAACTAAATATTCACATCTTCATCTGCATTCTCAATGAGAATATCTGTGTTTTCTTACAGAAAGGATTTACTCCTCTACATGTAGCATGTAAATACGGGAAAGTGGATGTGGCAGAGCTGCTTTTGGAAAGAGGGGCCAATCCCAATGCAGCCGGAAAGGTAATTCATCAAGACAAACATCTGATATCTCAGTACTCATCAGCTAATATCAGATGACAGTCAGCGGTGGCTGACTGAGGCCATGTGTCTCCTCTCTCCTCTTTCAGAATGGCTTGACCCCTTTGCACGTGGCCGTCCATCACAACAACCTTGATGTAGTCAAGCTGCTGGTCAGCAAGGGCGGCTCCCCGCACAGCACGGCGAGAGTAAGATACACATATACACATTACAAGATATTGGCAGGCGATCTTCTGAGCTGTGACGTTAAGGGTTGCAGTCTATTTCACACTTTCAAAAGCCGTCCAAGGAAAACAGTTAATTTTAGTTTTCTTCCATTTGACAGAACGGGTACACAGCCTTGCATATCGCAGCCAAGCAGAACCAACTAGAGGTGGCAAGCAGTCTGCTGCAGTATGGCGCTAATGCCAACTCCGAATCACTACAGGGCATCACACCGCTTCACCTGGCGTCACAGGAGGGGCAACCTGATATGGTGGCACTGCTCATCTCCAAACAGGCCAATGTTAACTTGGGCAACAAGGTGATACACTCTTTAAGCTTTGATTAATTGGTATTTGATCTACGTCAGAGAGAGAATAAATAGAAAACTAAAAAGATTTGAGATGTGTTGGAAGAATATAGCACAAGGAATGGAAAGGATGCATTTAATATTCCTCTGATATCCTGATTGTGCAGAATGGGCTGACACCTCTGCACCTGGTTGCTCAGGAAGGGCATGTGGGCATTGCAGACATGCTGGAGAAGCAGGGTGCTTCAGTCTATGCTGCCTCAAGGGTAAGACACTTCAATGCACAAAGAAACACACACGGACTCAGCAGGGCCATCTGTAGAATGTCCTAGAATTTAGACCTCAGAACCTTGTGCATTGTAGTCTGTGCTACAGTTAAATTAACATACAGTGCTAGATCTACATTTATTGAAGAAAATATGAATTGAGGTTGGCCACTACAAAACTTGTCAACACTATGCTATGTTTTGGGTAGTTTTTGGTGCAATTATTAAGGTGCTCTGCATGTTTTAGAGCATTGTTATGCAGTTGTTAAAGGGGACACCGGATGCCCAATTCCTTGTCAAAAACAGCTCTGTTCACAGCGATCCATTTCGGTGCATATCTCTTTAAATGATAATGAGCTACTGCTCACCCCACCCCTCTCTTCTTTTTTTTGTGTATTCAGTGGCGCATTATCATCAAAAACAAAACTAATCCACTGTGTCCTCAGTGTCTCTTATCTCAGGAGTCTAATGTTCACTTTTGCATCCAACTACAAACACCTGCATTGCTCACAAGACATTGTTGTCGCTACAGCTGCTCGAGCGCAGAGAAAATGGCAGACAGCGTACAACTGGCTGAGGGCGGAAATATGCTAATGAGAGTCATGGGTGGGGCCTGAGCAGTATGATGTCATATTGCTCAGAAAATCAAAATAGCTTGATAATTAAGTCTGTTTAGACTTTTTGGGGATTAAAAAGGAGTGAATGCATTTTTATTATTGTGGGGTGGTTGTGTCCACACACTGCTAAGACATATATGCAAACGTAAAAGTTAATATTGCATCCAATGTCCCCTTTAAGGTGTTTAGAGTTGTTTAGGGTGTTTCTGTGCAGCTGTTGAGGTACACAGTGATTGATAAAGGGCAAGACAGATAAGCTTTCTCAGTTCTTTTTGATATTCTGATACCAAAATATGGCTCAGATCGCTCCTTCAATGAACGCTTCAAGGCTTTAGGCTTTACCCTATCAGTAATACTACTAATAAAGCTTGCTTTAGCAAACACCACTACTATGGGGACAAAATGAGATGTGCTGAAAGATGTGCTGTGATCTTTACATTTTTCAAAATTAATTCTTCACCCCATTAAAATATTTTGGTTTTTAAACACTTTCTAATATTACATGGCATTGATTGTTTATAAGCCCTGGAATCTACTAATTTAGTCATCCAGTTCTTATTTTCCTTCTCACCCTTTTAAACCTCTTTCTCTGTTAGATCGGCTACACACCCTTACATGTGGCATGTCATTATGGGAACATAAAGATGGTGAAGTTCTTACTCCAGCAGCAAGCACATGTTAACAGCAAGACAAGAGTGAGTGCTACAGCTCTGTCCTGTACACACTACACAGGCCTCTTTTTGTACACTTTTCAGTGTCCGTAGGTATTTCTGCAATCTCGTTTTCCCGTATCTGTCTTTTCCAGTTGGGATACACTCCTTTACATCAAGCAGCCCAGCAGGGTCATACAGACATCGTCACCTTGCTGCTAAAACATGGAGCTCTGCCCAATGAAATCACCACTGTGAGCAGACCCTCTCTCCACATACTCAAAATACAATTTTTCTCATAAAAATATAGATGAGTGACAGCATGACTGATTACAGAATACAGTGAACCTAAAAAGTATTTGGAAACTTCAGTTTCTTTATATATTATATTATATTCACTTTTATATTTAATATTTTAGTATGTAATGATCATTTATATATAGAGAGAGATAACATATTTTATTATCAGACACAGATGTGAGATTTAGTAACCTGACTGTGTTATCTGTGGCAGAATGGGACGTCACCTCTGGGTATTGCTAAGCGGCTAGGCTACATCTCTGTGATTGATGTACTGAAACTGGTGACTGAGGAATCTGTATCTATGGTGAGAGCCGTTTGCATCTCAGTAACACTATCTAGTCTGAATTTGTGATTTCAATCTTCAAGGCTTTTTATTCCATCATCTTTCATCTCTGGTTAATCTGGTTGTCATCTTTGATTTGCGCAACATTCGCCATCGCGATTTGTTCATATGTTCCCTCTCTATCCCTCAGATCACCGCCGAGAAGCATCGCATGAGTTTCCCGGAGACGGTGGATGAAATACTGGACGTGTCGGAAGATGAAGGTGCGTACGGGTGGCTCAGATTGGATTTAGCCTGAAGGATCATACTGCAGTGTTTAAAGCACTGATTCTCAGCTGCCGTGACAAGGGCTCAGTGCCGTGAGGTTGGTGCTAGACTCTCGATTATAAACACAAGCCAGTACGCAGATGAGCTGGTAGGTCATATCCCAAAAGTGACAGTCAGAAGTGAACTAGAGATTAGAGATGTTATCACACTTATAGTGCTGCTTTGACTGCTTTACACACATAGAATAATTTATGTATATTAAAGAATTTTGTGTATAACGTGAAGCATTTGAATAGAAATTCCACTCTGTTTTTCACACATAGCTATCATATGGCTTCAAAAGATTTGGAAAATGGCTGTTGATTTGGATTTTAACTGCTTTTATAGTGCTTTTACGATGCTTGTTAGCCATTGGCTAACATAAAGAAGAGAGCAGCTTGGACATTCTGCTGAATATTTCCTTGTGTTTTACAGAAGAAAGATAGTTTGGACAGGGCTATTAAATATATCATTGATCCTTTTCCTTCCTTGGCTCTATTTATTAAATGTGATTCTTTCTTCTGAGAGATGATTGATCAATTTCCATTTATTCAGGCCTTTAATGGATTGAAAAAGCAAAAGCAAGTATTTCGTGATAATCTAAAGCTACTGTAAATCTACGGTAGCATCGCCAGCCTGAAATGTTCCTTCTTCCTTCCTGCTGTAGGAGTTGCTCAGCTAACATTAGGTAGGAGCGTCTCTCTCTCTCTGGCCTTGTTGTCCGGTTCTCAGTGGTTCGTGAAATGTGTGCCTCCATTTCAAGCTCTCTCATCTTGTCTCTGGCCCTCAAGTTTCTCTAAGTGCACTCTATTGTAACATGTCTCTTTGTGTTATTACGGCATCTGCCCCTCATCATCGTGTGGTCATGATGTTTCGTTTCCTTTACTGACAGTAACATGTGTTTGTGGATCCATTAATGACAGGACTGCATCCGAAGTTTACTTTGTGTTCTCAGTTTGTTCTAGGGGTGTTTCTTCACCTATGGGCACTTTTGGCCCAGTGCAATAAATAAACACACTTAAAACTTGTTTCTGCAAGTCAGTTTCCAACATATTATTATATTATATTATATCATATTCAATATGTTTATATATTTATAGTTATTTTTCATATATTTACATTTTGAGACATGGGTAAAAACAATGAAAGTTTTAACTATTAATAGTTTTAACTATTAAAAGGTATTATTATATTATATAAAAATATTTAATGTGTTTATTTTATATTTAATGTGTGTATGTATATATATATATATATATATATGTCAAAAAAGTACAACAAAACAAGCAAAAACAACTATTTATATTATATTATTTTCAATATGTTTATATTTTTATAGTTAATTTTCATATTTTTACATTAAAACAATAAAGGTTTTAAAGTTTTAACTATTGAAAAGTATTTGAATGTGTGGCTCAGTGGTAGAGCATTGCGTCAGCAGCGCAAAAGGTTGTGGGTTCGATTCCCAGGGAACACATGTACTGAAGAAAAAAAAAATTATAACCTGAATGCAATTGTAAGTCGCTTTGAATAAAAGCGTCTGCTAAATGCATAAATGTAAATAAAGACATCAAAAAATTAGACAAAAGAGAAAAACTGTGAAATGTGTTTGTATTAATAAAAAAATCAGCCGCTGGTACATTAATAGTGCCTGTAGTTAAGAAACACCCATAGATGAGGTTCTCTTCATCCAAACACTATGGGAGTCACACTGGGAGTGGATAATTTTAGTAATTGACTAATGATGATTATTTGACTCAGCAGAGGGCTCCAAAATGAACTGTCACAGGGGCTGTTTTACGCGTCTCTGAACACCTGTGATTAAGCCCCTACGATAACACCAAACTATCTCTCCCATGCAGATTAAGTGTGATCTTCAGCATTACCAGGCATGCCCACTTCAGTAACCAATACCATGCAATCTTATCTTGTCTTGATTTCTTCATGTTGTCCATTGGCTCTGTGTGTGTATGATTTCATTGCTTGGACTTGGTGAATGAGGGAAGGTTCTTGTATGTGCTCGACCAGGAATGATGGTGGATTGTAAATGATGAAATAACTTCTAAGCTTTTTTCCTTTCTATTAATCCTCCTTTTCCTGCAAACCTCCTACATCACTGTCTCTGACATATTTGGTGCTGTATGTAGGTGATGAACTTCTGGGGATGGACGGGGCTCGCTATTTGAAGCTGGATGACCTGAAAGACCAGGATGATGATTTTCTGTCCCCCAAAAAAACCCTGAGAGACTTTGAGAGTGGGATGGGCACGACGTAGGTCACAAGAGTACAATGCAACACATTTCTATTTAGATTCTATTAAAGTTAGATTACAAATATCTACTTCATTCTCTCCAGACCTTATTCACCTGCAATTCCCAGAATTCCATGCGTGTCACCTGAAACTGTCATGTTGGACCAGGTATTGTTCTTTTTCGCTTCATGTGATGAATTAAGAAATGTTCCTTACTAAATAATCTATCTTAAAAAAAGCTTGAAGGTGGTTTCTAGCTTAAAAAAATAATTACAGTTTTAATATATGGTCACTCCTAGACCCTGATTAATTAATCCATAAATAAATCAAATAAAATATTATTTATATTTACATTTCAGGATCACTGAGGTTTTAAGAGCTGAATGTTCTTGATGGTTGCTACTCTTTTTAACAAATTAATTTATGTAACTTTTCCAGTCATTTGTGATTTACTGGATAAAGATTAAGGATTATATATATATATATAAATATAAATTTCAACCTGATACAGCATTTTAGAGCTTTGTATAACAAAAAAATCATGCCCACAGAGTTTTAATTAATATACTATATATATATATATATATATATATATATTTATTTTTTAATATTATATTTATTTTTCTTAATAATTTAATGTTGTATTAATTTACATTGCTTTCCCAGATCTATAAGTCACTTTTAGAATGAAGCTTCCTCATATATTCAGGATTTTTAAGACCCTGGGAACAAAAACAGTTGTTGAGGGGTGAATTAAAATAATAAATATTTACATTTTTAGTTGTTTGATTGTTTAAATGCTTGTTTTGTCTCATTTTAAGTCATTTTGAGCCCACTTGAACATTTGCTGAGGCCCCCTAGTGGACTCCAGCCTGGTAGACCATCTTTTCCAAGCTTGTTAGGACCGCTAGACCACCTTGGCAAAGTTGGAATGAGCTTTAGTTAGTTAACCCTGTTCCAAAACAGCTTAACCAGCTGCTGTGACCTGGTTTTCCAAGCAGACTTGTCTCTTTCTCTCTCTTAGTCTCATAAAGCTGTCATTGTACCTTTGTTTGTGTGTGTGTCTTTGTGTCTGTGTGATCTGTGCTACTCCTGTGTGTCTGCAGTACACACCTGTCCCTTTGCCAAAGGAGTATGACGAGGACTCTCTAATCCCCAGTAGTCCAGCCACAGAGACCTCAGACAACGTTAGCCCAGTGGCCAGCCCCATCCACACTGGGTCAGTGCACATATTTCACATTCAACTTAAACAACCCTTGCTAATGGCTTCTCACCGCTTTTATCTCCGTATTTATCTGTTGGTCATAAATGCTTATTTTTATACCTGTCTTCACTGTCATCAAGTGTCTAGGGAGTAGGTTCTTTTGAAGGTGTTTTAGCTTTATACTGGGCTTCCGGCTGTGTTGAAAAGTCATTGTACTGGGTTTGTTCACTGGCTGGTTGTTTGACAGGTTTCTGGTCAGCTTCATGGTGGATGCGAGAGGCGGCTCCATGCGTGGCAGCAGACATAATGGTCTGCGTGTGATCATCCCGCCGCGCACCTGTGCCGCCCCAACACGCATCACCTGCCGTCTGGTCAAACCGCAGAAACTCACCACCCCACCTCCTCTCGTGGAGGGAGAGGGACTGGCGTCTCGTATTATCTCTCTAGGGCCTTCCAGTATGCAGTTTCTGGGGTAAGGGTACGTGTGTGTGTGTGTGTGTGTGTGTGTGTGTGTGTGTGTGTGTGTGTGTGTGTGTGTGTTGCTATTTCTATTTAGATTCTATTGTTAGATTACAAATATCTATGTTTCTTTTCCTTAATGATTCAATTAATAAAAATAAGTATTGTTCTTTCTTTCTTAAGAAATGTTCATTACTAAATACAAACTATCTTAGTATTTTCTGTCTTGTTTACCAGAACACTCCTAGACCCATTAACTTAAGATAAATTAACCTTATTATATTTACAAGGCTGAATGTTCTTGCTAAACAAAATATTCACTCAGAATCTAGTTGTCAAATAAAGATCTTTTAAGATTTCTGGCAAAAGAACACTAATAATAAATCACATAATAATATAATTATAATGTTATATAATAATTGGCCTATTTTACTGTCTACTATTCTACTATGCTTTTATATTACTTATATAATTTTGTATATATGGTTAGGTATTTATGAAATGTATATTGTTCTTGGATATTAATCTTCTTTTCTTGCTATTGCACCAAGTGGACTTTCTTCTATCAATCAATAAAGAAAAATTAAATGCAACAACTACTGCTTTTGCACCTTCCCATCATCTCCCTCAGGCCAGTGATAGTGGAGATCCCTCATTTTGCGTCCTTGAGCCGAGGTGATCGGGAACTAGTGGTTCTCCGAAGTGAGAATGGCTCTGTATGGAAAGAGCATCGGAACCGCTATGGCGATGACGTTCTGGAGACCATCCTTAATGGAATGGATGAAGGTAGTCTTAAGTTTCACTGAGAGGAATTCCCATAAGCCTTTTATAGTTTTGTTTTCTCTTTAAGTTATGTAGCAGGTATTAGCAGACAAATTACATATCACTTTACACTGCACCAACAATTTCTGTAAGACCGACCTTATGACCTTGTAATCTCTTGGTGCTTTCATCAGATCTGGAAAGTCAGGAGGAGCTGGAGAAGAAAAGAATCCGCCGCATCATCTCCACAGACTTCCCTCTCTACTTCGCTGTAGTGTCACGTATCCAGCAGGAGAGCGATCTTATAGGTCCAGAGGGAGGTCAGCTGACAAGTAAGCTGGTGCCCCAGGTTCAGGCCATTTTCCCTGACACGGCGGTCACTAAGAGGGTCCGACTTGGCCTACAGGTGAGATTTCAGGAGATTTCATGATGTAGAGAATTACAGTGAAGCAATATCAGCATACAATAATGAATTTATGATTAATAAAGAACGTATGATTACAGCCCCATTAGCCCATTCAAACTGAGCTTGCACTTAATCAGCTCTCATAAGGTGATTATGAGTGTTACTTCAAAAGTAAATGTTACCTTTGTTAATAAAAATGCATAATTATGTATTGCAAGAGAAAAATGTTTATCTAATATGCTGGAAGCATTGTCATAAAAATAAAACATACAAAATGATATAATAATTAATATTATTAATATTCATTATATATTAATACAAATATTTGTTTCAAGGTTGCTGCATAAATTCAGCAGAGAATGACTGAAAATTAATTCAGCATTAAATTATTTATTAACCTTTTTTGACATTATTTTGTTCCTCTTCTCTGTACCCAGGCCCAGCCAATCCCTGATGAGCTGCTGACTCGGCAATTAGGAAACCAGGCCACATTCAGTCCTGTTGTGACAGTGGAGCCTCGTCGACGCAAATTTCACCGACCAATCGGGCTGCGTGTCCCTTTGCCTCCATCCTGGAGGGAGAATCCACGCGATGTCGGCGAGGGAGACACTACCAGCCTCCGCCTCCTCTGCAGTGTTATTGGTACAGTCCGGTCCTGATCTATTTCAAAGAAAACATTGTTTGAAATTGATATTTATGTTTTGGAGAAAGGCAGATTGTCTTGAACGCCAGTCTTTTTCAGCCTCAGCCAGATTTGATATAGCTGCCCTGCCAAGTTGCTTGGAAAAGGCTGAAACAGACTGGTGTCCTGCCTGGAGAGGGACACTGGGATAAAGTTAGACTCAGCAAGTTCATTCCAGATGGTGTTGGTTGAAAAAAAAGTTTTTTTATAAAAAGCTGTAAACCTTCTGCAGGTGGCACTGCTCCCGCTCAGTGGGAAGACATCACTGGCACTACCAAGCTCATGTATTCCCACAACTGTGCCAACTTCACCACCAATGTATCCGCAAGGTGAGACACAAAAGCACGCAAGAATAGAGCACCCAGGGGCAAATTTACTAAACAACTGCATTATTTTGTGCATTGCATGTATTTCAGCACAGAAATATGCATTATATTTACTAACTATGTGCAATATGTTTTAGCCAGTCATTATATGTGCTGAAATAGCAGTAGATAATAAATATTATGGTACATAGATTGCACTGTATTCACAAATTGCAATATCCAGTTTTTGTTTTTTTTTTTTTTGGTAGTTTTCTTTTTTTGATAGGTTTGGTTTTATGTGGTTTTTTTTTTTTTCATTGGCTTTTTTTTTTTTTACTATGATTAAAAATAGGCACCACATTTTATGTTTGTTTAATTGTGTTTATTTATTTTTTTTTTTGTTCACTTTCTAAGCATATTTTTTTTTTTTTTGTTTTTGTTTTAGTTTGTTTTGTTTGTTTGTTTTTTTACCATTGTTTTATTATATTTTTGTTTACAATGTTTTTTTTTACAATGTTTAAAAATAGGCAGATAGTTTTAATTTAGTTTTATTGTGTTGATTTTTGTTTTAATTATAGTTTATTTTATTTTATTGTTTTTTTTCAGTTTCGTTTTGGTGTTTGTATACACTTTCTAATAAAAAAAGACTATTTAAACACAGACAGTGTATGCAAGGAAACAATGCATTCACTGCTGCAATTCATTCTAGCTGAATTAATTTCTCAGGTTCATGGTAGCCGCCACTGCAACCCATAGACCTGTCACACATTTATATTTATATGCATCTACAAGTAAACATTGTCTCTTGTGACCCTATTTTCAGATCTCTATGGTATGTGTGTCTGTCCTCTGTTTCACTGGTAGGTTTTGGCTGGCGGACTGTCCACGAACGGCGGAGGCCGTGACCTTCGCCAACCTGCTGTACCGTGAGCTGATGTCAGTTCCGTACATGGCCAAATTTGTGGTATTTGCTAAGATGAACGATGCCAGAGAGGGCCGTCTGCGCTGTTACTGCATGACCGATGACAAAATAGACAAAACCCTTGAGCTGCATGAGAACTTCTCCGAAGTGGCCCGCAGCAGAGACATAGAGGTTAGCAAACATAAATTGTATCAATGCAGCCGTGTACACGTGCATGTGTGTGTGTGTGTGTACAAAAACTCACTGCATTAATGCTAAGTCTCTGACTCAGTCTGACTCACTGCTCTCCTTGTGTTTCTCATTGCTTCTCCACCCACAGGTGATGGAGGGGATGCCGCTGCACTTAGAATGTTCCGGAAACCTGGTGCCTTTGAGGAAAGCCACCCAGCAGCCACGTAGCTTCAGTTTCCAAGCCTTTAGAGACAACCGGTTACCTGTCTCTGTAAAGGTCGGTTTATCTGTCTTTCTCTTGTTTATTTCTGTCCGTCTGTGAGTGTGTCTTAGAAAACATAGGCTAAGTTGTCAAAGAAGTGTCAATAATCTGCTTCTTTTCAGTCAACCTACACATATTTGTGTGTCATTAAACATGTCATTTTTTGTGTGTGAGTGTGTGTGTTAGCTTTGTTAACTACTTTGTCTGATCATCGTTATTTTTAGTTTTATGTATTCCCTAATTTCTTCAGTAGGGCTGCACATGTATTCAATAAAATCATCATAAAATCTAAATTGTAATATGGCTTAGTGTGAGCCCAGAGCATCAGCAAGCGGTTCAGGATGTGGATTGGTTTGCATTTTGCTCTGCAATTGTTTTATATCGTCCAATGTGAACGCAAAGTGCTTCAGGTTCTCTATATTTTTATATTTTTACATTAATGTCATTTCAAGCATTTTTCAATCACAATTTATTATGAAAATCTAATAATGTGGCACTGGATCACAGGAGAGGCGATGTAAACAAATTATAACAAATATTGCAGAAAATTGTTTTATATTATTATACAATAAATTATTGTAATATGTTAGATAATATGAATAAATGTTATTAGAATGAACAGGTACTATTATTAAAAATAGAAAAAGATAAAGGAGAATAGTTTATTATGTCAAAGTAATATGAAAATCTAATAATGTAGAACAATTACAAAACAAATTTTTATAATATATTGTAATAAATTACATTATTTATTTTTGAGACAATATTAATAAATCATATTCTACTATTAAATTCTTCTTATTTTATTAGTATTATTATTAACAGTAATAATAATAATGTTCAGATAGTGTGGTTTTTAAAAACAAATCAGTGTGTGAGTGAAACGTGGACCAAATGTATTATGTCAAAGTATTCAAAAAATCTAATATTGTGTCACAAGAAAAGAGATGAAAGCAAGAGATTATAACAAATACAACGTTTTTTATTTTATTTGACAATTTTGTTAAATACATTTTATTATCTTCTAGATCCTATTAATATATCATATGAATAATTGATATATTACTACTGCAAATAATAATCATGTTCAAGTGGTGGTGTTTAAAAAAAAATGATGTGTGAGTGTAAAGTGGTCAAAAAGCGATATAAAAAACTGTGACTTTCAGGTCCACTTCCAGTGTGCATGCAAAAGTAGCTTTTTTATATACACCGTTTACTTTTCAGTCAATTCTTTTTAAGAGAACTTAAGTGTGAAAACCCTTAAACAGTGCTGGTAGCAGAGCGTGGAAAAACATTTATTTTGAAACAACAGACGTTACCTTATGGTTTTTACGAGCTGCTGTTTCAATGTGATTTTATGCTTTTTTGTTGTTCTTTAAATCAGCAATATGAGTTATTAAACCTTTATTAATTGCAGCTGGAATCACAATCGCAATATTTGCCAATATTTTTTGTCCAAATGGTGCAGTCGTAGTCCTCAGTGTCTCTGATTTCCCCCAGTGCTGTCTTTCTCTCTCTCTCCACTTGTCTCCCTCCCTCCATTTGTTTTGTCTTCATTGTGGCTTCCACTCGCACCTCTTTCTGTGATCGTTCAGCCTCAGACAAGCTGCTCTGTGTTGTATTTTTGGCTCTGTGGTGTAGTGGTTCACCTCGTAACTGTTGTATTAGTCTCGTGAGCATGCCCTTAACTCTTTCACCTTCTAGCCTGCCTGCCAGTCTATCTGCCTGCCTGTCTGTATGTCTGTCTCACTGTCTCTCTCTCTCTCTCTCACGGTCACTCTCTTACTGTCTGATCTCACAGACGGCCAGGTAAAAGTGAAGGTAAATCTCTCTGTCTCTCGCCTGCCTATGGACTGCCTCCATCCCCTTCCCCACCTCCCGCCAACCTGTATGAGTCACAGCCGGGCAGCTGCTCTTTCTAACACTCTTTAATCTTTCTCTGGCTCTCTCTCTCTCTTCTTTCACTCCCTTTATTCATCTTCCCCTTCTCTTTTGTTCGACCCTTCTCCTCGTTTTCACCCCTCTGTTCTCCTCTCTCCATCTGTTCCTCCCTCTTCATTTCCCCTGGCTCATCAGGTGAGAGATGGCAATAAGGAAGCCACCGGGTTCCTGTCCTTCCTGCGCAAGTCTACCAAGTACGAGGAGACGCAGCACGTGCTGTGCAACCTCAACATCACCATGCCTCCCTGCGTCAAGGTGCCGTCGCTGTTCACTTCCTCTGTGATCAGTAACACCTGCTCTTGTTCTCATGAACAAAACTAGTTTGCACGTCTGTGTTTTTGTCACTTTTATTAGCAATATTAATACAGCAGAGCTTAGGCAAGACTTGATTTAACTTGGTAACAAAAGGCAAAAGGGTTTTTGAGAGCTTATGTTTCAATGTGATGTTATGCTTTTTTGCTGTTTATGTCAGCCTTATAATATTTTTATATTTTTCATACTGCATTTGGAATCATAATCACATTATTTGTATGTGAAAACAACATAATTTATTTATTTATTTAAATGTATTAATTAAAATAAAAAATATAAATAATAAAATATATTATTTATAAATATATAAATGTTATTTGGGGATATGTGTATTTTGTTTTAAAAAAAATACATTAAAATACTAATTGTTTGTGAACCTAATCCAGTCTAAATATTTATTTATTTTTGAACTTTTAAACTCAAATGACACTCAAATGTTTTTTAACAGATTTCCAGCTCATAATGGAGTTTATGTCACTTGACGGTACAAGTTGTCTAGAGTGGACCATTTAACTCTAGGATTCAATTAAACTGCATAATTAAAGGAATTATAATTCTTCTTCAGGGCACATGGCATGCAGGATGTGTCTAGAGATATCTCAAGATATTCCTTAAAGGTTATGGTTCAGGCTACAGAAATAATAGTCATTCAAAATGGTACTTAAATGGATTAAAATTAAACAAGAAGTTATTTTGGAGACTACTTTAGATTTTTGCCTTAAAATAAAAAAATAAAATGGGAAAAAAATGATGATGCACAAACAAGAAAAACAAAACCATGTGGTGTATTACACCATTTTTTTAATTTCATCCCATTTCCCCCTAATTTGTTTTAATATAATTCGTAAACATACCGATTTTAGAAAAAGGACAAATGCTAATAAAAAAGGGATGCAATTGGTGTTTCAGATGTACTATTGTCTCCAGATTCTCTTTCTGTGTATTATAACACCTTCAAGCTATTTTTATACATGAGCTCTGATAAATACTGTATGAAAGACAAAACTTCAGCACTGTATTTACTCAGTATTTTTGTCTTAGGCTGTGGGTAGCGATGAGCGGCGGAGAACGTTAACCCCTCTCGCCCTGAGGGAGAGGTACAGCGCCCTGAACGAGCCTGGCCTGGGTAAGACATAGCGGCACCATGATGCGTCCCCTCAGGTGTGGAGGAGGGGGGGCTTCTGAATGCGGTGCCCATATCCTTGCTTCTATACCTGCCCACTCTCTCATGCATGGCTGTGATTGGGCATTGGATGCTGAGCACTGCTCTCTTTTATGAGGTTGATGCTGGGATTGCGCTCAGAGGGGCCACTACTTACACAAACAATTCAGAGAAACAGGCGGCCCTTTTATTTACTGAGCGAATGAGCAGTAATGTAGCGCATGGTGATGGATTGATTCTAGCATAAATACTCTTAGCATGGCAAGCTCCTGCTTTGACAATGAGCTTTAAAGGGAAAGATTTGCTAAAAATTGCCTGTTTAGAGGTGTTGAAGATGGGGGAGTGATTATAGAAAGGGTCCAGGAGGTTCGTCACATCTTCATTGGTCTTGAAGCAGATGAAGTCAACTAATGTATGTAGAGCGCAGATTTTGACCAGGTCTTGGTAAGTGATGACCAATGTTATCATTTCAGTCACCAGTTGTAACTAATCGTGGTCATTTTATTGTATCTGGGCATTTTTACAAAGTGTTTTACCATATAGTGGCTTGTAATATGAGTTGGTAAGATTTTTAACCTGCAAGTATGCATTTAATTAATCAAACATGACAGTGAAGACATATGTGAGCCTGGACCACAAAACCAGTCTTAAGTCGCTGGGGTATATTTGTAGCAATAGCCCAAAATACATTGTATGGGTCAAAATTATCGATTTTTCCTTTATGCCAAAAATCATTAGGATATTAAGTAAAGATCATGTTCCATGAAGCTATTTTGTACATTTCCTACCATAGATATATCGAAACTTATTTTTTATTAGTAATATGCATTGCTAAGAACTTCATTTGGACAACTTTAAAGATGATTTTCTCAATATTTTTATTTTTTTGCACCTTCAGATTCCAGATTTTCAAATAGTTGTATCTCGTAATATTGTATCAATAGTAATATTGTCCTATCCTAACAAACCATACATCAATGGAAAGCTTATTTATTCAGCTTTCAGGTGATGTATACATCTCAATTTGGACAAACTGACTCTTATGACTGGTTTTGTGGTCCAGTGTCACATTTAAGGATTTTACAAAAGAATTCAGTTTCAAATAAATAATCTTCTTTTGAACTTCTATTCATCAAAGTATCCTGACAAAAATTAACATGGTTTTCAAAAAAAATGTAAGCAGCAAGAACTATTTTCAGCATTATTAATTATAAAATAAAATGTTTCTTGAGGAGCAAATTAGCATATTCAAATGATTTCTGAAAGATCATGCGACACTGAAGACTTGAGTAATGATGCTGAAAATTCAGCAGAAATAAAATGACATTTTAAAATATATTAAAATAGAAAAAATATTTAAAATTGGAGCAATATTTCACAATTTTACTGTATTTTTATGTATGCCTTTGTTAGCATAATTTATAATCTTACCAATCCTAAACTTTTAAATGGTAGTGCATATGTTCAGTTTTTTATATATGACAGATAAGATCATATATCAACTAACCCAAATATATTGTTATTGTGATCTAAATTGTATTATGTCTCTTGGGTTTTTCAGTGAAAACCACAGTGAAATATATATTATCCACTAGATAGCTGGTATGTTATTAAAGTGGTTCATCATTGGACTGTCAGTGGAAAAAGTGATATATGCTGTCTTTGATTCAGCCACTGTGAATGCCATGGAGAGAACCGAGCTAAAGATCACAGTAATAGCAGAACAGCTGGGGCTGAGCTGGACCGGTAAGAGCTTTACTTCTTGTATCTCTTTTAATTACCTCAGTTTTCCCCTTAACTCACATTTTATAAGTGCTTTTGTCTGTTTTGGTTTATAGAGCTGGCGAGGGAGCTGCAGTTCAGTGTGGATGACATTAACCGGATCAGAGTGGAGAATCCCAACTCTCTCCTGGACCAGAGTTCAGCTCTGCTCAACCTGTGGGTCAGCCGAGAGGGCAAGAAGGCCAAGAGTGAGGATCCATCTCTGTGGCTTTATACATCAGGATTATTATCAGAAACCAAGATTAAAACTATTGATTTAAAAACCCTGAACTGGAATAAAATAAAACATGAAAGGTGAACATTAAACTAAATATAGTGGATGAAAAACAAATAAAAAAGTGGACAAAAGGTAAAAAACAGTATTTATTAATCACTGTTAATGTTAGTCAATAAAAACACAAGTGTTCAATTTAATTCATGTTAGTTAGTTTTAATAATGTATTAGTAAATGTTGAAATTAACATTTAATAAGCAATAAATGCTTTTAAAGTATTTTTCATTGTTAGTATTAATGTAGTTAACATATGTTGACAAATAGAACCTTATTGTAAAGTGCTCCCTTTGCAGCTATGAAAACTACTGCTGAAACTAACTAAACTTAAACTGTAATAATAATTTGAAAATGTAATTAAAATCACAAAACTATAACATACACATATTGTATTTACAGTAACTAATTTTGCTCTTTGTAACAGTTTCCTTGTGTTTGTATACTCCTCCATCATCACATCTTCAGTGGAGAACCTTTATGGAGCTTTGAGGAACATTGACCGGTCAGATATTGTGAAGTCTCTGGAGGCTCAGGCTCCGCAGGTGCTTCCTGAGGTGGTGGAGGAAGGAGCCTGCAGACTGGCTGATCGTGACTCCACTCTGCTTTCCCCTAGTGTCAGCAACGGTAAGAACAGCCTGCAGCTTGCACTGATCTTCTAATCCTCTGGACTTCTATCAGTGAACTGACATTAGACAGCAAGTAAACCAAGGCTTAGATGTTTGAAACTGCATGGGTTTGCCACTAATTGCATACAATCTCTAGTCTCCCAAAATCCTGAGCATGAAATTTAAGTTGAAAGAACGTCTGAGACAGGATTTAATGATAATTTTTCTCTGTTTTTCTAATTGTTTTCAATGATGACTCGGGCATGCCATGGCATTGCCACCATTTTTCATTCATTACTAAACAAATCTCTCAGTAGCGACTGTCATGTGGCGGCATCACTTGACATATATGAGATTTCAAGTCTCCTTGAATGCAAAAGGTACTCCCTGAGTATCATAAATAGTATTATAGTAAATGCAAATACTAATGCATATGGTAACATAGCAACATATACATAATATAAATATATATATATATACATATATATATTTATAAATACTTATGGTAATACAAATATTAGGGGTGGGCGATATGACCAAATTCTTATATCACGATATAGTTATTTTTGCTTTATATAAGGTCTTTATGATATCAACATTTTTGATACCATATAAATTTCATAATTCTTGTCCCCAGTGTCAATATCATTCTGTAAAAAAACGAATACTAGCCTAAATAAAAAACAACTCAAGCGCACTGAAGACAAGTAAACAGTCAGCGATTAATTAAGAAAAATAAACTAATTACAAGCAATAAGACAAAAAACTACAGTAGAACAAATAAAGAAAATATTACATATATTCTATAAAGTAATCAAATGTGTAAAAACACTGCTTTTGTTTGATTAATATGAATGACAGACAGCAGGAATATTTTAAACTGCTGTCATTTTAAGAGCTGCCCGGATCCAGTATATTGTTAGACGTGTTTTCTTTCCCAGCTGTTTGCTTTAACTTAAGAAATCACTGTGTTTTTGAGGTTACACGGCAAAGATGGGCATTTTGACACATGCAAAGGCCTATAAATTAGCAAAAATAATACTCCCGCTCTCTGTGGGCCCCGTCTTCACGCCTACATCTCAGACAGCACGCACATATAGCAAAATGAGCACTCCTTTGCTACTAATTGTATTGAAGTGGCTTAAAATCACTTGTTTTTAAACTGCAATGCTTAAAAACGTGTACAAATAATATGTTTTTATAACCACGTAGCACAGCAACATCATGTAAGCATGTAACCGCGATAGAGACATTAGTCCAAAAGTTCTAGCTATGACAAATGTCTACCGGTTAATCAAGTCTAATGGTATACCGCCCTATACCTATGCCTATACCACCCTAATGTATACAGTATCTCACAGAAGTGAGTACACCCCTCACATTTTTGTAAAAATGTATTATATTTTTTTATGTGACAACACTGAAGAAATGACACTTCAAGGTACAAGGTTCTTTTATTCGTCACATACTCAATTATACAGGATATAATCAGTAGTGAAATGTAAATCAGGACAGGTCCGCTCAATGGACAGTGCAAAAAATACAAATAAAACGAAACATAACACAAGAGAATATATATAAATATAGGTAAGAATAAAATACAAATAATAAACCGCTGGCCACAAAAGTACACCCCTACGTGAAAATGTCCAAATTGGGCCCAATTAGGTGTGATTATCATGTGACTCGTTAGTGCTACAAGGTCTCAGGTGTGCATGGGGAGCAGGTGTGTTAAATTTGGTGTTATCGCTCTCATACTGGTCACTGGAAGTTCAACATGGCACCTCATGGCAAAGAACTCTCTGAGGATCTAAAAAAAAGAATTGTTGCTCTACATAAAGATGGCGTAGGCTATAAGAAGATTCCCAAGACCAAATTCCACTCAGAACAGGCCTCGCCATGGTCGACTAAAGAAGTTGAGTGCACGTGCTCAGTGTCATATCCAGATGTTGTGTTTGGGAAATAGACGCATGAATGCTGCCAGCATTGCTGCAGAGGTTGAAGGGATGGGGGGTCAGCCTGTCAGTGCTCAGACCATACGCCGCACACTGCATCAAATTGGTCGTCCCAGAAGGAAGCCTCTTTTTAAAATGATGCACAAGAAAGCCCGCAAACAGTTTGCTGAAGACAAGCAGACTAAGGACATGGATTACTGGAACCATGTCCTGTGGTCTGATGAGACCAATATAAACTTATTTGGTTCAGATGGTGTCAAGCATGTGTGGCAGCAACCAGGTGAGGAGTACAAAGACAAGTGTGTCTTGCCTACAGTCAAGTATGGTGGTGGTAGTGTCATCGTCTGGGGCTGCATGAGTGCAGCCGGCTCTGTGGAGCTACAGTTAATTGAGGGAACCGTGAATGCCAACAAGTACTGTGACATACTGAAGCAGAGCATGATCCCCTCCCTTCGGAGACTGGGCCACAGGGCAGTATTCCAACATGATAACGACCACTGCCTTGCTAAAGAAGCTGAGTGGAAGAGGACTCCAGTGTCAACCTGTGAAGCTCTGGTGAACTCCATGCCAAAGAGGGTTAAGGCAGTGCTGGAAAATAATGGTGGCCACACAAAATATTGACACTTTGGGCCCAATTTGGACATTTCCACTTAGGGGTGTACTCACTTTTGTGGCCAGCGGTTTAGACATTAATGGCTGTGTGTTGAGTTATTTTGAGGGGACAGCAAATTTACACTATTATGCAAGCAATGTGTCATTTCTTCAGTGTTGTCACGTGAAAAGATATAATAAAATATTTACAAAAATATGAGGGGTGTACTCCTTCTGTGAGATATTGTGTGTATGTATATATATAAAATGCAGAAACTTCTTATATCATAAAATTATGTTATTAAATGTATACAATTATAATATATAGCATAATATGTATGGTCAAATTAAATTGGAAAATAATATATAAAGGGAAAAATGGAATTAGGAATTTTTCATGTTTATATTTATTTTATATTCATGGAGTGAAGCATGCTAAATTAACATAGGATGGAGCAGTGGTGCGAGCCAATGACAAGAGTGAAATTGTAGCAGTTATGTTCCAGAAAACAATTTGAATGTGCTTTGGGGTACGGAAGTGTATTTTGTTAAAATATGCCAGTGAGGGACAGATAGGAGAATGTAGGCTCGTATGGATGAGTACTTCAAGAGAAGAAAACAGGCCTCCATACTTGTGTCTGCGCCTCTCCGTCTCTCTTTTCCTCCTTCTCTCTTTCTCTAAACATGTCATCTGCAGCCCAGCCGCCCTACTCTTCCTCCTCACAGCTCTCCTCTTCGACCTCCGACCTCATAATGACCTCCTCTGGGCCTCCTCTTTTCCTGTCATTTTTTGTTTTGTTTTGTTTTCTAGTTCCCATTTTGTGTGGGATCTGTGCTGTCTGTATGCATGCGCATGCTGCTTGACGTGCTCTATTTTGTCGTTTCTGGAAAAAAAATGTACTTGTGAGGCCTAAAAAGAGGCCTTTGTTTATGTTGCTCTATAACAAACGTGTGTATGCATGGCATGCTTTCAACGTATGGGTTTCTTCCTGTGTATATTTACACTAATTGTTTTCCTGAGTGGTGGTGAATTCCTGAATTTCAGTAACTCTTCTTCTCGTCTTTGGTGAATATATTAACATAGTTGTTTTAGGCCCAGCTGTTCTGTTTACATAATGCTCTGGAAAATGGATCTGTGAGCGTTCCAGTGTTCCAGAAGCATTTTTGGAGCGTTATGTGTCAACTGATTTATTGCTGTTGTTGTGTTTCAAGCGTGTTTGTGTGTCACGCATTAATTGTGTGGCACCATTTTCAACCGCAGAGCTCTGTGTTGTTGCTGATGTCTTGGACTGTATTCACAAACATGAACATCATGTAGCTATTAGCGCCCCTTGTGGCTAAAACCGGAATCTATCACAGAACAATTTTTATAACCTTTATTTTTCGAGGCTAATCACATTCTTCTGGCTGAAATATACTAAAATATCTGCATAAAACAATTCAGAGACAACATCCGCATGAAATTATCACTTGATATAAGATGTGAATGCAGTCCTGATCTGTATGTGTGTGTGGGAAGAAATATCTAACCTTCCTGTCAGGCCATATTAGATAATCAGATCACTCAGATGTTGTGTGTGATATCAAGATGTTTCATAGACATAATTTCATGTTGTGTGTGTGTTGTGCAGTAATGTGATGTGTGTATGACAGTTTGAGTGTGTTTACATGTATTTGCATGCGTACCTCTGTGGGTAGGTGTCCTGTTTTTGTGTGAGTGAGTTTTTAGATTTATGTCTTCATATGTGGCTTTTGTACATAACGATGAACAACGTTTTTACATATTTGCCCCATGTTGAGTTGCTTATTTGTATTTAAGTGACAGTGGATTTGTGTCTCACAGTGTGCACTGTTTGCGTCTGACTTACATGTGTGTATTCTCATTACTGGGGGCACAGTGAAGGTCTCCACTAATTCATCGCTGTAAACCATCCTCATTCTCTTCTACAATATTTCTTCATTTATTTTGATCATTATCATTCCAATACAACAGTAATACGTCATCCATCCAACCATGGAACCATCCATGCATCCATCCACCTATATATATACAGCTACATTTGCTCATATGGTACCAGTTGTTTGATAAATTAGTAAAATCAATAATAGTATAATGCCACAACAAAACTATTGACAAGATTCTTGTCTTTTAGTACTTGTTTTGTGTCATTAGGTGAGTCTGTCCATATTATGGTCTAAATTAGTTAAACTTACTAAATGTGAATAGTACAATTTTGGTTATGTATTGCATTATATCATGTGTTTTCAGTTAATGCATTTCCATACTTTGTTTAAATGCTTACATTGCAAAGCTAAATAAAAATAATACTTATTGAAGTACAGAGTCATATGCGTTAAATAACCTTTAGTTTCTAAGCAACGCTTTGGTTGTTTTAAGTTAGCCTAGTATTATATTTTTTTATGCATATTTTCATTGTTTCTGAAAATGTTTTCTGAAATCAAACAATAATTTGTGGACACCCTGCAGTAGAGCTGTGAACTCCCAGACTCCAGCAATATAATACAAAAATGATAAAATAGCCACTATTGACGATTATATTTCACTTAATTTTTTATATTTTTAAAACATGTATTATAATATGTATTTGTGTTGTGCTGTAAGAATGAAGAAGTACATATAACATGGCAAAGTTGGTATGTTGGTCCCTGTTACACCTTAAGATCCAGAATGCCTACTTAGAATTATTGTGCATTCTTATTAATCATGCATCCTGTTGCACACATTTCATGCAAATACAAGTCAGTTATGTATATTGCAATTCCATGCAATTTCATTTGAACAATCCCAGGAATGTGTATCCTACATTATGATCATACACACAAGAGAAAAGCCATTGTTGCATACTCATCCAATTGTATGTACTGCAACTTTCATACGTATATGAGAAAGAAAGAGCTGACATGAGCCAATTTTGAATCTGAGCATATTAGTGTGTATGTGGGTGGGGGAAGGTATGGTAAAGGAATATTCTGGGTTTTCAACATATTGAACATAATAATTTAAACTTGTCCCTCATTGTCCCCTCACATGTGTAAACGAACATGTTTCAGTATATTTATAATAGAAGCCTAGCAGGATTAAAACAATTGTTTTACTGTTACTTACTGTTACTTTTACTTCCCTTTATTGTCCACAAGTGTAACTTTGTCTTTGACTTCACAACACATTATAACAAGACCAATATACTAAAAGCACTTAACACAGCAACTCTTTTAAAAAATGTAATAAATAAAATATTTACGTCATCATGAAATTCAAATTCAGTTGATTTGTGAATGCATGTGATTGATCTAATTGTGAATAATTCAATCAAGTATATGCTTTATTTGACCTTGTGATGTTTAATCAAAATGTTTTCTTGACTTGAAAAGTACTTCTTACTGTCTGCCAGACTTCGACAATCCGTGCCTCTCTATGATTGACTGCAAGCTCGCAGTCAGATCTGTCTCCGTCCTATCAACAACCAATGGAAAGAACCAAGTACCCTCCCACCCCCGTCGCTACTTCCGTTACATTGCAACTTTCAATTATGTTTTATTATTGTTTCTGTGAGTAGTTGGCTAAATAAATATATGAGTACTATTGTAAAACACAGAATTGTTGCAAAATTTTGATTTTGGCACTTTAAACCCCCGATTTACTCACTATTCTTTTTTTCTTTGCATATGGTTAAAAATAATACCCGAGCAGTGGTATAATGTTAGCAAACATTCCAACCATATTTGTGCTATTTTTAATGCTATTTAAATGCCACTCCAAGTTTGGGGAGTGGTTAGATAGCATTAAATACAGCTCTTTAAACAACAGATTCCTTTAAAGCTAACAGCTGAAAACGTGCCAGTGTTGTTTTCAATTGAAATTACTACTTTGCTTTCTAATAAGTAGCTCTCCAGGTTGTATATTGGGGTCTTTAGTTTTGCATTTCTCTTTTGCTCTGCTCCAACAATCAATTTCCAAGCATATATTGTGTCCCATGACTGTAAATTATGCTTAAAATGTATTTATACCGCCTCCATGCATTAAAGCATCACTGTTTCAAACACCCTCAGGTTGAAAAAACAGAATATTCCTTTAAAAGTTACTTTGAAAGTGGGTTGCTTGTTGTGAATGAACCCAATCTCTCTCTGCAGAATGCACTTTCTTTGGCCCTGTTATTATGCTAATGCTTTGCGTTAAAGCACCTCTGTTCACTTATATATCGACAGATTTTGACTGCACCCAGAGCACTGTGTTCTGCATGACCTTTCTGAGAGGGTCAAGACTCCCCACGTACCCCCCACTGTGTCTGTGTGGTGTTAGTGTTGCCTTTCTTGTCTGGCCATCCCTCAGGTTACGGGCTGGTGCAGGAGGAGCTGCTCTCCCCTGCTTCTATGCAGTACAGCCTGCCCTCTCCGCTGGGCATCGAGCCCTACTGGCAGGAGGTGTCGAGTCTGGAGTGCGCGCCCATCGCCACCACTGAGGAGGACACTATGATGGAGATGTCGGACGTGCAGGTGTGGCCGGCGGGGGTCAGTCCGTCCCTGGTGACTGTGGAAGACTCGTCTCTGGATGGTAGTAGTCGTGCGGACGACTCGGAGGCTAACACATTGAGCCTGCCCTGCAGCAGTTTGGGGAGGCCCAGCAGTGGAGCCAGTGGGGCAAGCGGCTCCATCATGGAGCTGGAGGAAGAGGAGGTGGAAGAGGAGATTGAGGAAGATGACATGCGGCACGAGCCGGTGTCAGCAAGCGCAGAAAAGGCGTGGGCCAGTGGCGCTGTCCCAAAGGCCAACTATAATGGGCAGGCTGGAGGTCAGAGGTCGGAGGGCAAGAGGACAGAGGTGGCAGCGGGCGGCAGTTTGACGGGTGTAGCTAGAGGAGGAGGAAAGGGTGGAAAAGGGGCAAGTTCAGAGGAAAAGTTTTCTGTTCTTACAGGGCAACAGCTCTACGCTCAGTTGTGCGAGAGAACCGGACTGACCCGATCGCTTGAACACAACGGGGACAGGTATGGATTGCGTTCCCATGTTATAGTTGTGGTGTGGACTTCGCTATTTTCACAGAATTAGAACCTTTATTAAAACTTTGAACGGTCCTTTAGACAGACATCTTTACACCATCTTTGACCGTCCCCTTTGCAGGCTTAGCGGTGGTGCCTTCCAGCCTTACTCGCAGGAGAAAGACTCCCTCCACAGCTGGTCCCAACCCAAAGCGAGGCAGACCATGGAGGCCATGATGTCATCGTCCCCGGACCACAATCAGTCACGTGTAGCACAGGAGGCCCTACTTACACCGGTATGTGATACAGGCCATTCGGAGGTCCTGCGGGGGCGTCTGCTGGGCACTCAGCCCTTTGATAAAGGGCTGGGCTTCTCCCATCAGGAGGGGGAATTACGGGCATGGGACCAGGACAGACGGAAGGCACAGGTGTGTCCCCTGGGCCTGTCCAGTCTGAGAAAAGAAAAGTGATTTTGGGCACAGTCTTGACTTCAATTAATTGGTAATGATAATTAATCCAACTATTATTCCCTGCTTGCAGAAGGATGATCCAATAGATTTCGCCGATGATCTTCTACATGAAGAGCAGTTCACTGATGAGCATGGGAATGTTGTGAGCAAGGTAGGTGATCTGGTTTCTTTTAGGCATATAGAAGTTTCAAACCAATATATTTATCTGGCTCACCATTTTGAGATTATCATCAGTTATGATGGATAATATAGTTTCTGTTTTCTAATATTTCAGATATTATTTTAGAGGGATAGTTCACCCAGAAATGAAAATTCTGTCATTAATTGCTCACCCTCATGTCGTTCCAAACCCATAAGATCTTCGTTCATCTTTGGAACACAAATTAAGATATTTTATGATGAAATCCACGAGCTCTGACCCTCCATATAAAGCAAGGATCCTTCAAGGACACAATCAAGGCTCAAAAACGTAGCAAGTCATCCTCTGTGTCTATCTTCAGACATGTTTACGAAGACATAGCGTGTCTTTCTCTGCTTGTAAACAAGACGCAATGCATTGGGGTTCTACATTAGATTTATATCTTCATTAGTGTTCTGAAGATGAATGATGGTCTTACGGGTTTGGAAATACGTAAGGGTGAGTAATTAATGAAAGACTCATTCAGAGCATATACTTATTTAATGAAGGAAATATTTGTTCAGTAAATCAAACTAGCACACTTGCATAATGATTCAATCATCTTTTCACTCCTCCTTTTCTCCAGTTGGGCATGGATGTGAAAAGGATGTCCAGACCGTGAAGCACTCCAGTCTACGGAGAGTACAGCACTGAAACAAACACAAACTGTTCTGAAGGTACGGCCCGGGACGGGTAAAATGAATTGAGTATTACATAAGAACAACGTTAAACGCATGGGGCAGGCTAGCTTTTCTAAACTTGAGTGAGTCGTCCATCGGTTTTATGTTTTAGCCTGAGTGACTTTGCTTCAGGCAATGTCTCTTTGAAGGAGCTATTTTTTCATGAAGGATTGCTCTTCCAGGGTCGAACATCCACTGCCAAACCATCTTTCACCTACGCACGACTGGAAGATAGGACGAGACATGGAGCGATGATGGAAAAAACAAAACATGCAGCGAAAGAACAATGCATCACGCCCAAATCCTACAGTCAAACAACCATGGAGCACCACTGGAAAACAACAAAGAGATTGAGTTCTCTACCTGTAGTTTTGTAACATTTTTAACAGAAGAAAAAAGAAACATTCAACTAGCATAGGGCATGAACTTTTTATACAAAATGTGATGAAAACCACCAAAAAAAGCAACAAAAGTGCTTCCTGTCAACTGTAAACGCATGACTGACTGCTGGTGCATGACCTATGAGCTGTCATTATCTAAAAAACTGAAGGGGTACAAGGTAAAGGGCCGTTCCAGGACTGGCAGCGGGGAGGGAAAAAACCTTTGGACCTTTTATCTTGAAAACAAGAGACTCTTGAAACAAAGGGTCTTGGGAACACAACAGCCCCAAAAAAGCAACAGTTCTTTATTTTGTCAAATTGATTGTCATTACACAGCAGCATAGTTGATGCTAAGCCCATCACGTCATTTCCCACAGGCCCTTTATCCTGTTATTCAATGTGATATATGCACTCTAATGCTATGTGAATGTGCGTCGGTGTGTGTGCTTGTGTGTCGGTATCTAACGCATGTGTACTCGCTTCTGGCTTGGTACTGAGCTTTTTTGCTGGATCGGTCAGAGCTCATTTGGTGTTTGTCATGGAAATGACAACAAGCCACTGTGCTCTCCTGCTTGTGAGCGTCCACGTTCATTTATTTCCATTTTGTCAAGCGTACCCTTGTTCCTTTCGAACCTTTGTTCCTTTACTTTTATATCTCTCGTTTTGAATTTCAAGCCCCCCTGTTTAAAAAACGAACTGAGTTTGTTGTTGCAGGTAGTGTAGCTTTGTACGTAACACCCAAAATGGCAACTTAAGGAGGGCATGTGCTTTCTCTGTCTGACAGTTCACAACTCTTAACCTCTGACCTACCGACCATCCATTCGTCCACATTTGTAGCTCAGCTGCTCAACAAAAAAAAACCCATGTCAGATAGATTTCAGACTAATGTAGCATCGCATGCTGGTTAACACTGCTTTTCATGCTGTTATCTTGGGCCCACACTCGGCCCGGATGTTTTTATTTATTTTCTATTTATTAATCAGTGCTGGTGGAAAAAAACGATTGTAGCTGTGACATGTGGGGCTTGGGGACTATCTCTGAGTAACTGCCTTTGTAATGTTTGGGATTTTCGGATGAAGTTATGTGGCAAGGAAGCGTTTTAAATGATTATTCTTTTAGTTTTTTTGTTTGTTTGTTTTCATTTAGATGTACAGTTAAAAATAGACCGATAAACATACAGACAGCACTGTGAAAGTCCACCTTAAAATTGACCCCTGAACTGTGAACTCACAACTGTCTGTCTCACTTTTTGGCTTCAAATGTCTCACTTTTACCAGTACCAACACACACCAACAAGGTTATATGGTAACTATGGGAAGCTTAGACTACATCTATTCATGTAACCGATTCCCTATTAACGTCTTCCTCATGTGTTTTTTAGTTATTATTCTTTTTTAACTACGAAAGAGCCCAAACATACACAAAACTCTTGAAGTATAGTCTACCAAAGCAATAATCTCAAACGTGCTGCAACAGTTGGAATACTGCGTTGTTGTCGTTATGTGTGTGTGCGTGTGTTTTTCTGTCTACGAGCGCTTGTGTGTTCAGTATATACTGTATTAACCCAACATTTTAGTAGCATTTGTAAGACGTATACGATTCAAGAGATATAACAGCATGCATGAGTATCTCACACCGTATGCAATTACGTGATCTACATGCCAACTCGAGTTCACTGAACAGTAGCTGTTTCACTTTAATGGAAAAGGTTTCTTTGAATGGCTGGCAAGCATAATGAAATCAGGTACGGTGCTCAGCATTTAATCACAGCACAGTAGCTTACATAGTCTCGAGCACACCGTGATATACTGGCTCACACATTTGTGTAGTTTATGTTGAGGGATGTCATTGAATGAATGAGTGTGAGTGAATGAATAAATTAACTTATCCTCCAAACTAAAAAAAAAAACAGATTTATTGAATGCATGGACAATTGGACGAATGACAATGATTGTACTTTCATATTTAAAAAAAAAAGATCCTAGTGTTTTTGTTGATTTCATGAAATTGAAATGCACACGTCCCTTCACATTAAAACCCTCATGAGTTTTGCCTTCACTGTATATTGTTTTCTACAGTTCACTCAGGTTTATGTTGACAGATGATTTCTCTTCCATTATTCTTCCTAATACATAATAACGGTAAATCCTCCATCCTCTCAAAGGAGTATAAGGAATATCAGGGGTGTTGGGAAGTGACCTCAGCATGAAGGACATGGATACATGTTCAATATCTTATCACTGCTGTAATTGTTAACCGAGACATAACATTTCAGAAAACAAAGGGGGGAAAGGAAGAGAATGTTTTTAAGTAATTAATTTATATTTATTTATTTACTTATTGTTTTGTATTTGTTGAAGGAACAAAACGATTTAACATTGCAATCATTGTGTATTAAAAAGAGTTTATGTACAATGTTTAACTGTTGCAAAAATAGACTTCACCTATACTCCTTTAGAATGGATTAATGACAATATAAATGCAATATCATATTACTCTGTACTAAGGAATGCAACTGCGCACATGCACAGAAAAATATGTTTTTAATAAAGAATATATGTATAAATATATGACAAACTATATTTAATTAGAATGCTATGCACCCTTATTAGAGTTGTTATGGATGTACTTTAAGTATATTAGTTAGGATCCAGTAATACATACATGCCCATGTCATGGGGAATGTAGAGGCTTTGTAGCTATTTGAACATGTTTTCATTTTTTATTTATTGTGACGGAGAGAGGAAATACGAACATTAAATATGTATACAAGCCTTTTATTCAGATTAATTCTGATATGAAGATATGTATAGATCATTTACCCTGCACACCAGCTCAGATCATTTACAAAAATTAATAAAGAAAGATGTGACATATTGTGACACTGTGTGCGTGTGTAAGAGAATGTGCCAAATATTACTGGTATGCATTTAGAAATCTAGCATTAATGTAAAATAATGAATGAACGGAGACTATAGGATGGGTTCAAACTTGTCACCATTGTCACAAAAAAATCTTACGATGTTGACAAAATTATCATATTTTGCATATCCAGCAGTCTATTAAATGTAAATATACGTATATTATACAGTTAGCCATTTTTGTTTTTTCTGATGTTGCTGTCAAAAGAAAATTAATTAGGATTTTCAAACATTTTTACAGAATGTGTTATCCTTAAAAATATTTTTAAATAATTGATTTAAAAAAATTATTGTTAAAATTAAGAGAAAATCAAACCGTTTTTTTCTTACAAAAAACACTAATATAATCATGTAATTTCGGTTGAGATGTTGCCATGAAAGTACACGAAGGGCAAGTAAAGTTTTGTCCACGAATCACAGTTAATGGTGCAACTATACTCGTGTAAACGTCAAAAAAACTACATTTCCCATCGCGCTGCTGCAATACCTCTGCATACCAGTGGAGGCGCCGCTGCGTCAATTTTCCGTTTTAAATAGCCCTTTTCCTGCTTGTGTTTTGTTGAGTGCATGAGGGAGTGAGAGAGAAAACGTGGTCACAGAGAAGGCTAGCCTTTTAGCTAGTTTGCGAGAGTGAATGAAGTGTATTACAGGCTCAAATATTTAGTATTATTTATTTTTGTATGTAGTCAAGTTTGCCACAAACGGATAAGGTAAATAATTATAGAAAGTAACTTGATACCGAGCTGCAGGAAACATTAATTTTCCCCGTTTAAATTCGCACTAAAATGTTTTATTCTTTTGCTCTAAGGTGCAGAGACACTATTTGATTAAGGCAGCTGGCTGAATTTGTGATTGCATTAGTGTTGAAAATGTCCATGGGCAGTCAGAAGACCACCAGTCAGGCAATTCCGACCACCAGACGAGTCACAATCAACGATGCGGCCCATATGCCTCACGATTACTCTACAACCCCCGGAGGGACCCTTTTTAGCACGACTCCTGGAGGTAAATGTCACGAACTTGCAGATGAATCGTTTGGGGGCATTCGCAGCTGTCGCAGTGCATGCGTTGTTTTTGTTTTGACCGCGACATAGCGATACATCTCCGCTCGCATTGTCTTTGTGCTTGACAGACCGCGGTGCGCCTGCTCATAATCTTGTATTGTTTGCCTTTTAACTCTAGCTGTGAAGGGTCATAAATTCAGGAATGTTATCGTTACGACGAGAAGAACATTGTTTTATTGCCTCGACTCGACTGCAGTCTTTATTTATTTGTCTTGCTAAACAATGTTCTGCTGGTCTTCTCAGACGTTGGAATGGCAGAAATAATGTTCAGATATATGCTTCAAATGTACTATTCTAAACGTAGAAACAGGAATTGATTGACTCAAATATAAGATTAAATAATTATACACTAAATAAAGAGGTTATTTTATCACTGGCCCATTCTCATGAAAAATAGAAACATTCTCTTATGTCTGTTATAATTACTTTAATGTTTTATGTTCATTGTGGATTTGGTCAGATGGCAAAATGTGTAAACAGTCCACGAAAGAGGACGTGACGCCTCTCGAGGCATGTGACTCTGTTGGCTTCCCACTGTAAACGGCCACTTCTGCTTTTCTAGTGCTTAAGGATGACTATTCTTATTATTGTAAATATTGTATCAATCACTGTTTGTCTGGATCAACAGATGAGCCGTGATGTAACACTCAATAGCCATCTGACAAAAATTCCCAAGAGCAAAATATCATGCTGTGTTTCAGGTTGTTTTCTACACAGCTTTTCCTCACTGAGTGAATGTAGTTCAAGGATGTTTATGTGTGATGGTTCACAGTAGGTTCAACAGGGCTGATAGAAAGAGAGCTTATAGTGTGTTTTCACTACTTCATTTCAAACTGTTGACTTGTGCTTTTCTGTTCTGATAAGGAAAAAATGTAATGAAAAACAGTGTCAAACATTGACACTTTACAAGTCTCAGCTTTTAATGATGCAACACTTGGGTGTTGTAAACTGCACAGTTGTAGGAACATGTTTAAACGTGTTTGGATCTAATGTAACCCACAATACTAACATGGCACTTGCTGAATGCACCTGGCTGGCCTTCATGTTTTCACAGGCTTGTCGGTCAACTTTGCTCTTGTAGCCTGTTCTAGGACTGTTGTTTCCTTCCCGTAATATAATCTTGATTGGGTTACTAAATTATTATATAGGCACCCGGATCATCTATGACCGTAAGTTCCTGCTGGAATGTCGCAGCTCCCCGCTGGCCCGCACACCGCCGGCCCGCCTCCCTGACATTCCGGGGGTGACCAGTCCTCCTACGGTCACCAAGAAGGACAAGGCCTACCCCAAACAGACTGTCAATAACACCATCAGCCCGCTGGCGGACAAGAGCACAGGTAAGAAGCTTGTAAAGCCTGACAATTGAAGTAATCTAATAGTATTATGTTTATAAAAATTTAAATATAATAACAATAAATATATTTGTTTTAGTATAAAGTATATTATTTTACAATTATAACATTGTTAGTTTAAAAAATGTTTTAAATGGAACCGTTTATTGACCCTTTAAAAAAACTTAGTTTGCTGCTTTTAAATATGGATCTTATACTCGGGGGGGAATCACCTCAGCTTTATTCAGAGAGCCAAACTAAACTAAAACATGCATTTTGGTGCAGTTGCTAATATTTATGTATGTATGCCAATTATGTAAATGTGTATGTAAATAAGTTTTAAAGACTACTTACATAAAATGCATATACATATCAGTTATCATTTTATACCTCCCAATAAGTTTAAATTTAAATACTTAGTTTTATGATCAAATCTCAATAGTTTTTTTAAATTTACCTCAATAGCTTGATGTATTATATTTAATACTCAAATTTTCTAAAAATTATATATAGCTGATCAAGTGTCTTCAGTCAAACAAGTGTTCCTCTTGAAATCACTCACAATAGAAGTTATTCTTATGTGTACTTTATAAAAATCATAAAAGATTTCACAGCACAATGATATGTGTACTATAACCTGATGGCATTTATTTGCTAAATAAAGTAAAAAATATCAATCAGATGACGGAAGGCTTGTAGACGTTTTCAACCAGGTTTTGATCATATTGAAAACTCAGAGAGCTTAGAAATGTTTCAAATGTGATGCAGTAGGCAACATTTTTCATTTTGTTCTGTAATTTCAAGGGGACGATGCCCAGTTTGAAATGGATATCTAAATACAACAGAGGACCTGCTACACGAAGGAGGCGATGACTGTAACAAGTATTACTGTGATGATAACCGTTCCCTGAGAGGATAAATGCACAGAAGACTCCTCTTTCCATGTCATCTGTCTTTTTCTTTCATTTATCTGCTGTTAAAGTGATATTTTCCTTTCCTGTACTGATGCTGTCATTGAAGACGTGCACAAAGCCATTGCTTTAGATTCTCAACATCAGCTAACACTGTTGTGCCTGAAAGAGCCACTATCTCAGATGACAGATAGTGCATCCCAAGCATTGATGCAGCTCTACTTCTGCCTCATGACTTTGTTTGTTTGATACAGATTTGTGTAGTTTTACAGAATGGTCAGTAGAGAGAGCAACGGTTCTCTTGGTGGTTTTCTCATCAAGAATCATGTGGAGGCAATCCAGATGCCAACTCCTAGAAATTTAGCATACCGAGTTCAGTGAATTTGACCACTTTGCATTTGGCATTGATACATTTTGTAATGTAAAATCTAATTTCTGTTTATCCTAATGAGTAATCTCACCAAAAGTGTCATTCAACAGAATGTAAAATCTTTTTTTCTCTGTGAAGTTCTCTAAAACTGCCATGTAATTTCCGAAGAGACATTTAAGCATTTAAAAAAAAAAATCAATAAACCAGAGAATTGATCATTGTTTTCTTTATTCGTCTGCTGTTGCTGATTTTCTCATAAAAATGACAATTATGAAAACACTTTATTACATTTGGTAATTTACATAATCTACTATTTACAAATTAGGCAAACACACAAAGCTTTCAAAAATAGCATTCAGTAATCCAGGTGCCTCAGTGCAGGATACCTCATGATTCCAAGTGAAAATACTGTACAAATGAAAGCAATTTATCTTTATTTGTGCCTAAATATGTATTTCTGGTTTAAGGAACATATCCAAAGTGCTAGTGTTGAGTTCATTTGGGGTTTGGAGATTCAGTGGCAGCCACATTCTACTACAGCCATCCCTTCGTGGTGTCTCATGACCATATTGCCGTTGTCATAGTAGAGCATTGAGAGTGGGGCCAGACGGGTGGGTACGCAGGACAAGCATGGGACATGATCTGGGTCGTGCAGCTTCAAAAGACTCTGCAAATGAGAAGATAAACATTAGTATCAGTCTGGCAAAGAGTAAACATTTTAATTGCAACTATTATAAAAGATTTTCGAGATTCTTACCTGCATGTAGGCATGGTTGGTTGGGGTGAAGGTCTCATCTACAGGTGTAGGACAGCTCCCTTCACATCGATAGGCATTATACTGCTTCGGATAAACAATCCAGTCGCTCCAACTGATCTGATCGAAGTCTACCCACATATCCACCTTCCTGCAGAGAGATTTCTTCTCCTCTTCATCTTCTGAAACACCAGGAATCGTGCTAGCTGCTGCATCACGCACTCTGTCGTCGGTCCGGTGGTTCCTCCTGTGACGCCGAGGCGCAGGTTCACCTTCACCCCCAGCCCGGTCCAGAGCAACGTACTTGGAGTGCTCAGCAGTATGGATGAGGGTGGACGTCTTTGCTTGGTTCTGCTTGGAGTAAACCACTATCATGACTCTATTGGCTGTCAGATGTTGGATGTTTTTGTGCCCCTCGCCCTCAGATCCTGCAGGCATCTGAATGGGTTCCTCTGAGAACACGCTCTCACCTTGGTGCAACCAGTACTTGAGCAGCACCGTGATGTTGAAGACCCTCCAGGAGGAATGGGATGTGTTTGAGTTGATCGGTTTGGCTTTCACAGAGCCAAGGTGAATCCTTTGTTGCAAGGGCTTCGGTCGCACTCACGTTTGGATGCATGATAGATGTCCACCTCCATCTCAGAGGCGAATGCTGGAAGACGAATGCGAAGCTCAGACCGCTGGACGTTGTCGCTTGCTGATATGGAGGACATGTCAAATGTAACGGCTAGTTTGTCACCAACCTGATGGGAACCTGGAAAAACATTTGGACAAATTAGTGACTGATCAAAGGACAGAAAGTTAAACAGTCTAGAAAGGATAAGTGATGTGTGGTGCTTAATCATCTTAAGGATGTTTTCACACATGGCCACACTCAGTTCTTATTGTTTAGATGTGTATTGCTGCCCAAGCCACTTTGAAACAGACGTCTTGAAGCTAATACACACTCTAACTAATAAGCATAATACACGATTTGGCTATTAGCCTAGAACCAGCTAAACTACTATGCTAGCTATCAAATGATCTTGTTTAAACCTGAAGAGATTAGTTTTACGATATGACTGGCGGGTGACTACATACTGCCACTTAACACACGGATACGTACTACGTTAAGTAAACAAATAAATAATCATTGTTTAAAATTATTTCATTTTTTATTAGAGATGATAACACGAATTCTGTAGGAATATAGTTAGACTCGCGAATGTTTGACCGCTGAATGCAGACCGGCCGTGCAATAAAATCCATGAAGTTTATTTCATTTTTAATTTATTACAAATGTTCAATTAAATTAATATAATTTGTAATATCTAAAAAGCAAAAAAAAAAAAAAAAAGTACGGTAGGCTGTTGCAAAACATAATGTATAATGTAAAAAAAATATATAATAATAAATATGTATAGGTTACTTACTCTTGGCGACGAGACTCAAGACCGAATCGGACTCATAAAGAGTTGGATTTTCATGACTCATCTGTTTGTCGTCTCCGGACATAAGCGTCCGGAAGAGGTGCAGCATATACTGCGGATAGCTTTTGGTGTGTCGGCCGTGAACCGCCTGACCTCCGCCGCTCCTGCCGGGTGCTCTCATCCCGCTCCTGAATGCCTCCTTGAGTCCAGGGAACGACGCCGTGGAGCTCACCAGACTGACCCAGAGCGCGAGGAGCGCGAGGACCCCGCAGGTAAACCGCCTCATGACGAATCGGTTATAATCCACCACGCTGAGGAGGAACACTGTCCCTGGGAGCGTTCTTCTACACCGTCCTCTAGCAAGTGAATGTCACGAGAGCTGGCTGGCCATCTAAATTCACTTATAGAAACTTGCAGTCGTTTGATGATCTGTGACGTCCTTTGGGTCTTTGAAGTTCCCCTGTGATCCATACAGGGATACATGTCCCTGGGTCGTCGTGTATCGAAACCAAGTCTTTTGTGCGTCAAAAGGTGTGAAAACATTCATTCTCATCTAGCGCTGTGTATTGGGTGTCCTTTTGAAAAGGTACTTAAACAATAATATTAGTGGACTACATTTGTTCATCAATGTCTCTTTGATTAAAAGGAGAAAAACAATTTGGCTGTTGGATTATTTCTTAGTTCGAATGAAAAGAGGATTTCTATGGCTTTTCATTGTATCAGATAAAGGACATAAAAATAGCAATTAAGCATATTTCATTGAAAAACTAATTCATTGACAAGATACAGCCTAATTTGGCTGCTTGATTAAAAACATTACAGCATGTTATGACAATATTCTTATGGATGATTGTAATCGACTCAAGGTAAACCAGTTTCTTCTTTATCAAGGGGAGACATTGCGTGTTGCTAAAATAGAATATATATTTAATATTAATATAATTTGTTTAATTTAATTAAGTTTGAGCTTTATTTAATTTTAATTTTAGTACTTCAACAAACTACATGGCAATGAAAGAATAAATATATTTAATTTATAAATGTGATATATATATATAGGTATGTGTGTGTGGTTGTACATACACACACATATATATAGTTGTTTTTTAGTAGAATCATTATTATACTCATACCTTTTGTTCTTTAATATTTTGAATTGGTTTTAGCTTAATTTTTTTGTTTTCTTTTAAATGTTGTTTTGAAATGTTGTTGTATGCATTTGTCATATTTATTTAATTTCTTTTTTTAATGTATATATATATATATATATATATATTTATAAAGTTTTAGCTTTTAGTTTTGGATTAGTTTTTGTTGTTTTAATACTACAATTGATTGCTTCTGCTGTCCTCATTTTCAAGTCGTTTTGGATCAAAGCATCTGCTAAATGAATTAATATAAATAAAATATAAATATTTAATATAAATAAAATATTTAATATTCATATAGCTATTGTCGCCTATTTAGCAATTGGTATGTAAATTAAGTACAGCATGATACTTTTTTTTGAATGAAATTGATTTTTTTAATAATTAGCAATTTGTGACCTTCCTGATTACTAATTTTAATCGATTAACAGTCATGTTTTGGATAAGGTTTACATTATGGAATCATAAAGCATTTTTATTCAAATGAAAATCTAATCTGACAATTGTGCATCATAACCAATTTTACACATAGATTTGAGAAGCATAACCCACAGACAATTCTTTCTTTCTTTCTTTCTTTCTTTCTTTCTTTCTTTCTTTCTTTCTTTCTTTCTTTCTTTCTTTCTTTCTTTCTTTCTTTCTTTCTTTCTTTCTTTCTTTCTTTCTTTCTTTCTTTCTTTCTTTCTTTCTTTCTTTCTTATCTTACCACGTACTAAAGCATCTTATCCAACAGGGGGCGCTGCCTTCAAAGCTTCACCTTCTCTCCAACGCCAGCTTGTCTCTAGTATGATTTGCCAAATCGTAATCAAATGATAAAGCGCATGAGTTCTCTATGTACTGTAGGCAACTAAAACATCGACTGCTCACCCTTGCATCACTTCTCTCGGCGCGGCCTGTGATGTGTTGACAAGCTCTGCGTGCTCAGGTGAGATTCATATGACGAATGGAGCATATGCCGCTGTGAGATACACACGCGCGCGGGCGCACACACATTATCACCCGACACAGAATTGAAGCAGACCAGCTGTGAATGTCAGTGGCAATCTCACACATAGTAACACTGATAAGCAAGACAGAAATTGGCACTGAGCTTTGCTTCCACATACGGAGCCATTTGATGCTAATAATGTGTCAGATCTTATAGGCTACATTTATTCTCTATTGTTTTGTAGGATGTCTTTGTGAATTGTGGCTTGACATACTTTGTTTTCCATTAAAATACGATTTTTTTTGTGTGTATAACATCTATCCAGGGCTTGACATTAACTTTTTTCTTTTTTGCTCACCAGCCACTGTGACTAGTGGTTTTCAGCATTTTCACTGGCCACAATTTTGTTGTTGGGAAATCAAGCTTTATATGACTTAATAGGCTACTGCATACACAAATGTATTTAAATTGATTTCCTGGTAATTTTTGACATATTTGAAGGGAATTTTTCCCTAATCGTGTTAAATGCATGGTTCATTTTGGTTTAAAATATCTTTCATATCAAATTCTTACATTTTATTAATATTTTCACAGCTGTTACGAATATATGAAATCAGTAGGCTATCTACAAAATTGATCTTTCTACTGCAGAAGAAACAGAAGTGACTGGAGCGGAATTCAGATGCATTTACACAGACGGTTCAGTGTTGCCGAAATATAGCACGAATGCATTTACACTGCATGCTAAATTATAACAGCATAAATAATGTTGTGTGTTCTCTGTTTTAAAATATATAATTTGTGACCCTGGACCACAAAACCAGTCATAAATTGTCAATTTGTCATATTTATACAGCATCTGAAAGCTGAAAAAATAAGCTTCCCATTGTATGGTTTGTTATGATCGGACAACATTTGCCTGAGATAAAACTATTTGAAAATCTGGAAACTGAGGTGCAAAAATACTCAAAATATTGAGAAAATCGCCTTTAAAGTTCCAAATGAAGTTCTTAGCAATATATATTACTAATCAAAAATTAAGTTTTGATATATTTACAGTAGAAAATGTACTAAATATATTCATGGAACATTATCTTTACTTAATGTCATATTGATTTTTGGCATAAAAAAAAATCTATAATTTTGACCCATACAATGTATTTTTGGCTATTGCTACAAATATACCCCAGCGACTTAAGACTGGTTTTGTGGTCCAGGCAGGGTCACATTTATAAGTCGCTTTGGATAAAAGTATCTGGCAAATAACTAAATGTAAATGTATAACATATATCTTTTTTAATATACAAATATTAAATGTTGGAAAAAATGCAAAGATAGGCTACTATTAAAGTAACCCGCCAGTAGGTGGCAGCAAGTGATTCATTAACGAGTCATTGAAGCATGCCTTCAAACGATTTGTTCAGACAACTGATTCATTCCAGAATGAAGCAAGTGCCTGTCCTTATGAATGGCCCACCCAAAATTTTAAAACACAAATGATTCATTAACAAAACACTGCTGTGTGTTGCTCAGACATGCGCGGCAGTTCTGCTCGTTTGTTTGGAACTATTTTCATTAACCAAAAGTAGCAAAAACAGTCAACGTTGAGAATATACCCTTTCAATAAATTCAAATACTGAATTTAAATGTATATTAAATACTGGTTTTAACTCTTGAATACAATTTTAAATTTGCAATCAGGTTTTCAGGGAAAACTTCACTCTCTTGGTCGTGTTAGTTGCTTAACTTGACAGTATGTTATAAATATAAAAACTAAGTTACATGCCACACTCCGGTAATACTTTACAGGATGAAACTGATGAAGGACAATTTGTGCTGGAAATGCCAGTTTGAAACCGGTACATTTCTACATTGTATTTGGGAGTGTAGCCTAGTTAAACCATTATGGAAAAAAGTTATAGATATCATAAGTTGTTGGTATGGCTCGACAATATCTCTAACACCCCCAACTGTGTTTACTATAGGTGAGAAATCTCAATTACCAAATGTCTCTAAGCGTGTACTTTCTGTTATAATGGTAAGTATTACAATGGCTAGTTGGATTATTCTGAGACACTGGAAGACAGTGAAAGCCCCAGAACTGAAAGACTGGATGAGTGCAATGATAGAAATGGCTTCTTACGAATCGATGCTTAATAGAGTAAATGGTGTGAAAGAGGATGGATGGAACAGTGCCTGTAGAAATCTATAACCCTGTATTATTATTATTTTTATGTTGTAGTCTTGTTACCTATTTACCTTCCAAAAAGCAATAAAAACTTTAATTATATGAAAAAACGAAGTTACATTTTTATGTTTCTTCTGTGTGCAGTTGCATTCACTTGTTTTTATTTCTCCACGAGATTCTCTCACATAGACAGGCTGCGTACCATTATCAGTCGCCGTTTACACAAGGCAAGCATTAAAATCATTAGTGTTGAGCTCTGTTAGTAGGCTATATTAAATTCAACCCACCAGAGTGGCTAGTGAGTGAGTGACGGTGTTACCCGCCACTGCTGGAATCTACCCGCATTTGGCTGTTTGGCGGGTGTTAATGTCAAGCCATCCATCCATCCATCCATCCATCCATCCATCCATCCATCCATCCATCCATCCATCCATCCATCCAGCCATCCATCCATCCATCTATCTATCTCTATTTACAGTATTATTACTGTATTCTCAACAGTTTTGTAACATGAGCAAGAGCACAAAAGCTGAAAAAATGAATTTAAAATGAAATTCAAGTGGTTATATAAATATGTGTTGCTGGATATGGTCATGTGACATGAACAGGTTATATAAAGAAAAGTGAAAAAAAACACAGGTAAGAAAGAAAGAAAATATTACTGTATTTTCCAACAAGATGTGTGATTTCATCCTCAGTCTTTTGTATTCATCTTTACAAAGTGAAGAAATACTTTTTTGTGATATGTTTGTATGATGAATTTATCATGCTGTCTATACATCCCATCCATCCGTCTATGGTAGCTGTCTAGCCATCTATTGACCTTTTTCTGCCATTCATTTTAAACTCGAGATCAGTGCGGATGTTTATGATTGATGTGTATGTGTGGTATGATATGGACATGACACTGCTGTGAAAGACATGCCTTGCTCTGGGCAGACAACCTAATTAATCGCCAGGGACCGTGATTGCTGTAAATCAGTTTGCAAAACAGAGACCTTAGGCCTCTCCGGTAAATGAAAAAACAGGAGCATGGAGAAGGAAAACAGAATTAAGCCCTTTGTGTGGCGCTGGAAGAAAAGTGCACACTTGCGTTAGGGATGGCAACAAAACAAAAAGGCCATAAAATATGAAAGGGCCGCCTTTGTGTCATTTGAATAATGGGGATAATTACCCTCTGTCCAGCGAAGCACCTGCATTTGAAATAAGCCTTTGATAGCAACTTGAATCCAGTGAGATGGTGCTGTTTGATTAAGATTCAAGCAGACGCCGTCTCTGCCTTTACAGCAGCTGGAGAGATCACTGTGTCAACAGACTGACTACACCTCTGAATGGATACACGATAATATACATAGAAAAACCAGAGGAGGTGTAACTTATGCCTTGCTGCAGACAGTATTTTGGGGGTTTAATAAACCTCATCTCATTATCAAAGTGCAGATAATGTGCCTTTATTACACATGTCTTTATTATTATTATTTGCTAACTCTATCCAGACCTGAGACCTTCAAAGCAGGCAGGACGTCGTGTGTCAACAGATATCTCAATGTAGGAGATAAACAGATAGTCTTTAAGCACCTACAAAGCTATCTCTTTTTAATTTGGTTCCACTGCCAGGAATCCATAGATGAGCAGCGTTTCTCATTAAACCACAGTCCTGACATTGTCCTCTAGGAATTGCTTTTTTTCTGTCAGTCTGATAGCAGAAATTGCAGGGACATTGTAACACGAAGGCAATGAAATAGCTCAGAAAGTAGACATGTTTTGTTACTTTTTATTCTCAAAGCATCGGAGGCAATACAGTATACTGACAAAGATCATTGTTGCTTCAGGCTTGAATCACACCACAATGTGCTCAATATGGACTCCATGGATAGGTCAATGTGGCTTTAGGTTCAGAATCCAGAATGGATCCATGCTGTATCTGTAACTCTCTCTGAAAAGGCACAAAATACACTCACTGGCCACTTTATTAGGTACACCTGTTCAATTGCTTGGTAACACAAATTGCTAATCAGCCAATCACATGGCAGCAACTCAATGCATTTAGGCATCTAGATGTGGTGAAGACAACTTGCTGAAGTTCAAACCGAGCATCAGAATGGGGAAGAAAGGGGATTTAAGTGACTTTGAACGTGGAATGGTTGTCGGTGCCAGACGGCCGGGTCTGAGTATTTCAAAAACTGCTGATCTACTGGGATTTTCATGCACAACCATCTCTAGGGTTTACAGAGAATGGTCTGAAAAAGAGAAAATATCCAGTGAGCGGCAGTTGTGTGGACTAAAATGTCTTGTTGATGTCAGAGGTCAAAGGAGAATGGCCAGACTGGTTAAAGATGATAGAAAGACAACAGTAACTCAAATAACCACTCGCTACAACCAAAGCATGCAGAATACTATCTCTGAACGCACAACACTTCGAACCCTAAAGCAGATGGGCTACAGCAGCAGAAGACCACACCGGGTGCCGCTCCTGTCAGCTAAGAACTGGAAACGGAGGCTACAATTCGCACAGGCTCACCAAAATTGGACAATAGAAGATTGTAAAAACGTTGCTTGGTCTGATGAGTCTCGATTTCTGCTGCGACATTCAGATGGTAGGGTCAGAACATGAAAGCATGGATCCATCCTGCCTCATCTCAACGGTTCAGGCTGGTGGTGGTGGTGTAATGGTGTGGGGGGTATTTTTTTGGCACACTTTGGGCCCATTAGTACCAATTGAGCATCGTTTAAACACCACAGCCTACCTGAGTATTGTTGCTGACCATGTCCATCCCTTTATGACTACAGTGTACCCATCTTCTGATGGCTACTTCCAGCAGGATAATGCACCATGTCACAAAGCTCAAATCATCTCGGACCGGTTTGAACATGACAATGAGTTCACTTTACTCAAATGGCCTCCACAGTCACCAGATCTCAATCCAATAGAGCACCTTTGGGATGTGGTGGAACGGAAGATTCGTATCATGGATGTGCAGCCGATAAATCTGCAGCAACTGCGTGATGCTATCATGTCAATATGGACCAAAATCTCAGAGGAATGTTTCCATCACCTTGTAGAATCTATGCCACGAAGAACTAAGGCAGTTCTGAAGGCAAAAGGGGGTCCAACCCGGTACTAGCAAGGTGTACCCAATAAAGTGGCCAGTGAGTGTGTATTTGAGTTATTTTTGTAGAGATCACATAGAAGAATGTGGTTTCCATTTAGCTTTGGAATCCTCTTTCATGCATCTTGAATGTTTGTGAGGGTCATAGATGCTCCTTTATCAATGCTTTTATTAGATAGCTTGAGTATAAATACATTCAAGCTTTTCTTTAGTCCGTACTATTATGGTCAGTAATCTGTCGTTAGTCCTTTTCTCTCTACGACAGCCAGCCATGTGCCACTCTGAATCTGCCACGGTGAACATCAAGATTTTCAGGGCAGCTGGAATTGACAGAAATGGAGCATTTGCCTCCAGGACAGGATAATGAATGTGTTTTTTTGGGGTTGTTTTTATTTATTTAAGAAATTTGAACAAAATGCTCACTTCAAAATACTGCCGCTACATCTCTGTGCTGTTCCTTGACACTGAGGCTCAAAAGAAATATCAGCAATGAAAATTTCACAGTTTGGCTGTACTTCACTCATTTTGGAAAAATAACTGGTTGTGAGGATCAGAGAGAAATTCTGCACTGGTTTGTAAACAGGGAAATAATGTAAATGAATAAAACACAATTGTCACAACACAAGATTAACATTGATTTATTAATTATAATAAAGCATGTTTTGTATTGACAGCCAAAGTGTTACTAGTTTTATCTAAAAATTACTCTCATGATGGACAGTTAAAAAAAGTAAATATTTCCCAGCTATTATTTTATGCATATTTTTATGTATGTTGGATTTATGTTACTATATACACTAGCGTTTTGAGAGCAGTATGTTTTTATTTTTTAATGCTTGGCATGGCTGCATTTATTATATTTTAAGAAGGGAGTCCCTTGCAAAGGAATCGTCCGATCTGAGGGTCCGAGGCATCAAAAGGTTCAAAACCCCCTGATCTAGAATCCAGTCACTTTCCTAATTGCCGGCTCACTTAAAAGAGCCCAAAATCTAAAGCGGATTGGTAATTTCACAACATTTAGCTTTGAGTTAGAGAAATGGGTGACACATGTAAACAAAAGTTATGGATTTCAGCCACATCCCATAGATGAAAGCCTTCTTTTTTAAGATCAAAGGCAGTTCCTTTCATTTAAAATGTGTACTTCTCCACAAATTGGAACTCGTGTCTCGGAAACCTTCATATGCTGTTTTAAATCAAAGATTTCAAGAACCCTTATGTCAAATATCTTTAGGCCCAGCGTGTAAATTGAGGTCACTGTTCTGTACTCAAAAGCAGCATGAATGTTGGACAGATAGGGTTTGCTGTCTGAAGGCTGGAGTGTGTTTGTGATATGTGTGTCACAGGAGTGGGTGATAGTGCCACCTCCCAAAGCTGGCCAGACAAACATCAGCATAGCGCCTTATCTCTGATTTTGCAGCTTTGGATCCAAATAGTTCTACTGTTGAATGTGGAAAGAAATAAACATTCTTTTGAGCGGAAGAGGCTTAGGAGAGATGAATTAGGCTTTCTTGAATAAACTGTCAGTCTGGTTTATCATGCTACAGAGCTGTATCTATTTCTGCTTGTCAACAAATTTCGCTCTGATTGGCGGTGACAGTCTTAAATTTAGAGTTAAATCCAACAAAGCCTCTCGTCCTCAAGTTATGGGGCAATGCTTACATCAAACGCTGAAAATGCAACATGTTTGAAAGGCTTGCTGAGAAATGACAAAGAAATCGTTGTTTAAGATTCTGTTTAACAATCTGTTGTTTCCCAAAGGTATTCTCTTTCTATTTTACTCTTATTGGCAGAGGAATCTGGAACAGTGATTTCAGAAGTCTCTTTGAACTTTCAGGTTTAAAACAATTTCAGTGTGACTTTGTTTTAATACACCAGCACTTTTTTAAAATGTTTATTATAATACCAGGACAGACAATATAATTTAATAATTATTAGATTAATATTAGTACTAAAAAGCCTTTAAAATTCCCAGAGATAATATTATATATATATGTGTGTGTGACCCTCTCTGTGAAATCCAGGCAAAGTCTCAAAATCTAATTATGAGGAAATAAGCATCAAAGTTTGATTTCTACCATTAATTTCACTATAATTTCAAACTTTGCCACGACCTTACTCTGTCAATATTAAAGATATAAAAGTTACATTTCAGAGAATGTTCTTTACCATATGAAGGATGATTTTTTTGTAGCAAAAAGCAAATCACAAAAATTACGTAAACTTACTTTAGCTGGATTTTTATAGAGAGGGTCACACACACACACACACACACATATATATATATATATAACGTTTTATATATATATATGTGTGACCCTCTATGAAAATCCAGCTAAAGTAAGTTAACTTACTTAAGTTATATATGTGTGTGTGTGTGTGTGTGTGTGTGTGTGTGTGTGTGTGTGTGTGTGTGTGTGTGTGTGTGTGTGTGTGTGGTACTCTCTTAACAATAAAAGAGAGAGACAGAGACAAGCGTTAGTGGTTGCTCAAGCGGTCCTCTTTGTTGTCTTTAATAAACATTGTATTTCATTAGAACACATTGAATAGTAGTCATTAACACATATAATACTTAAATCAAATCACAGTAAACAAATAAATAGATAATCATATATACAGAAATATTGTAGATCTGCCACACATCTGGATTTACTCATAAATATCCCAGATCTTACTCAGGTAAACGTTAGTATGCAACTGACTCTGGTATTGAAATTACACAATTACACAAATGATCAATTGAAACAAATTATTCACACATTAAAGCATGTAAACTGTAGTTTAGCATTACATTTTAATAAATTGAACTAACCTTAACAATAAAAGAGAGAGACAGAGACAAGAGTTAGTGGTTGCCCAAGCGGTGCTCTTTGTTGTCTGAGGATGCGCTGCGGTTGTCACGGTAACTCTACTCTCTCTCAACTGCCTCCAGGAATTCAGAAAATGCAGCTGGACTGTCCAGTGCAAACTCATTATAACACATTCAAGTTATTTAAATTAAACTTATATACACATGTAAATAGAAATAGACCTACATAAATACATAACAAAATATATAAAAAATATTTTATATTTTTATGACACAAACTCTACGCAGCAGGGTGGTCACATTGCATTAATGTAAATATATTCCTTGCAGGAAATACATTTATATATATATAATTTGTGGACACAACCACCCTACAATGATAGAAATTCACTCCTTTTTTTAATCCCCCCAAAACTTAAACAGTCTCAATTATGTTAAGCCATTTTAATTTTGGAGTGAATAACCAGTGCTCTCTTCCACCTTCGATACCACGACCCTTGAGACCCTTGAGCAAGACACCGAACCCACAGCTGCTCCCCGGGTGCTGCAGCATTGGCTGCCCACTGCTCCAAATGTGTGTTCACGGTGTGTGTGTGTTCACTGCTGTGTGTGTATGCACTTGGATGGGTTGAATGAAGAGCAGAAATTCTGAGTATGGGTCACCATTCTTGGCCAAACATCACTTCACTTCCACTAAATTAATTTATGCCTGGCTGCGCAAATCATTTTACTCCAGACTGTTTTCTAAATGAGGGACAATTCAACGCAGGTTTTGTTAAAAAGTTCAAACTCAAGGATGATCACTTCCACAGAAGAGAGAGACGGGGTGAGCAGTGATCATTAGCATTGAAAAGAGATATGCACCGACACGAGTCACTGTGAACAGAGCTGTTTTTGACAAGGCAAAAAGTAGAAGAAGAATAATTTTTTATTTTTCACATACACAATTATACAGAGTATAATCAGCAATGAAATGTGTTCTCTGCATTTAACTCATCCAAGATAAATGTGTCTTGTCAATAAAGGAAATGGAAAAAAGATACATTCATGTCTATTTTTTTCCAATACTGGAGTTATTTAGTTGGCATTCATTATGATCGTCTGTGATGACATCAATCAACCGAAGGGCAAGGTAAGAGCATCCTCAGCTGTCTCAAATGACAGGTCTTCTCTCGGTTTGATTGCACTCATTTCGTAGCACCACAATAACAGCTGTGTGCACTGCGTCTGCCTTTCAGAGAAGGATCTCTGTCATGTCACAACTCTGGAGTCCATTCTCCACAATACAATTCGCACATTTTGTAATTATCAAAGCATCGTTGCAGCAAAAGTAAGTTGCAAGCATGTGGCATATAGGTGACGCATGTGGATTTTTCAAGAGTGTCATTTAGAATAATGTGGGGGTTTGTGTCCCCTTCAGAACAGAAAATTACAGCGGTGATTCAAGCCTTTTATCTTGGCGATCTGTGTGGACTTCCTTCCAGAAATGACGGCAGAACGGTGAGTCATGGGACTCAGAGTGAATGTGAACAGGTATAAAATAGGCCTTCTGATTGAATGACAACATCTATCACTTGTAGGAAGGTCTTCCTATATGATCTATTGAGCAAAGGCCTGAAGCGCATGTGAAGTGTTTCGATTATTCCTAACCTCGGTTCTCTAATTACATTAAATCTCTTAGGTATTGAAAATGTCTATTTATACCTAATATTGGACTGTTTTATATTCTGAAGGCTGTGTTTATTGGCTGAGACAGCGTGTTATTTTTTCCTCAGATGTGTGTTGTTCATTGGAGAAATGATTAAGGATCTGTTGATTTGGGCATCTGTATCTCAGGTAGTTGAATGCCGCTGACCACATCACTCAGTGAGGCGGTGAGTGGATGTGACGTGCTCCAGAGGGAAAGAACAGAAGGCCAAGTCAGTATTCACTCATGTGAGTGCAGTAGCGGTGCGGTGGTTCATACCAGACTGATAACACACTGCATGCAGACGCGGGTCAAATGGGTGGAAACGGGACTTTTTTATACGTTGAAGGCGATCCAGAATGCTTATTTGTTCATTTAGGTAGCCTAATTATTAAAGTAATACTGATAATATTTATTATTAATAATTTGAGCTTTTTTTGAATATTATAATATTTTATAATACTTTTACGATACACTACTCTTCAAAAATTTCATTAAGGTATATATTAAAATAAAATCATATTTTTAGTCAGTAAGGATGGATTAAATGGGTTAAAAGTAAAACTAAATACATGATACTAATTATTTATATTTCAAACAAATGCTGCTATTTTGAACTTTCTATTCATCAAAGAAGCCTGCAAACAATACAAATTAATTAATTAATGTATAATATTTCCACAAAAATATGATGCACTATATTTAAAAAAATTATTATAACTGTTTTCAGTTATAAAAAATATTATAACTGTTTTTATATTAATATATTATAAACTGTTATTTTAAACTGTAATAATATTTCACAGTTTTACTGTTTATTTATATTATTATTATCAATTTAATAAAGGCTTCCCTGCTGAGCATAGCTTGGTACATAGTACACAGTAGTGTATATTTAGAATATAATTGCATTACTCTAGTTTTTCTGCTCTACCTTGAGTAAAAATTAATAAACAATGTTTATTTTAAATAGAAAATACAATTCCAATGTCATTTCTGTATATCAAATTATGGGTTTTACAATATCTGGTCACTATAATGAACTTCAGCACATCATGACTGACAGACACACTGTGACTCGAGTCAAAAGACATCCACTGTTTCCTTTCAACCTCATGGGGCTTTCTCGGATTACGCTTGATCTGGCAAAACATTGATGATGGTCAATCTCAGCATATCAAGCTGTGTGAGCTAGTTTATGGTCCCCTGATCATTCAAACGCTCCGTGAGCCCACCGACTGTAACACCTTAAAAATAGCCCAATCCCCAGAGGAAAAGAACAATTACATGGTTTCTGAGTATCTTCATCCCGTGCAGTGGCTTTAACAGTTCATTGGAGTTTGCTAGAATAAACACCAACACAATAGTTCTTCAGATCATGAGTACATTCAAAATATTTCAGGTTACTCAAGCTTGACTTTAAGTGGTGTTGAAAGTATGGCTTGGTAAACAAAACTTTGACCGAATCCTCCCATGATGTGTGAACTTCTTTCATTGAAGCTGGCAATGTGTTGGATGAAACGCTGTTATGATGAATTGGTTTTGTTGGAGGCGGGGCTACCTACTTTCTCTCAGAAATGGGTTTTATTGCCCTTATTTCCATCATTTTGAGAATTTTTGTTTATTGGCTCCCCTCTGTCCCTCTCTGACCCCTTCAAGCGCTGATATCAAAAGCATGTGCAGGAAAACTGAATTACATTTTTGACGGCTATTCAAGGACAAGTGAGAACTATTTGTGCTATTTGAGTTATGTGCTTTCTACAGCAGACCTCAGGGAAATACTAAACATTAATTCCCTTGAGAGTTTCTAAAACATACTAAATATTTGACATTTTATTTCTGTATAGCAATAAGCCACAGCATGAATTTGACTTCAGATGTGAGGTGTTCTTCGTACAACATTTACATTTATTATTAAAGGAGTAGTTTACCCAAAATTGAAAAGATGTGGATGAGTTTGTTTCTTCTTCTGAACAAATTTGGAGAAATTTAGCATTTATCACTCGCTCACCCAATGAATCCTCTGCAGTGGATGGGTGCCGTCAGAATAAGAGTCCAAACAGCTGATAAAACATCAGACTCCAGTCAATCAGTTAACATCTTGTGAAGCGAAAAACTGTCTTTCAGAGAAACAGATTTATCATTAAGACATTTTTAGCTTCAATCCGTTGCTTCCTGCTGAAATACAAGTCCTCTACCCATAATAAAGTCATCTATCTGAGTCACGAGAGAAATATGCATGATCATGCACTATTTACAAGCAAAAACGAACACAATCTAAACACATGTCAGTGGATTTTGATGTTATAGAGGATGGATTTTGTCACTGGAGGAAGCATTATTATAGGTTGGGGAGTAACTAGTTACATGTAACAGAATTACGTAATTTAATTATAAAATAAATATAAATAATCTGTTATAATTACTGAGAAAAATGTGTAATTAAATCACAGTTACTTATGGAAATGTTAATGATTACAAAGGGGGTTACATCTGAATATTTTCACACATAGAGATTTGATTTCTTTCTTTCACAAATTGCATTGAAACCAATGTTTCAGGAGTTTACAGAGGGGCATATGGTTATTTAATAGCTGTTTTATTTCCAATTTGGGTTTATGTATATGCTTTATTTTTTTTTAGATTTACTGTATTTTTTCTAAGGCATTATTTCCTTTATTCAAGGATTTGATTTAAAAACGATGTATTAAACTATATCTTATGAATCTAAATCTGTTTTTAACCTGAAGGATCTCAAAGTAAAAAGAAGTAAAGTCTGATTTTGTGGTGGCTGTGCTTTAAAATTAAATGATTATAATCTTAATTGAAGTGATGAAGGATTTTGATCATTTTGACAGTAATCAGTGTTGAGTAAGTTTATCTGTTTGCAGATGATTAACAGTTGAAACATCCTTTAGAAAAGTAATCCAATGTAATCAGTTACATTCATTTAATAAAGTCATTTGAATAATTACTCTACTTATTACATTTTAAATAGGGAAACTTGTAATCTGTAACCTATTAGATTTCCAAAGTAATCTTCCCAGCACTGGTTATGGACTCATACTTTGGCCCGAGGTGATGTTTAAAATTAAAACGGCTTAATGATGGTTTAATACTTTGTTTATGAGTACACTTGAACATTTTGTTCTACAACATAAATGATCCCTGTCAAGCCATACATTTTGCAGCTTTTGTTTTTTGTTGTTGCTAACAAGTACAGAAAGACTACAACTTCCACAGAAGTATAAGTTTCGATTAATCAAAAAGTATGTAGTCCTTATTAAGCAGCTTGTGCTTAAAAGAAACACCTTTAAAACGCATATTTATGTCGTCGAGCAAAGCATAAAAGTACCCCCAATAGGTACAGTACATTCCTAAGGGAAATTATCCTTCTTGATTTATGTACAGATGGAAGACTGCTGAGCTTTACAGTAATCTAAATAAACAGTTCTACTGCCCAGTATAGACAAATCATTATCCAAACTATGTGGGAGTTTATGGTTGTTGAGCAAAGTATGTGTGATTTTATTTGCATTATACTACAGCTACCAATACAGCTCATACAATCTGAATTTAGAGTCCATTTGATAAACTATTACAAAATGATTGCAACAGTACTTTTGTTTTGAATGCCAGACTATGTTGTATTATAGTAGTTCTTTCAATCCTAAGTGGAATGTGTGTTGGTCTGGACCACCTCTTCTGTGAGTGGATATCAGATTTAGCTCCACTTTCTTCAGGGCCAATGAACCGTCTGATAGAAGCGTTCTAATTATCTTGAAAGTGATTCGGTGATGAGCAGTTACCCTGTTAGTCGTTCCATTTACATTTTTCAGTGTTTCTTTGGGCAGCTTATTAGGAGGGTTGCAAATTAGGTGCATAATAAGCAGCCAATCAAGAAGAACCAATATTTGCTTAATGGGAAGAAGGATTTTAGTTTTGCAATTTTTTCACCTTGACATATTGTATAATTGCGGATCGCAGTGTGGAAAAGTGCCAAACATCATAATTTCCAAGGCCAAAGAGCACACTGAAAACACATCTGTGAGCTTCTGTTGTCAAATACGCTTAGACAGAGTGACTTATATTGATGCTGACTCTTGTCTTTAGGCTGTGAAATAATTTCATAATTGTTTTCCTCTTGCACATTACCATGTGTTTGTGCTAAAGCAAAGTGTGGGGTTGTGTTTGTTGGGCAGGCTAAATGTCAAATTGTCATGCTGATTAACAAAATGCAGGAAACTGGTTTGTATTCTCGTGTATCCGTCGTGCTGCGAGCCGTAATTTGTGTGAGTAATTGGCGAATGCATTTTAACAGGTCAAATATTCTTATTATCTCCAATGAAAGTGAATTATAAATATGATTTAATTGACTGCTTTGCCCTTTTTATCTCTGCAAGTGCACTATTATCTTACAAATGTGCAGTAATAGTTGCAGTAGTTTCCCAGTATCCTCTCTTTTATCACTGCTGGATAACAAATTTCTTGTTCATGTGACAGTTGCCAAAGGACATCTCCAGAACGGTTTATAGCATGACCTTGAGGCATACGCTTTGAATATGGAAATTGCTTTCCGTTTTAGGCCCTGATTAAGTGGCTTTGCACACAGCATTCTATGCCTATTAAGTATTTGATGTCCGTTTAATGAATGCTCTTATTAAATACCTCTGATGAGTTCTGAAACCTCATAATGAATTTGACACGGTGGCCATGAGCTTCTGTGAAAATGATCTGATTCCTCTGATGTCTGATCATCGTTCATCACATGTCCAGCTGTGGTCAGTGGAACTGACCTGTGATTAAGTTATGCTTACAGTAGATTTGGGTCCTTAGCTGAAGGATTTAAATGTGGGTTATTTGTTTGGTACATTATGTTTTGGTGGATTTTGCTTATTGTTGTTGCGAGTGATCACATTTTTTATTGAAATAAATCAGAAATGTTTCACTGGTGTTTCTGATACATAATAGATTTATATTTTGAATATAAATGTATTTACAAAATAGGTGTATATTTGTATATATATTTTATCATTTTGAATGGAATGTTTTATCATTTTAAATTTGATTAATATATTATTTGTATTTATTTTGACATTGACCATTTTTGTGCAAAATATAATTATATTATAAAAATCTAAATATTATATTATTAAGATCAGAATAATTTCACTGGTGTTTCTGATACAAAATTGGTTTATATTTTGAACATACTTTTAATCATTTTGAAATTGTCAGTGGACTGAAACCAACAGTCCCCCCCCACTGAACATAAAAGGTATGATTATAGTGTTATAATATAATCAGCATCTAGGTTATAATTGCCATAAAAATAGCTTGCATGAATTTTGATGGTGTTTGGAGGTCAGAAATAACTTTTCAGCTCAATTCTCAGCCAAAAGTTGAGAACTGCTTTCCTCTCTCTCTCTCTCTCTCTCTCTCTCTCTCTCTCTCTCTCTCTCTCTCTCTCTCTCTCTCTCTCTCTCTCTCTCTCTCACACACACACACACACCACTTCTATTTGACTCACAAAGGACATAATGATAGTGAGCAAGTCCTTTTGTCACTGATGAGATAAATATTTATGAGCGGGCGTGGAGGCGATTGAACTGACTTTCTTTGGACCGAGGGGCTTCATTAAACGGCAGGCCAAATCACTGAGGTCATGCGGCTGAGTGAGAAAAAATCTCCACATGCTGGTATCTTCATATCAAAGAGAGCTGATTACCACCAAATATTTCAAATTGCACTTCCCTCTTTCCCTCTTCAGCATCAAGAGTCCCTTCAATCCCATCGCGGCCTCTTTTCTCTTATTCTTCACTGACAAGTCTATGTACGGGGGCCGCATGAAGTGAAGAACACATCTGTTAAATGACATTTGCTGGACTGCGAAAACGAGTCAAGTAAATAATGCTGACATATAACTAAAGATTAACTCAATTCATTATGAATTATTCATTTATTTTAAATGGTTAAATATTATGTGCTTCATCACATGTAACATAAATACTCATATAAGCATTCATAAAACAAAAGACCAGTGTTGGGGAACGTTACTTTTAAAAGTAATGTGTTACAATATTGTATTACTACCTAAAATTTAACTAATTATGCTACTTTTTATGGAAAGTAATGTTACGTTACTTTTAAAATCTGGGCAAAAAGTTCTTGGTAAAAGTATGTCTGTACAGTAGAGGGTGCAGCTCAAACAAATTGCATGAAAAATATGACGCAGGAGAAGAAAGTTCAGTATTAACAAAAATGAAACACAAATGTGTTATTATGGTTGAATTTGATGATCGAACATCCGTAGCAAAGACATTGGTCAATAAAATGGGATTAAATACATGTTATTTATCTTATTTAACATTTAGTTATTGCAGATTTGTATTTATTTTTATGCATTTGTATTTTTTGAGTTGCATTTGACTATTTTTATTCATTTTAAGGAATACTGAATCTGTTTTTGTGCAGGTGAGATGAGTAAAGATGAGTTTAGATATTCATATTTAGTCTAGATCTACAGTAAGCATCATGTTCACACAGCATGCACAACGCGTCTGCACTTACTCCTGATTTCTCTCAACATGGCAACACCAGATCCGTCAGTACAGAAATGGGAAACAAAGTAACTGCTGTTAATTAGTTGAAAAAGTAACTCGGATATTTCCTTATAAATTAAAAAGTAATGTGTTACTTTACTAAAAAAGTAATCTGATTATGTAAATTGTATTACTTTTAATGCGTTACCCCAACACTGCAAAAGACCACTTAATATACCAATATAACATACAGCATGTCTCAATAATAATCAACTAAATTTAAAAAACAAATCAACAATCAACTAAACGTAATTTTTGGTTGAAGAACAAACCTATCCTGATGTCACAAGGCTAAATCCTAAATACTACAAATCAACAACACTAATGCAAAAAGAAATTCTCAAAGAAGGCAACCATAAATATGTATGCCCCAGGGCATGCTGGGAATATTTGCTGAATGCGACCGAACCACAAAAACATATTTTAGCAAAAAATGAACATAGTAAAAAAAGACATTTGTTTCTATACCCATGTTTTCATTGCAGAGCTTTTTAAAGTTTTCTTTAAAGTTAAATTTGTTCATGTACTCTTTAAAAGTAAAGTTTAAAAAGACAAGATTTTTCTAATTCTTTAACGAAATCAATACTCCGTTAAAATGGTGATTTTTTTTTAATAGTAACATCAGATTTGCCAGTTATGGCAATGTGACATTTTAAATTCAATTGATACATTTACTAAAATAATTTAAAAATATATATTTAAACCTAAAAGTCATATGCAAACTGTAGTCTGTTAGGTTTTGTAAGGTTTACAACACTTTATTTAACAGTTTGTGTTGACTTGGGCAAACAGTCTCTCTGCAAAGTTTTCCAGTCTTTTCCCTCGGTTGCGAGCGAGTTCTTCTCTGTGTTTATGAGTAAAGCTTTTTAGGTTCTTCATGTAGTTACGGTTGGTGGGAAAAGGCAGGCATTCTTTCATACAGCTGGTGCCAACGGGTTAGCCTATGTCTAGAGATTATATCTGGATGACCTTGTCCTGTCCATCTCTGTGTGTTAAGATGATCTGACAGATAACTCCCATGAGCCCCTGGACATGTGCTGCTTCACAGCACTCCAACCCTGACAACAGCATGTTGTTCTCAGTATATCCTTCTTCTTCTTGGGATGCTACCTTGTTCAGTTGAACTATTAAAAATGCATGAGGATAGTTGTTTGTGTGTTTATGAAGTGACATCTCAATACTCCAAACACCACTGCTGTGCTGATCAGAACTTTTGTATGCTTTATATGCCCCCCCCAAAAAGTTGTTGTAATGGATTCATGATGTCAAGCAACTCTTAAAAACTTGGGTGATGTGATGAGTGTAGTTTTTTGCTGATACTGTAAGTCAACACTTTTAATGTCACATTTGTTAATGTTCCCATAACTCAGAATTGAATGTACTGTATATGCATTTTAAACCTAAACTATCTGTAATGCTCAACGTTTGATATTCCTCATTGTGATAGACTGGACACAACTCTCTGAAGAAGGATGGAGAGCTTCAAAACAGCCCTCAGTCTGGGATCAGAGACATGATGTGTGTCAGTCAGAGAGAAGAATCTGCCAGCCATCAGCTCAAGCACCAATCATGACCTGAAATCACAACATCCTGAAATCTTCCGTGGCAGGCATCATGTGCTTCCCTATAAGGTGCAATGAGGTCAAGTTCTTATACCACTTGTAGAGATTCTTGTGATTGTATGTTTTATTAATTTTGAAGTATATTTAATTTTCAGTATGAAATTTTATGTGTGGGATTGAAATACATTTTAAGTCTTAGTATTTGGTGTCTTTTCAGGGCTCAAGTCAATGGCTAAAGTTGTTCATCCAAGGCTCTTTCAAAATATGTGCCTATATATAAATTTCAGCAACACCATTATTACGTACCTTACGGCACGTTTCGCAGCAGTTTCAAAGTGAAACATCCAGTGAGTGCCGCTAAAACGTGGGGTCAATACGTGATCCTAGCACGTGTTTGTTGCGTTGATATAGGCACGTATTGCTGTGTTTGTAATACGTTACTTCAGGTACGTACAGTGGGGCAAAAAAGTATTTAGTCAGCCACCAATTGTGCAAGTTCTCCCACTTAAAAAGATGAGAGGCCTGTAATTTTCATCATAGGTATACCTCAACTATGAGAGACAAAATAAGAAAAACAAATCCAGAAAATCACATTGTAGGATTTTTAAAGAATTTATTTGCAAATTATGGTGGAAAATAAGTATTTGGTCAATAACAAAATTTAATCTCAATACTTTGTTATATACCCTTTGTTGGCAATGACAGAGGTCAAACGTTTTCTGTAAGTCTTCACAAGGTTTTCACACACTGTTGCTGGTATTTTGGCCCATTCCTCCATGCAGATCTCCTCTAGAGCAGTGATGTTTTGGGGCTGTCGCTGGGCAACACGGACTTTCAACTCCCTCCAAAGATTTTCTATGGGGTTGAGATCTGGAGACTGGCTAGGCCACTCCAGAACCTTGAAATGCTTCGAAGCCACTCCTTCGTTCGGGCGGTGTGTTTGGGATCATTGTCATGCTGAAAGACCCAGCCACGCTTTCATCTTCAATGCCCTTGCTGATGGAAGGAGGTTTTCACTCAAAATCTCACGATACATGGCCCCATTCATTCTTTCCTTTACACAGATCAGTCGTCCTGGTCCCTTTGCAGAAAAACAGCCCCAAAGCATGATGTTTCCACCCCCATGCTTCACAGTAGGTATGGCGTTCTTTGGATGCAACTCAGCATTCTTTCTCCTCCAAACACGACAAGTTGAGTTTTTACCAAAAAGTTCTATTTTGGTTTCATCTGACCATATGACATTCTCCCAATCCTCTTCTGGATCATCCAAATGCTCTCTAGCAAACTTCAGACGGGCCTGGACATGTACTGGCTTAAGCAGGGGGACATGTCTGGCACTGCAGGATTTGAGTCCCTGGCGCAGCAGTGTGTTACTGATGGTAGCCTTTGTTACTTTGGTCCCAGCTCTCTGCAGGTCATTCACTAGGTCCCCCCGTGTGGTTCTGGGATTTTTGCTCACGGTTCTTGTGATCATTTTGACCCCACGGTGTGAGATCATGTGTGGAGCCCCAGATCGAGGGAGATTATCAGTGGTCTTGTATGTCTTCCATTTTCTAATAATTGCTCCCACAGTTGATTTCTTCACACCAAGCTGCTTACCTATTGCAGATTCAGTCTTCCCAGCCTGGTGCAGGTCTACAATTTTGTTTCTGGTGTCCTTTGACAGCTCTTTGGTCTTGGCCATAGTGGAGTTTGGAGTGTGACTGTTTGAGGTTGTGGACAGGTGTCTTTTATACTGATAACGAGTTCAAACAGATGCCATTAATACAGGTAACGAGTGGAGGACAGAGGAGCCTCTTAAAGAAGAAGTTACAGGTCTGTGAGAGCCAGCAATCTTGCTTGTTTGTACGTGACCAAATACTTATTTTCCACCATCATTTGCAAATAAATTCTTAAAAAATCCTACAAATGTAATTTTCTGGATTTTTTTTCTTATTTTGTCTCTCATAGTTGAGGTAAACCTATGATGAAAATTACAGGCCTCTCTCATCTTTTTAAGTGGGAGAACTTGCACAATTGGTGGCTGACTAAATACTTTTTTGCCCCACTGTATTGCGGTGGTTCGTAATTCAAATATCCGATGAGTATCACTAAAATTGAATGTTCTTTTCATGCACTGTTAGACATTTCTGTAATTTCCACAGTTATTTACTGTATATCATCCAGTATAATACTGCAAATTCCACAATACACTGTGTCGATGCACCTTACGAGAGAATAAGACCAGCAAGCAAGGTAAACATGTACGTTTGTCTGTGTCAGCTTTTTGCACACCAGTTTAGAAAACTAATTTATATGAAGCTGTATATGTGATGACAACATTCAAAAGTACCAGTTTTCAAATCTTGCAGCATGTTAAAATTGTTTTGAATTCATATTATAATATTCCTCAATTATGCGAAATCTAGGCTTTATTAAAGGGTTAGTTCACCCAAAATGAAAATTAGCCTGTGATTTACTCACCCTCGAGGCATCTTAGGTGCATATGACTTTCTTCTTTCAGATGAATCCAATCGGAGTTACTTTAAAAATTAAAAATGGCTATTCCAAGCATTATCATTGCAGCGGGTGGGTGTTTCTGTTCAACAGTCCAAAACACGTGAAAAACATGTCAAATAAACCACGCGCATCCATAATAAAACGTGCATAAAAATGTTGGGCCCCTGGTGGGCCACAGAGGTATTGCAGGGGCCCCTTGCCCAGGTTCAATCAATCTATTAAAATGTTCTCTGTTCTGAAATGTTTTTCTCCTAATACCAGTTAATGATAAATTAAATCTAACTTTTGGAGCTTTTGCTGATTTTTTCGGGAACCGTTCACCTCTGAAATCTGGGAAGCTCACATTAGATGATATCAAACAATAACATGTGCAATAATAATTTAAAATGCAACTGAGAAAGATTTGTGCATGTCCACATATGGTTTATTCAGATATCAGAATGTATGGATCACAATTTCCAGTTTTCAATTTTTTTATTGTGAACAGATTCGTCTTAACTCAGTTCAGAAAATTAATTAATAGAACAGACTCGGACTCATTTTTCAGTTGGCGGTTTGAATCAGATTCATATGGTCAATGAGTGAACCTAAACTCCCTTATCATTTTTCAGTTATGTCAGTAATCTATAATAAATGTTTGTCAGCAGAATCATGTGAAAGTATGACATTTTGTATGTCATTGTATTATGTGTCATTGTGGCAAATTTGTTTAATAGTTCTAAATCATCATTTTTTTTATTCAATTTATGTCATAGTGTTTCTGTTTTATTATTATTTTTAATTCTAAACCTTATTTTTAAACTGTTTATTTCCTGTTTTAAATGTGATTTTAAATGAGACGTTTTACTCCACTTTCAAGCTATGACACTCAAGTGACCATTCAGTAGTCCTCTTTCAGTTTGTCCATTATATGCCTTATTTATTTTAAAGATTGTATATGTCAAGAGCGTCTTCTCTACAGCAATTTAGACAAACAACACAATCTCATTTCACTCTCACAACAGGAAAAGCAATTATTCTTCTGAGCAACATCTATAAGTGGTTTCACACGAGAACCTGTTTTATCATCTAAACACCTTTTCGTGGCTAAATGGATATTTTCCTGGTTAAGTGTTGCGAACAAACAAGAATACTTATAGAGAATCATACAGAGATTAATATTTTCAACAGAATTTTATAACTCACAATGTGGCTTGGTCTTTGCTTACAAGACATATCAATGTGATATTGAAATATGCATGTTTCGAGTCCTGCAGCACCTAACCCTGTTAACCTGCAGTGGCTTTTATTCCATTATTGCTGGGTTCATACAGACCCACCTATCCACGAGGAACACACATGAGTGATTGTGAGCTGGCTTTAATCTGTCTCGCCGCGCTGCGCCTGGGGAGGGCTGCAGGTGGCTCAGACCTCATGGAGCCAGTGCCAACAGCACAGCGCTTCCTAACACACCAAACCTAGAGCAACACCACTCCAGCACTGAACTGTGTGCTTTTCAGTAGCTGCAGATTTCAGATAGAACTACATTCCTTCGATGAATTATTTGACTTTCTGAGTGGTCTGTGCCTACATGGACAAATATTGATATTAGATATCGCTAATCACTTTTCAACTGCACATGAAAAGAGAAGCAATCGATGGATAATTAAATATTATTGACTAATCTATCATTTCGAATAGGAGTTTTTCATTTATGATTTCTCGTATTCTTTTTCCTGCGAGTTGAATCAAGAAAGGGAATGCTCTGAGACCACATCATTAAAAATCTGGACATTAATGTAAAGATTAATAAATTATTAAAGTGTAAAACAATGTAGCATTATGATGGAAATTAATAAAAGATAGGTACGGTTTCTGCACTATTTCTAGGTCACTAGTTAAATAAAGAAATACTAGTCTAAATAGTTTAAGTCTAAATTTAGTTCATCAAAAATACAGTAAAAATATTAATACAGTGAAATATTATTACATTTGAAAATGCAATTTGTTCCTGTGATGGCAAAGCTGAATTTTCAGCAGGCATTAATGCAGACTTCAGTATCGTATGTGTCACGGTTCACACGGGGATCCAGGAACGAGGAGACGAGGATAGAAACAAACAGGGTATTTAATGGAGGACGAACGGAGGAGATACAGGAACACAGGTAAGAACATGACATTAACAATAATCCACACGTAACATGGGGCAGAACAGACTAGATATAGGGAGACATGACTGGAAACACCTGGGACATAATCAAGACACAGACGGAGACTAATTAACTAATAATGGGGAACAGGACGGATCAAATATGGGTGAGGAGACGAAGGCAGAGGAAGACAAAGTTCGACAATACCCCCTTCCAATAGCTCCCCGCTACCGTACGACATCGAAAGGGGAGGGGTGGGCACTCTGGAGGCCTCAAGGACCTGGAGACCGGACAGGTGACCTCCAGGGCGGTGCCCGCCCGGGACCCACGGCGGATCCGGGGACTCAGGCGGCCACGGCGGATCAGGCGGCCATGGCGGATCCGGGATTCCGCGCCATGGCGGATCCGGGGATTCCGCGCCACGGCGGATCAGGCGCCATGGCGGATCCGGGGATTCTGGCGGCCATGGCGGATCAGGCGGCCACGGAAGGTCCGGGAACTGAGGAGGCCATGGCGGAGCGGGGTGCTCGGGCGGCCATGGAGGAGCGGGTGCTGGTGGCCATGGAGGGTAGCCCCCCCCCAAAATTTTCTTGGGGAAGCTCCCCATCCCAGGGGGGCGCTCAGGAGCCGTGGAAGGCGAGCTGGACAGGGCCAGCGGAGGGAAAAGTGAGCTGGACGGGACCAGCGGAGGCCCAGGTGAGCTGGACGGGACCAGCGTGGGCCAAGGTGAGCTGGACGGGACCAGCGGAGGCAATGGTGAGCTGGACGGGACCAGCGGAGGCCCAGGTGAGCTGGACGGACCAGCGTGGCCAAGGTGAGCTGGACGGGACCAGCGGAGGCAATGGTGAGCTGGACGGGACCAGCGGAGGCCCAGGTGAGCTGGACGGGACCAGCGTGGGCCAAGGTGAGCTGGACGGGACCAGCGGAGGCAATGGTGAGCTGGACGGGACCAGCGGAGGCCCTGGAGAGCTGGACGGAACCAGCGTGGGCCAAGGTGAGCTGGACGGGACCAGCGGAGGCAATGGTGAGCTGGACGGGACCAGCGGAGGCCCAGGTGAGCTGGACGGAACCAGCGTGGGCCAAGGTGGGCGCTCGGGTGCCGCTGACTCTCGGGGGCGCTCGGAAGAGCTGGACGGAACCAGCGGGGAAATTGAAGCGCGCTCACGAGGAGCCGGCACTGGAGGGCGCTGTCGAGGTGCAGGCACTGGAGGGCACTGGCGTGGTGCAGGCACTGGAGGACACTGGCGTGGTGCAGGCACTGGAGGGCACTGGCGAGGTGCAGGCACTGGAGGGCACTGGCGTGGTGCAGGCACTGGAGGGCACTGGCGTGGTGCAGGCACTGGAGGGCACTGGCGTGGTGCAGGCACTGGAGGGCACTGGCGTGGTGCAGGCACTGGAGGGCACTGGCGAGGTGCGGGCACTGGAGGGCACTGGCGAGGTGCGGGCACTGGAGGGCACTGGCGAGGTGCAGGCACTGGGGGCACTGGCGAGGTGCAGGCACTGAGGGCGCAGCCTCGGAGCAGGCACTGGGCGCTGGCGAGGTGCAGGCACTGGAGGGCGCTGGCGAGGTGCAGGCACTGGAGGGCACTGGCGAGTGCAGGCACTGGGCGAGCCTCGGAGCAGGCACTGGAGGGCGCAGTCTCGGAGCAGGCACCGGAGGGCGCTGTCGGGAGCAGCCACTGGATCTCGGCGGCGCTCGAAGCGCTGGCTCGGGCGGCGCTGAAGCGCGGTTCTCGGCGGCGCTGGCGCGGGCTCTCGGCGGCGCTGGCTCGCGGGCGGCGCTGAAGCGCTCGCGGCGCGGCGCTGGAAGCGCGGGCTCGCGGCGCGCCGGGAACCAGCAGAGACGAAGACGAGCTGGGCGGGACCAGCGAAGAAGAGCTTGGCAGAACCAGCGAAGACGAAGAAGAGCTCGGCGGGCCAGCGGAGACACTCGTGGGCTGGTTTCGACTCGGGACCGGTAACTTCCCAGACACCGTAGATCCTCTCTCCAACACAATCCTGTAGTGTCTGGGAGATCCATAGGGCGCTGGTACTTTGCCCCGAGCCGAAATAGATGGAGGATTGCCGCGTCGTGGAGCTCCGTCACCAAGCGAGCCCGCAGAATTCCCGCGAACTCCACAAATGAGAGATCCCGCCGGATAAGGGCGAGAACGCCGCGGCGAATTCCATCGTCGTTTATGTGGATTATTCTGTCACGGTTCACACGGGGATCCAGGAACGAGGAGACGAGGATAGAAACAAACAGGGTATTTAATGGAGGACGAACGGAGGAGATACAGGAACACAGGTAAGAACATGACCTTAACAATAATCCACACGTAACATGGGGCAGAACAGACTAGATATAGGGAGACATGACTGGAAACACCTGGGACATAATCAAGACACAGACGGAGACTAATTAACTAATAATGGGGAACAGGACGGATCAAATATGGGTGAGGAGACGAAGGCAGAGGAAGACAAAGTCTGACAGTATGATACTTCAGAAATCATTTTAATATGCTGATTTACTGCTCAAGGAACATTTCTTGATTGTGCTTCATTATGTTTTGTATACTGATAGTTTTTTCAGGATTCTTTGGTGAATCGAAAGGTGAAAAAACAGCATTTATTTCAATTAAAAATATTTTGTAACATTAAAAAATGTTTTATTGTCACTTTTAAATTAAAGGCATCTTTGTTTAATTAATTTCTTAAAATAAATCATACAGTACATTCTTTACACAAACTTGAAATATTAAAATGCATATCATTTTTTTTCTAAATGACACATTTATATTTGATAAAACATACATATAAAATATTTCCTTAACTATTTGCCATTGGATCTGAGATGTTTATTCTACTTTAAAATTATAGTTTAATTTAAGTCACAAAAGGTACTTTTTTAAAACAGTTTTGTTTAAGAGTCATTTCACACTGGCTTGTGCCCCTGATGGCAAGCCTGCGTTTTTTGATAAGTCAGTTCTTTCCTCTCACATGAGAATTCTTCAGCGAAACAGACCAACATCCTTCGCCAGTTTCCTGTCACCATAGAGATAGTGAGTTCAGCGAATCCCCAGCCAGGACTGAGTGGAATGTTTTCCTGAACTCTCTATGAATTTCCTTCCACGGCAAACGCTCTCTTCCCCATTTTTAGAGCACAGCTCTCAATCGTTACCCTCGTCTGGAATACTTCTATGGAATTCTCTGAAAAAGTAAGTTTTTAATTCCTTTAAAGTTCATTTCTGCACAACTATTTCATTTCCACAGTATGATAAGTTATGCAAACCTCAGAAGACTGGTTGATTATGCTGTCGTAAAGTCTGTAGATACGGCACACTTCATCTCATAGTTACAGCTCAACTGCCTCACAAAAGCTTCAATATTGGCTCAGTCTCAGCAGCTCTCTGGTGTGCAAGACTCACCGAAGCCTTTGATTAAATTCTATATTAGACCTGAGATCTCCACAGGATGGCCAGCTCAGTAGACTGATCTCAGCAGGTTAACCACTTACATATTTCAGTCATTCACACAAAGGCTCGTTCTCTTCTAGTGCTGTTTTAATTGAGCACCTGGAGTTGTCATCAGGTCCTATTCCTGGGATTGCAAACCACGTTCTCCAGAACAGATGTTCAGCAACGGTCGACTGTTCGCCTCTGCTGAGACACCTCCAAATGTGGAGTTTGCAGAAATGCCATATAAGACCAATTTTGGTTCCACAAAGGACAGTTTTTCCACTATAAAAACTTTTTCTGGAATTGAAAGGTTCTATGGATGGTAAAGGTTCTTCAAGGAACCACAGATACCAATAACGTGTGTGGTTGAGGATTAACGGGAGCTATGACCACTGAAAGTACAGACAGAAACCTGATAGTTTTGTCCAGTGTTCCTCTCAGGAAGCTATCTTCTGTGAATCAATCATCCATGGGCTGTAGGACCCCAAATCTGCCTCATGTTTGCTGGGACTTTGAGCTCAGTTTGGCTGTGGTGTTGATGGTCTTGGCTGGGATTTTGATCTTGGCATTGCTTTACTGCGTTCTCTTGCTGCGCCACAGGCTCCGCGTCGCTCAGGCCGGGAACGCTCTGGAATACTTTGGTTTCTACCACATGGCCCGGTATGATCTAAAAGAGCTAAACCTGCCCGTAGTGACCCCTTCTCTTCCCTCCCCACCTCCACCTGTTCCTCCACCTCCTCTTCTTCACGTCACTCCACCTCCACTACCCATGTTTTATATGTCGGGCCCCATCATCCACACCACCCCACCCAGCCCTCACCCGTCAGCTGTGAGCTGTGGAGCCAGCTCGGACACAGAGGTGTATTCACGGATCGGAGTCCTGCGACCCTCAAGACCCGCCAGTGTGAGTCAGACCCAGGTGATTCTGTTTGAACACTCTGCTCTTTGATGGACTGATGGACTTTCAAGTACAAGCACAGCTGTCTTCATTTCAGCTGTTTAAAGTTGTGTGGATATTTTGTGCTGTTTCGTCATATTTAAAGTGTCTGGGGTTGATCAGACAATCACTCTCTTTTTTTTAAAGTACATTCGTGTTTTTTAGATGTTTTACATTTAAAAGCTTTCAAATGTGTTTCCTATGTTAGGAAAAGTAACAGGAAAAGGGGATTGTTTTGAAACAAACATATTCCCCAATCCTCTTTTTCCTGAAGCTGTATTTGTAATTTCCTTTAAAGGGTGGGATTTCCTGAGGAGACTTTCCATTGCTTTGTTCCTCTCTGCCTCTTATGATTTTAATGTCCAATGTTCTTTTACACTCACTGTCTTAGAAAATATACATTAGGCAAATATAAAAAAATAAGTCTAAAAATAATTCTGTATTCTAAAATAAATAAATAAATATGCACACACACACTACCATTAAAAAGTGTGAGGTTGGTGTGATTTATTTATGTTTTTGAAAGAAGCTTCCTGTTCACATGGCTATCAGTCAAATATTTTCTATTTTAAACTGTAATTTATTCCTTCCTGTGACTGCAAAGCAGAGTTTTCAGCAGCTATTACTCTTTAGTGTCACATGATCCTTTTAATATGCTGATTTGGGTCTGAATAAACTATTTTATAATTATCAATGTTGAAAATGTTTTCTTAACCATAATTCTGTAACCCAAATAAATTCCTTCTATGTGTAATCATCCCTGGCAGTAAAGCTGAAAGTTCAAAAGGACAGCATTTATTTGTAACATTATAACATTATACTGTCACCTTTGATACATTTAAAGCATCTTGTTAATGGAAGTATCACTTTTTCAAAAATATATCTGCCCCCAAACTTTTGGATGGTGGTGTATAAATATATGTATTGTATTTTATGATTTATTTTGATGTGCTATAATTATTTATAGATATAGTGTAAACCTGTGTGGAGCTTCAGAGTTGCGGTAGCCGTGTAAATTACAGCACACTGCAGCTGTGTCCTGTGTCGTCTCAGAAATGCATGTGTTGTTCATGTACTGTACAAACATTCTAAGGCTACAAAGCAGATCTGAATAATTGATGACCCTCTACCATTTCCTTTTCTCATAATGTATAATTTAGCATTGTGAAATGGCTGTGGGAGGAATATGATAATTCTGGAGCAAAAGTTCAAGACCTTGTTTTTGAACTGAAGACTTGCTGAGGATTTTATATGAATATAAATGGCCCAAATCATATTTTCCAAACATTTGATGTATTTAAATCAACGATTAAGACATCGTATGCTATTCACAGTTATAATATGACTGAATTATTTAATGTATTGATACTCAAAGCACTTTCTGGTCTGATGTGAAAGCTCTAGTGTCCTGTTTAATTGCTGTATAGGTCTGTGTATATCTCTCATTTTTGTTTAGAAAATAAGTTTGAAATGATACTCTAATTTCAATTTCACTTTTGATTGTCTGCAAAAACAGATCAGAACATATTTCTCTGACAGCTTTTTTCTCTTTAAGCAAACAAAATAAAGCAATGTATTTTTCAACACTGAAAATATTTTATGGATATTATAGGAGTTTGTCAAATTGACATTGTTCTGGTTTGTGGCTTGGAATATTGAGGTAATTCTTATTTAGGGAACAAGCTCGAATCAGTTCCATTCCTGTAAATATTGCATGTGTGAGTGTCTTTGATTTTACACCAAGCTTGTGCTTTGTCATTGACAGTCTAAAACTTTTGATATAGGAAACGAGAATACATAAAATGAGCAAACAATATTTAGCAGTAGGGAAAATATCCAGCATTTTTGGAGCCACAAAGTGTCTCCTATGAAGCAGATGTGACTTTGATTCTAGCATCACGTACCGATCCCACTTTCCCTCGCCTTCATTTCCTGTCTCCTCTCAACTGTCTCTTTCATTAAAAATGGCAAAAAGCCCAACCCTAAAATAGCAATGAACAATACATTTCAATTTTGTGGATTACTGCCTGTTCCTGTCTGCTTTCTCATTTGTGGACACCTGATTTTAAATGAAGTGTTTTGGAAACCTTACCTTTCATATGTCCTCTATCTGAAGCTGGAATACTAGCACCTGCCACCTCTGGGAAAGTGTTCATTGACATACACTCCAGCTGTTGCTAGTGTGCACAACCGTTTTTGGATGCACCCATTCCCCTGTGAATTACATATGGCTGAGCTGCGTTCTTGAGTTTAAACCTTTGTATCTTGCCCACTGTGAAGACGGCCACTCGAGAATCGGCGTTCAGCTGGCTGGATTACTTTAGACTTTCCAGAATCTCTGCTTTTGATGCCTCTGATTATTCTTGGTTGAAAGACTGAGAAATATTCAGAATGTATAGATCTCAAACCGATTAACTAGCGCTTGTGGAAAGTCTGAATATGAAATTTCACCTGAAGTGGTCTTGGTGTCACACTTTTTTAACCTGAAAAACTGTTTTCAGTTGTTTAGTTATCACCTGAAGTTCCTGCGGTTTTATATGATTGCTTGGCTGATTTTTCAAAACTGTAAATATAACAAATATTAGTATGCAAGTATGTTTTAGGCTGCAACAAAATATTGTTTCAATCTGTCTGGAATTTCATGTTTATTATTGATGTGTTACTTGCCTTTTTGTACACTGAGAAAAGGTAACAAACAAGACAAATATCTTCAGAAACGGCTGGTAAATTTCACTAATAATTGAAAAAGGGAAAGTAACACTGAATTAAACATGACATTTTGAAGTTGTAAGACTGAAATTGTATAAAAAACATAAAATATACTCCAGTACATTCCAAAACAATACTCCAGTAATCTTTTTTGTATGATTTTTTATATTTTTACAGAACATCCCCATTCAAACCCCTTACAAATGAGAGGAAGAGGAAACATCAAATCACAAGAGCAAGTTACATCAGTGTTCCATTAATATTATACTTTAGTTGACCAATCCTAAAATTGCATATCTAAATAGTTTGTAATACTATCCCATCATGTCTTCATTTGTAGAATACTCCAGTAATCTTTGTTTTTATATTTACACCATAATTATTTGTGAAATGTATAAGCAATCTATGAGTGAAAATTGTTTCAAAGTAAATATTAAATCATATATTATACTACCAAATTATTAAGCTACAAGTATATGCTTAATATTTTATTAATTATATTTCAGCTAGAGTTCTGAACCTATATTCACTGGATACATTTAGCTCTTTTCCTCACATAAAACAGTTAGATGGATTTAGAAGATGTGGAATATACGTTGTGGACTATTTCTGATGCTTTTGTACCTCTTTTAGAGCTTTATAGACCCAGTTATGCTCTTTTTGGCTGAGAAGGTTTATTTGTTATACAGTTCGTTTCAAACTGTCTCTACTGTATATTTGTTAGCAAGCTCTCAAGATTTTCTTGCAGAGCTGTAACCCAAAATAGACAATAATGGAGCTCACCAGTGTTTGTTGAGCGATCAGCACTGGTTTCTCGCCAGGGTTCTGGAGCTTTCTCATTGTTAATAAATAGCTGTGGATCCTCAGGTCGCTAAATCATGCCAGCTGTGGGTGTGCACGTGGGCTCTGTGTATTGTCCTAGGCCTTTGATCAGATAATTGCACCTCAGACCCAGAGTTTGAAACATCTGAGTGTCGCTATGGTGACCAGAATCACTGTGTCTGCTCTGTTGAGTGGCTTTTACTGGATGGCAAGCCTGCTGTAACTTTTGAGACTATACGATCCTAGCACAATCCTCCAAAAATTAGATTTGTTGGCTTGATTGCACACAAAATATTTTGATTTTGAACTCACAAGTATGTAGCCCAGTTGCCTGTTTTATTGACTTCTCACATTTTTTATTTTCAGCACTAATGGAACAAACAGCAAGAATTCATCAGTTGCCATAAACAGTGTCGACTGGGGACCTGTTAATATAATTCACTGGAACAATCTGCCCTGGCACATTCCTGATCATGTAAAAGCCTTGAGATTTAGATTATCAGAGAAATAAAGAGATATGTGCCGTGGTGCATCTTGTTGCGAAAACATTCTTTTATGAAGGGATGTGTTAAGAGGATCTTTCGGCTTCTCCATTGCTCCTTTGTATCATTGTTTCACACAGGGTTTCCATGCAGGGGATGAAGGCGCAAGGCAGGATTAATGGGTTTTAAAGTGCCTGGCAAAGAGGAAAAGTATAGACGCATTTAAATGATGGACTGAAAGTGATGCATCAATAAATGTATAACGGTCTCTTGAGAAAATAACAGCTGCCATATATATATATATACACACATATACATTCAAATGTTCAAGTGGCAAATATCGAAAGGACACTTCCAGTGATTAGCTTTTTAAAATCATTGATCTTAAATTTGGTGATGTGCCATTAGGCATAGTATAATATATATATATATATATATGTTTACATTTATAATACACATATTGATACTTATATAATGGATATGCTTATGCCTCCCTCAATCCAAGTCAATGTTATGAACATATCTTCACAGGCGTCAAATGTTCAAGGTGACGATTCATAAAAGGGGTCCTTTGAATTTGTATTTTCTTGCTATTAGTTATTTAATAGACAGCTTTAAAATATAATATTCATCAATACAATTACTTTTAATTCAGTTCGTCTTTGTGCATTGCACAGCGTGTTATTCTCGTTTATAAACATTAATAGTTATCATTTTTGGTCTGTGCATATTAGTTAAATAATAATAAATAAAAAACAATCAGAAGGACAAGGACACAAGGTAAATGTACAATGGGACTTTTTATTTTTTTACATTATGGACATGATCTTTATTGGTCATGGACATGAAATAAACATTTTCAGTACACATTATGTAACCTGATATCACAACATATACATCTGATATATAAAATCAGGATGAATCATGTATATCTATAGTGGTACTACTATTGTTTTTCTGAGCAATCAATACTGGTTAAACTCGTGTTTCTGACAGTTAAAACTGAAAAGACTGTATGTTTATGGTCTGCAAAAATGGCATTTAAGGATTTTCTTGAAGGCGCTCTGAAAGTCTTTATTGAAGTATGCGTAAATGATGGGGTTCAAAAGCGAGTTTGAATACCCGAGCCAATTAATGAGGTCGATGAGCCACAAAGGCATATCACAAGACGGACAAAAGGGCAGCACGATCGCTTTGATGAAGAATGGCAACCAACACACAATGAAAGTGCCCATTATAATACCCAGAGTCTTCACTGTCTTGCGCTCGCGCGCCAAGGCGAGTTTCCTCTTCGCCTCGGTGTTCTTCTCGTGTTTGTTCTCGAACAGAGGGACAGAGTTTGGCGTGTTGGGCAGAGGCAGGTTGTTTTTGGAATTGCTGTGAACCTCGATGATCTCCAGAGACTCGCCGTCCTCCGCGTGCTTCACCGCGCCGTTTACGCACGCGGCGGGCTTGGGTTCGACTGTGCTTTTCCAGTTTTTGCCCAGCTCTCCGTTCGCGCGTTTACAAGGCGCAGGTGACACAGTCAGACATTTCACCCTCTTTTTCTCAGGTTTTCGAACGGTTTTGCGAATGCGAAATCTCGCCGCTTTGAATATGCGTCCGTACAGGACCAGCATGAGAATCAGAGGGATGTAAAACGCGCAAAAGGTGGAATAAATAGTGTACCATGGGTCGTGGCTGATCATGCAAGCTTCAGGATTGGCCATGTCTTCTGCTTTACTCTTGGGTTGAGATTTCAGGATCAACATGGGTGGAATTGAGATGGAAAAGCCGACAAACCAGGTAACGGTGATTAAAAGAGCGGCGCGTTTTAAAGTCCTTTTCTGCATGTAGCCTATTGGGTCGGTGATCGCCCAGTATCTATCCAAAGCGATAGCGCACAGGTGCAGAATTGAAGATGTGCAACATAAAATGTCTAAAGAAATAAAAATATCACAAGTTACCTGTCCAAGCGTCCACTTGTCTAAAACTTGGTAAAGAGCCGCCATTGGCAACACAAGCACCGACACCATGAGGTCCGTCACTGCAAGTGATCCGATCAGGTAGTTTGCAACATTCTGCAGGGATCTTTCCAAAGCAATAGCCGCCACAACGCACGCGTTTCCAAATATGGAACATAGAATGAGCGCGCCGATCAGCAAAGATGCGGAGATCTGATAACTTAATGGAAACTTAACAGGTAAAGTCACATTGTCGATTTGCTGATCTAAGCCACTGTCGTTCTGAAATAAGAACGTGTCGTTGTTTTCTTCCATGTCGCGTATCGCGTAAAATTAGCAAAACCTCATTAAACCGCACTACTCCATTCAGAGGAGCTCATACACTTGAAGGCGATGCCAACCATCAACATTGTTACTGACGACTTGTGGCGACGCGGCTCCATTTATATCAGCAATGACTCTGTACGTCAGTTACCTACGCAGGTGTACCGGGTGGGCTCGGCATAGAATATGCACACGCGTTTTTACAGAATTTCCTCCAGTGAGATCCATCCATCCCCATCATCTGATATGTAGCAACAAACTATTGAAGCAATTCCAACATTGAATGCTTGAACAAAACTTTTCAGGACGGGGTCCAATTCCCTGGATTTCCAAAGAAGTGAACTTTTTCTTTAGAAATTAACTTTTTCTTCAGGTATAGTCTATACCAGGGTTCCTCAAATCTTTCCCTGGAGGCCCAATTTGCTGCAGAGTTTAGCTCCAACCCTGATCAAACTCACCTATACCTGTGATTTTCTAATGATCTTGAAGACTCAGATTAGCATGCTCAGGTGTGTTTGATTAGGGTTAGAGCTAAACTCTGCAGGAATGGTCCAGATTTGAGGATCCTTATAGACTGTGTTTTCGATCCGCTCGGCACCGACACCCGTCGAGCTGAAAATTGTATTGCTGCTGCTGCCACCTGCTGTAGCGCGTCTGCTGCTGAGAACACCTCTCCTTCATCCAGTCCCCCACAAAGCCTATACAGTGTTGGGAAGATTACTTTGGAAATGTAGCGTATAGGTAACAGATTACAGGTTAGCCTACCCTATTTAAAATTTGTAGGGTAGTTATCTATTTCAATTACTTTATTAATGTAACTGATTACATTTGATTACTGTTTGATCACATTTGTACATTTCTAACAAATGTTTTCAACTGTTAATCATTTTGAAACATTTCGATGTTTACACAACTGATTACTATTAGACTTTCAAAATCCTTCCCTTGATTTAAGATTGATTTATGATTGATTTTATAGCACAGCTGCACAAAATCAGACTTTAGACTTCTTAAAATCATTAGATATGATACTGTTTTTGAAATCAAATCCTTGTATAGGTAGACTACGACAGGAAACACTGTTATATAACAAAGCTTTGGGTAAAAACAGTTAGCCTAATCTTATAAAAAAATAAAGCTATACACAATAACCCAAATAGGAAATGAAACAGTTCTCAAATAAGCATTCTATTCTGTGTCCTAAACTGCTGAAATATCGGTGTCTCATATTTTAGAGCAGTCACTTTGGGAAAGAAATCAATATGTGTGTGAAAATATTCCGAAACATTATTTGTAGGCTAATTGTTAGCATTTTCATAAGTAACTGTAATTCAATTGCATTTTTTATCTGTAACTAACAGATCTAACAGCTAGGCCTACATTAATTTTGTAATTAAATGACATAATTCAGTTACATGTAGCCTAGTCTCCCCAACATTGAGTATAGGCCTGTGTGTGTGTGTGTGCGTTTGTGCGTGTGTGTGTGGGCGTGCGTGTATGCGTGTGTGCGTTACATACTGTCCCCATACCAAAGTGTGCGAATTATAGGGGGTTTGTTTGACCCCATGATAGAGGCTTAAAGCGTAGCTGTTCAAACAATTCAATAGCCAGAAATGTATAGGCCTAATGGGGCTAAATGTGAAATCGCAATCGCCTGAGGAAGTACAAATCGCCGCTCCAGGGCATTTCATAGTCCAAAGTTTAAACACTGACTTAATTATATATTTACATCAGATATATGTGATGTAAATATATAATTAAGTCGGTGTTTTAAACTGCACAAACATTCAGTGTTGTGTTTAAAGCGTCTTTAAAATAGATTAAAACACCTTCGATTTAATTTCCTATTCCAATGAGTTTCTCTTCATTATTTGTGCATTCATTAGGTTTAGGTTGGGCAATTTAGATTGATTGATTTAATGAATGAGTAACTTTATAAATGAAACAGATTCACAGTATTTGCGCCTGTTACGAGACTTTTATTTTGTCCCTCTGCGGCTTCCGTAGCGAAGGCAACTATACTCCGAGCCAGTTTTGTTTTTAGCTTTTTAGCCAAACAACTTGAGGCGGTCTTCAGAAATCCCGTCGAAAGAGATGGCCACCTCGTTCGTGGTATGTTATATTTTTGGTACATACGTAAAACAAATATCTAACCGAGAAAAACAAGAAGTATTTACATAATAATGACTGGGAAAAAAACCCGACCGGAACTAATTTATCAGTGTCTATTTTTTTTAAAGAAAACTGCACCGTTTAAATGTGCATACAAACTGTACCTGAAATTTAGTGCGAGCTTAGATAGTAAATAAAGCGAATGTTGCTGTGTTGTACTCATTTTGATGTTTCTTGTGGCAAGATATTGTGGCCTGGCCTATTTCATGCTCAAGCATAAAGTTTGCTAATGTGCAAAAAAAGGCAGATTATGAAGACATTCACAGATGACAACAGATGACACTACTTAAGAACATTAAACTATTTATGCATGCGTTATATTGTGTCTGACACTGATCTACCTAAGGATTTGTATAGGAATAAAATATGATTTTCTAATGCACATTTCAAACAGACTGAGGAACAAGATCATCCAGGGACACTAGAAGATCCAACAAACCTTCGCTGCAGAAAGTGCCGTAGACGTCTAATAGACTCGACCAGCCTCCTGAAGGTGGGAGAATTATAATTTATAATATTTTGTCTTTGAAAGTTAACTGCAGTATATTGGGAATGGTTTCAAGACCTTCATTTATGTAAAATGGGTGATAATCATCATATTCCTAATCCTAAGTGACATTGCTTTATATTTATACAGGCAGTAATAACATCAAGCCAGACTGCAGTCACATGCAATGTGTGGCATTTGAATGTTGAATCTTTGCCAGATTGGATTTTGGCAAGTGTTGATCAGGTAGTTTTCTTTTCTATATGTTTTTAATTAATGTAATTTGGGCTGTTGACATCTGGAAATGATCTATTCTGATAGAATGTACATTTCTTGCAGGCCAGTTGGACAGTGGGGAAATTAAAGTGTCAGAACTGTGGAGCTCGCTTAGGAGGCTTTAATTTTGTAAACCGCTCTAAATGCTCCTGTGGACGTGATACAACTGTACATCTCAGTAAGAGTCGTGTTGATCAGGATCTAAAACCACCAGTTCTGTTGACAAGACTAGGACGGACTAGAGAACATACCGTGAGGAGGAAGAATGAGGTGGAGTCTCTCCCTCAGACAATAAGCTCGTCTCCCTCTCCTTCCTCAACCCTTAGCTTCTCCTGGACTGTGTCCCATGTAGCCTCTGCTGAAACTGAATTTGAGGTTGAATCAACTGAAGAACCACAGATTCCTGAGACTGTTGAGAGAGACACAGGTGTTTCCTTACCTTCTGAATTGCCACCGCCACTGTCTGATTATCAGGAGAGTTTAGAGGTACGGCATCTGGGTTCTGCTTCCCAGAGTAGCACCTCTCTGGACAGAGCTGTGAATCCAGAGGAGGTCCGACTCAGAGTGATGGAGGAACCATCAAGAAACATCTCACCCAACCTAGAGCCAAAGCTTTCCAAGAGAGAGAAAAACCATCTGAAAAGCCTAAGAAGGAAGCAGAGGAAGAAGGAGCGTTGGATTCAGGGACAGCAAGAGGCAAAAGATCTGGTGAGATGTTTTAAAGTTGTGGGTACTGCCAAAGTCTGACTCATTTTGTTCTTATTTGTGAATTAAATCAGTTTGGCTCCCCCTCAGGATGTTCATTTGGAATTGATTTAATTACAATCAAAGACATTCAAAACAATCACGCATATTTTATAGTCCAAAATTTGTTTTCTGACAAAACAAAAATAATTAATTTTGAATAATTATGCCTATTTATTCCCAAATATGCATTTCTTCTGAAATTAATTATACATTTTTCTTAACACAGACAGAAATGTAAAAAAAGAGTTTAATTTTGGCAAACAGCACAATACATTGTCCAACAGCACTCTAAATTATCAACTTTAAAGTTTCCGAGATTGCCATTCTATAAAAATGTCAACTATTTAATTATTAGCAACCTTATTAAATATAAACAACAATTAATATATAAAACATATATCCCACGGTTATGGGTAATTGGGTCATTTAAAAAAAATGTATTTATAAAATTAAATGTATGCATTTGACATCTAATGTGACTCACACTGCGTTCAGTGTATACATTTCATCAGAACCCATGACTTTGGCATTATTAGCTCCATGCTCTACTGTTTGAGCTACAGGAACATTATAGTTATTGGGGTGAATACGGCGTTGTTTTTTTGCCACATTTGAATTACAATTCTGCATCCTGTTTGCTTCCTCAGGTCTGAATGTTACTCCGCTCTAGTTTGTTTAATCTGTGAGGTGCCAGATACGCAATAAATTAATGTGAGCTATTAAAAGAGGAGCTGTGTTGTACTGAAAAGACTTCTGGCAAAATGTCAATAATATATTTGTGTATCAGAACAGGCATAAATCCTCACAATAAGCTGCTGCAAGATACTGACGGTCTTAATAAGCCATTCACAGATGTTGCAGCAGGTGTCATTTTATTGCAGATAAATATTTTATGCATTACTTCTACATATCAGGCTATGAAGTGGGACCTAACGGGCAGCGATGATGAAGAGAGGGAGGGATGCACATGTGCCGTGTGTTTAGACGTATATTACAGCCCTTACAAGTGCCATCCTTGCAGTCATGTGTTCTGTGAGCCCTGTTTGAGAACGCTGGCTAAGAACAGGCCAAGCAGTACCCCGTGTCCCCTCTGTAGGACCCTCATATCCCATGTGCTCTTTCAGGAAGGTGAGTGGAAAAGATAAACTCCGTTTTCTTTCTAGGTGCATCATATTGCTTATAATACCTTTTTATATAACCACCTGATGAACCTTTTGTTTCAGAGCTCAATCAAACTACAAAGGCTTGCTTCCCAAAAGTGTATCGGTCAAGACATGAGACCTTTCAGAAGACCAACTATTCCAAATGGCCCCTGCCCAATTGTCCAAAGCGTTTCCGCATCTTTTGGGGTTTGTGACATGTCATTTGCATTAGCATGTCTTCAAGACACTAGGTGTTAAAACGTTTTAGTTACAAGTTGCATGTTTAATTAATAGTTTTTTTGTTATTTCAGGATTTCAGAGGCACGGAGGTCCTACCAGTCGCTGGCAGTTTCCGCACAGAGCATTTGGCCTGGATGCGTTGGATCTCGGAGACATGAGGGGCTGGCCATTTGACCTTGACTTTGTGATCATCTCTGTCTACTCTCTGCACTGGGTGATGGCGTTCATCATCTTCTGTGGCCTCTGCTACTTCCTCCTCCTCTGATGTATGGAGGATTCGTTCTCACTTTGTTCACTGTCGCTGGACAAATGAAAGTTGTTGACGGTGGACATCTTATCAAGTGCCTTATACTTTTATTTCAATGTAGCTTCAAATATGATGAAAAATGAAGGTGTTTTTCTTCCTGTGGGAATCATTTGTGTGTTTGTTTGTGGTTTAGGTCTTAAAGGGTTTGTGCAATTCATAGATATCCTGTAAAGCAATTACCTTAAAGCATCTGCCTACTTGACCTGTAAACAGTATTATAATGCAGCAGAAAAGAGACAAAGCTATATTTCAGGGTATAATGCTTAGTCCTTTGACAGGTTGCTCTTTTTCTGTTACCATTACTTGGAGTGGCTTAGCTGTTTGTTTAACTTTAGAACCCAGGTTTCTGTTTGTACAAATTGAATGGCTTCTTTTACACAGTAAAATGTTTCAAAACATGTTTTGTTTCGTTAATTCCTTCTACTGGAATGACATTTATTTGTAAAAAAAAAAAAAAATCCCGTTTGGGAATGTATTTTTGTTCATCTTAATCCTAAGAGAAAACACCCGGCAAACAGTTCCATATATATATATTTTTTTTCTTCCCTGTTTTGGAACAAATCCCAACGTTCTGGAAATATTATTTTTGGGGGTTAACGTTCCCAGAATGTTGCATGTAAGGTTTGTGTGACACAGATACATGCATTAACAAATCAGGGAGGTTTTTGCAAAAACTTTTCATGGTCTCTAATACTGTTTTTAAACAACGTTTCAGAGAGGTTTTGTTAAACACTTACTAACAATACATATATTAAGCAGACATTGTTTAAGACGCCGCTTACAAATACAATCGTGAATATATATTTTCCCTCACGCTACGCAATTGTGTTTCTTCGACGAATCCGTCTATTCAAGGATCGTGAAGCCCGCTTCTGTGGAGATCCAGCAGCGGCGCTCGGCCCTCGCCAGGGGTGAAGGTGACTCGCCTGTTGGTGCGGGAGATGCAGAGGAAGCGTCGCGGACGCTCGCTCGGCTCCGTCACATCAGCCTAATCATCGAAACAACCCGCATCCAAGGATCGACCTCACTCTCATCGAAGACACGGATTAAAGACGTTTTCTCAGTGAGGTGGTTTTATTCGTGGATGCGTATGCATGTGTTCTGCACCGAACGGGCGAAAGAACCGCCCCAGATCCGCAGCCAACATTTTTCAAATCGGCAAATCTTCGGTGAGGGATCCGGAGCGCCGGGAGAGCACCGAGAGCACGCGCAGAGCTCAGCGGGCGATGGATGACTGTAGAACGGTGAGCGTGCTGTAGGATAACCGCTGTCACTCTTCTACGGATGCTATTTTTGGATAGGCTTTTTTGGGATGTCTAAACATTAAAATACTATTAGTTACTATCAGTTATATGCAAATTAACAGGTTTAGCGTTACCGGTACGAATAATTGCAGTAGATATGTATAACGTTAGCCCATCAACATTGATACTTACACATAAAAGCCTATATACGGGGTGTGATATATTGAAATATGAATACATATTATTAATGAATTGTTTAAAAGATTAATAATTAGTGTTATTATGTTTATCATTTTCTATTTGTGTTTTCATACTGCACCATTGTTTAGAAATTACATTACTCCCCACAATTCCATGTGTTGCTATGTGGCATCTAGATAACGGCAGCTAACTCGTGTTTACCCTGCTGGAAAAAATCCAGTTTAAGCTGCTAGCTGTTTTGGAACATTTCTAGCCAGTCCAAAATTATCAACCAGCTACTAAATAACAGCTTGATTAGCTGGTAACTGGTTTGGTGCTGGTCCAAGATGGTCTACAAATCAAACCTGCTACCGTGTTCCAAAACACCGCTGTAGCTTAATCTATACACATTGACTTTCTAAAAATAGTCTGAGCAGGATTTGTCTTCATTTTTAGACCGTTCAGGAGTTCAACACTCTTGTGGCTCTCCATCGTGAGCAGGTCATCTCCATAGGGGAGAATACAATTGACTGTCCTTCTTTAAGGGCACAGATGCACAAGACTCGCATCAAAGGATGCGCCATAGCCCAGGCCGCCCATCAAAACCTCATCACAATCTCTGGGTAAGCCTGTATGTTAGAACAGCCATGCAGATATGATGACATGTCTGTAATATGCCATATAACGTGGGTTCTCGTTCTCTCTCTATGCTTTTCTTAGGCCCGAGGATGGCGAAATCCACCCAGAAATATGCAGATTGTTCATCCAGCTTCAGTGCTGTCTGGAGATGTACATTACTGAGATGCTCAAATCGATGTGTCTGTTGGGTGTTCTGCAGCTCCATAGGAAAGGTGTTGTGTCAATGACAGCCAGCAGAGGACAGCAGATTCTTTACATAAGCAGACATGAGTACATAAAGATAAAATACTGTTTGGTGAAACTACTGTCATTCTGAAGGTGGCAGGGATGGCACAATATATATAAAACAGCTCCTTTAAGTATTCACTTGTTTTTTTCTGTAAGCAAAACAAAGCATAACTTTGAATCTTGTGTCACTCGCTTCAGGAAATGATGTGGGCCCTGAGCCAAACATGGACTACAAGGTTGACGAAAGCTCTGATGTGCCGATCCTGGAAGATCGATCATCGTCACCTGTAGATTTTCCACAGGAATCCTGGGTCGTGTGCACAGACATTGAGAACATAAAGAGGTACGACAAACAGGATGAATGGATTAGGAAAGACAGCTTCCACTTTTTCAGCAGAGTTGGTTCTGGAAGCACTTTTCAAAATCATTTACTCCATAGGGATATAAAACAACCTATCCAGCTCTGAAATGAATCTCAACATGACAAACTTTGAAGCAAAATTATTTGAAAACCTGAGAAAAAGAAAAAGGACTGTAAACGAGAGGTTTGCGCAGGACTGTTTTTTAAGTCCCGCTCCTGCGAGGTTATATCCCTCACACACGCGCTCCTGCGATATATTCACTCTTTGTTTACCCGCTGTCCACTTTGAATAATTTTCTTCCCGACCCGACCGTTCCCGCTAAATTTAGATCCCGTTTCCAGAATCACACATTTAAATGTCCTCTACTGAAAGAAAGAGAGATAGGCTCTTTAAAACAATAGGAACAAGGGTCGCAGAGATAGAAAAAAGGAAGGTGGTACAAAAATGGCCTATTATAATTTTATTCGTCTTGTCAATATACAGGTGTATCTCAATAAATTAGAATGTCGTAGAAAAGTTCATTTATTTTAGAAATTCAACTCAAATTGTGAAACTTGTGTATTAAATAAATTCAATGCACACAGACTGAAGTAGTTTAAGTCTTTGGTTCTTTTAATTGTGATGATTTTGGCTCTTACAATCGTTCATTATAGGTGTAAAAACCATACATTAAAATGTTTTACTAAATAACAGGCTGTGACTGTCCTTGGAAAGCTGGAATTTGCCCACTTTATAGTGTTCACAGCCATTCATACTGTTCGCATTGTAGGCTACTATTCCACGTTCAGGAAATAGTCCTCCTTAAAATGCACTGCACACACTCTAATATTTGGTTTGAACTGTTCTGGAACAGTGTTGTAAATAGAACTTAACCACTGATTTCTAGTTGTGTCTTCTTTTGGAAGCCCAAACAAAGTACTTTCGCTTTCACAACGAAACACAGCGTCTCCGCGACATGGTGCCAGCGGCAACAATACTTTGCGTATACATTTTGGCGGTGTTATGCAAATCTTCCCACACAGTGATGTAGACATGTGGGGCGTGTTTGAATGAGCTGATTTAGGAGGGCGTGGACAAGCCTTAACTTTTATAAAGAATATCTCTTTGGTTTTGAGACTTTAATCTTCGCAACTTCAGGGATCTTATCTATGAACAAACAGCTTGTAACACTCCAAAGAGAAAGACAAACTTGAAATTGCATCATATGACTGCTTTAAAATAAAATCTTTAAAACATCTTACATACTCAACTTTTGTATATAAGATGCTTGTCAGTCAACTCAGTGGCGTCTTTAAGCGCTTGTACAATAAATCCTTTTTGCTATAATCTCAGTTGGCATCCTATGTTGTGAAATTTCTTCCAGTGATATGCGAGAAATGAGGAACCTTCTAAGCAAACTCAGGGAGACAATGCCTTTGCCACTGAAAAATCAAGGTATGTCTCATTTGTTTTAGGAATTTCTTCTGATAGAATAGTTTTTTCACATCTTCTCAAAAATATACTCAATAGCTAGAAATGAGTTTATTTTTAATGCTGTGTTTTCACGTGTGTAGATGACAGCAGTCTGTTAAATCTGACTCCTTATCCACTGGTGAGGCAGAGGAAGAGGCGATTCTCCGGGCTTTGTTGCCTTGTGTCTGGCTGAACCTTCAATACTCTCAAGTCTTCTTTTCTGATCATGGATCAAGTTACGCTTCACTCGTCTCTTTCGTGTCTCTGGAACTGTTTCACTAATGTAACTTGTCCCTGGAGAGTGTCAAAACTACGTAATCCCTTGTTGGAGGACAGAATCCCCTCGACTCAAAACCCTGCCAATGGAGTTTTCAAGCTAAATCAATGGTCTATTTTTAGTTACCGAGAGGTCCATTCTTTGTCATGTGCTGTAAAGCCATATGATTGTATAAAAAAGCAAGAGAATGAAGTAAAATAATAACATCTGTCTCTGATTTTCTTTTATCATAGTCATAGAATTTGTTGTCAGTGAAAGGGCACGTTTAGTTATAGGATTACTGTATTTCATCTTCTTGATTCTTGTTTTTATTTATATATATAAACTTAGTCACTGTGCAATGCTTTTAATTTAGTCTTCCATAAAGGGGAAATTATAAAATAATATATATATATATTAGTCATTTTAAGGGCACAAGCGCGCTCTGTACTAAAGCCATTGCTATTTCATTCTAAGCTTGAATCAAATATAACACAATACAATTCACTATGTACATAATACAAATAATTGTAAATAAAACATTGTATTTATTATAATTGGTTTTAAAGATTTATTTTTCATTTATCCGTTCAAGACATCAGGTTTGTGTGAATGCATATCAGTTTAATGAGCATGTTTTTTTGCTCCTCATATCAGGTGTCTATAAAGTGTGCATAGTTACAGCTCATATATAAGTCATTTTATAATGATAATAAAATTGTTTTTTTTACTGTAATTGTCTGTTTTATTGCAACCCACAGTAATTTGCATTCAGTTTTTTGCCTTTAAAATGAACCCTTTAAAATCTTAAGAAATTGATGCATGTTTAAAATAAGACCAAAGTGATTATGCAAAAATAAGATAACGTGCAAAAGAGACCTCTAATTTGGCATGAAGAGCGGCAATAGCTTTGACCTGTAATACCATGTTATCCATGTACTCCCTGTCCACATTCCCATGGTGTAAAGCAGGAGCCAAATGTCAAAGTGAAGACTTCCAGCTGCAGGGGTTTACTGGAAGCAAAAGGGGGATGGACAATTCGGTAAAGAGAGTTGTGAAACAATGCTTTAAAACAATTCATCCAGGTCAGAATTAGAGTTACTTTTCCAGAGTAGCTGATTGTGTCTGTCTCTGATTTGAATGTTTATTCAGATTGCAGTCAAACTTAGAGGCATAAATTACCCATTATAGGGTGCTTACATGCTTTTGGAGGAGTCTGAAATAGGTGTATTGTTCATCAAGCTCATGTACTATTAGGTTTCTGCAGCTCTTCTCAAGAAACCGTCTGTGGTAAGGTCTTGTTTATTTAATATATTAAAATGTATGCATGTATTCGCGTATAACCTACTTCTTTCTACTTTCCCTTAAGCTATCAAATTCCAACAGTCTTTTTTCTCTATGGATCGTGCCACCATTCCCCTTGTCCTACTCTGCACCCTGGCTTCATTTACCCCCATTATGGGATGTTTCTGTGACCATTACCCATGGAGTTCATGGTCCTATTGCACCAAAACCTGTAACTCTGGTACCCAAGCACGTACAAGGTAAGCGTTATTTAACATATTTCTGATGTGCAAAGTTTACTATTTTAATATGTACATTTGTTTTGTTGCAGGGATGTACGCTATGATGACCACTGGAACAAAAACAATTGTTTCCAGCTGTGTCAGACACATGAGAACAGAGCGTGTAATGTTGAGGCTTGTCACATACACTGCCAGCTGACTGAGTTTGGACCATGGTCAGAGTGCTCGCCATGTGCCAAGAAATCTGTGAGTAATGCACACCGATTAAGAGATTTATTCCAAATTTAGTTTGGGTTCTTAAAGCTGATTGGTCTACCAGTGTTTCAATATATATAATATCAGATATAATGCTGATATAGCAGCAGAATAAATTTGTCCATCTTTTCACGTTCCTGACAGACTGTCGATTTTGTTTAGCTAAATGTTTACTCGCCCTCAGGTCATCTAAGATTTAGATGAGTTTGTTTCTCCATTGAAACCGATCTGGAGAAATGACAGTGAATGGGTGCCGTCAGAATGAAAGTTCAAACAGCTGATAAAAACCACATCTGTCAAAAGCGGGAAAAAAATCATTCTGAAAGCAATTCCAATGATATCTTTCCTCTGTGCCGTTATCCTTAGTTGTGGTGTGGACTTTATTATTTTCTCAGAATTAGAACATTTTTAATACTTGTAGTTCTGGTCATTGTTATCATCCTTGGTGTGATGTGGTCTTTATATTTCAGTTACATTGATTCGCCAGTAGGCGACAAGTCTTTATGAGTGAGACATTGACCCATTCATTCAACAGATGCGTTCAAAATGCGCTTGTTAAAATTGTATACAAATGTATGTTTCTGAATATTAAGTGCTGCAAAAAGCAATATAATGTTCGCAACCGTGCTGTTTTTCCAAATATCAGCATGTAGCCTTGTACTAATATTCAGCAATGTCAACATTCTTGCTAGTGTGAAATTGCTTAAATATAGTACACTGTCCTAGTAAGTGTGTGCATATTGTGTGATTTAGTTCAGAACCAGGTCTGTATTGAGGCCAGCTCAGTTTGGGGGGGACAGTTGTAGTCCATCTCTTACAGAGGAAAGACCCTGTCATCCCTCCAAGGAATGTGGGATTGATCCTATCAACTGTAAAGACAAGTTCACCTGTGACAGTGGTAATTATCTTCACATCAACACAGCATATTTGCACCTTAGGTTTAAGATTTGTCCTACATTGATTTTATAATCTAGTATTTGCAGTTTTAAATGCTTAGAAAACAGGTGCAAGATTACTAACTTGCTTTATTGACTTGCTAGGAAGATGTATAAACGCTACTCTGGAGTGCAACAAGCAGAACGACTGTGGGGACAACTCTGACGAGAGAGACTGTGGGCAAACAAACAGCGTGTGTAAAAGTGAACGGATATTTGCTTTCATTCCTGGAGCAGACCTGATTGGTTATGGGTGAGTTACAGATAATTCATTTGGGTTTCTTAGATTGCAGAACATTTTCATGGACATGGTAAGCTTTCGGAGAGTTGTCATGCTGTCAGCGAAAGAAATCTGCAAATCTGAGATGGTGCTTATTTTAAAACTGATAAAAGTTCAATTTAAATTAGATTTGATGCTGCAGCAGAGCAGATGAGAGGCGCTGTTCTGGACAACTCGTTTATGGGGGGTGAATGCAATACACAAAGACACAGGAGATACAGCTACAGAATCCCTGCCAACATTGAGAGATATGAAATCAAGGTGGGAAAATCTCATTTCTGTCTGTCACACTTTGCTAGCTAATATTCAATATTTAATTTCTGCCCGTGTAAATGTCTAAGATGTACCAAAACCTCTGTTAATGTTATTTTTAGATGATTGCAAAAGGAATAATTATCCATCTTTTATGTAGTAAATTATCATGTTGTAATGCTAAAGGATAATTAAAAAGGTTTTTGGGGTTTGTACAAATATAAATTGGGAGAAATACATATCCATAAAAAAATGACGTATATAGTCGGTATTGACCAGGATTTCAGTATCAATGCCTCTAAAAAATAACAAATCAGCGATTTATTGTTTTACCTTAAAACCAATCACACAAATCACATTTGGATTAACGATTGGATTTTCACATTATATTTGATTTGAATTCATTCCAGGTAGAAAATCTTGAGGATATTAAAGAGCAAGAAATCAAAGCCCAAAAAGTCAACTTGGCCAAAGAATCAAGTTATGCACATCTTAAAGAGGCAGTGAAAGCATCTCAACAAAAGGCAAGAGATCTCAAGCTTCAAACTACGATGCTCTATGCCTTAGTTATGCCTATTTATTCAGATCTCTTTCTGTAATTTTTTGTGCAGGACTCTGAGTTTTACAGGGTGCATCAAGTTGTTGCCACATCGACATTCAGACTGAAACCCTCTGGTCTCTACTTATCAGACAAGTTCCTTCAGTTTCTGACCAGTCTGCCACTAGAATACAACTATGCTCTTTACAGACAGATCTTCCAGCAGTTTGGGACACATTATTTCAGATCTGGGACATTAGGAGGGAAGTATGACCTCCTTTTCCAATATGATCGAGAAGAACTAAAAACCTATGGTAAGCAGACGTTATCATCTAATTGCAACACGTGGAGCTCACGTGACTTCATTAGATTGTTTCCTCTCATTTAAATATAATAAAACTGTTCTTTTAAACCAGTTGTATCTCCTTACGATTCCCAGGACTGACAGATACTGAAATGGGTAGCTGCTTCAGTCAGGATTCCTCCCTCTTTACTATATTCTATAACAGAAAATCACATAGTAAAACATGTTGGAAACATACATCACAAACCAAATATGAAGGTAATACATGCACAAATGTACTATTTAATATATAAGGCTTATGTTTTAAGTTATTTAACCCCGATTTAAAATGCATTTGTCCACTCCAGGGTCAATTGTAAAAGCAGCAGAGAAGTGTATCACGACAGTGCAAGGAGGTAGATCTGAATTTACAGCAGCACTGGCCTGGGAGAAGAAAGGTGTATCGCCAGACAGCACCACATACCAGAACTGGATCAAATCTACAATAGACAATCCAATTGTTATAGATTTTGAGGTTAGGAAGAGAAACCTGTCAAATATTTGTGGGTATAAATGAACTTAAAACAGCTATAATAAATCATCAGATTAATATTGATTTGTAAATATGTCTTATCTAGCTTTTGCCTTTAGTGAATTTGGTTCGGGCTTCCTTGTGCTGTGACGAAGAGAAGGCATCTTCATAAGGCACTGGAAGAGTATCAGACCGAATTTGATTCCTGCAAATGTGCCCCCTGCCCAAATAATGCTCGGCCTGTTCTTTCTGGAACAGAGTGCATTTGTATTTGCCAGACCAGGACCTATGGACCGAACTGCGAGAATCGAGCCTTGGACTATAATACAGGTTCACATGCATGACTAGAAATACTGTATCTTTCTAATTCAAAGGTTAATTTAATAGATAATATTATTAAGATCAAATTATTATTATAAAAAATAGATGTGTATTAGAAATACATTTCTGTCCACATCTCACAGATGAAGTTGATGGGCGCTGGAGTTGCTGGAGCTCTTGGAGTACTTGTGACGCCAGCTTGAAGAAGCATCGCTCGCGTATCTGTAACAACCCTGCCCCACAGCGAGGCGGCAGACCCTGCCAAGGCCCTGAGAAACAGGCGGAGGACTGCACCATCTCTATTTTCCAGACGTAAGTGCCCTGTCTTGTCTGTAGACTTCAAGCAGAGGTGCTGGTGGGGTCAGTGGCACTTATTCACTAAAATGTCATGGAAATGCAATTTGCACATAATTACATGTGTGAACGCATATAAATTTGTTCTTAGCTTCATTCTGATGTTGATTCATTTGTATTGTTCTAAAATAGGCAGTGTGTGCATGCAGCTAGTCATTTGCATACAATCAATTCAGTCTCACCATTGCTCTCTGGCTCTCTCACACACACACTCTATTGTGTAGATCTTGGAGAAAAATGTGTGTTTCCTGAACCCACTTGAAACACACCAGAGTTTTATATAGACCAAGAGTAAATGTAATTGTGCTTTAGACCTTTCATTTGCCAGCTATGCATTTATACAGGATGCTTTTTTATCCTCAGACATACTAATTTTGTAATTTTGTTTAGTTGCTAAATTTCTAATAATATATTTACAAAAAACTATATTCCATCAAAAAAATCCATGATTTACTCACCCTCATGCATGACTTTCGTATATTTTACAGGTTTGGAACAACATTAGGGTGATTTTTGGGTGAACAATCCCTTAAATGAATATTAATTTGCTTCTAAATAACTGTTAATTACTTATAATTCATATTTGGCTTAACTGTGCTTAATTCATTGCATACATGTAGTTTCAGTTGGTTCAACATTTTATTGTAAAGGTATTCATTTGAATGTATTTTTAACTAGCTATTGTTCAAGCACAATTTAATATGCAATGAATGCTACATGTCTTTCACAGGCAAAATGTGTGCATTAATGATGATGAATCTGTGACTGAAGGGTCCCAAGAGAGCCAGTTGCCCCCTGGATCTTCTGGCTGTCCAAAACCCCGTCCATCTGCCAACAGCCACCTGAGGGTGTGGAAACACAAGACTTTTATATCACACGCTAGTTATTCATGCCTGCTTCCAATTAATGTCTAGCTTTTCCCTCTAATTCCAGATCAACAAACAACAGTATGATTATGGAGATCACGAGGAGTTTGTTTGCTTCACGGGTTTTAAACTGGATGGATACCAGCTCATTCACTGTTTGCAAGATGGCACTTGGGAGAAACCGAAGGGACGGTGCATTAGTAAGCCATAGAAATGCTGATATAATTTATGATCTGAAAGTTTGTTTTGTCCCGTACATTTTTCACCCCATATGTTTTCCTGCCATTCCAGAAAATGTTTGCACCAAACCCACAGTACCTGATGGCATGACGATATATCCAGACAAAATGGAGATTCAAGTAGGAAGTGACATCATGCTGGCCTGCTCAGAGAGTGGCATGAGTCCCTCAGGGCGTCAATATTACACGTGTGGGAAGAGTCTGGTTTGGGAGCCAAACATCCCACAAGACATACACTGCAAGATTGGTACTTTCACAGAATAAATGAGCTTTTGTATAATATTTCATACCATTCACATCTTTAGCTCCTTTGATGCAAACATGGTTAAATGAATAACACATATTTTCCGCAGATAAACCCTTTGTACCAGACAGCAGCTGTAAACCTGGAGAGATAAATGACGGGACTAAATGCATCTGCATGTCCAAAGAGAAATGCAGGTATGAATGTCAACAGTTTCAAGTTTTGTGGACCCTTATGCTGTGGTCTATTAAGCACCATGTATTTGTGTATCCTGCAGCAATTACAGAGCAGATCTGTGTGTCTTTGACGCTGACAAGGAGACTGCCGATGCGATGTCCCTATGTGCTTTTCATGCTGACCGTTGTCATGGAGACAGATTATACTTTATGAATTATGGACCATGCAAAACCGACGCAGGCCGTCTGGACTGGGCCAAATTCAGAGCCAGCCTTTCTGAGCAGAGCTCGGTGCAGGAGCCCTGCGGTTCAGACACCTGTTACGAGTGGGAGACCTGCTCAGGTACAGATCTGATCACGAATCCTTATGTAACATGTTATTTCAGTATCAAAGTATCTTTGGTTTCTATTCAATTGAAATAATTCAACATCCTTTTCTTCTTAGTATCAAAAACATGCGAGTGCAAAATCCCAAGGGAATGTTCCAAAGATGGGAAGCAAATGTACTGCCTGAAAATTGTGAAACTGCAAAGCACACGGAGCTTGAATCTGTGCTTCATGGCTGCCATGAAGTGCAGCAAGATGGAGTTTGAGCTTCTGCATGAAGGTCCTTGTGCAAGTTCTTAATCGTGCACCAATTTTGTAGACATTTTCACAGCTGAAATGCTCACTCGTTATTGATTTGTAGATAACCAATTGTTGTTTTATATAGTCACTCACAGTATGCTATGCAGTAACTTTTTTGAGCTATCTGGATATTGATGTTGTACTTCAAAATAAAACGTTATCAGATTTTCAGATGTGTTCTTGTGTTTATATGTTAAAGCTTAAGTGTAGATTTTTGCAACATTAAAATGCTTTCCTCCATCCCAGCATGTGCTGAGACAAATAAAAGGAAGTTATTTTTATGTCGATTACACTGAAAAGTGTAACTGTGACTTTGATCTGTTTGTCAACCACATTGCCCACAATTTAAGAACCATTTTATTAATGAATGTGCACTTATTTACAATATTTATTTTTATATATATTACATATCACTACACATTACAGTTAAAAAAATCATACAGTTGCAACAAGTAATTGAATGTTGTTGTTTATGCCTGACAATGTCCAATGCTAAGTACGGCGATGTCTTTTCGTTGACATCTCCAAGCTCCGGCCTCACACTCTGAAACCATCTCAGGAGCTCCGCCCTTTAGAGAGACACACAGGTGGGCGGAGTCATCTGGACAGTCTTCAGGATCTTTACATTCACATTTCGAACCTGGGGACACATTTACATGTTTACATATACATTTTTTGCACTTATTAGACACTTATCCAAAGCAACTTATTTCCAAGCTATGATGTTTTTACACAAAAGAGAAACAGTTTCAAACCACCGAGATATGACTAAAATGTAAGAATAAATATATATTTCATACTTAAAATATACTTATGTACACAATTATTAGTTTGATTAACTAAAAAATATATATACATATTAAAATAAAATACATATAATAAAAATTATGTATTTATTATTATTTTACTACGTTATTATTGCTATACATTATGAATTATATATTTTAAAATAAATTAATAAACCTGCATGTAAGATAAGTATCATGTCATTTATTCTTACATTAAATTGTTTTATAATGAGCCTACCGTCACATGTCTCCCACTCATGGCAGTCCTGACAGGATGTGAATTTGGTTTCTGGCCAACTGCATGCACTATCTTGAAGCAAAGTAAAGGTTTGCCCCAGACACTGCAAGGCCCCGAGCTGGCAGATGCTCATTCTGTTCACCCGTCCAGGACGCACAGAGGCACAAATGTGGAGTGACGCCCTGGTCAACCTCACATAGAGATTTCACATTAATGCATAATGCGTTGTATGGTCATTATTACTTTTGCATGCAATACCATAACTAATAAACTTACTTGCATTCATATGGCATTTTGCAAACACACTGAAGCTTTGCTGATCTTTCCCATGGTTTGCACAGTAGGCTTGGTTGAGTGGGCACTGCTTCTTCTATTCAGAAAAAAAACAATATAAGCAATATTTTAAACCATGTACCTGATTGGTGCTTATTAGGAACCTACAACCTACCTGGCTTGCATCGGACACTCTCAGGTGTTGGATACCAGCTGAGACCAAGACGGCACATGATTTCTGGTTCGCCTTCTTTCTGCATCCCACTTGGGCATGACAGGGTCACACTCTCCCCAATCAGATAGGCTTGTTTTGAGGGTGTGGTAATGACATTACTCAGAACAGCTGGAGGATCACATGCAGTTTCTGGTGAACATACAATGAAAAGAAAAAGAGAGTAAGCCATCATTTAGCAATGCATTAACAACTACCCAGAACACTTTAGAATTACCCATACAACAGGAAAAAAAAAAAGTATTTTAGAGGAAAGAAAATATTCCAGTCTTACTGTAGCCTATGTAGGCTAAATACATAGGTGTATGGAATAGCTTATTAGAGCTAAAAACTGAATATACAGATTTAATAATGTTTCATTTTTATTTACATTTGAACTTTGCACAATATGTATATGCTTCTTGATTTTTTTGAAATATTGTGTGCTCACAGGAGTTATATAGCCAAATAAAGCTTTCTTCAAATGTGAATGTATTCTCATGGATCAAAATATATGGAGAGAAAAATAAATTTTGTAAATGCTTTTAAAAATAAATATATTTTGTGTTATACGTATTTTAAATATATACAAAACAATGGTCATACATTATATTGGTACACACACACACACACACACACACACACACACACACACACACACACACACACACACACACACACACACACACACACACACACACACACACACACACACACACACACACACACACACACACACACACAAAGCATTTTGCATACATTTTTTAAAATATATATGTTTGACATATAGAATTACTTTTGCACTGCATAGGTGATATCCTCCAGGTCAGGCTCTCTGTACACTCAGCAATTGGATTGCCAATGTGATCATGTCCATCTGTGCAGGTGTACTCAATCTTACTGCCCACTGGATAGATGTCTTTGGGGTCCTAAATACATGTTGGGTGAGATGAAAAGCTAACCCTGGAACAACATATAAAACTACCGAATTTTGCTTAATCGCAAAGTTTAATTCACAACCGCAAAGTTTAATCGCAACATATTATCATTGCATTTAATACTGTTTAATTACATGTAATTTGTAACTAACTGCAAGATTTTTACTGTACATTTCTGCCATAGTCACCACTAATAACCTACTCCTAAATATAATGTAGAAACTTAAATTTTTTTGTAGAGCTGCTTTGCAACAATTTGAATTGTGAAAAGCGCTATACAAATAAACTTGAATTGAATTAAAGCACGTCTGTTGCGAGTTTTGTGTATTGAAGGGGTTTTCACTTCCCACCCCCATCCAGTTTCTTTGCTTAGGAGGCACTTACCCAAACAAATCCATTTGTCAAAGGAGGTGGAGTTTTACACGTCTTCACTGGTGTCACAGAGGGATCAAAGCAATGGGGCTCCATCATTCTAAAGTATGAAAACTGTTGTGAGTCTAGGTCTGAAAAACAAAACCAAAATAAAATGTACACATTTTTGATCCTCACTTGAGGTGTTCATAATCAGGGTCCTCACAGCTCTTCCACTCTATAGTCTCTCCTATACAATTCCTGCCTCCATTTCTTGGAGCAGGATTATTACACGAACGAGTCCTTGACTTTTGACCGTGAGAGCAGCTACTCCAGGCAGACCAACAGCTCCAGACTCCTTCAATCACTCCTAAAAACAGGACCAGTTTGACATATTTGAGACAAGATGAACAGGCGTGTTACTTTTAACAAATAAACTGCTTCATATCAATGCTTTCGCTGCTGACTCTTTAACATCACAAAAAAAGAAAAACTTGTCTGCGTTGTAAATGTAAATGAGTTGTGAGCTGTCTGTATTGAATATGGTGCAATAATAAACCACTTACCATCAGGATTATTTGTCTGATTTCCAAACAAGCAACTTATCCACAAGTTCTTTAATGAATAGTTAAAAAATCGGTTTGCAAATGAATCCTTCAATTCAGTGAATAGATTCATGGCAGGAACTGATTCGAAATGAATCAATCTGAAGTTTTCATTATCTTCAGAAATGTCCAAACCCAATTTTTATTTTTGTGTCATATCATTAATGACTGATTGTTCAGATGATAGTGTGCCATTAAATATGCACATTTTATTTGTAACAAATGAACAAGCGTTCTTACGTGGCTGTTCACCGAGGGCATGGCCATTCTGGCAGGCATTACCGCTGGTCCCCGGCCTGCACACACAGGCACACACACCGTCAGTGAGCAAAGCCATGCCATTGTTTTGACACGGTCTGCAGTGACAAGGGCTCTGCTGCTCCAGATAGGCCTCCAGTGCCCTCTTGAGGTGGAGTTTCTTCAGCCCGGCACATGGCACCTCTTTGACCAATTCATACAGTGGCCGCAACTAGGAATATGACACCATATTATGAATGCTTTTATACTTACGTTATACTTCTACGCACATGTTTTGATGTCTTAATTCTGTCATACCTTCTTCTTTATTACTTTAGGGAACTCCTTCACTGATCCAGCCCATTTGGAATACATCTGTTGGTTACTGTCAGGGTTTTCCAAGTCTAGAAGACTAAGGCCAGCGATATAAGCGGGATGTCCTCCAAAAATGTCTGTTTTTACTGGCATCTTATGATTTCTGTTCTCTGTGAAACATTTCAAAGGGTATGTCAGGCCATAACATTCAAATCTGATATTTAAATTACATGAATTGACAAAGAATCAGTCATTCGGACTAACCGCTGAAACTCTCAATTGTCTTCATCAGTTTCGTACACTTGGTTGTTTTCTTTTTATAGAAGAGCCGTCGCTTCACACGTGTAATACACTGGTGGAAATCAATATCCGTTTTACCTGAATGAAACAAAAATCTGCATTAAACAAATAGATTGATTCACACATGGATTTTACACAGGGATGTTGTTGATGAAGGAAAACTAAAATGACTGTACTGGAATCGATCACACAAAACTTGGACTGAAGCATGCACAAAATTGTCTGTGTCGTGGTACTCTTGTGAACGTGCGTTGATTGACACAGAAGAGAAGAAATTGTTTAATAAAATAATTTTTATCGCACAAAATATATTCTCCTTGATTTATAAAATTACAGTTGGATCACTGATGTTACATGGACTATTTGAACAATGTCCTTACTATGTTTCTGGCCTTTGAACTTTTAATTTCATTGCTGTCTATGGAGGGTCAGAAAGCTCTCGGATTTCATCAAAATATCTGAGTTTGTGTTCCGAAGATGAACAACGGTCTTATGGGTTTGGAACGACATAAGTCGAGTGAGTAATTTGTGACAGAATTGTCATTTTGGGTGAACTATCCCTTTAAATATTAACAGAGGAAAAACGGAAGTTAACACATACTCATCTCCATCATATAACTTGCATCCAGCTCCAGCAGGGCTTGATACTGGCCTCCCAGAGAGCCCTCTTCCATGTAGTGTGTGCCATAACGCTGTATAAACAATCGATAGGCTGATGGGTCATACGTGCTGGGCAGGGCCGACAGATCCTTCCAGAAGTCTTCAGACAGAGGGAGGTACTGAGGAGCATTGTTCTGGAACTGAGCCACCTCTACCTCATTTTTTATTATCAGCAGATGATAGGCCTTTAAGACAGAAAGTACAGTATTTTAAATATAATTAAATCAAATATGTTTTTGCCTTTTTTACCATTTAATATGCTGAATCCATTGTTACCTTGTCCTGTTTCAATTCGTTATGAAAGGTTTTATGATCATGACCTCCTCTAATTTGTTTCCTTTCCTCTTCATGCCTCATGTAGGACCAGGAACTGTCATAGTACTCGTCAGTGAAGTCATTTTCAACACTGACCTGAGAGGAAATATAGAAACTGTTCATATTTATACAGTCAAACCAAAAATTATTCAGGTACTAAATATAATTGTGATTTGTTTTTTACTAGTGGGTGCAGGAACCTATTATAGTTCATTTATGTAAGTGAGGATAGCAGAATTCTTCATACAGCGGACTACCAGTAAAATTGAAACAAATTTGGAACCAAAAATGATTCAGTCACTTTGACCTGACCATGTTTAGCTTAGTGTTTTTTATTTAATTGCTAATAAAACCTTTTTACACCACAGGCTGAACAAAATAAAGCATTGCTTGGTAATCGGTTGACCGAAATTGCTATTATCTAATCGTGTACTTAAATTTTAACAGCTGAATAATTTTTGGTTGATTGTAAACCATTACATACCTTTCTATTAAAGTTATCTGACATTATCAAGATGAATTTGTCCTGACACAGTTTAACTCTGAGTTCTTGTTATATTTTATTACCATTTTTTAGCGCATAAACTGTGATAGTGTGAGAAATGTTGGAAGGTGTCTGAATAAATTTAAGTTTGACTGTAATAGCCTAGCTATCATTATAATAAAGAGATGGGCCTAAAATAAAATCTTCACCTGAAAGCTATATCTGAGTAGACTCTGTGGAAGTCTGTAGAAGTCTCTGTGATCTCCACTGAAGACTTTCTTACACTGCCCGCCAAAGTTACGAGTGTTAATGACACCGGCTCTCAGCTCACCCGTCAACACATCAAACCTAAGGCATGCCAAATATTACATATTGGATTATACCATTCATTAAACAATAGTTTATACGCAGTGTAAAAGCCATATTGTACCCTCTTCCTGTGAGGTCAGAGTTGGGCGGTGGCTTTTGCTCTTTACACACTATAGTGTTACTGCCACTACAGCGCTGCTCATCTAAACCATCTTCACAGTCATGATCCCCATTGCACACCAGAGACGGATTGATGCACTGACCTATAAATAAACAAGTAACTGTAAACTGACTGCAAACTCTCCACACAAATGTATTATCACAGCCAGAAGTGACTTACCAGATGTGCAGCGAAACCGGTTTCCGCATCCTGTCTGTAGCGGGCAGCTTTTCTTTGGTGAACAGGCCTGTCTCTGGATAGTCTCGCCTGTACAAGAGCTGCCTCCAAACTGAGGGAACGTCTCTACGGGACGCACACGAACCTGAGAGAAACCCCATTAGAAGGTCAGTCGTTCAGTTGTGGCCAATAGCAATTATACTCTCCAAATCTGCTTCAAATAAAGCTGTTTGTTTGCTTACCCGTGTCTTGGTACAGCCGTCACACTCTGACCAGTCCCCATACGGTCCCCACCTGCAGTTTACCGGCTGCTCACACCTTGGATTACAAAAATGGGCCTGGTTAATAGATGCAAAATATCCAAAATGACTTATTAATAACCGAATAAAATCTAGGTTGTATGAAGCACTCACCAAATACAAGGCAGAAATGCGAGAAGAACTAATAAAGCAGCTGGGCACATCTGAAAACATCAGTGTTATTTTAGTATTATTTATACATGATTTAGCATAATAAGTGTTTAAAAAGCGTTATATTTTATTTCAGTTTTACTTGATTACCAATTTACTAACCTATTTCAGTTAGCCTAGTTGAGGCAATATTTCTATTGTTCGTTTAAGTCCAAAGGTCGTTCCATTAACCATGATAATAACTATGATAACTTTAAATATATAGTTCTGTATAGTTCTAAATGTAGACGAATAGCAGATGCACACCATAGCTAACGAAACAAAGAAATTATATGGTTGGAATCGTTTTCAGATAATTTTTTCCCCAGATTATGATCGATAAAAACATTGACAACCAATCAGAATCCACTTGACTTTAAATAGCCCAAACATTTAAAGCGGCAGACAACAAAACTGCAGCACTCTTTTACAGAACTTTATCTTGCATTGGTGTGGACGCTAATATAGTTCTCTTTATCGCTTCGTTCTTTGTGTGAACGGGCCTTAATTTTTTTCATCTAATATTTATATTTAATTATATTTTACTTCCATTACAACAACAACACTGATATCTAGCATTGACTACCGTACCTTACTTTTTATTCTCTGCAATTCATTCTTTACCTAAGCCTTTTGTGAGAACAACTTCTTACCTTCATGCTGTGGATGCTGCTGACTAGACAGATTGTGATGGGCCCTGCTCTTATACAGGAGCTCTTATGACGTCATTCTGCCTCAGGCAGGAATTCCCAGCATGGCTCAACCGAGGCACAATCAGTGCTGGCTTGTTTTCACCCATGCTGACTTTGCCAGTTTATATTCATCCCTGGGATTACTGTGTCACCATTTCACAATCTGGTCTTTAAATTCCAGTAAACAGTGTATGCACGTTGTTGTTTTTTTCTCTCATTTGAAAAAAATCATGGGGCTCATTAAGTATTGTAAGGAGGATGGTGAAATAGTGTTTTGTCCCAAACCCTGTGGAACACATAGACCTCTGTCTTCAGAGAGTTGTGCAATGTTTTTTGTTCAGGCCGATGACCAATCACAGAGTGATTCTAGTGTCAACTTGTACTGAGCAGAGGTTCACTGAATGATCTGTTTTATGTGTCACAATAAAACTTTGTTCATTGATTTGGTCTATTTACATCTATTGGTTTGCATCTTAAAGTAATGAAATGACTGCGCTGACAAAGCAACAAAAAATTAAAAACAAACATTACGCCAACATTATTTATTTTTAAACTGTGGCAAGAACGAATGAGTCAGTATCAAATTTAAGTTTAACTTTATTTCGTGCTCATTTTTAAGCTTGCAAAAATCATTGCAAAAAATAACCAATAAATGATTTGATTAAAATAAGTTTCAGTGCATCATAATGTTTAACAATATTATTACAAAAACAATTAATATTAAATCTATTCAGATTCAATTGCTTTTCATCACTTGTGTTAAAAAGAAACAATATAGTCTGATGGTGTCTTAAACCTTAAAATTGATGTTTTTCACTCTTAGCGAGTTACTATGTTCTAGTATTGTGTATGTTTTGAGCAAGTTGTTTTAACATTGTGAGAAGAGTCATGCATCTATTTAACAATGAATTCTGTATTTATGCCACATCCAAAAAAGCAAAGAATTGTTGAAACGAAGGCAGTCGAGTCCTCTCTCTTGCTCTGGTCATGTATACTGGCAGAAGGCTGTCAATATAAATCCTCGGTATTATCTCATATCTGCTGCATCGGTCGTAAGTCTTTTGACACCTGAAAAATGCAGAAATGACTTAACGATATTGTACACTTATACACAAAACTTTCCCACAAATATTAGATCTAAAGGAAAGCATGTTCAGTCACAACAGAAAGACATAATAGTGACTCGGTTTCCTCTGAAGTACAAAGTTTCACCAGCTCTTATGCATATCACTTTTCACCACAGTACTGAACACTACTGAAGTAACAATCAACAGTCATGACAAACACAGTCCCAGAATAAGAACAATATATGTTGTTTTAGGGTTTTTTGTTCACAGTCTCACCTCAAACTCCGTCCCAGTGCATGCTTTGATGTCATCTGGTGTCAGTCCATCCCAAATCTCAATGAGAGTTAAACCCTTGTTCTTATCGACATCAAACACCGCCTAGAACAAGTGACAACAAACATCACACTGTCCATGAAAGGTGAAAGATATCTTATGATTCTCTGAAATACATTTTACTGACCTTTTCAGTGATTATACGGTCAACACACTGTTTTCCAGTCAGAGGAAGTGTGCACTTCTCTAAGATTTTATGCTTCCCACCCTTTAAATGTACAGTTCAAATTTTACACCGAGTGACAATACATGTTTTTACATAATGACTGTAAGTGAGAGAGTAAAGATTATTGTACCTTGGCAGAATGTTCCATAGTGACAACTACTTTTGTGGCATCACTAGAAACCAGGTCCATTGCGCCACCCATGCCCTTCACCATTTTACCCTGAGAAACACATGGAACATGTCAAACCAGGCAAGTGAAAACATACTGCATGTCTATCAGAGATGATACGATAATATAGAGCATGAAACTCATACTGGAATCATCCAGTTGGCCAGATCTCCATACTTAGAAACTTGCATTGCTCCCAGCATGGTAAGGTCAATGTGACCTCTAAAAAAAGGTTATAAAAGCAGTTGAAGTGAAAGAAAAATAAGGGGAACAACATCAAAAATGTTCTCTTAGTTTAATCATAAATGACTGATGTATTCCGACACTCACCCTCTGATCATGGCAAAGGATTCATCGCTGGAGAAATAGGCAGCTCCTGGATAAACTGTTACCGTCTCCTTACCTGAACACATACAAAAGGGCCAAGATGGTTCTAAAGAAGGATTTTAGAATTATTTGATCATATTTAATCATTACAAATATATTGCTTATATAACAAATAAATATATTTATATAATGTATGTCATATATATTATTATTATGATTATGTTGTGTGTAAATTATGTGCATAATGTGTATGTGTATATGTGCAATTGTATTATAGTCATTCCATGGCTGGATGTTGGAGGATCTCACACTGAAGATCTTTATTCACTGCTACACTTGTGTATGTGTAGTAGTAACAATTTAATTAACAGAACATCAAATATGATAAAGTAGAGAGATAAAGAGATCTGCACCAGCATTGATTAAATCAGGATCCACTTCATTCTCTGTTGGATAGGGACCCTAAAAATAAAATTAAAGAGGGGATTGGAAATTGAAAAGTGAAAATTCATTAGCCGGTAAATTACTTGCTCAGGTTATTTAATAACGGAAACTCACCAGTCCCAAAATTCCATTCTCACTCTGTAAGTGGACGGTGGTTTCAGGGCTTATGTAATTGCTGGCCAGCATAGGGATTCCAATGCCAAGATTCGCTGGGAGGGTTGTCAAGGTATTGTTAGAAACTTGTACTTTTCAATGTCTATCATGTTGATGGTGATATCTGTGGTCAGGCTACTGAAGGATACCATACATCCCATCCTCAAACTCCAGTGCGGCTCGCCGGATGATTCTCTCCCGGGTAATATCTGAGTCCTGTTTCACTTTAGGCTTCTCTTCCTTGCTAGATTGAACCAGCCTTTTCTGTAAACAAAAGAGTCCTGAACATGCTACACATTCTTGTAAAGTTAAACATGCACACAATAAACAATATGGCGAGAACAATGAAATAAACAGCTCTAAATGTTAAGATCAGACAGGTTCAGGTGTCTTTCTCACCTCAATTCGTTTTTCATAGCTGGCTCCTTTCACAACCCGGTCTACATATATGGAAGGGATGTGAATGTCTTCAGGACTAAAACTTCCAATATCAACAATCTCCTCAACCTGTGCACCAAAGTAAGTCATATTTTTATTGGAGTTTTTGGCACCTCAAACGTGACGATAGAAAATGTCAAAGCCACAAATTCCACCACAAATTGAAATGTCACAAACCTCCACGATTGTAACTTTGGCTGCTTTACACATAGGCTGGTTGAAATTACGAGTGGTTTTCCTGTTTAAAAATGGACATGTTCAGCAAAGGTGAATAAACAGTTTACATGAATACTGATTAGAAACAAAGAATCCTACACAGATAAAGCCTGACACCTAGTGGACAATCTAGGGAAGTAGGATCTTGACTTTGAAAAATAGATTGAAAATATAAAATCATTTTAAAGGACAAATGGTGTTAAAGTGTCATAAATTCAATCATTTTAATACATAAACTTTTTGACCTGAAAATAAGATTTCCTGCTTTGTCACATTTCCAGGCCTTTATCAAAGCAAAGTCGCCTGATGGCTTTTTCCATGACATAATGTCTGCCATTAAACTCTTGAACCTGGACCAAACAATGAAAGGACAAGAATTTAGATATATGTATGGGTGAATAAAATGGCAAAAACCATCAAGTTTTGACAGCCTCACCACACCTCTCTGCTTTCACTTGCAATAGCAATGCTGCCATCTTTCTTGTATTTTATGGGTGACCCCCCCTCCTGGATGAGAGTGCCATAACCGGTGGGAGTAAAAAATGCTGGGATGCCTGCACCGCCAGCCCGTATCCTCTCTGCTAGTGTGCCCTGGAATAGAATCAAATCAATCAAACAGTATTGTTCTGCAACCGATGGTTGTAACATGTACAATGATGTATTTCTGAGTGAAAAAGACATTCAGCGTTCAGTTTTGAAGATTATTTGTCTTGTGGGTGTTACACACAACGAATCTGAATGCATGTTTGCTAAAGCAGTACCTAAACAGCTATTTGGCTATGTTATCCAGCTAATATTGAATATCCTTAAAACTTTGGCAACTTCGGTTTTGGCAAGGTTCGCTCAAAGTTATGAACAAACATTCGTCCAGTAACACTAATATAAACATTTTAGTTGGATGTTCGTCTAACGTTTTTAGAAATATTACTTGTTTCAGAATGTTAGAGAGCATGTAACATTCCCTTGTATGCATAACGATACAATGGAATGTTCCCTTACTGTTTGCAACCAAGAAAAAAAACATATTTAAAACTTTTAAAACTATGTTTCGAACTTTCAGAGAGCATTCAGAAATAATGTTTTCATAACTTAATGGGAATATTAGCCAAATATTCTTGCAACGTATTTTTGTTATCTGGGTTGTTGCTTGACATAGTTATTAAAGTGTTCAAAAGTAAATAGGGTTGATTTGAAGTTAAGCTAGGCGTGGAGAATGTAAACTGCAATGAGTTAAATGATCTACCTGAGGAGTAAGCTCTAATTCCAGCTCGCCTGATAGATATTGTCTCTCAAACTCAGCATTTTCCCCAACGTATGAAGATATCATGCGTTTTATCTGTTTGGTTTTCAGAAGCATTCCCAGGCCAAAGTTATCAACCCTGTCATCAGAAACAATCATGTAGTTAGTTAGTCACACAATACATCCCATTATACACTGGTGTTCCTTCAAGCCTTGATTCTTGAGGGCCCCTTCCCTTTTCCCTCTTCCCTGCCCCTTGACCCCATCAGACTATTTCCCAGTCTTTTTGTGTTTAAGAGTACATGACGGGAACCCATTGTAAACATCCCAGTGAGTTCATCCACGTTAGGGAATTCTCTGAAAACACTGTCCCTTCACACACTTTACTGACATGTTAATTAGAGATCTCTCTCACCCAGCATTGTTGCTCACGGCTGTGATGTCTTTTACTCCTGTTTTCAACAGGCTGCTGATTAAATTCTCCGGGATCCCACACAAACCAAAGCCTGAGACAGAAAAGGGGGAAATTAAGCACACACAGGGATAGCGCTTGGGGACACATTATGTTCTATCTACAGCAAAGGATATCAGTGCAGGAAATACCACTTAGCTGTATGAATAACTTATCAGATATGACTGCATCCTAGCTGTGCAGAACTACATGTATAGAGGTCATTTAGCAGGCACATGTTTTAATATGGCATAAGTTCCTCCTTATACCTCCGACAAGAAGCATGGAGCCATTAGGAATGTCTCTGACGGCCTCTGTGGGGTCCGAATAAAAACACGCACTCCATGACTGGGAGGTGGAGAAATGAGAGCAGCTGACTTCCTGTGGAGTAATATGACAGGGAGAGCATGGCATAATTTTAGGCACAATTGAAGTGAAAATGCTTGTTCCTTGCTAACAAAGAACATTTTCAGAACTAATGTTCTGGCAAGGTTCTCTCAAAGTTATGAACAACCATTTTTTCAGTAATGTAAATGATAAAATGTTCATTCAGAGTTATCCGGCTATTAATAATGTTCTCAAAACATTAGCACAAAAAAGTTATTTATACATAATTCATAGAACATGTTATTTCTGAAATGTTTTAGTTGGACCTTCATCTAAATGTTTTTTTAATAATTGTTTCAGAACATTCTGAGTACATTCTGCTTTCATAAAGTTTGCAAAATTATCAAATGGAATGCTTCCTTAACTTTCGCATGACTAAATAAAATAATAATTATAATAAAATACAAAGTTCAGAAAATATTTTATAAAATGTTCAGAAATAACATTTTCAAAACATAATAGGAACATTTGTAAGACATTCTTCTAACATAGGTTTTCCTCTTCTTTAATTTAAGCATCTTTACAGTGAATTTCTATTCAAATAAAACACCATGCACTATTAAACATATGATATAAAAATAAAACACTATCTGTTGATGCTCACACTCTCACAGTGATGTAAATGTATCTGTTTGCTTCAGGCTTAGGCTTTTTGAAGAGAAGTTCAAAGCAAACATCAAAGCAGTCGGAAGTTAAAGTGAATTATATGACATCACACGTTTATTTCGATGTCTTATTAGAGCTTTTAAAAAGAAATGGACTAATAAAATGCAGAAAATCAATGCATTTTGTGATCTTAGTTATGCAAAATGAAACGTGCAATGCCAAGGTTCTTGCGTCACAAACAACCTGACAGCGCAATGTGGACCCGTGGACATAAACTGATATTCTGTGCAAACATCATTGCTGTTCAAACAATGAATCAATACAGTGGAACTTCTGTATTAAAAGACTACGTCTTATTTTAAACTTTATTTGAATTTGTTCCTTAGTATATGAAAAATATATAATTTTACTAAGCTAATTGTTTGAATGATTTGCATCATCGTCTCCAAACTGATTCGGGAATAAAAGCTCTTTAGAAACAAAGGATTATATATGTATTATAGTCCCTTAAAACATTACATTAAATACACATAAACAAATAAAAACAATTCGTTCAAATGAATTGTCTGAAACCTAAAATAGTGCAATTATATTAACATGCAATTATAATAATACACTTTACTTATGAACCCTAAATTTAACTGTTACTTACCTTACAATGACGATAAATACGTCCCTGAGGTTTTAATGATATTAATCTGCCTCTGAGAAGAGTTTCTGACCTAGATAGAAATCTCTGAAAAGACATTTTCAGATCAACTTAAACTTTTTACAGGAAAGTAATCACTGTCCACTACAGAAAGAACCTGGATCAATCCTGCTCAGTTTTAAAATAGGGCAAAGGGTGGGTTTTGGGGGGGTTAGGGCAGTTTGGAGAGTACTTTTGTACTGTGCCATTATAGATCAGGTCAACAACCCCCCCCACCCGGCTTCCATAAATCAATAGAAGCTATACAAAATTTATACAAAATCATAAACCACTGTTTCCATAAAATTTTGGAAGATTCAGTTGGTGTATTTTGGACATGGACTTCATTTGATGAAATAAAGCAACTGAATCAACCGACAACCCTCTCAGTGGCCATGCTGTCAGTAGTGCTCAACGTGAGGTTGCATTGTGTAGAGAAACTTAGTTTTAAGAGCTATAAGAGCACACTTAAACACATTGTACGTGTCATGCAAAACTATAGATGACCAGGGTTAAAGGCCATTCCCTTTTAAGAAGTCTGACAGCTGTTGAGAAATGTCCAGACTTTCACAATAACAGTTGAGTGAAGCAGTTACATTCTGACACTGGACACCACAGACACATGGTTGAGTTAATGACCTAAGATATGCTGTGTGTTCTGTCATCCTGAGATATGAGAGTTTAAGAGTGGATCATAGAACGTTCCTCCAATTATGATTCTGGAAATGACCCTTTTTTGAGATTTTTGATTAATAGTAAGTTTGAATTTCTTCAGGAACCCAAACATTCAACAGCAGACATATAAAATGGGTTTGTATGTATCGGTTGAACTCAGAGAGAAGTCAGAATTATCTTTATAATACCTTTTAAACGTCTTCTCATTAGGCTAAATACATGAACGTGCATGAACACGAGCCTTACCACACTAAAATTCCAGGGTCATTATTAGCTGTTGGATAAACAAGCAAATCCAAGGATTGTCTATGATAGGTCTTTAACAATATTTCACAAATTTCAGGTTAGGCATGTTTTATGTTATACAGGATTTAAAGAAAATAGGCTACACTTTCTACAACCTTCCCATTTTATTTTTATAACTTAATTGGTGTTTCATAGTTATTTTAATGTTAAATCAATTGCTAACAGACCTGTGATAAATTTAAATAAAAAATGTCATCTTGATTTTCATGGACATTTAGTCATGTTCCGTAGCGCTTTGTACAATGACTTTCATTGTAGTAAAAAGTGTAATTACTTAAAAACTCTGCAAGGATCTGTCAGAAAGCCTAATTTTTGAACTCTCCACTTTGCTCCACAAACTTTTCTACAACACATTTGTTCTTGTTGAATCTCAACTACTGCAAGACCCCTTAAACACGTGCCCTGCTCCAGTCACGTGTACCATTCAGCTCTGCATTGTTTATCATATATGTAAGCACCTATATATATATTTATATGGAGTGCAAAACTTGCCGATAGTCATTAGAAATGAAAATGAATTCGATGGCTTTGTGAAAACCTAATTATACAACTCAGATTCTAAAAACGACAGCTTTAGAATAAATTAATCAGCTCTGACCGCAAAGCTCTATTGATATATATTCGGCTATATTCGTATTCTATAACAGCGCGCGTTTATGAAGATCAGCACGCAGGCGAGCAGTGTAGTAGAGCAAAATAAATAACGGGCGTGCTATTTTTCCTGAAGGCTAGTTGTGGGAAAACACTATGACGCTTGTTAGGGCGGAGTCCCACGTACATTTATTTTTCGCATGCGAATCTCTACATGCAGTAAACCGATTAAGAGTGTCTTGCTGTATAAGGTTTACTTATAAGCTCCCTACGCAGGGTGCTTCAAGGAAAAGTGGCGTCTTTCTTCGAATGTGCCCTATAAAAAAACAAACAAACAAACTAGTCGCCTACGGATGCTGAAGCCAGATATCAGTGAGTAAGCTGAGGTCCTGTCACAAGCACAGGACACGTTTTAATCAAAGCGGTAGAAGAGAACAGTGGGGTAATTTATTATGATTTTTTCTAAACCGTTTGTAGAAGATCTAAATTTAACCAAGGCGTGCTACTATAATACGAAGAAGTCAGGCGTCCACGAGGAATACTTTCATAGAAGTTAAAGATCTACAAATCTGAATCGCACTCCTGGAAAAGGTGAGTTCAGTGTAACTTTAGTGAGACAAACGTGGGATTTATTCTGTATCTTTTCGACTTTATGCAGTGGTTGCTGTTGTGGAAGATTAACATTATTAATTTTATTTTTAAGGGCAAAACAAAATGTATATAATACATATTTATCATGTAGCCTTAACTTAAAATGCATGCATTTTTAATGCATAATTCCTTTTGGAGTACTTATTTGTTTACGTTTATCGTGATGTTTATGCGGTTTAGGTCACAGTTTAAAAGTTTCCACGACATATTGTGGCCAGATGTGGAGGATTAGACTATATTCAAAATGTTTTAGCTAAATATTGCAGGAGTACAACTAAATATCAGCATGGCTTCAGATGTCTTTGGTATGATTGCGAGTGTGATATTGCTTTTATACATGATAAAAGTATTCTTATCAAGTATCGTTTTCAGACACATTCTGCCCATTTAGTTTGTATATTTCTTCTCTGGGAAAATTGCTCCAGAAGAACCCTTTCAAGCTTTCATATTCACCAAGAAAACGAAAAGCCGGACTGCAATCCGTGAGTGGAGCGGAAGGACACAGATTTCCACTTCTCCAATTTGAAGTGCTCCCTATGCCCTAGTCTCTTCAAAGGGTTTACCCTCCAAAGCGAGAGATTATAGGGTGTAGGGGACCAAAAAACTGGTCCCTGGAACACTTCTGCATCATCTTTCCAATTAAGGAAGCGCTACCATCACACAATTAAACCTACACAAAAAAATAATGGGAGCTGGTTGTCCATCTGTTATCCTTCTGGCCTTTGACGATGCCAAGTTTGAACAATTATATTTGCAGTGGCCCTTCAGTATGATTGTTCTTACTTCAAAATGCCCTCTGTAGATAGATTTATTACATTTGCAACGCATCGTTCCACTCCCTTTTGGACTAACTTCAGCTCCATTCCGGAATTTCTAATCCACCCACGGATCTTTTAAGTTTCAATTTGACATTTACATTGACATTTACGCATTTAGCAGACGCTTTTATCCAAAGCGACTTACAGGCTTATTCAGGCTATATATTTTTTTCCAGTATGTGTATTCCCTGGGATTTTAAAAACCTGCTACTGCCTGGAGGCAAAATTTGACAACATGATATTATTTGCGTGAATAAAATACAACATGTTAACTTGCTTGTTCCCCACTCTACACTAACTCAAAAAACTGATCTGGAAAGCCGGGAACATAAAGCGGCAAATAAGGAGGAAAAGTCCAAATGGACAGAATTTTAGTGCCACTACATTTGTTTGATATGTACTACTGAAATACTTTAAAGGTGATTGTTTGATTGCTACACATGTACTTTACTTACACAACTATGTCAGTGGTACAATGTCATTTTTTTGATAGACAGTCCCTTGTGGTATTGTGGTGTATATTTGAACTGTCACGCTAAATAATAAAGGTTCACAGACTCAGACTATCTCAGACTCATTTCAGGAAGCTCCATATCAGGCACAGTACTTCTATTATCAAATTCCTAATAATGCGCTTTGACATTGCAGAACAGGCTGTACCCATTTTATCAAGGACCATGCCCTTCAGCCTCAGTGAGAGTTTGTTATCTCTGTACTGCTGCACTGGGTGTGAAGGCCATTTAAATCTAATAGAGAAGAGTTGTGAACTGCATGTAGCTGAAGTCAATAGATGGATTTCTGAGAAGATGTTTTCCAGAAGTAGACTGGAGTGAAGCCATGTTGCAGTGAGGATATATTTCACAACAACTGGCTAGAGCCTTTGGCTTAAAATGGATGTCAGAGGACTGTGTTTACTGTGATTTCGTAATCCCGTCAGTATCACTGGTTTTTACAATGTAACAAATTAATAATTTGACTTGTTTATTCAAATAGAAAGAGAATGGCCTAACAGTGATTGAACTTAATTAGATTTACGACTATTAGCTGGTGGTAGCTTCCATTTTTCACAATGCTGTTTGTTAACCGATTTCTTAATGGACCTTATTTTGTTTATCACAGGGACTATATCATGGAGACCACCCTTCTCATCTGTATCTTGTTGACCTGTGCTGTAGCAACACAAAGTGTGCCTCCTACAATACAAGGTTTGCAGTTTTTTATATATGTACACAGCCATGTTTTGCACTAATCCAATGGCGCTTTTCCACTGCATGGTACGGCACGGCACGGTACGGTACGGTTCACTTTTGGGGGGTTTTCCACTGGGTACTGTACCTGGTACCTGATACTTTTTTAGTACCACTTCGGTCGAGGTTCCAAGCGAGCCGTACCGTTACCAAAACGTGACGTGTAAACTCTGCTGATCACTGATTGGCCGGAGAAAATCGTCATTACTGCGTCACTGAACTTGCGACACGAGACCCTCCTCTACAGCCCTACCCGCTAGATTTAAATCAGCACAGCCAGCGAAGGATCGGACGCAACTTCTGTTTAAACAAACGCACATTTTTGCATCAACCACAAAATAGCAGTGTCGTTGTCTGTTGAGGAAGTTCAGACGTTCCTCGTTGATAGCCGAGAGCGGATCCAGCGAGAGCTTGATGGCGACGAAGGAAAAAGCCTTATGTATATAACTTTACTTTTGAACTTGCTATATTTCCAGAGTATGTTTTCTGTTTATATTTTTACCTCTGTATCTGTGTTTTGCTTCAATTAAAAACAATCTGATCGAATAAGTGTACCTCCAGACTATATTAAATATGTATTATTGTATGAGCACGTAATGAACCTCTTGAAAAAGACAAATGATTAATGCCGCGATTATAAAAACCATCACATAAATAAAAAATAACAAGGGATACATTGTACATTTTGAAATATTCAAAAGTTTATTGATAATTCACTTTACAGAACACGCTGCATGAATAGTTAACTAATCAAGTAACGCAGCACACCTGCACGAACATCCCTGCTCTCCTCCTCTACAACCCGTGGCACTGCCACAGTCTCTGCTGCTGGGGGTAAATCACAAGCATTCTCATAGACCTCTCCATTGCTGTTAAAAACATCCACATGCAGAGTGAAGAACACTATTCCGTCTCCTTTCTTTGTTGTGAGTTTGTTTGTGGCGCGTTTACGATGATGTCACGGCAGTAGAGGCGGCGCAATTATAACGACGGGTGAATAATCCCGCCCACTCTATAGCGGTACTAAACTGTGGTGGAAACGCAAACCGACCCGAACTGAGCCGTACCGTACCGAGCCGTGCCGAACCGTACCGTACCATGCAGTGGAAAAGCGCCACAACATGCCTTGTCTGGCTTGAGAGGTTAGAAATGTCTTCCAAATAATCACCACACTATTTGCCACTTTCAGTGCCTTTTTACCCCCTACAAAGTCTTTAACAGCCTTTTGTACAACAGTTAAGTCAAACAACAAGAAAACAGGATGTTTTATTTAGGAATACACCATCTCTTATTAGTTGGGGAGCCATTGTGAAACTCTAAGGCAGCTCCTTGGCTTTCTGCAAATACCCAGAGAGTTCTGCACACAAGTCCATTTCTAAATGCTTTCATTTCGAAGTCAGTACTGTCTTTTGAATGGTTCTGTCCATTATGAGTTCAATCAGATATGATGTTTTCAATAAAAGAAGCAGATGCAGTAAGTGGAAGGGAGTGCATGCATGGTTAGCTTCAAAACATTACTCTGAAGGTGCTATTATTTGTGCTATACATTAGTTTCTATGGGAACATAGAATGACAACTCTGATTCATTCCTATCCTTTAACAGGCAGATTACTATTAGTTTACAAAAAATTGTCTAATAAATATACATATATTAAGCTACATGGCCAATTTATTGCTCATAAAAAATACTTTGCAAAGTAAAATGTTTATATATTATTATAATATTGCAAAGAAAAACATTTTGCAGGGTAATTTCTAGGTTAAATGTTAAAAAAACTATTTGGAAAGCAAGAATGTTATTGCAAAATCCTAATCCAACTCTCAAACTCGAGAGTACATGTTTGCAAACGAAGCAGGTAGTTTTGTTCTGTAACTGAATACTAATACTGACACACCAGTAACCACAAACAGACACAAACCAAGCGAGGATGATTTATTCCCCTGTATTTCCTGGAAAATAGAGAAAAAAAGAAACCTTACTACACAATAAGAGATGATGTAATACCTGAAAAAACACTGGTAGTGTAAATAACCAGACCATACAGAATGTGCCTATAAATAAAACCTCAATAGTTCTTCTGTTACAATCTACTTGAGATGAATCATACTGTTGGGAGCTACATTTAAATGTAGCTGTTAGTTCAAAACATCAATTAAAGTTTTACCAGTATTGCTGTCTAAATGCTGTCAGCAGAGCAGCTCTTGCAGGCAGTAGTGCCACACTGCCACTCGAAGGCTTCTACATGCGAAAAATGCCAGCACACATTTCCAGGAAAACACAGCTGACAGTTATAGCCCAACTGGGATTTATGTTACATCCTGTTAGTCCAAAGCTGGTTTAAACTGAAGGACATTCACAGAATGTTTTCAGAATATTATTCTAGCTGTAAAACATTTGATCATTCTCAGCTGTGCTTGAATAACACATAAAAAACGTATTCCTTATTTATGAATTACTTGAAACATATGAAGCTTTAGAATATGGAATTAAAATATTGATGCCGCGTTCATATGTCTTTTGCTGTAAATGCAGTGACACGTTATAATGAAGTCTGAATGAGATTCCTGGTGTTTTATTCTGGTCCATCATACTTTTGGAAGCATGCCTTAAAGCAAGTATGTTCAGTAGCAGCAAGGGTTTAAGTATTTTCTTCACCTTTTTTTGCAGGTCAGACTAGAATGCCTCATCTGACTGGCTGCTTTTCTCGAGAGCTGATGACTTTCCGTTGTCAGTGGGAGACTGGATCCCTCCAGAACCAAACAGAACTCGAGGATCTGAGACTTTTCTACATGTTAGAAAAGTAATTAGTAACACAACACCATAGAATAACATTCACTAATTCATGATATTAAGTATTATTTGTCAACACAATTCTCTTGCATCTGCAAGTAAAGATAATTAATACAAGTTACAATCAGTGAAGCAGTTAAGTTGTTAGACAAATTTCTGTTGCTCTACTTTATGATCATTTCCCACATGTCTGCAGGGATTCAAAGAAATGGATTGAATGTCCAAGTTACAGCTCCATGAGGAAAAATGAATGCTACTTTGATTCCAGTAACACTATTATATGGTTCCCTTACGTGGTCCAGCTGCGTTCACGCTCTGTTGACGTTGTTTATGATGAAATGTCCTTCAACGTGGAGGACATTGGTAAGCCATGTCGTAAACACAAATCCTGACACTTTGTCTTTTCTTTCTTGGCATGCTTTCAAGTACACAATCCCTTTTGGCAAAACTATTTTTTTAATATTTCAGAATGTACAAAACTATATTGCTAGTATAAATTTTGATTTATATATATTAGTGCTGTCAAATGATTAATCACGACTAATCGCATTCAAAATAAAAATTATTGTTTACATAATATATATGGGTATACATTTATTATGTATATATTTATTATATATATATATATATATATATATATATATATATATAAAAACATGCCTGTGTATATATTTAAGAAAAATAAGTTGTTTATATATTTATATATAATATAAAATATAAGAATATAAATGTATATACACGTAAATATTTTCAAAATATATACTGTATGTGTGTGTATTTTTATACACATAATAAATATACACAGTACAAATAAATATGTAAACAAAAACTTTTATTTTGGATGCAATTAATCGCGATTAATCATTTGACAGCACTAATATATTTTTAATAAGTAATAGTTACTTATTTACTGATTTTTGCTAATTTTTTCAAAATACATTTTTTATATATTTATATTTAAATATTGTATTATTATAAATATTAAATATAAAAAACAATTATACATTTTGCATTAACCCAATCATTTTGTATTGTAATGCATTTTGTAATGTATATATATTGTGGCATTTGAAGGTTTATACAAAATAAATTTGCCTAAAACACATTGTTTACAATATATATTTAATATATATTACATATATGTATATATATATATATATATATATATATATATATATGCATTCCCACCATCCTTTCAGATAACTTTGCAATAACGTGCAGGATATTTTCAAGCATGTATTCATTTATGTTCATTATTTTGTCAGTGTTTCCAGACCCGCCTGTCGGACTGAACTGGACTCTTTTGAGCATGGGCTCAACTGGCTTAATCTGTGATGTGGTTGTGAGCTGGGTTCCACCCCCATCTGCTGCAGAGAATGTGATCACAGGATGGATCTCGCTGGTATACGAGACACAGTACAGAGAAAAGGGTTCAGACCAGTGGAACTCAGTGAGTCTCACGCAACGTTGTGCAATCAGCACCAGCAGATTTCTAATGAGAAACAGACTTGAAGTCAAATGGTTTTCTTGAGGAGTTCCTCTGAAGCTTTATAAAAATGATTTCTAAGAACACTTATGAGTCATTACATTTGATTATGACCTGAATTTTGCAGCCATAATTAGACCGCGGTTGGAGTTCATTATCTTCAAGGCTGGAGTGTTGTTATTATGTGCCTTATCCTTGTTTGTCTCTCTACAGCTGGATAATGGCAAAGACACACAGGCGTACATCTATGGTCTGCGCAGCAACACCGAATATGAAGTCAGAGTCAGGTCAAAAATGAGAGGCTACAACTTTGGTGTCTTCAGTGAATCCATCTTTATACTCATTCTTAACAAAGGTCTGATTTAAGATCTACCTGTTTGTTGATTTGGTTTGGATGTTAACTTAATTTGTTCAATGATGTTTTGATTGTCTTGTTTCAATTTCAGAATCAAGAATTCCTATTACAGCTGTGTTGGTCTTTGCTACCGTTGGTATCACGATTATTTTGATGCTGGTTGTAGTTTCACATCAACAAAAGTAAGTACCTGCTGTTATATAACAGTGTAAAGGAAATCTGTCAGCATTGTGTATGAATAACACGATTTCCTGACCTCTCATTAGTTTCCTCCGTCCTTTCCCTCTGTACCTTTAATGTTCTACCTCATAGCATCATATATATAAATAGCATATATAGGCCTATTATAATTATTTTTTCAAAACTTCCAATTGTTGTAGGTTAATGGTGATTTTCCTGCCGCCAGTCCCTGGACCAAAAATCAAAGGAATTGACCCTGCGCTTTTTCAGGTATTTGACTTCACATTCATTTTGTAGAACTTTGAGGGTATTTTCTACAAATTAAAGCTTTTATATTTGGGTGTTTTTATTTACAGAAAGGTCAGCTGACTGAATTCACGTCAATCTTAGGCACCCACCCAGGCTTACGGCCGGAACTGTACAACGATCCATGGGTAGAGTTCATAGAGGTGGACATCGACGAACCACACGGGAGCCAGGAGGAGCTCCTTATTCCCGATTCTCCAGTCTCTGACTCTCCTCAAATGTCCAGTAGTTTCAGGGATGATGACTCGGGTCGGGCTAGCTGCTGTGATCCGGATCTGTCAGATCACGATCAAACCGATCTACATCACCCTTCAACCAGCAGCCACGATGGTTTCCACCCATTGTCACGCACACTGTCTGGGCTACAGCAACCTGCAGCCTTCTCTCCACAAGACACTACCTGGTCAAACAGTCTTTACTCACAGGTCAGTGACGTCACTCATCATGGTGAAGTTGTACTTTCTACTGAAGAGAAAGAAACGATGGCTCTGAAGGATAAAAACCACAATAAAGGGAAAGAAATCCAACAGTTGGTGGTGATCCCTGACGAAAGAGGCTACACCTCCGAGTTTGTTGCCAGCACAATCAGCGCCCACCACAATAACCCAAACCCATCGTCTGATCAATTACAGAGTCAAGAACAACATGGTGCATTCAGAGACCTTCAAAAACTTAGCACTGAGACTGTTACGTCCCCTCAGTCCACTGCATTTCCCACCCTTGTAAAGCCTACTAGTCCAGAGTACACCATGGTAGATGGCGTGGACTGGAAAAACAGTCTCCTCCTGAAATCAAATACACCAACCGCCCCACAGAAGGCAGCAGTGAAGTCGTTGCCCGCTCCTGAAGGGTACTTGACTCCTGACCTACTCGACAACATTACACATTAACTAAAAGTGGAGTATGCTTGCTCTTCGTGAGTTACCTGACATGGTTAGCCAACAACGAACAAGATGTGTGATCCATGAGGAGGGAATTTTTAAACAAAGCCAGTTCTCAAGCGTTATCCAGCGGAATGGATGTCATGAAACAAATCTATTGGCAAGATAATAAATGGCTGTATTGGGCCTGGAGTCTTTTCTGTGTTCTCCTAATTCGGAGGGTAAACAGCTTCAGGGGTTAGTTTGTGCAGAAATGGAGCAGAAGTATATTAGCTGGCTGTTAACTGCCATAAAAAGATAACAACTGCTATTGTATGCTCTTACATGTAATATAACAGTTTTATTGCTGTATTACAGCTCCATATTTTGTGCACTTGTATTGTTTTCAGTGGACTAACTACCAACCACGTGTCTGTGTAAACTGTAAAGTGCCTACTTCAGAATATATTTCAAATTCAGTGTTAAAAAAATAGTGCACAATTTAAATGAAAAGGGGTTTATGTGAACTGTTACACGCTTTTGTCCTCAGAGCCATTTTGTCTTCCATAAAAGACTTGGATAGGCTTTTGTGCCTCAATGTTGTAAATATAGTCAATTTTGTTTTCATGACAAGCTTTCTTAGCTGCTAAAGTAACACAGAGAGAGAGAGAGAGACAGACAGCCTAAACTGGTTTACTGGACTCCAACTTTGGTCTTTGAGTGGTTTTGGGACACTTTCTATACGGACAGGATTCCTGTTAAACACTGGCTATGCCAGGCTGTAAAACCATCTAAAGGAACAGCAAGTTTTTTTTTTTGTCTGCAGTGTTGTCTACTCATTGCTATGTTTTAGCCTTGGTTCAGTATTGTTTATCAGTGCAAGATGAATGTTTTTAAGCTATAATGTGACTATAATGTGTACAGAACATACGAGGTATCTCTAAATAAATGGCAGCAATGAAATCAGAAATACTGGTTTTGCACTCTGTCACATTAAAAACCTATATATAAAATAAAATAAAAGTGACTAATATGTGGCCTATAAACAATTGCTATCATGGGGGAGGGGTCAAGCAAGTAACGCTTGCACAAGACCGTGAACGTCAGTTAATTCATTATAGAGAAAGTGAAAGTAAAAAACTGAAGGCTAATGCTGCATTTGCGGCGCATATTCTCTCTGAGACAACGAGAGATTAATCTACTCTAACATATGCTGATAACGGTATATAACTGTCTTAAATTATTCCCTTAATATTTCTCTTGTGGCTCGTATAATGAAAAACATGAGAAGAAATGTGTTTCGCGTTAAAAGGGTTGTTTTTTGAAAATCGGTGCATGAAATAAAGCTGCTCTGAATTTTTAATGATGACTGCAGTGTTAATAATAACAATTATAGGCCTATAATTCATTGTATAAATTAATATACCTGTTTTGTTTGTTTTGTTTAAATAAAAGCTTTTAAAAACAATTTTAAATGAAGAGTAAGCTATTTATTATCCTCAAAGCGCATCATGCGGTTATGCGATATGATATTATATTATTGCGGGGCAATAATTTCATGTAATTTAATAATAAAAGTAGGCTAATATAATAATAATAATATGCTCAATAATAGGAAGAATGTAACAAGCCTATATTAATTGGAAATGCTAAATCCTCTAATATGACCAATGTTTGATGCTTTTGATAATATCTCTGGCTATCATACACATACGATGCAAATCAGCACGGGGAGGTTATCACCCGCAATGTGTGCCCGTGAGGAAATAGTTTTATGAATTGCCTTGTTGGCACTATCTATTGTAAATGGTTAGAATTGACCATGTTTTTTTCTATATTCAGTCATAAATTGTATTACTTTGTAAGTGTCCTATTTGGCAGTTGGCATTAGAAGTTATATTACTAATAACAGTGACATATAAGAAGTTTAATACCACAGGAAAAAAGTTAAACATTCCTTTTTCGAAGCTGCTGTAGGCTGTATATACAGGTGCATCTCAATAAATTAGAAAAGTTCATTTATTTCAGTAATTCAACTCAAATTGTGAAACTTGTGTATTAAATAAATCCAATGCACACAGACTGAAGTAGTTTAAGTCTTTGGTTATTTTAATTGTGATGATTTTGGATCGCATTTAACAAAAACCCACCAATTCATCTCAACCAATTAGAATACTTCATAAGACCAATAAAAATATTTTTTAGTGAATTGTTGGCCTTCTGGAAAGTACGTTAATTTACTGTATATGTACTCAATACTTGGTAGGGGCTCCTTTTGCTTTAATAACTGCCTCAATTCGGCGTGGCATGGAGGTGATCCGTTTGTGGCACTGCTGAGGTGGTATGGAAGCCCAGGTTTCTTTGACAGTGGCCTTCAGCTCATCTGCATTTTTTGGTCTCTTGTTTCTCATTTTCCTCTTGACAATACACCATAGATTCTCTATGGGGTTTAGGTCTGGTGAGTTTGCTGGCCAGTCAAGCACACCAACACCATGGTCATTTAACCAACTTTTGGTGCTTTTGGCAGTGTGGGCAGGTGCCAAATCTTGCTGGAAAATGAAATCAGCATCTTTAAAAATCTGGTCAGCAGAAGCAAGCATGAAGTGCTCCAAAATTTATTGGTAAACGGGTGCAGTGACATTGGTTTTCAAAAAACACAGTGGACCAACACCAGCAGATAACATTGCACCCCAAATCATCACAGACTGTGGAAACTTAACACTGGACTTCAAGTAACTTGGGCTATGAACTTCTCCACCCTTCCTCCAGACTCTAGGACCTTGATTTCTAAATGAAATACAAAACTGGCTCTCATCTAAAAAGAGGACTTTGGACCACTGGGCAACAGTCCAGTTCTTCTTCTCCTTAGCCCAGTGGTCCAAAGTGGCTCTTGATGCCTTGACCCCAGCCTCAGTCCATTCCTTGTGAAGTTCACCCAAATTCTTGAATCGATTTTGCTTGACAATCATAAGGCTGTGGTCTCTCGGTTGGTTGTGCATCTTTTCTCACACTTTTTCCTTCCACTCAACTTTCTGTTAACATGCTTGGATACAGCACTCTGTGAAGAACCAAACTGAGAGACCATTTTGAAGGCTCAGGAAACCTTTGCAGGTGTTTTGAGTTGATTAGCTGATTGGCATGTCTCCATATACTAATTTGTTGAGATAGTGAATTGGTGGGTTTTTGTTAAATGTGAGCCAAAATCATCACAATTAAAAAAAACTAATACTTAAACTACTCTGTGTGCATTTAATTTATTTAATACACGAGTTTCACAATTTGAGTTGAATTACTGAAAACACTTTTTCAATTATTTTTTTTTAGCAACCCCTCTGAACTGTTTTCGAACCTAATCTCGCCATGACTGCGGGGTATAAATAAGGCCGTAGAGTATCCTTCTCATAATATAAAGCTTTATTTGTAAAAATAAAATTAACATTAAGATACATTTATAGCTCCGATTGATTTTTTAAATTGTAATTTGGTCTGCTTTGCCGTCATAGCCCACTCACTGCTCAGCAGGGACATGCATTTATCGCGTGAATTGAACAAGACACGAATTGTCTAAAATAAATGTGCATAGTTCAGCTGAATGATGAAGTTTGCTTTGACTGTATGCTTTGCACAAAATTAACAAACTGTACAGTGAAACAAAATAACCAGAACATTAACAATTACACTGATAGAGCTCGTGGTCTATCTGTCAATCAGATGCGCTCTCGGCCACTGATCTATTCTCCTGACTTTTTTGAACTGGTTCATTAAAATTATCTATCCGAAAGAACGTTTTCGTGATCAGACTTCTAATCACTTTTATCGAGCATGAGGCGAAGGATAATAAAATGTAAAAAATGAAATAGATCTTTCATAAATAAAAAATAATTATATTTTATATCACGGCTTTTATCGAGCATGAGGGTTGAGAATGGTGCTTCTCAAACGGAAGGCTGCATCCTCAAATGTAGATGATCCCAGTACCGACGCGTTTTATTTCAGTTTATTTTCGTGAATTTAAATATGTGCAGCGTTTGTAGGATGCAGCCTTTCGTTTGAAAAGAAAGATAAGCTTTGTTGAACTGAAAAAGGCTCTGAATGAGGAGTCGATTCCTCTTGATGGGAATCGACTCTCAATTCCCAACGCCTCCGGAATCGAAGAATCGATTCTTTTTGGAGTCGACTCCCAGGCCCTATTTTGAAGAAATAAACGGCAGGATTTTACAAGTATACACATGGTTTGCCACGTGCTCCTTTCCAGTGGTTGAACTTGGAAAGAAGCATACCGTGTTGAGAAAGTTGTTTAACATACATTGTTTACTATATTTAGCTTAAAAGCGAGGAAGCGTCAGATATTTATCAGTTGTTAACGTTAACTTGCCTAGTTAGACTCTGGTCAAGATGAAAAAGCTCACTGCCGTCGACTTGACTAAACTTGTCAAAGATTTCATCCAAATGGAGCATGTAAGGCCTTTAAATGTATATTTAAAAATAAGTCTTGGTAAGAACGTTGTTATAAAAGCTCTGTGAGTTCGCCAATGTTCTGAGGTAAATTAACGTTAGGCCTAACGTACTGTTTTGTATGATTAAGAAAATTACGGAGATGAAAGGGGAAAATAATACTCTTGAAATACAGCTGGACGAGACCAGCAGACTTCTAAAAATCGCACAGAACAAAGAGAAACAGTTAATTGAAGGTAAGACAATTATGAGGTAAAAACAAAACAAGGAAGGCCTATTTATACAGAAGTGGATCAGACTAACCTCGGCTGCCATCTAGCGGTGTAATTGCAGAAACGTTGAAGCTTTAATTTGTGTTTTGGTTGTATATTTCTATTCTCATACTTAAATTGTAATGGAGCAATTTGCATTTAAAAGGTTAAGAAAAGTTATTCGTTAATTGTTGCAGTATACAGTGTAATAATGCTGTTTTTGGACATGGCTTTGTTTACTTCATAGAGAGAAATGGGCTTTTGGAAACTGTCAAAGGTCTACAACAAACCTTACAACACCAGTGCGACCTCAGAGGTAAAGCAATTAGTCACCCCGAATTCTTCAATTAATATAATTTAATTCCCTGTCCAAATAAAAATAGGCTATTTACAAATAATCACAACTCTATCTAGTTGAAAATGAAAGGCTGAAAAATGAAGCTCTTCAGATGAAGAAAGAAAACGAAGCTCAATTAAAGGTAGCATCATTAAAGGCTTGGGATGTATTCAAATATATGACTGATGGCATAAGCATCAATGTAAGAAGGTTTGAGTGTCTGTGCTCGATTCTGCCTCTGTGCTGTTGTAGGAAAGCAATATTCGGCTTCAGATGATGGCAGCTGAAATGAAAGCCCTACAAGATCAACACCAGAGGGAGATGGAAGACTGTGAGAAAGAAACACAAAGGAAACGTGAGGGAAATTTACAACACTTTTTTGGCACCCTTATCAACAGGAATAAAACTGATGAGATGCTGTTAAACATTTTGCAGTTATACACATTTAACAAGAAAACATTTCCATTTTGTTTTCAAAGTGGATGCTAAAGAGACTGAGCAGAATGTGGCTCATGAGAGAAATGAATGCGCTTTGGAGGAGATGAGAAGGCAGATGAGAGAGAAGGAGAAAGAAATGCAAAGCCAAATCATTAAACTTCAAATGGAGGTAGAATTTAATTGGTTAATACAATTAAATACATTAACTAACTTTTAATACATTAAATGTTAGATAAAAACATATTTTTCTTAATACTGTTAATTTGTTTTGCACAATTTTATGGCTGTAAAAAAAATATAAAATCCTTTGCAGTTCGGAGCTAAGCTTGCAAGGGCCCAGAGCATGTCCACAAATAGTCAGCCGCAGATGCAAGCATCTGCTCCTCATCCACAGAATATCTTTAAAAGAGTGAGTCATACAGCCGCATTCATCAAAACACCTCATGGCATTGAGGGAAGCACGGTTTCTGATCACACCTTTATTTCTTTCTCTATATTGAATCATTCTGTTTGTGTCTCCAGAAGCTCCAGTTCATTCAGGAGGAGAAAAACAAAGAGATTGAGGCTCTGCGTCAGAGGGTGAGAGAGCTGGAACAGCAGAGCCTTCATGGATTGACGGACTCTCGTCTGAAGAGGAGGAAAAACTAAGACTTATTTTGATCTGGCTGTTGATACGTGAGGGCCAACTGTTTGATAGTTGTATTTATCTTAAAACACATTTCCCTCAGAATATGTTCTAAATACTTTTCAGTTCTGTTGTGTTCTTCATTTCTGTGTGTGTGTTTATTGCATTTCCACTATAATAAATGGAGATTTAAGAACATACAGTTGTGAAGACTGCTATATAAGAGGTCATTCAGAAGAGAAGGATAGGGCAGGTGACATAGACTTTCAGGAGATTATGGCCCAAGTGCTCCTGCATTGGTTCGGGACACCTGTAAACACAACTGCCATTTTCCAGATAAAGCTTGTAATCTCATCAATAGAGACAGCTGGTAATTCGGTGACTCCTTTCAGTAACACACACACATGCACTGTACATGCTCACAATACACTCTCATGACGTCAAATACTAGGAAAATACTGGTTCATTCAGAGAATCGGACGTTTGAAATTAATTACTACTTTACAGTTTAAATCACTCAGCAGCTTAACAGTTATAACAGTATATTTTAAATCATTTATTTAAATAATTATTGCATGCAACATTATCTGTGTTATTTTAGAAATATATAATTTCGTAAAATATAGTTTTTATTAATGTTTTAAATCAACTTTTATTTTTTCAGTTTTCCTATTAATGTAATTTTGTTACATTACATAATTTTGTTCATTTTTTTATTTTTGTTTCAGCTTTAGGTTATTTTAATACTTATTAGATTAAAAAAAATGAAGAAATTAAATACATTTTGCTACAAACTAGGTTTTTAAATCAAATATTTATTTAACTTTCATCAGATTCATTTCAAATGTAGTTTAGTTTTAGTTACCAATAACAACACTGAATATTATGTTTTATTTTGAACTAATTTGGAAAGGAATAAAAGCATATATTATACACTGATAAAACAGCATCTGGCACATGCTCACTAGCAGCACACATGCTCTCCAGAATGAGATTATAAAGCCTCATCATTCACATTGAGAGGTTGACGGACGAGTAATAATCATATCAGCCAAAGCCCTTTATGTGTCAAGGAGGTCCTGCAGTGATCTCATTAGTAAAGCTGTTACATAATGTCTGATCCTACGCTGTACAGTCAGAGATCAGCCTCATTAAGATCACTGATGTTCATGTCTCTAACCTCTTGTATGATTGTATCCCACCAGATCAAACCTGACAACATCTCCCTCGAGTGCTTCAAAAGAATCAGTGGTGCACATGTTTGCTGGTTATTCACCCTTTTTTGGTTGTGGTTCTTGGCTTTTGTTCATCACAGGCATCGTCTTGGACAGCAGGGAGGATTAAGCTAACTCTAAATAAAGCAGGCAGATTAGGAAACATGATACTAGCATGTTCTCTTTCACTCTGACAGAGTCATGGACGGAGAGAGCTAAAGACTTCCCTGGAGACAGGAGAAATATCCATGAGAAACCACATCAATGATTTTTATTAACGCAGTTACAGAACAGGACAGATAAATGAATGCCTGCATTTTGGTCAAATGGGACCTTAATGTAACTATTTTTGTAGAAGCTAAATATTATCGTTCAGTCTTTAGGACATAAAATATATAAACATGTGGACATATTCTTTCACTTCTAATCCTACAAAAAAGAAAAGCAGCCTTGCATTGGTCTACTACAAGAGCACAGCGGTAAGATCATTTCATTTACATATGCTAATGTTATATATAGATTTAGTTGACATGCTGGTTAACTTTTACAATAAACAATAAAATATACATTATAAATGATTAATAAGTGTAAGTAAAACTGTTTATATGTGATTAGTGTTCATATAAGATGTAATTAATATGTTAATGCAAGCTATAACGTTCATTATTGTTTGCAGCTATATTACGTATTACAATCTTAAAGGGATAGTTCATCCAAAAATGAAACTTCTGTCATTTAATAACCGTCATGTTGTTCCAACCTTGTATGAGTTTTTTCTGTTGAACACAAAAGTAGATATTTTGAAGAATGTTGGTAACCAAACAGTTGCCAGTAGCCACTGACTTCGAAATTATGAAAAATAAAATTGATGATGATGACAGAATTTGAATTTTTGGGTGAACTATACCTTCAAGATTGGTTAATATGGAGTTATTTCTCAATCAAGAGCAAGATGATCAGATATTTCCACTGTTATTGACATGCACTGCATATACTGTTTTCTCATTGATATGCATACAGATATTATGAGCTGTAACTAATTTTTCTCTTGGTTACTGCTGGTTCCTGTTTTTCAGCCTTAAGCAGCTGCAACATGCCTGCGAGGGCAAGTCAGGTGTTGCCGCAGGTGCCTCGGCACAATATTTACACTCTGACGGACAGCTCGGAATGTGGGTCAGAGACGGAAGAGGATGCAGACCCTTCCAAGCGCCTGACACCCATGCAGAAGTTAACGCTGGAAATGTGCAATGATGAAGAGACCATAAAAGAACTGACGGTGGGCAGAAGGGTGGGATTCTATAAAGTCCGCGGTCAGATCGGCTGTGGGAACTTTTCAAAGGTCAAACTGGCTGTCCACGCGCTCACCAAAGGTAGAAGAGATTTTGCATAATCTATCTGGTTTTGAATAAACACTTGACTTTTTAAATCCAGATCAGAATTAAGAGAGTAACAGGATTAATGTGTAATGACCTAATCCTGATTGTTATTCCACATGCATGTCCTGTAGATCAGGTTGCCATTAAGATCATGGATAAGATGAGGCTCGATCTGCAGACCAAGAGGATGCTGTCTGGAGAGATCTCCAACATGGAGAGCTTGTATCACCCAAACTTATTGCAGCTCTATGAGGTACTGGAGACGCCAAGTCGGTTGTACCTAGTTCTGGAGTTTGCCGGAGGAGGAGACCTCCACAGCAGAATCAGCTCAGGAGGAAAACTCTCTGACCAAGAGAGCAAGATTGTATTCGCCCAAATCCTGTCAGCAGTCAAATACATGGTTAGACCTTCTATAACAACATATAACCTTTTTAAATCTAGATTATAGAAAACAAAAAAAAGACCCGTACCGAAATGTTTCAGTACGAATACATGTACCGTTACACCCCTAGTGTGTGTGTGTGTGTGTGTGTGTGTGTGTGTATACACATTATATGTATAAACACACACACACATATATATGGTATAAAAACTTTTTGAAACTATATAAAACCAACAATAACAAAAACTTATTCTTAGATGTTTTTTTTATTAGATTTAACAGACACCCCACCCCCCACATCGCTTTTTAGAATGTATGTCATTGATCCAAATAATTTGAATCACTGGATGAGATTGTTGAATTGGTGGCTATTTCTTGTATTTATATATCTGTGTTCATTTCAGCATGAAAACAACATCATCCATCGAGATCTGAAGGCTGAAAATGTTCTTAATACATCCAACTCCTGCATAAAAGTGGCTGATTTTGGCTTCAGCAAGAGGGTCATCAATCACAACCAAGCCTTAGACACCTTTTGCGGTTCTCCTCCTTATGCAGCTCCAGAACTCTTTAAAGATGAGCCTTACATCGGGCCACCTGTGGATGTGTGGGCAATGGGCATCCTACTTTTTTTCATGGTGACTGGCACATTGCCTTTTCGCGCTGACACTGTGGCCAAGTTGCGCCGAAGCGTGCTGGAGGGTGCCTACGTTCTGCCAACCTGGGTATCAGCTCCATGTCAGCGGCTGATCAGGGGGATCTTGAAGTCAGAACCCTTGGAGCGATGCGCACTGGATCAGATGCTGGGCTGCGAGTGGCTGCTTCCAGTGGAACTCTTCAGGCCTATTCCTCCTTTATATCAGCTCAACCCCATCCATCTAATAGAGGCCAGCCCAGCGGAGTTAGACAGAGACCAGAAAGAGGTAAAAGTTATCCTGGAGAAACTGGGAGTCACTCAGGAACATATTCTCAATAACCAAGGAAAGCGCAGTCGCAGTCCCATTACAGGGATTTACCGCATACTACTGCACAGAGTTAAAAGAAACAATGGAGCTGAGTCTGCACCTATAATCAGTGGAGTCGTCAAAGATCCTAAAAAAGAGAGTCTCCGTGCCTATAGGAACCTACGGCACTCCTCGAAACTGTGTGTGATTTCTTAAAGGCATAGTTCATCCCTTTTATTCAGTCTTTTTGTCCGGGACCCCATTGACTTTCATTGTATGCTCAAAAGAAAACTGTAACATTTTCAAAATATCTTCTATATGTGTTTCACAGAAGGGACAGCAAGAGAGTGAAGACAGTAAATTAATAAAGTTTTCATTTTTTTGGCAATTAAACCTCAGCGTATACTATTGGAGTTGTGGCATTTTACTGTTAATAGACCAAATCAATGAGAAACTATATGCTAATTCTTATTAACTTAAACAGTACTTTTAAAAAGCTTCATGTCAGTAACTACTTGCACAATACATTTTATTTAATTGTCAGTGGCTTAACTTATGTAATATTTATGTTTCAGTCAGCCAGCTTTTTTATTTTTTTGCAAATAAAAATGTATAACGTTTGTCCGATTTAGCTGCTTTCTTCCATTTTTGTGTACAAACGTTCACTAAATAGCCCTACATGTTCAGTTTACAGGCTCTCTGTGCTTTCATTGAAGCCCTCTCTCAACGCTGAGAGCTGCAGCAATCCGTGCAGAAGCCATGGGCGGTTTGTAACAATAGAGCGACTGACAGGGAGCCATGAGAGTGCCAGCCCAACACACCCCCGCGACACCGCCTTCACCTCCCATCTGCGCTGCTCGGCAGATGGAGTAGCATCGTGGCTCAGACATCTGCCGAGGTAACAATGAGTTCCTTGTGCTGGGGCCCCTAATTTAACGGGACAGCGCACTACTATTGTGCTGTAGCTATACACATGCAGATCACCAGCGGCTGCAGATGGCAGCTGACACTATACTGCCCCCAATCCAGAGTTACTTCAGAATAAAACTTTAGGAATGGCTTTATTCATTAGACATAATTTTATGTTTAGAGAATAAAAAATGAGGCTGAGGGATACGGGTGCAGTGAGTTCAAGATATTTTTCGACTACTTTTAAGAGTATTATGTCACCAGGAAATTGATGCATTTTGCAATGCCATGTCAGCTAAACAAGTTATAAAACAACACAACTTACTGAACATCGATCCCCCAGCCTTGTTTTCATTCTCGAAATATAGCCTAAATACATACATAATATGTCCAGATATGGTGTGTGAATGTGTTAAGAATGCAATGTGTTTTTGACATCTGCTGAAGAGTGAAAACAAGACACAATTGTTCATTTTTAATACATTTATTGTTTTTATGCATTGTTGCGCCATTTCTACAATGCAAAAGTTGTAATACAAAGTCTGAAACATTTAAATATTTTTTCTTGCATTTTATATTTCTAAAGTGAAACATTTAGAGATTTTTAAGTTAGTTTTTCTTATCTTTTTTTATCATAGTAATCTCTCCAAAGTGAAACCTTTAGAGATTTTTAAGTTAGTTTTTGTTTTTATTTCTTTTTTTCCCTTTTAGGCTATGTCATATTAATAGCCTATTTCTAAAGTGAAACCTTTAGAGAATAAGACAATTCTGGAAAGTGGAAAGCACATTGCTGACAACAATAAGGTACGTTATATTGTGCAGCAATTACATTTTTAAAACGTCCGAGATGTTAAAGTCCATTTTTAAAAAGCGTTGGACGCACCGCCGCGTCCTCTGCGTGTCCAACGCTTGCGATATTTGCTCTGTGGAACAGAGGCAAAACTCGCTTCTCCTTCCTCTCCAAACCTCATCCGCACAAAGAATGAGGGCCATTGTCGCTCTGGCATACCTGACCTCGTTCACATAAAGAATGAGGGTCATCTTGGCATGGACGGGACGAGGAACGGCGTAGAACCGCGAGGGCCACTCGGGCCTGCCTCGCGCTGCCTGGACGGTTCAGCCTCCTCAGGAGCATCCAGGGATGTGGAAACATCAGCATCCTTGCTTCGAAGGATGAGTCGAGTATTCCTCAAGGTTTAGCATCTCGACAGAGAAGAGTCAAGCTCCAGATCAACGCTCGGGCAGAGTGATCTCAGGAACCCACTCGTTATAGCTGCGGCTTTCTTCACAGAACAGGTGAAGCTTCTCCAGAGCTGGATCCTCCCATGAGTCCTCAGATGGTTTCTGTTGTGATGAAAAAAAATGCAAGTTTAGCATGGCACCCAAAACATTGCAAATGCATATAGTTAGTGCTTTTGCTAATGAGCGTGAACTAGTTTTGTGCATACATACCGTTATAAGCACGCAGTGAGCATCCTCAAATTGTTCAGCAGTGTTACCAACAATCTCAGAAAGACTTTGCATGTCATTCACTCTAACGATGCTGATGTCGTTGTCGAAACAGAAGGCTTGGATGAGAGTGAAGTGGATTTGGAGAGCGATGTCGACCTCAAACTCATCCATCGCCAGGACACAGAAAGACACGCTGTCTGGGATCACTGAAATACAAGAAAAGGCAAATTATAAGCACAACTTGTATCACTAAACCAGTCAAACGCTTAATTAAAGATGTTGCATGAAGAAAAAAAACAAGAGACTGTATACTCACACATTCATAACTTTGGCAGACTCGTAAACGCCAATGGTAATGCAGTCGTTCGCTTTGGCAGAAACCAAAACTTCTTCCAGTGCCTTTCCAGTGCACTGAGCTCTCTCGCTGGGCTTCTGGATGAGAACCTCCTCAAGAGTCATGATGATGCTGGGAGTAATTCCACAAGGAGCAGATAGCAGAACTGAAGCTGGATGTAATCCGAGAGGATTGGTGCTCTAAGGGCGCGGGCTCGCTGCTTTTATACTGCCTGGCTCGTGGTGGCTCTGAAAGAAGCGCTCTCTGATTGGTTCTTCTGAATGGTGCATTGGTATGCTAATGTTATTGTCACACTCCGCTCGTGGCAGATTGATGAGGGCTGTAATGCCCCTTTTTAAGACTTGCAGCAGACTTTAACTAATTATTTGAATCATTTCAGTTTTATCTTAAAACCAAATATACGTTTGAGCAGTAGGTTATTTTTATACTTTTAGCTATTTTTATTTAATAATTTTGCACTATTTACAAAAGCATATTTATTTATTTTGCTATGTTTTATGTGTTTTAGTAATGTGTGTGTTTTCACTCTCTTTAACACATTTAAGTAACTTTATATAGGCTACTTGGAATACATTTATCTTTTAGACCTATATGCTTTGTTTGATTTAAATATGTAGTAGGTATTTAGTAAAGCGAAATAGTAGCCTATAGAAGATCAAATTACATTCTACAAGCTATGTTTTCGCCTAAAATTAAGTATTTTTAGTAGAGAACTTAATGGTGAAAGTGAGCAAACGTGGATAAGGGATCGCACCCCCCCCAGCGCAAAAGACAGGTGGAGTGTGGCCATCTGTGGACACTGAAACGGTCCTATTGTGAGTTCAGAAACTTCTATTATTAGACGCCTTTACAAATGCAAATGAGATGCGCGTGCCATGACGTCCCGCTGCCCAATCTGGCCAGCAACAGCCACGGACCCCGTGATTAGAGGCAACTTTCCAAATGTATAGACCACCCTGAAAATTCAGCAGTATTTTTATTCGTATATTCTCCACGTGCTGAAACATTTGCATCTTTAACGCATTTAATGATGTGCGTTTGGATTTATTTTGGTCATTTTATTGACAGGTGGTTTTAAATATGTACATAGAACATTTCGGGAAAAATACTATGAAAAAAAACTCAGAATCACTGATCATTACGAATGCAAGCTTATTTGGAAAGAAAGAAAGGAGTAGGCTATTTGAGAGGCTCGAGATAACAGGTTGACGCTGACTGATGCAGGCCATTGTTTCCCTGCAGAACAGGAGCAGATGGATAGGCCTCGTTTTAGGATGCCCCCATTGGCCCCTCGCAGCCCAGCAGCGCATATTGTGTGCACGTTTTTGTGTCTAGAATGGTGCATAGATTCAGTTAAACTTTTGATTAAAGTGGAGCTGCAGACAGGAAAAAGTACTGAATGTAAAATTACATTTAATATTTTGAAAGTTGCGTTTCATACATGCAAACGATATAAATTATAGCCTAAAAACTTAGTAAGGAAAACATTTAAAATAAAAGAAATGAGAAAACGCACTAGCAAAATACAGAACGTCCTATAGAGTTTAAATGTGTGCTTTATAGGCCACAGTGCAGAGCGCACGCACACAAAAAAAAACAAACAGAAAAAAGTGAAATAACTGGTTTCAAATAGCAAACACTTGCAACGAGTAGATGCATTGTTCTAGTATCACATCTGCAGTCCGGGCATCCCGTCCCTGCCCCCTTTAGTGCGCGAGAGTGACAGGTGTTCCAAGACAAACCTGCTCGAGCGCAAAGCAGACTCATCGAACAATGGCTTTTACTTAGTCCATCAGTCATCTGTTACAAAGCCATTGCATTTTTCTCTATATGACTTGGCTGTCACCAATTCAGCCAAAAGTTTGTTCAGATGTGTTGAAGATTTAAATAAAAGTTACAAGCTTAGGAACTAACCAAATCAGGCCTATGGCTTACGCATTAAATAAGTTAAGGCTATGGATTCTAAATGCAGTTAACAAAGTTTATATCACGTTTATTATCGAAATGCACCATAAAAAGTGTTTGTATCTGCAGGCATTGAAGTCTCAATAGGTAAATGCAGCAGAAATGTACTCAGATGATCCTTTATCGTCCCCATCAGCAGATGGGGAGTGTTTCCATAGCAAAAGAGCAGCACGTCCAGATGCCACGCGCCGTAAATCCGGTCATCTTTGGGTATGCAAATTAGCCACGCGTATGTGATACAATCAGCTATAGATAATAAATAACCTTTAGCACATAAAATCAACACCAAAAGGTTTGCTGTGATAACCATATTATCCAGATTGCATTAGAATAAAAATGCTTGCTCGAGTTATATATATTTTTGTCATTAATGCATTTAAATAAACCACTGTTATTTGCTTAACTCTTTTTCTTTCTAGAAACAATTAAAATAGACTACACCAAAACTAAAACGTATGCCTGTATGCCTAACTATTCCCAGATTGAGCAATGATGGCATGTATTTGCCTACGTGTTGGTTAAGTCACTCATAATGTATTTATTGATTGATTTTGTTTTGATTGTTTCAATATTTTAGGTTAAAATGCATATATGGAAGGTTATTGCAGGTTCTGAAACTGGTCAGCGTTGGCCAACCATTTTGAATTCATTGGCCTAGCTCATAAAACAGTAAAAACATTTCAATGAACAACATTTATTGACAGAAAATAGTAAAACATAATAGCTTAAATTATGTAATGTTTAGATTACATAATAGCATGTCACATCGCAACAAAAAGAAATCTAAACTAGCATATCTCTGTCAGCTACCCATGCAACATGCGCATTACTTCCCAGCTTGATGAAATTACGCCACATCTTTTGAGCAGAATAAGTTCTATTTAATTAGGTCAAAAGTGAAAAGACCAGAGTTTGATCCTTTCTTACAGTTCTATAGATGTCACGCGCGTCTAAAGGCACGCGCCTTGGATACGTCCGTTTCTTTATTGTTCTGAACAGCCAATCAGAACGCGGGGTGCAAACGCGTGCCACTCTCCCACTATAAGTATTGGTCGCGTGTCAGCTGGAAACTCACAACTTATTTCGCTCCGCTCGAGCCACTACTATACCTCAAGCACAGCTACTACCTACTTCAATTCAAACCAAGATGGTGAATGAAGGAAAATCTCTTGCCGAAGCCCTGCTGTCTGCCAAGGCGGAGCGTCGCCTCACTGTTGGCGTCTATGAATGCGCAAAGACAATGAACGAGTAAGTTTGGAGGAACTTCTTCCATGCGATAGCTATTTGACCATTTTAATATGCTACTGTTTGGGGTAACTCATTTCAAACCTACTTTTGTTTCACAGGGACCCTGATAGCGTGTCTTTCTGCCTTTTGGCCACTGATGACTTTGAGTGCGACATCGCTCACCAGATCCATTTTACTCTGATCCAAGCGTTTTGCTTTGACAACGACATCAGCATCGTCAGAGTAAACGACTTGAAACGTCTCAACGCTCTTGTTGGTGCCAAGGGTCAACTTGAGGACGCTCACTGTGTCCTTATAACGGTGAGAATATGTTCATATCTAACATTTAAATGCAAGAGCATGTTAATTTCTCCAAAGACTTGGTTTTTAAAAACGCTCTTCTCTGTTTTAACAGAACCCATCTGAGGACTCATGGGAGGATCCAGCTCTGGAGAAGCTTCACCTGTTCTGTGAAGAAAGTCGCAGCTATAACGAGTGGGTTCCTGAGATCACTCTGCCCGAGCGTTGATCTGGAGCTTGACTCTTCTCTGTCGAGATGCTAAACCTTGAGGAATACTCGACTCATCCTTCGAAGCAAGGATGCTGATGTTTCCACATCCCTGGATGCTCCTGAGGAGGCTGAACCGTCCAGGCAGCGCGAGGCAGGCCCGAGTGGCCCTCGCGGTTCTACGTCGTTCCTCGTCCCGTCCATGCCAAGATGACCCTCATTCTTTATGTGAACGAGGTCAGGTATGCCACGAGAGCGACACAATGGCCCTCATTCTTTGTGCGGATGAGGTTTGGAGAGGAAGGAGAAGCGAGTTTTGCCTCTGTTCCACAGAGCAAATATCGCAAGCGTTGGACACGCAGAGGACGCGGCGGTGCGTCGAAGCAACGTTTTTAAAAATGGACTTTAACATCTCGGACGTTTTAAAAATGTAATTGCTGCACAATATAACGTACCTTATTGTTGTCAGCAATGTGCTTTCCACTTTCCAGAATTGTCTTATTCTATAAAGGTTTCACTTTAGAAATATTAATATGACATAAAAAACTAACTTAAAAATCTCTAAAGGTTTAACTTTAGAAAAATGTGATTTACAAAAAAAAAAGACAAAATATTTACATATGCTCTAAAATTTGTTTGTAGACAAAGGAAAATTAGAAAAATGTGTAAATGATTACATTTGTCTTAAGATTTGACTTTAGATATTTTGTATCAGACAAAAATGAATAAAAAAGAAGATATTTTGAATTAAATTTGTTTGTGAAGCAACTTATTTTTGTACATATCATGAAAACTACTGAGTCAGCAGGAAACTGTCACTGACAGGCCTCATATTTATTTGCAGAGAAAACCTTAATAAGCAGAATATTTCATTAATGTCATAAAACACTATATTCATGCTCTGTTTTTATGCGAGTTGACTTTTATACTAAAATATGACAGTCCCACAAAGGTCTAAAGACTAAGGTTACTTATAATCTACATTTCTAAATGTAGGCTACATTTATCTCTACATCAGCCTGATTAGCTGTGAGTTCATGATGAGAGAGATGGACATCTTATAAAATTAACCAATAACATTTAGATCTTAGAATGAAAGTTGCATGTTTATGTAATCATTGTCTCAACAGAAGCACAGAAGAAATCATAAAGCTCAACCAGTATAATCTGTAACGAGGGACAAACCAAAAATATGTAATTTATAGTCTTAATTAACTCGCCAAAATATCTACAGTAATGAAGAAATGCATTGTTATTTAACAAATTACAGGCCAATCTGAGCAAATCACAGTATAAATACGCTAAGTCTAAGCAATAACACAATCATTACATAATGACATATTTGGAATTATGAAATTAAGACCTTTCTTTGAAATAAAATTTAAAATAAAATTAATTAGGATTCCATGGTAACACATTACTACATGGTAATTATTACTTAATATCTCAGACTGATGTACGGATGGCCAAAACATGGAGACAGTGGTTGTTATCTCTGTCCTGTCAATGTTTGTTGTAAACAGTCTGCAAGAAAGAAAACAGAAATAAGAGTAAAATCGCAGATTTTTTTTCATTAGTATTGTAGAGAAACATTACAGAGTTACAGATGACTTTAAATGCAGACTTTGAGCCACAAATTAATCAACAAACACCAATGACTTGTACATATGGGTACAGTCATTTCATACACTTCAAAACTGTTATGTAAATACAGTTGTATTTGCATGGTGTAAATACAATTTTTAAGTACATTAATTATGTTTCCATCTTTGTTGCCACAGTTTGGAAGTGCCTTTTTCTCTTCTAAAGAAGAGGGTGTCCCAGAACTTTTGTCCATATAATGAATGTACAAGTCACTGGTGTTTGGTGATACATTTTTGGCTCACGGTCTGCATTTAAAGTCACACCAGAGGTGTTCAGCTGGGATTAGGACTTGGCTTCTTCCACACTGACTGAATCATAATTTCTCTTTGATCCTTGCCTTATACACAGAGACACTGTCATGTTAGAATAGAAAAGAGTTCTGTCCAAACTGTTGCTATACAATTAGAAGCACACAATTCCCTAGAACATCATTATATGCTTAAACACTAAGATTTGTACTAATGGAAATTACTAAAGTAGTCAAACCTTTCATTAAAAGGGGGAGATCCAATACTTTTGTAAATATATTGTATTAGTGAAGCTGAAGACAGCTCTGCTCAGCTCAGATAACAGAACCTTCCTAACAACAGCATCTGATTGGTTAAGAAAGTGCCATCTGGTCACCCTCCCATACTTCCCCCATTAGGTCTCAAACTTATTATTATGTTGTGAAACAAGAAAGTAATTCAATATTTTCAATTGCAGTTTTTTTTGCGCATGTAACCTTACAGACAACTGACCACAGACTTTTAAAAACAAAATATTTTTTTTTAAATATGAATGTAAATGAAAATATCCAAAGACTTTTGGATTGATTTCCTATTTCTTTAACTTTTTTTGCCATTTTTACTTTTTACCTTTAAAATGTTTCTGCAGTGACAATTTTAAAGGTACAAATAAATAATTCCATTAACACGAAGCCGTAAAAACTGCAACTTGTACAATCGCGCCAGGCTTAGTTAGTTTGCAGACTTAGATTTTGAGCATTGCATACAAGGTATCTGAAGTCATCTACCACACATTAAAATACTGAGCATGATTGTAGTAGTTATATAAGATAGAACCAAAAGTTATAGATAACTGTTTCTCAACTTATCTATTAATAAAGCTATGCTTTTAATAATTTTAACATTAAGAAACATGTCATGATCTTGCCACAGAGTGCAGCTGAACATGCATCACCCCTGTAACTCACTCTTTGTTTTAAACTACCAAAAGGGTAAAGAAGCAATCAAATAAGCCCCTGCAGAACAATAAGTCAGCATGCAGACGGTGAGCTCCATTGTGCTCTTTCAGACAGCCAGCGCCTGCAGAATACAAATAAAGCCAAGCCCTAAAACCTAAAACCTACCCAGAGACTAGGCCACAAAAACCCCTCCATCTGCTCTGCTGCATAATGAGCTGGAGTGAAGGTGCCTCGCAGGGGAGGAGCGGAAGAGGGACGGGGCGGCCCTGTGCCTGACACAAGCCCCCCAGGGATATCTGCCTCTCACCCCCCTCCAGCACAAAGTGGCCCTCACAAAGACCTCCAACGGGGACGTGTTCTACTGGTGGACCACTTTGGAGGACTGAGGTAGGGCCTACACATGTTCCAGAGTCGAGGTCTGCTGTCATGTCCAGACACTGATTGATATAAGAGCATGCCATGTGCGTGGAAGTGTGCTGCTCTGCATACACCCCCAGCTGTCTTGGTCTGAAAGGGGATTTAACTGCCTTATTATAATATTATATTATCCCTGTGGTCCTATCGTATGGTTTGGAGAGGGCTTTTCAGCCAGCCCTCATCCCCTCCTCCTGAAGCGTAGACACCACAGGAACAGCAGCAGATGGTGGTGAAGGGTGAATTGGGAAGGGCTCTCCTGTTGCCCAGGCTACCGCCATTGGTATTTCTGTTGTCCCAACAAACACCACAGCAAGAACCGGCCTTGGGGTGATACAAAACGATGAGGGAACAAGCAAACGGAGGAATGTTTTGATTGTGATGTCAACAAAATCAACAAGTTTTCGATGAGCTACAGTGTTAAATGTGTTTGTAAAAACACTGGTGCACTTTTACTATGCATCATTCCATGTGTTCATTTGTGGATTATATAATTAGATTTTTTAAGATTTATACATTAGAAGTTTTTTTTTTCATTGAATCATTCAAAATAATTAATATTAACATTTACAACATTTTAAATTGTAAATTATTCCTGTGATGACAAAGCTGCATTTTCAGCAGCCTTTATTCCAGTCTTCAGTCTCAAATGATTCTAATACGCTGATTTGGTCTCAATGTTTATTATCAATGTTTTTACTGCTTTACATTTTTTTGTGGGAGCCATGATAAAATACTATTCAACATTTTGGCGTATGTACAGTCAAAAGTGACAGTAAAGACATTTATGATGTTACAAAATATTGATAACACTTTAATTCAAAGTGTCCTTGTTTCACGTTACATGTACTTACTATGATAACAATAAATGATGCATAATCACATGTAAGTAACCATAAGCCAAACCCTAATCATATTGTAAGTATATGTAGTTAATTAATATTACTCAGTACTTAATTGTATAATTATACTAACAATGACACCTTAATATAAAGTGTGACCAAATATTTATATTTCAAATTGATGCTGTGCTTATGCACTTTCTACTCATCAAGAAATCCTGAAAAAGTATTTAATGGTTTTCACAACAATATTAAGCAGTACAAACTAAATGTTTAACATTCATAATTGGAATCATTATTAGCAATGATTTCTGAAGAATCTTGTGACACTGAAGACTGGAGTACTGGCTGCTGAAAATTCAGCTTTACCATCAAAGGAATAAATTACCTTCTAAAATATATTAGAATAGAAAACTTTTTTTAATTGCAATATTGTTACACAATATTACCATGTCACTGTATTTTTTATCAAATAAATGCAGTCTTGGAGAGCATAAGAGATGTTTTTCAAAATGATTAAAAAGCTTAATTACTCCAAACTTTCCTAGTTAATTCTGGCTAATTCATTCTGGTCGTGTGTTGCCCTGGAAGGCTGGAAAGCGGGCCTGCAGATTATAGTGTGCGGTAAGAGAGGCTCCAGTCTGCAGTGTATGGTAATCACTCATTATGTGAGCCAGCTGTCTTTATGAATAGGGTCAGAAGGCCAGCCCTCCTGTCTAATGCTGACAGCCCCGCACGAGCGCCAGGGCCGCCACATCACCTGCTCAAACATTCAACTACATGTGGAACTTTAGTCTCAATACATCTCATTTTGATTTAGCAGCCAACCCAAACTCCTATAGCTTGTTTTATACAGCACAAGATTATGCAAATCATTCAACTGTAGCATTTCATTTTCAGCATTTAACAATGATTTAAAATGGCAGTGGGCGACTATTTACACTAAAGGTGGTCATACTAGCAACAATTTTACAAGCAAAAATTCTCTATAGTATAAAGATGCTTTCAAAACAAGTAGCTTTCTGTTGGTGAGCAACTTGAACCTGTTGTGAAATCTGCACAGAAAAATCTTTCGTCCTCCAACTTGTGTGGATTTCATATTGAAATAACTAGATTTTGTCTGCGAACTTTCCCTGAACACAAGTAAATATGACTGTAATTTATGAGCAAAAAGATAGATGCTAATTACAAAAGTGTAAATAGTAGATGTTTGCACCAAGTATAGCAACAAATTGCACTGCATTTTGTATATACTAATTGCAAGTTCTGACAGATTCTGCACAAAGTATAAATAAAGAATATGCTATTTGTAGTAAAAATAAAACAAAAGTTATTACAAAATTGCCCATATAAATCGCGTTGGACCCCATTTACTTTCACTGCATGAGCAAAAACAGTTGAAACACCCTCCCAAATATCTTCTTTTATGAAATAAAGTGTGTGGAACAACATGAGGGTGAATAAATGAAAGCGTTTTCATGTTTAGGTGAACTGGCCCTTTAACAGGTGTTGCTCACTAATTGCATATTGTGTCCTTCTGTCTCCGTCTACACTTGCAGTGATAAGAAATCATGTTTGTATGTGGACACAATCCATTATCTCATTACAGAAGTGTCAGCCTCATAGCAGTGCCAGATCAAAGGCGTGCTGATCTATGCTGGCAACTGTTGACAAAATGCAGCTCTATCTGCCAGACATTGTTATGGCTCTTGAAGATCGCTGGAGGCTTACCACCCTTTCCAGTCTGTGTTGATAGCGCTGGACTAGGCCGGATCCGTTGTGGTTTAGGGGGTTTAGGTCAGGGAGTTTGTCTGCAGTGGCCAGCTGTGCCGTGGCTCTGTTGTCAGGCGCAGCTTGGGCCCTGAGGGATGCAGAGGAGCCGTATCAGATGGTTAAAAGAAGGAGGTGCAGAGAGGCTCCCCCATCTATGAGCAGACAAAAAACTCAAAGACTCAAAGGAGGGGGGAATCAGGGGTGTGTTAGAACACAAAAGTGCATAGAGTCTCCTGTCAAAGGAAAAAAAGGGAGAAAAAAGGTCCCCTTTTGTCCACTCCCTTTGCTTAACTTCTGAAAGAATGGCGTGATCGCAGTGGCAGCTGCTGCGCCTGCACGGGACATTTGAGATGCCCCCTTTCATAAATACAAAGTCTGGAACCAGTGGGGGTATGTAGAGGACAACGGTATTGAGGATTTGTGTTCAAAACCAAAGGCACACTTTGGAGATACGACCATCTCGTGGCAGTAAAGGGAGGCGGAGGGAAGGTGTGGTGGTCCTGATCTGCTGAATAATAAAAAAAACTTTTAGAGGTGACAGCCTTTAACGCGAGTATATCCATCACTTCACAAAAGAGTCCCACAGGGCGGCCATATGGACAGAGGATCCTTGTCTTTTGTCTGGAAATCACCGGTGCCTTTTATCACAGCTTAAACAACCACTAAGAATTCAGCAAACAAAAGTCTTCATATTTAGCTTTGGGGTATTTATGAATTTATTCCCCTTCGAAGCAAGCCGTGTGCAGTTTAAAAGAGGGTGTAGCTGTGTAGACTTTAGTTGTAATGTCCTTAGGAACTTATTTAGCTTTAAATGACTCCTTTATGAAGTTCAGGAATTTAAAAACAGTCCGTGTTTAAAAATACTTTTGCGAAAAGCAATGTCTGCAGTACATTTATTATGCATGCAGCTTGTTTTTTTTACAGAGGGCATGTGAGAAGAGCTACACCGTCGCTATTTTAAGGAAAAAGTTCAAAGAGGTGCAAGATAATTAATCAAGAGAGCCTTGAAGACGTTTGTCAGATCTTGTGCACTTACAAACATCAGCGGATGTATAATGGGCGGCCTCTTGTGGTACTTCTGTAAAATACAGGAAAATATTATTTTCACCAGCTTCTGTTTCCTACATATTTTCTTTCTAGTTCATGGCGTAAATATAGACTATAAAATACACTCTCTAACTCTAAAAACTAAGAACAAATATTGAGGTACATCATGATTTTCATTTTTTGACCTTTTATTAGTGCTTCTTATAATAAAAATGATAATAATAATAATAAAATTTATTTTGCAGATATGCCACATTTATAATAATTTGTATTTGTTCAGTAAAGCCATTCTTCATTTATGCATTAAAATATTGGCCACAATTCTATACATGATAATATAATATTTAAATTAAAGACTAATAAAGATTAATAATGCAATAACAAAATGTAACTCATACTATAGAATCTCAATATAAATCTCAAACAAAACAAATATCCTGTTTTAGAGGCATTGTATCATGATTTTCTTTTCTGAATAAACTAAAAGAAAACTGTTTATGCAACATAAATCCAATTATGCAATTCTGTACTAGACATCATTAAGCAGATATAACATTTACAAAGACCAATATTGTAACTCATTCAAACAATATATTAGTGTTCTTGTTACATCTACTTATGTACTTAACAGTAAATTATAACTAAATGCATTAAAAGCAGCTAACCCTGAGCTAAACCCTACCTATGTTATATGTTGTTAATTAGACTATTATTACTCAGTACTTCAATGTATAATTAGACTTAAAAAGGACACTTTAAAAAAATGTAACCAAAAATTTGTCAAGTAGTCAAGTAGAAATATTGAATTTAATTTCTAGCTTTTAAAGATAAATAACATTTGGTGACATCAGCTGATAGTGACAGTCTGTCATGGGTGGCTGTCTCCACCTAGTGGTTACAAAGGCCACTTACAGATGAACTACATCCATGAAGTTAAAATGTCTCAACAGGCTGTGTGGTCGTCTGGTCGAGCTGGCTTGAATGATTGCATGGTAGTCAAACTTAACTGCAGGTTTTAGTATAGGCCAATTTATATATATATATAAAACACTGCAGCTAACGATACAGTTGCCTGGGACTGAATTATATAAGAAAAGAAATACACTCACTGGCCACTTTATTAGGTACACCTGTTCAATTGCTTGGTAACACAAATTGCTAATCAGCCAATCACATGGCAGCAACTCAATGCATTTAGGCATCTAGATGTGGTGAAGACGACTTGCTGAAGTTCAAACCGAGCATCAGAATGGGGAAGAAAGGGGATTTAAGTGACTTTACACGTGGAATGATTGTTGGTGCCAGACGGGCTGGTCTGAGTATTTCAAAAACTGCTGATCTACTGGGATTTTCACACACAACCATCTCTAGGGTTTACAGAGAATGGTCCGAAAAAGAGAAAATATCTAGTGAGCGGCAGTTGTGTGGACAAAAATACCTTGTTAATGTCAGAGGTCAGAGGAGAATGGGCAGACTGGTTAAAGATAATAGAAAGGCAACAGTAACTTGTCACGGTTCATGGGTTCCCGGTCCCATCCTCACCGTGTCTTGTCTGTGTGCGTGTGCGTATGTGTGAGCAGGTGTCTGTGGGTGTGTGTGTGATTGAGGCTGATTCGCTCCAGCTGAGAGTCATCACCGTTGGGCTATATCTGTTCCTGTCACGCTCTCTCCTTTGTCAGATCCTTGCAGTGTTTGCGGTCGTCGTTTACGGTCCGTTCTGGTTCGCGATTCCTGAGCCCTGCTGCTTCCTGGACTCCGATCACCGGACCTTTGGCTGCCCATTGCTTCCCTCGCTACCCGCGTCTGCCCTCGGAGAGCTCCGTTTCTGCCTACGAGCTCCGCCTCTGAGCTCCGTTTCTGCCTCACGGAGCTCCGCCTCTGCCTCTGAGCTCCGTTTCTGCCTCGGAGCTCCGCCTCTGCCCTCTGAGCTCCGTTTCTGCCTCTGAGCTCCGCCTCTGTCTCTGAAGAGCTCCACTTTTAGTTCTCGCTGTGTATTACTTCTTGTAATAAACTCTCTTTTCATAACTGAATCCTCCCGTCTTCATTGTGACAGAAGGATCTGACCATCTTCATGGATTCAGCGGAGACTCGTGGTTTGCAAGAACTGATATCCGGCAACAACGCTCGTATGGATCTCCAGGAGAATATGTTGAACACCGGGACGAGCTGTGCAGGCGTTAGTGGCGCAGGTGTCCGAGCTCACAACCCAGGTACAGTTACTAAGATCACCGCTGCGCCACCCACACCGCCTAGCTTTTCCATCCCGGGAACCACAGCCCTCAGCACGAACCTAGACTTCCTGCACCGGAGATGTATGCGGAGATCCTAACCTCTGTAGGCGTTTCTGACGAAGTGTTCTCTGTTTTCTCGCTCCAGCCACTGGCGTTTGCCACAGAAGTTTCCAGGGTGGCACTAGTGCTTACGTTGCTGTCAGGAAGGCAGCATTGTGGGGAACGGTGTGGGAGAATCGCCATCCCTGTTGTTCCTCGTTCCACTCACTCTCTCAGGAGATGAGGAGGGTGTTCGATCGCGCGCTGGTCGGGCGCGAGGCAGAACGCAGGCTGGCCGACCTCCGCCAGGGGAGCAGTCCGTTTCTGACTATTCCATCCAGTTCAGGACCCTGGCGGCAGAGTGGAGCGAAGGCGCAGTGGGACATGTTCCTGCATGGGCTGGCCGACCGTATCCATCAAGAGATTGATGTGGTGGAGTTACCTCTCGGTTTGGGCGAACTTGTGGATTTGGCCTTACGCGTGGATGCACGGCTTCAGCAACGTGATCTTCGCGGTCGGCGCAAGTTAACACCGAGACATTCTTTCTTCGACACCGGCAATACGGTCGGTCACTCGTCGGTTGACGAACCCATGCAGGTGGGTGAGCTCGGCTCTCCGGGAGGAGAGATCGTCGGAGGATGAGGGGCTATGCCTATACTGTGGTAGCGGCTGGCCATTTCCTGGTGAAGCTGTCCCGTAAAGATCCAGGCCCGACAGTAGGTCTGAGGCTACTGTCGGGTGGGGTATCTCTCAACAAGACCTCATCTACTACCCTCCTCCCGGTGAGGTTGCAATGGGCGGCGAGCGACATGAGGGGCAGCTGCTAGACTCCGGAGCCGAGGTAACCTGCTGGACATTTCCCTGGCCCAACTCCTTCACATTCCCTTGGTTCCCCTCCGTCACAAGATCTCCGTCAGCGCGCTCAATGGACAGTCACTTCCCCAGATCAGTCTCTCCACGGTACCCATCACCCTCGTCACCTCAGGCAACCACTCAGAGACCATCACGTTCCTCGTCACCCACTCACCCCTGGCCCCGGTGGTATTGGGTCACCCCTGGCTCGCTCAGCACAATCCTCGGGTGGATTGGGGTGTAACACTGTGTCGGAGTGGAGTCGAGCCTGCTATGCCTCTTGTCTTGTGTCTGCTGGGTTTTCTGTGTGTGATTCTGTGTTGCAGGAGGAGATGGGGAACCTGTCTAACGTGCCGAGGAGTATCTCGACCTGAAGGAGGTGTTCAGTAAGTCCAGGGCCGCTTCTCTCCCTCCTCATCGTCCCTACGACTGTGCTATAGACTTAGTACCAGGTATGTCTCCGCCTAAGGGCAGATTATACTCGCTTTCTGTTCGGAAAGGGAGGCCATGGAGAAATACATTTCTGATTCTCTGACAGCGGGTTCATCCGCCTCTTCTTCTCCAGCGGGGCAGGATTTTTTTTGTCGCGAAGAAGGATGGTTCTCTGCGACCTTGTATTGACTACGGGGCTTGAACAACATCACGGTAAAGAATACCTATCCTTTGCCGTTGATGTCTTCAGCCTTCGAGAGGTTGCAGGAGCATCCATCTTCACTAAGTTAGATCTTAGCGCTTATCATTTGGTTCGCATAAGAGGGGATGAGTGGAAGACCGCGTTTAATACCCCCAGAGGGCATTTTGAATATTTGGTTATGCCTTTCGGGCTCTCTAACTCTCCTGCGGTCTTCCAGGCACTTCGTCAATGACGTGTTGAGAGATATGGTCGATCAGTTCATATATGTCTACCTGGATGACATATTGATTTTTCTTCTTCTCTCCAGGAACATGTTCAACACGTCAGGAGTGCTCCAGAGGTTGTTAGAGAATGGGCTTTTGTCAAGGCGGAGAAGTGCGCGTTCCATGCACAGTCGGTTCCTTTCCTGGGTTTCATAGTGTCGCGGAGGGTTCGCATGGATCCTGACAGGGTTAAGGCTGTGGTAAATTGGCCAACCCCTGATTCCCGCAAGGCCCTGCTGAGGTTTCTGGGGTTCGCTAATTTTACCGGCGTTTATTCGCAATTTCAGCCAACTAGCCGCTCCTCTGACTGCCTTGACCTCCACCAAGATGACGTTCAGGTGGTCGAATGCAGCCGAGGCCGCATTTACCAAACTCAGAGGCCGCCGTTTCGGCTCCCATTCTCCGGGCCCCTGATCCCACCGTCAGTTCGTGGTGGAGGTCGAGCGTCAGAGGTGGGGGTAGGTGCAGTGCTATCCCAGCGGGCCACCTCGGACGACAAAGTGCATCCCTGCGTTTTTTCCCATCGACTGTCTCCTGCCGAGCGCAATTACGACATCGGTAACAGAGAGTTGCTGGCCGTCAAGCTAGCGTTGGAAGAATGGCGTCACTGGTTAGAGGGTTCGGGGTTCCTTTCATAGTTTGGACCGACCATAAGAATCTTGAATATATTCAGTCCGTAAGCGTCTTAACTCCAGGCAGGCTCGTTGGGCACTATTTTTCGGACGTTTGATTTTTCCATCTCCTATCGGCCGGGTTCTAAGAACATCAAGCCCGATGCCTTGTCACGCATTTTTGACATTTCGGACCGCCCGGTGTCTCGAGTGCATTATACCTGAGAGATTGGTTGTCTCTGCAGTCACTTGGGAGATCGAATCGAAGGTTCCGCCTGACCTGGAAGGGTGCGCCTCCGCCTGGATGCCCAACGGGCGGTTGTTTGTGCGGAGGGTTACGGTCCAACGTCATCCAATGGGGTCACTGTTCCAACGTGGCTTGTCATCCAGGAATCGGTCGCACCATGTTTTTGATTAAACAACGATTCTGGTGGCGGGCCATGGCTCGCGATATCCGAGAGTTTGTTTTGGCCTGCTCAGTCTGTGCTCGGGGTAAGACTTCCAATCGACCTCCAGAGGGGTTACTTCAGCCGCTGTCAGTCCCTTGAGACCCTGGTCCCATATCGCGCTAGATTTCTTACTGCCCTCCCACCCTCCCTGGGTAATACGGTTGTTTTAACCGTAGTGGACCCGGTTCTCAAGGCGGCCCATTTTATTCCCTTGCCCAAATTGCCCTCAGCCAAGGAGACAGCGGCTACGGTGGTTGATCACGTCTTCGCATTCATGGCCTCCCGGCAGGCGTGGTTTCCGACAGGGGTCCCCAATTCGTGTCCAAATTTTGGAGAGTTTTGTCGACTACTGGGGGCGACTGTGAGTTTGTCTTCTGGGTTTCACCCTCAGACCAACGGTCAGACTGAGCGGGCCAACCAGGATCTCGAGAGGGTGTTGCGATGTTTGGTCACTCAGAATCCCACTTCCTGGTGTCAGCAACTTTCATGGGTTGAGTACGCTCACAACTCGTTACAGGTGTCGTCCACGGGCCTTTCGCCGTTTGAGTGTAGTTTAGGTTACCAGCCACCTCTTTTCCCTAGTATGGAATCCAGTCGCGGTCCCTCTGCTCACGCCTTCGTCCAGAGGTGTCACCGTACCTGGGCGAGCCGAGACTCTCCTCCGGGTGGGGGCGTGCACCAAGGCTAAGGCTGATCGCCACCGGTCGAAGCCTCCCGTCTACGTCGTGGGTCAAAAAGTGTGGCTTTCTACCCAGAACATTCCGCTCCGGTCCGTGTGTAATAAGTTGGCTCCCAAATTTATTGGCCCGTTTCCTGTCACTAAAATTATTAGTCCGGTGACAGTCCGCCTCAAACTCCCTCCTGCGTACAGGAGAATTCATCCGCGTTCCATGTTTCCAAAATTAAACCCGTTTTCGGTCTCCCCTTAATCCGCCTACTCCGGTTCCTCCCGCGCGACTCGTAGATGGGGAACCCACCTATTCGGTCAATCGCATTCTGGACTCGAGGCGGAGGGGCGAGATTTCAATACTTGGTGGACTGGGAAGGTTACGGTCCGGAGGAGAGAAGTTGGGTTCCGGCCAGGGACATATTGGATCACTCCCTTATTGATGATTACAATCAACAGGTAAGGTCGGCTGGGGCGCCGAGAGGCGCTCCTAGGAAGAGTACTGTCACGGTTCATGGGTTCCCGGTCCCATCCTCACCGTGTCTTGTCTGTGTGCGTGTGCGTATGTGTGAGCAGGTGTCTGTGGGTGTGTGTGATTGAGGCTGATTCGCTCCAGCTGAGAGTCATCACCGTTGGGCTATATCTGTTCCTGTCACGCTCTCTCCTTTGTCAGATCCTTGCAGTGTTTGCGGTCGTCGTTTACGGTCCGTTCTGGTTCCGATTCCTGAGCCCTGCTGCTTCCTGGACTCCGATCACCGGACCTTTGGCTGCCCATTGCTTCCCTGCGCTACCAGCGTCTGCCCTCTGGAGAGCTCCGTTTCTGCCTCTGAGCTCCGCCTCTGCCCTCTGAGCTCCGTTTCTGCCTCGGAAAGCTCCGCCTCTGCCCTCTGAAAGCTCCGTTTCTGCCCTCGGAAAGCTCCGCCTCTGCCCTCTGAGCTCCGTTTCTGCCTCTGAGCTCCGCCTCTGCCCCTCTGAGCTCCGTTTCTGTTTAGTTCTCGCTGTGTATTACTTCTTGTAATAAACTCTCTTTTCCGCAACTGAATCCTCCGTCTTCATTGTGACATAACTTAAATAACCACTCGTTACAACCAAGGTATGCAGAATACATCTCTGAACGCACAACACGTTTAATCCTGAAGAACATGGGCTACAGCAGCAGAAGACCACACCGGGTGCCGCTCCTGTCAGCTAAGAACAGGAAACGGAGGCTACAATTCACACAGGCTCACCAAAATTGGACAATAGAAGATTGGAAAAATGTTGCCTGGTCTGATGAGTCTCGATTTCTGCTGCGACATACAGATGGTAGGGTCAGAATTTTGCGTGAAGAACATGAAAGCATGGATCCATCCTGCCTTGTCTCAACGGTTCAGGCTGGTGGTGGTGGTGTATTGGTGTGGGGAATATTTTCTTGGCACACTTTGGGCTCCTTAGTACCAATTGAGCATCGTTTAAATGCCACAGCCTACCTGAGTATTGTTGCTGACCATATCCATCCCTTTATGACTACAGTGTATCCATCTTCTGATGGCTACTTCCAGCAGGATAATGCACCATGTCACAAAGCTCAAATCATCTCAGAATGGTTTCTTGAACAATACAATGAGTTCACTTTACTCAAATGGCCTCCACAGTCACCAGATCTCAATTCAATAGAGCACCTTTGGTATGTGGTGGAACGAGAGATTCGCATCATGGATGTGCAGCCGACAAATCTGCAGCAACTCAAATCTCTGAGGAATGTTTCCAACACCTTGTTGAATGTATGCCACAATGAAGGCAGTTCTGAAGGCAAAAGGGGGTCCAACCCGGTACTAGCAAGATGTACCTATAAAGTGGCCAGTGAGTGTATATGTGAACAGATTACGTCAGAGCTATATCCTGTTATATGTCTTCATTTTTTTTTAGAAAGACTTTGATATAAAATCCCTAATGCTAGTACCACCCAGTCCACTTGATCGCTAAAAATACAATATATATAGTTTTACAACACTGTAGCCAAAAAGTTTAGTACTTTAAAAAGTATATATATTATAAATTACCTTAGCTCATGCGATTCAATTCTTGCATCAGTGATTTGTGGCATCATTAGTGCAGTGGCACATGGGATAAAGAGATTACTTGCAAAGATTTTTGTTTCTTTTTAACCAAATTACTGAACTAACTTAACAATCCTGGCCATGACTCAACCCAAAACTCCCATACCAGCGCAGAGAGCTGTGCTCAGACTCCCTCTGAGGAGCAGGAGATCAAATGAATTCTTGTGGTGTGCTGTATTGAAGTTCAGTGTGGGAGTACACATGGACCACAGCTATCATACCACTACTGCCTGCTGAAAACGACCATCTTTCATTTCTGGATGACGTCGTCTATATAAAAAGCTAATTTAGCGGTAAATCTATGTTTGAAAGGCCCGTGGTTCAGACTGTACAAGGACACAAAGAGCATCGGGAAAGATGCGTGTCCAGATACAGTATGTATGACATCATATTCATGTGCAAATATTTTTTCCATGCATTTCTTACATTGGAGTGATTTCCCCTACATGTTGTCTAGTCTCATGACATTTACTTTTGAACAAAAGCGTAAGGCTGAAAGAACCACCTACATCAATGAGACATTGGGGCTCTGTTGCATCACTGAAGGCTATTTTTCTGAAGTATAACAAGAGCAGTCTTAAATAAATAAAGCCTTAAAAAGAATATTCCAGCTTTGATACAAGTTAAACTCAACAGAATTTGTGGCACAATGTTTATTAACACAAAACAATTCCCAATGCATTGTTTTCTTTCTTTTTTTTATTTTTATAAAAAGAACCGAATAGGGCATATTTTTGAAATAAATAAGCTTATAATGAATGAATGAATCTCTCTCTCCTCAACCACCACCAGTGTGCAGCATCCACTTGGATCATGCAATGGCAGCCACAGGACAACGGCGCCAGTACGCTCACCACACACCAACTACAGGTGGAGAGGAGAGAGTCATTGAGCCAATCAAGTGGATGCTCTCACCACACACCAGCTACAGGTGGAGAGGAGAGAGAGTCATTGAGCCAATCAAGTGGATGCTCTCACCACACACCAGCTACAGGTGGAGAGGAGAGAGAGTCATTGAGCCAATCAAGTGGATGCTCTCACCACACAGCTACAGGTGGAGAGAGAGAGAGTCATAGAGCCAATCAAGTGGATGCTCTCACCACACACCAGCTACAGGTGGAGAGAGAGAGAGTCAGAGCCAATCAAGTGAATGCTCTCACCACACACCAGCTACAGGTGAGGAGAGAGAGAGTCAAAGAGCCAATCAAGTGTATGCTCTCACCACACACCAGCTACAGGTGGAGAGGAGAGAGTCAAAGAGCCAATCAAGTGAATGCTCTCACCACACACCAGCTACAGGTGGAAAGGAGAGAGAGTCATAGAGTCAATCAAGTGGATGCTCTCACCACACACCAGCTACAGGTGGAAAGGAGAGAGAGTCATAGAGTCAATCAAGTGGACGGGGATTATTAGGTATGTATTATATGTAACATTACACTGCATTTTTTTCATATTGAAATTATGTTTGAAGTGAGTATTTCAACATTAATGGATTGGCCCCATTCACTTCAATTGTACTGCTGTTAATTAGAGACCATAGTATTTCTTTAAAAGAACAGTTCACCCAAAAATGATTATTTGGTGCAAATTGACCAAAAATTTTTTACTTGTAAAAGGAATCATATTTTAGCCAGAAGCAATGGTTTGAATTTATGAAAGTTTTAATGATCGATTTGTTTCTTACAAACACGCAGGCTTTTGCTTCACAAGACGTTCATTTTAGGAATGGTGTCTTGTTCATTACTTGAACTCTCATTCTGGCGGCACCCATGCACCACAGAAATTCCTTTAAACTCAGCCATGCTCAAGCTGGATTTATATTACTATACAAGCAAAGTGAAAATAACTGTGACTCTGCCTTTAGCACAGCAGTTAACAAACTTACATCACCTCCTGTAACAAAACACCTAAGACCTCTGTTTAAATGATACCTTTAATCTGAATCTGAATCCATATGCTGTGATCTACGTCCATACGTGTGCATGTTATGCATAATCAAACAAATTATCCCACAAGCAAACCCCTCTGAATGTCACGGCCATGCCAGATGCCTCAGTGGACCAACAGAAAATGATTATGCACATAATGCGAGCTAATAATGTTACCAGCAAATTATGCAAAGAGGGGGCTGGAAAAGCATCCGCTTCCTAAATGACGAAATAAATAAACCCTGATGAGTTCTTTCTGTCCTGAAGCGAGCGCCTGACATCACAGAGGTCAGGTTGTCTAATGAGGCAGCCAAAACAGCTGCGTTTATAAGCTTGATTAGAGACATTTAAGAGTCAATGGTTCTGAACTGCAAGGAAAACTTTGATGAATGTTAATTTGATTTTCAGAAGAGGTTTTAGAAGCAGACGTTTGAAGCGCAAACAGAGAAAAGAAAACACTTTGACCTGTTGTGTAATCTACACATTTTATGCAGCTTTAAAATTCAGCATTTGGAGGAAACTAATAAAGAGAAACTTAATAGCCTCATTTGTTTTTATGTGCTTGGCAAAATGATTCTCTATCAAACTTGCATATCAAACCGATTCTATTGCCAGCTGAATTGTAACAATTCTGTTTTATCTTCTTGTTTCTCCTAATTCATCAGTGTGCACTCAATACTCAGTTTGCCTGAGGAGTCAAGCATTAAAAACGCATTGCCATTATTCCCCACATTTTGCTTTGTTAATATATTCAAGGGCTCCGAGCGCCACAATGTGTCATTGTGATTAATGGAAGCAAAACAAATGCGAACTTGTTGCATATTTCATATTCCGATAAATGATATGCTGATGGTCCATTATTATTACCACGCTGAAATGCAGCCGTTCATTTACAGTGAGGAATGTTTTTAAACCCTGGCCATCATAAATTACACCCATTCACACGTACACATACGGGGGGTGGGGTGCAGGCAGGGGGCTGTAATAAAATCCCAAATAAGAGTAAGTCTTACATTACATCATAATTCTTGAGAGACCCTTAAGGCAATAAAGCTTTGAGTGTGAAATTTATTACCGCTCACCTTAAGTACATGTGAACATCTGTAAAATACAGAGAATGTGACGTGATTAGATATTTTTGATGGGCTAATGATACAAAAGGTAAAATTAAGCTACAATTACACATGCCATCAATAATGTAGCCTACCTGTTTACACGACAAGCCATCAAATAAATGTATATGTGAATGAAAAAAAATTCTGAGTTTAAAATATTTTTTCGAAGTTCTCAGAGTTCACTTTTTCTCAGCTTTTTTAAGTCGACAACTGAGACATAAGATGGCGGCATCCGCGGCATATACAGAAGACACGAAAGTGGTGACAGTTTCACCCTTGTTTCGTGGTTTGATATAAAGCATTGCCATTGACAACCAATGTTACAAAATATCCATCTCCTGAATGCAGAATCAAATATTTCAGTGCTTGCCACATTGGAAGTAGTTTTTATCCATTTTCCCAATAGGATTTTAAAAAGTCTTTGACAATAGGTTTTAATTAAACCAAACCAACGAGCCACGGGATGAATCACAACATTGCACATTTTGATTTGAAGCAATAAAGTATTTGAAAAACAGACAAAAAGACAAAGACCCTTTACAAATTAAATGAAGGAAAGAATGAACAATCTCACAAAGCATAGCGAATCACATAATCCGATTTAAAAACAGTAGATGGATTGATACATTTATAATGTACACAGAAACAACATTGTATGTTTATTATAAGACATAAATATTTGAGTAGTTTGAACGTGTACAGTAATTCGTAGTGATTCAGGGAATGTAGGTGGATCTTTTTCCTTGATTTGCTTGTTTTGATTGTTTGATTCATGTGTATTGTAGGTTTTCACCACAAATTCTGCTGTTTAAGAAGATATTTATATATATAAAAGCATATACCATTGATTAACAACTGTGTTAACTCACAACTGGTCTGTCTTTAAAGCTTTGCAAGTTATTGTTAACAATCAGTTCCCCTACAGAGAAAATGAATGGGACTGTTCCACTTTACAAGAAAACAGCTCGTTGCTAAATTGCAGATTGCAGCGATTAACCAACCAGAATCGAGTATTCCAGAGAGCAGTTTAATAATAAAAAGTCTAGTGACATGTACATTTATTTTAGACAGCAGCATTTCTAATTCAGTATAAACGCTGAGGCCCAAACACGCTCTTTGCGTACTTCCTTTTTCTTTTCCCTGAACAGGTAAGAACTGAAACTCAGAGAGCGATGTATTGACTCAAATAAAAACAATGTCAGTCTCATCACTGCACATATGGCTTTTGCGAAGGCTGAAATAACAACACGGATTTGTGTATACTAATAGATGAGGTGAGGCAGGCTCTCCCTCCAGGCAGCTTTTATTGGTTTGGCCTCTGTTTTCCTTTTCTCTCCCTTGGCTTTGCATGGCTCAGAACTGGAGGTGGAGAATTGATGGACTGAGTGAAATAATTTATGGAAGGGGGAGTGAGATCTAAGAAACGTTCCACAATAAATAAAGGTGGAATTCTGGCATGTGTGGGTGAGTGGGTTAGTACAAGGTACACGCATTAAAAGATCTAATCCAGGAGAGACGTGGGGTGTTCAGATAACTGACAGAGTGTTTGGCAGCTCCTAAAGCCGGCTAATCAGACGGCTTTACTCGTTACTACCTTACTGCAGGAGAACTGCTTTCCCTGCCAAATGTATGAGAGCGAAAATGCAGAGTGCACATTCCACGGGTCAGCACTGAGAACCACATGGCTTAAATTGGGTTTAAGCAGCAGGGCCACATGGTATGCGGCCAGGTCTACAATCCATCGATGTGTTTGGATAGGGTCTGATTCTGTAACATGTCAGTCAGTTATGAGGGCAATCATACCGTCAGTCAAAAACACTTCCAGAGCCCAAGCTGTAGTGCTGTCTGGCCTTTGGACTAATTTGTGATATTCTCTGCTGGGTTTATTCTATTCCTTCTGGACATTTTCTCATCCATTTGGCCATTTTATTGAATGTGCACACATGCTGAATATTGACTATACTGTTATTTTATGACAAGGTACACAACAAAACAAATGAGGGCTAAGCCAAGGTAAGCACATAAAGGAGTACAACTTACCTTGTTAAAAAGACATTGTGGGTTGATAGTGCACACTGTACAAAATACCTACAGACACATGGGAAAATATAACTTTTTTTGCCAACTATGAAATACACTGCAGTTTCCAGGTAAAATGACAAGAACACATTTTGGTCTGTTTCTCACAGAAAGCTATTATGTGGCTTCAGACAACTTAACTCTGCAACAAATGATATTCTTGAGGGGTGTTTAGGTCCAGGAATGTGTTTGTCAACTAATTTTCCAGTAAAATTATCCAAACATAATTTAAATAAGATAAATTGAGAAGCAGAAAATCACGAGTTGTTTTTAGAGAATGTATCGGTGTTTTTGTATTGCTGCATCAGTAAACCAATTAATATTATATAATATATATAATGTTAATTGGTTAACATATATAACATTATATATTATATATAATGTTAATTGGTTCATTCATATATATATATATATACATACAGTATCTCATAGAAGTGAGTACACCACTCACATTTGTGTAAATATTTCATATATATATATACATACAGTATCTCATAGAAGTGAGTACACCACTCACATTTGTATAAATATTTTATTATATATTTTCATGTGACAACACTGAAGAAATGACACTTTGCTACAATGTAAAGTAGTGAGTGTGCAGCTTGTAAAACAGTGTAAATATGCTGTCCCCTCGAAATAACTCAACACACAGCCATTAATGTCTAAACCGCTGGCCACAAAAGTGAGTACACCCCTAAGTGAAAATGTCCAACTTGGGCCCAAAATGTCAATATTTTGTGTGGCCACCATTATTTTCCAGCACTACCTTAACCCTCTTGGTCATGGAGTTCACCAGAGCTTCACATGTTACCACTGGAGTCCTCTTCCACTCCATGACGTCATCACGGAGCTGGTGGATGTTAGAAACCTTGCGCTCCTCCACCTTCCATTTGAGTAGGCCCCACAGATGCTCAATAGGGTTTAGGTATGGAGACATGCTTAGCCAGTCCATCACCTTTAACCCTTAGCTTCTTTAGCAAGGCAGTGGTCGTTATCATGTTGGAATACTGCCCTGCGGCCCAGTCTCCGTCAGTATGTCACAGTATATGTTGGCATTCATGGCTCCCTCAATGAACTGTAGCTCCCCAGTGGCGGCAGCATTCATGCAGCCCCAGACCATGACACTCCCCCACCATGCTTGACTGTAGGCAAGACACGCACTTGTCTTTGTACTCCTCACCTGGTTGCCGCCACACACGCTTGACACCATCTGAACCAAATAAGTTTATCTTGGTCTCATCAGACCACAGGACATGGTTCCAGTACTCAATGTCCTTAGTCTGCTTGTCTTCAGCAAACTGTTTGCGGGCTTTCTTGTGCATCATCTTTAGAAGAGGCTTCCTTCTGGGATGACAGCCACGCAGACCAATTTGATGCAGTGTGCGGCGTATGGTCTGAGCACTGACAGGCTGACTCCCCACCCCTTCAACCTCTGCAGCAATGCTGGCACTCATACGTCTATTTCCCAAATACACTCACTACTTTACATTGTAGCAAAGTGTCATTTCTTCAGTGTTGTCACATGAAAAGATATAATAAAATATTTAAATGTTAGCGGTGTACTCACTTCTGTGAGATACTGTATATATATATAGAGAGAGAGAGAGAGAGAGGGGGTTGAGAACCAGAAGGGTGTACGTGACATTTCACCAACTTTACAGGAGACAAAACTAAAATTTTGCCATAGTTTGATCTGACTTTGTGTACTGATTTCAATTGTTTATAATACAAATGTGTACACTCGTGGATGACAGTACTTTTGCCAGTAGAAAGAGCTCATAAAGAGCTTTCATTTGATGTACATATCTCCATTTCATCAAAAATGTAACTTTCGCCCTACTGGTTCTCACCCCTCGATATATAATGGGTTGTATGCAAATGTACAAAATGTTTTAGATTTTGCAGATTTTTTATTTTACATGATCTATGTGAACAGTTTGAGTGGCTGAGATGCCTCAGAAAATGTTTGAATTTGAAATGTAAAATTATGTTTTAAAATGTTGCTAAATTTTAAAATTCCTTTTTTTAAACTAATTAATCGGTATTGATGAAAAGGTAATACTTTAGGAACAATTTCTCACTATTAACTGCATTATTAGCATGCATATAACATATTGGCTGTTTATTTGTACTAAACTAATGTATCTGTATTGTTGAAAATAAAACTCACTTGACACTGAAACTACAGAGATGTATTCCTAGGGCAACAAATCGCACTGCAAAATCTTATGCATGGTCACATTTTTCTCCTGATCGGTTTTGCATCAAGCATGATCCTGCAGCTTGACCAGCTTAGAAGAGAACTGATAGGATTTATGAGTAGGCTGATTTTGTTTTTACAAACTAACACTATTATATATAGCTGTGTCAAATGCAGTTGTTTCAGACCTCTGATCTCCTGAACTGGCAGACATAACAGCAGATGTTAATGAAAGATGAGCTTACTTAGACTAAATGTTATGGTTTCAAAAGAGATTATGTTTATTTTAAATTACCATCATCTACAGATCTCCCAATTTAACTTGTATTTTTGTCATAACAAAAACAAAAGTAAGAAAAAAATACTTGTGTTAATTCTTGCAACGGTCTGAAACATTTCTGGAACAATGCATGTTTTTCTACACAATAGACAGCATTTTGGTCCCTCAATAGAGAAAAAGACTGTTAACAGCTTTTGAATGTTTGCTAGCATATTGTTCAGGTCCGTATGATGTCAGGCATCAATGTGAATCCAAAATAAAAGACAAAATTGGATCAAACCGACTCAAAGCTTTCCTGGCCTTCCCCTTCACCCTCATTCATACCTTAACCTCTCAAACTTCACATAGTTCTCACACACATTCACTAGTTATATAGCTAAACTGCTAAATATTTCAAAGAATGTGCTGCAATTAAATAGATAAAATCACACACTGAACAAAGTAACAGGTCTATAAGCAACTGCACACAATGTAATGACTAAGGAATGGCACATAACAACTTCACATAGATAAGATTCTGTCAAAGAACAACATCCGATGTGCCAAACCACAGTGATTCAAGTACAAACTATGTATCATTGTTAACAGCACATGCTAACAGAAAACGACACCAACACTGTTTTCTATCCTTTGTACTCCTCTACTGTGTTTAGACAAAGGTAACAGGACTCATTAGTGTCTAAATGGACATCATTTGGAGCCGTTTTGTGGACAGCATGTGGAAAAGGCAGGCAGATCAAAGACAGAAGAGAAATATTCTGAACTCATACATGGAGAAAGGCAGAGTGGAAAATGTTTATTTGCAGCAGTGCCATGCGAATCATTTTTAGTTAACAAGACCGAACAGCAGGAACGAGATGTTCCATGTCATATTCATGGCACCATTGGAAAAACAACATCAACAAAAAACCACAAAGAAGTCACTGAACACTGAAAGTCACCTTTAAATGCATCATCATAGTGGATTGTGAAACCCAAAACTTTTCTGAATCCGGTTAATAACCACTAGAAGGCTAGTCCTCCGTTGACTGTGATGTTTAAGAGCCACTCATAAACCCTCACGCTCCGGTGCTCAGGGGTCCAATTTAGATACATTCTCTGAGTAGCCCTCAACCAACTGTGAATGTACACAACCTTCAATTCAGTGAAAAGCTCCTAACAGCCCTTAACTGCGCGTTGAGTTTCATTGTTAACAATATGTGGTAAAAAGAAACCCGTTCTATCAGCATCCACATGTGTCCTGAGGAGTCAGCACCCTTGAGTGTACCAGACGTTCACATATCACATTTCGTTCATTTTCCTCTTTACTAGCTTCTGCTGGGTTGTTTATAAGCACAATATAAGTCTTAACTCTAAATGGGTCTTTGAGGCAGCAGCTGTGTCGAAACAAAATGCATTTCAGACAGTGTTATTATTCTATTTCACGCTTTTCTATTCTGTACCTGCAGTTTTCAGATCGGCTGTGGCAAAAGGGAAGCGTTACTTGATCCATCTCCATACGGGCTATTATGGAGTGAAACAGTGCCTTATTGAAATCCCACAGCCAGATCTGCTCAGTGCCATCTCACAAAACATGTTTTGGGTTAATCCCCCTGCAGGAAGCCGGGTTACAGACCCCTGTGAGAGGAACATGATAAGGGCGGTGAAAGTGTTTTGGAGGACAGCTTTCTAGAAGGATCATGTGCTATGCTGAGAAGAAATTATTAATATAAATAATACATTTTTAAACAAACAATGGTGGGAGGGAAAGCGATCAAGCATAGAATGTTGAGCTTTTGGCAGGAGAGGAGCTTAAGGAAGCCCATTTATGACACATAAGAGAAAAACATGCCTTGGTAAATCATAATTATGAGATAAAATGTTGAAATAATGGCAACAAAAAATTACTTAATTTGTACATAATTTTGAACTTTATCTCCTATAATTTCACATTTTCACATATTAATTATGACATTTATCTCATATTTCTGACTTTTTATCTCATAGTTACATTAAATACAAACTAATATCATGTTATTTATATCAGTATATCATGTTTCTTTGGTAAATCTTAATTATGAGATTAAAAGTCAGACTAGTCTCATAATTTCAACATTTTAGGTCAAAATTCCAATCTAATAAATATGACAAGTCATAATTATTAGACAAGTTCGACTTTATCTCATAATTATGACATTCATGACATAAATTGAAATTATGATATACATGTCATAGTTATGAGATAAGTCAAAGTTGACATAAGATACAATTATGAGATAGTAGTTAATTATGATAAAAACTAAATACACTAAGTGATTAAGTTAATTAAGTCATTTTTGTCATAATTATGACTTTTCATATCATCAGCTTTTCATTAAATATGACTTATGTCATACTAATGATTTAACAAAGCATGTATTTTCTAATGTGGAGTAAATGGGCTTCAAAAGGGAATTAGATGCATGAGGGAACATTTCAAGAAAAAAATCGATCATGATGACAACACCAAACAAATACGTGGACTCAAAATCTTTACTTGAATTAAAATTATTTTGAATTCTAACCTGTATATTAAAGCTACTGCTAAAGAAAAAAAATTGTCCATTATTACCAAAGTGCTCTGAAGTCATTTTTGCTACAGTCAAAAACTGACAAATGAAGGTACCGGTTGCATTTGTATGAAACAAACATTTGTGCAAGAAACATAAAAGTAGCACAAGTTTTATGGACCTGGATAAGCAGCCTGCTAATATAAATATCTGACTGCTTAGTGGACACAACTGACCAGTCAGAACAGAGTATTCCTGAGAGCTGTGTAATAACATTACATTAGCAAAGCTGGGCCTGCTTTCTGAATACAAGTTCATATTTGGGCTAAAGCTAAATCCATTTAAGAGCATATATTCATGCTATTACATTCTCAGTGACCGCCACTGCTTCTGTCTCTCAGCAGCCCCAAAATAATAATCTAATGACGTTATGCTGAAATCAGATGTCTGGCATGAAGTCTTGTTCATCTATCAATAGTATCTCATCCAACTATGAAATCTAGTATTTGGGAAATGGGGCCTGAAATGATATCTTCAGCAATACTTGCTGAGCCTTACAGTCTGGATCTCTGGAGTCGTTCCTCTGGAGCGCTGCTGTCATTCTGCTTAACATCTAAATCTTATCAAAACACGCAGGCGCATCGGGAATACTAGCAGCGATTTTCTGTTTTCGTACATGCTTGAGGTCAATGGCAATGCTATAATCAAGCAACTGTGGCTCTATCTGGGACCGCTGTATTGTGGTTGGCATGGGAAACTCAACTTCAGCAGGCCTAAGATTAAATTTAGAGACCAGCACAGTGGCAGTGGAATGAAAAATGGACTGAATGAAGTGTAATTTTATTGGTCTGGATATCACTGACGGCAAAGCTAAAGCATAGTCTATAATTACACTTGAGGGAAGATCAAGCACAAATCCTGCTGCAGAAAAAATACAAAATTATGATTCTGATAGAGCAAGTGAGATGGAAACATGGATCTCACCACCCCCGGGACCCCCTCACTTCATCCCACAGAATAGGTCATTAACAAAATGCACCCTTGTTTAATAGCCTACTATTAAACAAGGAAACCCCTAATAATGTTTTATGAAAATCATTATTAGCTCATTGCATTAACCTTATTACATAAACACACGCCATAAAAACGTAGGATAGCACCATATGTCTAAAAGCGATAATTGCAAAAGCAAAATGTAGTACATTTTATATAAAAGTCAGGTCAAGCAAGAAAGCATTTGTGCTAAACCTTTGTTTGCAATCAAGCTCTAAATCAAATCTCTGGCTGCGTTCATTGAAATAAACTCCAAATGCTCTTTAGTGGACAATTTCTATAGGCTTCTAAGTGAAAAAGAGATAATGACCAATTAATGCTGATTTATTTACTCAGTGGGCAGCACAGGTGTATTTCATTCACGAACCAGCAGAGGGTGCAATAATCAACCGAGAGGGGGTTACATTCTTCTCCACTCATTTAGTGGATGATACAAATAAAATAGTAGCTAGATTGTGGCATGAAAACGTAAATTACAGCGGCATTAAAATGGAAAATATACATCCCGGTGAACACAAATGAATACAGCCTACAAATGTAATAAACATCTTGAAAAATATATTTTATAGTAACATAGCATGTTTGGTCAATGTTGCAAGAGAAAGACATTCATAAATGTGAAATTATAGATGCACGCAATCCTAAATTATTTAAATTAACAGAATCATGTGTTAGTTGTTGGCAAAGTAAGTTAGCGTTATTACGTCGAAAAACTTAAAATGAGATTATTCATAAAAAAATATTTTACAAAGGTCTTTAATATAGAAACCCTTGATTCTCATTCGAATGTTTCATGATATATTTAATACACCTAGCTGTCAGTAGAGTCAGTAGCTTACCCCTCCATCTTTTTGACAAACCCATAAAACTGGGAGGACAGTCCCATAAATCAGCAAATATGGCTAGTAATTTACAGCATTCTTTGCCGCTCTTGATCCATGATTCATTCTCTCTTTGTGTGCAATTTTGACTAATAATGGAATCCCAGCCCTGCGCCTTCAATCTGTTTCACCACAAGACAAGATTAATACAAACAATATTCATTAAAAGCCATTAACGTGTGTCTTCTGCACTAATAGAGGCCAACAACCTGTGCTTTTTCTCACCCCTGCATGTGCCAGCAAATGAAGTATGTTTCAATATGCCTATTAAACCAATCAAAAAGCAATCAGGCCTATTTTCTTTGTAATTATGATCTGTTTGTGTGGCACGGTAGTTCTAGGGGGTGAGCGGGGATTTGGCCTTCACCGCCCTGGAGTAAATATGAAAATAAACCACCTCTCAGGAAAGACCTAATTAGTCTGTCGCTCTTGGTTTTCCATTCGTTTTGTGGCCCTGACAGTTGCGGTCATGAGTGTCAGATTTAATCTGGCGTTGGGGTCGCGTGAGCCCTGGAGCGCTGGCGCGAGATCCATCACTCTGAGGGGAAGCAGCACCCATGAACATTCAATAACCGTCCCTCTATTGCTTGCTCCTATCTGCGCTGATAGATGTTTTTTATATAGCTCATTACAATGTCTTCATTGTTTATTGACATCCCCAAGTGACAAAAATATCCCTAATTTTGCGTTTCACAAACGTCTGCATTTATTTGGCTGGAATGTGCAATCGCTGTCCCTAGGCCTGCCTTCAAATGATGTAGAATTGCAATCACTGATGCTTTGTTTGTGCTATATGCGCATGCATTCATTCTGCATTATGATGGAGGGAGAAATATGAGCATTCATAGACCTATGGCTTCATGAGTGAACTCACAGAGAAGTTCACTGATGAGTAATATCATGAAGATCACAGCTGAAATCAACAAAGAGTGAAATCCCCTTTGGATTAATCTTGACTTCTCCTTTAGTACACACTGTCTTCATCATTTCTTCCTTTGGCATGTCTTAAACTTGCACTGAATACTCCCGTTGTGTTTTTTCTCTTTGTGATTTTAGCCATAAGCTTATCAGCGATACAAAGGTAATGTAATTGGTGACCTAGTTAACAACTTACTGGCAAACTCACTAGGTAACAATGTGGCTATATTTGGATACAGTATGCTCAACATTTCTACATCAAAAGCACACATTCCCAAAACCTTCACAACCAGTGTTGCCAACTCATTTTCAGAGAAAGTTGCTAAAGGAAGTCAATTTGTTGCTAAAAGTTGCTAAATGATATTGTGATGTCATTGCGTGATGACATCATTGCGTAATCACAGCGCAAAGTTGAGTCACAACATCAAATCTCAAAATAATACTATATGTTAATTTAGATTTGTTTGTAAAATAATATGCATAATATAATATTAAAATATAAATAACTTTATTTTAAATACATTTAATTATTGAACACTTTTTGAATGATTACAATTTAAGTTTTTTAATAGTAAACTAGTAATACTATACACATTCTCAACAATTATGCTTTAAGCAGTGTATTAGTAGATAGTTAGTATGCTACACTCCAAGAAATGTCTGTACAAATAGGGTACAATCTACTACAATATGTTAATATGAAATAGTTTTCCATATAGTTTTTTTTACCTGCATTTTAAATTATGCATCGTGTTTTCGGGCTACAGCGATACAATGGATAATAATGTCCTGGAAAATTACTAGTATCTTTTCCATTTTTCTTACAGTGTATTAACAGATCAACAATAGCAAGTACAAGCTACTAACAAAGTGTATCATAAATAAACATTTATTCAATTATTATTATTATTAAATTAAACAATTGCAAATAGCCACTAACTCAATTCACGTGATGTGTGTACTGATAGACATCTTTGGGTTTCTTCTGTTTGTGTAATTTGGATGGAAATTGTGTGCCTAAGAGTCACTTACCAAAAGTTGCTAAAAGTTGGCAAATAAATTTTACAAATTGCTAAATTTGTTACTAGGTGGAAGAAAAAGTTGCTGGGGTAGTCTGAAAAGTTGCTAAATTTAGCAACAAAGTTTCTAAGTTGGCAACACTGTTCACAACCAACTATTCAGACCTGTAATTTCAAAATATAAAAACCAGTTTATGATTTAAAAGATTATATGAAATAAGTATACAGACTGGCAAACATTTAAATATTGTCAATATATAAACTACCATAACAAAATTTGGGGTGTTTTGTTTTATTAGTCTCTTTGATACAGAAAAAAAATAGTATTGTGAAATATTGGCAACACTAAATTTTCACCAGACAGTTTGCAGCCATACTGTACAGAACTACAGTCTTCAGTGTCACATGATCTTTCAGAAATCATTTTAATATGCTGATTCGGTGCTTGAGAATCATTTCTTAGTGTTGAAAGCAGTTGTGTTGTTTAATATTTTTGTGAAGAATACAAAGTTCAAAAAGCATTTCTATGAAACAATAATGTTTTGTAACATTACAAATGTCTTTACTGTCACTATTGATCAATTGAATGCGTCATTGCTAAATAGAAATATAACAAAAAGAGAAAACGTACTGACTAACTTGATGCATGATACTTGCTATCTCAGTTTTTTAGCTAGTAAATATGGTTATTTTTGAACTGCCATTCATAGAAAAAAACTTTAAATGGATTATTTACAGCTTCCACTGCCAGTGTTATTCAGTGAACTGACCTCAGTGAACCCTGTTGAGAACTCCATTGGTCACTGTGACGAGTGGGGCGGGGCCGAGAGCCGTGGGAACGGAGCGAGGCCGGTGGAGTGAATGATAATGAACGACACCTGCGCCACTCACCGGTCTCGAGTCCCACGGAGGAGCTCCGGAAGGAATAAAAGGAGGAGTGACAACAGGGGAAGACGAGAGAGGACCAGGCCTGGATTTTACTTTATGTTTTGTGTGTGGCAGTCGTCCGTGAGGGGCTGCCGCGTTTCTGTTATGTTTGTTTATTTGATTAAATGTGTTTGAATGTTAGCGGTTCCGCCTCCTTCTTCCCGTACCTATCTACTTCATTACATTGGTGCGAAACCGGGAGGAAGGAGGACACGCTGTCAGAGAGCCCTCGCTGCTGAGTGGGATCGCGGTGCTGAGAAGATCGGGCAGCAGGAAGTGGCGGAGACCGCCAGTGGCTGCCCAGCGGTGGTGCTGGAGCAAAAGAAGAACAGGTGGGACGGAAGACTCGCTGCGTGCTCCTGGGTCGAGGAGGGGTGGCTGCCGTCCGAGAGGGGCGGAGGAGTCGCCCGTTCGCCTGGAGGCAGCCTGCTGCCATCCGCCATGTTTGGGGAGGAGCAACGGGGACTCGCTGCCGGCTGCCCTCGACCGGAGGAGCCACCGCCGTCCGCCAGGAGGCGGATGAGCATCGGGCCGTCCACCAAAGAGGTCCAGTACCATCGCGCATGGCACATGAGTGAACCGCTCAGCTGGTTGAGGACCGGCGGCAGTGTGTCGGGGAACGGACCGAGTTTTTTCCTCTCTCCCCTCTCTCGTCTCTGTCACTCCTCATCCTTCCGTCTCCTTTCTCTCGCCTCGTCTGTCCTTACCCCCAGGTGCGCGCGGCCGCCCTGACGGGCTCCCGGGAGAGGGGAGGGGAGTAGGCGCAGTCTCGTGAGTACCCCCGGCCTGCGAGGCGATGGGGGTATGTGACAGTGGGGCGGGCGAGGCCGTGGGAGCGGAGGCGAGGCGGTGGAGTGAATGATAATGAGCGACACCTGCGCCACTCACGGTCTCGAGTCCCACGGAGGAGCTTCGGAAGGAATAAAAGGAGGAGTGGCGACATTGGAAGGCGAGAGGACCAGGCCTGGATTTTACTTTATGTTTTGTGTGCGGCAGTCGTCCGTGAGGGGCTGCCGCTTTTCTATTATGTTTGGTTATTTTGTTATTAAAATGTTAAAATGTTCGCGGTTCCGCCTCCTTCTTCCGTATACCTACTAACCCGTTACATTGGTGCGAAACCGGGAGGAAGGAGGGACACGCTGTCAGAGAGCCCTCGCTGCTGAGTGGGATCGCGGTGCTGAGAAGATCGGGCAGCAGGAAGTGGCGGAGACCGCCAGTGGCTGCCAGGCGGTGGTGCTGGAGCAAAGAAGAACAGGTGGGACGGAAGACTCGCTGCCGTGCTCCTGGGTCGAGGAGGGTGGCTGCCGTCCGAGAGGGGCGGAGGAGTCGCCCGTTCGCCTGGAGGCCGAAGCCTGCTGCCATCCGCCATGTTTGGGGAGGAGCAGGGCAGGGGACTCGCTGCCGGCTGCCCTCGACCGGAGGAGCCACCGCCGTCCGCCAGGAGGCGGATGAGCATCGGGCCGTCCACCAAAGAGGTCCAGTACCATCGCATGGCACAGCAGTGAACCGCTCAGCTGGTTGAGGACCCGGCGGCAGTGTGTCCGGGGAACGGACCGAGTTTTTCTCTCTCCTCTCTCGTCTCTGTCACTCCTCATCCTTCCGTCTCCTTTCTCTCGCCTCGTCTGTCCTTACCCCCAGGTGCGCGCGGCCGCCCTGGCGGGCTCCCCGGGAGAGGGGAGGGGGAGTGCAGTCTCGTGAGTACCCCGGCCTGCGAGGCGATGGGGGTATGTGACAGTGGGCGGGCGAGAGCCGTGGGAGCGGAGGCGAGGCGGTGGAGTGAATGATAATGAGCGACACCTGCGCCACTCACGGTCTCGAGTCACGGAGGAGCTCGGAAGGAATAAAGGAGGAGTGACAACAGGGAAGACGAGAGAGGACCAGGCCTGGATTTTACTTTATGTTTTGTGTGTGGCAGTCGTCCGTGAGGGGCTGCCGCGTTTCTATTATGTTTGTTTATTTGATTAAATGTGTTTGAATGTTCGCCGGTTCCCGCCTCCTTCTTCCCGTACCTATCTACTTCATTACAGTCACGCAGCTGATGACCTCAACAGAGACCTCCTTGACTGACACATTTTCAAATTGCCTTCACCAACATAAACACATTATGCAGATGGCAGACTCAGCTTTTTGTCTGCAATCTTAAAAAAAAAGTTAGCTTGGTCCAGGTTTTTTGGTTTACGCACACCTGTAACAAGCATTTTTGCTCACGTGTGCCAACACCTGTACAATCCCTGACAGCATTCTGAGCGAGCAGGTCTCCACACTCATTAGGTTTCATTAGTGAGGTCTGTGAGAAATCCCTGAAAGATGCACACAGATGTCTTCAGAGGAAACACATGCTAGTGCATCACTTACTAAGTTGTTGAGGAATTTTTCCCATCAACAACAAACTCATTTATGCTTAATTGTAAGCTGGAAAAGGGTGTAAAGGAATGTATGTGAATGAATTAGTATTTTACTGCCAGCTACCCATTATAACACTTTAAACTGCATATGTATTAAATCCCTTTTGTTTTTCCTGTGCCAAATCAACTCATAATGGAGTAAATTCTACTCACAGCAGGTGAACGTAATTATTTACTGCATGCAGTGTTTATTCTAAAATGTCTTATGAATTGCTACGTTTCCCTGTATATTGTATTTTTTGTATTCATTATAATATGTAAACATGACGAAACCTTTGACTATGACAAAAAAGTTGTGCAAGCAAACACAACGTTTCTTAGGAGAACGCAAAGGTTTTGAGAGTGGATGCAAAAGAACTGAAATACAATTTTGCATTCGGTATGCACAGTTTAGGGGTGTTTTTATTTTTTATTTTGTATCACAATACTAAATGGCTCGGTAAAAAAATTACTTATTTTTGCATTTTATGTCTCAAAATTAAATAATGGTGTGGCACAAATATGTGTGCTCAGAATTCCCATATAAATAACTGTCAGGCAAAATTTTTCGGGTTTGCTGGACTTTTTTGCCAAGGCATATGTGAGTAGTTTCCTTCTTTATTGGGGTTCAAGCGGGTCTTACTCGCCACCTCAGAGTGACAGGAGGTTAACCCGAGAGTGTGGGAGACTTCTGTGTCTCTGCCCCCTCAGGGTGAACGTGTCAAACAGTGCCAAGACAGGACTGCCCTGCTACCCCACAGGTCACTTCCAGGTGTCGGTATTGAAAAGGCGGTTACACTCTCAAGCATAGGCAACAGTCTGTCCGCCTATTTCATCATCACAACCCCTAGGAATTCCTCAGCAGTTGTTTTTTTACACTTTCGTCTCAAATCAATTTACACATGCTGTGAACACTTAAGCTATCTAAAGTTTCCTTTCTTTGCAGAGTGCTATTTAAAATGCTAAGTCTGCTTGAGGAATACATTCAGCTCGTATATCATTCCTAGGGGGGTCCGCAATTTTCTGGAATACTTTAAATTAATGAACCAGATGGTATTTCCACAACAACACCTGCGATGTTTTGGCACCGAAAATAAATTTGTACCTGGAAAAAAATCTTGGCAGTGAAAGTTAAAATGATCTAGAAGCACCCTTGCTAACCTGTTAATATCTCTCTAACATCTCGACTGACTCTAATGGATGTGATTTTTCATTTGACTTCATATTTTTTTGGTTGCAGATCTGTGTAATCTTTCAAAGAGATACATCTGTCTGGGATACGTTCCAACGGAGCAGAGGGGCAGAAAATGTAAAAGCCAATTTCCATGTGTCGGGTACTTATAAGTTAATGTGCGGTAAGAGCTGTGCAATGGGAAACCTGCTGTCCACGTCTCGCTGTTTGGGGTAAATTTATTAGCTGGACAGATATGACCGCATGACACGCTGGGTTAGGAATGCTGGAAGTGTCCGAGTGAATGAGTGCACGCTTTGCCATTTATTTTTATTATTTTGCCTTCTGTAAAATTGCCAATTACTGTTAATCTGTCTCAATTTATACACCCCCCACCACACGTCATGCAGAATAAACATATTAAGGTACAGCGTACACATGTCAGGATATTTAAGCCACCTGGACTGAGATTGGACACGGAGAGACTATAAAAGCCCTAAAGTGTCTACTGTTTGTGCAGACTCTATACGCAGATGAAATTAACATCAGAGGGATAAAATAACAAGCACAAATCTTTTTATTGTGGCCAGAAAGATCCTATTAATATATTTAATATTAACCTAATGTTTCATATTTTTAGATTTTTCATTCTATTTTCATACATCAGGTGCTAAATTCATGAAAGATTATTAAGAATAAAATCAGCATACATAATCTCTTAGGGTAACCTACAACTTATCTTAAATCCACAAAGGTAAGAATTTTAATCAAATTAGTGGGTTGTAAGATTAGCATTACAACAAAACAATAGCTATAAAACAGTCCGAGACTACTTGCTTCAGTGACACTTTTAAGAAACCATTCTAATAGGAACCTGCTTTTGATTTGATCAATTATGACCTAATTTTCAGCAGTATTCGGCTCATATAAGCGCACTCATCGTTCACAAAACACACATTACTATTATAATTAAGAAGAATTTACAAGAATTTGGCTCTAAGATTCTTTGATTAAATATAAAAAGTTCAAATGTACAGCATTTATTTGAAACATAAATTATTTTGTAACATTATACATGTCTTTAGCCACTTTTAATGAATTTAATGCATCCATGCTGAATAAAAGTATCAGTAACACTTTAGTATGGGGACCAATTCTCACTATCAACTAGCTGCTTATTAGCATGCTTATTATTAACATAATGGATGTTTATTAGTGCTTATAAAGCACATAATCTACTTGACCATATTCTACATTCCTAATACTTTAACTTAACATCTACCTTACTAAATATTAATAAGCAGCAAATTAGAAGTTTGAGGCAAAAGTCATAGTTAATGTTTGTTAATAGTGAGAATTGGACCATTAAAATAAAGTATGACCAACGTATTAATTTCTTTAAAACTTTAGAAATGTATTTTCCCCATGTGGCTTAGCTCAAGACAAGAGTGCTAGTCTAACATCAGGCTAAAGGGTAAAATGAGGAAGGAAGCACTGCGACATGATTATACTTCTTTCAGTGTTTACACAAAATCGAAACTTTTAAGCTAGTGATTAAAAACAAGCTGGGTGGGATGCAAGACGTGTTGGTTAGATGGTGTCTTTTAGACAGATCTAGTAAATAGTAATACATTAAAATGCAAAATGAAAAAGTGAGTATGTCTCTAAAATATTCCAGTATTAGTAAGAACTGCAAAGTGAAAACAAGGTAATCAAATAATTATCTGTGGGCTTTGGTGATAAAGGCCACTGCAGCGCTCAGAGCAGTAATGTGCAGTATCTAGTGATTTAATTAGAGCATAATGGATTTGGATAATCAGCGACACAATGTGTTGTTTTACGGTCCTCCGTTGAGAGTACGGCTCATTTCAGAGCAGATAAAGAACAGGAGATTGTATCGCTCCTCACTGACAAATTGCAACCCAATTCATTACCGGACCAGGATGTGTCGGCGTAAAAGATCACATAAATTATAGCAGCACTGGACAATCCTATAATTCATGGCTTTTACTTTACATAAAATGTTGGGTTTCCCTCCCTGAATCACCAGGATTAAGTATCGCATGAGTCACTCTCAGATAGGACCACATGAGAGGCAGAACTGGCTTATTATGTCTCCTTCAGCCTTGAGCTTTCTCCAGAAATCATTACTGTACACGCGGCCCGCACATAAACCTTGACTTTTCTTCGGTTAGACTGCCATGACAGTGTTTTTAATCAGGCAAACATCAACAGCCCTGTTTATTTAAGAGCGAAATCATTTATCATCAAGAAAAATCACAAAAACAGATAAATAAAACTATATTCTGTGGTATTCGCAAGCATTGAGCGTTTGGCTTTTTCAAAAATCGAAAAAGTCACATTGACATACTGTCCTTTTCTATCTGCCAATCTTTCCAAGTGTGCCAATATCCTGTCTGTGCTGGGCTGCTGGCACCATGCGGGGATTCACATGGGGCGCCCGAGGCATGGAGATGTGATTAATTTAACTGTGTCAAATAGTTTTACTACCAGGCTTCAGTGTGTTTACTGGGAGGAAGAAAACGGTGCTTATACAATTATATCCAGTGGAAAGTTCACCTTCTGTGACCGACATGGGTAGTGTATTTGATTTTCCTTCTTTTCGCCGTTAAAGCATAACACTGATTTTAAACCAAATAACCATGTTCTAACTTACCCTTTAATTTACACAGTACAGCATAACTGATATAACACACACTGTTCAACATTATTAATATACAATTTTTTCACATTATGATATTTCCTTAACATATAAAAGGCCATCACTTAATTTAATTAATCAGTTGATCCAAAACTGCTCTGAACTCACTCAAGCAGTGTCAGAGAGTTCAGATTCAAACAGGTTCAGTCAAATGATAAACATATCCATTTAATATCCATGTGTTCCTGTGTGGCTCAGTGGTAGAGCATTGCATCAGCAGCGCAAAAGGTTGTGGGTTCGATTCCCAGGGAACACACATACTGACAAAAACATGTATAGTCTGAATGCACTGTAAGTCGCTTTGGATAAAAGCGTCTGATAAATGTAAATGTAAAGATTTGACTCAAAACAGTTATTCACTCCTGAATCACTATCCAATGAACTCTCATGAATAAAATAATATTTATTTTCGCTTAAATGTCCATCATCTGTCATGCAAAGCTATAATGTGCTTTAGGTTTGCTTTGGCATGCTTTTCTGAAGCTTATTTCATGGCACAGATAAAGCAAGTCATGCAGGCTTGGAATGATTTGAGGGTGAACAAATAATGACAGAACTTTCATTTATAGGTGAACTGTCCCTTTAATAAGAATCTATATTCAGACCTAGCCTGTCTGCTTAATTAGCAACATATGCAAAGTCTGAAGAAACTCCAGACTTACACAGACTTCTTGGATCCGCCTGTTAAATCGGATCCAGTTGGAGAGAGAAGCCTGATAAACAACTGAATTAATCTGAGTTATACTGATGAATCGTAAGCAGTTTCTGTTATTTGTATGCATTTACATTCATAATCATATTGGTTTTAAATGCAATTTACCACTGTACAATGTAAAAATTACATTTCACCTGATATATAAAAATGCACCGAAGACTAATTCAATTTGCAGCAACACATGATTCACGTTTCTGATTTACAGTTTGCAAAGCTGCATGTCCTCCCTTAGAAGAAACATCGCATTTAAGATCAATATAAAAACTGTTATTAGTTGCTTAGCAACATGTCATCATGACAGTGCGCAGTTTCATATTCCTTAAGGCTATAATCTCAGCGGTGCTGCTGGACTTTTGTTCTTTCTCCTCTCTGCAGACACAGAGCGCGTGTGTGTGCATCTCTATGGACATGCGGCCTAACAAAGCCTCGTCGCGCAACACCTAACTACATTTCACAATATACACGGGTGAACTGGAGCAATCTTTCACCGACCCCTTCACATGTCAACACGATAACAGTGGTCATGTGTCTTTCCAGTATATTGACCAAAGGAATCAGAACACCATGCCTCATTTGCTGCGCTAGGGGATGGACTTTGAATTCATTTTTGGTGAAAAAGCATCAAACTGCTCTTGATTAAGCTACTAATGATGCGTCAGTGACAACAAGCTGCCTCGTGGCTCTAATTGATCTTCCAATCTTCCTCTGCGGAGATCTCTCCTACCTGCAGCGTGGGATGGGCTATTTTAAGAGATGATATATTATTCCTCTAATAGTCAGTGGCTGAGGTGGTGAAAAAAAGGGAGAAACGACGGCTCCCCTTACAAGATGGCATAATGAGCCTCGCCTGCGACCGAGCTGTGAGATCCGCCCATTAAAACGAAACCCCATGTTTGCTATCGTTAAAAAAGCAGCTGCATTTTCACAGGTCATGACTGATAGGCCACTCCGAGCGCTCTGATGCAGGCTAAGCTAATTGTTGAAATGCTCATTAAATCAGATAAAGTAGCACATAAATCAGACTGAGGTTTGAACTATGGTCAGCCTGCTCCGTTTGGCGGGAGTAAATCTCCCAGGGACATTTGTTCAGTGCCTTAGATCTCATTACATCTTTTTCTTGACAAAGTTCCAGCACCTCTGATACTGTACAAAGCCTGGACTTAAACGCAGCTGGTTTCTGTGGGCCTCGGATGAAAGTGGAGTTTGACATAATGTTGCAAATCTGAGCATGAAATGAGAATTGTTTTATGAGTTGGATTTGGGTTTAACAGCCTTGTTGGTAAACCCGATACACGAAAATGGCAACAAAACATAGCATGGGCCATAATTCTTCCTTTAACGTGGCTCAGGCTCCATCGTTAATTTAACCGAACAAGCAATTCAACAATATTGACGTAATGCAAATGTAAGAAAATCTCATAAATATTGATGTATGGATCGAATATTTGGTTCCGAGAGTCCTGACATGTACTAGGCGACCAGACATCGTAAATAAAGGTTAGCGATGATGAATGAAGCATGCTGGGAGATATGAAGCATTGATTGTATTCACCCTCCTCTGACTCTGATTCGTGACCTGTTGGCAGTCTGAAGGCAACACTCCATCAGATCCTGCTGCTCTCTTGGAATAGCAGGGTAATGCATTAAAAGCCTCATTTGGAGCACATGTTTTTGGCGGGGGAAGCCAAATGTTGACATGCAACACAATTTGAGCATGCCTTGCTAAATCTGCTTTGTGATTAATAACTCACTGGCTTTTGCTAACCACATGCAAACGGATATGTCATCTCTCATTACCATTTTATTATTGACTAATCGATATTTCACCACTGTGATGCTTCCACCAGATGTCAACAAGCAAATTGAGATACAGTGTTTCTTAGATTGAAAATAATCCAACAGGCTTTGTTAGCATCATAATGCAGACATGAGCTCTGCGTATTGTCCGAGGCTTTTTACAGACAGCCTACTGCCTACCAAATAGGCATGAACCTGTTGTAGTCACAAAGCTTTATTAAAATTGAATAAAAAATAAAACATTTATGGAAGCTTGTTTCTGATTCAGAGTACAAAATACAAAAGATAACTATGAGAGAAGTTTAAAACAAGAGTTGCAAATATAAAGTCACACTGCCATATTTATGTTTCCAGTTGTTAAATATAAAGTAACATTATGAAAGATACAACTGCAAGATAAAAAGTCACATTGTGAGATTTAAAATTGCAATTGCAAGATATAAAGTCACACTGACAAAGTCACAATTGCGACATATAAAGTCACAATAAAAATTATGTCACATATCTTGTCTCAGCTACAAGATATGAAGTGACATTGTGACATATACAGTTGCAACTGTGAGATTTAAAGTCATAATTGTGACATTTTGAGAAATAATCAAAATTGCGAGATATAAAGTTACAACGTAAAGTTGCAAATGCAAGATATAAAGTCGCACTCTAAGAAAAAAATCAGCAATTGTTAAATATAAAGTCAAATTGTGAGAAATAAAATCGCAAGTCCCAATGTGAGATTAAAAGTTGTAATGAGTTCTGAGGCAGAAATGGGTTTCCATCACATTTAGAAATAAAACACAGAAAAATAAAAATACCAAGTTAAATTAAATTGTATAATCAATTCCCAGAATCCTGCTGTGTACCACCTGGGGCAGTCTGTGTAGCACTGCTCGAAATGAAAGACAGCAGGGTAACTCCCTTTTCTCCCACCTCTCTCCTCTTGGCAGAGAGAAGATTCCTGAGACAATGTACGACTTTGACACCAGCCGTAATTTTAGCGAACGCCTAATTTCATGCTGACAACTCCAGAGCCAAGAGAAATATTCATTTCAGCCGTCTCCAGGAGTTTAGATAATCTGACACTCTGTGACGGCACATGGAAAAACTGAAGCCGAGGAACTGTGTGCGACCAGGGTGTTTAAATCAAGACCTCTGAGGAGTGGATAAAAATCTCTCACGAAATGTTTACATTCACAGCATATCTTTATGCTGCAGCTTCATCTGCTTTTCAAAGGCTCACTCAGTGCAAATAAGATGTAAGTAAATGACACGGTTTGTGTGAAGACCAAGCAAACCAATCGCTCCCCATGCAAAGATGCATAGATCTTTTAAAGAGTTTGTACAAAGCGGAAGGCGAGAGGTTAAGTTTGTGCTCTCTGTGTTTTGCAGTATATCCAAGAAGCAGTACTTAGCGAACATATTCCTACGGGACGTAATTGGTCTCGCTACATCTGTAGAAAGGAAAATTCAGATTGCTGTAAATCAGGATAGAAAAAGAGAAAAATCATACTCTGACATGAAGTTCATGTCCGAAAACCACATCCTTCACATTGCATCTGGCTGCTTGGTCAATGTTCAACCATAAACCACACCAGCGACTCGGCACTCATCAATCCACCCATCTGCATATAATTTCAGATACATAGAGCTTGGCAGAGAAAACTTGCTAACTACTTTAAATCATCCTCGAATTGGCAGCAGTTATAAGCGTTGGGTTTGAGTAGATGCATGGTCAGGTCATTACTGTATATGTCAGGCTCAAAATACATGATCAAATTCATTCCTGTCATCATGTCTTACTATTTGGCAGAGCAAACACAATATCTAGAGCTCAGACAGTGCCATTTTTTAACAGTCTCTTGTGCCAGTACGATCACCAAGGTAACACTAATAAAAATTTAGGATGCTCATTATTCACAAGCTTGTACAGACGAAGCAAGCTCGGTTCAAAATTAAATGTGGTTTTGCTCTACAAAATGGCAATTTAGGCTAAATTGATTTGTCCCTGGCTTTGGTTGTAACGCCGAGCTTGAGTACTTGGAATATTTTTGTTGCTGTACTACCTGTGGTCAAATGGAAACTATATGCACAAGCTAAATGGAGCAGTGCTAATGCAGCTCTTAGGAAATGCTTATTAGCTTTAATATATGAACGAATGACTGTGACATACTACAGTTTGCTATCCGCACAGGGAAGAAATTCAGTTGAAGTCTCGACCTCAGGTGAGAAGTGTACGGATGGTCACAATCCGTTTGCTGTCCATCTGATGCATACTCAGTCTACACAAAAATAGCAAGCACTGACTGAAACAATCAGCTTCTATCTGACTGGCTGCCCCTGGCAAACTTTGACAAGTCATCTTATTTCATCTTCAAAAGCACTCATTGGATCAACCCAGCGTTTTTGGCACCAAACCTTTAAAAAATATTTGATGCCAAGAAACCCACAAACATGAAAATCCCCTTGCAACTTTCTCAGAAAAAAATGGTACAAAAGCGGGGCGGTACCATTTCAAAAGGCACTAATATATTCTAGTATATTCCATTTAGGTCATAATATGTATATATCTGTCTGTCTATATAAAATTATTAGAATATGATCAGAAATTTTTTGATTTTGTACATTACATGTAACTCTTTGTTCTACCCACTTTTAGAGTAAAAGAAAAACATTATAAAATTGATTTATTTTTTATTTTTTTGCATAGCACTTTTCACAATAAATATCAATAGCCAATTTCATTGAAATTAATATTAAAATATCATTATCATTCACATTTACCTTTTTTTACGGTCTAAAAATAAATTTCCATAAACCCCTTGGGAGTCCCTAATTCCAAGTTTGATAACCTCTGAAACTGATATCCACAAGCAAATCTGTATAAAACTATCTTATGATATGATATCATAAACGATCATAACTAAGTTATGCCTGTGAAAATCTGATCAGAAAGTCTACACATTTTCTGCAATTTTTGGTGTGTTTTTGCATGGTCATTTGCAAAAATGTTAATACATTTTCTTTTTTAAGATGCTGGTATATTAATGTCATACAATGAACCATATCACAGCTTAAATGGGCCAAAATGAGCTCTGAGTCCACTTTCAAGGTCAGAGATAAATGTAAAAATAACTGGGTCCTATTTTACTAAGCCTACTTTTGTGTTCACTTAAGTGGATCTGATATTTATAATAATAAAAAGAAACTCTAAATTAAACTGACTAAGAGATTAAAAAAGCAGAGCTATTTGCTGCTTAAAACTAACAAAAGTAACTTGATTCCATCATAAATACTGTAAAATAATAGGCACACCTCTCAGCCCATACAAAGCCAGTTCAAAGGAGATGTTAAGCAGAACCTCAACAGACCACAACAGAGCCATAAGAGCCTGGACCAGACAGGATAATGTTCCTCTAACACACTTAGAGCAATTGACTTAATTATACCGCCCTTGTTTGATGCTTTTCTAGAGATCAGCATTCATTCAGTTTCAAGCTAACACACCAACATGTATCTGCTCACAGGACCTCCCATGGCAGCGCTCTCCTGAGTGCAGTTTGACATCTCCCTCACCCCTGAACACACACGCTCAGACGCTCTCCTTCCTGTCCCGCATAAGACACTGTCCTGTTTATCAGCTTTAATTTCACTCTGTTGTCTCTGCTTACTGCTTTAATTGAGCTGTCCTGTCGCTGAACCGGCTCAGTGGGATCTGTATGTAATCAGCCAGGTGCTCCCAAGGGCCTTTCACTGTCTGTGACAACTGCTACATATGCCTGCGGCGCTCTCCTGCTCACCTGTTCCACGTGCCGCTTTGTGTTCCACATCTAAAGCATTCATGCATTTGTTTTAATTGTCAATTAGGACTTGTAAATGTTTATTAGGACATTTTCCTTAGCAAGGCCATTTAGTGGACTCAATGAATGATGAATTGAAGAACACTGTCATATCACATGGATAAAAGCATCTGCTAAATAAACATGTCAATGTAGGCTACTTTAATTAATAATTTACCTCATTATGTAAAATTTCAGGTAATGTTAACAGGAATCATGTCTCAAACTATGTTCCATGTCTGTGTTCAAAATATAAAGGGAACCTTGCTACCCCAATTCCTGATCAGTTCATTAATAAACAGGCTGCATTATAGTCTTTGGTTATGTATGTGAATGTAGGCTAACTATTAGTTGATATTAGACGCATTCATACACGAACAATGGCGTCATTTGATCATTCCAGGTAATGTTAATTAGAGCAGATTTCATCACACTTGTTCTCGCAAATTCGGCAAATTGGGCCCTGACCCTAAACCCTCGCAGTCTTCCTCTTAGTCCGCACTTTCATGATTTAATGTCGTATTGACTGTCGGGCAGAAATGCGGATCGAGGGGGCATAACAGCCACAAAGAAGGCGCTCGCGAGCACCCTTCTGAACACTAAAATGAGGAATGGGACACTCTACGGCAGGGATAGGCAACTTCGGTCCTGGAGGGCCGGTGTCCTGCAGAGTTTAGCACCAACTCTAATCAAACACACCTGAAGAAGCTAATCAGTGTCTTCAAGATCACTAAAAAGTTACAAGCAGATGTGTTTGATTAGGGTTGGAGCCCTCCAGGACCGAAGTTGCCAAATACGGTCTCATGAACTTAACGGACACACGCACGCGGTGGCCATTGTAAGTCCGTAAGACTGCAAGTGCACATGAAGTGTTCCATTTGGGACAGGGCCTTAAAGACTCTTCAACCCCATTTTTCTGCTCTCGACAATTCAATCCCATTTGCCAAATGTGTAGAAAGGGGCAGTAAGTGTATTTTGAGGGAGTGTGATAAAATACTACACGTAATGATAATTTAAAACATTAAAAGCGCAATGTTTTCATAGCACGCCAAGCTAAGGTAAAAACATCGCTTCAGGAATATTGAGAACATACATCAAACCAATCAAATTATTTGACGATGCAGTTAAAAGTTGCATTTTATAAACAAATGTGCTCTATTCAGCTTCTCTATCGGACATTTTATTCTACAAACAAATACTAAACCTCACTGGATTCAGATGTGTCTTTTTCATTTTCTCCATGAGATACCTGTAATGGTATAATTTTTCAGGTTTGGAAGAGAGCTCTTCTGTTTTCCATGCAGTGTTTTTCTCATGGTCAAGGAGGCTTGACTTCGCATTAATACACTTTGAAGTATACAGTCACTTACTGGGCCTTATTTTCTGCGTGATCTCTGGCCTTGGAAAATCACATTGCCTCAGGCTTTCCCTGTATGAAAGAAGAAATGAATCCTCTCAGCTGTAGTGCGGTTATTTTTAGAAAGCTGAATGGGGTTGCAAATACACCATATAAAGCCATATACAGTTTCATTTTAGAATTAAAGTAAGCTGGCCAATAAAATATTTTTGTTTCCATAAATTCCTTACACTGAGATTTTACATTTTCACACACTGATCTCCAGTGTTGAGGGTAACGCATTACAAGTAACGCGAGTTACGTAATAATATGACTTTTTTCAAGTAACGCATTACTTTTTAATTTACAGGAAAATATCTGAGTTACTTTTTCAAAAAAGTAACGCCAGTAACTGTTTTCCCATTTATTGACAACAGTGCGCTGTGAACATGATCTAACTGTAGTTTTAGACTAAATGTGAATGTGTATTAATTCATCCCACTCGCAAAAAAACAGATTCAGTATTCATCAAAAATAATTAAAACAGTGAAATGCAAACTATATGCAATAATTAAATATGTTAAACAACACAAATGTATCTAATGCCATTTTATCAACCAAATGTCTTTGCTGATGACCTTTGATGATCCAGTTCAACCATATAAGCAAAAATGATTTAGATAAACTAACAATTGTGCTTCATTGTTTTTTTATTGCTGAAGAGTGTTGAACAACTTCTCTTGCATTCTATCTGTACAGACCTGATTTACTTTTCCTTCAGCCTGAGGTTTATTCATTACACTTTTTGGTGTGAAAGGGCTTTTACATTTGCTATAAATAGAACTTATTGTATTAAAAACAATCAATCAAGCCCTGCTCATATGTAACACAAAAGTAACGTAACGCATTACTTTACATAAAAAGTAACTAAGTAACATAATTAGTTACTTTTTTAGGGAGGAATGCAATATTGTAATGCATTACTTTTAAAAGTAACTTTCCCCAACCCTGCTGATCTCTTTCCTCAGAGGATAATGCTTCATATGGCCTAAAGAACATGGGTCAAGTGTGCAAATGCAACACGCAGGATCTTAACTAGCTTTAATACATTATCCAGCCTCATTACGCTTAGAGAAAATCAGTTAGTTGAGCAGAGTTCAGAGGTAAATCTTTTCTTTACAGTTCCTTAGCAACCAAGAACGTATTTGCATATAATTGTAAAAGGATGAATAAACACTTAGTTTTTTTTGTTTTAAAACAATCCTTCACTTTAAAGGCCAACAAGTGGGCACATTGCGCTTTGAAGGCCAATGCGTTTCCAGCATGCGTTGGATCTCTAGATAGTTCGCTTTTTTATCACAAACAATAACCATAACTAAGCAGTTACATAATGATAATAATTAGATGTAATAATAATCTATTTTATGTTTCACCAGTCGAGGTGAAAAGCAGGAAATTGCTGAAATGCATAGTGTGGAATAGATTTCAGTTGTTCTTTTTTTACAGCATTCTGTCTGGCTTGTTCCATAGTTCAGGGGGCAGAAATAGAACAAGGCACAAGATATTTAGAAGCAAATCAGTGAGAACACTAGACACCATTCAACACCATGTCACCAAGGAATCCCCCTCAAGCCTATTCTTGTTTAACTGGCCAATGCCCAAGAGCGTGCGCTCGTTCATTAATATTCATTGACTCCTGAGTGTAATAATGATGGGCAAATGTTACCATTTCTATCCCTCACTCATAGAACAATCAGTTATGAGAAATCCCTGTATGCCTTGGTATAATTCTCTGTTTAATAAGGATTTGAAAGAAATCTGTGCAGGTTTCTTAAGGCTCAAATTATTCAACACTGCTGGAATTTGCTGCAGAGGAATATTTGCACACTATTAGTTCATTGGAAAGCTAGGAAACTGGTTTTGATTGTTTTATCACCTGAAACACTTCAGAATAAATACCATCGGCCAGTGTATCGGAACCCATTGCATAATACTAATATCTTAAATCAGAATACATAAAAAAGACATCGGAAGGTGTTTCTTACAACAATGACAAATTTATTGAATCATTTATTTGAGCTGCTCCAGCAAGTGTATTTACAAACAATGGCATTTGAAGATATAAAAACGTGTCATATCATAATGCAAGTCAGCGCTGTATTGTCAGAGACGTCACAGCAAATGTCTAATATTCAGGCAACACAGCCAAGAAGCTAAGGGAAATGGTGGTTTAGATATCATATCGTCTGCACAGCTGTATGAAGCAGCAGGTGTGGAAAGAATTAAGAAATGATGTCTAACACTGAAGAAATATTCTCTGAGACAAAGACGATGAGAGAATACAGGAACACAACTGCCTTGTGGTGATAAACCCAGGTTCAACAAGACCTCGTTCCTTAAAACCTCAAGTTTTGCATATGGACAAAAACAGATCCTGCAGTCATTTTACAAAAATAACGTTTCCCGGATTAAACCTACTAAAAATATCCTTCTAGGTTTGCTCCCATGACAATAAACTGACGACAACATTTATTTTCATGGTGCAACAACAAAACATAAAAATGTTCCACAGGAGATAAAAAAATGTAGATGGGTTTTTAGGCATATGATTTAGCAATGACAATACAGCAGTGTTTGACCAGCACACAATCCTAGTTGTCTTTATGTATACTGAACCATTAAACTGCTTTAACTTCCAGAATTTTTTTGAACAAATGTATTTGATATTAACAGAATTTTATATTTCTGGATCATTTATCGCGTATTTTTTATACCAGTGGTTCCAAATCACTATATGATATGATTTGCTAATCAATGTAGAGAAACATAGCATCCATAGGATCCATGTGCTCCTGTGTTATCATTTTAAAAAGAACCATAGTCAAACATAACCACATAAAGTCAAATGATACGTTTATGTTGCTTACCAAACTGTCGATAAGTAGATGTGAATGAAAAACATGAAAACCATTCAAGCAAGTAAAACCATGGGATTGGGGCAAATATTTACCCTGTTTTGTGTCTGTAAAGGCCATTGCTATTGATCCCAGCAGGATATCTCATCTTTCTCCATCTCTGGCCAAGTTCAGCCAAGCGTAACGCTAGCCGGCGGCTAAACTGGACACCGCGCTCCTCCCGTGCTGCTGTCGATTTTTTAATTCCAGAAATAACCCACATGAGGCCTCGCAGTATGTGGTCTGCGTGCCAGGCACTTTGGACAACATCAAAGAGCCCATTAAATCACGTTAGGGTGTCAGCTGCCACCGGGGTGGAAGCAGCGCTCCGCTACTGTTTCAGTAGATCCCAGATGAGCGTTTAATGTGCACGGCTCCGTGTTGAAGAAGTAAATAAATACAAACGGCACGGTGGAAATGCACTTTGACAAAAGAAAATCCATGTGAGAATTCGTTTTGAAGAAAATTATTTCATTACTTTCACTTCATGCTTAGAAAAATTGTTTTAACATAATTAAAAAATTCAATTGGCAAGGTATGAGCTCATTTTGTTGACCCAATTAAAATGTTAATGCTGTTCATTTCGATTACTCTAGGGTAAAAAGACAGGAAGCTTTTACAAAATTAATGCAAAACCCTTTCCTCCCTCCTATCCATGATAATGGACCCCGTAAACCCTGACGGACATGATATGGAAACGTACTACTGTTTTTTCCCCCTGATATCATTTCAAGGATTGACTTGCTAAAATATTAACCCATTATTATAAGTTATGAGGTTGTTATTTGTCTAGCTTTGACTGCAGCTATAGGCGTTTGTGTTCCTTTCTCCTGAATCCTGGCTGATGACTAGTACAACAAAAGTGTCAAGAGCACAATAAAGACTGAACAATAAATAAGAAAAGGATGATTCACCAAACAAATTAGTATATTCAGTACGGTAAGGCTCCGTACTCCTAACAAAACATCGATTTTGGCAGCTACACTTGAGCATTTTACTTCAAGAACACCACATCTGCGTTTCAGTCCCATGTACACCTGTACACATGTACAAAACGAGTGCTTATCGTTTTCTTTTATCTACGAAAATGCTTCAAAAATGGTCACCGTTCACCTGAGCACCTGAGTCCACGCGGACTACTCCGGTTGAGATATTAAAAAGCTCCATGCTCTCCCTTGATATCTAGTAGAGTCAGCCGTTGAGTCCATAGTGACGACGTTTTCCCACAATGCACGCGGAGAGATCCCTCTTGCTCTGTTATAAGAATTCCCTTTTCTAGACGGCAACACTGAAAGCGGTCTTTGTCATTTGAAAAAGAGTCATTTTCTTGCTCTGCCCCCAATATTACAAGTCCCTCTCCAACGTCACATAGGGGCACCGAAAGGACACGGACCTATTTTTGTGTGCGTGTCACAGTTTAGTGGGTTTTTGGTGGGGCGGGGCTTTTGTTCATTGAAAACCTTCCAGTTATATCGCCAAAGGAGTGTCTTCCTGTGCGAGAAACTAGTTTTTAGCGGACAGAAAGATCTCAATGTTTCCTAAAAGTGCTCGATCCCGAGTCTTCCTGTGTATTTCAGGGATGAGGGATGCTATAAGGAGGAGAGGGAAGCCAAAAGAACTATCGCTGAGGCCAACAAGGGCACTACAGTTTGAAGGTGTCCGGCGCTGTTGACATCACCTCGGGATGGTTCGGCAGATTCGTGACTCGTTCCGTCTAAATGGAGGAAGACATAGAAGATTAAAATAGGTCTGTAATACCCGAGTGCGCAAAAACATTTTGAGCTTAATGATAGTTTTGAATATGGAAATGACTTTGGTGTACAATACGAACCATTATTATTTTCTATAGAGTTGATGCTTCCATCATCGACTTTGACATCGCGGTTGTCTTTTTTCTCACAGTTGTCTGTGGGAGAAACATAAAACAGGGTGTTGTCAGGGTCGTGACATCATCTTTAGCTCATTGAACTATTCCAGCAGTGATAAACGATGCAATTGCAACCACATTTTGTCAGAAGCCACGCCAGGATCTCTCCTGAGGGGCTTGTAAAACTTACTTGAAGGTCTGACGAAAACTTTCAGCCTCAAGCAACTCCGACTCCCATTTTCACTGACTGTAGAGGCTGTGGAAACATTTTAGATGGTCAATATTAGGCTCAATCGATCCATGCTGCACACTGTTTAATAAATCAAAGTCATGTTTTAGCTTTAGATATATAACAGGGTTCAACAATAAGATTTTACTGGCTTGCTCGAGCCAGTAGTGCAGATTTTTAAATGCACTGCCAACATTTTCATCTGCATTTACATTCAGTCATTTAGCAAATGCTTTTATCCAAAGTGATTTACAAATGAAGCACAACAACAAGTAATCTATCATAAGAGACAATAATATTCACAGTGCACAATGCTTTAAGAGTAGCCCACAAGATAGATCTGTATTTATTATATGAAGTGCCTTTGTTTGGGGTTTGGTTTTGGTTTATTTTCCTTGGTGACGGTGCCAATAAACCTACATTTTTAAACTTTCTATTAAATAATAATAATAATAAAATATTGAGTTGTCCTCATTTCTAAGTCGCTTTGGATAAAAGCATTTGCTAAATGACTAAATGTAAATGTAATAATCTAATATATTATTTATATTTATAATTTTTTTATATAAAAATATACAACATTTAAATATATATTTTAAATGAATATATAATTGATATATATTTATAAACTATTTAAAAAAATGAAAATGTACTGGTAATTTTCTGCCAGGACATTATCCATTAATTTTACAGATATTTCTTTTAACCCTAAAACACAATGCAATGAAGTGCAAAATTCTAAATACACGGTAAAACGCCTGTAGAAAATACACAAAATTATTTCATAGCGATACAGTATGTTGAGGACTATATAAATTACATCTTCAGTACATCTTCAGATGCTATACCTATCTTTTCCGTTTGCGGCGTTCTACATGCAAAAGCCTCATTTAAATGCTTCCACTGGCCTGCACAAAGAATGCACAATCAGCAGTCATTTAGCTTCTTACTGATAGACGGGAGCTTTGCTGTTTCCCTTGTCATCTCAACCATGGGCCATGTTTCTCAATTTGTTCTCTCCATAAAGAAAAGCTCATTAGCACTTTAAGAAGAGCAGGTAGACAGCCTCTCTCTCTCTCCACTGTCCACTCTTTATGCAGTACGTAATGCAATCTGGCGTAGTCAGGGAGTGATGCAAATGAGGGCCAGTGGTGAGGGGGAAAGAAATGCTTGGTATTTTATCCACAGATCACACTGGACGTAAAGGTGACAAAGTAATGAGCAATGCAAAGCACTTCAATAAACCTCCTCCTTCAAAGCCTCAATGTAATGAGCACGGACTGCACAAAATGCAATTTCCTTATAGCTAACGCAATATGTTCTTGATAATTCAATTGGTGAGGCTTGCTTTCATTGATGTGGACATGTATTCCACTGCGACTCTTTCCTGATGGGAAGAAATAGGGGTTGGACGTCTTGTTTTTCTGGTTGGATGCTTGAAATTTGGATTATTTGACAATAAACTTCAAGATAAATAAGCTAAGACTAATGTTCACAGCACACACGCTCCATTAGTGGCAGGATGATGAATTAGTCTCTCTTTAAATTTGTTTACTGGCAGGAAATATTTATTGAACACCCTTATCTTGACCACAGACATCACTAACAGCAGTTTTTTACTGGACAGCAAATTTGTGCTAAACCTTTCCAAGCTCTTTTCCAAACCTCTGCTGGTTGTGACCTTTCCACAAGCCTCTTAGATGTTGATTGGTCACTACATACATCATCACCTGCTACTTAAAGCTGTACTGGCGGCTAGTAACATCAACAGCTGCAAATGACAGATCACAGGCCGAAAGAAACACCTGCCACTAAAAGCTCTGTAATCAGCTGTGATGATACAAATGACTTCTGTTCAGTCCATAGACCACATCGCCAGTGACTGTGAACTGCTGAACCTTACACTGACTCTTCCAGTCAAACCTCATGAGTTCATGGTAAAGTTTTGTTGAGAAAATATATGGGTCAGTGAACATAAGTGGCTATGATAAAGAAAAAAAGGCTTTTGAAATTCATATGGCAGGTTCTCAGAAATGTACCTGTTTATGTTGGTATCAAATGATATTTTCAATAAAAACATGCAGTGTAGCAAGAAAAAGTAGTAACATTTCCTTACATCTTATATTAATTCATATTTACTTTGAAAAAAAGTTATATATATATTAGTGCTGTCAACCGATTAATCGTGATTAATCACATCCAAAATGAAAGTTTTTGTGTACATAATATATGTGGGTGCACTGTGTAGTTGTATTATGTATATATAAATACCCACACATACTGTATATATTTAAAAAATATTTACATGTATATATTTATATACATAAATATTTGTATTTATTGTTTACATAATATATATGCATGTACTGTGCACGTATATATTTAAGAAAAATATGTTATATTTGTAAATTGAATATATTTATTTAATTGATAAATTATATAAATATATACATGTAAATATTTTAAATATATACAATATGTGTGTGTATTTATATATACATAATACATCTACACTGTGTACCCACATATATTATGTACACAAAAACTTTCATTTTGGATGTGATTAATCGGTTGACAGCACTAATATATATATTATTATATTATTTATTTAATAAACATTTAATTTAAAACTAATTTGAACTCATTTTGTCTTGTTATAAAAAGGTCAAAATATCTGATATGTTAAGAGATTCATTGATCTTTACAGTCATCATATTTAAGTCATGAATTTTGAAGTACTTTTTAATAAATTAAAAGATTTAAAAAAGTGTTTTGTCATTGACCCATATATCTTTTTAAGATTTTAAACCACCATGAAAGAGTCAAGATGAAGCTATAACAGTATCAGTTGCCTGTAGAGGAAAGAAAAAGAAACACGAGAAAGACATGTCGGAAAAAATAATTATAACTCTTTTCCCCATTAGCTGGCTGGCTCATCTCTGAGCTTGCAGACATTCCCATAATGCACCATGGCTCTTCTAGCCTTGACCCCCATGATTCCCTGCTGTGTGGGGTCTCCAGCTGCACTTAATCTGCTGTCTCTCTTCTCATCCCCACACCCTCATGAGCTTGGGTTAAATCAATGTGCTTATGTGCTGTCTACACTGACATACTATGGGCCTGTGAACCCTTGATCATGTCCCCACAAGCATATTTCCTTTGATTTGGGTGAAATTGCTTTTGTCTCATTCCTCAAGCCTGGTCTAGTTTGGAGCTGGATCCCAGTGTTGATTGGAAACACCACTTCACAAATCCGTTGTACATCGTTGGCTACTACCACAACAAATAACTGTTGAGCGTGAGTATGCAAACGGAGCATCGTATAATGTAACATCAGTATAGTCTAAAATTAACTTTTCACCCAGAGACATTAATAGGATGCCATCCCGCAGTGGGCATTTGGATATGTGGGGTGGAAGAAGGGACTGCAGATGAAAGATGTGCAGGACTGAACATTACTGTTCTTCACAGGGATTCATGACTGATGAAAACCACAATGAACCCACAGAAAGACATTCAAAACTCAGCATTTCAGTGGCAAAATTGCACACTTAAGAAATCTCTATTAGTCAAAACCATGACGCAGATTATTTATGCCTGTTTTATTACACAAAGTAAATTGACTTTTGTAACTGGACCACAAAACCAGTTATAAGGCTATTTTTTTAAAATTGAGATTTCTACATCATCTGAAAGCTATAAAATAAATAAGCTTTCCAATTATGTATTGTATGTTAGGATCGCACAATATTTGTCTGAGATACAACTATTTGAAAATCTGGAATCTATCTGGAAAAAAATATCTAGATATTGAGAAAAATTACCTTTTAAAGTTGCTCAAATTAAGTTCTTAGCAATGCATATTACATATAAAAATTAAGTTTTGATATATTTACAGTATGAAATTGACAAAATATATTCATGGAACATGATTTTTACTTGATGTCCTAATAATTTTTGATACTCATAAATCAAAATAATTTTGACTCATACAATGTATTTTTGGCTATTGCTACAAATATACCCGTACTACTTATGACTGGTTTTGTGATCCAGGGTTACATATGTCTAATCTCAAATATGCATTGTAGAGGTATTGTAAAGCTGTGGTAACACTCAGTTCACCTGCAAATGTATAGCATTATAAACTACTATAAAATAACACCAATAAAACAGAAGACAACTGAAAATAAATACAAGATCAGTTTTCACAGTTGAAAGTGCTAACTGTCATCTAAATGTGTTTAGTTGCTCCAACTTTCCTTTTATTGACATTGAAAGGGTTAATTAACACTAAAATTACTATTCTGTCATCATTTACTCTACCTTAGCCTTGTTGATAAATAAAATGATAAAACTAAATAAAAAACCATCGTCATATAATATATAACAAAAGTTGAAAATAAAAGAAATAAAAAGTTCAGTTTCAACTTGAAGAAATTTTGACATGAATATATTAAGCTACTTATAATGATAGCACTGCTACTAATAATACAATTATTATTAAACTATTACTTTTAAGGAATATTTACCAGGTAAAGTTATTTACTAGAAATTATTTACCAGAAAAATGTAAATACACAACATATTATTACTGAAAAAATGAAATCAATAAAATAATAAATAATTTTACTACAAAATAAATTAATTACAGATACTTTTGATTATAAAAATGTAATGAAATATTTTAAATTTAATCCCAAAAATGTATTGAAAAATCATATTTTGCTAAAACTAAAACTGAATTTGAGAACAAAAAACATTCCATAGGACCTTAAAAAATTCTTTTTTGCTAAACGTTTAATAAATTAGTGATGCCAATTAATTAGACATGCGTTTTGATTAATATATTTTTTTAATTTAACCATTAGAGCAAAGTGTAGAAAATAAATAAATAAATGGAATCCAGAAAAATTACAAAGGAAGCAGAATAAAAAAAAAAAAATATTCCTAAAAAGTCCTAATATTCTTAAAATGATCATCTTTTATGTTTCACAGAAGAAAGAAACTCATTTTTGGTGAGTAAATGATGAATGAACTTGAATTCTGGTGTGGACTCTCACTTTAAGTAAGAAATATTTCACATATGTGTTGCCACATGAAGCTCTGCAGATCAAAAGGTTAGTTACATTTATATTTATTTATATTTATGCATTTAGCAGACGCTTTTATCCAAAGTGACTTACAGTACAGTGCATTCAGGCAATACATTTTTTGTATGTTTGTAGTTACGTAAGGTAAACAAAACTAAATCTTTCTTTAGTAAACGGTTTGCTCAAGGTCAGGCCGTTGCTCTTACAGTTTGACTTCAACCAAGTATTAAGTTGCAGTTCCTCATAAAGTTTCCCGTCACTCATTATTTACTCATCAAAGCCACTAGCACTTTTTACTTGCAATTTGCACTTGACGTGTGTTAATTTTGGACCTTGAGTACTGTAAATGTGACTGCATGAATGCTCAATGCCAGCAAGAAAAACACATCTTGAATTTCAAGGCTCTCGCCAGATTTCTTTAAACATAAACTGTGACAATAATCAACAGTCCCAGCCGTATTAGGATGATTTCATGGGTGGCTTACATGACAAACTCTCATCAGAATTCCCTCGCTGTCAGCATGCAGCGTGTAACTGACCTCTCATTGGCAGACATTAAGACTAGACTACTACACCAACCCTGCTTATTCAAAGACACTCTACTACACTCTCACGGCCCGGGCTGCTCATCCACGTCTCCTTTCCCACACGGCCGACACCAGATCCACCCGAGCTGCAGACGGCCAGGGGCAATAAACCACCAACAGTCACCACCATTCCAGCTATGGGTTGAGAGATGGCAAGCATGATGGCAAGGACTGAAAGACTGAGGAAGAGCTTCTTCCCTCAGGCCATCAGGCTCCTAAACTCAAACTCAGCCTCATAAACACTTACAAGACCCATTGTTAACTGTAAATATTCTCTCTGTAGTCACATTCTCATCATTGCTACTCTATGTACAATACCCTGAACAACCCGTCAGCACATCCCTCTTATTCACATTACTATTTATTAAGTCCCAGTACACTGTTTTGCTCTCTCTTTTTTTTGTACATCTTATTGTTTTTTTGCACATCTTGTTGTTTTTTGCACATCTTTTTGTCTTTTGCACATCTTATTGTTTTTTGCACATCTTATTGTTTTGCACTTTTCTTTATTTCATTGCACATTTTACTCTTATTTCTCCTTTTCTTACCATATGTATGCCCTTGTGTTATGTTACTTTATATAATTTGTATTCTTATTATTTTGCACTGTCCACTGAGCGGACCTGATTCGATTACATTTCACTTCTAATTATACCCTGTATAACTATTATGTGACAAATAAAGAAACCTTGAACCTTGACCTTGAGAGATCAGATGCGATGTAACCGAGAAGTCTGATAAATGAGGGAAAGATGGATTGATGCTCATCTTTGAGATAAGACGCGCACCCATCTCTTTTCTCGCGCATTCTTGAGTGCTTTGAGAGCGCTTTGTAATGCAGGGAATAGTTTTGGCTCAGGTAGTGTCTACGCCACTTATAAGCAAACCGCAATGTACGGGATTCTTATCAAAGCTACAAATCAGGTCTTGCTTTAAGCACAAAGTGGGAATGTTTCTAGTTTACCTTACAGCATTATGAAGATGGAGGGACAAGACTACAAATAGCAGTCATGGCCTTTTGAAGCGGGCTCATATCAGACAGCCTGCACTGCTGTTGGCCCCGCTCACGCAGGAGGGAGAGGCCGACTAAAAACCTTGCCTTGAAATTGGATTTCTATCTTCTGAGATTAAGATCAGACTTCCACATCGGCCATATTGAAAAAACATGCAGCCTTGAGCCGTGCAGGATTGTGAGTTCAACTGCAGCCATCAGAGCATGTTCACATTTGACCTGCGGGGCCGGGCCCTCTGATCCCCCCTGATCGCTTCCTGAGCGGGCCGGGCACGCTGACTGACAGCACAGAGACCGCGCTTGCACCCCTCTGCTCTCCTGGAGCGACCCCTCACTCAGAATGATTAGCCACCACACCGGCTAACAAAGACATTCTGTCTAACCAAATCATGACAGGCAGACATCAAACTAATGAAGAGAATGATTCAGGAAAACTTGCTTCAAATATGAAATAGACCACAAAGGAGGAAATGTTTTGCCTCTGGCTACATTATATGTTATATACATTAATATACATCATGCTATATATATTATATATATATACACACACACACACACACACACACATAATTAATAATGAATTAAACATAAAAACAGCAACTACTGTTTTTACAGACAAAACTAATTCTGTAAAATAATTTTCCCATAAAATTATATAATATAAGCTGTTAAAAAATAGGTGTTATAATAAATACTAAAACATGATAGATGAATTAATTTACCATATATATTATTTTTATTTATAAATATTAATTTTTATTATTTATATTTGTTATATTCGTTTTTTCTTAATTTATTCAAATTGCTTGGCATTAAAATATATTAAAATATGTTCTGCTTTCTATTACAATTTTTTTCCTTAGAATTATTATATATCATAAGCTGTGAAAAACAGAAATACTAAAACATAAAGATACATGAATTAATGTATATATTTATATAATAACTCATTTATATTGTATTTTTATTTATTTATTTTCTTAATTTTTTCAGATAGCTTGGTATTACAATATATTCAAATATCTTCAGCTTTCTATTTCTAGTTTAAAATAGTTGTAGTGATATGATCGAGGTTACTGAAAGCCGCTGTCTGCTTGAGATAACATTGTGCAATCACTCTAAACTGCTATGCTTCAACTTGATCAGACTGACACGCTGTTTATTTGGTTTCCTTTACTCATAATTCCGCACAAATGGAGAAACTTCCTCCTCTCTTGAGAGATCCCGTAACTATTGAATCATGACACTTAGTCACACAGGAGTGAGACATGTGCGCTATGAATCCTTGTTTTCCAACTCGCATTATCTGTAAAACACTTTATAGTATCTGACAGCTCCATCACTTCAGTCGAGATGTTTCCCATCCTATTATTCTTACTCACAGGCCTTCAGGAAAAAAAGTTAATTTTACTATGTTGCAACGTCTCCGACAGACACCCACATTCATGCAAAACATCCATATCACCTGCTGCGATCTAACCCTAAATGCTATGCACCGTGCATTCCTATCTGCCTTTTTTCTCAGTCTCCGTGTACTTATCTCCTGTTTCTACCACTTCCCCCTCCTCATTCTCCAATTCCTTCCTTTCACATCTCATAAAAACATGTCCATCGTTTTATGCGCCCATGAGATCTGTCAGATCATCAGGTCGGATTCCGCCAAATCAAACGCTCCACATCTCCTGCGTGCGCCTGCATAAATGAACCCATCGCGGCCCTGAGCAGTCGGACCACTCCTGTGCCTTATTTTGTCTTCCCACTCCCGCCCTGTAGGGATCTGACTCCAGTTGTAAAAACATGGGTATAGATGCTTGTTATTAAGAGCCCTCTCACGAGCAAACGAAAGCTGAGACCAGGAGTTCGTAACAAAGACTCTTTAGAGGAAGACAAGATGTTTTTCCCTGAGCTTCATGTTTTCCTTGTAGCCTGTTTGCCAAGACTCCTGAAAAACAAAGTCATACTTGGCAATGACTTCCTTTCCTTAATGCTCGTAATCAGATACTTGTCTTAAACGTATACCATTAAGACTTGAGTTGCGTTATCCTCCGTGAGGACGCTAATATAACATCCTTTTCCAGGCAATGCAACTTTTTCCACGTATAAACCGAAAGCCAATCTAGCAAATCTATTTAACATGCGTAGCGTCTGGTTTTGGATACAGAAACCATAAAACATAGAGATACAAATCACTTCTGCACACAAAAAAAATAATAAAGAAGGAAAGAGAAATCAACACGATACTCACAGATATAGTAATATTCTCTGCCTGGCCGAAATTCGAATCCCAGTGAGAACGGTGTGAAAAGCTGAAACTTCTCGGAGAACTTCAGCGGCCCGTTGGGCGAGTTCGGCCGGTTGCACTCCCAACGCTTGAAACCTTTCGCCGTGTGGTCGCAAGAGCTGTAGCCATCGTAATTGACCATGTAGAGGACGTAGCGCTCCGTTCTCTCCTCAGGGACCGTCTCCATGTAGTGGGGACAGTATACATCCAAATAATCATTAATACATACGTCGATGTGGTAGTCTCTTCGGTAGAACCTGTAGTGAAAAGAAAGGCCGCAGTGAGTATATATGATATGAAATATTAGCCATTCAGTGACTCTCATTCGTATGTTTTACGAGCCATAGAGCTCCTACTTCACAGAAAGGCCACTTCTGGAGGAAGCCACTTATTTGAGAGCAATTACCGCAAATGTGAAAGCACGTAAATCATCCAATCTGAGTCCGCTAGGGCTCACTGAGGATCACGAGGGAAATTCATAACTCTGTCGTTGACGTGGATGCTTTAAATACGCCTAAAAGAATGAGTTTTCCATGGGCGAGAGATGACAGCTTGAAATATAGCACTCAGAGGAATGCTTCAGCAGAAAAAAATGGCATATCTCATGCCAAAACAGCCAACTATTCCTTGTTTGCTGTAAATCGAGATGAACTCCAGAGGATCTAACCAAATATGAATGTCAATGGAATGTGCACGACTTCATTTCAACAAGAAAGTGATTTAAAAAACATAGACTCCCATAGGCTCCATAGTGACGATGGATATGCTAAGGTCAGCTATGTTTAGAGTCGCAGCAAAAAATATTATATTTACACCAAAACTGAGTGAACATGACTCGGCTTAAATGTGAAGGGTGCTCAGGATTCAGTGGGAATTGTTTTGAGGGTGTAAACTAGTGGACACCCAGTAGGAACCCTGGGGAGAGCCAGATGAGCTTCCAGGCTAATGTGAGGTTAGCGTTGTGATCCTGCTGTGGACAGAAGCACAGCTGAGCACGCTGAAACAAAGATTTCCACACATTACGGAAAATAAAATACTATTGAGTAGATGGAACTCGAGACCTATCAGATTATCATTATATGGATTTCAAACGCACAGCTGGAATACTTAGTTTCCCTGTAGGTTTGGCCAGCTTGGCAGTGGTTTGAGTGCGGGTGTATGTGTGTGTATGCATGTTTGGCAGAATGTGTGGATGTGTATGGATGCTGCTCGAAATCTGCAAACACTTTATGGCTATTTTGAACAACTATTGTTTACTACTCTTGGGAGCGACATCATTTGAATGGAAAGCAAAATCTCAGCTGTGAAAAACATACTTCCTGAGCGATCGCGCAGTCCAAATGTTTCCGAAATCTGGCATTCGAAAGTGTTTAACATGCAAACATATCTTTTTCTTTGTCATTGGGTACTGGCAAAAAAAAGCTATTTCCTGATTAAATTAATTGGTTTCCTGTGTTTCCTGTCATCTTTTAAAGTGGAATGATTAAGTTATACAGTTTCCCAAAACTGGTGTCCAGAGCATAGGATCATGGAAACAATACAAAACAAGAAACATTTAGATAAGGTTAATAAACTAGCATTAATTAATGTAGGTTCATTTTAATTGTACATATACTAGCAAATATTTAACATTTCAGGGTATGCATGACCATTTGATATTTATGAGATTTATTGTTTTTGACAAAAGTCTCTTACAAAAATAACCATTTTCTATTTTACAGTATTGCAAAATGTCATTTATTCCTGTGATGGCAAATTAGAATTTTAAGCAGCCAGTCCTCTAGTCTTCAATGTCACATGATCCTTTAATAATAAGCATATTTGGTGCTCAAGACATGACTTATTTTGTATCAGTGTTGAAAACAGTTGTGTTGCTTAATATTTTTGTTGAAACAATTATAATTTTTTGCAGGATTCTTTGATGAATAGAAACTAGAAAGTTCAAAAGAACATAATGTATTTAAAATAGAAATCTTTTGTAACATTACAAATGTAATTTTTGGATCAATCAAATGCAGCATTGCTGTAATTTCCCAAACTTTTGAACTGCAAATTATTTCAAGTATTATGAACAAACATGATTTGACAAAGAATAACATAAATAGCATATTTATAATTCAACATTATCTGCTGTAAAATTATTCTTTATTGTTGGTCCATTATTCCTAATGCATTAACTATTGTTAACAAATTGGCCCTTACTGTGTAGTGTTACCCTTTTTTTCATTCATCATCTTAAGCTAAGCTCTAAATTAGTCACATAATAGAGTCATGACTCTATCAATGTAAAAGTCATATAGATTCATTTCATGGCAATGTGTGAACTGATAAAATAAAATATTCAATGCAATGCAAGTTACTTTGTATAAAAGCTCCTGCCAGACACATAAATACATGGTGAAATGTGGTTTGAGTCAAGGCTAATGCACTTTCACATGTCTATCATGTGAAATATCTTTGCTAGAGGATACTAAATAACTATTTCCCCAGGTTCAAAAAGTTAGAGGACCAGACAACAACATATTAGCTCTCTGGACAACAACACCTAAAGGCAACAGAGTGCTTTTCTATGTCCGTGTCAGAAAAATCAATGAGAGAGAGGGGATTGAGTCACATTGTGTCACTTTATAATATTCTTACGTGGCCTCTAAATCAAATGCCACCTCAGCAATTCATTTTCAATGTGTATCAGATGAGCTCCAGTGGGTTATAAAGAGATTTGACCCCATTAAACCCAATAACAGACAAACAGCTCATCAATGTTGGGCTTTCTTTCATGCGCTTGAAGAGCGATGGGCCAGCTGGTCAATAAACCACACAATGATGTGCCAATTCATCTTTGGGATTAAAAAAGAAGCTCATTAGCTGTTTCTATCAAGGCTGCTAACACAAACATGGCACAAGGCTGCATCAGAACAAGTCTTACAACAAAAAACCTTCCATAACGATAATCCTTCCATTCAGTCGATTCTCTCCATCACTCTTTCTCTACGTGTTCAAACAGAGGGTTATGGGTGATGACCGGGGCAGACCTGAGTCTAAAGAAAGGCAGGACACCGGGAGGCAGTGGGCTCATGGAGTTCATGATTAAAGTTGGTTCATCCCAAGGTCAGACTCCTCAGACTTAACAATGGAATGAAAAATGAAGGAGGCTCTTCACTCCAGAATTTCCAATGGAAGCCAATTAAATCAAAAGAACTCTGAGGAGCTGGCACTGATTTTCCAAAGAATGGAAGAAATGGGCAAAAATATCAAGCTGACTAAACAAGCCTCCGGACAAAACACCATTATTGTTATTAATGGGAGAACTCACCAAAATGGCAATTCAACTGCTCCAACATTCCAAACCTCTTCTATGGAACACAAAATGTCGTCGATTTTGTTTCGGACCCCATCGACTTTCATTGTATGGACAAAAACATTCTTCAAAATATCTTCTTTTGTGTTTAGAAGAAAGAAAGTCAGGTGTGGAATGACAGTAATTTGGGGTGAACTATCCCTCTAAGTGCACCTCCTTACAACTTCCTGTGGAGGGCGCTCTTGAGGCAATGACTGACGTGACTCCCAGGGGTGTAGGTCAGCTAAGCCTCAAGCCCTCCAGGCCTTTCAAAGTGGCACAGATGGAGGATCTCCTCCTCAGGTTACAGCTCTCGGGCCAGCCGTGAAGCAGTTGTCCCATCATTCAGTGGGGCGGCAACGGTACATCTCCAAACGCCTCAGATATCACTCATTCACCCCTTCCAAAAGAATGTCTGCCCAGAAGCATTAACATCACAGACAAACAATGGCCTGCCAGGACTTCAAGCTGTGCTGGCTTGGCAAATGACTCAAAAGACGGATGAAGGTGAAGGAGGGGAGAAAAAAATGCTTATAAGAGCCGCCTTTCTGCGAGTTTCCCATGGAATACACTCCATGTGAGATTTTCTTGAAGAGACAAGATATATGGCTCACTACATTAAAAACATATTGGTGTTTGTGGGAGGCATGTCTGTATTTCAGAAACATTGGCAAAGGACATTCAGCAATAGATTAGAGAAAAAAGGCTAGATATTTGAGGATGTGTGGATAGAGGAAAGCAAGCGAACATGAGTGAGTGAGAACGGGACTATCGGTCTTGGGTGAGATAGCTACTTGTCTAACATGTATGATATGTGGAAAGTATTTGCGGTGCCACAGGTTAATCGCCCCGCTCTCGTGTCATTGTGATTAGCGGAGTACCATATGGTATATGTCACTCATCAACCAATGAATATCCTGTGATTAATCCTATGGGCTGATAAAGACACAGAAACAAATCTATATAAACAGCTGACCTTCATATCTGGCATTCACAAACTCTCAATTCAACTTGGTTCTGATTTTGATTAATTTAGATTGAGTTCTGATTTATTTTGTAATACCAGTTTAGTTACATGAAAAATCTCAAGTGTTTCTAAATAATTAAAATGGATAACTCATTTTTTTGACTTAAGAGTCATATTTGGGGAATCAGGCTATACTGGTTGAAAAACGTAAACGCTAATATTCAAACATGAAAATTCTGTGATCAGTTACTCACCCACATGTTATTCGAAACCTTCTACAGAACAGAAAAGAGTTATCTGTTCTATCTGTTCTACAGAAAAAAAGCCATGCAAGTTTGGAAAGACATGAGGGTGAGTAAATTATCATAGAATTTTGGTTTTCAGGTGAACTGTCCCTTTAAGAATCAGTATTGAAATTGAGAAAATCTATATTTTTACCCAGCCCTAGAAAAGTCTGTATTAATGGCGAAAGGCCGCAAATGGGACACCCACCACACAAGCAGACGTACTACTAATAAATAACGTACTTGTTTAGATTGAAAACCTCATTATCCAGAGTGGATCCTCTTTACTGCTGCAACTGAATATTGAGTAGATGCTTTACAGATCTCAAATAACTAGACTGACATTAGTACTTGGCACCAAATATACTCTAGTGGCCTTAATGCAACAGTGAGACCACGTGAGGTCAAGACTAGAGTCAGAGGTCATGGTTCGCCCATTATTAATGAAGGCCTCCATATTCAAAATAGAACGAATAGAATGACGGGGCTGACCCTGGGGTCATTCATCTAGTGAGTGTATAACATGAAATTTACACACCGAATAGACAAATGCGAAGAACAAATTATTTGTTGAGGAAAAACAAACAAGCAACAGCTCAGCAGCACAAGCGAGAGAGAGGAAAGGGTAAGAGTTAGACTACGGACATCTAAGCAAACATGAACCTGCCTCCCACAGCAGGCTGGAGATCTGACCTCTCCCAGAGGGGCCATTGCGAGCCCGGGTCGTTTTACAGTGCCTTGGGCAAAGCCGCTCTGCACCCAATCAAGACAACGTTGAATCAATTAAAAGTAGAGGAGCAGCAGTTAGCAAGCCACAAAGTCTGGCTTCAATCAGCAGCCCATGCTAATTGTCCACAATGCTCTCCCACTGATTTACGGGTGACTTAAAATAGTCCAGAGCACAACACGTTTTGTTTATGTCCTATTAAAGTCCTGTGTGGGAGTATTACTAAGGGTGTTTTTCCAGAAATGTAGACTTTCATGTATCATCAGGGTGGCATAGCGCTGTGAGACCATACGGGATGAGAGAAAAGAGTGGGCGAAGAAGGTATGGCGACCGTCTGGCTTCCCTGGAAAGACAAATAGTCGCTCATAAGGAAGCATTGTATATTTAGGCTAAGTTTTTGATTCACCCGATACTAATTTATAAAACAAAAGTAAACAATAAAATACATAAATGAATAAATTATTATTATCCTGTGATGGCAAAGCTGAATTGTCAGCAGGTGTTATGCCATTCTTCAGTCACATGACCCTTCAGAAATCATTCAATTATGTTAATGTGGTGAAACATTTCCTAATATTATTGTTGAAAACTGTTGTGCTGTTCAATATTTTTGTAGCAAATATCTTCATGATCCTATTTTTGATTAATTTTGATGAATCGAAAGTTTGAAAGAACAGCTTTATTTGAAATAAAACACTTTTGTACCATTATAAATGTCTTTACTGTGACTTTAATGTATCCTTGCTGAATAAACATACCAAAAAAAAAGTCCAAACATTTTAACAGTATAGTCTATATACTGTACATATACCTACATAACAGCCTAATGAACATATATATTTTAATTTATTATGATGAAATATTACATATATTTAAAATTATGATTCTATTTAAATAACAAAAACATTCTTGTTTAAAATGTAACAATTTTTGGTCACACTTAATTTTAAGGTTCAATTCTCCTTAGAGACTAATTATTAACTATGACTTTTGCTTCAATAAACTCCCAATTCGCTGCTTATTAATAGTAAGGTAGTTAAGTTTAAGTATGGGGTAGGATTAGAATATCTAAAATATGGTCAGGCAGAATAAGGCATTAATATGAGTTTTATGAGTACTAATAAAAAGCCAATATGCTAGTAATACGCATGCTAATGAACAACTAGTTAATAGAGAAAGAATTGGTCCTCAAAATAAAATGTTATAAAAATGGATATAGAATATGTCAATATAATATTTTTCTATCAAATTTATATGATTATTATTTTAAACTGGTTGACCAAAGAAGCTAGGTAAGCAGCCTTGTGGAGACAGAAGCACGTCAGCATCCATGATGGGGACCACCAGCATCTAAAACACAACATACACTGACCAACTATGCTGTTTTTATATTAGGTTTGGAGAGAGAGAGCGTGAGGGTGGCCTAGAGGCTGGCATGGAAGCGTTTTTACCTTCAACAAATGCAGCAGCGCCAGAAAAAACAGCACATGTAACGTAATGTAACATCTAAACATAGAGTCCCCTCAGAGTGCCAAGCATGCCGTGCTCAGGCCCCCCACACCTGGTGCTCTCAATCTCCCCCATCCAGCCCAGTTCATCAGAACCCTCAGCGGCCCTGTCAGAGCCTCCTCCATCAGCCAACACACCCTGCAGGGCCGAGAGCCAACAAACAGCCACACACACATCCACAGGAGACAGAAAACTTGGAGTAAAACCGCCATGCAGCCATGATAATTCAGCAGAATCTTTTAAAATCTTTACACATGACCTCAAAAAGATAATGCAAATTTGAAATACATTAAAAGTAACATTTCCTGCTTCTAAAATCTGTTTTTATAGTCCGGGATATCCCTAAACAAACAATACCATGGTATTACTGATATTATCAGTGTGTCATAATACGCCACAGAAATGGCAGCCTGCAACAACAACAAAAAAAAAGTTAGCTGAATATGTATTCCCGGGGGGTGCATGTACCATATGTCGCACCAATGGTATTGACTAGATATGGTCTCATTGCTTTGGACAAGAAACACCTACAGACCTCATTTGAATTCGCCTCATACCGACTGGGAAGGATTAGCTTACTGATGCACCACATATTGTGTTGTACGGACAGCATCGCCAAATAGCATTCTGGGAAGGAACCCTTGTGGAAAGTTAATTTCCCCTCCACTGAGGCAGTCTGGTTATGGGCAGGCCCAGTCCATATAATCAGCAAGATTTATAATCTCCATCTGATGACAGGTGATTCAAAAAAAAAAAAAAAAGAACTCCTTTCCATAAATCTGAGCGGGGTGTTCCCGCCTCGGTCTCAAGTGAAGATGAAGGGACGGAACTGTCATACAGATGTTTCTTATCTCCACGATCGAGCTAATAAACAGTGAGTTGAGTATATATTGCTCTGCCGCAAGATGTTCCGTGTCTGACTGATATTATGTTTTTAGTGGAGGGAGCGCTTTCCTTTCATTCCTGATGCTTCCTCTGCTATCTGCATTCAAGAGCCAAGGGCTCCAAGTTCAACAAGTCCTCATGAGGAAAATATTTATTATGGGCTGTGGTTGTGTGATTGACATCATAACATAACATCCTGGATTATAAAGTGGAATATGATGGATTATAGACCGCTGCGGTACTCTTTGAAGTTATGAATTAGAGCTTGCCATGCAATGGTAACCAATCCATGGCAGAGATATATTTTTGTTGAACAAAAATGAGTGATTTTGGCAAAGGTGACATTGTCATGCTAAATTCCCCGAATGAATGTAGAGGTTGATTGGCCTTCTGAATGTTAAGTTTGAGGTCAAGTTGAACATAAATCAGGGTAGATGTCAAATTTAATGGAAATTGAGCTATGAAGAATGGGAATACAGCCTGTTTGATAGATCGTACATTGGTGTTAATATAATATAATATAATATTTTGTGTTTTTGTTGATATGATGAATTTTGAGTTTTTCTATTGTTTGTGAAACGCAAGTTAAAACCCAGTGAAACAGAATTTCCCCAAGGTGATAAATAAAAAGTACTACAACTACCACTATAACATAAAAATTTATATAATATAATATAAGCTTTCCTGTAGCTCAAATAGTAGAGTATGGTGCTAGCAACGCCAAGATAATGGGTTCGATTCCCTGGGAAAGCAAGAGCTGACAAAAATGTCGCAACTGTAACTTGAATGCAATGTAAGTCGCTTTCGATAAAAGCGTCTGCTAAATGCATAAATATGTAATATAAAACACAATAATATAAAATTATAAATTCAATATACTATAATATAACACATCAACTATATTTAAACAGTCAATAAAATAAGAAAATTTACTTTTTTCAAGGGAATTTAAAAATGTAAACTAATAAAATAAAATATTTGTAAAAAGTATATGAAAACAATGTAAGTGTAGAAAGATTAACACACATAATACAATAAAATAATAATAGTATTAATCTTAAACTTAAGCCAAAGCAAATATCTTCCAGATAATATTTAATCACTTATTTTGGCTTTAGTACAATGAACAAAGTCAAAATGTTTATAAATATGACCCTTTTTGGGATAAAAATATGTAAAAGTAAGTAAATTAAGACAAGCGACTATAGCTCACAGCCTCGTTTGCATTCCCATCAAATTAAATATGGCGTCAACCCTGACTAATGTCCTCTGTCAATATCATAATCCATATTTGTGTCTTCAGTGGCCTGTCTAGGCCTGCTAAAGTAATTAGCATCCCAGCACAGTGCCGGATTTAATCTGTGGTCTCATGTATGTGTCCATGGTATGTGGTAGTTACCTTGCTATTGTTAGACAGCTAAGGCCTCCACTGTTGTCACTTTAACAGATTGATGGAGTGGCCTTGGCCCTCAGACAGTATAAGGGGGCCACAGAGGGAGGCCAGTAGAGGAGGTGGCAAAGCAGTGTATTAATACACAACCTCTGTGAATGACAGGCATGTTCATCCCCATTTGGAAATGGACAGATGACTGTATTACAGCTTTTGCCTGTACGCAAGGCACCCTTAACCATACTGCCGTGCAAAGGCAAAAGACCGTAACTTCGATTTTGGTCAAAAATTAGTTTGGGACATTTTTGGGGCATTCAAGACATCCTTTATCATGTGCATAAGTATCTTGAGTCAATTTCGTTGATTCTCCGACAAAATAATGGTTGTCTCAACCGTTACTTCGAAAATCCCTGGAGAAACCAAGGTAGAACACGTCTAACACCAGTTACGGTTCTTTCACTTTGTTTGGAACGCTCAAAATGAGTTACGGCGTTCTGCCTTTGTTTAGCCACGCGTCAATATAAAGTTACGGTTACGGCTTGGAGTTATATGTTGTTCTGCCTTTTTTTTCCCTGTCCATTGAAGTCTGCCGCATTTAAATTACGGTGTAGACAAACAAATTAGATAGATCACGATCTACCAAACAGCTCCATATAACAAAGCACTGTAAAGACTAGATACCTTGGCAGCAATACGTAATCGTCAATAATCTTTAAAGATTTTTTTCCTTTTTATAATGCAGATTATTCACCAGGCTGTCACTTCTAGTTGGACATGTGTGGACTCGAATGCCGTAGCATGTAGCATGATCAATCATATAATTAGTAGCCTACTAACAGTTCGCAACTAAATCCATATCCTACCTTTTCTTGTAACCCGATAAAATCAATCCATGGCGATGAACGTCGTTGGAGATGTTTAATCCACAAGCATTCTGAGCATTATTCTGCTTGCTGACGTTCACATAAATCCACAAGTTGTAATTTTAGGTTAGACTATTCATTCAAGTCAATATAAAAGTAACTATGCTGTTTAGCATTATTTTACATTACTGAGCATAGCAAATACATTGGTTGCAAAACAGTCACGTTTTATTTTTAGTCTGCTTGCTACGGTCAAAAAAACTAAACGTTAATGCAGTCATATTACAATATGAAGTAGCCCATATGAGATAGCCCATAACCACTAGATTGTATACAGGTGTTACTGTAACTATTTTGTAAATGGTGATCAGCAAAAAAATTAATATTGATAATGTGGAAGTTACTGCTTTTTGCCTTGGTGTGACTTCTCCCTTTTTGAAGACAATGCAAAAGCAGAGTACAGTAACTTCAAAATAGGGGTAAAAATCTAGTTTGAGTTCACAATTTTTTAATGTAGATAATTTTCATTACTAAAACATCTAATTGTCAAATTTCCAGTGCCCTACCTATAATTAATTTGGCTGGACAAATAAAACACTTTAAAGTCGTTTTACTCAGTTTCATTTAGTATTTACTCAGTATTTTGCCTTAGTAGGGCAGCATACATAATAAAGACATATTGTGCTACAATGAATGAAAAATCTTTACAATTGCTCTATTATTAAAAATGGGGAGCACGGTCAAATGTAGTGGGGGAGCTGTTTATAATATGTTTCTAAGAAAAGCATGGGCATTGGGTTTTGTGTTGGTTTAATGTCAGCATGAGCTACTTAGTGATGCACGGAGAGATAGCAACTTGCCTTGCTCTGCAAACCGCAGCATCCAGAGGACTATTGGGAGCGAACAGGCGTCAGTCAACAGACATTACAGAGTTTTTTTAGTGCGCACTTAACACGCATACAGAGGTTCTCAACAGGCTGTTCGCCGAACGTCTATCAACACAGGAACTCAACACGCAGGTCCTTGTTTAGTTGTATAATGACTCGGAGAGCAATTTTGCTGGCGTGATATGTTGGCTTTTAGGTTTTAAGCTAGCGCACTAAAGCCTTTTGAACAATATTTGATGAATACGCATGGTCCTTAAGGTGTAATAATGGAAACATTCTTGTTTGTTCCACAGGCATTAGGTTTCTACTAAATCAAGGGTGAATTTTTTCTTTCAACAGGTATAGAGAGCAGACTGTTGGGCAATTTCTGCAGACCTTGAGTTAACTAGACAAAGGCTCTCCCAGTTTATTTACCCTTCAGAGGAATTACTTTCCGCCCCAGAAGGAGAAGCGATCACTCACAGTCAGCATATTGAAGGGAGGGTGAAGTTTACAGATGGGTGGTAAGTGGGATTTACCTGTAGGTGTGTGTGTTTGACTTGGAGCATGGTACGCACAAAGGCAGGTATGGGTTGCATTCTGAGTGAGTGTGAATGGTACAGGGCTTGTTTGAGAAACAGGTCTTGGCAAGCCGCCCTGTGCAGTATTGATGGACTCAGTGAAAGATCTTAAGCAGTGCTGTCACAGGCAGAGAAATGATGTGGCTTTTTTGCTGCAGCAGGTAAAACAGAGCTAATCCTCTTTTCTCTCCAAACTAATTGAAAGCAGGTCAGCATTAACAAGAGATTTGACACAACTACACCTTCAGATGGAGGACAGAGGCCAGAATTTATATAAAAAGAAAAAGGAGATGTCAAAGAAGGACATAAAGCATTGAAAATAAGAGGGACTCAACAGAACCAGTGACATTTGTGTCCCTCGTCTATCTATCTATGAAATCATATATGATCATTTGTATAGTGAAAAACTGACAATATAAAAGAGAATATTTATAGGAATATTTATAAATGCATACATACATACATATATATATATATATATATATATATATATATGACCCTCTATGTGATTTTTTTTCTGCATAAAATCATCCTACATATTGTAAAGAACATTCTGTGAAAATATATTCTTGGTATCTTTAATATTGACTGAGTAAGGCCATGTCAAAAAACTTTGATGCTCTTTATCTCAGAATTCGATTTTTAGACTTTAGCCTGGTTTTTACAGAGAGGGTCTCACACACACACACACACACACACACACACACACACACACACACACACACACACACACACACACGAAATAATAAGTTATTCAGAAGGAAGGGGACAATGATAAAATGTTATAATGAATTTGTATAGTGAAAAACTGACTATTGAAAAGTGTATATTTATAGAAAAATCTATAAGTAAAATTATAATATGAACTGTTTATATAAAGCACTTTTCCCAGCATATATTACTAAATATAAATAAAAAATACTTATATAAATAAATATAAAATAAATAAAACAATAATAAATATAAAACACAATAAATATACAATAATTTATTACTAAAATAACTATCTACTATGATAAATATATAATATATACAGACAGACCGATAGATAAATATTAAAATAAATATTGTTAAATGGTGTATATTTAATATTACATATTTTTATTTTCAATAGTATTTAATATATTTAAACACATTATTTGCTAGAATGTTAAAAATCATTATTTAAAAAAGGCACCCATATCATAGAATGACTAAAATGTTTATAGATATAATGTGTATAATGTAAAACGTTTATAATGGAAACCGTTTAAAATTCTGCAGTAAGGACCTAAGATCTAGCAACCGAAGAGCGATATCTAAACATTCACTGAGCTTTCTCACCCAAACGGGGAAAAAGTGCACAAAGACACACGCATTCGCACACTCGTGCTGTTCCTCCTGCATTGAGCGCAGAGTCCCAGCATTCCTCAGTGCCTGCTGGCTCTTGTCCCTCTACACTTGTCACACTGAAATTCACCCACTCGAATGTTTTAAAGTCTTCTGAAGAGACTCTTGCAGGCCTGTTAGCACGGGGGAAGTGTCAGGTGACAAAGCTGGGCTTAAAGACTCACAGGGGGCCTCCTGGCCCTCTCCACTTCACTCTGTCCTCCACACAATGGCTAATTGGAGAGATCTACGGGGTTCAAAGATCCAGGGTTTAATCAGTATTTAGCACCATCTGGCTGCACAAACTCCTCCTCCACATCCCTGAATTTAAGACTTCCTGCTCAGGTTTTGGACCTTCAAGTCTTTCAAAATAAAGCTTGGCAACAAGAAGACGACGCAGCTGTAAAACCTGAATGTTTTATTTATTCCTAAAGTGCATTTGGGGGGAAACTTAGTCTTAAGTCTCATGTTTTTAAATGCCAAACAGATGTAAGGCACGTTAAGAGACATAAAAAGTTCTACTCTTATTTTTATTTTCAAGCTACAGTAAATTCCCATACCGAAGGATCCAGTTACATATGCCAGTGACCAGACCCCATACAGAGTCCGTACTGCCAAGTCTCGCACTCGCTTTTTCTTCATGTCTTCTGAAGATGCTGTCAGTTCCTAATGAGCATCGGTGTGCTGTGTGGAGGCTTATATGTGGGTTGCCAGGTCTTTCTTATTGCAGTCACTCCTGCTGAGCCATTTAACACAATTTCGACCAAACATGTCAACCAGGAGACAAACACGGCTCTTACTGAGGACAAACGCCACATGTTTAGCTATTTTCCTCAAATCTGAATGTAAACAGATGGAATGAAAAGAGGTTTAGTGAATTCCAGTTCTGTGAAGGGCTTGGAAATGCCAACATGTGTTCAAAATGACAGCAGCCTGAAAGAAACACCCTAGCATAGAAAGAGCTTACACTGTTTTCAGTAGATACTTTTTTCTGAGTCTATACTTGTCACTCAACAAGTAGAGATAAATGGCTCTTTCTCTGTGGAGATTTAAAGGCTTAAAGGACTGTTTACAGTAAAGTCAACCAAAAACAAAATGTAAAAAAATGGGAGCGAACACCACATGTGATGCTCCAAACCGCATTAAAAAAGGAGAGAATGCCGTAGACTCCTAGCTTTAAAGGAAATCCCGGTGCATGTTGTTAGGCATTGTTTAGAGTAAACATAATCATCTCCATTTCACAGCACTATCATCTTCCTCATCTAAGAGGATTTGAAACACGAGACCGGGAAGTCGGCTCAGGCACCTCTAGGCTGCCAATGATTTTCACTGCCTCACAAATGAGTGTCAGGCAGCTTTCCAAACACAAACACATTCCCCAGCACATCCCTACCTCCATTCACGCCTAATAAGCCATGTTTCACACATACGCTCGTAAGTTAAGAGGAATCGATGCCATGGAAAAGTCTTAACCGAGCCTGAGTTGTCAGACCAGGCCAGAGGGATGAGCTCAACTAGTGCGGGCCGAGAGTTTATAGATATAGAAAGTGGGCGTTTTATCAATGCTGTGGCCTCATGGGACCAGACTCCAGACGGAGAAGAGGAAGCCTCTTTTTGCTCACGGGTGTGGCAGAACAATACAGCACTGTTCCAGGTGTGAAGGTTTCCTAAACCAACTGATCTGATGCCACGTCGCTGCAGGCAAAAACAGAAAACGAGGAAATGAAGTGTGCCAATGACGCTGTTGCTGAACATTTGAGGAAGATATGTCAGTGTGATTCAGTGTGCATGTATGTGACATGCACGGCTCAGAATTTCCCGTAATTTAAACTCTAGGAGAGACCTCGAATGGCTGTTTTAAGATGAATGAAGGTATGCGAGGGTGCGAGAGGTCAAAAGAATGAATAAGCACAATAGCATTCATTTATCTGCATGAATCATGCACAGGCAGTTTCGCTGTGAAAATCAGATGCTACAGAGACATGAAAGCACAGGAACAGTTTGTGAAAAATGAAAATTACTTATTCATGTCGTTCCAAACCTGTGTTTTTTTACTGCAATATCACAAATGTTTAGCGTAATGTCCTGTGACATACCATGTTTGATTGTTTCAACCAAACCCAAAATTGTTTTCCCCTATCTATTTCCTAAATGAATGTTATTGATCTTTTGTTCATTGAAATATTTTTTTTTCTTCATTTATTGTTATAGGACAGTGTAGATGAGACAGGAAGCAAAGTGGGAGAAAGAGGGGGGTGGGATCAGGAAAGACACTCAAGTCAGGATTTGAACTCGGGATGCCAGTAACGCAACAGCGCATCATGTCGACAAGCTACCCACAAGGCTATCAGTGCTGACCTCATTGTAATTTTTATTCATAATGTTAAACCTCAATTTTCTGATGAAACGACAGACTTCTCTCTGTTGACAAATACTGGACCCATCACCTTATAATTAACCACAAACTTGCATTAACCTGTCTCCATCCAATCAACAACCGGTGAATTGAACCAAGTCAACGACCTGCATTTTGTTTCTATAAAACAGCTACACACACTGTGTCATTGTCTTCCTTCTTCCCTTTTATGACTAGTGGAAACCAACGTCAAGGTGCAATACTGCCACCTACTGTGCTGGAGTCTAAACCAGACTCTGTTCCATTACACGGAAAAGAAGAGCTTGGACATTTTGCATAACATCTAATTTTTCAAAACTACATTTGGAACAACATGAAAACTGGATTTAAAAAGAAAAACTATTTCATTCAATATCATCTGTGTAATTTTGCAAAAATTGCAGCCAGGGACCCCAAACACCCACTCCTTCCAAGTCATCCATGACAGGTGAAAACAAACAGATATTGTCAGTGACACATGAAAAGGAGATACGCATAACTGCGTTTTGGCTAGCACACCCTCGTTAGCGGACCTGAAAATGTGTTGCAGCCTCCGCAACGTTGAGTACAGACCCCTGCGTTTATCTTTGGAATGTGGGAATTTAATCTGCGGCCAAGGAGAGGACCCTCCGTGTTGACAGTTTGTCTCTTCAGATGGACACCTCGGGCTGGTGGGAATGAAGAAGGCACCGATGAGCCCTGATTATGGTCTGGCTCAAAGTCTCATCTCTCCACACCTCCAACCCTGACCTAAGCGGATAAGAACTCTTCATAGGCCAAAAAGAGGGCAGCTGGCCCAACAGTTGCTCTAATGCTGGTCCTTAGGGATCCATCTTTAAGTTCTGCAGCTCAATTTAAGTAAAAGTTACCTGATATGTAAATCTGAGAAAAAAAGATCTATTAAAGTGAGCACAGAGGGTAAAATAGCAGAGCAGATGAATTCTCAAACCACAAAATAGCAAATAAGCTCCAATTTCTACAAGACCCAAACCCAAATAAAACAACGCTGTGCTTTCAAAGGGAGAGGACTGAATTTTTATAAGGAATTCCGCAGAGCTATAAAAATATATCGAATTAATCAATTTCGCATGAAACAAACAAGCACAAACAGAAAACAACTTCAGACAGTGGCGTTAAATGGGCGACTTTTATAAAAGACACGCAAGACCTTTGGTTTCTGACAGATGGAGCATCAATCCCAAAGGATGGTGCATGCGCTTCTTTCTTCATCCTCTATAATCCTGAAACAAAACAGCTGACTATTGACACAAGCCATAGACCTTCTGTTATCTCCAGAGAGGTGAGGACTGATGGACAGAGACTGTACGCCATGTACCCATGATTCTTATTCACACACTCTCGCTCAGTCTGTCTAAAAATCATGTCCAGAGGGGAGTTCAGTGGACCTATTTGATGAATGAGTCCTGAAAGACTTGTTTTTTTTCTCCCACACACTCCCACATTTACCCTCCCACTGTTTCTCTCTCTCTTCCTTTCTCACCAGTACCTCGCTAATGACCACACCGCTTGCCGTCGCACGGTGGCTACCCATCAATAACTCCCACATCACGCAGGTTCAGAGAGGGGAGCTAGATGAACCTCCGGCAGGCGCACATCTGCTTTCCGTGTCTCTGTGGCCGGTTGGCGCTCCAGACGTACGGCATTCTTTGAGAGCGTGGCATGGCTAATGCATGTTGTTGGGCTTGGGCTTGTTAGCTTGCAGCTATGGGCTGCTTATTTATTACAGGGCTTGCACGTGTTTTTACTGAACGGAGTTAACACGCCGCAGATGTCGTCTAACGGCAAACATGTTTTAGTGCTGTTTTGCTAAACAGGGGAATCTTCTACCTGTGAGGGACAAGATGGGCTAATCCATTACGAGTGACGAGTAAATGGTGGCGCACTGCTAAAAATCATATTCAAAATCTGAATATTATTGTTACAATCCATTAATAATGTATAAACGTTCTTCAAACAAGATGAATTTATCATAGTTGTGTAAGGTATTAAGACTTGTTTTTAAATAATACATGGTATATATTAAGTTGACTTGTTTTATGCATAAAACCTCACAAAACTTTTTATATTAAATTTTAAATAAATCAGACAATGGGTTGAATTTTTTTTTTTAAGATTCTAAACTAATCTTGTTTTAAAAATGTTTAGATATTTTTTAAGGGACAAAAAGGCAAAATTATTAAGAAGATTAAGAAAATGATTTTTGCTAACATGTTACAATAGTGACATTAACGTGTTGTGAGATAACGCATTATTAAAGTATTAGCAGTACTTTTTACAGTATTTATTAAATTATGTTGATTTTACATTATATTTATAATAACATTTAGCATTTTTGTCAATTGTTGGTTCCTAATGCATTAATCTATCTTAACACATTTTTATGTATAATAAATATGTAGAAATTAACATTTTCCAAGATTAATAAAGGTTTCAAAAATATAGTTTCTTGTAAATGTAGCTATTGCATTAATGTTTACATGAAAAGCCTTATTGAAAATTGTTAACATTTTGTTTTGTTTTGTTTGCAGTCTGACATGATACATACAAAATATACACAAGCTTTTATCCTTGTGCTTCTAGGGTGAATATTATTTAAGAAATTATATAACAACAGAGAATATTGGGCATGAAAGAATGTGCTTTCTCTTACCTTAAGCAGGAAATTCCACAAGTCATGCAAAACAGAGAAAAATAGAGAGACAAAGAAAAAGAAAGGCAAATAGTTAGTTTATCAGGTTATGCTTTTGCATTTGATTTCCATTTTAATTTCTAGCATGGGGAAATGCAGCTGTTAAATAGCTCTGCTGTTTAACTGAAATTATACAGCAAGCTCATTTATGAATTCTATTGATATAAAAACGTGGGCGTCTGTATATCAGTCATTTGCTTAAAAAAATAAAAATAAAAGGGCATAACAGCAAATACTATATAGAACACTGACCCGCAGATTAACGACACTGCTGTGTATGCTCTCGTAAATTCAACGGCCCATTACAGTTGGAGCACCATTGAGAATGGCGTTAAATTGTAGGTAGCCGGGAATTCACGCAGGAACCTACTTCTTGCTCCACCTCAATGCGTGGGTGAAAATCCCTTTCCTGTCTCACACAAAGGATCACCCTGTGACCCTATGGCACTTCATCCAGAGTGGATAGTTATGACTCCATTACCTAAATGGAGAGCACTTGTGCAGTATTGATCAGGGGCCTCTTTGCACTCATCACACCATCCTGACTTTGCACAGTCCTATGTAATAATCCATGGGGTCAAGACTAATAAATCTGTATCATAAATGTTCCGTCTATGACAAAGATAACAAGCTAGTCCGCAGACAATGGATGGTGGACTTTTAGAGTCTCTCCTGAATGGTCTCTGCACACTTGATGATTAAATGCTAAACGCTAACAGGATGTTACAGCTGAGGAAATGACCAGAATACAGTAGTGCATTCTGTAATCACTCCCATCAAAAAAAAAAAAAAAAATCAATTTGGGGAGAATTTAATTTTACATTTAGACAATTTAACACCGTTTTAACAAATATCATTATGTATTACTGTTATATTAAATATTATAAATATTACAAAAATTCTGAATTCTCCAAAACATATCCTACATGTTATAATATAGTAATTTTGAAGAAATTTCTCCCTCTCTCTATATAAATACACATACATTATATATACTTGTAATACACACACACACACACACACACACACACACACACACACACACTATATATACATATATATATATATATATATATGTATGTGTGTGTGTGTGTGTGTACTATACTGTATATACATGCATATGAAGAGTTCAGAAGCAAAAGCCTCTCTCTCTCTCTCTCTCTCTCTCTATATATATATATATATAAATATATTACAAGCATATGTAATGCAATATTCCAATATTGGATATTTTGGCTAATGTAATATTTAATATGTAATGTAATAATATAATATTTAATACAGTTAGAATTTCTTATAGCATTTATTATAATACAATTTTGGAGAAAAGCAATATAATTATATTTATATAATTACATGAAGGCAAAAGCATTCAACACCATTCTTCTCTCTGCTTCCACACTGTACCATTCACATATTCTGCTGATGACCAAATAGGTTTTTTTAATGATTCATATTGTCCCACAAAGTGCTGTTTTCCATGATGAGCCCTTCAAATATGCAGACTAAGGTGGCGGAGGAGAGAATAACGTAGTCACATGTGTATGGTGAGGAGGTGTTACGAGTTACAGTTCTTTTGGACAAGAAGCTCAAAGGCAATTTTCTATTGCAAGACAGATCTACAGCACTAATAAATCACACACTGCAAAATCTGCACCCACACCGATGTGCCTGAGTGAGGAAATCAAAACGTTTGTAAAATCTCAACGGTTCAAAAAAAACCTCCCTCCCTTTTTTTCCTCCTCAATGTGTAGAACATCCTCCGTCCTTATTTGCCCTCATTCTGCCCAGATTTCTGAAATGACATCCAAAAAGTCTCAACGCTGGCGATATTCCCTGGCAACGTTCAAAAGCACTTTTCTGTGATATACGGCTTTATTTGTGAGTAATGCACAGATCTAAGATAATAAGGATACATCTGATCCAGGTGCTTTGAGATAATAGGACAGGGAAACATAAAAATGAGTCGTATTCCTCCACCGTTATGAGCAGATAACCGTACACACAGCTCTTTCATCAAAAGCACATGGGACATCACAGAGGATGTGGGGCTTTTTTTTCATCCAGACAACAATAATAAAGCTACACAATGCATTTAAATCGTCTTTATGGGATTATTATGGACGTCTGAGTAGCAAAATGAGAGTGAGAGCACAGACAGGCACACACTCCGGCACAAACAAATCACAAAGCCAAGGTGCTGATCCTATCGCGGCACAGCTCCCGCAGGCCTTTGCTGGAACTTAAATGACACCACATGACTCAGAGAGCCAGCGAGCGTCCTGGTTCATCCAGTTTCTGTGCATCGGGCTGAGGAGGGTTGAGCAAACAGCGCCAGGCCTAAGGCGAGCTAAGGCAATGCTGGCAAAGTCCTCAGGCATCTGATCCCGATGTCATCAAGCTGTAAATTAGAACTCAAGAGGGCTTTCAGAAGCTGATACAGCATGTAAATAAGACCAAGAGACATAAATGGACAGGAATGCTGATAATGCCTGCGATACCCAAAGTTCTCACAAGCAATAGCACAAAATAAAAATTATGTGTTGTACATACTAATTATCTAACCACAAGGCTGGCATGAGAACAACTGTCTGTTCAAAAGAATCATGAGAAGAATATGTAGTCTGAACCACAACCATGTACCTGATCCTTTCTTTTTTTTTTTTTGATCGAGGCTCCGTCTTTCTTCCCTCGACAGAATCACGAGCGGAAAGACGGTGTGTCTGACATTCACACCGCCAGCACTGGAGGAAGGGACTCTCAATTGTCATGTTATGATGAGTGACATTTGAGACCCGGTAGATTTCAATAGAGGAAAGGTCAAAGTGTCAGACAGCCCGGTTTCCTGTGACATCACTTCTCAAGCGATAATGAGAGCCGGACGGCTCGGTATGACTGCATCAGGATCAATCCGAAACCACTGATCGACTGATCCATTTAGAATCCCTCTGTCGCATTAAAACAGTGCTTGCTTTGCCAGCAAGGCAGGTGATTGTGATAACCCACATGTTTTACTTCAACACAAACCCATCCAGGTGTTTCGGATTATACAGTGTGGCTGCCATCCGCAGGGTTTCAGTACCCACAGGTGTGCAAGACGGTTTAAAAACAGCTGAACTCACCTTTTAAAGGATATTGCAGAAGTTACAGGGATAGTTCACCCAAAAATCGAAATTCTTCTGACATCATACACTCGCCCTCAGGTTGTTCCAAACCTGTTTGACTTTCTTCCATGAATCACAAAAGAAGGTATTTTGAAACTTGTATTTATGTTGTTGTGTTTTTTCTTACAATGAAAATAAATGAGCCAATATTTTTTGGATACCATTTACTTTAATTCTTCATCGGCATCTATGGTTCCATGAAGAACCTTTAACATTTCCCAAATGGTTCTTTATAACAAAATTAATAAATTGATTGGATTAATAAAATGTTCTTCAAAATAAGAGTTCTTTAAGAACTCTTCACTGATAAAGGTTCTTCTTTGGTTGTGAAAACCCCTTTTGGAACCTTTAATCAAGATTGTATGAACAAAAACGGTAAAAAAATCATCAGAATCTTCTTTTGTGTTCTGCAAAAGAAAGCCATTCAAGGTTGGAACTACATGGGGGTGAGTAATTAAATTACATATTTACGACATCATTTTTGGATGAGCTACCTTTAATTCCTTAAATATCAAGAAAACACATTACCGCGACATCACTCAGCAAGCCACGAGCCATTTCGCTGGCTCTGAAGGAGAGATAGATGGCCCTTATTTCTGCGTGGGAGTGAGATGGGGGTCCGATAGAGCTCAGTTCTGCACCGAACTCCACCTGCGCCAATGATGAGGTGAGGGTTGAGTTACCGTGACCAGCTTATGCAGACTTCCTCTAAACGCTTTCAGTTCTGACAGATTTAAAGCCGAGGACGGACACACCTCATCCATCCGACATACACGCACACAGACACGCAAATCTGTACTTATAAAAGAGAAAGAAATGTTTATTTTATTTACAGCTCGTGGAAAAATAGGACCGTCTGAATGTGAGGCGCAGGAGGTTATCGTTAGGCCAGCGTTAAGGAAAAGCACATGTTTGGCTTTGCTTTAGAGGCTAATGTCAGTTGGATTGAAAGGCTGGGAAAAATCCAGACTGATTCCAGCCAATGGCAGAGCAGCGAGACATTAATAACCGGCCTGCAATACTTTTAATGCCCCATCCAATTTTATTAAGCACAGTAGCCATCAAACGCAAAATAAATGCTTTTTTCAGTGGGTTACATGCTGTATAAAATATTATAAAATGCTATTTTCTGGTGGAGCCCCAATCCTGAGGTCATTCCAGAGCTTTATTTCCAGAAACGGCCAGGACAGCACATCACCACGGAGACGTCTGCCCTGATGATCCTCACAGCTTCAAAGAGCTCAGTCCCACACATTTAAAACCACAGAGGCGCAGACATATGAAAGGCGTCTGTGTGGATGTGAGCGTGTGTGTGCGTCTGCGTAGGTCAGTATTGGCGCGTTTCTGCGTGTGTGTGTGAAATCCTATCAATGTCACAAAGGTCACGCTCGCTCAAGATAACCCGGGGAGATTGGTGTGAGGTGCCAGAGTTTTTTTCTTCTCTTTATTTTGTGATTAGTTGTCACACGGATTTCTTTGGTGTCACAATGAGGCCTTTCATGTTGTGGGCACCTCAAGGTTTAATAGGCGATTCACTACATTCAGCATGAAACGTAAAGAAAGAAACCGGCCGGCTCACAATACTCGGCGAGACCACAATTGAATGTGCGCCGACCCCTTTCTTTTAAAGCGTGAGGAATTCTATCCCTTTTGTTGTAAAATGTTTGTGTAATTCCCACAGGAAATCTGGGATCGAATGCTCGCGCGCAATGAACACAGAGACGTCCATTTAGTGTGTCACTCAGCTCGTGGTAAAGCTTATTTGGGTGAGTTATGTTTAAGGGGAACTTTTAAAGGTTAAAGTCAGCGGCCAGGATCAGTAAAACGAATGGAAAGGCTTAACGAAATAGTCTGTCAAAACAGTGCCTCGCCACAGTTCAACAAATATGTTACCATGTTTACAGTGACCATGACAACAGCTCTGCGGATAGACATGTGTTCAGCAATCATGCTTATTTTGTGATTCATGCTCACCCTGAAGTCCCTTTTTCCACAGTGCGTCTAAGAATATACCCTGTGTGTTTGAAACAAACTGTGCATTTAAGAGAATCCACAGGCTGACTGACAGTATTTCTACATATGAGATCATGCACCACTATTCAATGACACACAACTCAAATGTTTGAATATTAATACCTGGTGTGAGAAGGAATCTATTTGGCTGTTGACCCAGGTGTTTTTAATAAATACATTGTGATTAAATGTTATAATTACTAGGTTATTGTCTAAATACACAGAGCTGGGTAGAGTACTGATTCCAAATTACATGACGGAAATTGTAATTAGTAATGTAATTTATTACATTAGACATTTTAGGTAATTACATTTTAGGTAATATAATCAGATTACTTTTTGATTATTTTTAGATTACTTTTGACCTAACTCATTTATCACATTGATCTTACTATAGTTAATAGTAATAGTACCATATTGAAATAAAAATGCTAAGAAAAAGAAAATATATTCCATTTGTTGTTATTAACAACATAAAGTGCATTATACATTACGTCAACGTTTCTCAAACTGGGGTTCGTAAAGGAACTGCAAAGGGTTCCAGAGTTTATTGAATAACTAATACTTAATTAAATTGAATCAAAGGTAAATTAAAATAAATCATTTTAAAATAACATACATCAAAAAACAAAAACTTCCTAAAAAATGAAATGTTGAATTTGAACCGTGAATATGCAAATGTGTTGCTTAATTATTACGTTATTGCCTTCAAATATCAGGGGTACTTCAGTAAATATATTAGATGAAAGTGGTTTGGGTGAATAAAAGTTTGTAAATCACCGTAAATAAAAGAGGAAATAGTGACAATCAAGAAATTATGAATCATTTAATGCTACTGTGTGAATAATATGTCATCATGTAATCAATAAAAAACTGTAGTCTGATTCTGAATATTTTACTTACACAAACCTGTTTATATTTTTGCAAACAGTGCAGCTCTTCTTCTGAACATGCTAAATGTACATAGCCTATATTATTTATTATAGCATTTGTTTGCCTCTCTGTGCCCACATACTGTATTTAAATGCAGCCAAATTCTCAATAAAACTGTTTTCATTGATATATTTGACTGTTTCTGTTGTCAGACAACGGAATGAATATGAAAAGTGACTGAAACGCGACCCATTGAGACATTACTAGCTCTCCATTCCAAGATGTTAATCTGAACAAAAAAAATACTAGATTTTTTATATAAATACTTGAATACTTACATGTAAAATACCCAATTCAGTTGGCAGCGAGCCAGTACCAGTGGGTCTCAGAAACGAAATAAGGTTTGGGCGCTTTTTTTTTAAGGGAAAAAAATTAGCAAAAGGGGTCTGCAATGTTGCTAAGTTGGCAACACTGTGCATCTCCATTTCTCCAACTACGGGTTGGGCCACGGGTCAAACAGCAAGTACGCGCTGCGTTAATACAATTAGTGCCGTTAAAAAAATTATTTGCATTAACACGTTATTAACGTGTTAAATTAGACAGAACTAATGTATGTATGCATGCATTTTTTTGTATTTTGTATATATATACATAATAAATATACACAGTACACATATATATATATTATGTAAACAAAAACTTTTATTTTGGATGCTATCAATTACGATTAATCGTTTGACAGCACTAATTATAATACAATGATCAATTAGCACCTTGCGTCTTTCATAATCAGAAATTCAGTGGTATTGTTGGATGTGTACGCATCTGAGAGTTGCAGCTCTAGATAGTTTCAATCAGCTTCAAAATAAAACAAAAGTTAAATACAAAAACTGTGATTTACATGAAACTAAATTAAATGTCAAAATTAATAACTTCATAAACTAAATTTTAAAAATGAAACCATTAAACCTAACAACGCTGACAGCTCTGATAACAATAAATATGTCCTTGTGATTGGTCGCCCTCTACGCCTGTCCTTTAATCATCATTTTTCAGCAGCAGGACATCTGACTTAAGTAAAATAGATAACGTTGAAACATATGCGGCCAAGAGGGCAATGTACATAAAAAAGAGTCTGCAAACAGATCTGAGAGCAGGGCTCTTTAGCAGAGACAGTTTTATAACCTGATTCAGTCAGCAAGATACAGCACCATAAAAGAAGCTCTCTGTCCATGCAACATCATGGCACGATGACAGGCCGTGTTAATCACTGCCGTTATATGCACATCCAGCAGACAATCTGCAGCCACAACTGAAGCCTGGACTGCATAGCTCAATCAGCCAGAGCCCAGCAGACCAGAGCCTGTAAACCGCTCTCATTCCCAGAAAATTCTGCTGAGGGAAGGAGGTAATATCTTCTCTCGTCATAGCTGCAATGGTCTAGGTCTGGTTCTGATCAGAGATAAATGTCTTGGTGAGTGGACTGTGCAGCGCTAGACAGCTCTTTGTGGTTTTAGGGCCTGTATGGGGTCAGTATGGATCATTTTGTTGATAGAGGCCTGATGTGGGTAAATTACAGTGTCAAAAGTCTAACTCGAAACGGTCACAGTGATTTTCTGTACAGGTCGTCACCAGCAATGGTCTTTTTGGGCAAAAACAATTAGTTAGGTACACATGACTCCACAAATACTCTTGGGGATCAATTCTGCATCATTCAAAATTGAATTGCAGCAGGATAGAGAATTGCAATTTGTATTTAATTAATTGTATTATAATTATCAAATTCAAATAGATTTTGCCCAAAACGGCCATGTTTTTTCACACAGACTGAAAGTTTGAAATCGTTTGCCTTGTTAGTCAAAACTCTCAGTCGATAAACTGAACAAACAGATAGGACCGAATGATTTAAGATGCTGACTGTGAATTTCAAAGAGGCAGCTTTAAAAGCGAGACTGCCGACTATCAGGTGTCTACACCAGCAGATAACCTTCGACTCCGCTTTCATGGGGCGTTTGATTCACGGTGGCCCCCTCACTGACTAGAGTGAGAAGGAGCACACCATGGAGAGAGGAAAAGTCCCTGTGATGGTGCTGATAGTCACATTCTCGGTGTGTAGTTTCCTCCATCTGTGAGAAACACCCTGCGCTGCTTGCTCAGCGGGAAAAGACACACACGCACACACACACACACAGGCCTGGCCTGAGATTCCAATCACTCCGACTCACATTCTCGTTTATTTGTCCCCATCAGACAATGCAAACGGCACACTGTGATATTTATTTACGCAACTAATGGAAGAAAACTCCTAAATTACCAGGTGCTGACATCAATCCAAACTCAAATTTGTATCGTATGACGTTCTCGAGAACATAAACCAAACAATAGACTTCTGCGAGTCATATGCGAGTTGGGCTCCCGCTTAGACCCTGCTGATGTGCTGAAACCTCCTACTTGTGCCAATGAGAGAGGTGTCAGACACAATTAGACACCTTGCTCTGCGCACCGCGTGGCCCAACGCGCTACTTGTCTCTTCTCGTTTACAAAGATTTTGTTCAACAGTTCTTTCATCTGCTTCCACAGACCATCTATTTCAATTGGAAATGAATGCGCTCAGACATAACCAAACAGAATTTAGCGAGAAACAGTCCTCAGTTAGAACAAGGCAGGCACGATTATGGTCTCAGCCACTGAACCAAAACTCTCTGGAGAGGTTGCAGCTACAAACTTCTGGCACGTCAAACAGCCTGTAAGTTCTATTTTATAACTAGGCAAGTTAAAGCAAATTCTCAAGTAAAGTGGATCAGTTGAAACTTGGGCTGTAAACTTTATACTTTAACTTTGTGATTTTTTTGTCATCACCAAAACTAAAATCTTCAGGCAGGAACAGAACAGCTAAAAATACAATGGCAAACATTAAAACAAGCTCTTACAGTACTTTTTAAAAACCTTACTTGGCATTTCCAAACTAATTTTTAAAAGAAATTCTAAAACTTTTTTCATAAGACTTTTTAAAACATCCATTAAATAACTTTCTGAATAAAGCCTTTCATTTCTTGTGATTAAGTCTAAAAAAAGCTTTTTTCATTACATGCACAGAACTGCAGTGTTCTTTTTTCTTTATAATTAATATTTCAAACTGATATTTAAAATAATCATTATTGTACAGCACTTTGGTCAATGCGCTGTTGTGTTAATAGTGCTTTATAAATGAATAAACTAAACTAATATTTGATTGAAATTCTACAACATTTTTCCTAAGACTTTTTTAATCATCCATTAAAAATGTGATTAACTAATTTGACAAATAAATTTGTTTTCCTAGTATTTGAGCAATTTAAGCTTAAAGTACCAAGTTCATGAGTGATTTTGATAAGTCTATTCAAACATTTCATCAAAAAGCTTTGAATTATCTTTATTTTATATTACTGAATTATATTTGTATATATTAAATGTTTTATTTTTGTTATATATTTCTCAAATGTAAATATGCATATACTGCATATATTGTGCAGTTTATATTTATATGTGCGTGTGATTAATGATAATTTTCAATTAACTGACAGCTAGTTCAAACTACATGGAGAGATCTAATATAATCAACACAATAAGTGTACATCACTCACAAACACATATTCATGTTTAACGGTTCACTACTATTTACTAACGTAGCATCCTTTCTCATTTCGCAGAGAAAATCAATAGTGCAAGACCACACGCTCTTTAATCAAATCTTGTTTTCTTAAGTGCTATTTATACCCAATGTTTGCGGCAGATCACACAGGTTGCTCATCCGACGGAGCCATGGGAGAGCATAACATATGATTCACATACCAGCACAGATATTTTCCCTGAAAACACCGTCCTCACGCCCTGTAAAAACGCCCCTGGGCTTAACATTGGAATGTGCCCGAGCAGTTTCTCTTTCTCTCTCTCTCCACTAGAATGGGTGTTTTTTGGCAAACAGACCAATTCAATTAGCACCTGAAAGAACGTGAGCTCCTCAGTGTAATTATATCATCGGTCTAATTGGAGAATTCTGGGCAACCTTCTGTTGAATGCAGCCTTCTTCAGCTTCGCCCCGCTCTGTGCTGCAGTTCATTTCCACTCATTTGTTTTGAACACAGAAAACCACAGAGGTTGTTGCTGTGATTACACATTTGATTTGGAATTAAAATGACTCATGGTGTGGCTAGAACATTATGTGATGTATGCCCATCAATCTTGGTGTGGACAAAATTTCAAGGTATTATTCTGCTGGTTTTCCCAACCCTAACAGACATTCTTGTCATTAAAAGCCACCATTCATTCATAAACATTCATTTTATATATCATATTCAAATTTAGTTTTCTTTTAGAGAATACAAATGTAATTTTAACTGATTGATTCCATATATTTTCATTTCAATTCATCCTTAATTATTTGTTCTGCCAAAATACCACATTTACTACAGTTATTTCCACTACATTAAAACTGAGGTAAACTGTGGTAGCCAACACTGGCATTAAGACAAGACAAGAAAAAAAATATATATATTAAGAAGATAAATTATACAGATTTTATGGTGGTAAATCTGGTACTTTAGTAATTTTTTATTGTCCTGAGGTTATGCGTTTTGTTTTGCCCTCAATGAGTCCCAGACAGTAAACTTATTTATCCTTGATACAGCAAATCTCTGTGCCATCAAGGGTTATCTGAGTGCAACCGCAACCCAACAGAGCTGAATAATGACCTTAATGACTGAACACAAACACACAGACACACTCGCAAAACGAACAAAAACACCATTTTACAATCGGACCAAATGAGCAATTGGCAAATTTGCAGAGGACATTCAGAGGACCAAATCAGAACAAATCCAAATTTCTCTTTTTTTCTCCTGCGAATCATAATTTAGCAGATGTTTGAGAACGGAAAAACACTTGGAGGTGACTTTGATCTTTACAGCAGGACTTACTTAAAGCACGATAGTCTGTGAAATGGCCTGAGCGATTACCCTTGGCTGTCTTTTCAAACACTTATCAAACACTTTTATTTGAGAGATAAAACATCCTAAATGCATCATAAATATCTCAGAGTGGTGATTAGCTCAGGCGGGAACCTCATTGGCAGGAGGTGCTAATGGACTGAAGTCAAGAGAGCAACGGAAAGCCGCAGCCATGCGGTTGTGACCTTTCTGGCTTCGCCATCAAACTACGTGCCACGAGGTCAGTATGAACCATTTGATTTGGCCTCGTGATCACAATTTCCATTGTCTCACTGAGAAAACCATAAACAATTAAACCCACTGAACTCCCACACCAGCTTCAACAAACCTAATTCTGCTGTAATTCTGGCCTACAACAAAAGGGCTCTGAAAAAGGAGACTGCAAACGCAACATTTTCATTTTTCTTCAATGCGATGTGATAACATTATGAACTGGCATTATGTACGAATTATCATATTTTAGCATCATTAAATAACGTTCACGCCACAAGTGAAAAACCCAGCATCCAGGATGTCAGATTAAAAGGGTGCAAATGTGGCAGGACGTGCCGGTCCAGATAAGCACGACCGCAATGGGCTCTGTCTTCAACAGCACGTCTTCATCCCACGCGGACCAAATTAAATTAGCGCGTCTGTCTGGGCAAAAACGGAGATTCGCATTAAAATCTCACGGTGCTACACAATCATCTGAAAAGCATCTGGACTGAGTGATTTGCTCAATAGGCTCTGCCGTACCGGCTCCATATGGTGAATTCAATGGCCACCATGCAATATCGCACCCGGGCAGGGAGTGGGGAGATAGGCAAAATAATCAAACACAGAAAAGAGAAAACACAAAGTCATTATAAGACATCAGGGATGAGAATGAGGCAGACGGGGATTCATTCCCCCAGTGGGAAGGCTAAAATTGAGAGTGGCTGTGCGCTTGTATCCTAACACCCATATAACACATATTCCTTGCTTTCAAAGGCTGGTATGCATATCGGGATTATTCCTACAAGGGACAAAAGATATTATCAGTTCGACAGGGTCGCCAGAGGGGATGGAAATGACATCAGAGTTAAGGCGGACAATAAAAAGGGGTGAGAACTCGGTTGAGCCCGAGCTACAGCCCAGCGTAAGCCGTTTCATCCCCACCGTATCTGATATCAGCCCTTAAGACTGAGTCTGTGGATGTGGCAGACAACTGGCGACGGAGAAAGAGAGGGGAGAGGGGAGCAACTGTAAGGGGGCCTGTGCATCCACTAACCTTCTCACTTTCACACCGAAGCAAACTTTAGGTGTCCCGAAGTGCGTATGAATTATATGAAGGCTAATATGAGAACATAACTTATGAATCACTCTCTGATGGCATGGACCAGCACTAGCCCAACTATTAAGCATTGTAAATTCGACGGTAGTGGTCGTTCTCTCCACTTATGAAAAACAGTGGCATGCTTTTAAGGGTGATCGATCTTTAAGTCAATTTACAATGCAAATCACCTGAACCTGAAGTGAACTTGAGGTTAATAAGAATGAATGTGTTCTGCATTCAGGCCTCTACTACGCTAGTCTGCCTGAAGATACTAAACCCATTAAAACCTTATTGGTTTCCCAGATCTGCAGAGCCCCTGCTGATGATTCAATTGGTGGGTTCTGTAACCACTCCCCTCGATTGCTTTGTTCCATGCCCCAGTTTTCAATAGTAAACAGCCACATTATAACATACTCGTAGTAGCATGATGTAAATCATGATTGAAAATTAAAAATAAACACACTGACAAAAAAGGTTTCTGGTTTAAAAATTGTAGAAATAATAAATGTTAAAGATAATTTGGTGTATATGTGACCCTCTCTGTGAAAACCCAGCTAAATGTAATTTTTGTGATGTGGTTTTTTTCTACAAAACATCATCCTTCATATGGTAAAGAACATTCTGTGAAAATGTAACCTTTATATCTTTAATATTGACTGAGTAAGGTCATGTCAAAGTTTGAAATTATAATCAAATTAATGGCATTTTGATGCTTGTTTTCTCATAATTCGATTTTGAGACTTTAGCCTGGATTTCACAGAGAGGGTCACATATGTTATGATAGAATTTATGTAAAATAACTGAATTATATTTATGGGAATAAAAAAAACAAGCTATGTGGAAAATCTGTGGCTGGCAATATCAGTAGCACTTGAACATCCCATGTGTATCGCGTGTCTAGACCTGAACAACTGAACTCCCACATCACATCCACATCACATCCACACTAATAGACACAACATACTAAGACTTTTTTCCCAAATCAAATACTCATCTGGCCAACAAAACACAAAACAACTAAAATCTTTCTGACTTTAAACCTTCATATTTTTGGTGAAGAAAATTATGTTCATTTCTAAAAAAAAAAAAGTAGAAAAATCATTTTAAATCATACAATATTAATCTGTTCATGAAAGTCTGGAATCAAGGTATCATACATTTATCATGCTTTCATTAAATTTGTAACAATACTTAACACATAAATCCTTTATGAAAAAATGATATCAAATCTACGTTTAAAAATATATTTATAATATATCAATTTATAAATCTTTCATATCATTTAATTTACTATGAGTAATTAATATAATCATGTAATTACTAAAATAGTAAATTGTTTCAAACTAGTGCATGCAGGTTTGAGAACATTAGTAGGTGATGATTTGAAGGATTTTCTTTGTGTCTTTTCAGGGAAACAGAAATGCCCAGAGGGCCGTAGGTACAGCCGTAAAAATGGTTTATTTGTTTCCTGAGCACATTTAGTGCTTATGTTTCCATCGGAAGCCTTTATGGCATCGCAATAATATTTATGTCCAAGACAGATGGTTTCCTTTGAGTTGGGATCGTATTTCTGTTCTTGTCTTGTGGTTGCACAAAATTCTTCCTGACAAATGTATCGTTTTTTGGACATGATTTCTAATGAAGCCTGTGCGTGCACGGTTATTAATTTACTGGATGAATGGCAGTGGAACATACTTGTTTTTTTTATTGTTTAACAGGAAAAATAATTTTGAACTATTTCTGTTAAGAAACAGACATATAGATATAGAAATTAGGGTATTTAGACATTAGAGAATTATATGCAACTTTTAAAGCAAAAAAGAAAGAAACATTACATATCATAAATGTAAATATAAAAAATGTGTTTTTCAAAGTATATTTAAATACTAACAAATCAAAATAAGGAGATATTCATAAATATGCATCATTAAAATATTTGCATCGTGTAAATTACAGTACATTTTTAAAAGTTACATTTTCATATATGTAGCCATAAAAGCAGCTATTCAAATTAATAATAAATAGCACAACAGCTCTGAACCAACAAAAGCTCCCATCCTAATCCTACAAAGAAAAGATTTATCTGTGCAGTTACTCGTGTTTTTAATCACATTTGGGATTATTCCCCTGCTTCATGCTTCAAAATGTTGGCAAACCAAAAAAGGCAGCAAAGCTGACATAGGGAAAAAAACACTGCTTATGCTTCTTATTTTGATCACTGACCACATCCTTATTCCTGAGATACATTGCAATACATACTGAACAAGGAATGTACCGTTAACTATTCAGCCTAATGAAATGTGACACTTCCAGTTTGCACCTTTCCCAGTATCAATGTTTTGATTTACGTCAGTTCTTACAGTACGAGTGATCAAATCGGGAGGACCAATAATGATTAGTTTCAGTTAACTAGTGCTTTAAGATGATTCAAACTAAGCCCGAGGAGAAGAAACCTTCATTTCCTGCAGACTCCATGAGTGGTCGCGGGGCTGCTTTGAAACAGGATGATACAGGTTAGCGGCTCATTGTCTATTAGACAAAGTAGGGCTGTTCGCCCATTAGCACCTCTTTGTACAGACTGCTCAAGGTGTGACACACAACATGTCACAGGAGCAGCGAGAGCACGCCTGCAGTTTCACTGATTCACATGAGAGTTCAAAGGATTCAAAACAATGGCACACTCCCATATGCATATTAAAAATGCCATTTGATTGCATTACAAATCAAATGAACAAGCAGTGCATCACTATTAATAACAAAAAAGTCACATTTACGGTCACACCAACTGCTCCCAGTTTGACCAGCACATATCTTCCATGTGTTTGCTAAGCCAGAAGGTCACTTTCGGAATAGGAAGTGCTTGATTGACTGGCGGCTGACACTTTGTCCTGCTTCTTTGTGATGACCTGTTACTCCAGCTGCCCTCTCATCCCCTGCAATGTTTGCTGCCCCACGCACGCGATCCCACTCCCGGCTGCCAGCAGTGCGCTTGTCTGCCTTGACGCTTCGCTGCACCCTCTCATCGCATTACTTCTGCTATTCTAACTTTTACATCAATTATGCACAAGAATAACTGAGGCCTGGCCGCAGCGGATACATAGAAGAGGAGTGGATGCCTCCATGACTCCACCGTCTGCCAGCATGTTCCCCCTACCAGTGATACTAGTGCCAGAGCGCCAGCGTACGGTCGCACGAGTCTGGTTTATGATGTCTGTGGAGTAAATCAAACGTGCAAATTTAGAGTGTGTTGTGTAACGCGAACATTTTAAGACTAGTTTACTTGCCTGGAATGGGATCGACATACTAGGGTGAAACTGATAGGAATCAATAAACTGTTCATTATTTTTGCATTGATTGACTGAAAGATCTAAATTAAACACAGTTTGGAAGGAAATCAGTTGTAAAGCATTTTTTTTAAAGGGCTGAAAAGGGTTACAAAAGAAGGAAACCTACTCCCAGATCTGCTGCTGTTCCGTTCAAAACACAAAATGGAAGCAAGATTGAAAATGGCCGCTTGTACACTCCTACGTCTGCTAGAAAAATACTAGTACACTAGTCATACTGACAAGAAAGGACGGGCAACTAACTCATAGATAATGACAAATGTAATGAAAGCGTCATTAAATGACTAAAACAGAGAGACAATGATTTAATGCAATGTAATAATCTGTGGTAATTTACAGTATTCAAAGTGAATGAGAAGAAATCAATTTACAAAAAAGTCATCCACCGTAAAATAGCAAAACGCTGACCTCACGAATCCAACGATGGCCACACTGACCTCATTTTCTCAACATTGCGTGTGAAGGTTTGTTGGCCAGACTTTTGACTCTGAGATCGCAAACAGCGTTTAATATTTTATGGCTCCCAACGCTCAGAGCGTACTCAAGTTTGTAACAAGGAAATGCTTTATCACTTACCACAGACTGATCGTTTACTATAAAATGCTCCGCAATCTCAAACCAAGAATGTGATGAGAACATCAAGATCCCAAAAAGTTTAATTTGACCATTGTTTTGTTTTTTGTTTTATTGAAAGAGAGACACATTTCTAAATATGAATTGATGAAGGTGCAACATTAAAAAACATCAACCAAATACATTTTAAGCAATTAACAGCCTAAATAAAGTATCTTTTTAATTATTATATTATTGGGTTTATCCAGAAATTAACTATTGAATTACTTACTTCATTATCCTTGGAAAGCGTGCCGTTTGTGCTTTTATTTTATTTATTTTTATTTTGGTTTGGTAAATTGAAAACATCGCATTGTGTTTTTCTCAATATTTAATTAACAATCTGTTGATTTTGTTGGAGCACCACCATAGCCATAATTACAATGTTCGTAATAATGCAGCCAAATCATTTTTTTTTAAGATGTATGTCCTTCACCGCTGCACAAAAAAAATCATCATCCAATTTTGTAATGCTTTGAATAAGAGAAATATTTCATGGTAGGCAGCTTCAAAGAATTCTTGTAGGTTCTTTTTCTGGATGAGATAGAAAGATTTAAGGTATTCTTCAGCCAAAAGTCCCTCATTTGTGCAGGTGAAAGCAGTTTTAAGGTTACAGACCAAGTTCAAATCCATGAGACAAGTTTTTCAAGCTATGAAGCCTCTCTCTCTCTCTCTCTCTCTCGTTTTCTTGTTCTTTCTTCTTTTTCTTTCATGCTAACTCATGCCAAGTCAGTCCATTTTTATTAGCTTAGCCTGTCGAACAAATGCTTCCTTCATTATTTCTCATTGCGCTTAAATGTGCCGTAATGAAGGGCACAAAGAGCAAACTGCTCCGCGCTTTCACGGCAAAAGAATGCGCAAAGTAGTCATTACCGCATGCTACATTTTCCTTCAATTCTTATCAAGGAGGCTTAGTAAACTTTAGGGTCCTTTCAGGAGCTTTATCAGGTCATTAAGGTCTGAAGCTGATTAATATGAATGGTTGTTAAGGTCGTGGCTCTCCGAGGGAGACATAGAAGGGTGAAGGGGTTCAGAGGAAGTGTTTTGTATCTTTACACAATGGGCCGATGACCTCCTAAGCCCTTTAGTGCCTCTCTGTTAATACCTTCAGCCAAGCCTTCAAAGACGCAGGCAAAGACATTTCACCACTCGCAGTTTAAAAGCTCACCGTATGAGGAGCTTACCTCGAGCAAACATAGAGACCCGAAATGCATCAGTTATCATCTAAAGTTCAGAGAGGACGAGCGATCGCTGTGATGACTCAAGCGTGATTTCGTAAAATGAAAAGAGTTGACTTTAATTTAAAAAAGAGGCACTCCCAGAATTCTCGCTGAGATGTAATCATGACAGTTTATTAGCGGAACGTGAGAGCTGAGCGCAGAAGGAAGGGGGCCAGGCACCTCTCGGTGTGTTAGGGGTCATCAAACAGCAGGATGTTCTAGTTAGCCTGCAGGAGAACTTTCTCTCTGCTGGAATGAGTCTTCCGATACCCCAAATCTTTTGAGAGCGCCAGCACATCGCCATACAGCCCTGGAGGGTTAATCGGGAGGGGGTGCGATTGTGGGACTCAAACCGAGAGGCCTGCGGTTCCCATCTGTAACTCTTTCCAGTCTTTAGTCTGTCTATATTTCCTTCTACAAGCCACGTTGTATGCACTTCCTGCATGTAAGAGCCTAAATACTTTAAACTCTGGCAGAGATCCACTAAGACAGGAACAATGGCACCCTTTCACGTGGGCTAGGGAGACGACCGGGGTCTTCAGACCAGTCAATATTTGGACATGATTTTTTTTCTCCCCATTTAAAATCCAAGCGGAAAAAAAAAGCAGCAGGAGGCCAGAAGTGCCAGCAAGGGAAAAGGAGGGTAAACACGCAGAACAATACGAACTGAACCCCACACAATACCACCAAACAGCTATCACAATATCAACTGGCCACAAACCGCTAACCATGGGCTTTGTTTTTAAAGTGGGGATTAAAACTGAGCCGGCACAAAAAGGAAACCATTTGATCTCATATTGCGCAAGCTAGAGTTAAGAGGTGAAAAAGAGATGGCTTTACGGGAGATCCATGACATTTCCCATTTCTGTATTGAAGAAATGATCAGGCAAAGGCAACCGAGAAGGCGTTTAAGTGTGAAATGTTACAAAAAACCCAAGTCTAAAGAGGCCGGACGTACTATTCAATACACCACCTGACTGAGAAGGCTTCAAAAAAACTGTAGGAAAAGTGCTACATCTGTTATTGAGAGATGTGAGAGGCATTATCAGTGATTAAAACGGGACTCCGTCAGAATGCTGAAATCCCTCTCCCCAGCTGTTAGGTCCATTCGACAGACCTCTTTGATGGACAGCGGTATCGGCTTCCATGGCACCACATACACAAACAGCCAGAAGATTAAAGTAGGAATTCAATACTGATTCCTGACTGATTCTGCCTTTTAAACAACAAATAAACAGGTTTCACTTTCAACATAAGACCTATATGAGTTTAAAAGTCTGTGCAGGAACTAGTAGAAAAAATATTGACAAATGAATACATTTGTGATGTAGATCGCTTATTTGGATTACACAAACACTACTTTCTCAGAACCACAGGATAGAGAAGAAAACAATAAGCTCTCTATCTCAAGACAATCCTGTAATGCCTGCAAAAGAACACGTCTCGAACTAAGAAATGACTAATCTGAGAACGAGCTGGGAAACTTCAGAGGAAATCTGCCAACTTGAATTGAATTTGTAATTGCAAACGGTGTGGACCGCATTGGAGAGGAAAAAGGAGCCTCCGAAACCCAGTGAAGCTTGTAAGACCACCATATGTAGAGCAAGACAGAGGCTTACATATGAATGGGTGTGCTGCAAATCTCAGGCCACAAACTAAAGGAGCCATTCCCCCCTAAATCCTCTAAAGAATCTCTATAGACTCCGGCGTACTCACTCGTGTGAAAATACTAGCAATCACTCAGTATGTACGCCGCCGCACTAAAATACAGCTCCTACGCGTGCAAAATAACGATTACGAGAGAAGCCTGCCTGCATTATGTTTCTTATTATTATATGTTGTTTGTCACTAAATGCAATTGAGCTATCAAGAACTTCAATTAAATCTCTAATGTAGGCAATCTTTCTGACAAATTAATATTTCATGGCACGGCTAACTAAATCTTTGAGTTGGACTCTTGCACAGCTGTCTCTAATGTTGGTAATTTAGCCATGTTAATGAGTGATATTAAGAGAGGAAGATGCGGTACAACACAATGAACCGATCAAGCATCTTAAAAGCAACCAAAGAACTGTTCTTTAGAGGGTCCGATAGTCTAAATCCATGTTTAAATGAAAAAGTCCAACATGAGATCCATGTACAGGCACAATCTGATCAGAAGGTTACTTGTTTTGTGGGTTATGAGTGACATTCAGGGCCCCAAGGTCTTGCCAACGAGTGCTGCTGCATTATACAGCACAGCCAGATTTGAATTAGGCCATTGGGTGAGTGTATGAATGTGAATGAGAGATACTCATTTGAACTAACTCATTTATTTGCTAGAGGGGCCTCATTTTGCCCAGACAAAACCAAGGCAGGGAGCCTCCAACACACACACACTGATATTCATGATCACACAAACACACATTTCTGCCCAGCTATAGAAACCGGGCTCACCCTCAGATTCACCCTAACCAGAGCTCAATACTGTCCGATGATGGTTAACCACAGCCTTGTGCTGTTATCACTGAACGTGTGACCCCTCTCTCATGAACAGGCACCCAACTGGGCATCAGCCACTCCTGAAATGTCTCTCTGGGTTTGACCCATTGTGTAAAGCCAGCATGGGCCTGGGGTGCAGGGCAGAGAGAAAGCCCCATGGCAACTGAAGAGGGACAACCGAGAACGGGGATGAGCTGGAATCACAGCGCTTTCAGGAAACTCAAGACTTGCGGCAAAGAGAAAGAGACAGCAAGCCTGATGTCATTTCAATCTAATTTCTTATATGTTAGTTGTTAAAAAGCTGTTAAGCAAATTATTTCTCACATGAATAATACTATATTACGTTATGAATACTGGCTTATTCAAAAAGCTCATTGACATTTAACACACCCAAACTATTAACAGCCATCAAATCAACTTATTCAGGTATTTCACATTCAGCCAGAAAATAACTTCTTTCGACTCCTGATGCTATTTTTCACTAACACCCTTCACTGCACAGGAAGGTTATATTACCTTATTAGAAAGCCTTTGTGGAAATCCATTACAAGCCCATTTTCAGCCACACATTTCATAAATGCTTCAAAAGAAATATGAATTGATAAAATCGTGCTTTTAGAATGATGACAACAAGCAAAATTACATTCAAAGAGGTAAATTGGATTTTAAAGAACAACTGACCAATGAGCCATGATATTTATTTCTAATGATGTTTCTAGAGGGCAATGTCTAGGACAAGCTAGTGGCTCTTTTACTTTGAAAGAGCAGAGAGCGTGCCTGTCAATCTCCATAAACGGAATGAAATCCCACTCATAAGCTGGCAAAAAATAACATTGGCATTATATATATATATATATATATATATATCTAAAGCTGTATGAACTATTTAGCTTGTTAGTGTGGTTTTAGTGTTAACCTCTTCAACAGACAGCTAACGTACAGATTTCAATTCGCGCTTCATTTATTTTCGCAATTCCGTGCGCCTTTTCTTGCCATACCTTCATATAGAGTTTACTGTAAAATAACACATATTGTTCGAAGTTTCGCCCTTGCAATCTTGTGACTGTTGTATCATCAGTGGAACTTGTTCAAACGATCCTGACGGCTTGACAAACCTGTTCAGTTCGCAGCCGCGCTATATTTCGCCCGATATACTGCGGACTGTGGTGCTTCTGAATGACTGAAGTGAAACGGTGTTTTATAGTATATCAACTGCGCAAGTAACTAACTCACCTCGGGTTTGTTCGGTTCCAGTAGACAGCGTAGCGATCCGCCACAACCTTAGACGCCGGTTCCAGGCCCAACACAGACACCCACAGACTGATCAACACAAAACAAAACATCTCCACCTGCGGCATTTCTGAAAGTTTCATTCACAGCCCCCTTCGATACAGCGTTCCGGCGATGAAGAACTGCGCGACCCGTCAGCGTTTCCTTGAATTTTTTCGCTTTAATTTGTTTATTTTATTGTAAAATAGATGAAAAGGGATATATAAGACCGCAGTGCAATGAAAGCAGAGTCCTTTAAAGAGTCACAGTTACATGTAAACTAGTAGTATTTGAAGAAACACCAAGAAGCCGGTTATTGCGCTCGCTGTCTGTCCAGTCTGATAAGGCGTTCATCTCAAGCACATCCTTTCTTGCGATTTATCGACTTAGTTTTCCACGAGGAAAGAAAACAGTTAGACATATGTCAGGTCCTTTAAATGTTCACTTCTCATTCCAAAGCCCTTAAGATCTTCAGCGCGGTCACTGTAGTTAGTTTGAGTGAGTAAAAACAGCGTATGTCCACTGGCACCTCATTCTCCAACATGTGAATGAAGACCTGCGCTTGTTTGTATGGTCAGACCTCGACGGCTATAAACTGAATTGATATAGCCGCTGTCCTGAAGCGCTGTCTTCTGATTAGGAGTTGGGACGAAACGCACAAAGGTTTCAGCGTATTCAAGATTCAATGTCCACAACAGTAGGCTAACCTTCCAGGCAGCTGAGTTGGTCAGAGTGCGCGAGCCATGCTGTCTCAGACAGAAGAGAGAGAGACGAAACAGTTCCAGCGCTCGCTCTCTTTCTCATTGGTTTGCATTTTGAATGATGGGCGTCTCGGTTGCAAAAACTACATCCCGCCTCCAAAGGTGGTAGAACTGCTTTTTTACGGCGTGTGATTCTAGAGAATATATTCGCAGGGCAGTATTAGGCTACTTGAAAGAGTTCATAATTAAATTTTATTTTATTTTATTATTTAACTTTTTTTTTTTTGCAAAGCCCAGACAATATATTTTAAAAATATATATATTATTTTACTGCATGCTTTTTTATTAATATTACATTTTCTATATAGGCTAAACAATAATAAAAAAATATGAATATGCAAAAAATATGCAAAATTTTTGCAATATGAACAATCAGTCAGTAAAGTATACATTTGACTCGTCAAAAGCAGCAGGTAGGTAGAAATAAAAGATCGTTTCTTGTTTTTAATGCTTTCGAAAATCTAAAACTGGTGAGACTGATATATATATATATATATATATATATATATGCTATATATAAGCAAGAGACATGATTGAAAGAGTAGGCCTACATGAACAAGATGTCTGTTTGCTCTATTACAGGCACAAACTGTCCTTAAACAAAGAACAGAACAAGAAAATCTATAGCCATTTGAAATTAGAGGCAACCACTACATTTTAACTCAACAATGCAAACAAAGATGCACGAGCAGTTTAGCTTTGTGAAAAGTTTGCTAAATATGCAAATTCACGCTCTGCAAGTAGGCGGCGCTTAAAGCCGCAATCCTGTGTTTTTCTTGGTTACCGCTGTAAACAAAGCAGCGCTGCGCTTATAAATAAGCTACTACTTTATTATGCAATATACGAGGTAAGTTGGAAAGAAAATACATTTTCTGAAGACATTGAGTTTCTTTCTACATTCATATAATCATCCACGCCAATTAAATATATAGATTTTCAATATTTCGTGCATCGCGAACAGTGCTTGAGCGTCTATTCTCGTAACGTTACCGTCTCTGGCCTCTGTTAACGTCCTGTTTATAGGTTTAGTAATATTTCTACATATTTCCAGGGTTTAAGTAATAAAATACAAGCCACTGGAAGCTTTCCCTGCATGATGGGCAAGTCTTTGGCACAAAAAGGGTAATTTCTATACCAGCAGTGATTAAACTGTCCTAGCAAACGTTTTAATCATCCTGTTTAATTAGGACAGCATGTTCTCAACACGAGTAAAACCTAATCTCTTTTAGCCTAGAGTTCAGAAAACGCTTCTTAAAAATATCTGCTAGTATGTAGCCTATACAGTGTAACATTTCTAGAAATTTCCACGAACGCCTAAAGATTGTGTACAATTAATACGTAAATCTATAATTGAAACATGTTCGTTTGTTTGTCATTATCGGTTACATATAGGCCTACAATTTATAAAAAATAAAGTGAAATGTAAATATTTTTGCAAAATTACCACACGAGAAAGGTTTAAATGAACAAAAGCGTCTGATCATAAATTCATCTCAATGTAATGTTCAAAAAGTGTGTCTGTTTATGTGGGTGGTTTGTGTGTTTTGCTTTTTGATATATTGACGCACATTATCTCAAAACCACAGCAGTTCCCACTCGCTCTCATCTCAAGTAAATACATGGTTCAGCCGAACGGTTGACATTACCCTGTACTCTGTAGACCTTAAAGCCCTAATACGCCCCACAGTGGAGCGACTGAAAACCGCCCAAGAGAACACGTGGGCATGTGCTCAGCATGTCAAGGCTGCAGGATGCTCTATTGTGTTACTTGAGACCAGCCCCCAGCTTTCTCTGGCCTTTTCATGTAAGCGGTTATCTAGAATAAACTGCACAGGGATATCATTTTGATTTGTTTGTGTCATTTCTCGTGTAAGAGATCTCATACAGTGTTTTGGACTTCACTGACTCAGGTGTGTGGAGATGTACTGTGTAATATATGAAACCTACAGGTCAGATCCATCCATCCTAGCACACTATTATTTGCTTCATCTCAGACAAAGGAGTCTTTTAATTAGGGTCAGAGAGTGTCGAGATCTAGCTACAATCTCATCACTGCATCCTCCTGCTCATTTTCCTGTTTCTACATCAGATCTAGCATTTGTACTTATTTTAAACGATTGCAATATTATTACATGGTTATTTGGTTTTATTTTCTTGTGCAATAAAATAGGTTTTCATCAAACTGAAAGTGTTTACTTTCTTCCCAAAAGCCTCATTCCAGTAGTGTGCAATAAACCGAAATTACATAATATAATAACTTGTCTATTGTTAAGTCCAAAGTCCCTTACATACACTGATCTTATTCGAGGTGATTTATGACCCATGAAGCAATTTCTTTGATCAATTGTACTGTTTTACGACATGATGGATGAGAACAATAACATTTTACACCCATGTTTATTTTTACGTTCCTTTAATGGATTGTATGTATAACTATTTAACAATGCAATGTAATTAAATCTATAACAAATGACAATTTCAAATTTTTCTTTGCTAATATAATCATTTCCTCCTCTCATCCTTTCCTATGTTCCTATCATATGCTTCAATGCCTCTCTTCTCGTCCTACAATCTTCTGAACATAATCATGGAAGAATAAATGTTTATATTTCCCATAGTCACACTGTTTATTTCTATTTTTCAGAGCCTGGTCTTGAGCAGTTGAAACTGATGTAACTGACTCCAGCTGGACTGTCTGATCAATTTCTTTCATGCAGAACAGCGACATATACACTGCAATCCCCCCCAAAAAGTTTTTGAACACTTAAAGTCACACTCAAACATGTGTGAACATACTTTCTAAAAATGACTTTTAAATAATTGATCCAAAAGTGCTAAGGAAATGAATCAGAAACTGCATATAAAGTAATCTATGTATTATTTTTATGACTGTGGTTTTATATTCTATTGTCTTATAAACATGAATCCTTGCGAAATATGTTGTAAAGCACGCTTATGCTTTATATTTTAAAAATAATTGCTTTTAGTTGGATATTTAAAAATGGAAAATGATAATTCACTAATAATCTAATATTTTAATAATCACTAATAATAGACCGTAGAGATTTAGCAGTTGCTATATGACAAATAAAATTGTCTTTCTAGTTTAATAGTGAACTAGAGTAAACGTGCAAATGTTAATATAATTAACAATGATAGATGTTTAATATCAATATTATAAGTTTATTAAAACTCATGTGGCATCTTGTAAATGGTCACCTAAAATAAAACATGAACCGAATCATCCAATTCTTCCAAAATGAGAAGATTTTTTTTTTTGCCACACAGTCAGTATATAATGAGATGATTAAGAATGAATAATGAGAGGTTATTTTCAGATTCATTGAAATAATTCTGCTCTGCCTGGGATGAGACTATGTCTCGACTATGGCGAGGTATGTCCGAATGTTAAGCTTGTTTAAAGACGTGATTTACTTGTGGTGAACCGCCTGACCTCTCTTATCTCTACATGACCTGGGATTCACACATCATGCTTTTAATACCCTTCAACTGGATGGACGGTGCTCAGCACATGTTTTTCACTGACAGGCATGTCCCTGCTGCAAGGTACCAAATCCTCGTGACCTACAGAACCTTCCCTGTTCAAGCTCAACCCATGAAACGAACGCTGCTGACATCGGAATGCCAGCTATTCCAAAACGGGAAGTTCTCACCGTAGTTTTACATTACTGTGGAGACTGAGCGCATGTCTCTGATCACAGGCGTGACAGGCATAGGAGAAGAAGAGGAAGCTCTCGCTGCTGCGGCCCGCTCGCCGGATAGAGCCGGATCAGGACAAGACTCAGATTCATTCATTCAGCTGCAATCAGCTCACTTATCAGTTTCAGCTGACTTCTTTCGTGTAATCTCTTTCCCCCCGAACAAATTTTCAGATGACAGTCTAACAGATAAAGAAGTGCAAGTCAGGAGGTATTAGAGGAATTTCTTTCAACATATACTACATAAGTCCTCAGGGATTTTCTGATGAAGAGTAGACTGGGCAGGAAAATATCAAAGAAAAACTTGATGTAACTCTGGGCAAACCCAACCAAGCAAGGGGAAATAAACCTAAACAAGACTTAAGATGAATGTTCACGCATTTCAAATGTATTTCAAATAACATGAATATTAGGACACACAACATAACAATTCTGGCCACACAATGAACCAATAATTAATATAATTCAGTTATGTTACTTATATTTATAATACTTATTAGTATTACAATAAAATTATAATTTGGCGTAAATTGAAGTAAAAACTAACATAATATACAGTAATAATTTTTTTTGTGGCTTAGTATTTTTGTATAAACTGTGATGCATTTTTCAGGATTATTTGATGAACACAAAAACAACTTTTACTGGAATTAGAATTTGTGTGTGTGTGTTAAAATTACAAATATTTTTAATGTCATAATTGATCAATTTAATGTATCCTTGCTGAATAAAAGTATAATTCACACACACACACACACACGCACACATGCACACACACGCAGACACACACACGCGCACACACGCACACACACACACACACAAGCACGTCCCACACGCAAACACACACACACACACACACGCACGCACACACACACACACACACACACACACACGCAGACACACACACACGCAAACACACTCACTCACGCACATACTTACCCCAAACATTTGAATTGTAGTGTATTATGGTTTTCAACATTGATAATAAGAAATTCTCAAAACATTCAAAAATATTAATTATTCAAATCTTTGGACATATGTACTTGTATATATATATATAACTGATATGACTATATTTTGCTTTTCATTCTATCTTTTGACAATTTTATATTGAGATTATAAAGGGCTATTCCCATTGACACAGCTGTGTAAGAATGCTGTCCCATGTAAAAGCACTCGACACACTCACTCAGCACTCTTTGATGGCAAAGTGTTTCTGCTGAAAAAAGCCACTTGTTGACGACATGTCTTCAGGGACAAATGAAAATCCAGTCTATGGAGATGTGGGAGTATTAGCAGATGTAGCGCTGTTCTAGACCTTCTGTGTGTGAGCGGCAACAAGCTCCTTATCAAATCAACCCAGCTGGGATTTCCCCAACGCAGTCAGAGATCTGCACATTACAGGCCCTGTGCTTGTAGAAGTGGGAATACACTGAAAGAAAAAAGGGAATGTCTGGCTTCATTTCCGAGAGATACCTGACCCTCCGGTGGGATCCGCAGAGCGTGAATGAAACAGGCAGATGTATTTCAATAAAGCCAGAGAGCCAGAGGTGGCCTTTTACTCAGACTGAAAACACTACTCAAGTCATTCTTCGCATGTCCCGCTGATGATGACTGACACACCGAATGGGAAAGGGTCACTACTGAGAGGAATTTTGAGAAGATAAAAGGTAATAGCAGTGGAGTCCTGCTTGCATTGTTTAGTGAATAGAAGCATAGGTGAATCTAAACTGAGAGAAGATGTCACTCAAGTCATAGTAACTTGGCTTTTTGTTCTTTAGCTGTGAGATTCAGAGAGACATTACCCATATGCTGGATGAGGATATTGTATTCATATTTAGAAAAAAGAAAGAACAAAATCACAGCCTGACAAGCTTTAGAAATGATGCATACTAAATGAATAGTTCACCCAAAATAATGTTATTATAACTCATCATTTACTCACACTTAAGCTGTTTCAAACCTGAATGATTTTCTTTATTGTTTGTACTGGTCACTCAACGAACAAGGGTTTCAAAAAGGATGCAATAAAAGTATTATACAATTACCTTTAACATAGTTTATGAGACTCTTAGGCTATATTCAAAGTCATCTGAAATCATACAATAGATTTGTGTGATAAGAGTTATTTACTGAAAATATTCCACTCTTGTGAGCTGCAATGAGATCGAGTTGAACATGAGAACCGGTTCAGTGTGATTCGTGAATTAATCATTCAAACCGGTTTTCTGAACTCGATCAACTGGATAGTTAGATACTGAAAACATCTGAGTCAAACGAATCATTCATTCACAAATCAGACGTCACTGATTCTCAGTTATTTCTTTTGTATTATTTATGTACAATTATAATATTTATTATGCATGCTTCTTGTGGAATAACATTGTAGACAGGATAAGACAAAAACACATGTTGGAAGACAAACAAAAAATGACCGACTGCAGCTTTAATATTTTGAATTGGATTTTTTATAATGATAGTAAATGTATTTCAATTTATGATGTCCTTTTTGTAATTTTGTGTTTTCTTTTTCTAAATTTCTATAGCTTTATTTGTATTCAGTACTTCAACTAATTTCATCCTTTCTAATTATTTCCAATTAATATATTTAATCTTTATTTTAAATACCAAACATTATTTTTAGCAACACTTTAGATTAGGGAACACATATTCACTATTACCTAAGAGTTTTCCCTCAATAAACTCCTAATGTGCTGCCTAATATAAGTAATGTAGTATTATGTAGTACATATAAAGGGATGTAGAATGGTCATGCAGAATAAGGCATTAATATGTTCCTATTAAGTATTAATAAACAGTCAATAAACAGCAATGCTAATAAGCTGGTAAACAATTGGTCCTTAAAATAAAGTGTTACCCAATACTTAATTATTTTAGCTTTAGTTAACAATAATTGCATATTTCATCACCTTTCATGAACGTTCCAATGAGAACTACAGTGGATCTCGGTGCATTTTCAGTGAAATGACTCATTCTCTTCCTCAAAAACAAATTTACTTAGAATATAACGTATGCGTCATATGAACCTCTTTCACTATCAGTCCTTATTCACGTTCATTATATTTCAATAAACTGCATGTTCCTCAAACCTTCCCCATTTGACTTTCATTGTGGGTTTGGAGCAACACGAGGGTGACTAAACACTGAAAGAATTCCTCTAACCCACATCCCGAATGAGAGAGAGTATCAGACTCCATATTTGAAAAATATCCCTCCTCCTCACACCCTGACAAGCCTCAGAATCAAACTGGGCCTTTTTGGCCATCCCTATCTGCGCTCTGCACCAAGGCACCCCGTAACATTTGAGCAAAGATATTATGGCGTGCAGAACAGTAAGCAGCTGGTGTCTCTGTGTAGTCATGTCACGGGTGAGCGCCTGTGACCTTTTTATCCAATACGGTAGAAAAGCAGCACAAGGTGACCACGGCTCGTCCAGCGAGCATCAAACACGACAGAGCCGCAAATTACCAGTGGCACAGAACCAGCCCCTGTCATGCCATGAAAGCTGCTGTCATTTCTTTCTGACTTCTCTCATCTCATTACTAATCTAGGAGCTAAACACTGCTGACACGGAGAAATGATTTATTGGTTGCTTGATGCGTTTAATAGCTTCCTTATTAAGATTTACGACATCTGTCAGGCCTATGATTCATTAGTTTGAACTGCTCTTCTAAGCACAACTCGGACTAACTCGCAGATCTCAAAGTGGGAAGTGTCTGTCGAGAGTTGGTCTAAACTTCACATTTACTTTACACGCACGGATATCACAGGGTACGGTTCTCTCTCTTTGTTCCAGTGCGGTTTGGGCCATAATGCTGGCAGTAAGCGAGTGAATGGTGGGGCTCATGTTCCGGAGGGTCTTTATGGAGTCAGGGGTCAGTGCCAGACTCCTGATGCGTGGCATAATAATGAGCTGCCTCTTCACTCACCCTGTCAGGATGCATTAGCGCTGGAACGCCTCACACTCTCAGCCTCACTCTCTCTCTGTTCGGTTAGCACCTATTTTATCCAGCCAATGCCAGTCGGCTGGCTTGGGCCCATACTGGTTTGTATCAAAGATTAATTGGCTGTTAAACCGGTGAATTATGACTATATGATCTATGCAGCATTTCTCCCTAATCCCAGAAATGTACCAGTAATCCACAGCGCAGTAAACATGGGGAGGTGAATTAATCGTCCAGGCCTGTATTTGAGGGTGGCCTGGGGAGCCTGGACATTGTCAGGTCGCTAGTATTCCGTGCAAGGGTCGTTTTACAGAGGTTCACTCTCTCACGATAAGTACAGAGCAGGGTTATTGTTATAAACTACTGCATAACCAGGAGACAAGACAAATATTTTTATAAACTGAAATACAACAATACATGTATTTCAGTACATGGGAAAGTGAAATTAAACAAAACATTAGTAGTTAAAAAACACAAAAATTAATTATTTAAATCGTATAACAAAATTATAGAATATAATTAATTATATTTGTACTTTTTACAGATATACAACTAATAATACAATAAAAATAAAATATATAGACTAAATAAAATACTGCATAAGAGACAACTAAATACTTTTTCATAAACTGAAATACAATAATTAATGCAGTACATTTAGACGTACATTTAAAGTGTAGTAAATGTGAAAAAATTAAACAAAACAGTAGATAAAAATCATAGAGTTTATTTAAATCATAAAAAAATTATAAAAAATATTATGTTTGTTCTTTTCTTTCAAATATTTCAAACTTTTTTGAAATATTTGCAAATAAAAGATGATTGGAGTGCATTTTACAACATACAGCAACATTTCAGTTTTTTTACTTTAACATTTTGTTCAGTTCAATGTGTTACTTGCCTTTTCTTTGTAGCTGTTTTGGATATTTTAATATTTTTCCTTAAATAAGCATACTTTTATTCATCATGGATGAAATAAATTGACCAAAGTGACAGTAAAACTACAATAAATTTTTTATATATATATATTTATATTTCAAATAAATTATGTTGTTAAGATCTTTCTAATGATCATAGAATCCTGAATAAAATGTATTATGTTTTCCACAAAATAGTTAAGCACTGAATATTACGTTTTCAACATTGATAATAATAAAAAATGTTTCTTAAGTACCAAAATCAGCATATTAAAATCATTTCTGAAGGATCATGTGACACTGAAGACTAGAATAGTGGCAGATGAAAATTCAGCTTTGCAATCACAGGAATAAACAGCATTTTAAAATATATTAAAATAGAAAACAGTTGTTTTAAAGTGTCATAGTATTTCACAATGCTACTGTTTTAACTATATATTTGATCAAATAAATGCAGGCTTGTTGAGCATATATACATATACATGAATGCATTAGTCAAAGGCAGAAAAAACAGTTCTCAGACGGGAAGGCGATGGTAAGTGAGCGCTGACCTAATGCATCAAACACGTTCAGCTTAGCGGGGAGAAAAATGACCTCAGGTTGCACAGGTGACAGTTTAACTCACCCAAAGCAAACAAAGCTCCCCACTACTATAGCATGACTCTGACTTCTATACATATTGCATATATGATCTAAAGCAAACACACATATACTTCCACAAACACACCTTGAGCTCGCTTTCATACTGTAAACCAGTTTACGAGCAGTGGCCGTGCAGCAGTGGAGTTTTAGTAGCGGTGAAATGGTCATTCTCCATCTGCGCTCCCAAGAGACCTTCCCACAGAGCTGGAAAGAAGGTGTTTTTTTAAGTGCAGTGCTTTTCTTCGAGCGGTAACTGCAGAAATGAGCTCTGTGGGATTATAGAGACATTCTAATGAGACCAGGGGGCCGACACTGGATCACATCAAGGCCCTCTCTCACTTCACAATGCCTTTCTTTTGTGGGAACAACTGCGGCTCGGATATAGAAGTGAAGCATGTTGAATGTGGCGGCTGAAAGGTAGAGGAAGAGAAAGGGTTACTGTGATTAGTGCAGGAGATGAGATTTATGGTCTCCCGAGACCTGTCCGTAATGATATGTGAGAGGAAGAGCGCCTCATTACAATGCTACACACCGCCAGTCTGGTCATGGGCCACCATCTTTCAGAAATCCAATAACAGCCCAGAAGAGAAAGCAACACGTTTTACTGGCTGCATGCCAACATGAGTGGAAGAATACAAATTGTCAATTGCATTGCGCGAAAAAATGATTACAGCTGCTGAATTCAAAGAAATCTCGGGCGAAAGAAAGCTGGGTACAATTAAAGGAAAATAAGCATGCATTGAACAAACAGATGTTATCGGAGATGCAGGAGCGGTTCTTTGAATAGCTCGAGTTTCTGAGCCAAATGCAACATTCGACTCCAATATTACATCTAAAAGGTAAACGAGAAGGTAATCTAGATCTAATCGAACTAAACAGATCTCTAAAACAGAGTGTGATTCTGTTTTATGGAGGACCAAAGAACTGTAAATAAATAAATAATTAATCAATTCAATTGACCAATGTATAACAAAAGAAACCATGAAACCAACAGAATTTACTGTTTAAAACATTGAATAATATTAAATAGCTCAAAACTTAAGTTGAAAAACATTCATACATTATTTAATAAGCCAATGTGTCAGTCTATTATTATGATCAACAATGGAAATAATATTTGTTATTATGAAAAAATATTTTAACATTAATTATTACTTATTTGAGCTTATTACGAAATAATATAGGAAAAATGTAATTGCTGGTTAGTTTAATTATTTACTGATTTAGTTATTATTTCTTAGAAAGAGCGGTCTAAGGATAAACAGACAGGGGCAGGAGCTCTGATGAACCATCACTGGAAGAGGAAATCACTGGAAATATTCACAAAGTGTGAATAAGAATCACATTCAATGGACTCTGGCGATGCACAATTTATGACTGCACTCAATCTACCCCATTTACTCTTTATGAATATGCTGTTCTTTCCCATTGCAAATGTGATCCAATGAATAAATTACAGCAAATTATGTAGATTGTTTGGACCAACAAGCTGACAAAAGGCTTACAGTTCCAACTGGCAGTTGTGTAAATATGCCAAATATTAACAAAGAAATTACAAATGTGCATGGTACTAAAAAAAGGGGGGTGAAGGGAGGTCATGGTGAAGTCAATTATGTTTTATTGTATCAGACTTGTTATTATTAACAGCAAAGGTTATCTCTTCTTTGTGTTATCACGGTTTTGTGAAAAGCCCCAATGGCCAGCAGGGCACACAGCAAACATGCAAAGACAAATATCTATCATCCTGAATAACAATGAACGACAGAGCCTCATGTGAACCACCAAGGCATAATTGATTGTAAAAGACGAACAACCAGTCAGATAACTAAAAGCATGCATTTGTGCCTCATAAAGAAGACTGAGACATCTTATGAAGCAATTTCACAGTTCAGATGTCTCGCCGCCAGTCAGTATGAAAGAAACCCCTTGCCCTTTACCATGTGGCTGATCATTCAGAAACGACCCAGTACTATTTGCCCGCTTGGCACAGCAATGACCCCGGTGGCATTTACCCCCCATCCCAGCGAGAGCAGCGCCTGCCATTTAGCACCACCATAATGACCGTGGTATTTACCCAGGGTTGTAGGATTTTATAATGGCTGCAAGATGTTTATTGGGCAAGACGGATAAGAGACTGGCTGCGGCCCGCCGTGATGTCACGGCCTCCCCAGAGAGGAGAGACAATTATTTGTTAAGGGGACGTTGGAGTCGAGCTGAGCGTGTCAGGTGGGGAAAAGCGGCCAGGCTTTGAGTGATGGACAGATTCCCCTGCCTCCCTGGAGGTCCCTGATGGATGTGGATTGGTTTAATGAGCCTTTACAGACGAATCTGATTCATGGCCGCATATTTTATTCACATATCCGGCGCTTTCGCTGATTCATTCGTCACAATCCAAAGCGCACCTTGGCGTGGATGTGTGTGCTTTAAGAAGGGAGCAGAAAAAAGAAATAATGCATGAAAATACATTTGAGTTCATAGAATTTTCTCATCTTCGCTTTGAGCTTCAGTGTCAGGGACGCACACTCTCCATTCAACCAGGCTCCTCTGAACTACCCCAGCACCAGATTGGCAGATGAAACATCTCAATGATTACAATAATACACGTCTTAGTCTGCAACAATGAGATTGGGCGTTGAGTAAAGACACTCTCGGCGATCAATATCGCCCCTCTGTTAAAAATGATTGTATTGATCTTGGCTACCTCAAGCTGTTTTACACATTGAGCCTGAACAAATCTTCAAGCTGCAAGTATTGAAGATCCAGGCTGAATATTGAAAACTGTTTGCACTTATTTCCAGTGTGCAGCACACGACGGGGGCTCCTGTTGCTTTGGTCCCTGTAAAAACTGAGAATTTATTTGACATTTATTTGAAGTGTGGCGTTCAGCCAAGTTGGTGGATATAACTGATATATCACGAGCAGACAGGGGTTATAAAGCCATCCATTGAGTGACATGCTTGTTAAACATCCATTACTCATCTGCTCAGGAGAATAACGTTTAATTTACCTACAGCTCGGTGGAGATGCAGCAATGGAAATTGAGTCCTAAAGACTGAAAAACACCACAATTCAGACATATTCCAGTTTATTTCTGACAGCTGAACCATGTTGAACATGTTTATAATGACAGAAGGCACACATAAGATAATATGAAGAAGTTAATTTGGTCAATTGGATATTAATAGGGACTTTAACACGTTTTAGGATCTTCAAGTCGATCCATGTGTGTGCGTTTAAGTCGTTACTGTGACAGCCGGCGAAGAGAGACCATTCTCCAGACTGACACATGAAACAAGGTGCAAAACAAAGAGCCGGCTCTCTCGTTCTCTCGTAATTAGAGTGTGAGAGAGCAGTGAGCAGAAACAACATGTCACAGGTATGCTTCATTTAGCAGGCTGTCCTCTAATTAACAGGCCATCGCGGCACTCCAGCCAAATCTCACCACAAGCCAATTAAACTTTCCGGCTGATATTCTCCAGAGTTTAATCCTGAGATCTGCTTGTTACTTGTTGATTTCACACAGTGACATAATCAGTTCAGGTATTTATGTAGCATGACAGCAATGCGGCACCAATAACTTCTCTGTTTGCCTCTCTGTGAAAACAAGTCAGAGGTTTTGATAAGTAAACGTACTATGCAGTTTGCAAATACTAGTATAAATATTCATGTCTCTATCAAATATATCCTAATATATTGGACAAAATACTAAACCTAATCATTTTTAAAGATAGCACAATATCACAATTAATTGAAAAAATAGAGATACATTTTTTATATTTTCACTACATTGGCTTCTAACATAAAAAATGGGCAAATTATGAAGAAATATTCTACAAATATTCACATTTTCATTTGTTTAATCAAAGCAAAACATCTTTATTTTCATCTGGTTAAGCATCCTGTTCATTTTATTATTATGAATGTACCAATAATAATATTCTGGCCATTGCCGAGCTGATAACTATTTTCAAGTTAAGGCTGAAAAATGGCTAAATTTGATATACTTAATGAATTACAAACAAAACGTCAAAAACTACAATCAATTATTTAAAATGCTTCAAGTGAATTTAGTGCATACAATGCATGGTCTGCAAAGTGGGTAATTATTTTGAGATTTGCCAATTTGTTATATTAATTATTAAATGATAATGTTTTTAAAGATTAAAAATAAGAGTGCACAAATAAATATCTCATATTAATTGATATCAATAAAGTCTGGACTGAGTCTGGTCTGGTATGCTATTTCATAGAAATAAAAGAAGGTACTACATAACATGGTCCAAAATACAGAAATAATATGCATTATGTTAAGAAAAAATATTTGAATGATATATCATTGAAGAAAGACGATTTAATTTGATTGCAAGGATGAGTGTTCCCATGGGCAAAATTATCTGAACGTCTCGCTGACCATATGTGTGCATGACCAAGCGTGGCATTAGCTCAAATCTGACCCGAATCTCATGTTCTGGATATGACTTCTGGAGCCAGGCTGTTATTTCATAATCTCTGTGTGAAGCCACTACAGATCTCTCAAACAGAAGAGGGCTTCTTGTCCTAAAACGTCCTTTTTCCGCTCGAGTCATATGGAGTCCATATCTGGAGCTTCCAGACTGTACAAATAGCACAATGATTAGATTTGCGTGATCTTTAATCTAATGAGAAGGTCTGATGACCTGCATCGCTATTACCAGACATCATTTGGAAGTGAAGTATGCCAGTCAATGACTACATCTGCCCCGGTCACTCTGTTCAGTCGAATGAAACTCATTCCCACGAGACAATTCATCTTGCACAGAAGCGGCGATATAAATAAAACTGTCGTGTTGGAGAGAAATATAGGAGAACATTCTCCGTGATAAAACATGCGTCTCTCTAATCTGTGAACGGTCCGAGTGCATTCGTCTGAGCCGCCTGCTCTTTGCCCTGTTGTCTGGCCTGAGTAGATGCTCTGACTGATAACATTAACGCCGAGGAGGGTCGGATTAAACAAACTCACCTCATTCGCTCACCATCCTGAGGTGTGAGGGTACAAGGGTCACAGCTGAATCCACAGATTAGTTCACTGCTCTCCGTTAGGTCAATCTGGTCATTCTTAACCCCTGAAAAGGGAGGCAATTCATCATAGGCGCCTATAAATCACGCTAGCTTGACCCACTGAACGCATTCCACAGCCTCAGGTCCCCAAACCTGTTTATCTTACAACTTAAACAATCTATAATACTCCAGGAGGGCGAACTCAAGGCAGCATGCTGGGTAGGGACTCATTTTGTGTGTAGTAAAACAATTATTGTAGCACAAATTGCAGGGACAAAAAAGGAAGAGATCCATAAACGGGGGCTGTAAATGAGTAAGAATGTCCACCCCTTCCCCCACTGAAGGGCAATAGAGGTTGAGCGGTCACTGTGGGTTTTCTCAAAGTGTGGCTAATTTAGATAAGCTAAGCTAACATACTTCAGGTTGTGGTGCTTTACTGTTTCAGACAGCAGAAGAATGTAAACAGAGAGCTAGCGCTGAGGCCCCGTTCAAAGCGGAGACCCGCCGACTCTGAGCACCTGCGTGACTGCAGGAGATGCTCTGTTCATGCTAAGCATTTAATGACTGACTTTAATTAGACTATCCATACTGAGCACAGACGGGCTGACAGAGAGCTGAGTTGCTATCCATGATCTTATTTCATTAGCTGGCTTCTCAATGACTCATAACTTCCTGTAGAGCAGGGGGGAAGGATGAGTAAAAGGGGGAAGAGAGAAAATGACAGGGCTAGGGACAGAGTCACGATTTTCCTAAGGAAAAAATGAATGAATAAGGGTTAATTTTTTAAATGAATAGTTTACCCAAAAATGAAAATTCTGTCATTAATTACTCACCCTCATGTTGTTCTAAACTCATTATACCTTCGTTCATCTTTAGAACTCTCATTAATGCGCGTCAAAAACTGACACAGAAGAGAAGAAATTGTTTAATAAAGTTGGTATTTTTGTATTCTTTGCACTCAAAAAGTATTCTTGTAGCTTCGTAAAATTAAGGTTGAAACACTGATGTCACAGATTATTTTAACAATGTCCTTCCTTTCTAAGCCTTGAACGTGGTAGTTGTGTTGCTGTCTATGCAGGGTCAGAAAGCTCTCGGACAAGAAACACAAAAATATATTGTGTTCCAAAAATGAACAAAGGTCTTTCTTGAAAAAAACTTTAATTAATATTGTACACAAAAATTAAAACTGGCATTATTTACTCACCCACACCTGTATGAAATTCTTTCTTCTGTGAAACACAAAAGAAGATATTTTGAAGAATGTTGGTAACTGAACAGTTCCAGTTCCCATTGACTTGCACTGTGCGGACAAAAAATACAATGGAAGTCAATGGAAACCAAGATTGTTTGGTTACCAAAATTCTTCTAAATGTCTTCTTTTGTCACAAAAACAGGTTTGGTAAGTAAATAATGAAAGACTTTTCATTTTGACTATTTCTTTGAGAGTAAAATTCAAATTTTTGATTAGCTTACTTATGAAGTTGGCTTATAATTCAAGAAGTTCAGTACTTAGTAAGTAAATCTTACATATATTCACCTTATTTTTCCCGTAGGAGCAGGCACAGCCACTTGTAAATTTAATGTGTCTGGCTTGCAGTGTCTTCTGCTTCCAGCTATTTTCAGTTATACAAAAACTTATTTGCTACTTAATATTGCAAACTGGTGTTTCTTACCATATTATTTTAATGTATTGTCTTAATTATAAACACACTGTTTTGTAGTGCAAACAGTTTTACCATTTACTGCACTTTATTATCCTTCTCATTATTTCCCTACAGCGGCTAATGAATCCGAAATCTCATAAAAAAACAGCTTACTTCTGCGTTTAAAAATGAGGTGGATACAGCTATTAACATTTTATTTAAGTAGCAGGGACCTTGAATCAATTTTCAAATGTGCATGTTTTTATTCTTTAGATTCCTCTTAAGTTTTCTTATCTTAATAAAAAGACAAAACTTTCTTAACAAGTCTTTTTGGGAATACAAAATATTCTAAAAACCTTTCAAGTTACAACATAAGAACAAACAGTAGTTTTCTTACAAATTATTTTAACACAAGTGTTTTGTGAATCCAGCCCCTGGAGAAAAGGCCCAGTCGCTCCTTTCTTTGTCATCATCAGTGTAATTTACATTTATGGACTGCTGTATGTGTTTACAAGTGAGTCTGTTCTCGCAGTATTTGGGCTGTAGTTTAGTCACAGGTTCAAATAGACGTTTCCAGCATTTCCTCTTCGGATTTTGAGAGGAATATCTATGGATAGATATATACATGGTAAAATGTGTGCACTAAAGTCTTACTGGTAGCCAAAGAAAGCATAATCTAATTCGCCAAATATTTAATAAAGAATAGGCAAAGGCTTGTGATTGATGGCTGTTTGAGGGCGGCAGGCGTGGACTCCGTGTGAGTCTGGAGAGTGGGAGAGTTAAAGGTGGGGCAGGGAAGGGAAATCAGGATCCAGGGATTGTGAAGAAATCCTGCTTCATTTCAGCCTGTCCTGTTGTATACATCTCTGTCCAGGATGTCCTGTGTCACTGTGTACTGAGTTAATGCTAATGTGCCTGCAACGCATGGGAAAAGGTTACAGACACCAGACACATGACATCATACATACCATGGTGTTTTGACAGCGGCTAACACAGAACAGAGCGTCCCCTTGTGGAGAACAGAAACTGTTAAGATCAAGCCTTTTTTTTACCCTAACCTTAACACTAACAGTTGGGTAAAACTACACAGTACAAAAATGCAGTGTTTATTTAACACTTAAAGTGTTAATTTTAACACTTGGAGAATATATAGTCCCGATCAATCTAGTGTATAAAGTACACTGTCCGTATAACGTTGAATTTGCAGTATTAATACGTTATTATGATAATATGTTCAAGGAATGTCCAACCTGCAACCACAAACATTACATTTTTTTATATTACACACTCTTAAAAATAAAGGTGCTTAAAAGGTTCTTTACAGCGATGCCATAGATTAGAAGAACCATTTTTGGTTCCATTGAGAAGAACCATTTTTGGTTCCACTGAGAAGAACCGTTCAGTCAAAGGTTCTTTAAAGAACCATCTCTTTCTTACCTTTTTATAACCTGAAGAACCTTCTTTCGCCACAAATAACCTTTTGTGAAACAGAAAGGTTCTTCAGATGTTAAAGGTTCTTTATAGAACCCTTTAGACAAAAAACGGTTCTATGGCATCGTGAAGCACCTTTATTTTAAGAGTGTACATTAACTTAGATTAATGAGATACGGGGCCGTTAAATGCTTGAATCTGATTGGCCGACGAACGTTCTGAGGTGTGCAATTATTTTCAGGGAAACCAAAGAGTATAGAATACCAAGAGGTGAAACTCTGTAGTGATACGGGTAACAGTCTATAAATGGCGCTGCGGAGGCGCTGCCGCCATTTTGGACTGACAACTGCGGAAAGTCGCTAGAAGATGCGAGGGAGCAAGTGGGCGAAACGCAAGCAGTGTGCTGCTATAAACTGCAGCAATTATCAATTATTAATCAATCTCTTCACTAACACAATTGCCGCTGATGGTTTTGATCTCTATTGCTAATGAGATTTTGATCTATTACTTTTTTCAGTTAAATGTGTGCACTTGATACATGACAGAAATTACAGAAACTTCACAATAGTTGGTGGAGTCCTTGATACAATGTGTGCAAGTTGTTCATATTTTGTGATATTTGATTTTTTTTTAATAAATGTTATGAATGTGTAACATTTATTTTATTATTTTTATTTAAAAATAAACATTGTGAATAAATATATATGACTGTGTCTACCTCTATTAAATCAATACCAAACATCACATCTGGTAATTTCATGACCTTAAGTTTTTAATTTAACAAGGAAAATGTACATAGAACATGGATATAGTAAGTAAAATGTTTGCAGTAATTTTATCTTTTTACTTGGCAAACAGTATGAAGCAGTCTAGTCAATTGGTGGAGGGGACCTATCTATAATTTTTATATTTAAGTATTACAGCCCCCGACACGGGTCCGCACCGTCCCAACTCGTTCTTGTTCCGAGCGGGTCTCGAACCCGGGACTCCGGCGTGGGAGGCGGGCGCTCTAACAAGGAACGCCAAAGGCTACAGCCTCTAATGTCAGTCGCTAGAGCGCCTCTTTTTGAGGTCAGGGAGTGAGGTTTACACACAGCCCTTACTGGCATACACATCTGTTACAGGCTGTAGCCTTTGGCGTTCCTTGTTAGAGCGCCCGCCTCCCGCGCCAGAGTCCTGGGTTCGAGACCGCCGTGAGTTGGTGCTCTTATTGTAAGTTGGTCAAGCGCGACTGGCTGCTATTATTCTACGGCGTTTTTGTGTAGTTGTCAGTCCAAAATGGCCGCGGCACAGTCATGTCATGGGCGCAACTGTTGCTATAGAGCATTCTATTGAGTTTCGCCTCTTGGGCTTCTATACTCTTTGGGGAAACGCACAGCGAACGTAGTTCCAGGCAGCTCTCTTGACCGCATTACATGACCATATCACTTCGCCAAATGATTTCTGTTATTTCAAAGGTCTTACAACATAAAAATAACCAAAACCCACAACAACACTGGCCAAACAAATAAATAAATACAGTAAACAAAGGGATAAAATCGACAGATCTTGTCCATGTTTTTGCCACAATATTACATTTTATTATGTACGGAAAGCACATAGCCTAACGTTACTCTCTTTCTCCTGGTCTCGGTTTCTCCCTCACAGATGCACATATAGTTTGCACACACCTTAACATAAGCGCTAATGTAATTAGCACTACTCTGACGATTTTATCAGTAACATAGTTTAAGAACTTAAAAACTACATGACTTCTCACAAGCGAGGTAACAACAACAGCTCTGTTCGTGAAGAAAAGGAACTTTGCCTCTCATTGCTGCCTATCACTGACTCATAGAGGTAGCCTAACATTAATCTCTCTCACTCTCTCATAACTTAGTTATTAACTGTATTAACTGCATTAGTCTGCTGTCAACGGCTCAAGCCTCCGTTACGGTTTAAAATGACGTTTTGGAATTAGCAATAATCCTACTCACAATAGCGATTGAAGTAGAAAAACCAGACGAATGCCTTGAAATATATCATCTGATTGATGTCTTGAGGTGTGGCAACCGAAGCATAAGCGGAATAATTGACTCCGAGCCGTTGAATTATTAGAAAAGTAGTAATGCACACCCGAGGTGTAACGGCCACTCCGCTTTGCATCGTCATTGTTTTTCAATGGCCCGTCGTCAATTATTCCTTACTTAACATTTTATCCACTAATATTTGTGTTATTGGTCGATATGTGTTTTACAATGGTGTATGGAAGGTCATTTCTGCCTTAGGGTAAAAAAATAAAACGGGCATTTGTGAAATAAAATACATTGTGAATTACAGGCTAATGCTGCTATTATGAAAAATGGGGTTACAATTGTGAGATATGAAGTCAGGATTACAAAAACAAAGTCATGATTGTGAGATAAAGCTGCAATTATTAGAAAAGGTTACAATTTTGAGAATTTAAGTTGCAATTATGAGGAAAAAGTAATTGTAAAAAAAAAAGCTGCAATTACGAGAAACAAAGTCGTGATTATGAGATAAAGTTGAAATCACTACAAAAGTTTAAAAAAAAATTACTTCACAGCTGTGATAAAGTTGTAATTTTGAGAAATACAGTCATGATTATGAGATAAAGTTGCAATTACTAGACCAAAACACAATAAAAAAAAATTAAGTTCCAGTTACAATAATGATAAAAAGTCAGAATAGCCAGAAAAACAGTTGAAATTTCAGGAAATTCACTATCGTGAGATATAAAGTTACAATTATGAAAAAGTCACAACTGTTACTCTCATAATTTAATTTCTCGCAATTGTGACTTTTTCCTGATTGCAACATAATTATGAAAAATAAAGTGGCAACTGTGCGACACAAATTCACAATTGAGAGATTGAAAGTCTATTTTACACATATTTCTTTCCACAAACAAACATTTTCTATTACAGACTTTCCATGTAAATCTCAAAGCAGGTTTCTAAATTTGCTAAATGTGTGCACTGAAGTGATAAAAGCAGGCGTGATTATCTTCTTTGAACAAAGTGACAATAAAACCGCACATTCCTCATTGTTGGAGTCCTATGGCAAAACCAAATGGGGGTCTTATTAGCAGCAACCCTCTCACTAACAGTTCTTAATACTCAAAGAGACAGCATGGCCCCTTGAATACCACAGGGCCAAAGGTCCGGACCTCCATCTCTTTAGCAATGTGTAGAGACACTGTCTTTATGAGCTTCCAGTGATTTAGCTCCAGCCAAGCTTTCCTCCCTCAAAAGACTTCTTTTAATCTGCTCTAGTTCAGTTTATCCAACCCTGACACCCCACTCCTCTCACCCTAACAGGGAATGACGCTGCCGTCTGCGTTCAGGGTTGAGACCACCGCTTGGCGTTTCAGCTTGAGCGATCGCCATTAAACTCATTTTGGAGTAGACAGCAGACGTGCAGGTGGAGCCGCATACAGGAGGACTTTGTGTTACGAGATGGAAGACGTGGAAAGGGGTTGCCAACAAGAACAGAGGCACAGCCAAAAAACGTCTGTAAGCATATGCTAAAATGGTGACGATTACGGGGTGTATTAGTCATATTAAGCTCACATACATATATTAAAAAGTTCCCTGTTGTTAAAATAACACAGAGGGGTTAGAGACAGAGGGAGTGGTAGAGAAAGAGAGGGACTGTTCTGCAAATAATAAATGCTTGATTTTGTATAATTGACGTCAACATTCTTTAAGCATTTTGTTTTTGTCTCCACAGCTTGAGAGTAATGCACTAATGTTGTTTAAAATGCAGAGGGCCAATGTTATTAAGGACGGGTGAATACAGAATGCGTATGTTCACTCAGATAGGCAAATGCAATTAAACTGCTTAAGAGGGAATGTAACACAGGCAAGTGGTTTAAAGATGAAATTATATTATCTTTCATTTCATATCATAATCAAAGTAATTCTTCTCGTATATGCTTCTGTTTTCTAAATTTGGATTTACAAGTCCTCTGCATCACAATTTTCCCACTGGTGGGACCCTGACCATATGTGAGTCCTTTATGCCAATATGAGACAATTCTAAGTTAAATTTGGCGATTTAGAGCAAAATATATGGCAAATGCAAGCCACTCCATTAGCACATGAATCACACAAAATAACATTCTGCATGCTCAAATGTGTGCTTTTTGACACCACGTGGGGGACAGAACACTGGAATGATAGACAGAACAATAGAATGATAGACAGAACACTAGAACGATAGACAGAGCACTAGAACGATAGACAGAACAATAGAGCAACAGAACGATAGATATAACACTAGATATGCTTGGTACAATGATAGACAACAACAGAATGATTAAACAATGAACAACACTAGAATGATAGACAGAACAATAGAGCAACAGGACAATAGATAGAACACTAGATATGCTTGGTAGAATGATAGAAAGAACACTAGAAAGTTACAACTAGAATTATAGATAGAATGGTAGAATCATAGAAAGAATGCTAGAATGATAGATAGAACAACAGAACGATAGAACAATAAGTAGAGCAATGGAATGATAGAGCAATGGAATCACAGATAAAATAATACAATGATAGATAAAATGACAGAACAATACACAGATAAAACATTAGATCAAATGGAAGAGCGATAAAGGGATAGAATGACGGATACAATGGTAGAACAATAGAACAACAGATTATTTCAATTACTTAAACGCTGTAATGTAACTGATAACATTTGATAGAAACAGATAGAAAGATAGATAGAATGGATAGATGCCACTGAATTTCCCAAAAACAACCTATAACCCGAAAAAGTACAACACATTACTAGAGGTTAGCAAGCATTTGCCTCATCTAGCCTACATTATAAGCTCCTCATAAATTTCCTGCCAAGACGTTTAATGCTGTAAAAGCCCCTGAAAGATGCAGCTGTGTAAGCTGAAGCACGGTGGAGTGGTAAGTGAAAAAAGAATCATTCTGTCAGCCTTTAAAGCAGAGCTTACCATTAAAGATCACCAGCAGTGGATCAAAGCATGGGTCAGAGCCTCTGAAACCAGCCCAAGCTCCACAAAATCCACAGCAGCCCACTTAGGTCTGCCAAGCCTCAGTGTGCAATAGCATGATAAAAGAGCACGCTGGAACGGTCTGGTGGCAAGTACGCTCATACTGAATTAACACAGCAACAGAGCAGAGGTATGAAACATTAAAAGGAAATATACAGATTTGAAGGATATTGCCACTTAGAGGCTTTAAAAGTTTATGAATAGAGATCATAAGTGGTAAAATCATATACTAACTTCTCTGAATGTGAGACAGACTCTATTGGTTTACACGCACCTTCTGAGGAGATAACAACTTAGAAGTTCACTGCATACTATTAGTCCAGTGTTGCAAAGGCCAAAACCCGAACCAATATATTTGTTAATTAACATATTTATCTATTTTGTGAGTGAATGAATACATTTATATACAAAACAATTATCCTTAGCTACTTTATTATTTATTTATTCATTTTTAATTCTGACTATGAAATTGCATTTTTTTATAATACTAATAATAGTTATAGAGGGCCAAATTACTCAAAATTAAATCATTAAATAAATGTTGAAATATATAAATCAATTGTTAAATACATAATTAAATAATGAATGAACATTATAATTAAATTATTTGTTTAGATAAACGTAAAAAAAATCCAGGAGGCATTTGAATGTTTGAATGGGAATGACCCGTTGGTAGATATTTTTGATGATAAGCAGACAGACATGACCTGATGAGGTGAGGGTGTTACTTCTCAGGGGCATGAAACAAAGCTAAATATTCACATGATGTAAATGTCAGGGCGAGTCCAGAGGTTAAAGGTCACCATGGTGCAATAACTGCAGAGCAGGTCAGTGGGTTAACATGTCAGCAGCTTCACAGGGGTTTATATCATCCCAAAACCAGTCCTCATTAGCGTCAAGTGAACTATAAGTTCAACACAATCTATTGTCCTACTGAAGTAAAGAAAAACAGATTGAACCACATTGGAAAAAGCCATTTAAAATTTGTACAGGGTGCTACTAGGTCTGTTAGTGAAAGAAAAAAAGCATACATGTCAAAGACACGCCAAAATACTGTGGGAATGGGTGCTCGAATCTCAAAGGGAGGCAACAGGATGAATGCAAAAACAGAGGAAGCACTCAAAGGGGCTCTTCTAATGCACTCAGCACATTAACTACTGGTGGATCCACCATGAAATCACAGCAGTCCGTCATTTTTCTACAAAAGCAGGACTTCGGCAGAGCTTCCAAACACTCAAGTCCTCCCCCTCATCCTTCACTCTTCACTCTGCTCTTTCTCTATCACCCCCAGTCTAATCCAAACATCTCCCCATCGCCTGGCGGCCAAGAGTCTAAGGAGAGAGTCATTTTTTCTTCGCTCCTCTTTTGATTTGCTCTTAAAAGCTCAGGCGCTGCTCTTTGTACTGCTTAGCATCACCAATGTACTCCTTCCCAAGGTTCCCTCACTCTTATCCCAGGCTTCGGTCACGGATTCGAGGACATTCACATAAGCAGGCCGTGTAATTCTGGATTTGCTGGAAGGAAATTCCACCATAATCAATTCAGAGGGATGAAGCTGACGGACACTTCTAGCCACTGCTGGAGTTAGGTGTACCACAAAATCATTTGAGGAGAGCTGTGGTGGGATCTTTCGCTCTTTCTTGAGTACATCAAATGCTGATGCACAGAAAATGTCAGGTGCTCAGTGGAGAGATAAACAGCTTGATCACTGAGGAATGAATGTTTATTTATTTCCTATTTATGGTTGGTCCAATCACTAAAAACAAGTTGGCACAAGTTTCTTAAAAAATTTTCACACTGACCACAAATGTTTTTTTAATTATGAAAATATCAAAGGTGTTCACTGGCTGTCAAAGTCAGTCGTAATTTATTTAAACAATAATTACAATATTTTTTTAAATACAATTCATTATTAAAAAAATATATTGCTAATTACAGTTTTTCTCAATTGCTTTGGCACATTTTTCGAAACAGTCTTAACATTCTCTAAACTGTGAGTGCAAATGTCACAACTGTTTGCTGGAACTTCAGAACTTTATTGCATGTCTGCAAAATGTAGTTACTCACCCAAAATGTCATGTCAGTAATTTGGCCAAGGCCACCAAAATATTAAGTATTTTTGTCATCGTGTGAGCCACACTGGTCAAAATGTTTAGTTGTTTTTTCACCATGACAGTCAACCATGGAAATTAAGGATTTATAAAAAAATCTGATATTTGTTCCATTTAAAAAAGTATTCTTGGTGGACATCCTGTCGCTCTTGTTGGTCAGGCCAAAGATTTTCATCAACATCACATCTGATGTTTTCCATTGCCATGCACCGGGAAAAAATCTCCAGCAATGATCAGCTGGGATGTCCTCACATGCAGCATTCATGGCATCCAGCAGAGACATCTGATCTTGTGGTCTATGATGTACGCATATATGCTCCCAAACTTGATTGGTTAAATGGTTGAATGTTTGATTCAAATTGTATTGCAATTAGTGGTCATTTGCCAATTTACCAGACATAACAAACATTTAAGATATGTCAGTCAATGTCAGATATTTATGGAATATACATGCGTGTATACAAATTGTTCAAAATTGAATGGATAGTTTTGAATGTGATGGCTTACACGATGAAAAACGATTGAGAAGTTGCGAAGAGTGACAGTTTAAGTGAGAATCGACTCATCAGTTTTGATCAATAAGACATATGCAATTAGTTGTTGTGCAAACTGCAGACAATTGTACTTACTGTTTAGACACATGTGCCAAAGCATTTGCAATTTGCTCAAATCAATAAGAAATTCCAATCTGATGTGAACAAGAAGCTTATTGTTCAGAGATCTGAACGTATTGTTTCGAAAAAAATAATTCAAGAATTGAGCCAAAGCAATTAAGAAAAACTGTAATAAGATAGATTTAAAGAACTACTAGGCAGTTTTTCTAGGAAATGATGTGGCCCAAAGAATAAAACTCTTAAAAAAAGTAAAACAAATAAATAAATAAATACACAATGAAAATATGTCATTGGTCTGTTCTGAGAAGGTTGAAGACAGAATAAAACAACAATATAAATGTAATAATGCAATGTAACTAACCATATAATCATGCAATCATTTTTCAAATGGGCCCATTAAGATAATGATAATATTAAGAAAACTAAGGGCCAGATTTACTAACAGCTTGCACCAGTGCAAACCATCTTTTGGAATTAAAACAGTACTAGTAGTTTACTAGAAACTAGCAGTGAAAATTAGTGCTGAAAAGGCATGGACACAGTTATTTCTTCAACTCGACTTATTGAATATCCATTTGTAGGAGTTTCCCTTTCAGTGGGAGGAGAGAATTACAATGAATCACGCAACACGATTTAACGTTAGCGCTCGTCAAATTACTGGTATTTCCGCCAATATTTAACGCCCCAAAAAGCATGTCTTTCCCCTCCCATCGCCGCTTTTATGGATTTGTGCTCTAACGCTAATTTGCCCTGTTTAGTAAATCTGGCCCTAAATGTTTAATATTAAGAAATTTATGTTTTGACAATAAAACTTGCAGCGCTGTGTTGGGTAACCACTGGATGTCTAATGTAAAATCTCGGTCCTGAAGCAAAATTAATTGAGAACCACTGTTCAGTGGCAGGTTCAGGTAGAGTTTCAATGGTATTTCAGAGCTGCGTGACAGATTATACATCTGCTTTCTGCTTTTCAGCGTCTCTCTCTTTTTCTCACTCCGTCTCGCTCTCAGGTGCTGTATGATGGAGAGACCTCTCATTGAGTGTTTACTCTCATTTGAAACACTAACAGGGAATGAATGTGTCCCATTTGCACAGTGTCAGGAGTGATGCGGTCATGGCGCCTGCACCCACGACACATGATAGAGCACCTGTCGTCCGTATCTATCACGCATGCACAGCGCATGCACTCCCTCAGTGTCACTTAGTTAATGAATATGAGCCATAACCGAAAAAACACCCTCTCAACCAAGCACCAGTGTGTGGGTTTCTTTGCCCGTGACCTCACGCTAACAGGCAGAACGCATAACACATCGAGCAAATAATAAAACCAGGGCCCCACTCACTGCATATGTGATTCAATTATAAACAAATATACAGATGCCGCATCACCAAATGATCATTATGAATTCCGATGACCCCATCTATGCCGGTGCACGGGCTTGTTAATGTGTTTACCTCGGTTATAACGAATGAGAGTTCATCTCTACCTCGCCCGTCATCCCAGGAGGATCATGGGGAGAGTGATGGTGTGTGCCGGGGAGCAGCAGGGGTGTGCGCTTACCTGCGCAATGGGTCAGATTTAAGGTCAGCTCTGCCCTTGAGGCACTGTACCTGAAAGTCATTATAAAACAGAACAGAAAATCAGCAATTAAAAGGGCAGTTCATTCAAAAATTCAAATGGTCATTATTTTGGTGACACTTTATTTCAATAGGCCACTTTAGACATTCTACTAACTATAAGTAACTTTGTAACTACATGTCAACTAATTCTCGTTAATTTGCAACTACTTGTCTACTAACTCTCAATAGGGTAGATTTAGGGTTAGTAGAATAAGTTGATATATACTTGCAAAGTTTCTCATAGTCAGTATGTTGTACGTTGTGGACCCATCAAAATAAAGTGTTAGAAGATATTAAGCAGACAGTCTACTAAAACTCTAATGACTGCTAGTTGACATGTAGTTGCAAAGTTACTTACTGTTAGTAGAATGTCTAAAGTGGAATATCGAAATAAAGTGTTACCATTATTTTTGCACATAATGCATAACAGTTCAGAGGGAGCAGAAGGTGTAAAGCTCCAGAAACGGACATAATCCAACGTTTTAAAGCACCATAAAAGTAGTCCATAAGACTTTGCACTACAGTACAAGTCCTCCAAAGCCATACAGTAGTTTTGTTGGAGGAGCAGACCAAGTGCAAAGCAACATTTTTTTTAATTGTGTGGGTTTTTTATATGAACATTAATTCATCAAGGATGAATTCATTTGATCAAATGTGGCAGTAAAAGTCATCTAGAAAATTACAAAATGTTTGTAATATATTTCAAATAAATCCTGTTTTTTACTGATTTACTGTGTTTTTTATATCACACACAAATGATTAATATAATAATAATTCTCCACAATGAAGAGTTCAAAATGGCTGTGGTTTTAAAAAGAGCGCTTTTGAAAAAGATCTAAATTTTGCCTCGTATTTAGACCAGATGGTTTAAGGTGAACGTAATGGCATGGTTTGGTCAGCTTCATTTTCTATTCTCACATAAAAAAAGCTTCTCCATTTTTGCTCTCTCTCATTCGGCCTGCTTTGTCTCGTTTCACCTTCTCTCTCTCTCTCTCTGCTCTGTTAATCACTGTGAGCAGGAGACAATTAAACACAGCACAGGAAACCAGGCAGCCTGTTATTACTGGCAGCTAATGCCACACCAGTGTTTTAATATTTATTCACTAAGCCCCTCGTAGCACATAAATCATAAACCGAGGTGCAGTACCAACTTTTACTCTCCATTTCACAGACTCTAAAAGACTGTTTCAGGAGGTAAATACTTTAAATGGAGCTGTAGGGTCGATGCTATCTGCGCTGCCAGGAAAATCTGCTCAGCAAATCAAGAGTAAGTGAAGAAATGAGCAGCCTCTGAGGAAAAGAAAATGTTTTGGCTTACTTACAACATTTCGTAATGACACAAAATAGAGAGCTGAGAGTCTGAACAGCTTAAATGCCTGCCCACTTGCTTAGAAGCTGTAATAGATTTCTATATTCTTTCACGAAATGGAATATTCTCTCGCTTTCACAAAATCTTTAGTAAATGGCAGGGTATGATCTGTGATAGACTCAGTGTATTGAACTAATTTAAGTTCAGCACACTTTACTGCAAGAATTGCATGTCCTTGGGTGCTGATTTAATGTAAGCTATTTCAGAGGAATGAGGTGTGGTGAGAGGGTGAAATTTAGCCCGCTGTGTGAGAACAGTTCACATCTCTCTCCCCATCTCCCAATGATGCAGTTACTGTGAGAACATGCCTGAAGGGATCGTTCACATTCATTCCTTTGTGGAACGCAAAAGGAGACATTTTTAAGACTGCGTGGGTCACTCTTTTCCTGAGCTAGATAATTACAGTGAGACTGATGCATTCAAGCTTAAAAATTACACAAATTTACAATAAAAGTATCATACAAGTGGTACATATTGTCTTCTGAAGTCATACAGTAGATCTGTGTGAGGAAAAGGCCAAAAATATCCACTGATAATCCACTCTATTGAGCTGATGTACTTGAATCATTGAGTCTGTGAGTTAAACTCAATAACTGGTCAGTCTAATTTGTGAACAAATTATTCAGGCTGTTTTTGGGAACGATCAAATTATCCATTTAAAATATTTAACTCAAAAACGATTCATACACACTGAAAAAAATAATTGGTGTAGAAACAGTTTTCACTCAGAAACTCAGCTAGTAAATTTCCATATGATTACACAGAAATGACAATGAACACACCAAATTAAACGTCAAATTAAATGTGAAATTGTTAAGTAGAAAGAATGAAACAGTTATTTCTTATAAAACATAATTCAACAATCTTTGTTCTATTTACAACTTCAAATAATCTTTTATTTTTATTCTTGCTCTTATGAATTCCCATGAACGTGCGAGATAGGATGAACAAGTTTTTTTTTACATAATTACATTTGATAAGATAACATATTCCACAAAAAACTAAAATGCACTGAAACATTTATTTTTTAAATATGATGTTTTCACTCAGAATTCACTATTAAATTTGACAATTAATTAAAAAGACACAGCTAATAACGTAATCAATTGAATGTGAAATTTAGAAGTTTAAAGACTAAAATAGTGATTACTTGGAGGAAATCCTGCAATAAACTAAGTTTTACAACATAGAAAAATGTATAATTTATAATTTTGCTTATACTTTTAAGGATGCTGAATTCACATTGATTTACTATTTATAGTAAGCTTTGGTTTACCATTTATGTATGTATGTATTTATTTATTTATTCACTTTTCAACACCATGCCAGCATCAAGGCTATTTTCATGGCGATCTCAGAATAAATTACACAAGTATACAGTGAACAAAAAGTTATCAATTCTAAAATGCATTCAGGTGATACATTTTTTAATAAATCAGATGAACATACCTCTGCGGGTAAATCTTTGTCTATTTACATTAAAAAATTTTCAATAATCAACTCTTTTATTGATAGGGATAGTTTAATTTATTTTTCAAATTCTGTCATTAAATTAAAAAATTCTGAAAAATTCTAATTTGAACATTCTGTCATTAATTGCTCACCTTCGTTCATCTTCGGAACACAAACTAAGATATTTTTGATGTAATCCGAGAGCTTTCTGACTCTCCATAAACAGCAAGGCTACTACCACGATCAATGCACAAAAACATAGTAAGGACATCGTTAAAATAATCCATGTGACATCAATGGTTAAACTGTACATTTACGAAGCTACGAGAATACTTTTAGTGCACAAAGAAAACAAAAAGAATGACTTTATTGAACGATTCTTCTCCTCTGCTTCACCCTATACTATTTTAATGATGTCCATACTACATTTCTTTGCCTTGACCATGGTAGTACACTTGCTGTCTATGGAGGGCCAGAAAGCTCTTGGATTTCTTCAAAAATATCTTAATTTGTGTTCTGAAGATGAACGTAGGTCTTACAGGTTTGGAACGACACGAGGGTGAGTATTTAATGACAGAATTTTCATTTTAGGGTAAACTATCCCTTTAGTAGTTTGGTTTATATTGAATATCCAGCAGGTAACTTTTTTTTCAATGAGGCACAACAACAACACCAACAAACATCTAAAATGGGACTGTTTCTACATTTCACTTGGATTTTTATTAGATATGTGATCCCAGGGCTTCACATTTTGTATTGCAGGTAAGAGAAGCAACAACCCAAGACTGTGTATGGCAACATTAAAACACGTGTAAATAATGAATGATGTTTTGCATCGCCCTGTGCAATATCCCAGTGTTGATAAGTGTTAACAGAGGCCACATATGTGTGGCAGATGGGTGCTGTAAATCATTTATAACCTGTAATGTTTGGTTTTGTTACATCAGCTCGTGCCTCCTTTATCAAAGCGCCGGGCATAACCTCAGCGAATGAGGATCAATGCTTCAACAGCGTGTGAGAGGGTGTGAACATATTTGATGTAGTGAAAGAGGACAGCCTACAGAGTTGCATTACCTCAAATCTCAGGCCACACTATTTCACCCTGTTATTCAGCTAGAGAAATGGACACATACGAAGAATTCACCTAAAACCCATCTGGAGCAGATGGAGCGTGATGAGAATCAAGGTGGAAATAAGAAAATTAGATGTCTCTATTATATGAAGGCAAGATGTAATCCTCTTAAACCTGGGAATAACAGCCACAGAGAAATTAGGTAAACACTCAAAACCACAGTTCAGTCCCTGTACATGAAAGATGGACAATGCAGCCTTGGAGGGCTGTCCTTACACAATCAGACCCATTACATGAAGAGAGCGCAGGGCTTTTGTGTGGAAAAACAGACATGTCGCGTTATTGTGCTCAGTATAATTGATGTTCAGTTTGGGGTCTTAGAGACCACAAGGCTATTTAATAGTTTAAAAAATATACTCAACATTTACTTTTTATAATCTTATGAGAGCTTATAAAAAATAAACTTGCCTTAACCAGAAAACATCACATTCAGTTTGGGGTCTCAAACATCCCAGATATGAATACATGCATTACATTTTCATATGTTAACATTAGTGTACGCGATCCACAGATATAGTCCTGACAGATATTTATTGTGATTTTTTTAATGTATTTTTCTATTCTCTGTTTTTACTGGGGTTCAAATTGAACTCAAACAGAAACATCGTCACTAGAATTGATAGCATGTACAATTCTGAAAAAAATAATGCCTACTTTGTAGTAAAATAGAAGGTTAAAGCCTTAATATCAACAACTGAATTTGGAGTTAAGATAAATAATCTAAAGGGAAGATATGTAGCTAATTTTACAATTAAAATGTTTACTGTAACATGAACATCATTGGGGACTTTGACACCTTAATACAAAAAACAGTGTGTCAATCTCAACAGAAAACGAGGGATATGATTAAGTATTCTTCTTACATTTTATACATTTATAAAGGTTTTTCTTTTAACAGGTTAAATGTTCAGATTTATAGCTTGCTTTTTATTAAATGCAGCTTATTCGTTATAAAATTTGGATTTCAAACCTAAATCAATGATGTTCTTCAAAACTACATATGCTTTGAATCAACCTGCAGCCAAGAGAGCTGGCACTGTTATAGTCAATTGTTCTGTATAAATGTATTTTTGATAAAAAAAGAGGTTTGGAGGACAGACCGTGGAAGACCAGATGTGCGTCATAGATCTCATATGAACTCACATATCCTGCTACACATGGGCACACATGTACAAGGACGAATGCTCTGACAGGCAGCCAAAGTTTTGGGGAGGACAGCAGAGGGGAAGGAGAGGACAGCAGAGAGGAGGGAAACACATGAGACAGCCCATGTCAATAAAAAGACCAGAAAACGGATCACTCATGGGTGGTCAAGGCAGACACATACAAGTCACAGGCACTGTAAAGGTACAAAGACATGCCATTCAGGTACACTGACTGCGCTACTTCAGTCCAAACACACAGAAGATGAAGGATATGTGGGTCAATAACAAATAAGAGAGCTCAACAAATATAAAGTTAAATCTTTTCAAAAATATAGTTAAAAAATACCACATTCTTAGAAATGTAATCAGAATCAGATTCAGAATCAGAATGAGCTTTATTGGCCAGGTATGTTTACACATACAAGTAATTTGTTATAGTGACAGAAGCTCCACAGTGCAACAGAATGACAGTGACAGGACAGGATACAAATAGGCAACATACAAAATCGCAAAGGTCTGACTTGCAAATTTGAAATGAAGAAATAAGTATGTGTGATGAATAAATAATTGTATAAAAGTGTTGTGTGCTCCACATTTAATGTCAAGTGTTTATGAGATGGATTTCTTGGGGAAAGAAACGGTTTCTGTGTCTGGTTGTTCTGGTGCTCAGAGCTCTGTAGCGTCGACCAGACGGTAATAGTTAAAAGTGCTGGATGTGAGGGGTCCGGAGTGATTTTGCCAGCCCTTTTGCTCACTCTGGATAAGTACAGTTCTTGGAGAGTGGGGAGGGTTGTATCAATGATTTGCTTAGCAGTCCGGACTACCCTCCGTAGTCTTCTGAGATCAGATTTAGTAGCTGAGCTGAACCAGATAGTTATTGACGTGCAGAAGATGGATTCAATGATGGCAGAGTAGAACTGTATCAGCAGCTCCTGTGGCAGGTTGAACTTCCTCAGCTGGCGAAGGAAGTGCAGCCCGGCTGGGCCTTTTTCACCATGGACTCAATGTGATTGTCCCACTTCAGGTCCTGAGAAATTGTGGTGCCTAGGAATCTGAATGACTCCACTGCAGTCACAGTGCTGTTCGTGATGGTGAGTGGGGGGAGCGTGTTAAGCTCCAGGTTGTTAAGACTGCACCAGACAGCCAGCTCCTTAACCTCCTGTCTGTAAGTAGACTTGTCACCATCCTGAATGAGGCCGATCAGTGTAGTTTCATCTGCAAACTTCAGGAGCTTGATGGAAGGGTCTTTAGATGTGCAGTCATTTGTCTACAGGGAGAAGGGCAGTGGGGAGAGAACACAGCCCTGAGGAGCTCCAGTGCTGATCGTGCGGGTGCTGGATGAGAATTTTCCCAGCCTCACTACCTGCTGCCTGTCTGTCAGAAAGCTGGTGATCCACTGACAGACGGAGGTGAGGACGGAGAGCTGTGTCAGTTTATTCTGAAGGGTGTCCAGGATGATGGTGTTAAAAGTGGATCTGAAGTCTACAAACAGGATCCTCACATAAGTCTCTGGTCTGTCCAGATGCTGCAGGGTGAAGAGCAGTCCCATGTTGACTGCATCATCCACAGACCTGTTTGCTCTGTAGGCAAACTGCATGGGGCCCAGTAAGGGTCCAGTGGAGGCCTTTAGATAAGCCAAAACCAGTCTTTCAAATGATTTCATGGCCACAGAAGTTAGAGCCACAGGTCTGTAGACGTTAAGTCCAGTAATTTTGGGTTTCTTTGGGACGGGGATGATGGTGGAGCATTTGAAGCACGAGGGGACTTCACACAGCTCCAGTGATCTGTTAAAGATCTTTGTGAAGATGGGGGACAGCTGGTCAGTGCAGGTTTTAAGGCAGGCTGGTGACACACTGGTGTCTGGTTCTGGTGCTTTCCTTCTTTTGTTCTCTCTGAAGACCTGGCGCACGCCATCTTCACTTGTTTTCAGTGCTGGTGTGGGAGATAGGGGGTTGCTGGAGGTGTTAATTGTTGTGTAGAGGTGTTCAGGGCGGGTGTGGGGAGTTTTTCCAAATCTACAGTAAAAGTTATTAAAATCATCTGCCAGTTGTTGATTCTCCAGAGTGCTGGGGGATGATGTCTTGTAATTCGTTCTGTCTTTCAAACCTTTCCACACTGGAGCAGGATCACTGGAAGATTCCTTAGCTTGTCAGAATAATTCCTCTTTGCCACTCTGATCTCCTTTTCCAGTGTGTATTTGGCCTGTTTATACAAGACTATATCTCCCTTTATGGAAGCATTATCTTTGGCCTGATGGAGCTGTCTGAGGTTTGCAGTGAACCGTGGTTTGTCATTGCTGTAGGTTAAACGAGTCCTGGTAGGGATGTACATATCCTCACAGAAACTGATATAAGATGTTACAGTCTCTGTGAGCTCGTCCAGATCGTTTGCTGCAGCCTCAAAAACACTCCAATCAGTGAGGTCAAAACAAGCTTTTAAATCTTGCTCTGCTTCATTAGTCCATCTTTTAACAGTTCTTAATACAGGTTTAGCAGATTGTAATTTCTGCCTGTAGGTTGTATGAGATTAACCAAACAGTGATCAAAGAGTCCCAAAGACCTGTGTTGTCTGTATTTTGGCAGTTTGCTGAGAGATTTGCTTTGTTAAAGTCCCTGAGAATGATTAAAACAGAGTCAGAGTGTTTTTGTTCGGTGTCTGTGATCAGGTCAGGGAGTTTCTGTAAAGCTGAGCTCACGTGCGCTTGAGGAGGAATGTAGACACTCACGAGAATGAAGGAACAAATCTCCCACGTAGTAACAGCTTGTAATTGATGAAGAGCATTTCTAGATCTAAATAGCGCATCACAGTTACATCAGTACACCACCTCTCATTGATGTAAAAGCACATCCCACCGCCGCACGATGGTCTCGTTGATTCTGCGTTGCGATCTGCTCTGATCAGCTGGAAATTCGGCAGATGTAATGCGCTGTATTGCGTCATTTAGCCAGGTTTCTGTGAAACACAGAGCAGCAGAGTTGGAAAAGTCCTTATTAGTCTGGGAGAGCAGAATAATTTTGTCAGTTTTGTTGGGTAGAGAGCGGAGATTCGCCAGATAGATGCTAGGCAACAGCGTTCTTAATCCACGCTGATGAAGCTTCACGAGCGCACCGGTCCGTTTCCCCAGTCTGCACGTCCTGTAAGATCTAAACAGCACCGCAGATCCACTGACTACAATGTCCAGCAAAACATCTGAATAATCTAAATCCGGTAAAAGATTTTGTGGTATTCTGCCAAATGTTCAGAAGTTCATCCCTGGTAAAACTGATCGTGTTTGAGAAACAAAAAGCAGGAAAAACTAACAAAAACATTACAAACCCTGCAGAGGAAAGCACTGTAGCTGCCCTGAGCGGTGCCATCTTAGATCAAAATCTTACATCTTAAATCTGCATTGTTTTGAGAAGAAAAAAAAACATTTATACCACCAAAATATTTAAACTACCAAAATAAAATAATTTAATGACTGATGGCATGCATGTATGAATTGCATTTTTAAATTCTGAATACATTACTTGCTCTACTATGAGCATCATTTCAGAATTTTGCATTACCATTTACCACTCTTTCATCCTATAGAATTAAATACTATGCTATACTATGTAAGTAACATTAATACTTTATGAAAAAATACAAATATGCTGAAAATAATATGCACGGATCAAGCAATGTTTACAAATGAGAAAAATCGTATTATTACAAACTTACTTACTTGCTTCACAAGACATTAATTGACATATTAGAGTCGTGTGGATTACTTGTGGATTGTTGTGATGTTTTTAGGAGATGTTTGGACTCTCATTCTGACGGCACCCATTCACTGCAGAGGATCCATTGGTGAGCAAGTGATTTAATGTAACATTTCTCCAAATCTGTTCTGATTAAGAAACTCATCCACTTCTTGGATGCTTGAGTGTAAGTATATTTCCTGTAAATTATCATTTTTGGGTGAACTACTCCTAATGAACCTCTGTAATGATTGACTGACATCTTCAAGGAATAGTTCACCCAAAAATGAAAATAACCCCATAATTTACTCACCCTCAAGCCATCCTAGGTGTATATGACTTTCTTCTTTCATACGAATACAATCGAAGTTATATTCAAAATGTCCTGGCTCTTCCAAGCTTTATAATTGCAGTGCATGGTTGTTGAGATTCAATAGTCCAATAAAAGTCAAATAAAGTGCATCCATCCATCATAAAAAGCACTCCACACAGCTCCATGGGGTTAATAAAGGCCTCCTGAAGCGAATCGATGCCTATGTGCAAGAAAAATATCCATCTTTAAAGGGGTCATATTACATTATTTTGGTGTATTTGGTGTAATGCAATGTGTTTACTTTAAGGTAAAAAACACTTTATTTTCCACATACCATACATTATTGTTGCTTCTCTCTGCCCCGCCTTTCTGAAACACATTGATTTTTTCAAAGCCTATCATTCTGAAAAGAGTGGTGTGCTCTGATTGGCCAGATATCCAGTGCATTGTGATTGGCTGAATTCCTCAAGTGTCTGTCGGAAATGTTACGCCCCTTACCATATTTAGAAACATGGCAGCAGCGGCGGCAGCAACAATCCTACAGCAAAAATAAAAGTTACGCAATCTTTCTTTGCTTAAACATTTGGGTGGTGTTATGCAAATCTTCCCACTCGTAAATATGTGTGTGTGTGGGGTGTTAAATAAGGTGTTTTAGGAAGGCGTGGACAAGTCCTAACTTATATAAACTTAAATTTATATTTAAGTTTGAGACTTAAATCCTTGCAACTTTACACATCTTATATATGCACAAATAGATTGTAGGATGTTGCGTAAGCTCTGGTGAGAAGTGACAAATGTGGAGGCGCCGTGGATAGAGCAAAACAAAACACAGGTCACGAATTAGAAGTATAAAATGAATATTTGTAAAGACAATGTAAGAGGATTTCGAAATAAATCAAGAGGAGGACTGGTTTTCCTTTGCTGTAAACAAAACTTCGGTCTCGAGAAACTAGCATATTCTCACCAGAGCTTGCGCTACACCTACATCCTATGTCATCCACTTGAACACCACTCTCTTGTGTACACATACGACAGTTAGCGGAAGCTAAAGATTACAGATTATAATCTATCTACATATACTATTTAGACAAACAGCTAAAGAGTTTTTACATAGGACACTTTTACATCAAAAGAGCAAAAGGCCCTTGAAAGCTCTTCAAATTCAGCTCTTCAAAGTCTTAAGCAGGAACTCCACTAGTTCTATGAGTCAGGGGAACAAATATAATCCAAAGTAAAATCATTAAACACACTGAACCTGGTCAATGCTGTGTCTAAAGAATCTCCTAGCTACAGACCTCCCATTTACAGAGCACACTGACACAATATGCCGTATTGATCTGGTCCCTCTCATATCTCCTTCTCTCCTGTCTGCAGGAAACTCTTTAATGAAATAATGCTTTGGAAAGGGTTGAAGGACAGCCAAGCTCTAACTGTGACAATGTCTCTGTAACACGTGCTGTAGAGAGATTTTTTTAGTATGGACTCGCATCAGTTAAAAGAAAGAGAGAAAAACAGAGGAGATGGAGAGCACATTCTTGTGGGCAGCCCAGCATTATTTATGAAATCTGGTTGATAGTTTGCTGTCGGATGATTGAAGACAATGCATTAGAGAAGTCACAGTAGGTACATCAGTGCTCAATCTTATTGCAGTGAGAGTCACCATCACACTCTGTGTGATCTTCCCTCCATTACGACACCGGCAGAGATGACAAACATTATGAGGACAATGGTTAGTCATTTGAACTATTGTGCTCATCCTTTCTCTGTGAATGGTGCTGTCACTATCCTTCGTGAAACCAAAACTGAGTGGTTGGGCTTCAGGCAATCTGGCTACATCTTTTTGTGCCCTATAATGGGACTCTGAAACCGTTCCCATGCCAACAAAAATACTCTAAAAGCTACTGAGGGGATTGAGCGGCATTGCAGAGACAGACAAATACTGAACTACCTTGGCTCTATGTTAGGGAAACCATGCACCTAATACGGACTCATGTGGAGGTATAATTATATATATATATGAAACAAATGGACAAAGCACATTAGAAAAAACGTAATATCGAACTGAGCTTTTAGTGTTTTCTGCACCATTTTATTGTGCCGATTTCTCTACACAATGTCCCCATGCATATTTTTATCAGGACACACAGTAATAAAACCTCAAAACAAAAGTCACATGTTCATTTTGTTCAAGACAATGCAATGGTTTTCAATTAGTGTCTGAAAAGACTCACAATGGTAGGTCAAGGGAGCCGAAACATGGCTAGAATACAAAATTATAAAAAGAAAATTGAGACAGTATGCTGACTTGAATAACATTGCGTCCGATTCACAACCAGAGGCAAGGGCAGCCTTTTCTTCAACTTGCATAGGGGACTAAACATGAAACTTTTGAGTTTAAGGTCTACTTTATAAAGACTTCAATTAAGACTACATTTCAAAACATGGAATCTTAAAAGCGCTGTATGTAATTTATGAACTGAAGACTGGTGAACTATATTTGTTTAAAATGCAGCAATTGAAATGTCATCACCTAAAGTATGGAGGACTAGGAGTGACACTTAACATAAGCCTAATGAAAAATCTAAGTATCAATTAAAACATAAATATTGATATGAAGCATGTTTTAAATGGACATACTAATAAACATTTAAAATGGTTTAATTCATGTTTTAAAATATAGTTAAATAAAACACTAAATCCTAAAGATGATCGTTAGCGAGATGGTGCTGCTTTTTCTTTATCTGTTCCATGTTAGAAGAAAAACAAATACGTAAATACATCGTAAACAATTACACAATTTTCATTAAAAACTATTCAAACGAATGGGACATCCTTAAAGCAATATATAAGTATTTTATTTTGAAATATCAGTTTCATAATCATTCTGATGGGACACTGACCGAGTCCCACGTTCAAGTCTGTTTTGCGAGTAGTTTGGTGAGTTCCTGAGCGAGACGGGTACAAAATTGTGTAAAAGTTGCTTTAACTAGCTCAGACAATATTGAGGTCTCTGCAGAGCAAAAGTAGGCATTTCTGACTTCATGTTTTTTTTCAAACGGCTGGGTGTTTCTAAATCATAAAATTAAAATGATCCCCCTTACCTGACCCCACCCCTAAACCTACTCGTCACTATGATGTCAGCCAATCAGGTGGTATGGTCAAAAAGCCCCTCTGTTTTGTCCTTGCCCACCCATCAGATAACTCCACTCCCATTACTTTCCAGAGACCTATTCTTGGCTCAGTAGGCTATGTAATAAACAAATAGAAACAATTAATTGCGGTTACGTTAAGCACTTGTTATTAGATGTAGCCACATGAATTGCATATTATAGCCTTCACGTCAACACCAAACTAGCATGATAAATTCCAGTAGCCTATACTTACTTTGCCTGTTTACATGTTGGCTGGCATAACGAAATAGCGCCAAAACATGGAACACTTTCACACAATGTCTGCACAAGAGCACAGTAAACAAGAATCATCTTCTTATATTTCCTACACTGTTTACCTGGAAAACAAAGTGCACAACACGCTATTGTTGACGTACAAGCAACACCCACTCACTGTAAAAAATCCAACTTTCGAAAAGTTCTACGAACCAACGTAAAAAGTATCCTGAACACATAATTTTTAGTATGAGAAATCAGTTAAATTGCAGTTAAATTGCAAAAAGTTAAATTGCAAAAAATTGTGTGAACTGAACAAAAATACTCTAAACATGTCGCTAGCAAAAGTTGTTTTTTATCTTACTTAGATACTCAAGAATTTGTTCACAACATATCCAAATGTTCTCCCAACTTTTCAAATTGTCATCTGAACAAACAATTTTACATTAAACAATATTGCACAAGTTCCCAGCATCCATTGCAGCTTGAAAACATTTTATGTTATTTATTATTAAAATATTATCATTATTATTTAAGAGGCAAATACTACCCATATTATGTAGACTGATCTGAAAATAAACAAATCTAAAAGAAAGATGATTGTTAAAAAATATTAGCATTGTTAAATGCTAAAACATCTTTGGTTGCTCTTAGATCTTTTAACACTCAGTAGAATTACTTTTATTCATTAGATGAACTTAAGTTTATAAGTTATCGGCTGCAAGTTGAGTTAACGTAAAAAAATGATTGTGATAGGTTTGCCTTATTTTTTTGACTTAGGTCAACTTTTTTTTGCAGTGCACTTATACATCATTGATGAAACGCCTTTTTTCACTGTCCGACAAGTAAAATAATTTTACCTTTATTTTTCTTTATTAATTTGAAAGTCACAAAATCATTGTGGAATTTTTTATGTCTTGATTATTTAATTTTACTACTTTTTACATTCATTTTGGCTACGTGTGGAGTTCAATAAGCCTTGACTTAGATAAAGGTTAAATAAATATGAAAATTGAAAAGGCCTATAAAAATGTCTTTCTTTTTTTTCATTGTGCATAATTTTCAATCAAGTTGTACTTATGTGTAATTATCCAAAAACGTATAAAATAGTAAAAGAGTACTTGTGTGTTTAGAATTTAGGTTAATATGCTATACATGACAAAGAAATTCAGACATCTATTCTAAAAAGTCTTATCCATCACTGAATGTTATTAAACACAATAAATCATTTCAAATGTAGTGTAAATGTTCCTGTCTTAAAAAAACATCCTGTAATGTGTTTATGTTTGTTGTTGGATATTGTATGTGAACAGATTAAATAAACTATTTATAATTGAGAAACACCAACCATGCATAATAATGTTGTGATACTACCAGATTTGGTCTTGCTGGCATTTTCCACACATTCTGAGCAGCTCAGGCTTTAAAACTGACAGCTAGTCATTGGTACCAAAAGTCATTTTATTTGCAAGTCAGACAGGAGCTGTGATGAGAATTAAGAACAATCTGTTCTGCATCCGGATTTAGTGGTGCTGTTTGGCAATTGAAGAAATGAACTGGAGACAGTGTCAACAAACCAACAGATAAGACTGCATTTTGTGTACAGTCTCTTTCTTGTACAATCCCACCAGAGCCAGATTCATGACAAATCCAGATTGTTTTATAAGCTACTCGTGATAGTATTTACAGTACATGAGTTGGTGTAGCTGTACTACTCCTGCAAGCAATTAATCGATGAATATTTCCTGTTTGGAGGCTGTGTTTTCCTCCAGACATTTCACAGCCTGTGCAGGGCCCTTAATGGAGTCTGCCATATTTACTATCATTGTGTTTCTCTCTGCAGTCAAGCAATCATTCGCTAGCTCGTACCCCCCAAGGCCTCATATGGAGCTAATCCAATCTCCTCCACCACAGCTGTGAGAGGGAGTGGACCAGCAGATGATAGCGAGGCCACTGAGCATGCAGCAGACTAACACCTGCGCTCACCATGCCACAGTGCGCACCGGATCCTTGCGCAATCACAGCGGCATTACAGCACAATCAGAGACGGAACCTCTGCACATCACTGGTGACATAAACATAATTACAAAGAGGTTGATTCATGGAAGTGACTCTTCTAACTTCCAACCCAAGAAATGTGTGAAGCCATAATGGGAGGAACAAAAGGCTGTGGGATTGAGTATCAGATAGTATGAGATATTGATATCTCTGGGCTTCTCTTGAGAGTTTCCTCAATGAGCCTGCAGCAACCAATGGAACGAACATGAAAATTCTTGAAAAATGAGTGCTGCTGGTGAACAGATGCCGGCTATAAAACCGTGTCGTAAGACTCCTGTGGCCCTCTTTGGAGGATCTGTTGACCGTCTGCAGTTTTCTGGAAGAGCTCATAAGATGTTGCTGCTCAATGACTCTTTGACTCAGCTCCACTGAGACTTAAATAGGGGAAGTTGTGATGACATTATTTGTCTTTGTACCTCAGAATTTGTCAGCTTGTTAGGGAAACAGATATCCTATTAAGGGGACATACTCAAATGAGTTTCATAGCACCAATTTAAACAGAAAATAAACGTGAGAGATGTGTCTTCTAGACACATGGTCCTCGTCTTGGTCTGAACCATTTTGCCTTCAAAACAACATAAAGTCACAGGGGAGATGCTAGGTTATTAAAACTTCAGTTTAAAAAGTTTACTTTTTACATTGTACCACCAAAACTCCATAGTTTAAAAAAAATTGCTAAATTCCCAAAGAATATACCTTGTGTGTACGTGTGTGTAAATTTAATTCGAAGTGATTTAGAGTAATTGAGAGCCTTATTTATTTAGTTGTTTTCACAAAGTTTCACAGAGACAACTTTACATGCTGTTGCATGCGTTTTTTTAATTGTTACAGTAGCTGTATAATATAATAAATAATATATTTTAATATTGTCATCATTTACTCTCATGTCATTCCAAATCCGTACGACTTTCAAGATCACTCTTTGAAAAATGTTGGGTTCATGAGTTCCAACGTTCTTCCACAGAAGAATGAAAGTTTTGGAATGAACTGGCATTTAACAGGCTATAATTTGTATACTGCACCACCTAATTTCCTTAGTATCTTTCACCAAACATGTTCACAAACACCAATTGATATGCTTGTATTTAATGTAGAGTTACTATTTTTGAATCCACACAAACATCTCAGCTGTTTGGGATATAATCTCAGTAATGACCTTCTCGCTGATATTTCTTTCTGACAGTTATTTTTTTCCTGGCACATTGTTTTTATGTGCTGCCAGGGTACCCAGGTGTGCAGTCTGAAGAGCCCAGCTGTGAGTGCTCAAGCTTCAGTGTTTTTAATCAAAGAAAAACCTCCCACTGTCACAGTCTGTCACAGCCCACAGGAACTTCAGCAAGGCGTGCAAAAGAAGCGCTCTCCTCGGCATGCACCGCTGCTGCAGACTGGGACATGAATGCTGAGCCTCTCGCAGAAAACTTTCCAGGCTCCGGCCCACTTCGGTCAAAGTTTTCACGTGACATTCTTGCACGTTAGATCTGTACCGCTCAAATTTGTTTTGTAAACGATGCCGGTCAATCCTGATGTACACTTCATAGGCCGTGTGCCACAGAGGCCTTTGTACCACGGCTCTTAATAATGAAGCCAGTGACCGGAACAATGACGGTTCTGTGTGGTCTCCCACTCAGCCTTTTAAACTCATATGCCCCTACAGTGTATCTCTCCTCTTTCCCATTCTCTCTCGCCCTATCTCTTCCCTGCCCTCCTCCTCCGTGTGCTCAGCATTCATAGAGCTCAGTGGTGCGAAACTGGAAATCCATTTGAAATTCAGCCTCCGCACTCCATGTTGTGTTGGAATGACCCATTATTTCACACTAGGGCAAACTGTGCGAATTCATAAATATAAATAAGCAGCTTCACACCCCTGCCTCTCAAAGCAGCAAGCCGCACACAAAGCAGGCCTGATGAATTCAATCACGGAGAGAAAAATACCAGGGTAATTATACGGAAAGGGTGGGTGATGGGCTCAGGGCGACTGTAACTCACTTCACCCGCCAGACCTGTGGGGTGAAAGTTAGAACCGGATATTTTATTCAGATTTGTGCATCCTGAAATCCTATCAGGTGTGGATTTCTTCTTATCAGCGATAGTTTGAAGTCGATTAGGAGGGTATTATGTCTCCTGGTGTTAAGCTTTATCTTTGTTACAGTGTGGAGGAATACAATCAGAAAAAGCATGAAATGTCAAATTACTCATTATGACTTATAAATAGCAGTTTTTATGCACTACCTGTAACTTTGGCGGTGCGGAAACAATTAGTCAGATCGATTTTAGAAGTGACTGCGATGTCAAATCATTCATTCCATCAGGCGTTACAACAGCATCAGAATTTTAAATAGATGCATGCATCTGAGCCCAAAATTCATCACTCTCCCTGATGGCAGCAGTTTGGTCATTTGATTTGTCACTCAGGGCATTTGAATAAACTACAATCTGTAATTATGGAGGGAAAATGCATTAGTGAAATATGCCAATCTAATTATGCGCAGGGATGGCAAATTAGCAGGTTGTCCTGGAAGCAGATTGCTGCGTGTGGAGACGCAGCTTGACTCATCATATTGCACATTAAATCTGAAGTGATGTAACTTACAAAGGTCAAGCTGTTTTGCCTGATAACACTCATATTCTGTACATCAATTATGGTGCACAGTGGCCAAAACAATTGGGAGACTTTTTCTTTCAGCCCTTCCTCGGTTAATGTGTGTGGGTGTGTGTTCACAGTGGCCGAGCACAGATCACACAATGTGTTAAAACAGTGTGAAGCACCAACACTGTTAAGTACCGCTTAGTTCAGTAGAGTTAAACACCCACAGCCGAATGCTGTACCGATTCAGTGCTCCACAATGACATTTGAATATTGTAACTAATGTGCTAATGCAGTGTTTACCTTCTTTTTTTGCAGCAGCAGCAGCATCCTCAGTTAGGCTGAAGTGTCCCTTCATTAACACCAAACAAGAAATGTGTCAACAGAAAAACATCAGTCACATTAACATTAATATGTCAGAATCCGGAGACATGATGTTTATAGGCTAGCATGAACTAAAATATAAATTAACTTCTTTCAAAAATTGTACTGACCAGTGTGTGGAAATTGGTACATTTATTCAGTAAGGATACATTCATTTGATTAAAAGTGAAAGTAAAGACATCCACACAGTTAGGTTCATATATATTTATATACTGGCACAATTTTCATAATTTTGTCTCTGTATTCCACCAGAATAAAATTCAAATGAAACAATCAATATGAAATTGAAGTGCAGATTTTAATGTTTAATTCAAGGGGCTGTAAAATATAATATATTTACAACAATATAATTTAATATGAATATAACAAAAGGCTAAGAATTATAACTATTTTCATACACAGTCCCCTCCATTTTCAGGGGCACAAATATAATTTTGACAAATAAATATAATCATAAATAAAATGTTAATTTTTAATATTTTGTTGAACATCATTTGGAGGCAATGACTGCCTTTATTCTGGAACTAATGGACATCACCAGAGACTGGGTTTCCTCCTTTGTGATGCTTTGCCAGTGCTTTGCTTGCAGTCAGTTGTTGTTTGTAATCCAGTGCCACTGGAAGCCATGCATACTCATGCCATCACACCGCTCCACCATGTTTCACAGATGAATAACATAATATAAAACTATAATAACTATATAACTATAAAAAAAGTTGTCATTATAACAAAATAACTCTTAAATAAAAATTATACCGCATGGCTTATTAAGCCTTCTAAATTGTGTTTAACTACTCTGCTGACATATGTTTACAGGTCATTTTAAATTGGCCTAGTTTTCCTAATTTTCAAGACTGCCCTGTGGTGAAAACCAAGTTTTTAACAACGTTTACATGTCTGTCTGTGGTTTTTATATATGCTTAAAGATAAACCATGTGCAAATTCATCAGTCAACACCATTACTAAGCATTTTCTCCTTGACACTGCAGTGCACCAAAATCCAGCACCCAAAAAAAATGCTGTTTGAAACAGACGGTTCCCTACTAGCACAAACATATAACCAATTCCATCAGCCTGCGGAATGGGGCTTTTCAAATCATCACATGTTTCTACCTAAACATGTTGATCTTTGAAGGCAGCTATCTGATCATCAAAAGTGAGTTTTAAGGGATATAATTAGTGAGTGCATGGGGACTTTTTTAATATAGCAACAACAAGGAGAGAACAGCAACAGGATCAGTAAAACATACAGATTGTGTGATCTAAGAGTATGTGAGCGCCTCACAATGATTGAAGAAACTAAACAAGACAGAAACGTCTGCATCTTTTACATCAGCAGAGAGGCCAAGTAAATGACCTCTTCTTGAACCAATCTGCACAGCCGTCCAGCCAGACCAAAGCATGCGTTTCCGCAGAGCAGCATGGAAGAGGGCCGGGTCAATGGGAAATTGATTTTCTGGGCTGTATCTACAGAAATGCCAACACTCTTCAAAGAGTCACTCTGTGGAGGAGTGGGTTTGCATTGTCTGTTCATCACAGAAAGCCTCAGGAGAAGCCATAGAGGTGATAGATGGCAGTACAGAAAGGAAAGAAAACCAGGCACTAGAGCCATGCAATAAAACATTAAAAACCCAGCATCCTGGGCTCTCACCTTTTTTATCATTGAGCCTGACATTTACATTCTTCTGTGCTGCTGAATTCCCTGAGCTGGCTTACAGTATTGGTAAATAACTAAATAAACTTAACTACATTTTTCAGTAAAGTAAAAGCTATTTCAATAACTGTCTTTGTCTAGCTTTTCCAGATGAGCATCGGTTTGTGCAAACAAGCTCAACACAATCGCCATTTAAAAGGTTGGTCTAAAAATGTCAAATCTGACATTAATTACTGTCAATTACTGACCCTGCAAAGACAGCAATGCAACTGAAACGTTCAAGACCCAGAAAGGGAGCAAGGACATTGTTCAAATAGTCCATTGGTTCAACCATCTATGCAGGGTAAGACAGCTCTTGGATTTCTTCAAAAATATCCTAATTTGCATTTTATGGGTTTGGAACGACAGAAGAATGAGTAATTAATGACATAATTTGTATTTTTGGCCTAACTATCCCTTTAATGTTTGAAACGAGAGAACAATCCATTTCTTACCTCTTTCTGATTTTTTTGTACTGTTTTGTTGTTCTTTGAATAAATTAACCATCTATATAGTAATACCTAAAATGAAAATTTGCTTAAATTGTACTCACCCTCAGGCCACCCAAGACATAGATGAGTTTGTTTCAGGATCAGAAGACCTTTGGAGAAATGTAGCATTTCATCACTTGCTCACCAATGGATCCCCTGCAGTGAATGGGTGCCGTCAGAATGAGAGTCCAAACAGCTGATAAAACATCACAATAATCTACCAGTGATCTACACGACACAGTGAAGTGAAAAGCTAATTGTAATTGATTATTCATTAAAACCCTATTATTTTTGAATGAGAATAAATATAATAATTATACAAGTTTAGCATAAAATAGTATAGGCTATTGCAACTTTTTGAATTATAAGACACAACATTTCAGTATAAATAATTTTGTTTGTAGCTTGCAGTTATAACTATTTCCAAAATAAAAACGAACTACTAATTAAGATTAGTTTGTAGATTGGCAAGGTAGTTTACTCAACACTGGTAAGTTCTGGTATAGTTTGGTTAAACTCAACTCTTGGACATCACAGACAGGACGTGTACGAGTCTGCACTCTGAATAAAGCTTTGCCAGGACCGCCTGTGGTTCTTCATCGATTTATCAGCGAGCTGTATGAGAGCACACAGCGCTCTCCAAGGAGCAAGACAGATCCAGAAATGTCTTGAAAAGAGTTTAAAGGATGTAGAGAAATGTTTCTGAGACTGAATACCAATTCCCATAATCAAGAGCTGTCTTTCCTTTGTTTTATAATGAGCATTGATTGAATGTGGCAGGGAAAAGGGGAACTGTAAAAAAAAGAGAAGAAAAATCATTTTTCAATTTTCTCTGTGTGACGGAATGTAATTAGACTGTGTGTGAGAAAGACAATACTATAATATTCATCAGGAATGATTAATTTTAAATATGAAGCATGATTCATTTGAAGTCGGTCCCGATTAACCCTCCGTGGATGGGATTTATATACAAATTTGTGCTGTTTCTGACAGACAAATAGATGAAGAAAGAAAACATATGCTGAATTTGTTATTGTAATTACATATAAGAGATGCCAGAGGCATTTGTAAATCAGAAAAACGCCTCAGGCAGAACACACAACTATGACTAGTAAAAGCATGTTCTTCTCTCTGACAACATTAGCTGCTCAACCTTCCTTGACATATTTCTGCATTCTCCCATCCAGCTGCCGAATATTATGGTCTTTGAATCAAGAGCTCTGAACCAAATTCTAATTGCGGCCACCGTTCATCCCGGGGGGTATCCGCTGTGGGTGAAATCCTGTGAAGAAATGTTTCCAGCTGCTCATGAATTCATTATAGACTTTTAAACACCTCCTCCAGGTGCTGCAGAGATACCGGCACTCGTTGACATTCTGAAGCCGGTGTGTGCCATCTATCCAGTAGACCTTCCAGCAGCTTGCCAAGGGACTTCATACGATACTGAGGATGGGTAAGAAGCGCTCGGTATGGTTCATTCACCTTGTTATAACCTGACCAGGGGCCATGGGTTCCTCCTGGGAGCAGTTGTGAGCTCCTGTCACATGCACTATAAAAACTATAAATGCAGAAGGCCGGATGTGTTGGTGAGAGAGAGCTTGCTGAATGGTAGAGGGGTTATTAGAGAGCACAGGCAAGGTCACACTGCAGATATGTTCAGTGAGAATGAGACAAGGGGTCTATGGAGGACTGTACATGGAGGATTCGTGTCGGTATTGTACAGGGATGAGATGCTGACATGTTGCACACATGTCGAGAAGGAAAAGATTTCCATAGCATAAAGAATGACAGTGCATACACAGATGGATGATTTTTGCCAAAGGCACCATACTTATATGCCTGATTGTAGAGTCAAGTGAATTTGCACGATTGTTGCTAGTAAAAATACGTTTAAATAAATAAATAAATACAATATTTTTGATAAGAGGCACATGTTGTTGGAATAAAATAACAAAATTAAATAAAATTAAATAAATGAAATGTCTTTGATAAGATGCTGATTATTGTTGGTAAAATAAATAAATAAATAAAATGCCTTCCAGAAGTTGCACTTTTTTAAAGATAAATAAATAAATAATCAAACAATATATACATATATATTGATATATAGATATAGTTTTTAATAAGTTGCAATATTGTTGTTGCTAAAATATGCATACATAAAATTGCCTTGATAAAATGCACAACTGTTGTTGAAAAAATACATAAATAAAATGTATAATGAGACGTACAAATGCAATTAAAAAATAAATAAATAACAAGTAAAACGCCTTTTTTACTTTAAAACTTCAAAGTTGCACAATTGTTGTCTGTAAAATAAATTGTGTTGATAACATGCACAATTGTTGTAAAGAATAAATAAATAATTATTTATAATAAATACATTTAAATTATCTAAGTTGCACAGTTGCTGTTGGTAAAATAAGTAAGTAAATAAATAAATATTATTTGATAAGGTGCACATTTGTTGTTGGTAAAATAAAAATAAAATATATACATGCAAAACATCTTTGAAAAGCTGCATAATTGTTGTTGGTAAATTAGTAACATTTTCTTTGATAATTAAATATTTTTTATTGGTAAAAGTATATATACACGCCTTAGACCTACTAAAGGAACTACTAATGTGTTTTAAACATTCTTTTTGGTCTTGTCTTGTCTCACCTAGACTAGAGTATTAAGAGAGCCAGGACCGGCGCTGGTGCATGACGCCCGATCTCTGCCTCACATCGACGTCAGCCGCACTCAACCCTAGACACACTCATTCCTTTTTTATCAGTGGATTATATGGATATATTGCTCCATTATATGATACAATTCAAATCCTTCTAATACATATGAATTTTTCATTTTACCGTGATTTATGAGTACTCGCACTGGAAATATATTAGAGCATTTTGACTGGCACCAGCATTTAATTTTATTACACTGTCAAAATGTCTGATGACTCAAATGTCTGATGAGGTTCCTATCTGGAGGATATGCATTCATATAACAGATCATTTCCTTCGAACATTTAACGTCCGTTATTTGTATTACTTTCAGCAGAACATTAATTCTACCTTTCAGCTCACAAAGACTCATTGGTCAACATTATGACAAGCGCATGGTTAACTGTCAGCCAGGATATGGGTATAATCATGGATCATGGAAATCATGGAATAAAGGTAATTTTCTGTTGCATTTTCATTTGACATTTATGAATATTTCTTCAACTATGGTAACGTTCATGTCCCAGGGGTTGATTTTTATTAAAATGAACAGATTTGAACTTTCTGTCTTTGGGTTATATGAAGATCAAATTATTTGAAAGTCTTAAGAGAAACTTTGCACTATTTTTGCTACTTTCCATTGCCTTTTTTGCATATACTTTGTGTTACTCTTTGTCCTAGACCCAATTTTTTAATCCTAAAACATGAAAATAGATCTTAAAAATATGATTTATATTTGATAAGCTATGATAATTTAAACACAAAGTGAAACAATCATAAACCTTTTCAATTTTATTGTGAGAAAATTATTTATATATTTTTTAACACAAATTACCACAGTCCCTCAATTGTGGCATGATTTCCAAAGCCAATAAATTTGCTTCATTCAAAACTTTACAATAATTTTACAAAACCCAGTTTTGGTACCGTATGGTACACACATGTGGTTCATGCAGTCAGATTCTGTTTGAACCACTTACACAATGCTGTGCTCAATCTTAAACACTTTTAACATTTATACCTTTCTAATGATACTGTTTGAGCATAATTTGTCATTTGGAGCCCCAGACCGAGGGAGTCTGACAGTTATTTTGTGCTTCTTCCATTTGCTAATAATCACATCAACTGTTGTGACCTTCTCACAAAGCTGCTTGGCGATGGTCTTGTAGCCCATTCCAGACTTGTGATACAGGTAACAAACTCTTTAAGAGAGTCCTAACATCTCATCTCCTTACCTGTATAAAAGACATCTGGGAGCCAGAAACCTTGCTGATTGATAGGGGATCAAATATTTATTTGACTCATTAAAATGCAAATCAATTTATAACTTTTTTTAAATGTGTTTTTGTTGTTGTTGTTGTTATTCTGTCTCTCGCTGTTCAAATAAACCTACCATTGAAATGATAGAATGATCATTTCTTTGTCAGTGGGCAAATGTACAAAATCATAAGGGGATACATTTTTTCCCCCACTGTATACATACATATATATAATATATTTGTTTTAATTTTAATGTTTTATTTATAATAACCCTGGATTAAATATGTAATTATAAAACAAAGGAACAATGGTAAATATCACTTGATATTTACCATATGAACCGGATAGAATAAATATATTGGACAAAATTTCCAAACAAGCAGTAGTTTTGAAAGACAAAAGATTCTGACATTTTATTCCAGAAATGTTTCAAATGTAATTGTGCTGGAAAATATTTATAAGGGCCAAAAGCTGAAGCAACACCCTCCTATTACACACTGTCATCAGTCAGCGTGTAGATTGATAACCTAGTTTTGCTGCAAAATACATTCAGCTTTTAATATGTCATTTCCTCTGGCTATTTGCCTCTAGACTCTCAGCAACAAACAGAAGAAACGGGTATGAATGAGCTCTGTGTCTCTGTGGGTGCCGGCAGAAGGAAGCGGCACAGACGAGGTGGACGGCCAACAGCAGGGTGGAGCTGTTCTGGAGCCCCTCTAGACTCTCGGTGCTGCGCTCATGAGGTGTTTCTGGACAGTGACAACAGGCTGGAGCTCATGCAGGAACATATCCATAAGCAATCGTTCATATGAAGCCTGTTGCCAGGCTGGAATGTCGTCTCGGGGCAGAGAGTGCCGGTGGTAGGTTATGGGTTTTAGCGGCGGTGCCCTGGCTCCCAGAGTTAAATTACCCCTTCTGGATATTAACAATTGCTTTTCTCCTCTATTTTACAGGGGTTATGTTCTCAGGTTTCTTGAGCTTTAATAAATATATCTTTCTCAAGGTTAATGCATTTTGTATTTTATTCATGCGGCTCCAACCTGTGACCTCTGTATTCAACGTCTCTCAAAGGACCAGTGAAAAACCGCACTCTGTTTTCAAATAGATTTGAAGCAAAGAATAAAACCATTAAAGAAAGTTATATTCCTGAAAGATTTGGAAAGTTAGAAAGTTCATTTCAGGACCATTGCTCTTTAGTTCAGTAGTCTGGGTGAAAAGTCATTTGTTAAACATATGAATAGGGAGCGATGGAGCACATATCTCTGCGTGACGATAAGAAAACACCCAGTAGGGTTTCAGATCAGTGCTATGAGCCGCCACAGGTCTTAGGCTGACATCTCCCTCTGAATGAAGCACATTTTTCATCACAATGTAGAGCTTTGACATTAAATCGATTCTTAGTTGACACTGTAAAGTATATTATAAGACAGAAGAATGATTAAATATTCTCAGTTATGTTTTGTCATTTTTTAAAGGGATAGTTGACTCAAAAATGAAATGATGTCATCATTTACTCACCTTCTTGTCAAACCTGTATGATTTAATTTTATTTATTTTTTAAATGCTGATAAACTAACCTTTTTGCTGTGTTTCAGTTTATTTGGTGCATTTAAACATTTCTTGTAGATCTTTTATTATGCTATATTATCACCAGATCTCAGATTTGATCTTTTTTGTCAACTTGTTTTCTTTATATTAGCACAGGTTTCGTATTTCTTTTTGGAACTGACTGATCGGAGGTCTCTTTGATCGGAGCTTTTTTTATGGTGAAAAAAACAAATTTGTGGATCATTTTGGCAATATTCTCTCAAAATATGAAGTGCACAAGCTTAGATCAATTTCTTTCTTTATTATTTTTTTTTATGTTTTTTGGTTGTTATACCCTGTGTGAGCAAAGTCAGTAGATTTTAGTTCAATGCAATAGCATTAACTAGTAGTTTTTAAGTAAAAGATAATCTTCTTCAGATCAAAATGAATAAATGAATAAACCATTTGAATACTTATTTAAAAAGTAAAACATTTAAGTAATGTGTAGATAAATAATGTAGAATATATTTGATTAAAATTTTTATTTTAAATTTAATAAAAAAAATATTGTAAATGATTGAATATGACAAAATGTAGGATATTTCAACTCTAAACATTAACACAGCTTTAGAAGACTTGGAATATAGTGTACAATAAGTCATATTAACTTTTGTGATGATTTTATTGGGATTTTTTAAATGATGTTTATTAAACATTTTTGTACAAAAAAAGGGCACAATGTACTGTATAATTTGAAATAATTTATTATTTTTCGCAGATGTTTTTCCACTATTCTGAATTGTATAATGCATTGCCTGAGTGAATGGAAATGTCCTTAAAATGTATGCATACTATCCTGTGTACAGATTTTTTGTTTACAGAGTAGCCCAAGTTCCATTCACTTTTATTTAAAAAAAGTACGTATTGGTTTGTGACTGTTTGATGGTGAAAAAATTATGAATTTTCCTTTTTTTGGTAAACTATTCCTGGCCAAGCTAGATACTAGCTAGATTGTTTGTCCTGCTGGCTAGCTGTCTTCATGTCACAAAAGCATCCACCAAACAGCCAGGCTGAGATGCTTTATCAAACTGACAGGACGAGATAGAACAGCTCCAAAAGTTTGGCACGTGAGGGAAGCACAACCCAGAACCCTTCAGCCTGATATACAGACCTCATATCCAGTTTCTGCTCTCCCATCACAAACATCTGATTACTTCCATTCTCTACGAGGTCAAAGAAACCCTCTTCCTCCTTGAGGAGAGCAGGAGACTGTAAGTCCTCATTATATTCTCTGTTTCTTCTTAATACTCTCCACGTGTGGTCTAATCGTATTACCCTGCTCCTTATTACCGGTGGTATTAGACAGAACATCAGTTCTGATGAAGGGTTTAGAGCTTAGCTCTGTTTCGCAGCATTAGTGCTGAATAACAGGGGGTCTCCTCTACACATTATGGTTGATATGCTTGTCAGTTCTGTGCTGTTTTCTGTATTACACTTCAGGTAACCCAGTAGGACTTCAGTCCTTAAGCCACAGTTGTTTCTCTGTGTATTACACAACCTTTCTGCAGTTCTAACACACCTACTCTTGTGTCAATGTTTTAGAGCAATAAACACACACACACACAAACTGCACACTGACCTGTTACACGTCCATTACACATTTTAGGTCAAATAATCGCTCATCACATTGATTTAAATAGGTTAATGTTGTACCATACTGATATTAAAATGCACAGAAAATATTTCCCATTTGTTGTTATTAACACCATAAAGTGAATTAAGCATATATTATGTCAAGGTTTCCAAACTGGCGTTTGTGAAGGAACTGCAGGGTGTGTGAGTTTAATGAAAAGCTAATTAATAAAAAATAATCAATACATTATGAATACATTATTGCTATTGTGTGAATATATGTAATCAATAAAACATGTCAACAATATTACCAACACAATCTAATAAGTATTTTATGTTCCACTGAATTGGTGGCTAATTTGTATGAATTCAAGTATGTCATTAATGGCCCACCTTCATGCTTTTCTCACCAAATCATGTTGATATTACAACTTATTTATTATATAATATTATATATTATATATTAAGTTGACTTCAATAATGCTAAATTTAAGAAGCTAAACTTAAAACAAAAATGTCTCCATGCATGTAAAATATTTGCAGAAAGAGGCTAATTTAACATAGTCATTTAAAAATAAATCTCATTAGTAATTTCTACCCTTAAGTAAAATCATTTCCAGTTATATGCAGTAAAAAGCAACAGCACTAAAGAGTAGAGGGAAAAACCGTCCAGCTACGGGAATCTGACAGAGAGCTGACAGCAGCAAGCCAAGAGACTAGATGCTTCAGCACAAATCCAAACGCACAATGGACTGGCAATTTAATGAAATAATGAAAAATTAATAGAAGTCGCTTCAGGTTATCAGGCCTGAGCTCTAGCGGTGATTTTCTAGAACGGCTGATGGAGTCTGTACCTGACTACAGGGGGAAAAGCGAGACGATAAGCAAAATGAAACTAATAGAGCCGCTCTGCTGTGAGCAGAAACCTGCTGCTGTTTTCTTACTGCTGCATTAATTAGTCTGACCTTCTACTCATTACTGCCAGTGTGTTTCAGCTAAAGCAGCATTAAAGAGCCCCTCAGCAAGTGTGCATAATATCATTTGCCACCTACTTGCAAATGGGGAAAAATTTTTCTCTTATGAATTTGTTTAACCAAAACAACAAGTTATGGCACATTAAACATAGTGCAGTGCATAAGAGACGAAAACATTTCTGTTGACATAAAATGGTCTCTTAACAAAAGACCAGTATCACAGTACTTATACCAAATATAGCTTTACAATCTTGCATATATTGGGCGTAGGTCCTCTCTCCAGATGTTCTCAGAGCAGATCGTCCAGGACATAACCGTATCAGCGCACACAGACAGCTTATCAATAAGTTGACCAATGAACCCGTCATTGAGCCTACATAAGCTCCTCAGTGAAATCACTGGTGAATTGAAAATGATGTCAAACATGACATCATAACCCATGAATGCTTCACGAGAGGGATCAGCTCAGTTAAAAGAAAAATGTATTTCTTGCTGAATTGAAGTATAAGATGTTGCTTGCTAACGTGATCTCATTAGTAGAAGATTTGTAATATGCAAAGCCTGGTTTTAGCACACATACACTTTCATGAACTGAAATGTACATTATCAACTTATTGCAAGCATATGAATAAAGCATTTTTGTGTATAGGAACAGAAAGAGAAGTAAAAGTTAGAATTAATACATTTATTTTACTGTATCTTCAACTATATCTACTATGTATTTACTACTGTTAATCTTCAGTTAACATAACACTACGATATCAAAAATATGTTTTTGATCCAGAATATAGCACAACATATAATATTGTGAAATATTATTAAAATGTAACCATTTTAAAATAAGATTTTTTATGTTAATACATATTTTAAATTGTAATGTATTCCTTTAATGGCAAAGATACATTTTCTAGTCTTCAATGTCAAATGATCCTACAGAAATCACTTTAATACGCTGATCTGGTGCTCAAGAAGTATTTATTATTATTATCAATATTGATAACAGTTGTGCTGCTTAGTATTTTTGCAAGTTTTTTTTTTCAGGATCCGTGGATGAATAGAAAGTAAAAAAAGATATTTATTTGAAAAATAACTTTTTTGGTCAGCCACTTTTAAACAAATGAGTATCCTTGCTGAATTAAAGTATTATTTTCTTTTTTTAACCCCACTTTTAAACATTACATATATACAAATGTTTATGCAAACATGTATATGAGAAAATATAGGGGATTTGTAGAGATACTTTTTTTAGTTCTGCACATACTTTAACATTTTAGATGCTGTCAATAGTAATGTAAGTGTTACATTTTCTACCTATAAATACTAATGAGGCTGTTTTTTGCAACTTATTTAAAGACAATGGAAAGATTGCTGAACGATAGAGAGGGTGGTTCAGGAAATAAAACAAAGCACACGCCACCCACCAAAGTCGAGACATTGTTTTCAAAGATTGCTATTAATTATTGCAGGGTGAAACCCCCAGTTTGTCAGGCTGATTTAATAAAGATGTGAGCGTTCAGCTCTCTCTAAACACTCTTGAAGTGTAAAATATTATGTTTGAGTTCAATCTGATTTTTATCAAACACAAACTACAGCAAGATTGACGCATTTCCTGTTTATATTGAAAACCACAAATTAGCAGAAGAGCAGGACTCCGACGGGATAAAGAACAGCACGAAAGATCAGTCGAAACCTATTATAACTTCAGAGCATGCATTGGGTTTGTGATGTTTTATGATGTGTTTTCATATCACACAAACCTGGTGAGGCAGGATGTCTCTCTGCACTGAGAGAATAAGAGCCCGAGTTCACTAATGTCAACAAACCTCGACCGACAACACAGCAGGGATGCAGGAGTCAGCCAGCGAACAGGCCAAACAACATATTACCATACCATAAAGATTAGCCAGAAAGCAGACGGATGTGCTTTCTGTATCCCAGCCTCTGTCATAACAGCGCCCACATGGAGAGATTCAATCACGTCCGATTCTGTTAATGTGAGAGCAGCCAAAGCCGGGCCTGATTACCTCTCCAAACAAATCACCTGACTTGTGCATGAGTTCACTTACATTCTACACCTCGTAAACCTTTCGTAGTATATTAAGAGGTAGTCATAACTGTGGCAATCATCCCCCTGGAGGACGTCAACCGCTCCAACTGGAACGAAACGCTTCTGATAACACAAAGTCATTTGACTGGCATTTCGGAGTGTGTCCATAGCTGTTCATTACACGGCTGACAAATGACTTCAAATACGCTTAATCTTCAGCACATTTATGTTCTCTATAATGCAATTTAAATGGAGTGATACACACTCAGTAGCACTTTTTGGACGAGATTAGTTTTCTGCATAATGTTTCAGTTATAATTATTAACAGGACTTCTGTAATCTCGTGAAGTGATTCAAACAGAATTGGCATCTGTTTGGATGCATCACAAAAATTATGATAATATTTACATAATTAATGAGATATTAATTAAGGTAAGGGTCATACCTGATGTGATCAGACCAGTGGCGGAGCTAGAGTTTTTATACAAGGTTACTTCAGGGGGGTACATAAACCATGACAGAAAATCAGTGTGTTGCATAAAAAAGCATAAATATATCCTGCAATTGCTGATTACTTCACAATACCCCATGTTAGCTATACATTCCTACCGTAACTTCTAATGTTAGTATATTGAAACTTATTTCTCTTACTTTTATCGCCTCATTAACCAGTGGTTGGAGCAAAAGATCTAACATTAACTTGTAGGCTACGGTGAATTTTGTAAATGTTGTTCAGGGAAATTAAAACGTCAATTTACTTCAAACAGGGCTGCCAGCTTTTCAGCTCAGCATGGAGTGAGAATTATTCAGGGATAATTAAAGCTGCAGTCCGTAACTTTTTAACTGGGCTACTCCGCAGCGGTACCTACCCGAACCAGTCTAAAATAGTCCGAATATAAACACTTATTATAGATGAACAGAAAAACAGCATTTATCTGAAATAGAAATCTTTTGTAACATTATAAATGTCTTTATCACTTTTGATCAATTTAAAACATCCTTGCTAAATAAAAGTATTAATTTATATCATTTATTTCCCAAATGAAAAATAAACAACTCAACTGTTTTGAATATGTATAATAATAATACAAATGTGTCTTGTGCACCAAATCAGCATATTATAATGATTTCTGAAGGATCACGTGGCACTGAAGACTGGAGTAATTATGATGAAAATTCAACTTTGATCACAGCAATCAATTACATTTTACAAGCAGTTATTTTAAATGGTAAAAATATTTCAAATTATTACTGCTTTTGCTGTATTTTAGATCAAATAAATGCAGGCTTGGTGAGCAGAATAGAATTCTTATTGTTTTGGACTGGTAATATACACTTTATTGTTTCTCAATTTTTCTAAACTAAACTATACAGGGAACCTATTGTTAGTGTTAAAAGTAACAATTATTTTGTACAAGTTCATATTAGACCATTTTTATAATAACGTTTTATCTATACATTTGTATTAATTATAATAAAAAAGAGCAATTATGTGTAAATATATCAAAGTAATTTTTGCTAAATTCTCTCTAGTGTGCATTTTTCTCACTAGTTTATGGACACTGAATGGATTTTCTGCTGTTAATGTTTTCTAGCTGCTGTCTTTCCACGGTTGAAACACTCATTGAGTGATTACATGATACACTATACATTTGGTAAGTTGTAGTGTATCATTCAGCATGGATCGGATGTTTATTCAATGTTTACTTCATGCTAATAAGAATGCACTCCTGCCAGACTCTTCTTACTGATTTCATTTGACATTTTAAATCTGAACGGATGCCAGCAGTACTTGAACTCTTTTATCCAGAAAGTTGGCTAAATCAATAACGTTGCTATTCACAAGATATGTTAGTATAATTAATATACTATAATAGTTTAAATAATATTGTGAATTAGTTTTAATTTATATATTTTCCCTTTCAATTTTAAAGTCTCAGTAATTGTGTTGTGTTTTATTTATTTGAATGCGTGTGCACAAAAACAGCATGTTTCTGCTTCCACTCAAAATAGGAATTTTCAAATGTATATAATAAACAACCTGTGGGGTATTTTGAGCTGAAACATTACAGACACATTCTGGGGACACCTGAGACTTATATTACATATTTTAAAAAGGGGCAAAATAGGTGCCCTTTAAAGTCATAGTAAAAGAAGAGAGAAATTATGCATTGCTAATAGCTGGAATAATGTATATATATATATATATGTATAGTTTTAGTTTTAATTAATGATAATAAACCTGATCCCGACAGGATTCGTGAAATAAAGTATGTCTGTTATAGCCTGTGGTCTATTTATGTATAGAGTGGACATAATGTGCACACTGCATGTGCATTGTAAAGATATAATGATATACAGAATATAATAGAGGTATTTTACAAATTATTTATTCATGCCTAATTCTCATGAAATATTGCCTATCCGTAGAGAAAATTCATAGACAAGTGATTAAGATATAAATCTGTTGAACACAGACATTTTAAATGCCATTGCATAATAAGACAAGGACTTGACACAACCAGCCTGAGAAATGAGCTTCCTCATTAGCAAAATAAGAGAGCTGACATGATGAAGTGTTATATTAAAATAATGGTTTTATTGTTCCATTTTTACAACTGGACTGACATTTATCAAAAGGTCACAGACAAAAGTGAAATACTGCGATGTTCAAGGACAGCCAGAGGACGAGGAGAATTCAATAATTGGGCATTAAATGCTTGAAATGTTTTAGTCACGCCAACAAACCGCTACTGTATAACTACAACAAATGTCACAAAAGTCTCATATTTTGTCTCTGTCGCTCACGCCAATGCTGGATGATGGGCTGTTTGTCATAAAAATCTGTAATGACCAGAGACAGCGGCATTTACGGACCCACAGGCATCCTAACAAGTCTGTGCATTGTTATCATCTGTTTGCCGAACTGACCCAAAGAGCGGCTCTGTCAAAAGATAAACCCAAATTACTTTGGCTATCAGTCTTCTTCTGTTTGTCCACATTCTCCTGGGCTTTTCTATCCAATCTAATTGAACAAAAGCACCACATGTAAAGGCCATAAACATCTCCTCTGAGAACATGCTCAGGCCTAATGGTGAGCTAAACGGCTCCCTTGTAGCTCATTAAGTGCTTAACAGCCAAAACCAGAATATAACGAGAATAAAGGATGCCTTCAATCGAAATCGAGGGCGCTTTTAATGTGGAGATGCATCTCTGCTGTAACTCACGGTCCAGTTCTGTTGTATGGCCGAACAATTGCAGTTATGTGAGCTCTAATGGTCCATCTAGAGAAACTAATATGTAATTCTTGTTGTAAAATGAGGCCAGGCAGATAATAATGATTTTACATGTTCTTTATTAAATTAATAATTCTTATTCAGTGATATTTCAAGTAATTAACAAAACTATAAGTTGATAAAGTAGTGTCTAATTCCTCTCAATCAGCAAAGCATCAATATCCATGCTAAAAAAATCTTAAACGGCCTTTGAAGCTTTTGATGTAACTTATTATTCCCTTTTCTTTTCTAATTTCCTATGTATCTATATTAAATATACATATTGCATTTTTACAGCTACATTAAGCATGCACTTTTGCTTATACAGACGTATAAAACTTAGCAATCAAGGAACCGATGAGGGCCGTACAAAGGCATTATCTGATTTAAACTGCAGGAATATTGATACAAATCAAATCAAAAAGTAGCATTGTAATACTCACAGTCCTTGCATTCAAAGATTTATCATATTTACAATTCTGAAAAAAAAGAATTGATTCTGATTTGATCCAATTTGCCCTGAAAATAAATTCTATGGTGATATCAGAACTTTACTAACGTTTTTTAGGTGCTCTTCATAATTCACAGAAGCATACAACCACACTGCCCAGAACAATGATCCACCGGTGTTTCCTTCCGGAGGGAGTTGGGGTGACCAAACTGGAACGAGCTAGTTGGTGATAAGCTTTCATTAATGCTGAGCAGTTCAGCGGGGTTTGTCAAGCAGGGAATAAAAAGCGATCAGATGCAATTAGGCATCAGGAGAGCTCCGGTAATTGTATCATTTTTATCGTCAGCATGCTTTATTGCCTCACGTCTCTGAAAAGCAAGAGTCTGCAAATTACCGCATTATAGCCGGTACTCATCTCATGGCCTGCACACTGCTTGCTTATTAAAGTACCGTCAGTGTAGCCACTCAGCAGGCAGAGTTGATGAATCACCAGCTAATCACCTCCCTTTGCCCTGCTCCTTCATCTCCATACAGACTCCATCTCCTTTCCTAAACAATCCAGCTGTTTCTGTCTTTTCCCCTCAAGCAACCTGTTCTCCACACGATACCGTGCAGCATAAAGCGGCAAACAGCTCTACAACATGCGATAAACTGCTGTTTCTCCACAGTGACACCCAAGGAGGTCTATAATGACCTTCAATGCTTTAATATATAAATATACATGTGATTTTCAAGCAATTTGATTGGTTCTGTTGGAAAACAACCCAATATTTAAACCAGTTTACAGTAAATCATGCAGGCAGTTATTGCTCTCTTGTGTGCCGTCACAGTCCAATCCAGCAGGTAGCAAAAATGTGCCGTTTTACTTCTTCTGATGTTTTAATGGCGATTGCCAAACCAACTTAAAAGGTTTGTTTATGCCATCTATTGGACTGAAGTGTCAAACACTGGATGCTTTCGGTGAATTTACTGTAAAAATATTTAAATACTGGGTTGTTGTTCTCCAAAAAGCTTTAGGAAAGTATTATCAACAGCATTTACTTCTTTGCTGATAGTCTTGGGTGTATTATTAGTATCACAAAGAGATGTAAGAAACAATTCTATTTTCTTCCTTTTCTGAGTAACTTGGTTCTAACCATTGATTGTTGACTGGATGTTAAGATGCGGATGTTTCACTCAAAAATGAATGCACCAGAGGATAAAATTGATAAAATTAAGAGGCTAAAAAACATGCACATGGACAAACTGTACACAACAGGAACTATAAATTGCATTTAACAATAGATAAATGAATTTTAATTTCATGTCAACTTTAGGTGATAAAGTGAGCCATTATGTGCTGGTATTGAATTAAATCCAGCAAAAAGTACAATCATTAAATTATCTACTTTTTTGTTCTGCAAAGACAAAAAATGAACTATTAATCAAAGTGAATACATGTTAACAGAACTTATATTTTAAGTGAACTATTGCCTTAAAAACACTCCATTACTAATGCAAAAATATCTACAAATATCTACTGCTGTGGTAAAATATAAGACATTAAGACATTCAGAAGACAGGGCTATTTTTAATGGCTGTCAGTGGAGAAAAATGCTTTGGAGCCAACATCTGGTGTAGTTCCAACATCTACCAGCAGGGGCAAACAGAGGCAGTGCTAACCAGCCAAATCTTGAGCCCTGGTGACAGCAACAACAATGTCAATTTACATTTTATCTTTTGAGATATAATACTTCTAATCCAGTCCTATGGGATCAACCAAACGGTGTCCCCACAAGGGAGCGAGTGCACGAGAAACCCAGTCTGAACGGTGACTCACAACTTTATGAAAATAGGCAGCGGGGAGACCTGGGGAGAGGAAATGAGATTTCCTCAGTCTGTCACCGGATAGACAGGGTCGCTGAGAGGAGAGCGGGGTTATGTTTTATGAGGCTTTCTTTTTCTCCAGCTTTCATCGCTCATGTGTCACTGTTGAAAGACTTCATAAGAGCTGCGGTTCTGAGTCTAATGTCCCATATACTGCCCCCTGCTTCCAGTAATCCTCGGGTCATCTGTTCAAATTAAACCAATGCAGAATCAATCTTGAGTTTGTTTAACATCTTTTTGAGCGATATAAACAATGGTACTGAAAGTCCCCTCCTTCTCTCGCTGTTTTGTTTGTGCTGGCACAATTCAGTGCAACAATGTGTTATTCATATCGAGAGATTGAGTAAGTGCACGGGGGAAAGCGAAATTCATCCCCCACAAAAACTGCCTGAATTCCCACCATATAAAACAAAGCTTTCATTTTGATTTCCAGCCTGTCAGAGGAAAGAGCTATGGTGTTATTCCTACAGTCGACTTTTCCTTTGGATTTCTGTTTTGGATGAATAGCAAACTTTTTTTTCTGGTGAAATTAGCTCAACGTGCAATGGCTGCAGGTGCTGGCTCCCGCAGACAATGACAGGCCATTTCATCTTACGCACTCCCGCACGTTCCTTGCGGTGGATGAAAGCATCGTTTTCGACGGCCATCCATTTGCTCCAAGCCCTGCATGGTAAGCACACCACTAAAAGGCTCTTGAAAACACGGGAGCAAATCTGAATCAATCTGTTTGTTTACTCTGGGTATGACAAACATGAATGCTCGTTCCCAAGCAGTGGGATATTTTTAAGTGTATTTGTTCTCAACAAATAACAATGTCATGGTTGCCTGGAGGGAATATTTCCCTGAAAACATATTACGAATAACAAAATTTCAGATGCAAGCAATTACACTGGTTTGACTATGAAGCCAACATTAATATAAAACCGACCTATACTTTTCAAAATGTCAAATATTTAGACCTACAATGTCCTAAAAAATGTGTCTAGACAATATAATGTCACAGATATGTTTTTATAATCATATAAATAATGAAGTAATCATATAATCCACCCACAACCTATATCATGTTTACTGACATAAAAGGTCAAGAAAATAAATGCATTATTTTTTTCAAAACACATCTGTTACTATAGAATTTAACAATAAATTAATTTACATTGTCATCTCTGTTGCTTGTTATATAGACACTGGTGAAATTGGATTGAAAAAGAGCCAGGCTGTTTATACAGGCATATAAAGTGACCGTAAGCTTGCAAAGACGCGATTAAGAACATTCTTCACACATTTTATATCTTGATCTTGCATTTGACCTTGTGTGAACATGCCACAGGACAATAAAGCTGTGCATAACAAAATGTAGACGACATTATTCATGTCTGCTTTAATGAATCTACAGTTTATAGTTTGTGCACAGAAATGTCAAACACAAGAAAAAACTCGAATTGACTTCGATTACTACAGGATCCAGCAAAAATCTGTTTTGCCTTGCTAAATACTATATAAATGACATGCTGAAGTTACATAAAATCATCAGTCATTAAAAGAAATGACCAATTATGTGGCCACGTATCTTCACGCGCAGACATCAAAGAAACGGTTCATGTGAACGTTCATCTCTTTCTCATTATTGAGCTGAACCTGTCCTGTGATTTTTCTCATTTCAGCTAATGAATCATTTGTGCAGATGTTTCATGCCAATATTCATCTGCAGAATCTTTCTTCATGAGAACAATGCGAGTCATCAGACCTGAAACATCACTTTCAAATGTATACATTTATGTAAATTGAAACAAACTGTTTATGATGGTCTCATAACAAGTTATCTTCACCATGCACATATTCTCCATTCAGCAGTCGAGTGTCTCATAAATACTCTCATTTGCTTTAAGATTTGACATCTTCAGGTTTCCTATCTTGCACTCATATATAGGCCCTATTGATTGTTCAAAGAACAACTGAACAATTTTGCTAATAGAAAGACTACTAGTAGTTAACTATTGTCTTTTCAATCCTTTGTTTACAACGTCCTTGTTTCAGGTGAAATATGAATAGCCCACATAAGCATTTAATCACTTACTCTGATTCATTCTACAAAAGCACTTTATTCAGACAATTTAATGAACTGATTCGAAACAATGGCAAAATCAAACTCAATCTAAAGATTAGACATATTAGCTTGTTTATTGTGACTCGTGGTTCACGGGACTCATACCAGGTGAGCTACCAAGCAAGTTTACTTAAGTCACAAAAGCCAAACATATGGAGCTGGATATGTGAGGTAAAGGTCAGAAATGTATTAGTTAAAAAATGTTTTTGGACATAACAGTATTGTTGATTGAACCACATGAAAATGGTCTTTATTAATTAATGTACCAATGTAATCATAACTTGTGTGAAAATAAAATGACTGGTGTTTTACTGCCACTGCTGATCATTTCAGCTGGAAACTTGAGTGAAATGTATGCATAGTTATTTTTGGAGATTTGCAAAAACATAAATAGAGGTGCATTTTTCCACTGAGCCGAGGGTTGCAACTTTTTGTTTGTAACTTGTAGTGCATCTAATAATTTTTTCGTGTAGCTTGACTGTAGTTGAACTGGTTTAAATTCACCACCGAAATATTCTGACTAACAATCAAATCAGTATTAATGTTCTTTTTATATTCCTTCCACCCTGAATTGAAACCATATAACATACCGAATTTACATATCGGTACAGTAGCTCTTATTCTTATTCATTGTATTACAACTTCATGATTCAGTTAAATAACCTTCAAATGGTGAATAAACTGTTTTTTCTACATAAATGCTGGAATAAACTCAGTGCATGTGTACCATTGTAAAATAGGACATTTTTTTTCCCACCGCAACTCAAACACTAAAGGCTCAACCGAAAGAAATCAATGAATATAATTTTCATAGTTCCCTGTTAAAATGTTTGTGGTAATGCCAAGCATGGATGTGCAAACATCTTCTGAGCCTCCATTTGATGGGAAATAATGATGGTGTTAACCAGCTGAGATTTTGCATAGGCTTGTTTGACTTGAAAACTTCCCAAGGTGTCAAAGGCAGTCATCGAAAGCAGCAGTTCTACGCTCTTCCCCTCTTGGATTGAACGGTAATTACTATTGCAGCCCAAGCCACATCCCAGACAAAACAGAGAGAGAAAGAGGTGAAGAGAGAGGCAGGGAGCTGCTGTCTCTTTACTAATTTCAATTAAACAGTCATCATTAGCATGAGCCACACTCTCCTGTGGATTCCCATTTACTTTGTTTATCTGGAGTCACGCACATAAAGATACAAACACTCTCAGAGACACATTTAATTTCATCGTTTGACAAAAATAAATATCAAAAGACTTTACTGTTCATATTCCAGTGATAATTCGCTACAATATTAGGTTGTTTCACTCCACTTTAACAACACTACAAGATGTAATTTAACTCCAAGCAACCTAAATGATTGTGAAGAGAACTTCCACATATTATGTCCACAACCCCCACAGGTCTTATGTTTTCAGTTACCATACATTCCTCAGCCAGAAACATTCTCCACATCAGAGAAACAAATTCAGGTATCGTGCGTCCAAGCTCTGTAGAACGTTTCACAAACAAAATTAAGACAAATTAAATTCCCTTCTGAGCATCCCAGGAGGGGTTTATAGGGCAGGTGCCCCCCTCACCACCCACGAGAACCATTACAATGACCTTTACACGGCCATGGGAAGTTCTGGCATAGCCTCAGGATGTTAATAATAACATAACAATTTAAGGCAGATATTCACATCCCTCGGGCCAAAGCGGTCATACATATGCATGTAAAACAAATAGTCCTTGACCTACAGCTCACAGATTGTTTGTTGCTAAAAATTACATCTCGAATGAAATATTCATAGCTGTCACATGCCTACACATATCTTATTATTGCACAACACAGCTTATGCATAGTTAAAATAAACTAGAGATGTACGCTGTTGCAAAAAGAGCCACTGACTTTGCAACTTAGTGAAGAACAAGCTCCATGCCAGTTAGATCAACCGTCTCAACCCTCAAAGGAACCAAGAGGTCGGTGCCTGGTGATAAATGTGGCATCGGTTATTTCTGACGGTAAACACATTAAGATAAAGCAAGCGTGCTGAAGGGCCTTCTGGGTGTCTACCGTGGAGAGTGTGAACTAATTAAACAGCTTTACAAAGCTGTTTTTGGACTGCACTTCCATAACCTGTCAGAGCCGTGTTGTAACACACCACAGGGAGATCAGCAGTTGACTAAAAGAGAATCACCTGAGGGCATTTATCCACATTCAGTAGGCTGGATGACATGGTTGGGCTGAGGTAGGTCAGACCACACACTGTCTGTGCCCTAAAAAGACAGAAACCGAACGGAATACAGATGATCTCTTGTGACCAGCCTGTGCTTTAATGAAAAAGAATACGTAATTCGGACATTTCAAACAGTCCTGTGCTGGTAACCCATCTCTGTGGTGCTGGAATATTAATATTTTGATTAGTCATCTCTGGAAATGTTCCAGACGAGGTTAGTCATTTCATCACAATGACAGAGCACTGATAAGAACCTTAAAGAACAGTTTTTTTCTTGAAATATTTGACGTTTAAACGCAACCATGGAAACCAGAACATTAAGACTTTAAATTTACAAATTAAAATACTCAAATTCCACTCTTGCTGTTATAAACATGGCTGTTTAAACAGATAAACAGGTGTGCTTGAAGATGACAGCTAATTCAAGAGCAATGTTTTGTTTTCATTGCTCTTTTTACATGTATTTTTGCACACGTTGGAAAGACACTACAGGTGAATCTAGAGTAAAACCAAATTAATATATAAGCCACTGATGCACAGACTGACAGAAATGTCAAATTTTACATTTGCTGTCATAAACATCTTGATTTTTTCATATTTCCTAAGTTTGTTTGATGACAGCTGATTAAACCACTAGTTGTATATATCATTGCCTCTGATTTCCATTCAACTCTGATATTTATCCATATCCAGAAAAAAAACATCACTTCATCTTAAACATAATATTTAATGTAAATTATTCTATATATACAGTGGCTATAAAAAGTCTATACACCCCTGATAATATGCCAGATTTCTGTGATGTAAGAAAATTATTTCAGAGCTTTTTCCACCTTTAATGTAAACAATAACCTGTACAACTAAATTAAAAAACAAACTGAAATATTTTGTAGTAAATAAAAACCTAAAATTATGTGGTTGCATAAGTGTGCACACCCTTAAACTAATAAATTGTTGAAGCACCTTTTGATTAGATTACACCACTCAGTCTTTTTGGGTATGAGTCTATCAGCAAGGCACATCTTGACATGGCAATACTTCTTTGCAAAAATGCTCCAAATCTGTCAGATTGCGAGGCATCTCCTGTGCACAGCCCTCTTCAGATCACCCCTCAGAGTTTCAATGGCATTCAGGTCTGACTCTGGCTGGGCCATTCCAAAACTTCATCATCTTCTGGTGAAGCCATTCTTTTGATGATTTTGATGTATGCTTTGGGTTGGTGTTGTGCTGAAACATGAAGATCCTCTTCATCTTCAGCTTTCTAGCAAGAAGCCTGAAGATTTTGTGCCAATATTGACTGCTATTTGGAACTGTTCTTAGCTCCCTCCACCTTGACTAAGGCCCCAGTTCCAGCTGAAGAAAAACAGCCCCAAAGCGTGATGCTGCCCCCACCGTGCTTCACAGTGAGTATGGTGTTCCTTTGGTGATGTGCAGTGTTGTTTTTGTGCCAAACATACCTTTAGAATTATGGCCAAAAAGTTCAACCTTGGTTTCATCAGACCATAACACATTTTCCCACATGATTTTGGGAGACTTATAATGTATTTTTGCTAAATCTAGCCGGGCTTGGAAGTTTTTCTTGCCACCCACCCCGTAGCCCAGACATATGAAGAATATGGGAGATTGTTGTCACATTACTTGCCAGAAATTCCTGCAGCTCCTTTAATGTTGCTGTAGTTCTCTTGGCAGCCTCCCTGTCCAGTTTTCATATCATCTTTTCATAAATTTTGGAGGGACGTCCAGCTCATGGTAATATCACTGTTGCACCATATTTTCTCCACTGGATGATGACTGTCTTCACTGTGTTCCATTGTATATCTAATGCCTTGAAACTTCGTTTGTACCCTTCTCCTGACTGATACCTTTCAAGTAACAATGAGATCCCTCTGATGCTTTGGAAGCTCTCTGTGGACCATTGCTTTTGCTGTAAGATGCAACTAAGAAAATGTCAGGAAAAGCCTACTGGAACAGCTAAACTTTATTTGGGTATAATCGGAGGCACTTTAAATGGCAGGTGCGAACTGACTCCTATTTAACACGAGTTTGAACGTGATTGCTTAATTCTGAACACAGCAACATCCTTAGTTATAAGAGGGTGTGCACACTTATGCAACCACATTATTTTAGTTTATTATTATTACTCCACCTTTCCTAAAATATTACAGTTTGTTTTTATTTAGTTATACAGGTTATAGTTTACATTAAAGGTGTAAAAAGTTCTGAAATTACTTATCTTTGTTTTTTTACATCACAGAAACCTGGAATTTTAACAGGGGTGTGTACTTTTTATAGCCACTGTATATTTTTATGAAATCTCATGCATGTTAATTACCCACAGTGATGACTAATATTACTTGTTGCTTGAATACATTTAACATAGTAGACCAAATCAATACCAAGAAGGCCAAATTGTGATGGATGCACTTTGTGCTGACACAGAGCTCTAAACTCAGTGGGATAGAGAGCTAAGAGTTCCCATTGCTACTGAATTAATAATGAGCATGGGTACTGCTGATTGGCCCCCTCTTTCCCTGCAGGGTAAAAGCAGCCCGTGTCTCTGATTGATTAGCTGCTTATTATTAATAGATATGGGTTAAGACTTTGATATGACCGGGCTGTTTGAAAACACACACATCAAATGTGTATCAAATAGTACAAATATATGCATATTGCAGTATGCATAATCAATTTAGAGTAACAGAGTCAAGAATAGAGTTTGTGCAGTTTCCCTAGTAGTAAACAACTGTTCTGTGAAGTAGAATTTCTTTGTGTGAGATGAATGGAATTGAGTCTCAAAAGTAGCATGTAGTTTATCAGACTTCATTTCCCTAGTTGACAAGTCTCTGCAGTGCATGCTCTTCAGGATTCAAGGTGGATAAAGGCTCTAGCCTTAAAGCCCCAATCAATATGTTGGATTTGACTCTTTGAGCTCCACACCTATTTACCACGGGACACAACCTTGAGACTCCACAAAAAAGGAGTGAGATGGAATTTAGGCTCTAGTGCAGCTGTCCAGTCACAGTGCAGGACCCAAGGGAGGACATGAATTGTAATGAGGTAGAGAGAGATCGGCATGGATGAAGGCAAATATTGGTGATATTGCACTCTTCTGATGTTTTATTAACACAAGGAACATTAATAACAATAAGTTAAAATAAAAACTAAATTTTAATAAATATAATCCTTCTCCTTTTTTCTCCTTCGATGTATATATACATTATATAGAGTGTGTGAGCATATAATATATTCTGCATAGAAATTGAATGATAAAACTGAAGATTAGAGAGAGAGAGAGAGAGAGAGAGAGAGAGAGAGAGAGAGAGAGAGAGAGAGAGAGAGAGAGAGAGAGAGACTGATTTATTAACTGGTGGTGGAAAACCACTATTGTTTATGTTATGTGCATTTGATTGGCTTTTGAATTATTGTTTATGTTATGTGAATTTGATTGGCTTTTGAATTGAGTTTCTTGTAATCAGTGTTGAGAATAACTAATTACTAAGTACCCTTGAAAAAGTAAAGTAGGGGATTACTCTGGTTTTTTTCTGTAATTTAATACAGTTATATGTAATTGAACAGTGTATAGTGTAGAACATTTATACATAAAACAATGGTGGATTTAACATCAAAATCTAAAGTATATCTTTAAAATGCATGCTTTTTATGTAGCCTTCTCACTTTAAATAATTTGGTGAGTTAATAAGAATATTGGTAAAACCTTTGTGTCCAATTCTTTCTATTAGTTGGTTTTTAGCATGAATATAACTGGGATATCGGCTGTTTATTATTACTTAAAAGCACATATTAATGTTTTATTCTGCAAGACCTTATTCTAAATCCTTAATTTAACTATTTTTACTAAGTATTTATAAGCAGTAATCAGGAGTACTTTGAGGCAAAATTAATAGCTAATAGTTAGTTAATGGTGAGAATTGGACCCTAATCTAAAGTGACCAGAATAATGTGGTTACTTGAATGAATTAAACCATTTCATGTGTGTCCTTGTATCATTCATTTGTCAAGGTTGATATAGGATTTATAAAATGTAATTAGTAATAAGCAATTAAATAGCTTTTGGAGAGAGTAATTTGTACAGAAATCTAATTACACTGTTGAAGATGTAATTAGTAAGAACTAGTAATTAATTCGTTTTTTAGAGTAACTTACCCAACTTGTAATAGACATCTCTGGAGTGACAGATGTATTTTCTATCTTCTCTAAAGGGCACATCAAGACTCTAAATGTACAACACACCAAACAGAATAATAGCAAATGAATATGAGAAAAATCCATGCAATGTCCATGACACACTCTTTTTGTAATACAGAATAATACAAAATGTAGACCTGGAAAGTGGAAACATCTATTTTGTCCATGTTTACAAAACTGTGCAAGTAATCAGGATGTAAATGTTATATTAAATCATTCTGTAATATCTTTCATAACATAGTTGAGAAACTATGTGCAAATGTTTAGTAGAAGTTGAAATTTATATGCCAAAGTGATGAAAAACACTCATTTAGATTAAACACAGCTAATTAATACATACACTAGTGTGCATACATAAATATTGAATTTATACATAAACATATTTCGACTAGTTTTAATTTTTGTCATTAGTCTCTTACCTTTATTTTTTTTTAGTACCGAAGTCCTGGATTCTCCACATGCAGAGATTTTCATTTTAAACGATCACATATTTCTCCAAACACTGTAAATGTCATGAGAAAAAAACACTTTCAATTCCAAATGTTTTTTTTCTGGGTCCCAGGAGGATAACATGAACAAATCCAACACAGATGAAATACAAGCAAGTCCTAGACTTATAATGTCAGCTCAGTTCAGATCAACTCATGTTGCTTATAAGACCAACCGCTCCACTGCGTCTGCAGCAACGCTAAACAAAAGCCTTCGTCAACACGATACAATAATCTGATGGAAAACAAGATCTCGCTTGTTTAAGATTTAGCCTAACATTTGTTCAGGAAAAATAAACCACAAAGGTACAAATGCTTGTTTGAGGTTATACCACATTCAACACCACACTGAATCAATCACTCTTTGGGTCCCGGGGCCAACGATCAATCACCATTTGTTTCTATGCCCCAATGCATCTATAATAATTCAAAACAGTGGACAGTTAATTATAGTCACACGCAGTTCATGATCTCCCCAATAGCCCTTAAATGCAGAGGGAAAGGGCTGATGGGAAAACTTAAGATGCCAAGACAAAGAAAACTCTGGACTTGGGTGCAGAAAATATTGTGAACACATCCTTCTAGCATCACTGCTTTATCCATCTGGATTCCCTCTGTCAGCTACAATGAGCTCATGCCCGTGTGTGTTTCACCAGCTCAACACTATCCACAGAAAAAAACAGCTCTGAGAATGCAGAAAGGACACGTAAGCCTAACATTTACATTCACCTCAGTTAACGCAGCCACGGGAATCTGGCCCAATCCCTCTAAAAAAACACCAGGCTCTCTTCAAGAGACTAAACCGGGTGTATCACACTAAGACAAGACTCTTATAGCGCAAAGATAAGTGTCAGAGCAATCAGGAGGGACAGTGGAGATTAAAAAAAACTGATTCCAGCAGATGTGAGGTTCTACTGCCCATTTCCTCATTGAGGAATGTGATTCCCGAGTGCACTGCTGCCAGGCTTGCAGGACCGAGCTCTGCGGTTCTTTTCAGTGAGATTGAAGTATTGTCTAGCAACCTGCCAAAATCTAGTGATACATGGTGAGCTGGAGGAAACAGCCCATTGTAAATTGAATTTCCCTTCACTGTATGACTAGCAGTGTGACATTCCGTCACCAGCCAAAGCACTGTGAGCTTCAAGGAAACTTGTCTACCCGCAAAAAATAAAACCGGCAGTAGTTTTTCCTGACATCAGAACTGTTATAAAAAGTAACATTATTCAAACAGCAGGGAGAGTATATAGGATCAATGATGCTGTTTTACTTCAAGTCTCACCACTGTTCCCTGCACACAGTAAATAGTGTAGAAGTACAATGGACATCATACTGGCAGCAGGAGCACGAGTCACGTATTCTCTGTGGTATTACGCCACCTGGTGGTGGACCGAAGCACTGCACTAAAATAAGCTGAGCTCAAATGGGACTACGGTTTAAAATATTGATATGTTCTTTACTGATTAAATTTGCTTGAGAAATTCAAAACAACTGCTGTAAATGTATCTTAGCCTTCATGTTCATATATGTAGACATACCATTAAGTTTGGGGTCTGCAAAAGCTTTAATATTTTGCTCACCGAAGCTGCATTTATTTGCTCAATGTGGTAAAACACAGTTGTGTATTTGATTTTAATACTTCTTAATGAAAGTTTATATTTCATATATTTTCCATAATGGCCAAGTTGAATTTCCATCAGTCACATGATCCTTATTACATGATTTGCTACACAAGAAACATGCATTTGTGATGCTTCAGATTTTTGTGAGAACTGATACCATTGGGATTCTAGGATAGACTGTTCAGAAGAACAGCATTAATGCACCCTTTGCAAAATGAGATGTTTGCAGATGCCTAACTTTTGAAAGATAGTGTGCATTCATTTTTTTATTGCCTCAAATCTATGCAAATAGTAAGATACACCCAACCCTGAGTTTAAATCATATTACATTTCTCAAATCTATGCAAATAGTAAGATACACCCAACCCTGAGTTTAAATCATATTACATTTCAGTTAAAAGTCACCGTCACCTTGCTTAACACCCCGTAAATCTGGCTAATCAAGTAATTGCAGAAAAGTCTGCATACCATATTTTAATATGCTTATCGTATTTAGGCAATAAAGTATTCACTTTGTATCGATATGCCTTTAACATGCTTTATTTTAGAACAAACTATTGCTCAATCCTCTTAAAATAGTACATCCAAACAAGTGCAAAAGTTACAAAACTACAAACAAGATGACAACTGCAGCAGCAAAGAACCAACTTTATGCATTCTTTATTTTTGTTCATTTTAAGTGCACACTGCCCATTCAAAAGTTACGAACATGGGTTGCAGAACAGTTTGATCCCCACTCTCTACCTCCAGAGGAGCTCTAGGCCAGAGCAGGGAAATCTTCTGGATCATCTGGGTTTGGAGCCTTAGGAAACGCCAAAACATGATTTAGCCTCGAACCACCACAGGCACGGTTTCTCACACAGCATGAAGATCTATCTGGCTTGTAAAGTGCCTCAAACTAAGACTCTTGCATTACACAGAACTGGGTTGTCTGGGCATGAGCAAATTATGATGCAACCAATATAACAAACTTACAGATTCAAGTTTTTGTGGAGATCTTTGGGATGGCATAGATGGAGCCCCACGGCCACGACCACCTCGTCCTCCTCTCCCACCACGAGAGGGCCGAGCCAGGCTGCCAAAGTTGATCTCCAGTTGACGGGTGATGTCATTGACCGGGCGGCGGAAAACCACATCCTCTTCATCCAAGCTATTATGATGTTTCTAGAATGAGTACAGCAGTTATAAGAGTGAATTTGTATCTAACAGGCTCTAAGTGCTAAGAATGAAACTCCTCACCTGAAGAAATTTGGACTTATGGATGACCACAGCCTTGGACAGCACAGAAGTGTCTGCCTTACGGATATTCAGCTCTACCTTGGGCCTGCTTTGCTCCTGCAGGGCTTTCCACTCATCCAGTGTCATCTCTAGGGCAACCTCAATCACTTCCTGAGTCTCAGATGGTCTGAAAGAGGAGCGATTGTACATTTACATCCATTATGAACTATAAAAGGAAGCTCAAATTCATAAAGTCAGCAAATAACCATATTCACGGTCAAGCATCATCTGCGTTACAAGATATTTCCTGCAGCTGTGCGAAACGGACCTGTTTTCTCCATCAGTCTCAACTGCCTCTTGGGTCTCTTCATTTTCAACGACCTCTTCACTAGGTGACCCCTCTTCTATTTCACTACAGGACAGAAGGAAAATCACAACCAAGCGAAGTGAAAACTCCAATCTGACATGATATAAAATGTGAAACGTCACCTCATATGGTCTCTCATCGAGCCCCAGTTGCGAGATCCACTGCCGCTGCGCTTCTCTTCTGATCGGACACTCCTGATTTAAAGCAATATCTAATTTATAAGATGATCGAGTGCATAAAATGTTCTAAGCTCAAATGTGTTCATTTTCAGACTTGTTCCAACCAGTTACTTACAACCAAGACAGAAGGCAAAAACACAAACTGCAATTAACCATATAAACATTTACGACATCAATAACTTAACCAAAAGATTATAAATATTTTTCTAAAAATGTATGATACCTTTAAGTATTAAAATATGTTAGATTTATAAGGCTTATACAATTATTATAATGTACATAAATTTAACGTGCACATACACTTTCATTTTTACATTGTATGCATTTTCAAATTAATATTTAAGGGAAACGTAACATTTCAAAGTATCATGTTTACTTCTGTATGTGTGTGTTTAATTACATTATTTGTTCATAATTCATGTGATATCCAATGTAAAGTTTGGGCCCTAAATCAAACCCAGTTTACCCACTGCATTAGACTCTTAACATGACAGTAATGAGTCACAGCTCACGCTCGGTCACTGCCGCTGTGTCTCTCAAACTCTCTCTTTCCCCTCTGGTCAAATCCATCAGTGGATCTTGGATATCCTGGCCCTCGGGCTCCTCGTCCTCTTCCTGTACCTCTTCCTCTGGCAGGCCTGTCCAGCACATCCACAGGCCTACACACAGATGAAGACCGATCGAGAGGCATGCAAAATAAATTCAGGAAGATGAATAAAAAATAAAGACATTTATTAACACGTAATTAGAGACACTTACCTTTCAACAGAGAAACTGAGGGTGGGGTCGGCGTCTCTGAATTTGCGGTCAAAAGTCACGCGTCTCTCTATTGGCTCCTCAACTTCACGAACAAGAGGGACTTGGCCTAGACATTTGGACCAAATACACCCCACAAACAAACGTAAACACTTAAAACCTCAGCAACCAGGGTACCCTACATGTGGAACGCCTAATATCTTCCAGGGGTTGGTTAAATAAGTCGATAATTTATTAAAAGAAAGGCTCGCTGCGTCGAATAAAATTAACCCTTCCTTCACTTACCTTGTCCACCCCCAACTAACGTTACTGGAAGAACGATTTTCCTGTCCTTTTGAGTCTCTTTCTTTCCTGATTTAGTCGTGGTTGAAGTTTTCTTTGGCTCCTCTTTCTTCTTCGGTTTCTTTTCTATCCCTGCCGCGTATAAGATGTCGAACGGGTCGGATTCGTCGTCCAGCAGTCGGCCGAAACGATTAGCAACGGCGCATCCATATCCCTCATCAGGCAACTCATCTACCAACTCCTTCATTTTTATCGATTACTGCAAGAGAAATGAAATAACCGAGTTGCTGTCATCGAAGGACTACAGCAGAACTAAACTCTGTTTATCTCCTAAAGAGAAAAATGGAGGCGTTAAACTGTTCCCAAAGATTGAAATCTAGTTTTATGAGCACAAATTAACGTAGCCGTCAGATGTGACGTTCAGTTAATTGAATTCAGGTTCATATGTAAGCAATTAAGTCTCCGCCCCGGAAGTCAACTTAGTTTCCAGAACGCGCTCATTAATATGAATTACGCACGTTCGATTATTATTTACTGTAATATTATTTGTATATAATTTGTTTTGGGACTGTATTTATTGTAAAGTATTTTGGGTTGACCTTTCAAATTTTGTTAAAAAATATTTATATCTAAATTTCTGTATAACCCCCAAAATTACTCTTTGAATTTAGACCCTTCGCACTGCAAAATTTTAATTAATCTATTGCTATTTCTTGCTAAATTTTACATTCATAAATGTACATTTTCAAAGAAAACTCCTTATGTTTTTATTTTCAGGAAAGATTTCGATGTGTATGTAAACTCGTTGAGAAACTCTAATAATTATATTGCATGTAAGACTCTTTCATGGTGTAAGTATTATAAGCTTAGTATGCTTTGGATTATTGTTTGTAACCCTCATTGTTTTGTTCTTTCTTATCTTTGTATTTGTTGTTCTATTATTGCATAATAAAAAATAAATAAATTGAATATACCTAGTGGATTTTTTTCCGGCCTATTTTATTGTCAATTATTGTGACTTGGAAATGTGAACCAGACGAAAACTATGAATCTATTATCATTCGGCTTTAAAGTAGGTACAACTTTCTGTTTATACATTCATGCTTCTGCAGATGTGTATGACTTTGTTTCATACTACTCATACTAAAACATTTCATAATAAAGCAGTCTGATATGCAAAAACTATAACTCAAAAGTTTTGTCAAATGAATTAGATCAAGAAAATTTTAGATATAAAAAATGTGTTTTTAAGGATGTTTCAAAGTAGAAATTAAATGTAATAAATAAATAAATAAATATATATATATATGCGCACACACAGACATAGTTGAATTAACTCGACTTGCAGTAACCAGTCTGTGAAGCATGCACATGATTCTGGGACATCACAAGCACCAAAAATACTATTTAAACATGACTATTAATAATTTAATAAAAAATATTTAAAAGTTTATTTAACGGAAGAAAAAGACAAAAGTGGTTGTTCATGATGTTTTTATTGCAGTCACACACAAGCATTGATTTCCAGTCTTGGTTTAAAAATATAATTGTTTACACAATTAAAAATACAGAAGCACACAAACTCGTATTTCATTCAGCTTGCCAAATAAGACTACAGATCATTAGCTATAAACATAATGCTATAATTACAGAAACTATTTCAAACGGCCATGAAAAAAAGATGCAGTGTCTAATTCAGTGTAACCTTTGGTCTTGCAAATATGTAAGAATTTACATGGTGTATTTACATTTATGTTGTTTAAGATTTCTATGATCCACAAACGTCTTCCCACAGCTCTCACAACTGAACGACTTCAGACCGGTGTGCACTCGCTGATGGGTCCTCAGATGCACAGCTTGATTGAACGTCTTACCACAAACATCACAACCAAAAGGTCTCTCCCCCGTATGGATTCTCATGTGCATCTGAATACTGCTGGAATACCCAAACCTCTTTCCACAAACCTCACAACTATACGGCTTTTCCTTCGTGTGAACCCTTTGGTGTACTGTAAGCGCGGCTTGCGAGTAGAACTTCTTTTGACAATGATCGCAACTGAACTTCTTCAACAAAGGACTGACCAGTCGTTCGTGATGCTTCTCTCCTGTATGTACAAGCATGTGCTGATTAAGAGAGCTGGGGAATATGAAGGCCTTGTTACAGATCGAACACACACAATCCCTTCTTCCTGCGTGAATGATTCGCTTGTGCCTTTTCATATAGTCTGAACTGGTGAATCCCTTACCGCAAATGTCGCAAAGAAACGGTTTGCCTGAAGTGTGTTTGTGCATGTGCATCTTCAGGGCGTACGCTGTGGTGTATCTTTTCAAACATATCGGACAGCCGTACAGCTTCACTCCCGTGTGACCTGCTTTGTGTCTGTTGAGGTTTCCAGAGGTGGCGAACTTCTTATCGCATACGTCGCAAGCGTATCGCTTTTCCTCGTGTGAACGAGCATATGCGCTTGCAAATGTTTGCGAGCGCTGAACCGCTTGTCGCAGATTTCGCACGGATACTCGTAGGTTTTCTCGATGTGACTCTTCTGGTGGTTTTTCAAATATCGCTCGCAGCTATAAAAAGCGCCACATATCTCGCAACAGTAGGGCTTCTCGCCGGTGTGCAGTGTTTGGTGGTCAAGCAGGTTTTGTTTTATTTTGAACTGCTTGTCGCATACGGGACAGTTGTAGAGCGTTTCGACTGCTTTGCATCTGTGTCTGCCGAACGAACGCTTGCCGGGAAAAACCTTCTGACAGCTTGGACAGGTAACCGTCTTTTCTGCCGTATGAAGACGCTTGTGTTTTTCCAGCGAGGCCTGAAATACAAAGGACTTGGAACATATATCGCATTTGAATAGCTGAGCTCCAGTGTGCATCGCTGCGTGTCTGATGAGGCAGCTTCTCATAGTAAACCGCTTATCGCAATGCGAACATTTGTAATGTTTCACATGAGCCCGAACGTGGTTAATGAACTTCCACCGCAGTTCAAAACACTTCCCGCATGTTTTGCATCGGAACAAACCATCATTCGACTGCTTTATCATATCCGTGTTGGGTGTGGTGTTGGACTGGTTGTCTGTGTTTTCGATGGTAATGTTTAAACCTTGCACAAATGATTCGGTCGCATACTGACTGCTTTCCAAAACAGCACAGGATACGTCTTCGTTGTCCAAGTTACTTTGGAGAATTTCTGTGAGGGGAAGAACACAGTATGTTTAAGAGAAACAGACTGAAAAATGCAATTAAAATATTTATACTTTTTTATATATATATAAAAAAATATTGATAATTATCAGTGCATCCAATAGTTTTTCCCTCATTGCATTTTACATACATAAAAAATTAAAAAGAGACTGTTTTTAAAGAAATATTAAAATCATGTACATGACAGTTTTACATAAATTACCGTTTACACGTTTTGGGTCAGCATGTTTTTTATTATGTATTTTTAATTTATAATTGTATTTAAAAAGACCACATGAAATTGACCAGATGAAATGGAAATGAATACATTAATAATACTACAAGAAAATCTATTTTAAACAAATGCTGTTCTTTTGAACTTAGTTCACCAAAAATCTTGAAAAAAATATCAGTTTTCACAAAAGTAATGAGCAGCACAACTGCAATATTTATATTAGCACTATTTCTAATATCATAAAAAATAAAACATTCTTACACCAAATCTGTATCTAAGAATGTTTCTGATCAAATTCAGCTTTTCCGTGACAGGAATACACTACAAAAAAAAAAATAGTATTGTCTTTTTGATCACATAAATGCAGCCTTGGTGGACACAGACCCCAAACTTTTCAATAGTTATAATTATTTATTCAGTATTTCTAATAAAAACTAATTTATTTTGCTACTCTTGACAAATTAAATCAAGATACTGCATTTACACTGATTGGTGTCAGTATACAGTCCAAGAGGACTACCATATAGTACAGAGAAACATTTCTAAACAAAACTTAAGCAGTGCACTTGAAATCATGCCTTACCCTGTGTAGTGACCTCTAGTGTTTCCAGGGATGTATTGACAGCATCACAGGTTTCAAGCTGCACAATGAATTCTTCTTCATTCAGAGTGGCTTCGAACTCAATACTTAAATCCGGAGTCGTGTGAAATCTCTGGTGTTTCATCAAGCATTTCATCATTTTGAAAGAACTCCCACATGTCAAACAATTGAAAGGTCTGTCTTTGTGTAAAGCATTGTGAATGTTAAACAGAGCCATGTCATTGAATGATACTCCACAGGACTCACAAACGAACGGCTCCTGTCTCTCCTCAGCAGCTAGGTTTGTGCTTGTGGAAGGCTGGCTTTCACTCAAGCTTAAACTGCTTGCCAGAATATCAGTGGGTGCAGATGATAGCTGATGGTACGGAGTATTTGCTGCTTGTACAGATGTTTCACGATTTTCTGACTCCATTTCATAATCCTTGTTCGGTTCAGGCTCGAGAAGCACATTATTGTCAGGTTCAGATGCGGCTGCTTGACCCTCTGTAAGAATATAATAGGAAAAAAAATATTAATATTAATAAATACACAATATTTTATAATAATAATAATAATAATGAATATTATCCTGTCTTGTTTTCCAGTGCAAATGTCTACAGATACATTAACTGAGCAGGAAAATGACTCGTGTTGTTTTTTTGCTAAATTGATGAAAATGATTTTATTATCAAGAGAAGAATAAATATCTGCCAGACAAATCTACTCAATTAGAAAGGAAAACACATTTTCATATACAGTATTTACAGATATTTGCTTGAATCATAAACTGACATAATTTTGATACATTTTCTAAGACCTTATTTTACATTTGCATCTCAAGTAAATGTTTCATTTTTTAGGGATATTAAGAAATTTGTATTGGCAAATAAAAACTACTGAGGAATATATAATTTTTTGCTATGCATACAACATTAAATGTCACAATTTTATGAATTTAAGACTTTCTGCTCTGATGTAAAACCTTTTTACGGCCTGTTAAAGACTGAAGAAACCCTGGATTAATTATCGTAAAACTAGACCAACATATTTATTTATCAAACTGCAGTCCATAACTTTTGGCGCTCTAGCGGTTAATAAATAGAACTGCATGCGTCTTGCGGAAGAACATTGTAGCCGGAGCTACTTCTCTCTGTTTGTGTCTCTGACGAGTCACGCGGGTACTGGGCTACTCCGCAGCGGTACCTACCCAAACCAGTCTAAAATAGTCCGAATATAAACACTTATTATAGGTGAACCGTAGTGATTCAGGAGGACAAGCCAAAAACACAGTTTGGAAAATGGATTCATGGTGTACTCGCTTATTATATACATATTAAACACAAAAAAGGTTACAGACTGCAGCTATAAATGGATAGTCCACCAAAAAAATTACATGTCTGTCATTATTTACTCACCCGTTCCAAACCTGTATGAGTGTCTTTTTTCTGTTGAACATAAAAGCAGATATTTTGAAGAATGTTGATAACCAAACAGTTGCTGGTACCCATTGACTCCCACAGTATGGACAAAAAAACTAAGGAATTCAATGGGGACCAAAACTTTTGGTTACCCACATTATTCAAAATACATTTTTGTGCTCAGCAGAAGAAATAAACTCAAACAGGTTTGGAACAACTTTAGGGTGAGTAAATGATGACAGTATTTTCATTTTTGGGTGAACTATCCCTTTAACAAAATATACATGTAAAGCCAAGACATACACCAAATATTTGAGTGTTTGCTTATGTTTGTATTCAACTTGGTGATTACACAAAGATGTACCATTTAGTTCATCTTGTTTTGAGAGCTGAGACTTTGCTGTAGCGTCCAGTACTTGAGCGGAGATGCGATCATGAATCAGTTTCACCATCGTCTCTACTGTGGCTTTACTCAACAGCTCCATGAAATCAGCAAACTCCTTCTGAAACACAAAAAAGATCAAGATATCGCCTATTACACTTTCCTGTGTGTCAAAAATAGGTTTGATTATAAGCAAATTCCCTTACATTGTCTTAATAATCTTGTGTTCAGTCAGAATTTAAGATTCTGAAGACACTAAATATTTGACTTCTTCAGACAACATATAATCTGCACTAATAAAGTGTTTCACGGATTCCTAAATTACTGCAACGTTGTCTTTTGTTTTCAATGTGTTCTGACTAAAACAAGAACAAAAGATGTTTAGAGGCATTCAACTGTTTGAGTGTGATCTCCTGCTCCCACTTCCTCACAAAATATGAATTGCCAATCACTCAATACGAGTTAACACTGACAGATATGAAAATAATATAACATATTATATAAATCGCCAACTCTAGCATTCACTCGAATGAATGAGGCTACTATCAGCCAGCTACTATCAGGAGGGAAATAAAGTAAAAATGGCAAAAATAAATTATTTACAATTTCTGGAGATGACGATTGTCATGATTGTTGGGACACAAATGTGGAAATATTGATGAACACATACAGCAAGTTTTTTTTTTTGACAGAGCTGAGACAAAGCTGTTTCATAACGTTCATAAACAACGTATATATAAAAAAAATCTCATTCTAATGTCAGATTAGAGTAGTTTTGTTTCTTTCATATGTCAAAAACTATTCTAATGTCAGATTAGAGTAGTTTTGTTTCTTATATATGTCAAAAACTACTTAGATTCGAGTCAAAAAAGTAATAATCTCTAGTTATGGAAATGCTAAAGTTGTGAAAAATGTTTCTGTAAGAATCAATGCGAACTGACTTTAAAAACAAATGGGAATCTAAAATAACGTGGATAACGTTACACATAATTTAATCAACAACAGTTTATTGGGAAACAGAAGGCGCGTGCAGAGTTAACAGGTTCATTATATTTATAATATAATTACATTAAATTTGGACTTCTAACTATATTCTTTACACTGTGCACTCACGGCGGTTGTAAATGTAAACACCTGTCAACAAACATTCAGACGCGTGTTATGAACAGGAATGGACACTGTATTCGTTCATCTACTCTAGAACTTACAGTTTTGGCTTGATTCGCCTGTTTAACTCTGTTTTTGTTCATTGCAGTCCCCTTGTTGCGCTTCCACTCCTCAGATAAGACAGTCGTGAAGTCAGAGAGATGTTTGCTCAACTCCGACACGACACTTTCAACTAACACCCCCATAACGGAGGACAATAACTCGTGAATTACTGCCGTCATGCTCAGGGATGATTACTCGACACCTTCCTCCCAAAAATATGCTTACTGCTTCATTACATACAAAAGTGCAGGTTAAAAAGTACACTAGCTAGCCACTCGCTTATTAGTGGCGGGTGACCAAACGGAAGGATTTTCTTCTGTAACAAACATTTCGGATGGAGTGTTTTATTAAAGCAGTACTGCCACCTAGAGGTTTGGAGAGATTAAGACCGAGTCTCTTTCAGGTCAAAGGTCTGTTTATAAAGAATCTAAATCGATGACCATGTTAAAGAAATAAATATTGATATTATCTTATTTTAACCCCTAGAAAATATTTTTTGGTGAATTTGGAGATAATTGCATGTAACGATTTTCAAGAAATTCTATTCTAACTATTGTTGTGACACAAAAAATCGAAACCTCATAAGAAAATATATTTTTAATGTACAAATCATTTCTTTTAATTTTTTTTGTATGGATGCAAAATAGGGACACAGCTGAGCTTAAATTTAAAATAAATATTTTGAAAAAACATTCCATATTAAAGAGCTAATTTTTGATAATTTGTGATTGTTTGCCAATTTGTTTTTCTTTTTTTCATTTATATTTGCATGTAACAATTCTTAAGAAATTCCTAACAATTTAATGCATGCAACAAGTCTTAAGAAAATTGTAAGAACAAAAATTGGGGATTAATTTGTTAAATTAATAAATAAATACAAATTAATACAGTTGCCAATTTAATAATATTTTGTGTAAATCTGGCAAGTTGCATAAACATAGTAGCCATCCAGGACCCAAACTTTATTAATTTTTTACTTTATTGGATATACACAAAATAAGCTTTTTGTCAACAACTATAATACAATTTTAAATTTTAACAAAAACAAACATTGAACTGAAGTATTTGACTTATCATATGAATCATAATACAGTAAACAAAATATTAATACAATTCCACAAAATGTAGGTCCAATAATGATCTGACAAATTTGATTCTTTTTCAATTTTGTGAATGTTCCATAGAGTCAAGTGTTCCGTTGTGGGTTATATTGTATTCATAGAGGCTTAGCTCAGTTATCTGTGGCCTCTGCCTCAGTTGCTTGGCTCTCAGGTTGAGGGCTCAGAGACACAGGACTTTTCACAGCAGGAGTGTATGTAATGGGAATCACTCTCTCGTTGCTCACAGCACTGGCTTCTTTGGGTGCTTGTATCTGTAGCTGGCCATTATTTAAAGAGCAGGTCACCACCTCAGGATCCACACCTTCCGGAAGGTCAAACTCCTGCCTGAATTCTTTGCATCTGTAGGAGAACGATCCTTTCCCGTCATCTTGCTTTTTCTCTGTCTTGCCGCTCACCCGCAACTTCCTGCCCACTTGTTTAACGGACAGTTCCTCCGGAGTGAAATCCTTTGTATCTAGTGTCAGTGCATAGTGGCTTCCTTCCTTTCCAATCTGGAATGAGATGGGTTTGAAAGTCGTCATGGGTGAAACATTGTCAATCTCGTCGAAAATCCTTCGGTGCAGGCGTTCCATGAACTCCAGGTTGTGTCTCATCTCCTGCATGTCTCTCATCATTTCTTTCTCGATCTGAAAGAACAGAGGTCTGGTCTCTGGCCACAGACTGCGCACTGGCCAGTGGAAGTCCATGAATGGGCTGAGGTGAGGCTGAAATGTGCTTGGGCAAAGCATCTTTGGTGGATTTTCTGTGCTGTGTTGAGCTGGTTGAGTTCTTCTGTGCTTCTGTCCCAGTGAACAAGACCTGAGGCTTTTATACTCTGCCTTGGAACATTCCAGTAACGCTCCTCTATTAGAACGGCAGTGTGTGTCAGTCTTTTCAAGAGCTGCTATGACAGAGCACTTGCTGTCATGTTCCAAAACAAGTCGACTGTATTTTTGTGATCCATCTGTTAAATACCAGAGATGTGCATCGTTGTTCTATTTCCAGTGACCACTCTGGCGCTCTAATGGGTCTGCATAACTTTCTATTAAGGGAAGAGTTTAATGCGAGAGGATGATACAATGTTTTCCTAGCATATAGCAACATATCAATATAACATTAAAAATAAAAACTAATCATGGTTACTGTGAGAAATAGTTCAAAGTCACATCAGAGATTATTTTCTTTTTGTGTCAGAACTTACTTCATATCCTGTCTGCTGTGTTTAAATTTAACGTACATGCGTTCCAACATGCTTTCTAATCCTGCAGGTTTCTGAAACTGACACCTGTGTTGGCAGTGCCTCTGGCCACGTCACCTCCTGAAATAGATCCAAAGGGACGGAACAAGTTTAACTCAGGTAGAGACGTAGTATGTGGATTTAAATAAAATAAAAATCTATTTAGGAAGTATGATGGAATTCATCTTTAGTAGCCTATAACCATAACTTGTCTTCTCTACGATTTTGTAACTTAGTTTGGTTTCATAGGTTTACACAGTTGTTGTATTTTAATGACAATACATGATACATCTGAATGAAAATGTGCAGTTGACAAAACTAATTTATTTCTAAATCTAAATATTCTACTACTTATACTAACTAACTAACTAACTAACTGACTAACTAACTATCTAACTAAATAAATAAATAAAAACGGACTGTATGAAATAATTATAGCCTACTTTAAAAGAATAGTTAAAGGAACTGGCTATTAAAGGGTGAATAATAATAATAGTAGCCTAATAAAATGATAATACATAAAGATAGATAGATAGATAGATAGATAGATAGATAGATAGATAGATAGATAGATAGATAGATAGATAGATAGATAGATAGATAGATAGATAGATAGATAGATAGATAGATAGATAGATAGATAGATAGATAGAATATGTATACTTAAAAAATCCTTTGTCACACTGTTAGACAAGTAAACTGGTTGTTGAAATGGTGAATAATAAAACTAATAGCCCAATGATAATAATAATTATAATAAACAAAATGGCTACTAAATAAAATTAATTAATACTCTATATTAATTGAGAGTGTAGGAAATATTTACCACAAAAAAAAGGAAAATGGAAATGTCACACTGCATAACTAAAATAGTGTTGTTGTTGTTGTTGTTCATTATGATGATGATGGTGATGATGATAACCTAACAAATGAATGCATGAATGATCTATAGTAATTGAGAGACTGTATGTAATATTCAGCCTATAGCCTACTTTAAAAAAACGAATTTGTTACACTGTGGGAATATTTATGTTAACTGCTAAAATGGTTCTTTCGTTATTTATTAGTTATATACAATTTTATTAGTAGCATTTTTTATTCATTTAAAATGGTGAAAAACAGTCACAGAAGTTGATGGACATGTACTGTTTACACTAGATACACTAGCTAGCCTACTAGTACTGACACAGTAGGGAGGGAGAATCAAATCAGGGCAGCAGATAGTGTTAACTTCCTCTCCCGAAGAGATCCGTTCAATCATGGTTCCTCCCGTTCAGATCTCCCCGCTTATCAAGGTACAGCTTCTATTAGGAATTTGACTCTCAAATTATGTTTTCTGTTCAGAAACATGTTCTATTCTTGTTAGTTTATATCAGCGACCTTCATTTATCCTCCGCAAGTAGCTCGCTATATGTTGCTAGCTTAGCGTAGCCGGTGAGCTAATGTTGTTTAGCCTGCTAGCCTCACAGCACTGCAAGGTCAGTACGTGGGTACATGACATGCTGCATAGAAAACAGCGAATGACCTGTCAAATGTGAATACGGATTATTGAATAAACTTGTACATTGTCCTGTGGTAGGGTGAATTTATAAACGTATAACTAGTCCATGTGTCTCTAATAATATGGTTATACACAGTGTATACTTAACGTGCTACATAAAAGCTGTATAACGTTAACGGTAACGTTAGTTGAAAACATTTTGTTTAAAAATCGACTATATTAATTATATATCACGTCAAGTACCCATTGATAGACTCTAATTTTCATGCTGTTGTTCAAAACTTTGACCTAAATATCATTGCAACTGTATTTTTCATACTGAATGTTTATTTGAAGTAATACTCAGTAAATAAATAGATTTGTAAAATATGAGCGTTGCCTGTGAAGTCTTGACAAGCTCAGTGAACAAACCAGCAGTTTTCTTTTTCTGATTTCAGACAGCAAGATGGTCAGCCTTGCTAATTGGATTAATTTATGGGAAGCAGAGATATGGTGAGTGTTTGTGTATGGTGACATTAAAGTTTTTACGTTTTAGTTTAAAACTTAAATTAATTCAGTTATATTTTGTACATGGATGGATTTTCTGCCTCAGTTAATTGTCTTCCTGTGGTGTTTTTCAATCAATCTGCTCACCAGACTATCTGAAGCCCATTGCTGCTGAAGAAAAGAGGATTGAGGAGGAAGAGAAGAAACTCAGGGAAGAGCAAGAGCGTATTTACAAACAGCTTTCTGAAGGTCTGTAACGCTTCTCTCTCTCTATACATATTATTATACAATATAACGAAATGTATCAGATGATGTTGCAAATGTGGTTGTGGTGGTATTTTAACCCTGGTCCACCTGACCTTTGTGTTTCAATACAGACGTTTTATATTAGATGATAGAGGGTAGATACAGTAACGCTGAAATGGCATCTGACGAAGCATGTCAGATTTCCCTGTGTGAATTTTAACTTTGGGTTTAAAGTTATTCAATGAAAATATTCTGTGAAACAAATTCCAAGAATTGTTATTTATGGAAATGAATTTCAGGTGATATTTCAACAGTTTATGGTCTAGAAAAAGTTAACAAAGTTAATTGTATGCGTGTGTGGCCTAACTTAGTGACGCATTTAGTAGTGATACAAGCTGTTTCTTTACAAATATTTCAAAATGTGAAAATATATCACTGCTATCTCTTTTTATATCTCCACAGCAAATTCTGACACCATTCTGAAGTAAATCTCCATGAAGTATCCATTCCAGCACCAAATGAAATCACAATAAACATTATTTTATTTTCAATAAAGACAGAATGTAAAAATATTCTTGTATGTTTTCTTTTTCCTCTTTGCCATTATTCAGGTATTTCAGGTTATATGCATCAAAGGGACATCTGCATACCTTTTCAGCAAGAAAATAACATTTTCATTTGATTGGATTATATGTGTATGTGCATCTGACAAACCAAGCTCATTCTCTGAGAATGTTTTGTAGACTGTTTTGTCTTTTCTTCACTGCCATGGGGACGTTTATAGAGGGAGGACGGTTGTATAACCCGAACCATGGTTTAGCATAAACCCCAGGATTCAGGTCAAGCCTATACAGCACAAGTGCTGATTTTGCACAAATGCTTTGCAGCTACTTAGCTGCGGTGCTATACCTCATATAAGCGAGATAAATAGCTTTGAATCTATGCTTTCCTTCATTTATACACATTTGTTCAGAATTTGTCTAAAAAAAAAAAACTCATGATTTTAACAGACAAAAATACTGGACGTCTTGTAAGAATATTGTCAGAGGATTTACTGGGAAATTGAATATAGGGATGTTACGATAACCTTTGCAGACCTAGTTATCTAGGAAGGGAAGGGTGGAAACTGCTGATAGTTGTCATGGGATAAGAGGCTTTCTTATCGAGTGAGTCATTGAGTGTGAAGAGAATCAAATCCTTTGTAGTTTGAAAGAGTCCCAAATTAATATTGTTATTGCTTTAATACACTTTGAAAGAAGTCTCTTCTGCTCACCAAGGCAGCATTTATTTGATCAAAAATCCAGTAAAAACAGTAATACTACAAAAAAAAACTTGCGTATGCATTTTAATATATTTTCAATTAGTCATTTATTCCAGTAATGAAAAAATTGAATTTTCATCAACCGTTGGTCCACATGATCCGTTAGAAATTATTATAATTCGCTGATTTGGTGCTCAAGAAATAATTCATATCAGTTTGAGAACAGTTCTTAATATGTTTTTGTTAAATGGAAAGTATAATAGAACATCATTTATTTGAATAGTCAATCTAAATAATAAGAAAAACACAAAGATCGTAAAAATATATGCTTTAATTGTCGTGGTATCGAGCATACAGAACTGAAGCTTAACATGTTTGCCAATTTAATTAACATCACCCATATTTGATGCTGTATTTTTGATGGTTTGAGAGCATCTTATTTAATGATAAATCAAATTACTTTCAAAATGATTAATCTTGCTCTGCAAGTAAAGGGCCCTCACTCTCAGATCTGACACATTGATTTAAACATCAATATTCTTTGCTACTTCCTGATCCTTTCCTACTTATATTAAACCATTATGATATATGAAACAGAAGCAGCAACTTTGTATAATAAGCTTGTAAAATTCATTAAGTGCACTAAAACACCCCTTCGTAGTATTTACTTTAACACTATGTAAAGTCGTACCTCATAAAATTAAAAATAATTGTTGTATATTTACACAATTAGACTAGAACTGATGTTTTTATTGTGTTTTATAGACAACCAGTGAAAGGGAGACTTGATTCCAACAAAAAAAGTCAGACATAAGAAGAAACAAATTGCCTGAATCTGAATACCTTCATGAATTTAATCACAGACTTCTCAAGGTTCAGTGTGATGATGACAGGTCAGCTGAGAACAGATGAATGGTATCAAGGCCACTGGAATTAGTTTTCTCTTTGAACGCTTGTCCCAGCAGCGGAGACACTGAGTAACGGGACATTGCTCAGTAAAACACACCCATGACAGCACTTGATGCAAATAACTCTGAAGGACAATTGCGCATTACCTGTCAGCTTAAGTGAAGAAAAAAAAGATCTATAAAAACAACTATAACTTTATAACCTATCAAACTTACCAGAAGCTATATTATGTTGCGCACTAAAGTGTGTCACCTACCTTCTCATATTTAGCGACTTGACAATGCGATTACTTTTAGAGGGAATAAATGACAAAAAATACACTCATATAATGGCCTTTGTTTTTTTATATTCAGTGAAAGGTGACAACAAATTGAACATTATTACAGTTACAAAATGGAGGAAAATTTATCTTGAAATTATAACAACTTTCTGTACATATTTTTTGGATTCCTTGATTGAACTTGTCATGGACCTGCTTGATATTAAATAGCAGCTGATTACCACTGAGAAACTAAATTAAAACCTATCCAGTACAAATAATTCATAGATGATGCTAATATCTTTGATTGGATGAAGGGAAAAAAATCAGAACATATTTGTAATATTTCCTGTTGTACATTTAAATCTGCATTGTGATAAATTGAAACTGATTAACATCCAATGAAAATGCTTAAACTCTATGACCCAAAGGAAACACAATGGAACAGTAATACTAACTGTAGGCAAGATCCAACGTGTGTTTGGTTTGCAGATGGTCTTGTGGCTTGGTGATAGCATATAATGCATTGACAGCGTTTTCCCACTCACTCTTGATCAGATCTTTGGGGATCCTAAGGGTGAGGTTGATCTCCCCCGTGTGACGTACTACTTAAGAGGCTAGGTTGCATCTCGAGCTGCCTTCCCTCTGTTCTGTTCTCTAGCAGATGGAGCAGGTCTTGGACTCTGATGCTGATCCACTGGTGCTGTTGGAATTTGCAGCTGTGGAGAAACCACACAGAAACAAACAAATCATTTGAATGAAAGAAATGCATTATATCATACAATATATAGCTGACAGGATGTTGTAATTGGCTATTCTAGTTCAGGCCTGGGCTTTCTGATGGCCGATCAAGTTCCTTGGAGATTAATGAACTACCTTTCAAACGTCTGGGTTCATTAGGTTTTTATTGGCTTTTATTCTGCTGGAAAGATAAATTAAATTAAAGCTGCGGTCCATAAATTTTGCCTCTTTGTCGCCATCTCTGTTTGAAACCTGCAATTGCAGTTATTTGCAGAATTATTTTCTTTACGTTGGTTATTCGTCGACATGGCTCCAGAGCGGATTAATTTAATATTTCGAGGAGTATGTGTGGCTGTCAGTCACCTCACTGGTGTGGATACTGTACTTTGGAAACACAGATTCTAGCCTACGTCTTGAAAGAATGACTTAAATAAGAGTTTTCACAGGATACTGTCATCTAAACAAGTAACAAGTCTGCCACGTTTGTTCTGACCAACTGAGGGAAAACGCATTAAAATAAATTGTGCTACCGATGGTGATTTTGTTCAATCTAACGATCGGTTAATTAGCTCATATCACATCAAACTGTGCAAATTATTATTGTTAAACTGTTTTTAAATCGTTAATGTTAACATCAGGATTGCGTGACTACGTGTATGTAGTGTGTATTAGCGTTACATGAAGATTTCAGTTTCTATAATCTCTAATTTTCATACTATTTGAATTTCATATATTATTCCTTAGAACTGGTTCTCTTTTAAAATACAAAACTTGTTTAATCCCACGTAAACTATCTGTAATCATATTTAAAACAGGAATATAATCTAATTTCAGTCACACTTTCATAAACACATAATCCATTCTGGATTACAATCCACCATCAAAATGATAAATGTAATTATTCCAGCTGCTGTGAGAAAAGGCTATACACGCTCTGCCGCCTGCAGCATCCTCACATGAGACAACTTTTTATGTTTATAGACGTGATGTAATGATGCGGCGGCATGCTCGAATTTCCTGCTGGAACCTACCAGTATTTCTCAAATTAGAAAACATTATTATAACTTGCATGCCGTTGTGAATCAGGCTACAGTAAGGCAATCGTTTTGAACACTGGCTGGTTATGTACTTACTCAAAAAATTATTTTAGATTATTTTTAACCAACAAAAGGTACAGACTGCAGCATTTAAGTAATTTGTAATGTTGTAATAAAGTTCTACTTTTAATAAATGTCTATTTACCAAAGAATCTTGACAAATATTTTAAGCTGTTTTCGACATTGATAACAATAAAAAACATGTTTCTAGAACAGCAAATCAGCATATCAGAATGATTTCTGTAACACTGAAGACTTGAGTAATTCAGCTTTGCCATCACATAAATAAATTACATTTTAAAATATATTATAAATTAATTTTATATTATTATAATATTTCACAATTTTACTATATTTGTACTATTTGTACACACAGTTTTTACTATATTTTGATTAAATATGTGCAGCATTTGTGTATATTAGAGGCCTTTACCTTAACAACATCAAACTTTTGAATGGTAGTTTATATTAGTATGAAACGTCAACCTGTAAATTTGCTATATGAGGGTCTGATTGTAGGTTATTTCAAATTTAGTACAAATACAGGGAACAAAGGATATAGATTAATAAAAGCTTATGCAAAAGACTAATATTCAAACCACTTTTGCCAGCTGCTTCCTGTTTGGCCGTAGCTGTTTCCTCCATTTCCTTTAGTTTTGCCTCATATTCTTCCTGCCTCTCTTTCCAATGCTTCCGGTTGTTCAGAATGCCATCATACATTGGCTGGATCTCAGGGTGAAAACGAGAGAACTCCTGTGGAAAACAAACAGGGAAGGCTTGCTAAATAATCTTAATGACCAAAACATTCTCATTTTGTTTTTAACATGAATTTCTTGAAACAAAAATGATCAGTCCCCTGCATTCATAAAGGTACCTTGTAAACAAAAGTACAGACAAAGTCGATAAAACCACACTGAAGCTTTGGCAGCTCTGCGGCTTTGTTCCTGTCCATCATGGGCTAGATTAAAAGACAAATACCACATGAGCTTTTTAGATTTAGATTGTTTTCAAGATGGGCGTATTTCTAGTAGCCCAACTAATATTAGATTCGGGTACTCACGATAGGTTGTTGCTCAAGAACAGTCCTCTCAAGATCACCCTGCTCCCAGAATTCAGCTGCCACAGAGAGGGCGACCTAAGATGGAAGAAATTACACTTTGTAGATAGCTGAGAATCAAAAGTGTAGGCATTCTTCGTTTCGCTTCTCTTACCTTGCTCTGCACCTCCCACGGTTTTGCGATAGCTGAGAGGTCACACGCTGTCATCATCATGGCCCTGATCGATTGATTATTAACAATATAAAACAAGCAAAACACAAAATTCATTTTAAGAGATGTGTTATGCTTAAATGCTGAGTGTAGTTATAAATGGACACACTTACATTACAATTTCTTTCCTTGTTGTTTCAAGAGACATGAAGTCCACCCATTTCTTCCGGTCTTCATATGTCTCAGAGAGATCCACAATTTTCTGGAACATTGTTCTCTTTCTTTAAGGTAGAATTAGGAAAGTTTATATTTTTTAAAACATTCTCATTTTAGCTTTTCACTTCTTTACATGAACAGCCATGCTCATTATAAACCGTCACTGAACAAAACCAGATGAAGAAAAACATAACTGCATATGAGTTTGAAACAATAACAATGAAAATAGATTTTCCTTGTTGAGCAAAAAAATCATTTAACTTAATTATATACAAGAGACTTTAAAACATTCTATTATGATATACTGTCAACACTTACTTGAAGTACAAGGCAAGATCAGTTGCAATTATGGCAATGTCAATGAGGTGGAAGACATGCTCCGTTTGTCTTCTGTTGAGGTTTTGGAAGATGTTTAATGACTAAGGGGAAAAAAAAAGTTTTAGCATCATATCAAATTATCTTGAAGGCTTAGAATCTGGATAGTTTGTTCATACCTCGTCGGCTAACAAGAATTTGCCAATATCCAAGTGATGCCTCTCTAGAATGGAGGACCCATGTAGCTTGGCAAGAGGATTTTGGGACCTAATCACAAAACATACAAATGTGAGGATGATTATTATTATTAGTAGAAGCTATAATAGTGCAAGTACTTGTAGAAACGGTAGTAGTATCTACTGACTTCACTTGGTAGAGATTATTTGTGCCTCTGTGGTCGATATCATGCAGGAAGCCGGCAGTGATCATGGCCATCACTTCCAAATCTGTGTAATACCCCTTCAGTTTGCCTGTCTGGCTCCGTACAAAACAAATCAAAAAAATATGTATCAAAAACGTGGAACGAACAACAAAGATTTTTGACACTGGATCAACCAAACGTGTTCAGAAACAATCATCAAGTTTGCAATTCTGTTTCATACTTCACTTTTGATACCTTCTTAAATGAACAACATACATTCAGTTTTGAGAGTAAACAAGTAATCCTATAGCCTGAACAGTACAGCATGATGCTAACAACACCAACATAATGGTTTAAATTCCCAGCGAATCCGTGAACTGACAACATCAGATAAAAGCAGCTTCCAAATGAAAAAAGGAAAACAGCTGAGCAGGTCATACCGTGAGTAAAGTGAACATGGTTTGCCCAACATTGAAGCCATGGCGCCAGTTGTGGTAGGTGATTTTCCTGTAGCCTTTGCTGACTGAGTACATGAATCGCACTAAAACCTAATTAGAAGATAACAGCCAATTTTAAGGAATTTCATGATACTTCATGACACAAATCATATTCCTCCATCATTATAAACAAGCAGATTTACCTCCTGAGGGACCTGGAACTTTTTAACCACTCCAACTTCATAGTACATCTGGATCCCACACGTTACAAGATCCATTTCAGTGCAGACAAAGTCTGAAAAATGGAATGCGTAGATCTCAAACTTATTTGGCCCAGGCAGCTCTTTTTTCTGCATGAAAAATAATAAAACAAAAGTCAGACAGTGCAATACGTTTTGAGCAATGCAATTCATAAAAGCAATGCAAAAGAAAAAAATAAGCAAAGTATTTTAAATCATTTGAAGAATGCAATAATAACTAAAACAGCCTAACTTAAATATACTTAGTATATGGAGAGAATCACAATAGAAATATTTAAAAGCATCCATAGTTTTTTCCCCAATGTATTTCTATTAAAGGCTAATTTCTTTATTTCATCTATCTGAGACGTTTAATATCAGCATGTGATTTAAACATTCTTTAATTAACCAGCAGTTCCATGTAACGAGACGTTTAATATCAGTATGTGATTTAAACATTCTTTAATTAACAAGCAGTTCCATGTACCAGAATCTGCAAAAGCTCTTCCTCCTCACAGTCTCTTGGTTCTTTGTCAAAATATTCTCTTGTTTTCTAGAACAGAAATACCAAAGAGAACAAAAATAAATAGTTATAAAATACAATAATAAAATACCTTTGCAACTTCAAAGTATAAACTTACAAGGATGTTTTGAATCTCATCATCTCGACATTTGACATGATACAGCACCATGTCCTGAGCAATGTCCTTCCTGTTCTCCAGCTTGTTCATTTTGTCATAGGTGTCTGTATTGAGGACCGACCAGCCCAGAAACTGTGTCAAAGCCTGTCAAGACAGCAACGCAATGTTAACAAGTCCGTGGTTTTCGTATATTCGGTATATAACTGTTCCTTATAATGCTACCAATAAATCCATCAATTTACCTCCATGAGTTGTTCATCGTGATCATCAAATGGTTTACCATCCTTCCTGTTGTAGAAAGTTGCAACGCCAACAATTTCTTCTTTTTTGTTGACAATTGGCAGGGACAGCACATTCTTGATGGTCCATCCACTGTCATCCAGAGGTTCCGTCTACAGAAACCCAAAGTGTTATTACAACAAGTCAAGGGAACTTCAACCATTAAACATGTTTTAGTTTATACCTGAAATTTAAACATTTCATCTGCTGCTGCATTCATGATGTTGCAAATCTTGAATACACAACAGAAATCAATGAATGCATATGTAAAACATATAACATTTCAAAATCAACAATACTTCATTCCCAAGTAAAAAAGGAGTCCCTTACCAATCCATTCTCTGCTACATATGTAGGTAATCCACTAACCAAAGCCCAATGATCTGCAGGTGGAGATCTGTGAAAAAACATATATGTAGATTTTTATAATGCTATCTCGTATAATTGGTTTCTAGAAGAAAAATAGGAAAACTTACGGTATGACCTTGATGTCCTCTTTTCCATGCAAAATATAATCAATTTCTTTGTAGAAAATAATTTCCTAAGTAAAAGATAAAAAATATTGATTTAAATAAAGACGCATTTTAGTGGTTCTCCCAAAAAATGAATATCCTGCCAACATTTATCATGTCATTCCAAATATATAACTATATATATTTGGAAAGTTATATATAACTATATAACTTTCTTTCACAAAAAATAAGTAGTCTATAGCAAAATACCCCAAGCTGCTCTCTTATATTTAACAAAAGTGAATGGTGACCACAGATTGGAAAATCAGCTCCAAACTGGGACACATGAAAGTCAAATGGATTTGCAATGACATAAGAGTTAGTAAATGTTAAAACTATTTAGATTTTGGGGTAATTTGCATTGTAAAAAATGCAGCTTACTCTTCCATCAGGGGTTACAGGGCCAGAATAAGGTGGCTGCTCTCCCATCAACACAGGCCAAATATCAAAGAACTCCTGCAAGAGAATAAAACCTCCGGGTCAGTCTTAGAGAGGGACATGATAGCTTCTAAATTAAGCATGAAGTCCCAGTTCCTTCCAGCAATTATAGTGATTGACGTACCTTTTCCTTGGTCATGTCCAGTAGGCCCACAGAGTACCTGTCACAGTTGAGATAGGCTCGTACGGTGTACAAAGCTTTGTGAAACTGTCGTTCAATGTCTGTGAGCTCTTCAAACACCTTGTTAGCTGACCACAACAGCAGCTATGCATGAGATATATGAAAAATGCATTTAAAATGGACATTTTTCAATTCATTTTCACAATTTCGTCACCTATTATGCAGACTGACCTGTCCTTTTCGTGTTTCACAGTTATGAAGGTAGCTCAGATGAAAAATCTTCAGGTTCAGAGAGCCAACTTTCAGATACTTTAAAAAAAGCTTTAAAAGAAGAGACAAATTTTAATAAAATAACATGATGCCATACTGTCTATTTAAATGACAAAGTATGTCTTTACTGTCCAATTTCAACATTTTATTACAAATATCTGACTCTTATTGTGGGTAGTGTTGAAAACCAAAGCACTTACATTTACAATTATTAATTTAGCAGACGCTTTTATCCAAAGCTACTTACAAACGAGGAGAATGGAAGCAATCTAAATAAACAAAAGAGCAATGATTTGCAAGTGCTATAACAAGTCTCAGTTAGCTTAACGCAGTACACATAGAATGTTTATATATATATAAATTAAAATAAAAAAGTTAGAATAGAAAAAGAATAGAGCGAGCTAGTGTTAGAGGCTTATTATGCTTTAGTTAATTGTATAATACATAAAAAGAAAACAAATAGATAGAATACAAAAAGATTAGAAAAGTTAGTTATTTTTTTATGAATAGAATTAAAATAGTACGATGGTGTTTTAGTGCCATGTAAAAAAACTATATATATATTTAAGATTAGGAGTCAATTTTAGTCGAAATACTACGAGAATAAACTACGAGAATACATTTCGAAATATTTTGAGAATAAAGTCGAAATGCTACGAGAATAAAGTCTAAATGTTTCGAGAATGTAAATCGTAGAAATTAAAGTTATACTATTTTGAGAGTATAGTAGGCCTATAGACTATTATTGCCTATGCAAATGAGCTGGATTGAGATTATAACGCCGTCGTAGAATAGAGAGTGCTAGAGTTAGAGGGTCAAATAAAGATGGAAGAGATGTGTTTTTAGCTGGTTCTTGAAGATGGCTAAGGATTCAGCTCCTCGGATTGAGTTGGGCAGGTCATTCCACCAGATGGGAACATTTAATTTAAGAGTCTGTGAAAGTGATTTTGTACCTTTTTGGGAAGGCACAATAAAGCGACGCTCACTTGCAGAACGTAAGCTTCTAGAGGGCACATAAGTCTGAAGTAATGAATTTAGGTAAAGGGGTGCAGAGCCAGAGGTGGTTTTGTAGTCAAACATTAATGCCTTGAATTTTATGCGAGCAGCTATTGGTAGCCAGTGCAAATTGATAAACAGAGGTGTGACATGCATTCATTTTGGCTCGTTAAAAATTTATCTTGCTGCCGCATTGTGAATTAATTTTAACGGTTTGATGGAACTGGCTGGAAGACCTGCCAGAGAGCATTGCAATAGTCCAGCCTGAACAGAGCAAGAGCTTGAACAAGGAGTTGTGAAGCAGGTTCCGAAAGAAAGGGCATCTTCTTAACGTTGAATAAAGAAAATCTGCAGGACCGGGCAGCTTTAGAAATTTGGTGTGAGAAAGTCAGATGATCAATCATATCTCCAAGGTTTCTGGCTGTTTTTGAAGGAGTTATGGTTGATGAGCCTAACTGGATGGTACAATTGTGATGAAACGATGGGTTTGATGGAACCACAAGCAGTTCTGCCTTGGCAATTTGAGTTGAAGGTGATGGTCCTTCATCCTGCAACAAATGTCTGTTAGACAAGCTGAGATGCGAGCAGCTATCTTCGGATCATCAGGATGGAACGAAAGGTAGAGTTGAGAGTCATCAGCATAGCAGTGATATGAAAAGCCATGTTTCTGAATGACAGAACCTAGTGAAGCCATGTAGACAGAGAAGAGAAGTGGTCCAAGAACTGAGCCCTGAGGCACCCCAGTAGTTAGATGTTGCGACTTGGATACCTCACCTCTCTAAGATACCTTGAAGGACCTATCAGAGAGGTAAGACTCAAACCACTGGAGTGCGGTCCTGAGATGCCCTTTGCCAATAGGGTTGACAGGAGGATCTAGTGGTTAACCATGTCAAAAGCAGCAGATAGATCCAGCAAGATAAGTATTGAAGAACTGAGAGCAAGGCAGTCTCGGGTGAATATCCACTTCTGAAACCAGACTGGCTGCTGTCAAAGAGGTTGCTCCATTTCACTTAGAAATAATTGCCATTTAAAATGTGTTCACATAAGTTTTGAAATACTTTTACAGTTTATTTATTAAGCAAAAAACTTAATTTTTAAAGCTGTGCTTGTGCTATTTTTACTGGTTTTGAGGCCACTGTAGACTGTATTAATAATAGTGGTGGACAAAAACATCAAACAGACACTTACATCCTCATCTTCATCTGTGAAATGGGGTCCAGTAGTCTTGTTGACTGCCATGATGATGGCTACGAGGTCCTTTCCATTCATGATGGGTGTGGCCAAGATGTTGCGTGTGGTGTATTCAGTTAGTTCATCAACGAATGAGCTAAAGTGACTGTCCTACAGAAAAAGCAAAGTCAGTTTTGTCACATACAGTATACACTTGTCCCTACGCACTAGTCTTTTTATCACTTGCTAACAATTAATATTTTATGTAGAGTTAGGGTGATAATTTTTGTTTATTAGTTTCTTTCTTAATTTAGATACAAATTTGTATTATTGTAATGTTAATTAAGCACAATATATCATCACCGATTAAATACATGCATTACATAAGAAAATGACTTTTAAAAGACACATTTTAAATAAATATTTATAATTCAATTTTAACAGTGGCATTTGTCTAACAATTATTTATTTATAATGGAAAAATGACTTATAAATTAGATGAAAAATGACATTTTAGTAACACTTAACAATAAGTTCCTATTAGCTATAATTACTTAATGCATTAACTAACATTTAGTCACAATGAGAATGATAATTTATTAATCTGTTAGTTAATAAAATTATTAACTGTAAGTGTGATTTTAAAACTGCATTAGTAAATGTTCAAATTAACATTAAGTGTAATAAATGCTTACACTTATTTTTGGTTACACTTTATTTTATGGTGTCCTTGTTACAGAGTAAGTACTGAGTAATATTAAATAACTACATGTATTTACTAAATGGTTAGGGCAAGGATGAGGGTTTGGTTTAGGGTTAGTTGCATGTAATTATGTATCATTTATTGCTTTTACTATAATACATACATGCAACATTTGTAGCAAGGGCACCATAAAATAAAGTGTTACCATTTTTGTATTGTTGGTTTATTTAAACTAATGCAACTAATGTCAATAGAAGCTTATTGTAAAGTGTTTCCAAGAAGTGTTTTATTGCCCTCGTTTTAACAAGATAACTATTTTACAAGTGATTAAAGAATCTTCTGTAATTCAACTACTGAGAGAAGATTTGGTCACAGGTGAAATAATCCTTAATGCTGAACATGGGTCACGGCATATTAAAATAAATGGATTATGTCAAGAGGATTTGCCAAGCCTCAAAATATGACCATACCTGCAGTCTAATAATGTATAATAGTGTGACTAGTCTCACTCAATCAAGTTTTACAGTGCGTCTGATTTGTGTACAGATGTTTTATAAGCAATGTTTTGTTTTGTACCTGTGTAACATCCTTCACATTGATGGGCTTCTTGGTTTGAGCCACATATCCTACTATGCCGATGTCCAGAGGGAAGACGATCTCGGAGTCTGGAGGCACCACACAGTCGTCGAGCTCAGAATTTTCATTAATGTTGAAGAGACGTGTAGCCAGCTCAGCGATGCCATTTCTCTGTCGATACATGAACAGGCTACACCGGTCGGCGTGGATCAGAGCGCTGATCCGCTGCAGAATCTTAAACATCACCTTCTCCATATTGACGTTCTCCTGCATGTCTGTAATGAGATCGTAGAAAATCGCTCCCTCCTCTGTCGAGCATATGTCCTTAAAACTGTCCATATCCACTTTAGACTCTGGTATTTGCATGATGGAGGCCACGGCACCAGGTTTGAGCTTTTTGTCAAAATAACTCCTGGCAAAATCTGGATTTCCATCCAGGAATTTCTCCACGTCTTCATTTTTAACACTCATCTTGGGATCTTCTGCCCCTATCCCAGTACTGGCAGGTGATGGCCAAGGAATGAGAGTTCAAATGAGGTTTCAGGACAAAAACAGAATATTTACAGCATATAATCCTCAAATGGTTGAGAAAATGAAGAATCGTGAGATGAGACGCCTGCCACAGCAGGGGCAACCCGTGTCCAATCTAACTGTCATCAGCAAGGTGTTTTCCTAATAGTGTTGAAGGTGAATCAGGATCTACTCTAGTAAAACTGATCAGGTGACCTGCTTCAAAGCCTGAGCCTAGAGCTGAAACCGAACGATGTCCTCCTCTGAACGCTCTCTGTGTCCTGGGAAAGAGGACAGAGATGCTCTTAATGACAGATTTAGAGGAAAAGCTGAACAATCATAATGTTAGTGGTATTGCACAATCAAATGCTTTGTTCCTCTATGTCTCCTCTCCCAGAAGCCTGGCCTTCGCTACAAGCTCTTTAAGTTCTTATTAAAAACACACTCCTCATTACTAAGCCCTATTTAACCAGGCCACTAGCTGATTATCTCAGCACCCCAGTTGTCTTCTTACTCAATGAGAACAGTGAAAGGGCTTTCCTAAAACATGGAAAAGAGCAAATGTACAGAATATGTGAGTATTAGTCATTAAATAAGACCAAAAGATGACCAGACATATTAATAGTATGCCTAAACTACTATATAATTTAAGAGATTAATAAAATATAAAATTAATATAATTTGCAATATAACTGGTAGACTGTGATTCATATGCCATTATTCATATGCCAATATTATGAACATTGTGCACCAATATACAGTATTACATAATTGATGTATGGTATTTACAAACAGAATACATTATAATGGCATAAACAAAAAACTAGTGGAAGAATTATGAACAAAAATATAAAGCAGAAAAAATGCAAAAATAAAATAAAAATACATGAAATAAAATAAAAAGCAAAAAAAAAAATGCACAAATAAAATTAAATAAACCAAAATACAATCAGCATCCGTAACTATTCTCAAAAAGAGTCAATAACTTTGTATTTCATTCTACTTGTATTAAAAGTATAATACAGACAGTAATAGTAGTAACATGGATAAGCTTAAAAGCCATTAGCTTAAAAGTGGGACCACTGCAAATATATATTTTTTTTTTGCAAAATGTAACTGGTAGACTGCGATTCATATGCAATTGGTGCCAATATTATGAACACTGTACACCAATATACAGTATTAAATACTTAGTGTATGGTATTTACAAACAAAATATACTATAGTCGCATAAACAAAAAACTAACAGAAGAATTATGAACAACAAGATAAAAAAATTTTTTTAAATGTATACTGCATGTTTGGAAAACTTTCCTAAATCTGTTGGTCTTGGTTCTGCTCCTGAGCTACAAATTCTGTATCAGATTTTATATATACATATAAAATATAAAAATTAAATTAAATAATAAAACAAAACAATTGATACATTGTGTTAATAATAAATAAATTAGATTGCAGGTACATACTTTAAATACTTCTAATAAAAACTACAAAGGAATACGGGCCTAGATGGAATAACGATAAAGAGCATTATCATAAAATGCCTATAATCCTTTTGTTTAGGTAAAGTTCATATCTATATAAAGGCCTCGTATCCATCTTAAGCAAAAGGTCATGAGGATAATCAGCGTATAAATAGCTCGATACGTGCACAAAACAATCAGAGCTTTGGCTGCTGAGGGAAGGTCCTGTGTGCATCTGTGAGTGCTGGTCTATCTCTATTGTTTTGATCAACCCTGACGTTTAGAAGCTGTACATGATTGATTGTCAAATGTATCCAGTTGTCAGTTAGTTTCAAATACATAAAGATTGCAACTAAATCAACCTGTTTGACAAAATGCAGTGTCTGTGGGTTCAGATGGAACTCCACCAGGGTGTGAACCTCAACCTCTACATTAGCACATCAGATCCATAACCAATAGGATTTAACCACATATTATATTGATAAGAATAACTGATTCCTATGCACACATTTCAATAATGTGTTCATGTTTGTTTAAACATTTAAAATGTAATATGTAAAAATGTTTATATTTTGATGTGAAGAAACATGTTATATTGTGGGTGACTTCTTAACCCACAAAACAGCAGTAATCAGAATCTGAATTCAGCCGTAGTGTTTTTTGCTATAGTTTTTGTTACTGTGCCACCTAGTGATAGGAATCAGTCATTGTTCAGCACTCTTAGGTAAAAAAGCTGTCTCTGGGGTGGATACCTTTCAAAATGCACAAAGATATGTACACTTTAGGTACTAAAATATACATTTAAGGTACCAATGTGCACCGTTTAGGTGTAAGTAAAACACAAAGGTGTACCTTTTGAAAAGGTTACGCTGCAGTGACAAGTTTTGTACCTTTTTTTCCTGAGAGTGTGTTGATCAGGATGATGCTACACATTAACCAAACTTGTAAATAAAAGCCTCAAAGTTGTATATGATAATTCAAACAACAATGTTTTTTTGTAATTGCCTATTTTGTCACTGCCAAAAAAACACAAGGGTGAAGCAGACCTCCGTTTGATTGATTTCACTGACCTCATTCGAACTCATGTGAACATATTGATCTCACGTGCAATAATCTTGCAATTCGCACAGATTGAATTGATCTTGACTGTTTTATACTGCAGTCCTTGGATTGGCAGATGGGAATGGTTGCTGGTCTCTAATAGTAAAAAATTCCTGAGGTTACATTTTAATTTGCAAAATTGACTTGTGTTGGGGAGATTTGTTCAAGAACGCTATCATGACATACATCTTACAGTTTTCTGTGGAAGATCTTACACATCTTACACACACACGATTTCACAGCATGTGTATCATGACCTGAAGGTTTTACATTTTACAAAAAGGCCTTTTTCTTACTAAAAAGTATAACCAATCAGTTAGAGGGCAGAACAAATTTTACAGCAAAGTTTTGGTCACGCTGAAAATGTAGAGGTCTTACAAATTCATGCATCAAATACATAAGCTTTATAGGGTTAAAGACCCCGTTCTTTGAACTGGAGCATGAAACAACGGATGTGATTCCAGAAAACAAGCTTAATCTACTGCATCAGTCAACGGGAACATGTGCATGGTCAGCACTGGTGTATGAATTCTAAGGAGTGCCTTTGTTTGAATAGTTTCATAGGTTGGCCTGGAACAAACCTTGGGGGATGTGAGGGATTAGGATCAGGGTTTATAGGGTGAAGTCCACATGAACAACAAACAAAACAACAGGGCCATAGATGCATTTCTGCAGCGATGAAGCTTAAGGAAACAGCAAGGTTTGAAAAAAATGTATGATGAGGACATTTAATGCAAAAAGTGGTGTTTGCCATTAAATTAATATGACCATGCTTTTTGACAAAAGGTTTAACCAAGTTAAAGGTGACTGTTAAAGCTGAACAGCGCAAACATGTGATAGTACAAGGGATACACAACCAAACAAAACTAAACTAAAATGTAGTCATTATTTACTGATTTTCTTTTTTTCTGCAGAGCACAAAATATGATATTTTAAAGGATAACTTGTCATTGTTATCCCAACGACATTTATTGGAGCCCAATGATCTCTATTGAATAGACCAAAAAAAAACAATGAGACAATTCGCAAAATATCTTCTTTTTGTCCCACAGAATAGAGAAAATCATAAGGTTTTGGAACAACATGAACGTGATTAAATTAATCGCAGATTTTTGATTCATTCAAATGTTTTGTATAGTTTTTAAACTCATTTAAAAGTAAATGCACTCCATTGCATAAGAATAACAACCAGGGACAAACAATAAAAATATTGGGTTTTCTTTGTCGTCTGTTTACATAGTATATATAGCTGAGAGCTTGAGAAGCTGTGGTCAAAAAAAATTGAATAGAAGGTCTTAAAAAGTATAATTATCTCAAATACATCTGAGTACACCCACAAATATATACTACTGAGCACTGCCTGGAGTGCCAAGAGAAGTCAGCCAGGTTAGCTATATCTCATCTATAGACACAGCCTAAATAAATGGATTGGGATTCAAACTATAGCAACAATGTCACTATAAGAGCTCCACAAGACAGGAACTAATTATGCATTATGTACTGGAATTTGTTAAGCAACTGTATGAATAAAGATGATGCTGAATCACCCCACCTGAGAGCAAAGTTTTTTGAGGTCACAATAGCATCTGAGCCAGATCTCAGTGCTGTAACGTGATGTTACCCGTGGCCAGCCAATCCTAATACTGCTAATTCAGCAAATGTTGGCCACTTATGTTACGCAGCTATGCATGGGAACCAGTCCCAAGAACAGCTCAGAAGTCTTATGGGGACAATCTATAAGTCATTTTAAAATAGATACAAATGTACATCAATCGTTTTGCAAAATAAACATCATCCTCAATATAAAATGTCTGTCTGAGTACCTTTAAAACAGACCTAGAGCGTTTACAGTGATTCCTGAATTAAATTACCAAACAAAACTGTGAAAGCGGTTATTAACCTCAGATTAATAACCTAAACAACTGGCATATCTGATACTGCCTGAATTGCATATATATAATACATTTTAAATGAATGAATGAACACCACTAATTCATATGAAAGTTAATTACTATTATTAATAATAAAATCTTCTTTTGGAATAGATAATGCAACTGTATGCATTGCTTTTATGTAATGATATCATAAGGTACAGAATCCAGATTTTGACTGCAAATTGATTACTATTCCTGTTTTTAATAACACACCAGTACTGTGCTATTATAAACAAGGCTCCTCTTAAAACCTGATGAATGTGAAATTGATGTGATCACATCGATATAGTACATTATTACATAATAGATTCTCATAATGAATAAAGCTGCTTCCGTAATCCCGTCCATCTCATCAAAACAACACAAAGCCTCTAGGAGCCTATAGTCATCAAGATAACACTGGAACATGCACCGTCCCCACTGAAATCAACAATCACAATCATCCCAACTGATCGTCTTGTCGTTTTCAAATTATTGGACAATTAGTACATCTTGCATTAGCTACAATTAAGTCACTAAATTCATTTTATCCTAGTTATTTTAACACTGCTAATCCTCTAGATCATAAAACTATAAGTTTATCTTATAGTGGTTAATATTTTAACATAATAAACATCAACATACAGGACATCAAGGATCTAGATTTAAACTTAGATATGCAAAAATGAAAAATCCAAAATGAAGAGCCATCCTTAGTAAGCAACATTCTAGCTTCATGTAATGATCTGTCAAGGGATGATATGGACCAGTAACTACTGTATCTAGTGTGAAGAGAGAATATATACAAGAGTTTATTATGAGATCCAATCTTTGGAGGTAAACTACAAAAAAAAAAACATTTTACATTTCCACATATTGTTTCCCCATTTGAATTGTATTTTTCCTAAATAATTCCCAGACGTTTTTGCTACAGTTAAAGTCTCACTAATTGTTTTTTGGCAAGCATGGAGGGTTCAACCGAGAAGCCAGATTACAGTGAGGATTTCTTCAACCGGATTAACCATAGATTTAAGAACCTTATTTAGTCACAAGAAGTGAAAATAATCAATAAGCCTGTCTGTGGAGTTGGTATAAAAGGACCTTTGCTCAGTGTAGACAACAGCCTTGTGGAGAACCAAAAGGGAGATCCTCCACCACTGAATCCTTCATTTCATTCCCTCCAAACAACAACAAAACAAACAGGTAAGATCTAGTGTTTTCTGTAGGCCCTTAGGGCTATAAGGTTGATTAAATAACTGAGATTTACTTCTCCGTTGCTCAGAATGGAATACTACAAGTTTGCACTGCTGGTGGTTTTCCTGTCCTACATTGAGCGCTGCTGGTCTTCCTCCTGCGTTGTGGACAGCTTTACAGTCAAGGACAACTTTGACCGCAAGAGAGTATGTAGTATGAAGTTTAAAGATTTCAGAGAGGATAAAAGTTTGTACATTTGCAATCCTAATATAAAACAGACAGGCTGACCTAACCTGGTGTATTGTATCTTGTAGTATGCAGGCAAATGGTACGCTCAGCAGAAGAAAGACCCAGAGGGACTCTTCCTCCAGGACAACATCTCTGCCGAATACACCATTGATGATGACGGCACCATGACTGCCTCTTCCAAGGGCCGCGTAACTCTTTTCGGGTTAGTGATGAGTCTGAAAGTATGAGTGCGTGTAACAATGAAGCATTCAATGACATTTGATTCAGAAAGCTTAATAAGCTTAAATTAGATCGCGATAACATCACATGCTAATGCTAATTCATGCTAACAGAGAATGTTCTCTGAACTTTGGAGATTCTCTCGAAGTTATAAACAAATATTCCTTATAACATTAATACTAGAATGTTCCTTCGAAATTATCTGGTCTTTAGTAATGTTGTCAAAACGTTAGCACAAAATCATTAGTTATACTTATTATTTGTGTTAGATGGTTCAAAGAATATTCAAACTTAACATTCGGATAATGTTTGCAAAATAATAAAATGGAATTTAATGTTGTCTTTAACATTCTCATAACCAAGAAAAATGTTCTTCAAACATTTAAAAAAATTGAAAAAACTGAACATTTTATATTCGTAGTTCCGACATTTAAGCTTGTTTGGTAGCAATGACGTCATATGCTAATGCTAATCTTAGCTTACTGCTTAAGGCATCTGGGTTGATTCAGACAAGTTTAAATATACAATAGTGATGACGTCACCTGCTAACGCTAATCCTGCTGCTTACGAATTCGGTGTTGATTTGGCAACTAAGTTTAAATATATGGCGGCAATGATGTCCCATGCTAATGCTAATCCTGTTTATACAGGTTCTTGGGCTTCTATACTCTTTGGTTAACTGAGAAATAAGTTAGTGCTGATGTCACATGCTAATGCTAATCCTGCTTTATACAGGTTCTTGGTTAATTGAGAAATAAGTTAGTGCTGATGTCACATGCTAATGCTAATCCTGCTAACTCTTTACAGATTCTGGGTTGTGTGTGCTGACATGGCTGCCCAGTACAGTGTTCCTGACCCTAACACTCCTGGCAAGATGTTCATGAACTATCAGGGCTTGGCTAGCTATCTGTCCAGTGGAGGTCAGAAGACATTTATGTAACCATTATCACATCTGTACCCATTACTGTCACATGAATCATTTGACTTATTGTTTATTCTTCATAAAGGTGACAACTACTGGATCATTGACACAGACTATGACAACTATGCTATCACCTACGCTTGCCGCACTCTGATGGATAATGGCACCTGTGAGGATGGCTATGCCCTGATCTTCTCACGCAACCCCCGTGGCCTGCCTCCTGCAATCCAGCGCATCGTCCGCCAGAAACAGGACGAGATCTGCTTGGCTGGTCAGTTCCAGCCCGTCCTGCAGTCTGGTAAGTCCACTGACAGAAGTCAAGCTTTCAATTTAGCTGCAATACAACATAAGTACTCTTATTAATTCAGTTAATCATGCACATATAGATAGAGTTTGGTTTTGATTTGTCTGATCTGATTTTTCCAATCTCACATTTTACAGGGGCTTGCTAAGCTGTCAGAGGAAATGAAGAGCATGCTGGCATGAGGAGCGGCGTCCAGGGTCATTCCATTTCAGTGCTGTAGAGATGCACGTGTGCATCAGGGAGAAATCAGATCATTGAACTTCTGAACTCTAGGGAATCTTGGACTGTGTTAAGTCTGTGTGACAATAAATATTTTTTAAACAAAACGTACTTTTGGACATTTTTATGGAATTTATAGGGGCATGTGGTTGTGCATTGCTTTGCATGTCATTGACATGTTCAGTATCACTAACAATGACTTACATCAGTCTGGTCAAAGATGTTTCTCTAAATTATTTGTAATTTAAAATATATTAGAATGGATACACAGCAGTGAAAGCCCCTTCTGTGTAAAAACCTAATGTGATTGTGATTATAATCCACAGCATATTTGCATTAATAACAAATGCCAAGAAGAACGGAATCAACATACAGTATAAATCACGAAGGGACAAATACATTTCTGTTTGAGAAACATAATAGAGATAATGGGAAAACGTCTGCCAAAGTTAATGAGGGCTCATGAGATCTAAAATGGTAAAAACTGGACAGGTGTTGTTTTGCCAAAAGAAGATCAAGTTATCCACTTAGTGTAGTTACATGGCATTAGTAATGATAATTCCTGTAACTGAGATTACACAACTCCTGGTTTCAAGCAAATTAAACATTAATGAAAATGAAATACATTATCAGGCAATGGATGAATGTTGGGAAATTACAATGACATTATTATTACTAACATATAAGAATTTATATTATATGTTCTAATATATACTCTATAACAAATATATTTGCAGCGAGTCAATGCAACAAACTTAAAAGATTCAAAGAAAAAAGGTTGGCATAATAAGTGCAGCATAAGCTTCTTCAGTTAATTTTTACATGGGGTCATCTGAGGTCTTGCCAATTTATCTACAATAGGTTAATACGTTCTGAAAACTGTTCTTGTTACGACTGCTGTTAAGTAATCTCATGCCAGCTGGTGTCTTGGAGACAGAACAGATTGTCTGTACTGAGCCAAGCAGGGCCGGTGCTGCCCAAATAGGTACCCTGAGCAGAATTGTATTGTTGGGGCCCCTTTGTCAAGAATTATGAAAAAATAGAAGGATTTTTTTTTTAAACATAGGGAAAATATAAAAGTACATAAATAGTAATTAAATTATATTATTTACATATTACAATTGTAGCTCTAGACAGATACCACTGCTACAATTTGCATTTGTCTGATTGATTTTATAGTCTTAAACATTCAGAAATCACACAAAGAAAATAGGCAGTTTTACTACGATAAAACCATGGTTAATTTTTGAAAGGGTTGTGATGTCCACATCTTTTTGTTGAAGAAATTATAGAGGCTCTGTCATCTATCGCAAAAACGTGGCCAAAAATTAAAGATTGAGTGGATATTTGAATTAGCCTAAATGTTTGGACAATATTAAACAAGGATATGATCGTCCTGTAAGTGTAACAGCAGCTATTACCAGGCCTTTGACTCCCTTTACAAGTATTTGCAATAATATGTAATGTACATACATTTTTTATTTTTGTAATACATTGTGTATTTTAACAGTGTTATTCAATGAAACCATATCATTTTTAATTAACCAATCAATATTGCCTCGTTTTAATATAATGTCATAAAATATGTCTATTTTTGGGCACAGTGTAACATTTGCAATGATAGGTCTATAGGTTAATTTTAACAATCATGAAAGAATACTAAGATATTCATTGTGGAAGGGGCATGGTGAAATGAAAATCTCACCTTGGAAAAAAAAACCTGCCAATATCTTTGGAGTGGAAAGACGCACACATTTCAAATGCGTCACGTGCGTTCATCGTTAAATGCATTTTTTATAATAATATATATATGTTCATGTTTATATTTTTATGTATGTATATGTAGACCCATATGTTAATTATAATATTAATATCGAACGAAATGTTGTAACAAGGTCGAAAGCCTGACAATGTAGGAAAACAAGATGTAGAAAAGTCCAGACTGGAAGTCTGGCACAGTTTTCTGAACTTTTACTATTAAATAATAAAAAATAAATAAAAATAAGATTGAAAAAAAATCTAAATGTTTTAATTTCAAACACACCGCTCAATCTTTTGGTTATTTATAACCTACGTCATTGAAGCAGATACATTTAAACTTAAAGCATATAAAAAACTAACAAACATTATTTAAAAATCTAATTTACACTTAATTTTTGATCTGTTCATCACAAAAAGCAGTCAAACGAGGTCACAGAACTACATTCCATTATATATTACATATATATATATATTTATACAATATTGTTATAAATAATTTGACACTTGCTTATACTTTCTAAAAAAATATCTGGAAACCATCTACAGCACATAATTGAAGGAAGTTCACTTAAGTGGCGAAACGTACACATTTTTAGAACATTGTGATAAAAGCAATTAGTAACCATGTAATACTCTGATACCCAACAATACATGAACATTAACAAAGTGACAGAATGTCAGCAAATAATTATTAACATACTGACCTGAAAAGATAATTAACTCGGGCTCTTTGTTTGCTTGTGAAAAACTATTTTAAAAGGTCATATGTAATAAATCTTATCTAGCAATAAAGAAGAACAAAGCAGCTAAGTAAACACTGAATATCCATTGACGTTAGTATAACATACATGATCTAGTATGCTATCTCACATAAGCATGCCGTAAGATGTCCCCATCAATAATTTCCCATGAAAAAATACTGCAATGACAGCTTTGTTGGTTGAATCTGAGCTTATTTAAACATTTCTGTGAAAACTTGTTAGTATTGTGATGTTTTTTCTTACACATACTGGTTACTCCTCAATTGAATAAGATATATTGCACTATTAGCAGAATTTAAATTATAATTTTATACAAATAGATAGTACATGGCATTTGCTGCATCATCACTACTAAAACTAAAAGTGACTATTTTCAAACAGGTTTCCTCAAACACTCCACCAATAGACCCTTGGTTGGACAAACAGGTAGCCACGCCCAAATATCACACGATGGATAAGCTGTTGTCAGGCAGATCGGATGCTCAAAAAAAAGAGCTATCTTCTGACAGCAGCAGAGCCACAGGCATAAAAAGTGTTACATTTTTAGGGAAAACAACCAACACAATTTATATTAAAATGGGCCAATTAATAGAAAGCATTTTAACAATACAAACCACAACACACTAAAACATTTAAATATAGTATATGCAGTTTAAGGTATAAACTTGAGTCCCGAATATATAGACATGTCTATATAAATAATCAGCAGATTTATGCTATCTAGGTGTAAACATAAAATAAAGTTCCAGTGCAATTATGTGTAAAAAAAAAAAGAAGCAACTGCAATTGTCTATCTTCAATTGCCTGAGCTTCATGTGGCTCATAGTGCACTTCTTAGATGCTTTCAGCCACATATAAATTCAGCAATACTAAGTAGAGACTGTGGGTGGCACTGTTTCTATGGTGATCAGCCCACAGCCCCCCTTTTCTCCCTTCCTCTATCTCCATCTGTCTATGATTGGTTGCTGAGGGTTGAGAAAACAGAGCAACATCTTTACCCACAATCCTTTGCTCTATTCCGACAGCCAAGCTAATGTGCACCGGAAAATTCAGCAGTGAAAGCATGGCAAATGTATTCTCCATTCTACTCATCCGCTCCTATGATAAGGGTGAGTACCTGTTTCCCAAAATATTCATCCTCAGTCTTTATATGCTGGTGGGTTTCCTCTTATTCAAAGCCTTTATATATCACAATAATATTGAATAGGAAATGAAGATAACACAATCATGTCATGTAATTTATTTCATGTCATCTTTTTAGAATTTTAGACACTTTAGAAATTATAATATGACACTGAACAGGTAAAAAATATTTGTACATATTATCTGAACTCATACTGCCCTACTATAATTAAGACATGTCTTACATAAGACCTCACTTTGCCAAGGACCATATACGAAGGTTTGTCTTTCATTCACTCATAGTCACTCATAAAGTATGACTCTTAACTGAGTTCATATAAAGTGGACCAAGATCTCTGTCTAAACAACCTGCCAGACCTGATAACAACAACTGTACTGTATGCCTACAATTAGGAAAAAAGGACAGAAAAGACATTATTCTCAACCACACAGTCATTATTCTACCATGATGACGGAGGCTCACAGTTCACAGAATAAACTGAGAGATTGCCTGAACTGACTCTTTGTTATTTATTGACACAATAGTAATAATGTAAATAAATGGAAACACACACACACACACACACACACACACACAACTGTACAGGACAAAACATACTATACAATACCCAAAATAAATAAATACAAACTTGCACATCGCTAAATATAACAAATATTAACTGTGAGTTATACTATTAAATAGCATAATAAAATGGTATAATACCACCATTGTCTGGTTTCAATAATCAATTAAACTCAGCACACCTGACTGCAATAGATAGGTGCATAGGAGGCAAAGACCAGCTAGTCTAAAACTAAAAGACAAAAAGGTCCTGCACACTATCTATGTAAAATATTTAAATTATTTATTAACAAAGTTTCGGTCAACATGACCTTCATCATTTTCTTTTCTCAATAATATAATCCCCACATATGATCCACGTGTGCACCCATCATGTGAGAACTAGAATTAAAAGCAGAACATTTATGATAAAAGTATTTACAGAAATGTGTGTAAATCATATTTCACACAATTTTCACAGTATAAATGCCATACATCCTGTAAGTAGCATGAACAACAGCATATTCATGTTAGTGTGGCTTTTTAGTCACTTTACATGCCATTGAACATCTCTGCATTGCCAGCAACAAACAAAGAGATGATTCTAAAAGTAGTTCACTGTATAACTCATTTAACTAGTTCAGATGAAACAGTGATTCTACTATTTTCTTTATTTTTCATGGAATAATATGGTGTAAAATGTTTTCGCTCAGTTTGAGAAGAACCAGTAAGATTGACTTCTTATACCTTTGCCCTGCTATTACTTTAAAATGAAATTAATTTAAATCATGTATTTCGATGCATAACAACATGTCTTATGTTATGCTATCTACTGCAGTGTATAAAATCAAATTCCAGTGCAATTGCATTACAAAGCAAATGTCTTTTCATTTCTTCTCATGTGGCTATAATTCATTTAACTAGTTCAGATGAAAATCATTTTCATTATCATGATCTAATGTGTGAACTTGGTTTTGCTTCATTGACTCTTTACGCCTTATTATCATGATGCCCAGATATTGCACAATGTAAAGCATTATACTAGCATATGTTTAACCCAGGAGGGACACAACACTTCTGCCTTTTATTCTTACAGCCTATGAAAATGACTGATGTTGGAAAGGGGGACTGCCTGAAGGTTTTTGCATACTGCAGCATGGACTTACACCACTGCTTTTCGTTTAGCCGGTGGGAGGCAGGGTATAGAGAGGTTAGTGAATAAATCTAAGCAGTTTTGTTCATTTTATAGCTTGTCCCATTAAGAAGCCACTTATTCAGGTGAGTGTTGTACTTAATAGTTTCACATTTATATTTGTATTTGTCTTGAAATTCAAAAACACAATGAACGTACATCTACTTTGGCTGAAGAACAACTATAGAGGAAAACAAAATAGTTTACTGATGTTAATGCCAGTTCAAATATAGACCTATAAACTGTATGAGACGTCATAATGGAAAACAGTCGCATATCTAAGTGGTGATTTTAAGACACTCCAAAAAAATGGAAATTAGGAGATAAATAGCATGTATACTTTGCTTTGATTAGAGGCCGATGTCTGGCACATCCAAACCTACAGCAGATATGTGACACAATTACATAAAGATGATTTAATGGAAGAAAAAATTACCTGGACATTTGTACTCTGGAATTGCTTTGAACAGTGCACATATGTGTACTGTGCCTCATACAGTACATCTGTACTTGTAATTTGTGAACTTTTATTAATGATTATAAAAGGTCAGGGACTTTAACATCATTGACATCATAAAGTAGCTCTATTAGAGTAATACTTTGCGCATACAAAGTCCTAATAATAATGACTGAGATGTAGGTGAGATGAAAGATCAAGCTTGTGTTTCCTGGTTTGCTCTAGTCTACAGATCAAACAGCTTTAGAGGCTTTGATAAGAGAAGTATGTGAGAATCTTTTCTAATGATTGGTTAACGCTGTCCCTAGCACGTTAAACCCTCTCAAACACTGATTGGTGTTTAACCTTAGATAATTGTGTTAACTTGCTTGACTAATTATTGACTTTCCCACAGAAACAGCTAAAAAAAAGAAACCGCAGAAACTGTTTTCCACTCAGACTTGCTCCAAGAACAATGATTAATCAGTTACCCCCCTATTTAACAGACACCCAGTTTGATCTTTAAAGGAGATCACATGCTGATCAAAGGTCTTTGTCCCTTTTTCAGGAGCTGTCTTAAAAGCCTCATCAGTGCATAGATCCTTCATCACTGGAAGCCATGGAGGACCTAAACTCTGTGACTGTGGGCCCACTAAAGCGTAGAGTACAAGAGAGGAAACGGATTCGTGAGATTATCAAGACCAAGTTGCAGCGAAACCTCTCCTGCTCAGGATCTAAACTAAAGAGGACTCTAACAGGCTTCTTCCCCGTGGTGAAATGGCTTCCGAAGTACAAGGTGAAGGACTATATATGGGGAGATCTGATGTCTGGGATCATCATTGGCATCATATTGATCCCTCAAGCCATTGCGTACTGCCTGCTGGCTGGCTTGGATCCCATATATGGCTTGTACACATCATTTTTTTCAAACATCATTTACTTTTTCATGGGAACGTCGAGACATGTTTCTGTCGGCATCTTCAGCCTCATGAGTTTGATGGTTGGACAAGTTGTGGACCGAGAGGTCTACCTTGCAGGTTTTGATTTGAATGAAGACAGTACGAAAAATGTATTAGGGTTAAATGGCACTGGGGAAGCTAACACTACTCTGGTCAACTTGAAGATCATGAATATGGAATGTGGAAAGGAATGCTACGCCATTAGCATTGCCACAGCTTTAACATTTCTTGCAGGAGTCTATCAGGTACGTCCATTTTCTGTGAGTGTCTTAAAATAATTTAAGTGTCCTCTGAAGTGGCCCATTTTGAGCACTTTGGTTTGGAACAACCCTTCATTATGGGGGTCATGATTGCACTTACTTCTAAGTGCCCTTTGGAGATATATTTATCCTATTTGGAACACATCGAATGCCATCTTCCAATTCCATTTATATTATATTTATAAATAAATGCATAGTACGGAAAAATGTCATGTCCTTTATTGAAAAGTGTATTGCATTTTCTCCTCAGGTGCTGATGGCCATTCTCAGGCTGGGGTTTGTCTCTGTTTATCTGTCTGCTCCTATGCTTGATGGCTTTGCCACTGGGGCATCTTGCACTATCCTCACTGTCCAGGTAAAGTACCTGCTTGGCCTTAAGATCCCGCGACACCAAGGCTATGGCACAGTGGTGGTCACTTGGATCAACATCTTCAAGAACATCCAAGAAACCAACTTCTGTGACGTAATAACAAGTGCCATCTGCTTCATAGTGCTGCTTGCTGGAAAAGAAATCCAGGATCTCTATAAGGACCGTTTGAAGATCCCACTGCCCACAGAACTGGTCGTAGTGGCAGTTGCCACAGTAGTTTCCCACTTTGCTGATCTAAACGGACAGTTTAGCTCCAGTATCTCAGGTGCCATTCCAACTGGTTTCATTCCACCAAAGGTGCCCAGTGTTGAACTGATGTCCCGTGTAGCATATGATGCCATTCCATTAGCTGTCATCAGTTTTGCTTTTACCGTTTCTCTGTCTGAGATGTTTGCTAAAAAGAATGGTTACACAGTTAGGCCCAACCAAGAAATGATAGCAATTGGGTTCTGCAATATAATTCCTTCATTTTTCCATTGTTTCACTTCAAGTGCCGCCCTTGCAAAAACTATGGTGAAGGACTCAACAGGTTGCCAGACTCAGGTCTCCAGTGTAATAAGCGCCTTAGTGGTTCTTCTGGTTCTACTTTTCTTTGCACCATTTTTCTATGCGCTGCAGAAATGTGTCCTCGCCTGCATCATCATCATCAGTCTGCGGGGCGCCCTGCGCAAATTTCTAGACGTCCCTAAGCAATGGCGTGAAAGCAAGATTGAGGCTATTGTCTGGTTGGTGAGCATGAGCTCAACTGCTTTAATTAGCGTGGAGATTGGACTGCTGATTGGTGTGGTTTTCTCTATGATCTGTGTGGTGGTCCAGACTCAGAATCCTAAGGTTTCGTTACTGGGACAAATTGAACAAACCAATGATTTTGAGGACATGGAAGAGTATGATAATCTGTCACCTGTTCCAAAGGTAAAGATCTTTCGTTTTCAAGCGCCTCTTTTCTATGCCAACAAAGACTTCTTTTTAAAATCTTTATATAAAGCAACTGATCTTGAACCATTCCTTGAAATAACCCGCAGAAGAAAACTGGAGAAAAAAGCTAGAGAAAAGGCTGCGAAGAAGATAGATAGAGTAGATGAAACAAATGGAGATGTAAGTGTAAGCTTGATTTCAAAAAACATTGATTTGCATACTATCATCTTAGATTGCTCCTGTATCTCCACAATAGACACAGCGGGAGTGAGCACCTTCAAAATGGTTTTAAAAGACTATAAAGGAGTTGGCGTGAATGTAATTCTAGCTTGCTGTAACACACCTGTAATAGATTCTTTAAGGAGACGCTCTTTCTTTGGGGCTGATGACAAAGACATGGACCAACTGTCATTTCATACCATCCACAATGCTGTTTGTTTTGCTACTCGTACAACACAACAGGTTAATGACTCGTCTGTGTAATGTATCCACAAATGGGCCTTAAGAACTGAAAAGCATATTTTCTATTAAAACACATGAAACATGATATTCAGCTAGAAATGACAAATGATGAATATGTTCATAAAATGAACATGATAGCACAAAACGTCCCCTCCTGTTTGAGTCAGAACTGAATGTGAACATTTTTGAATGTTCTGCTACTGTACAAACTCAGGGGTTGTTATTTTAAAAACTGGAAGACAAAATTGCATTTATGTGTCATATTAAATTTGTTATATTCATCAAAACAAGAAAATCAAACAAATAACAATACAACTACTTGTGGCATATTTCTGAGACACTACTAAGCCCTCAGAAATCAATGTAATACCATTTTAAATGTAAACAAGACAGATAATTAATTTCCTGTGTGATTTCCTTTAATTGCCTGAAAATATTTCTTCATACATCAGCAAATAATACAGGACCATGAGAAGACAACACAGATCTGTGATTTTAAGTTGTATGTTATACTGCCTTTAAAATGTGAAAATGTTTTGATGGTGTTCTTGAGGAAATAAAAGTGAAGAACAAATTTCACCTGGATGTGATTATATTTTAAACTAGTGTCAATAACTACTATTTGAACCATTTGGATACACCTGTTGCCTCAAGGTCCATGCTTGTTTTCAGCTTCACACAGATTATGATAAAGTATAAGCAAACATATTCATATTACATAATGATTAGATTGCAAAAAAATCTTCATTTTAGTTATTTGTATTATGGTTAATAAAATATGATTTTTGGTTAGTTCACTTATTGTATTGTTTACAGAATATTTTTTGATCAAACATTAATATGTGGGTCCTCTGCAGACCTCCGGTTGAAAGCTTTGGTTGCAAAGGAACAACTGTCCATGTGTTTGTCAAGAAAACACACATAAATGTGACATTACAGCTACTGTACCTTAGTTGACGATGCTCTCCACATACTGTAGATTTTGTTGTTTGGTGCCTCCATGATTCGTTTTTTGTGTCAGTTCTGCAAACACAAGTGCAGATTCTTATCTGTTATGTTTAGTGGAGCAAAGTTATTCCAATAATTTATCGCACTAGCATCCTAAAGGATAACTGCCGTTATCACAAATCACTACGGAATGTGTTTGATTATGATAAGGAAACTATTTCGCTCCGGGGCGCGTTGTGGCGCTCTTCTCGTGACGCTAAATGAGTCTCTTTTCACCGCATCAAGCGAAGAAGACAAGAAGACGTCAGCAGCCGCGATTCAAATTTTAACCGCTCGTGACTGCAGAGCGAGGCGTCTGGTATTTCTTATCAGACTTAATATTGTATTTAGTTTATCGACGGAGTTGTGCGTTAGTGCGGTACAACGATGTCTTGTCGCAGAAGGTAAGTGTGTATAGTTCGAGAATGTTAAATTGTCAAACCAGCACTAACGTTTCGTTACTAGGTTAAATGACTGTATATTACGGCCGTGTCTCATTATGTTATGTAACGTTAATACAAAACCCACGCTAGTTACATAACCTACATTACGTTACCTATTTTTGGTTATGCAGCGAGTTTTACTGACGCTGTAGTAATTTTAAATAACTAAAGTCTTGCTGGTCTGGTTTGTTGTCGTGAGCCTTATTTAGGTTTTTAAGGGGTTAAGACGGTGTTAAAGGGATAGTTCAGCCAAATAATAACGTATTTTATCATCATTTGCTCACCCTTATGTTGCATTTAAACCATTTGACATTCTCCTCTTGAACTTAAAAGGTGGTGTGTCACCATTTACTTTCATTGTATGCCAAAAAGATGCAGTAAAAGTGAATTGAGACTGACAGTATCAGTCCAAACACCACAAGATCCATCAGTATCCATTTAAGCTCATTTATTTCTTTTGTTTTTATGAACAGTGAAGCTCTGGCATTTTCTCTTGTGAGTGAGATCAATCTTGCCATGGCCAGGCTTGTGGACATATGGGACAGTATCGGCATCATGGAGGAGCAGAGGGTAGAAAGAATGCAAACTGTGAAAAAACATATAGAGGTAAGTTTTGTCTTTGCATGCATGACATCTCTCACCAGTTTCTGATTTATGCTTACTCTGAATTAAACATGTTTTATAGGAGCTTTTGCATTCAATGATCATGGAGGAAGAGGCCTTAAGGCATCGCATCAGAACTGATCTCATTACCTTCCAGAAACAATTGGATACACTGTGCTTGGAATTGGGACTGGAATCATACCAAGTAAGAGAAGACTTGTCTTTTAGTAATCAGGCATAACAAACTATTGATGCTTGTCTGAAATTTGTCACAATTCTTTGTTGTTTTTCTAAGTATTTAAACTCTAATTATGGAAATCTCCAGTTTTTCTGATTGTTATCCTGCAATCTTTTATAGTTTGAGCAAAATCTTACAGTCCTCCAGATGGAGAAGAACATGCGGTGCCATGTTGAATCTCTTCTAAAGGAGAAGAGCGAACGTTTAAGAGAGCTGAGTGATTTGAAAAAGCAGGACGAGGATTTGTGTGTGACTTTGTGCTCTACGCCATATTACATCCCATCGGGAAGTGTACCTTCTCGAACCCAGCTGCAGGAACTCCAAGAACATGTTGAGAAACTCGTCAAAGAAAAAGTATCTATCCTTTTTTTTGGAACTGTTCTGGGATGCGTTTGCCAAAAGCATCGTTAGTTAACTATGGTCGTTAAATCCATTGAGCACTATTGGTAACGACGGAACTTGCGACCATAGTTGTTTTTGGGAAACGCACCCCTGATCAGTCATGAGTTTCTGTCCTGGATACTTTTGTGATTTTTAGCTCTCTGTTTGTAGGTGAGCAGGGAGAATGTGTTCTCTGGGCTCAGGGAGGACATCAGGAGTCTGATGAATGAGATGGGACATGAACCAGAGAGCAGCCTGGAACGAGAGTCCATCTCCCCTGACACTGACATTTTTCTGCTCACACATGATAATATCAAAGCCTTGAAACTGCTGCTTAGCCAGGTGTTAATTTTTTCCCTTTTACAAAACAAAACAACAGTTGCAGTTATTGAAGTTTAAATGTTTTTGTGTGTGCATGTGCGTGTGCGCGTGCGTGCGTATGAAGAGTTCAGATGCAAAAGCCTCAAAGTGCCATCTGAAATTTTAATCTAAAATTAGCATTTTTATCAGGCTCCTATGTGTAGGTTCAGTAAATGTATTCTAATGGCAATGTATAGGTCCTTTTCTATGCTATTAAAGTGAAATAACTAAACCTATATAGACACTTTTTTCTGCTCACAAGTTGTTGCTTTTTTGCAGGTCTTCTAAAAGCATTGCATGAGCTAGCAGTGCCATCTAGTGGCTGTGTAAGAACAAGCTTAGCATCTTAACCAGGGTCAAAAATGAATAAAAATTGGCTATATAGTATAAAAAGATGAGTATATATAAAACAAAAAATATTTTTTATCATTGTACTAAAAACATTTTTTTTCCACAGCTTGAAATGAAAAAGGAATGCTTGATTTCAGCCCGAGACAAACTCAAAGAGCGAGCTACGAGCCTGTGGAATCGTCTGAGTTGTCCTGAGCCGGAAGGCGAGGCATTCCGAGAGGCTGCCATGAGCACTCTCTCTGATGATATCAGACGGGTGAGAGCTTTTGCATGTAACTCACAGGATGTCCTATCAGGGATCTTAACTCCTTGTGGTTAACCAATGAGTGCTAATGGAGTGCATTTCCTCTTGCAGTGGCAGGGCTATGTGGAACATCTGGAGGAGCTGCAGATGGCTCAGCTGGAGGAGGTTGTTGATAAGGTCCGACAGGAGCTTGTGGTTCTGTGGGACAAATGCATGCTTGGACCAGACCAGAGAGAGCCATTCAGTGTTCACTTCTGTGATGGTAAGATATTCATGCTTAAAAGCAGTCAGGTAACTTTATAATATTAAATTCTCAGCAAACATCGATGTGAGATTTTAAGGTATAGTTCACCCAAAAATGAAAACTTACTCACCCTCAGGCCATCCATTATTTCTTAATCAGAACAAATCCAGATGAAGAATATTCATTTAATTGTAGTTAATTAATTATAAATGGTATCATAAAATATTGAGTACATCAAATATTTAATTATCAACCCTGATTAAAACCATTAAACAAACAAAAACAGATTCTTTGCTAATTGAAAATGGCTTTAACTTCATTCTGGTTAAACAGATCACTACACAGAGGAGCTGCTGGCCCTCCATGACACAGAGTTTCTGAGAATGAAGGCTTTCTATGAAGCAGCACAGCCCATACTGGAGGACCTGGAGAAATGGAAGAGAAACTGGGCTCTCTTTCAAGAGTTTGAGGTTCTCACTGGCATCTCCCAAGTCCCATGCTTAAAATGAACCCAACCTAATGTGGTTTCACCCGTGTCATTTTGTTTTATGTTTCACTTACCAGAGAAAGGCTGCGGATCCAAATCGCTTCAGTAACAGAGGAGGATCTCTGCTCAAAGAGAGTAAGGACAGGGCCAAAGTGCAAAAACTGCTCCCAAAGGTACTTCCACATTAGCAGTTAAAAGATTTTTTTTTGGACCATGTAATTTTTTTACACTAAAGGGATTGATTATGCAAAAACACAAATTCTGTCATTAATAACTCACTCTCATGACGTTCCAAATCTGTAAGACCCTGTTCATCTTTGGAACTCAAATTAAGATTTTATTTTTATGAAATCATCTTAATTTGTGTTCCGAAGGTCTTGCAGGTTTGGCACGACATGGGGAGCAAATACAATTTGTGGTTGTAATGTCAATTTACAATCTACACAAACAGCTGGAAGAGGAGTTAAGAAGCTGTGTGGAAGTTTGGGAAAAGAATCAGGGGACTTCCTTTCTTGTGCACGGTCAAAGGATCATGGATTACATCTCCAGCCTGTGGGAAGAGCATCGCTTGCAGAAAGACAAGGAGAAGAATGAACGGGTGAGATTCCCTTGGTGCTTCTCATCTATTTGTGCACCCTTGTTTCCTTTCCTCACGTCTTAGCTCCACCCCTTTAGGATGAGAGGGAAGGATGCAAGGAAGTAAAATTAGGATAGAGCCTTTAAAGGAAAGCTTATTTGTATATTGGAATATTCTTGATCACTCAAGCATCAGTTCAAAGCATCATCATCACCAAGGGGCAGTCGTGGCTCTAATGGATAGAGCTTTGGACTTGTTACCCGAGGTTGTGGGTTCGAATTGTCCACGACTGAGGTGAGAACCTTGAGCAAGGCACCGAACCCCAAACTGCTCCCCGGGCGCCGCAGTGTCGCCTGCCCACTGCTGTGTGCACTTGGATGGGTTAAATGCAGAGAACACATTTCACTGCTGGTTATACTCTGTATAATTGTGTATGTGACAAATAAAGCTCATCTGAGCTTAATATTTTTGTCTGTTTTTTTTGTTTCTTTTTAGCTGTGCTCAAGTGATCTGCCCCGATGTTGTTAAAGTTTGGTTATTTAATACAAATCCTTGAATATTTAATTCAGTGAGTAAAGAAAAGCACCCGTATAATATCAGATGGTGTTTAGACACTAAAGACATATTTTGTAGCATTTACCTACTTTGTTCAGAAATGTTTTGAAAGATTTAATTTACTAAACTGTCTTCCAGATGACAAAGAAAACAGAAATCACTCAGTTTAAAACTCCAACAAAGAGACCCCTTGGATCAACATATACCACCCCCACCCCTATCAAAATTAAAAAGGTATCTGTTTTCTCACTAAGCATGGATGTGCAAATACAAGCATTTTATCAAAACACGTAATCTTCTTCCAATTGTTTCAGACGCTCAATATGTTGGCACCTCGCACTGCCACTGTGAGCAGCACCAGCAGCAGCAGTGGCGGCTCATCCACCACATTTCTGTGTGTGCCAGGAAGACCTCAACTCCCGGCCAAGGTTAAAAACATCTGCCTGGGGCATTCCAAGCTCAATTAAACTCTCTGATCAAAGTGTTTGGCTTGAGATCAATCCAAAAAGGATTGTGGTTAGACACAAGTTCAGTGTTAAAATGGAGAAGTACCAAAAGCTGACACTAGATAACACTGTTGCATCAACAATAATCATTACTGTGTAAAACTGTAGGTCAAGTTCTATCATCTGTACATGTCTTAATATTAAAGATCAGTGATGTTTCTTAATTTTAGTTTTTTCTTTGGGGTAACAGAGAAACAAGACTACAGAGGCTTGCTCTGGCCCAAGTGTGCCGCTGCAGGAGTTCAACAGTGACAATAAACCGCTTCCAATGAGCTACTCAGCCTTTACTGTAAGTTTACCCAATCACTCTGCATTAGACCACTTCCCCGGATGTATATTAACTCCAAATGCAGCATCTGTGATAGGAAGGATGCTCATTTGTGACCGCTAATTGCCCTGAGAGAGATCATTAACATTTTAAGGCCCACACATAATAATGATTCAGTGTTCAGTTAGTAAAGACGTGTTAACATGTTTTATCTTGTTTCCCATTACAGACCGAGCTCTCCAGGAAAGCCCACTCTGATGGATTTCTCAATTCCACTGTTAAAGACATGCTTTGATTGGACTGCCAACATTTGATACTTTTTAATTAAAAAACTGTTTTATGAGGTATAGGTCACAAATATTAATGTCAGGATTGAGACTGGTCAGGATACAACTATTCTCAGGTGCTTGTCTTATTTACCTTTGACCAATGCATTAACTTTCCAGAGACACTTTTTGTTATGTTTTTAAAAATCACAATTATATATTTTTATCTTCATTTTGTGATTGTTTACTTGCCTAGTCAGATTCTGTATATATTAGCTCACAAAAGGTCAGTCATTTCCTTGTTAATATACAGCACTTTTAATAAAATACTTTTTTATACATTTCAAAGTTGGCTTCTTTTTTTTGACTGCACGGTTCTTTAAATATCTCTACCCTGAGTTACTAGAAACGGTGACACTTCTGCTCAAAGTTTGGGCTTTTATTCAGCTAAGATGCGTTTAAATTGACCAAACGGGAGAATAGAGATTTTCTATTTCAGATAAATGCTGTTCTTTTGAACTCTCTCTCCATTTAAGAATCCTGTTCTTGTATTGCTGTTTCCATAATTCAGTACAACTGTTTTCATTATTGATAATATAGTACATGTTAGTTGAGCATCAAGTCCGCATTATAGAATTATTTCTGAAAGGATCATGTAACACTGATGACTGGAGTAATGGCTCCTAAAAATTCAGCTTTGCCATCAGAAATAAATACAATTTTAAAATGTATTAAAATAGAAAACAGCTGTTTTAAATGGTAATATTTCACAATAATACTGTCTTTACTGTATTGTTTATCAAAGATTACGGACCCCAAACTTTTGAAAAGTGTGTATTGAGTGCATGTCAAAGCAGTACTTCAGAGATCTTGGCATTATTATTTTTCATCATGTTGATTGTCTCTGGCAGAATATAAAACATCTGTTGTGTGGCCTCATGCTAGAATAGCTACACTTGAAATCATCTTCACTTTTAATTTAGATCTTTGATGGTCGAGTTTGAATTGTTGAGTGGCACTCGATGCCTCGATATGGTATTGGCTCATTTGGGCAAAAGAATGTAATGGCCTGATCAAGCTAATGCGTTCAAGGCCATTTGAAACATTACTCAATTAAAATATTTCAGCATTCAGCTGTCTCCTAGGAACCTCCATCGAGCTGTCTGGAGCACAATGGAAAGAACAATGGCACATCAATCAAACAGCAGCTTTTATGTAATGGATGAGAAGAGACAAACACATGCGGTATGGAGTAATATTTATTTTTTAGATTCATCATCCAGATACACTTTACATGAAATTACATTTGATTACACAGGTATACAATAAAAGTACAAATGTCACACAGTGACAAGCCATTGCTTTTTTTCACAAAAGTCAGAACTGTACATGTACAACATAAATACGTTGATGAATAAAGAGGGAGTATCAACTCCTTAATCTAAACATGAGCATTTTGAGGTTCAATGTGTGCAAGAATAATGCATGCTTAAATGACAAGCTGTTTGCACCTGTCTGCTGAGCAGTATATATCATTGTTAGCCATTACAGCTGAAGCAGAAATGTTCCTCCTAACTTGAAAGATGAGAACAACTACACAAACGAGAAGCAGTAAGTTGACATCCCCATATACAGGTACATCTAAAAAAAAATAGAATATGGTGAAAAAGTTATTGTAACTTATTTCAAAAAGTGAAACTTTCATATTTTTTAGATTCATTAAATGCAAATAAAACATTTCAAACGTTTTTTTATTTTGATAATTAGAGCTTATGAAAGTCAGAAATCTCAAAATATTAGAATATTTACATTTGAGTTTCAATAAATGACCATCCATACAGTATAAATTCTGGGTATCTCTTGTTCTTTGAAAGCACAATAATGGGGAACACTGCTGATTTGGCAATGGTCCAGAAGACGATCATTGACACCCTTCACAAAGAGGGTAAGTCACAGAGGGTCATTACTGAAAGGGGTGGCTGTTCAAGGAGTGCTGTATCAAAGCATATTAAATGCAAAGTTGACTGGAAGGAAGAAATTGGGTAGAAAAATGTGCACAAGCAAGAGGGATGAACGCGAGCTTGAGAATACTGTCAAGCAAAGCCGATTCAAACACTTTGGAGAGCTTCACAAGGAGTGAACTGAAGCTGGAGCGAGTGCATCAAGAGTCACCACGCTCAGACATCTTCAGGAAAAGGGCTACCAAGCCACTTCTGAAACAGAAACATCGTCAGAAGCATCTTACCTGGGCTAAGGAGAAAAAGTACTGGGCTGTTGCTCAGTGGTCCAAAGTCCTCTTTTCATATGAAAGTAAATTTTGCATTTCATTTGGAAATCAAGGTCACAGAGTCTGGAGGAAGAGTGGAAAGACACAGAATACATGTTGCTTGAAGTCCGGTGTGAAGTTTCCACAGTCAGTGATGATTTGGGCTGCCATGTCATCTGCTGGTGTTGGTCCACTGTGTTTTCTGAAGTCCACAGTCAATGCAGCCATCTACCAGGACATTTTAGAGCACTTCATGCTTCCTTCTGCTGACAAGCTTTATGGAGATGCTGATTTCATTTTCCAGCAGGACTTGGCACCTGCTCACACTGCCAAAGGTACCAAAAGCTGGTTCAATGACCATAGTGTTACTGTGCTTGATTGGCCAGCAAACTCGCCTGACCTGAACCCCATTGAGAATCTATGGGGTATTATCAAGAGGAAGATGAGAGGCACCAAACCCAACAATGCAGATGAGCTGAAGGCCGCTATCAAAGCAACCTGGTCTTCATTACACCTGAGCAGTGCCACGCCGCATTAATGCAGTAATTCATACAAAAGGAGGCTCAACCAACCAAGTATTGAGTACATAGAAATGAACCTACTTTTCAGAAGCCTGACATTTCTGTTTAAAATATATTTTTTGTTATTGATCTTATTGAAAATTCAAATTTTCTGAGACACTGAATTTTGGGTTTTCATTATCTGTAAGCCATAATCATCAAAATTTCAAGAAATAAAGGCTTGAAATATTTCACGTGTAATGAATCTATATAATATATGGGTTTCACTTTCTGAAATGAGTGACAATTTTTTTTTTTTCATGACCTTTTTAATGACATTCAATTTTTTTTAGATGTACCTGTAGCTTAATAAATATTCAAGGGGACGAAGAAAGATCTCTTTGAAGGAATAGTTTGCCCAGATATTAAAATTAGCTGAATATTTATTCACCCTCAGGCTACATGCTGAAGATGAGTTTGTTTCTTCTTCTGAACAAATTTTGAGAAATTTAGCATTATATCACTTGCTCACCAATGGATCCTCTGAAGAGAATGGGTGCCGTCAGAATGAGAGTCCAAACAGCTGATAAAACATCACAATAATCCACACAACTCCAGTCCATCGATTAACATCTTGTAAAGTGAAAAGCTGCATGTTTGTAAGAAACAAATCCATCATTAAGATTTGTTTAACTTCAAACCGTTGCTTCGGGCTAAAACACGTATCAAACTCCGGTCCTGGAGGGCCGGTGTCCTGCAGAATGTAGCTCCAACCAGCTCCAAAACACATGCCTGGAAGATTCTAGTAATCCCTGAAAACCCTGATTAGCTGCTTCACGTGTGTTTAATTAGGGTTGGAGATAAACTCTGGAGGCCAGTGGTCCTCTAGGAACTGAATTTCAGTTCCTGGAAGACCACTTTACAATTATCAGCTGTTCGACTTTACGGCACCCATTCATCACTGCACAGGATCCATTTGTGAGCAAGAAGACCTAAAGGGGAATAAATATTCAGCGATTTTAATTTTTAAGTGAATAATTATTTTAAAGTGTATTTCTTTTGCCTTCTTTTCCTTTGTGTTTTTTCAAACCTTACCCATCGCCTTGAACATTCCTGAACATTGGATCTGGTTGCATTCATGATTTTAGGCTGTCTGATAAAATACCTGCATGCTAACATCATTCTTACATAATGTAGAAGTTCTGCGAGATAGGCCTATAAACTATCTTTGTGATTTGTTATTTCTCATCGAAAGGAAACTACAATGAAGTCTTTTGATTTGACACATATTTCCTATGTAGGCTGTGTGTTCTCCTCATGCTGCATCTGTAGGCATTGAACTCTTGGCTATGATGCACCGACAGACTCCTGAGACTCCAGCTCGCATGACAGAAATCGGTTGGAATTGTCACTGTACCTTCGGTTTTGAAGAAATGACAATCTGAAGACAAAAACAAACAGAAAACACTGTTATATTCTGCTTGGTTGGAAAGAAGCAAAGAAGCTTTCTTGGAATAGAAGCAAATGCAGCTCAATGCTAATTTCTTTTTCTTAAAAAAGGAATGTATTCTGTTAATGTCAATGGACAGTGAATGAAATGTGAACTGGAAAAAGATAATAGACCACATATAGAGCATATATGGACTGACTTTGGATATGCAATTTCTAAATATCCCTGTTATGTCTTAGAAACATCAAAAGTTATTATTTATCTAAGATACTCAGAAATCCTTAATGGGTTCAATCCGTCAGTACACTTTTTGTAATTGTTCTTAGATTTGTTTTAACTTTCGAGAAAGTATGGTTTCAAAGTATCTCTCTTAATGGTTTCATAAAAAACTTCAAGCAAACCACGTACGCCAATCAAATGCATTCCTCTGACCAAATTTAGACATCCATTAACATCTAATTAAACCATGTTGAGTTTTTGCACAATTGTGGTGTACATCCATTAATCCATTAAGAGAGTGAAAAAGAAAACGTTCACAATGCTCAGTAATGTGTAACAGTTTCCATTTAGCTTACATCTGTGACTATTTATTAATTATAATAAATGTAGTTTTTCATACGGAAACTCCTAATAGGGTTGATTTACCTTAATTTGAATGTTTTGCTAATACAGAACACGTACACTAATGCCTAAAAGTTAGTTTTTAAATGCTTTTTAGGTTTCTTATTTATTTGAATAAAATACAGTAAAACAGTGATCTGTTATTACAATTTAAAATAATCGTTTTCTATTTTTATACATTTTAAATGCAATTTACTCCTGTAATGGCAAAGCTGAATTTTCAGTGCCTCACGATCCTTCATAAATCATTCAAATATGTTCATTTGGTGCTCTAGAAACATTTCTTATTATTATCAATGTTGAAAATAGTTTTCAGGATTCTTTGATGAATGAAACATAAAAAAACAGCATTTGTTTGAAATAGAAATCTTTTGCAACATAAAAAAGAAATATCTTTCCTGTCACTTTTAATCAATTAAATGTGTCCTTGCTGAATAAGTGTTCATTTACTTTTTAATTGTAATGCAACTCAGTTTGAATGGACTATGACAGTTCTAAATTCTTGACTTTAAGTATGTTGTCTATATTCCTTATTAATATCTGATTTATTAAGCCCATGCAGACATCAAAACTAGAAACAGCAGTGCATTCACATAAACTTAAAAATTGCTTTTAGTACTCAGACTTCAGCTAAAAGCTAAAAAGGTCATTTCTGGCACCGTTTACAACTGGGCAAATTTTACATCTTCTTATATTCATGAGCCAAGCTGGCAAGGTTTCTTATGTGCCCCTTCCACTTTTCGTATTATACATCTCTGGTTGAAAGACTGTAGCTGGTGCTTAGTGTTAAAAAAGAAACCATCATCATGGAGGAGCAGAACGTGGGGCAGAAACTCTAAAACTACTTGATCTGCATTATCTCAGCACTACAGCAGGTTTCGGTGCACCTGAGCTTGCTGCAGATCTTCTTAGGATTATACTTCACACTTTTTGCACATCTAGCCAGTCACACATTATCACGCATTTAAGCTGAGCACCACAAAACTCTTCAGCATGGACAGCATGAGTGTCACATCCCATTTGTCTTGCATGAATAGGGCTCCACAGGGTTCTGTCCTCAGCATGTTGTTCATTTAATCATGATACAGCACAACAACAGCTGTTTGGTGGAGCGAAGCAGCTGAAAGAATGTGTGTTGGGTTCAAGTATGCTGGGGGAGTAGAGAGTGATTGACTCATGTGAGTTGCACTCGAGCGAATCTTGGCTGAGGGTCGGCAGGGTAAGATTGAGGAATTCTCAGCCTGACTGTCACAAAAGCCACAAACTCACTAAGTTCCTCATAACTTTCTCATCTCTCCGAATGGCTTTCGTTCTTAAAATTTGACGCAAGACTCAAGACCTATCAGTTTACTACACAAGTGAATGCTCATTTTGTTAAAAGAATAGTTCACCCCAACATTTAAATTCTGTCATTATTTTCTCTCCCACATGTTGTTTCAATGCTTTTTTTTTCCAAACCACAGGACAAATGAATAATTTAAAACAGGTCTTTTTCATAAAAATATTTATCGTAAACACACAAGTCGAGCACCAATATGGTGCATACTCACAATTCTGACTTTTCCCCCCCTCATAATTCAGAGAAAAATGTCAGAAATGCTAGACATAAACTTAGAACAGAACTACATAAATTGTGAGATGTAAACTCAGAATTGTGAGAAAAAAAGTCACAATTCTGATTTTATATCTCGTAATTCTGAAAAAAGTCTGAATTGTGAGATAAAAAGTTGCAATTATCTTTTATTAGATTTTTTTTTCGTGATGGAAACAGGCTTCCGTTAATACCAGAGCAATCCAACTGTCCAACAGGTTTTGAACAATATGATTTAATTATGATATAATTTTTAAATATGATATAATTATTTTAAATAAAAAAATGTCTGTTCTTTTATGCACTATGCCAGTAAATATACTACACAGTCTGAATAATGTGAGGCTGCTATATAATATATGTACCTAAAAATATCCAGAATTTCATGATCACGTTTGGTACAACGTTCTAAAATGTAATAAGCTAATTAATTTAGGTCGAATGAAAGTTTTATTTTTTACTGATAAATTTGCTTTGTAAATGAATGTTGATTTATAAGAAGTAAATGTGCTTCTGCTGCCCAGAATCAAATGAGATTAACCTTGAATGTCAGAGTGAAATGTGATTCAATTATTCTTAGCAAATCATCTGTCAAAAATTAAAACCTTGTCATCTTTTATTCACAGAATGCCTTGTAACTGAGTGCAGCATGATTGTTACTTGTCAGTTGTACATTGTGTACATAATAGGGTGGATAATGTTTTAAAATATGAACTTTTCTAAGGTCTCCAAAATTATGGGAAGTTCTTAAGACATGCAGAGAATTCTTAAAGGGACAGATTGCCCTAAAAATTAAAATGTATACTTGCCCTCATGTTGTTCCAAACCTGTACAAATTTCTTCTGTTGAAAGCAAAAGATGGATGGAAAAGAATGTTGAAATTGTGTTAGAATCTTACCTTATAGTTTCTCCATACTATGGTAGTCAATGGCTACCTGCACTTGGTTACCAGCATTCTTCACAATATCTTATTTTGTGTTTAACAGAAGAAAGATATTCATACAGATTTGGAACAACTTTAAGGTAAGGAAACGGATGAACTATCCCTTTAAATAGTATTGCTGACCAGATTGTTCTAATAAAAAAATCATCTTTAAATAATATTGCAGTTAGCACTAATCTCCCAAAAGAAAAGAGGAACCCTTTAGGTCGACAGGCATGCCTTGAAACCTTTTTCAGACCTTTCTCATGAACTGTTCTATAATAAGACTGAGATTGATAAAATCAGTAATCCAGTTCAGATGAGTTCCCCCCTTTATGAGCTACATTATACTCCTAATGTCCAATAATTCTCCCCATATGCCAAAACAGATTCCTACAAGAGGCCAGGCAGGCTTTGAGCTTTGAAAACTTTGTAAAAAGAGCAGCCTGTCTGTATCAAAGCTTTCTTCTTTGACTGATCTCTGTCCTCATCTCGTTTCTGTCCTTAGCTAGAAGCTATCAAACAATCCTTCAACATCCCCAGTGAAGATTTATTTCTGACTCGAAATATGCTCTTCCAGGTAAAAGCATGATCACACGAAATTTAGCAGGCAAAGATGGTCTACCGTTCACTGTCAATAGTGAAGTAGTATTGATACATTAAGCATTCCAAACTAAGCTGCTTTATGGTCAATGTGGCGAAACTTGCGAATCTGATGGAAAATTCCTACCTGGTTTCATGGCATTTACGTACCTGGGTGCACTTTTTAACAAGACTTATAACTACATAGTACTGCAGTTTCCAAAAGAAACACTAGAGGCAGTAAAATGCCGACATCTTTTACTCCTTTTCACACAAATTTACGGCTTTGATTGATAACGAGTAATTTACGCACAATTACTTGAAGAATATCATGTTAGGACTTCAAAACAATATTAAAAAGCTGGGATACTTCAAAACGGATTCTTTTGAACGTTAGCATCGCACATATCCAGCCTCGTATCTATGTGTTTTCATAGACGGTAAGTTTGTTTGGTAGCTCACGCCGAGTATGTTGACGTACTTAGGAGGCGAGGAGCTCCGGTTCGAATCCCGTGTAATCACAATCAAATCTGGATATAAGGAAGTTGAAATGGCACGGTTGCATCAATAAATACGTTTTTATATCAGTTTTGCATTTGTTAACACTATCGGGTAGGTTTAGAGTTGGGTTTGGTGTAGGGCATATTTCCAACACAATAGAGCATTAACTTTTAGGGACAGATCCCGATATTTGAATTCTGAACCGCCTGAATTCTGAATTCTGAAGCTAAGCGATTCTCTGGTTAACTCGAATGAATATTTCATGTCTTTCACTCCTCTTCTGCATCCTAATTACCCTGTCAATTACCTTGTTTTGCGATGATGACTGACTGACTGTACATTAACAGAGAAACACCGTCCTCTATTATTCCTAGATATTGATTGGAAACAGAATCGAATGGGCAAATAAAATCCAACAAGTAACTGCACAGACCAATTAGTGCCAGAGAAGAGGAACATCCGTTAACATCACTCAACCTCTGCTCTTAAAGTAATTAAGTCTGAGTGCAGTAATTAGTCTATCTCAGGCATCTGTAACTGTGCCTGACATATAAATTACACATTTGACATTATCCACTGTTCTTTCCTCCGCACTTCTTCATGAAGAGATTATTTAGATTTTTTTCATGCCCAATTTCCGTTTTGGTATACAATAATAATAATAAAAGTGTGACTTGAAACTGAGCACACGAGTTTACTTTCACAGCAAACCGCGCTGTGCTTTCTGTGAACTTGCTAAAGATAAAACCGACAGTACGGGTGGTCAAAAATAAGAATTGTCCAGAGAATGTGTGCAGATATATTTAACCAAACAAACCTTCATTTTGATATCCAAATCAAACATAACCACATCGAAGTAGTATGATAACTTAAAAACATCCCAAACATCTGTAACGAATCAATCCACAAGAGGATACGGATTCCTCGCTTGTACCTAAAGGGCCGCATTTCTAGAGTAATCCGAGCACATTCTACACGAGGAAAGAAATCAGACAAAGGAAATCATTTTCAATAATGTCAGTGAAAATTAAAAAGAGGCCATGTACTAAAAATTCCCGTTGGCCAAATATCTGTTACTCTTATGTTTAAATAATCACTCCTGACAAATTTGGCACTGCCTTTACATTGGATCCATATGTTCACACGGACACCAGGGGAACAAACCCTCTGGACGCCTGAACAATCTCTCTTTGGCATTAAAACAAGAAATACTAAACAATGTCAGAACAGTTTTTCATGCTGACTGGAGAGATATTTTCAGCATTTAAAGACCACAACTTCTGACCATTTAATCAGAATTTTGCACTTAAAAAAAATAAACAACATTTTTAATGCTCAAAATAAGCCAAAATAACTAACAAGGATTGTGAAATGTCTTTAAAAAAGTGATCACAGATAGGGAGTGCAATAATCAATGTGACTCCATGTGAACATTTTTTAAAACCACTGGGGAAATGATTTAAAATAGATACGCAATGTGCAAGACCCTATCATTAGTCTGATGTCCAGCTCACAGCCTCACCTGACATTAACCTGAAACACAAGGATTTCACAAGGAGTGAAACTGGGGCAGTTTTGACCAAACATGGAAACATCATCTTTAGCAGTGGCTTATAGCAGATACCTTTCAAATGCTCAGCCGAACCTCATTTAGACTTTACATTTAGAATTTATTCACTCTCAAGTTATTTCAAACCTCTGACTTATTTTTTTCCACTGAACACAGATGTTTATATGGAAGCCCGTTTCCGCCACTGAATAAAAAGGTAATTGTGACTTTTTATCTCACAATTCTGACTTTTTCTCCTCAGAATTAAGAGATGTTCATATATCAAAATGTGTAACTTTTTTAGAATGGTGAGTTTATCTTGCAATTCTAACTTTATAAGACGTAATTGCGAGTTATTAAGTCAGAATTGTGAGATATAAACGTGCAATTCTGAGAACATATCAGTCTTTTTCCCACTCAAAATTGGACTTTAAAACTCACAAATGCAAGTTTATATCACTCAATTCTGAGAAAAAAAGTCAGAATTTGCAAGAAAAAGTCAGAATTGTGAGACAGACAGTCACAATTATCTTTTTTATTTTTATATTCAGTGGCGGAAACAGGCTTCCATATGTTTAGCACAATGCTCATACTGCTCTTTTCCATAGAATAAAGGTGAATGTGACCAATGTTTTTCAAACACCAAAAATGAAAAAATGTCCATTTGATTTAGGCAAACAAATCCAAGTCTTCTTAAGCCATACAATAGTTTTGTGTGAGAAACAGACCAAAATTCAAGCTGTTATTCAATAATAATCTTAAGACCTCAGCTCTCAAATCTCATTTACACTTGCGTATATATATATATATATTCAGATATAATCAGTTCTAGTAGTTGTAGTACTTTTACTTGAAACTAAAACTTATTCCAGCTTTATTTAAATGACCGGAAAACAATTTTAAGTTTTAGTTTTGTAGTTAATAATAACAACACTGATGATTGAATGTTTGGATGAACTATTCCTTTAACAATTTAGACAGAAGCTCAATGCTGAAAGTCAAACCAACATTCCAGCACCTTTTATAATATGCTATATCTAATCAAATTAATTATAATAACTATTTATTTGATAGTTAAGCCCTCTTTTAGACACGGCGAGGAGGTTTGCTCATCACTGGCACTGTTTGTATAGTGGGTTGCTAACATAGAGCCACTTCTAAGATCAATCTGAGCTAATAACTGCTTCGGCAAGGAGGAAAACTTGTAAAGTACATTGTAAAATCAATCGGACACATTAACCCATTGCTCCTGTTAACCCACTCTAAGTGTCTGCGATCTTAATGGCAAAACTAAAACTACACATTTATTATAGCTGACACATTTTACATCAGAATCAATATTTAAGGCCTTAACCGCAGTGTAAAATTCATCAAGGTAGAGTTAGCGTTCAATCATAGGTTGGATGCTTTATTTTTGTCTGTTGAGACATGTTTGAATAAAAGTGATGTCAGGGTGCAGGGGCGCCACATCGCACAGTGCCATCAAATTTAATTTCTCTCTCTAACGGGACGTTTTTATAGACAGCAATAACAACAATGTCCTTAATCTAAGATAGAGCCATGAAACATGTGACCACCTTCATCTCATCTTCTATTCAAGAAGTTATCAGCGAGAGAACGCTATCAGGATGTTCTCATTCCTCAATCATGCTCCTTATTAAATTGAAGAGCAACAATAAAACATTCTCTCATATGTTTTGGCTTTATTTCTTGGCTTTGGGTTTCACGGCAGTGTGGAGGATTTGATTTGACCTTGGCTGAACCTGAACGCTGAGACGTTTACCTTCAAGCTTGCTAACATGTACATGTCATTCAGAATAGGTTTTGGACACAGTCCTGCATTATTAAACAGCAGTGTTTTGCGGTATCTGGATCTGACTGAGCCAAAGTTCCAAAGTTCATCTCACAAATGTGACACTTTTTCAGTCACACCGAGTGAAACGTGAGTCTGTCTGCCACTGAACGGATTCAGAAAGCTCAACTCAAAGCCCTCCACATGAGTAGAGAGCGGACTTAAGTCGCCCAAACGTTCCTTGCTAGGGAGAACATCACATTACAGACATACCTCCGGAACGTTCTAGGAATTTTTTTTGTAGAATATGGAAAATGTGAAAAGCTGTGATTGACGGTTAAGGTTTGCTGGATGCTGGCCATTAGAGATGTCTCTATGGAAACAGAAGCAGAGAGAGCTGTGTCTTCTGACAGCTTTTCTGCATCGCCAGTCTGATAACGAACAAAGTGGCTAAAATACTTCATGTGGGGATCAAGGCTGTAGCTTTTAGACAAAAAAACACTTCTCGCTGTGTATTCGCTCGTGTTGCACAAGGACAGATTCTGCAGCACGCCCCTAACAAAAGGGACTAAGTGTAACTCTAAATCCTTATATTTAGAGCATTTGAAAGCTGCTTTAAAACAAAACACTGGAGTAAGCAGAGGCGTTAAAGCAATTAAGTGAGTTGAATGTGTACTATTAATTTGGATACAATAATATCAACATTTCATACAATTCAGATGCGGGTAAATAAAATGAATAAAAGACAAAATTCCTTAAGAAACACCCTCTGAGATCATTTTGACATAGAATGCCTTGGGGAAACAAAGATTAAATCAAGCCTTTGAAAAAACACTAAAGTTAAATAAACTAGATTCTAATTAAACCTCCTCTTTGGTAGAGTTTATTTATTCATCTTAAAATGTAACATTTGGTCACCCCTAAATCTAGCAAACTTTGTCTATGTTTGTAATGTATACATTCAAAAAAATGCTGGGTTAAATACAACCCAGCGCTGGGTCAAATATGGACGAACCCAGCGGTTGGGTTGTTTAGACCCAGCGGTTGGGTTACTCCCCAGAAGGTTGGGTTAAACATTTAACCCAATTGTTGGTTGAAAACAACCCAGCATGTGTTCTGGACAATATTTACCCACCATTTTTTGAGTGTATATTTATGGGTTATTTATTCTACAATTTAGGGTACATTTCATGTCCACTGATGATAATTATATTTTTTCTAACACCTTTCTTTAGAAATACAATATTTTATCCATTAAGAGAATACATACCATAATCTCACATCACCTGATTTTTAGTTTGCTTGGAAATGCTGTTATGAGTCTCAAGTTCAAAATAGCAAATAAAAACATTTTAGTCAATATTATGTATATTAAAGGCATAGTTCACCTGCAGTTGCCGGTGCCCATTGACTTGTAAAGTGTTTTTTTGTTGTTGTTTTTTTACCATACTATGGAAGCCAATGGAGACCAGCAACTGAAGGCGAACAATCCCTTTAAATGTATTACATTTATTGAAATACCGTAGATTAGAAATAGATTTTTTACATTTTATTTTATTTCAAATAAGAAAATATTCCATTTTACTCATAACCACAAAAAATTGTCAGCTGTTAATAACCAAACACTATGGTGACCCAGTACTGCACAACACAACGAAATTTCCACAAGACAAAGAAATCGTCACAACACAACGTTGTGTTGTGCTAATGTCCTTGGGTTGTGGCTTGTTCCTGTTGTGTTGAGACTTGTTTCCGTGGTATTGTGGTTTGCTTCCAATGTGTTGTGCTAATTTCGTTGTGTTGTGGAGATTTCATGTGTTGTGCACTGCTGGGCCACCGTAAAACACCCCCTGAATACTAAAATATTGTGTCCAGCATCATGTGATCTCATTCTGAAGACACTATTGGCCGTTATCTATGTTTGGTAAATTGTTATGGTTTGCAATATTTTATGATTTAAAAATAATGAGGTTAACCTGATCAAGAAAATACCATTTGGTTGACCAGACAATGCCTGCCAATGAAATTAGGAGTCAACACATGTTGTAGTTTATTATTACAACTAATCATTTTTCCCAAAATGGTAGATGTGGGGTAAAGTGTGTCAGATGCTTTGAAGTAAGTTATGTCAGTGGCTCAGCTAATACATTTCTGACATCAAATGTAGGAAAAACTATTACAAATGTTATTATTATTACAAATAATGTGTCAAAAAATAGTTAGCTAGTTTAATTATTATAAATATCAAACCATATCCTGAATAAAATACAGCAAAATAAGACTTAAAAGACTTAAGAAATAAGATGCCATGTGACTGGCCAAGGGCTTTGCAGCACACTAAAATCTAAAAAAGGAGACTACTCATGCAAACCAAACATCGTGGTTTGTCTAGAGCCACTTTACAGTAAGAAAATGGGGAATAATTCCCCAAAACATCATTGTAACAAAGCAAATCATAAGGATACACCCATTATACTGGTGCATAAAACTATTTTATTTTCTAGGACGAGACGGCAAACCACGGATCGTAGACATTCAGAGTAATGGCTATAGTTATAAAAACCAGAAAGGGTCAAAACATCAATGAAGTAATTCAATCGCCTTGGGTGGAAAACACACACAAATAATAGAAATGTACAAATAAAAGACGGGAAAATAAATAGTGGTGTATTTAAAATGCCTCTGTTGTTTTACGCAGATCATAAAGTTTCAGAGCGATGAACATTGCATGGTCACAACCATGTGCTTTTGTTTTGATCAAGAGCCGCAAAGTGATGTCATCTATACTTATGCAAAACCATTGTGAGGGTAATTGCCTTTGTAATAGCCGAGCCCACTTAAAACAGTCTGAAACTATGAGGAGAAAAACAACTGGAATCGTGGAAAGACTTGATGCTTGTAAGAAAGGACCCGGCTGGAACGATCCAATGACGGCAGTCGTTCCGCGGGTGAAGGGCTTTGCGTGTTAGTCTTTCCTTTTCACGACACAACAAGAACATTAAAATGGAACACTTCTTCTTATATATTTTATCTCGTTATTTCATCTGACTCCATAAAATGAAAAGGGTTTTAATGATGTCTGTGCATCATTAAAACAGGAACGAATGATTGATTATTCTTATCAGCTCTTTTTCATTACTTTACCCGTCCAGACATAGGGAAGCTATATCGCTCAGAGGTCCTGTTTTCCACAGATCTCACGGACACAATCTCGTCAGGCCCGGTCATCAGTCAGAGGTAAATTATGGTTACGTATCTGAGATTTGCCGTAAATTCACACGTACACAATCAGAGACATCGAATAACCCTCATGGGGCACCCTCAGAACTCGAGTTCAATCGTTTACTTCAGTAAAGGGTTTTGGCCACTATCAGATATGTTAGCAGATCAATATACTACACTCGTAATAGCTTTGGGTTGGCCAAATCTTTGTTTAAAGTAACATTAATCAAAAGTCAGAGGTGTGGACGTGCCAATTCAATCTGATCAGGCGTTCACCGTCATTGAACGGAATTAACCCGTCCCTACACCCAAGCACACTTAAAAGATGCCGGATATTAGCCGTCGCTAAAACTGGCGCAGGCTTATGGAAATATACGAATCCACTAATCTAGTAGAGAAAGCAATCTTCAGAGGCATTTAGAATAGAATCAAACGTTACAATTTATTGACCAGGTAATCAAAACAATAATTCAAAGCTCCAATGTTACAAGAATAGAATCAACGGTTAACCATAACATAACAATAATTCAGGAATTGAAGAACTTGTAGAAATTACTACCTGGCAATGAAAGACTACACACAAGTGACATGTGCGGGCAATCAGTTTACTGACTCCCAGATGTTTGTGTCCCTTTTCCTTATATACCCAGATAATTCCATAGACCCACCCAGGTGGGTACCCAGGTGGTATCTTGTCATTATAATAAGTCTTTAGAATTGGCCACCAAAGGCTTCTGGAGATCCTGTGGCCAGGATCACTTATTTACATACAGGAGGTGTTTTGAGTAGGAAATCAGGGGGAGGGCACACCTTTAAGTTGTGCACTATATTTCCTCATACTTTAGAACTTCTTTTAGCTTTTCGTTATGATTGGGAGAATGAGACCATTTTACCAGGCACACTGAGACATTTCAAAAGATATCAAACATGTATAGTTACTTTTTGTACATATTACATTGCATGGATTTTAGGTGGTGAGGGGAGGGGGGAGAATGGCGACTGCAGCCGGTCCCTCGTGCGGACCGTCAGCACCGGGTGTGAAACCCCCCAGTGTGCTGCGTCCTGGATGTTGCTGCTATACGCAGGAGATAGCTCCCGTTGATTACTGACACCAAGCCCACAGTTCCTCTCTAGGGGGGCCCAGACATTCTGGCACCGGGCCCGGGCTTACAGTTTTCTCCCTTTGGCACTGTTTGGGCCACTCCCAGGGTTCCCTGCAGTGTCACTTCAGTCGTTGTAAGGCGGGCAGCTTTAAGGAGCTGAGGGTTAGGATAGTGTTGGTGGATGCTTTTACTGATCTGATGAGGTGTCGGAAATAGCAACATTGGAATAGCGTGAAGGAGAAGATGAGTGCGCTTCCAACTGCGCAACCTCGAAGTACCCAGTCCCACCAGGTATATGCAGTCTGTGCCGATCGGGTGGATGAGCTAGACAGAATCTGTGCAGTCTTTCGCGCCAAGTTTGTCTCCACTTGTGCTTGAGAAAGGTGGTACTCTGTTTGGAGGATGACGTTCTGTACCAGGTCCATCGTGTCGATCAAGGCTTGTGTTCCGTGTTCATAAAAGGTGTCGTCCCACCATGGGGAGACCTCTGCGTCCTTTGGCATCCTTCCGAGGATGTCGATCTGGCCCATAGAAAAGTCCTCTGTCACTTCCAAGCAAAATGAGTGATCAGCAGGACAGGTCAGTCCTCCATATGTGAACGAATTCATCTCACTGATGACACACCACTGTGTATGAGACACCTGAATCGCATTTGAATGTCCATGCAAAGATTCAACACTTATGAGTTTGTTATCATTGGGAGAGAAAGGTTGTAATGTGTTACATGTACAGACAACATAATTGTGAGTTTCATGACAACAAGTGCGACTGGTAAATACGGTCTCAGTACCCTTCAGCGTCATATATCCGGTGAGGTGATCCCATTTAATTACCTGATCTTTAACTACCATGCCAATGGATCGAATATTAGTGGAATTTGGATAAACTTGATCTGGGTGGATTAAAGGAAAAGTGGCAAAAAATCCAATACAACCAATACATTCGTTTCCAGTATACATCATAATTGTGGATATTAATTCTGAATACTTTACATTTTTCATTTTTTCTGAAGAGAACCATCTATGTAAATCTAAAACCTCAATTAAATCGTTCAAAACATGTCTCGGGGTCTTGTGAAGACGAAGATCTAAAATTTCTTGTCTTGTTGCAGTGAATAAATCTTGTGCATATGATCTGCAGGCTAAGTCACGTTCGATGGTACGGGTCTGATTGATGTGTTGGAAACCAGTGGCCATCTGATCTGTCAACCATGTAGAGAATTGAGATTGTTTGGTTATTTTATAAGTGTTGGCTGCTGAATTAATTGATCCGAACAGGCCGGCTATACTGCTGAGCAGGTCTCATTTTTAGCGAGCAGGTGGAATTTGGACGGCAAGTCTGTCTTCGTAATCAGAAATTAAATCATCGATTCGTGACTGTAGTCATGCATATGACTCATCATTAGTAATACAATGTTTTGTATAAGCAGAAATGTTATAAGTTACATGTGTCATTACCAAATTTACATCATGTAATAAAGTAACAGTTGTGTGGATTGGTGAAATTGTCTATGCAATGCAAACATTCCCGACACAATACATTCCTTCCTTTCGGTTGGTCCAGACAAGTACATTAGCTCGGTGAATCTCATATGTGTGTTATTATGCTTTCTGTATGTGTGCACCTATATGTTGCAGGTTCCAAATTTTTAATATAGTGGTACAATTTTGGGTCTATGCCATTGTTTTAGATTTTTCGTAGTGTATGCATGTTACCTAATTGTGTCACCTGGATCTATTTTAAGTCGATACCAGGCAGTGAGGTTGTACATGAATTTGGTGCTCGAGTGTGTCCTGAAATGTTTCTTTGTAGGTGGGTGGGTGTTACCTGAACTACAACAAATTTGTGGTGTGCAATTTGGATCCGTGCTAATCCGGGAGGCCATGTAACTGTCTCTTTTGGTGCAACTGTGATTTTTGTGTGGATGGCCCTTGGGTGTTACGCAACACCCACCTCCCACATTTCAGGTTGTGTGTGAGTGATTGGTGCTCTCCAGAGTGGGAGGATTTGATTCGCTACTACTCGTGCCACTGTGTTTGCACTGTTAAATTGGAAAATCCCCCTTTGGCACTAGGTAGTGGGCTTATGAAATCCAATTGGAGTAACTCCCAAGGTCCCTTGGGTGGTTCTGGTCTACACAGTTTTGTATGGCCAGGCTTGCCTTGGTTAGTGGAGGCACATACGATGCATGTGTCACACCATCTTTGAATGTCTGATGCCATTTGTGGCCACCAGAAGTTTTTTGGATCAGCTGTTGTGTTTTTGGAGCTGATACGTGTGCATAATCGTGGTACAACTTCATCACTGGTTTCTGGAGGGCTTCTGGAACAATGTATTTATCGTCTCTTAAAATCATGCCTTCAGTGACCTTGACTAGTTGGTCCTGCTGCAGGTGCGGTGTCAGCTCTCCATCAGAACTCCACAGTTCTTGTTGGTACTGTTTTAAGTCAATAGGAATAGTTTGAATCGCACTCACGGCAGGAACAACCAGTCTGTCAGGCTTCCATTCATCTCCCTTTTGTGCTGCTAATTTGGCTAATTGATCTGTGATGTTGTTGTTTTTCTCGTTTTCATCTGGATTTTCGATGATGTGCGCAGGCACTTTAACGACGGAGAGTGAGGGATCGCGTGTTCTAACCTCCTGCCAAATCGAAGTTATGATGTTAAAATGTTTTATCATGAAGTTTACGAATTGTTTCAACAGCTCAGAGTTGTCGCTATGGGGCGTTTTTGGTAATGCTTCGCTTGTTTTTAAATCTTTTCTCTTTTTGACAATCTCGCACTACATGGTTAGTCTTTCTGCAATAATGGCATATCATTTTATTTGGAGACCTTTGGCTAAATTTATCTGTGCTGTTCCTTCTGTTAACCATCAGCGGACGCAACGCCGCGGGTTTTAATCGCCATCTGTTTTCTATTCTTGAACCCCAATCTACTATTGCTCTGAACGTGTTTTCGGCTGGGTCGACGCCATTTGATAACGCTTTCTGAACGGGATGCCGGCATTGTTTTTAACAAGCTGCAGTGCGTCATGGTTGCGGTCTGCATTTTCAAGGCCTGAGTGTTCTCTGTAGGTCACCCATAACCGTTCAGCGTACGTTTCAAATGACTCATTACTTGCTTGTTTGATTTCTAATATTTTGCTCCAATCTGCATGTGACGGTCCTCTCATGTCTAATAATGCCTGTTTTAGACGTTCATAAATCCCTTCGTCGGTTTCTCATTTACTCTGTTCATTATGTTGCGGATTTCATTTCTGTGTTTAGTTTCGGTCTGAGCTCCTCAGGGATAGTGAGGAGGGCTACTTGCCATACGTCTCTAACCTCTAGTTTGTAGACATTAGCCTGTAGCATCAATGCTTCCCAGTAGGGTTGAAAAGGCCCTTTTCTCGGCATAGTTCCTACGACTTGTTTATGCCTAGAGCATTCTCCGCGATGTTAACGGGCGGCTGATTGTTGTGATATCATCATCCGCATTTTCATGGTTTTTAACACTGCGATTTTAACTGCCTTTTTGACGATTCGTTTGATTTTGTTCGGTCTTTATTGGGCTTCGCAGGCTCTGTTTATCTGGCCACAGGCTCACGATAGCTCGGTTACGAAGTTTCTCTGCGTGGCCTATTTTTACACGCTTAACGCAGTGTCTTCATCTTCGCTTTCAGTTTGCGCCTCTAACTCGGTTTCATCCAGTGCTGCTTGTTTAACTGCGGCAACTGGAAAACCTGTTTTAGCGCAATAATCTTCGAGCGCAGATATGTAATTACTATATGTAATTAGTTTCCCTTGAACTTGATCAATTTTTGTAGCCATTTCTTCGCGTTGTCTAGCCCACCCCGCTGCTCGTATGCAAACATTTCGACTTGCTTTCTTAACTTTTGTAATTCGTCAGATCGCACTCGTTCGATTTCTTTGATATTTGTTATTGTTTTTTCGTTCTCGGTCATGGTCGCGAGGTCGTTACGAAAGCAAATAAACAATTGCAGCGGAATTTTCTTGTATTTTGATTTCGATTTTAGTCTCGCACCCTCGGCAGAATACCAGGATGTTATTTCGTTGTTGTTCCACTTCAAATTGAATCCCTTGTCGCTAACCGAACAAGGATTTTTGTAATTGTATTCCTAAAACTTCCATTATCTCCTGATCTCCTCTGCTGCTGTGGTTTCCTGAAAAGACATGTTGTTTCTCGTCTAATTCTTAATACCACCGGTTTTTCGGTTCCGGTTTCAAAATGGGTATACCGACCCGTTCTACAAAATGTGTCTATATGGTGTAAAAACATTTCCCTCAACTTTTAAAAGGCAACAAAGAATATGCTTACCACAGCAGCTGGATATTGATGAGAAGGATATCAAACCTCACGTCCAAGGAGAGTTCAAGTTGAATGTCGCGGCTGGAATGACGCACTCGTCTCGCGAGAATCGCTGCTCGCCTTTACGAGATCACGCCGGCGGGTCACCACTGTAAGAAAGACCCGGCTGGAACGATCCAATGACGGCAGTCGTTCCGCGGGTGAAGGGCTTTGCGTGTTAGTCTTTCCTTTTCACGACACAACAAGAACATTAAAATGGAACACTTCTTCTTATATATTTTATCTCGTTATTTCATCTGACTCCATAAAATGAAAAGGGTTTTAATGATGTCTGTGCATCATTAAAACAGGAACGAATGATTGATTATTCTTATCAGCTCTTTTTCATTACTTTACCCGTCCAGACATAGGGAAGCTATATCGCTCAGAGGTCCTGTTTTCCACAGATCTCACGGACACAATCTCGTCAGGCCCGGTCATCAGTCAGAGGTAAATTATGGTTACGTATCTGAGATTTGCCGAATTCACACGTACACAATCAGAGACATCGAATAACCCTCATGGGGCACCCTCAGAACTCGAGTTCAATCGTTTACTTCAGTAAAGGGTTTTGGCCACTATCAGATATGTTAGCAGATCAATATACTACACTCGTAATAGCTTTGGGTTGGCCAAATCTTTGTTTAAAGTAACATTAATCAAAAGTCAGAGGTGTGGACGTGCCAATTAATCTGATCAGACGGCGTTCACCGTCATTGAACGGAATTAACCCGTCCCTACACCCAAGCACACTTAAAAGATGCCGGATATTAGCCGTCGCTAAAACTGACGCGGCTTTGCGGAAATATACGAATCCACTAATCTAGAGAGAAAGCAATCTTCAGAGGCATTTAGAATAGAATCAAACGTTACAATTTATTGACCAGGTAATCAAAACAATAATTCAAAGCTCCAATGTTACAAGAATAGAATCAACGTTAACCATAACATAACAATAATTCAGGAATTGAAGAACTTGTAGAAATTACTACCTGGCAATGAAAGACTACACACAAGTGACATGTGCGGGCAATCAGTTTACTGACTCCCAGATGTTTGTGTCCCTTTTCATATATACCCAGATAATTCCATAGACCCACCCAGGTGGGTACCCAGGTGGTATCTTGTCATTATAATAAGTCTTTAGAATTGGCCACCAAAGGCTTCTGGAGATCCTGTGGCCAGGATCACTTATTTACATACAGGAGGTGTTTTGAGTAGGAAATCAGGGGGAGGGCACACCTTTAAGTTGTGCACTATATTTCCTCATACTTTAGAACTTCTTTTAGCTTTTCGTTATGATTGGGAGAATGAGACCATTTTACCAGGCACACTGAGACATTTCAAAAGATATCAAACATGTATAGTTACTTTTTGTACATATTACATTGCATGGATTTTAGGTGGTGAGGGGAGGGGGGAGAATGGCGACTGCAGCCGGTCCCTCGTGCGGACCGTCAGCACCGGGTGTGAAACCCCCCAGTGTGCTGCGTCCTGGATGTTGCTGCTATACGCAGGAGATAGCTCCCGTTGATTACTGACACCAAGCCCACAGTTCCTCTCTAGGGGGGCCCAGACATTCTGGCACCGGGCCCGGGCTTACATGCTGAATATTCTACCAGCTTTTGCGGCTAAACGCAGCTTTTCACTTTCAAAGTTACAGAGCATGTTCCAGCTGATTATGTCATTTTTAAGTGTCTTGTAAAAGCCTGAATGGTATTAGCATGTTTCTAAATGGGTTTCATAAAGATACTTTTTATGATAAAGTCGAAGATAGCCTAAGATTACAGAGACATTATCATTTCTAACATTATTAGCATTTTTCAGGCCAAGGATAGAGAGATGGAGAAGGGACCATCTCATAATGTACATTGTTACATAATGTACAGAATTGAGGCTTACAATTTAAGGTCTAAACTATGATACTTACATTGCAAAACCATTCAAATAATCATTATTTATTAGCTATATTGGCACATTGCATTTAAATTTTACTTAAAGCATTTTGTGAGAGGGACATGGAAACATTTAATGGAATTTTAGCTCATAACTTTAGCTTTAGTTGTATTTTATTTACCGCATATTATCTTTTTTTTCTCAGAAAGTATGGAACATTACATATTAGTAAGTTTAGCAATTGATGCCCTGTTGAAGATCCCTGATATAGAAATTAACAATGTAACTTATTTCAGAAATATTCATTGAAGATTCAACATAAAAAAATTATAATTACAAATATGCTATTGTTCAAAAGTTTGGAGTCAGTAATTTGTTTTTAAAGCAATTAATACCTTGTTTCCTGCAAGGATGCATTAAATTAATCAAACCTGATAAATTAATTTATAATGAAACAGATTATAATTTTTTAAATAAATGCTGTCGCTTTCTATTTATCAAAGAAACTTTAAAATGTAACAGTTTACACAAAATTAGTAAGCAGCACCACCATTTGCAACATTGATAATAATAATAAATGTTACTTCGGCATCAAATCAGCATATTAGAAGGATCTCTTAAGTATTATGTGACACTGAAGAATGGAGTAATGATGCAGAAAATTGAAATTGCTTTGAAATCACATAAATAAATTACATTTTTAAATATTTTTAAATATAAAACATTTATTTTAAATATTTTCACAATATTACTGTTTTTATACTATGTTTTTGTATCAATTAAATGTAGTCTTGGTGAGCAGACTTCTTTCAAAAGCATTACAAAACCCTTACTGCAAGATGAACAGTGTACTGTATATATACATGCTTTGTGTGTGTGTGTGTGTGTGTGTGTGTGTGTGTGTGTGTGTGTGTGTGTGTATATATATATATATATATACAGGTATATATATATATATATAACTTTTGTATATACAGTCATGGCCAAAAATATCAACACCCTTGGTAAATATGATCAACGAAGGCTGTGAAAATGTATCTGCAATATTAATCCTTTTGATATTTTATATATGAAACAAATCACAAAAATCTAACCTTTCATTAGATAATAATAATTTTAAATGGGGGGAAATATATTTTTCTCAAATACACATTGGACACAATTATTGAACCCCTAGAAATTCTTATGAGTAAAATATCTCTGAAGAATATTCCCATTCATAGTCACAATTTTGAGCACTGCGGGGTAAACATGAAATTGTCCAGCCATGTCTTTCTGATCATCCATCACAATGAGAAAAACCAAAGAATATATTTCTGATGTGCAGCAAAAGATAATTGAGCTTCACAAATTAGTGAAGTGGCTTTAAGAAAAGAGCTAGAGCAGTGAAAATTCCCATTTCCAACAACATACAATGTTACGAAACTGCCTGGAAGATGACGTGTGTCTATATATTCTTAATGCATGGTGAGTAGGAGAATTTGAGTGGCTAAAGATTCTCCAAGGACCACAGCTAGAGAATTGCAGAAAATGGTCTCGGGGTCAGAAAACCTTAAAAAAAATTGTCAAACAGCATCTACATCACTATGTGTTGTTTGGGAGGGTTTCAAGAAAAATTATCCTAGTTCATCCAAAAATGAACTCCAGCATATTCAGTTATCAGACACGACTGGATATTCAAATGGAACTGGCTTCTATGGTCAGATGAAATGAAAAAAAAAGCTTTTTAGCAGTGTAACACTCAAGATGGGTTTGGTGAACACAGGGATAAAAAGTACCCCATGTGTACAATGAAATATATTGCTGTATTTCTACATTATAGGCCTATATTTCTGCTGGAGGTCCTGGACATCTTGTTTAGACACATGGCATCATGGATTCTATCAAATACCAACAGATAAAAGATCAATAAGTGACAGACATTGTTAGAAATCTTATAATGGACCATGTTTGGATCTTCCAACCGGAAAATAATCCAAAGAAAAACCTCAAAAAACAACACACAAATGGGTCACTGAGCACAAAACAAAGCTTCTGCTATGCCATTACAGTCCTCTGACCCGAACCCTGTAGAAAATTAGTGGGTTGAACTGAAGAGAAGAGGCATCGTCATGGAGCTGGGGAAATTAATAATTATGGTTTTAATAATTAATAACAATGGGATTACCTCCTATTTAAAAAAAAAAATCTTCCATGAAAAGTTGAATTTTTGTGAATTTTTAAAATAAAAGATAAAAAGCATTAACAATGCAGATTAATCTTCACAGCCTTCTTTGATCATATTTACCAAGGGTGCCGATATTTTTGGCCATGACTGTATGTGTATCCTTTAGCAAACAATTCAATTTTAAAAGAAAATACTCCTTAATGATGCCGTGTGTCCAACCAGGAATTTACATCAAGAGCACTTTACCAACATTCTTACGTGCACTTTTCATCTAAGGTTTTCTTTCATTTATTTTCTCCCAGAACTCATTTCTGAAAGCTCAGTGTGTTCAAGAGGGACTTACTGTACCTGAGAGAAATGGATGTTCCATTGACAGACTCTGAGTGCCGTCTGCTCGGACTAAAGCCCCCCTGAGGGGTATAATGCTCATTTCCACAGCACAGGATCATAAGGAAGGCTCTCCGAAAAGCTCGGTTCAGAAAAGCATACAGGAACGGATTCAAGCCCGAGTTGATGTAACCCAACCAAAGCCATGCGGTCCACATCTGCCAGGGCACGCTGTAATCGATGAAGGGATCCACCACGTTGGTGATGAAGAAGGGAGCCCAGCACAGACAGAAGCAGCCCATGATGACAGCCAGCGTCTTGGCCGCCTTGGTTTCATTCTTAATGCGACTGGATCCATGTTGATCGTGGTTGGGGTAAGTCGAAGAAGGGGCTGAGCCGGCCCGGTGCAGCGAGCCAATTCGCCGAGCGTGTCCCATAGCGGTGACATAGATTCGCTGATAGGCGAGAACCATCAGCACCAGAGGCACATAGAAAGCCACGGCCGAACACACCAGAGCATAGGGTCGGTTCACCATGAACACACAAGTCGAATTATGGGAGGAGTTGAATTTTCTTTGTTCGATCTAAAAAATAAAATAAAAATAAAATTAATTAAGGATGCATCCATATTAAAATTATGGCTAATACCAAGAACTGAGAATTATTTTCATTTTATGGCGGATAACTGATAAATGGTTGATATTGCAATTATATAATATTTTGTCGCTAAAAACTAAAATCAGTCATTTGAAATGCTACAAGTGAAAGTACAGTATTAACAAACGATATGTTGTGATTTGCTAAAATTACATTTACCAGAAATTAACCTTAGATTAAGCTTAAATTATTGCTAGATACTGTCAACACACACATACACACACACATACATATACAGGTGCATCTTAATAAATTAGAATGTCGTGGAAAAGTCAATTTATTTCAGTAATTCAACTCAAATTGTGAAACTCGGGTATTAAATAAATTCAATGCACACAGACTGAAGTAGTTTAAGTCTTTGGTTCTTTTAATTGTGATGATTTTGGCTCACACATTTATAAAAAGAAACACCAATTCACTACCTCAACAAATTAGAATACTTCATAAGAAAAAAAAAAATTTGTGAATTGTTGGCCTTCTGGAAAGTATGTTAATTTACTGTATATTTACTCAATACTTGGTAGGGGCTCCTTTTGCTTTAATTGCCGGCCCTCAATTCGGTTGTGGCATGGAGGTGATCAGTTTGTGGCACTGCTGAGGTGGTATGGAAGCCCAGGTTTCTTTGACAGTGGCCTTCAGCTCATCTGCATTGTTGGGTTTGGTGTCTCTCATCTTCCTCTTGACAATACCCCATAGATTCTCTATGGCGTTCAGGTCAGGTGAGTTTGCTGGCCAATCAAGCACAGTAACACCATGGTTCTTGAACCAGCTTTTGGTACCTTTTGCAGTGTGGGCAGGTGCCAAGTCCTGCTGGAAAATGAAATCAGCATCTCCATAAAGCTTGTCAGCAGAAGGCAGCATGAAGTGCTCTAAAATGTCCTGGTAGATGGCTGCGTTGACTGTGGACTTCAGAAAACACAGTGGAACAAAACCAGCAGATGGCAGCCCAAATCTTCACTGACTGTGGAAACTTCACACTGGTCTTCAAGCAACATGTATTCTGTGTCTTTCCACACTTCCTCCAGACTCTGGGACCTTGATTTCCAAATGAAATGCAAAATGTACTTTCATCTGAAAAGAGGACTTTTGACCACTGAGCAACAGTCCAGTTCTTTTTCTCCTTAGCCCAGGTAAGATGCTTCTGACGATGTTTCTGTTTCAGAAGTGGCTTGGTAGCCCTTTTCCTGAAGATGTCTGAGCGTGGTGACTCCAGCTTCAGTGCACTCCTTGTGAAGCTCTCCCAAGTGTTTGAATCAGCTTTGCTTGACTGTATTCTCAAGCTTGCAGTCATCCCTGTTGCTTGTGCACCTTTTCCTACCCAAATGCTTCTTTCCAGCCAACTTTGCATTTAACATGCTTTGATACAGCACTCTGTAAACAGCCACCCCTTTCAGTAATGACCCTCTGTGACTTGCCCTCTTTGTGAAGGGCGTCAATGTTTGTCTTTTGGACCATTGCCAAGTCAGAAGTGTTCCCCATTATTGTGCTTTCAAAGAACAAGAGATACCCGGAATTTATACTGTAGGGATGTTCATTAATTGAAACTCAAATGTAAATATTCAAATATTTTGAAATACTGATTTTTGACTTTCATGAGCTGTGAGCTCTAATCCTCAAAATTAAAACATTTTTTTTAATGTTTTACTTTACATGTAATGAATCTAAAATATATGAAAGTTTCACTTTTTGAAATAAGTTACAAGAAATTAACTTTTTCACGAGATTCTAATCTATTGAGATGCACCTGTATGTATATATATATATATATATAATATATATAATAAAATGTAAAATAATCGGTAACCAATATTTTTGATAACCAATATTGTACCGATTTATCACCTGAGGTCTTGACCTTCCCAGCTACATCTAACAAATAAATTCATACAACAATTTTATACAACCAATTTTCAAAATCACTACTGTTCAAAAATTTGTGGTCAGTAAGATTTTTTCAAAGTCTCTTATGCTCATCAAGGCTGCATGTACTTGATCAAAAATAGAGTAAAAACAGTAATATTGTAATATATTACAATTTAAAATAACTATTTTATATTTTATATATATTTCAAGTGTAATTTATTTCTAGTATGATGGCAAAGCTACAGCCATTAATCCAGTCTTTAGTGTCACATCTCTTTCAGAGAGAACAAAATAAATGATCTGAAATATAATTGCTTTATAGCAATCTGTTGAATTTATATTCAATTTTGTAAAATATATTTTGATTATTACTTTAATGACCAAAAATGTAATCTTCTTTGTAAATGGTATCACTCAAGTAGCCAAAGTAAATAACATAATTCAATTTTTTTTATTGTTGTATACAATTTTCAAATTTTTGTACACTGTAACTGTTTTTTAATGCATCTTTAATGCATCTAGCAGAGAGTAATTACTTAAAATATATAAAACATCAGCATAACAAGAAGAATGCATCCAACCAACCAACCAACCACTCTTTACTTACAATACTCTCAATTCCAATGGTATTCCAACTTTGCATGATGGGAAGGAAAGAGATGAAAATGGGAATGACCCAGCATCCAATCAGCATCAGTGAGACTCTCACAGGTGTCATCTTGTTATTGTAGACCAGAGGCTGACAGCAAATCGCATAGTACCTGCCCAAGACAAGACAAGAATTACAAACATCTCAAGAATGATTCATGGATGCTGTCAGGCAGTACAGTGACTTCCGTAATCAATGTGTCCCAACATACTGTACTTTCATAAACCCAGATGATTCTGCTGATCTTTCCTTGAAAAGCTAATGTCGTGAATTATGTACATCCAGAAAAGACATGCTCACTAGAGACTGTAGAAGCAAAGACATCATGAGTCATGGGAATCATACGGATGGAGAAAGGACTTGGTGACAGAGTGGGATAGAAAAACAGAATTTGTTGCTCGAAAGAGAGCGAGAGAGAAAGGCTTTGAGAGACTAAGAATGAGTCATGTTACTGCCATATGGACCAGGTGTGGTGCATAAATCACAGCTGCTCTCTTACGGACCAAGAGAGCAGCGGTCTCCCTAATGGATGAGCATGAGAAAATTTGCATACATAATCCAGCAAATTACACGTAATTATCTGACACGCTGACAAACCACTGGAGTTAGTGTCAAGACATAAACTATGTGTTTCTTTTTTTGTGAGTACATTTCTGAATGTACAGTTCACTCTCTGAGTGAATCGTTATACATTGGAATCAACTATAGGAAATATAAACTAGACATAACAATATAGACCAGACATCATCTTTGTATATAACACAGCAGGGTACCAGAAAAGCATTGTAGCACATTGTAATTTGGTTACGCATGATTACAGGGCTTAAACCTTTCAGAGTGCCTCTGAATTCCAAAACGCTAATCCTGCAGTTTAAATAAACTGTATGAATAAATAAATCCAGAAGTGTGGAATGATCATTCTTTTTTTTTTTTAAGACATCTCTTATGTTTACCAAGGCTGCATTTATTGGATAAGAATAGTAATATTGCGAAATATTATTAGAATAATACATAATAGTTTTTTTAATATAATTTATTCCTGTGATGCTAAGCTGAATTTTAACAGCCATTACTCCAGTCTTCAGTGCCACATGATCCTTCAGAAATCATTCTAAAGTGCTGATTTGGTGCTTAATTATTATTGCTGCTTAATTTATAATGATATTTCACAATATAACTGTTTTTACTGTATTTTGATCAAATAAATGCAGCTGTGATGGTGAGCTTAACAGACTTTAATAAAAATCTAAATTACTCCAATTATTTGACAATGTATATATATGTATATAAAATTCTATATACAAATATGACACTGCTCTGTTTTAGAGAGAAAGAAAAAATGTATGTTCAAATCTAGCAAAGAAAACTGCTGTCCCAAAACTATTAAGCGCATGATAACATGTTCTATTTTTAAGACCTCTATTCTCAATATTGCCATGGCAACACAAGCAGTTATTTGTGTAGAACAACAACACGAATGCACTCACCTGTCTAGTGCAATGCAGCACAGATGCATAATAGACGCAGTGGTTAGCAGCACGTCCAGTAAGGTACGGACCAAGCAGAACGTCTCTCCATAGTTCCACTGACCTGTGGTCAGCTCTATGGCTGCCAGCGGCATCACAACAAGGGCAACTAGAAGGTCTGCAAATGCCAGTGACACAATGAAGAAGTTGGTCTTCTTCTTCCTATATACGGAACAGTAAGTAAATAACAGTAATAAACATTAGTTCACTGCAGAAAATGTTTTAGTGCCTATACACAGAAAATACTCAGGTTTAAACTGTTATGAGCCCTCACAGACTATATGATGAATTTCCAGGTATTAACATAATACTTATATATATATATATATATATATATATAGGCACCCTGAATAGGCTTGTGTGCCATCTTCTCCTTTTGTCTCAGGACAAGTTCCTCTCCCTGAGAGCGAGTTTTGAACCTTGCAGCCGATTTTCTATCGAGGCAGAAACTCAGGCCGGGGGAATGGATGTTGAACAGTCAGACAGTAGCCCAGATTTGGGATTTGTTCGGCGAAGCGGAAATGGACCTCTTTGCATCGCAGGAGTCGTTCCAATGCCCGCTTTGGTTCTCCATGAGTTCCCTGGCACCTCTGGGCATAGACGCGTTCGCCCATCCTTGGCCGAACATGAGACTGTACACGTTTCCACCAGCCAAGCTAATTCCGGCAGTCCTGTGCAGATTGAAGGAGAGCGGTGTCCTACTCCTACTTGTAGCCCCATTCTGGCCATCCCAGACATGGTTTTCAGAGCTGATTCCTCTTCTGTATCGGCCCCCTTGGGAGATTCCGATCAGGCAGGACCTGCTCTCTCAGCTTCAGGGCAAGATCTGGCATCCTCAGCCTGAGATCTGGAGGTTGTGGGTATGGCCCATTCAGGGCCACGAACCTTGATTTCTAATCTTCCTGCCGAGGTTCAGGAGACTATCGCCAGTGCCAGAGCCCCCGCCACTAGGAAGCTGTACTTTTCCTAATGGAGAGTCTTTGAGTCCTGGTTTTGGCCCATGCAGTAGACCCAGTTAACTGCCCTGTTGGTCCAGTACTGGAGTTCTTGCAGGAGAAACTGGCGGCAGGGGCAGCCGCTACCACCTTAAGGGTTTACGTCGCAGCCATTGCCGCTCGGAGAGACTTGGATGAAATTCCCGGGAGGCATCGGATAGTCTCTGCGTTTATGCATGGCGTCCGATGGCTGAGACCAGTATGTCCTATTGGAGTTCCTTCTTGGGACTTATCAATAGTTTTTGAGGGTCTAATGGAAGCCCCGTTTGAACCTTTAGAGTCAGCTCCAGAACGGATTCTGACTCTCAAGGTTACTCTTTTGTTGGCACTAACGTCATTGAAGAGAGTTTGGGATTTGCAGGCTCTCTCTGTTAGCAAGATTTGCATGAATGTGTTCGGGGGACATTTTATATTAATATTAATAAACTAGTGTTTTCTAAGTCGGTGTCGCAAGGATGAAGTTGCAGATCCCGACTTGCCATCTCCTCATTAGACCGCCTTTAATAAATGCATCTACGGATTATGATTATAATGAAATAGTTTTTGTTTTCTATGTTTTATTTTGTTAAGTACTAATTTAAAGCTTTCTATAGAAATATTTATCATGTCTAAATTACTCCATGTGACATCAATGGTTCAACCGTGTGTGCAAAGAAAACAAAATAACAACTTTATTCAACAACTTCATCAAAAATATCTTAAATCGTGTTCCGAAGATGAACGAAGGACTTACGGGTTTGGAAGCACATGACGGTGAGCAATTCATGACAGACAATTTTGGGTGAACTAGCCTATCCCTTTAACCTACAAATGCCTTACTTTTAGATATCTTGTTGCATATTAAACTTAATTTATATTTAGTTTAACATAAAAAATGTACACTGACACAGCAAATTTATATGTAGATATAAAGCAGCATTACCTTAGCTTTTTGTCTTTACAGAGAGCCACCATCACAAGCAAATTACCAAGAGCAGTCAGTATAATGATGGTCACCAGGACGATAGACAGCGTTATCTTTGAAGTGTGTTTAGACACACCTTCATCCACTGAACTGTAGACAAAAATATGCAGCCAATTATATATAAACAGATAAGATCAATACTTCCATATGGTATGAAATATTTTGAGCTGGTTCTCACTCGTCCGCTGAGTCTGATGCTGTGGCCATCACTGGTCATCTGTATGGAAGTGGTCAGATGGGGTTTTGTTCACACAAGACAATGCCGTCCCTCTCCTGTGGGATAAACACAACTGTTTTGCGTTCTCACATCCCAGAATCAATCATATTCTCTCAGCATGAGCTTCAAAGTGAGAGCACTGAGACTAAACCATCAGCATGTTTGTAAACGAAACACAGGCTTATGGGATATAACAAGTAAATATGAGCCATCATGATGAGTGTCTGACCATCTTCCTTTCTAAACAAAAGTACAGGCTAACAAGAACTAATCATTGCATGCTGTCAATCAGCATTCTGTTGGCTAAATTAGTGACAGACATTAGGACCTAAAAATATTAGTGTTTCTAATAAACTATGTGCAATGCAAAATACAATATATATATATATATATATATATACAGTGCCCTCCATAAGTATTGGAACAGTAAAGTCAAAATTGCTCTGTTGGCTGTGGAGTAAAGATATTTGTAAATATGATTAAAAGATGAATATGAGACAAAACTACAGAATGTCACATTTTATTATTAGCCGTTTCAACACATACATGTTTTACCAAATAAAAAGACACAAATTTGTATAATGACATGGGTATGACATAGGTATTACAAGGAGAAAGTGATTTATTAGGATATTTTCAGTCTCCCCATAATTCAAAAGGCTTATAAATCATACAGAATTAGTGTTTTTTTTCTAAGTAAACATGCACAAAGTTTCCTGTAAGGGGTAGGTTTAGGTGTAGCGTTGTTGTATGGCGATAGAAAATACGGTTTGTACAGTATAAAAACCATTACGCATATGGAGAGTCCTCGTTAACCATAAAAATCAACATGTGTGTGTGTGTGTGTGTGTGTGTGTGTGTGTGTCGTGTGTGTGTGTGTGTGTGTGTGTGTGTGTGTGTGTGTGTGTGTGTGTGTTAATATAACTTTCCCGACACTTTGTAGACTTCATCTGTGTTTTTGCAAACACATTTTAGATTTAATGTCAAAGAAAGATTACTTGAGCCTTACTGATGGTGCTGTGGGGTACATAAAACAAAAAAGGTTGAGAAATACTGGCCTAAAGTCTCTATTTGTTTCTCTGTTTCTGGATTAACATCCCGAGGTAACATCGAATTACACAATCTTCAGTTTGTATCCAACCTTTAAATGATCTGAGATGACCGAACACCTGAGAAGATGATGCCAACCCCTCAGAGGACCGCAGAGGAAGCCAACCCTCAGACATTATACAGAATTAACCAAATTTTGCCATAAGTTAAATATATTAAGTTTCTGCAATATATAAATCTATTGCAGAAACTTAGTTTCCTGTAAAGCTGCTTTGCAACGATTGTATATCGTAAAAAGCACTATACAAATAATCTTGAATTTAGTTGAATTAAATTGAAGTCATATGTCTTATTATACCCTCAAAACACATCAAATATTGAAGGTAAGACATTGAAAATAGAAAAACTTTAACACAAAGTGCATGCACTCCATCATCACACCATTAATACCCACAGTGGCCAAATCACACCCTGTGTCTGTGGCGCTGGAGCCATAACTCACGCAGAAGTGGAGAGAGCTCTCACAGAGTAAACACTGGAAGCGTGTGATGTATTTGCTCAGCTGGGAGGCTCAAGTGGGTATTACAGAGACAGCTTGGACACTTCTTTCCTGTTCTGTTGCTTTCGTTTGAGTTTCAAATGAGCCACATGATTATTATAGCCCCGTATCAAACATGCTGAAAAAATCTGGCTTTTCTAAACAGAGAGGACAGCTGATTTACACATGATTCTTGTGTAGGACAAAGTAAAAGGGCCATTCTACAAAACAGGTGCCGCTTGTTTCCCTCATATGCATATGTGTAAATTAATTTAACAATCAACATTTGTAGGCAGATTTTACAATTTGTCAAGTCATAACATAATATTGCAGAACCCCTAAGGACACATGATGATGAAAAAGTATATGAAATTATATATGATGACATATATATGTCAATGACAATTATACACTATTTTAATGCTTCTGTTGTCTCTCGCAAATTTTTGTGTTCACGCAAGAAACATTGCATTTGCAAAAGTTTTGCATTCTTTGAGCAAACAACATTTCTCAGAAAATACAAAAGCTTTGCGAGAGAACACAAAAGCATTTAATTATATATTTTTAATAATTTTAATAATTTTTATTTTATATTGAAATTTAAATCTAGCATTTTGTTTTTATTCCTTTTTTAATTGGCATATTGTATTATTATAAATCCTTAATAATGTCCCTAGTTTGTGCATCAATCCTGTTACCATTATAGAATATATACCCAGTTATAAAGCGCTATTATTTCATAAATCACACTTTCAGTAAGTAAATTTTAAGGACAAATTAAATGTTCTTCCTTTTACCACTTTATCCAAGATTTTGTCATGTTTGTCAATCAGTGACAATCCTAAAATGTCAACCCTGTTACCATTATTTTGTATGGTAAACTGACAAATGAAAAGTATACATATAAAAACTTTACTATTAAATTATCTTTCTATGAAGCAACATTGTTTCATAATCCTGAATTTAAACTGTAACTGTCAACTCTGTTATCTTTCAGTATCTATATATTTTTCTAAAATGCATTAATTTAACTTACGATAACATAATGCAATTAACTGTTAACACACATTATTTATCTAAAAAAAAAAAATGTATCATATGAAATTTAAAAATCAGACAGGCACCCGTTTCATCAAATGACCCAAAAAGACATGCCCTGTGACACGACACTATTCACTAATCTTGTCTCATAAGATCCCAAAATTCACTGTTCCCTTCAGCTCAATGGATTTCAAACATAGTTAACGGTCTGAAGCATATAGATCTATTCTGAAAAAGGAACATTCCTGTTTTTACAAAAGCATTAAATAAACTGAGACTTCAAACTGTATATGTGAATCCAGCACATCCAACACACTCCCTTTTTTAAACTATTACCGGTCGACGCTCCAGAGCTCTGAGCACCAGAACGACCAGAAACAGGAACCGTTTCTTTCCCCAAGCAATCCATCTCATTAACACTTTATAGGAACACACAACACTATAATACAATTATATATTCACCACACACACTTTTTTATTTATTTCAAATTTGCACATCAGACCTCACACATAATTGTCTGTATTGTATATTGTGTTTTTGCCATTTTGTACATTGCCTATTTGTTTATTGTTCTTTTGTTTTCTGTGTCACTGTCATTCTGTTGCACTGTAGAGCTTCTGTCACTATAAAAAAATCCTCTTATGTGTAAACATACCTGGCCAATAAAGCTCATTCTGATTCTGATTCTGAATAAACATTCCTAGTGAACATGTTATAGCTGAAACCGCACCCAAAAGTGATACATCACAACCTGAATACTTCACTATCGAACAATTGACAACACCACTAAAACATGGTTGTATTAAACAAAATATTGACCTAACATACTACAATGAAACAGGTAGCTCTATAGGTTTCAATAAGGATCTACCTCAGCAAACACCCATAACTCTTGGCAAGTTACTGTCAATGTAATATATTGGCAATACTTACTGGCAGTTTCTCTAAATTGGATGGTTTCTCTTATACGAAGGTTAACGTGAAATAATTGACATAATGAAAAGAATCTACACTGACAAACCCTCTAATAACTGATTTTGACACCTTCCCACACAACGTCTTTTTTCATTTCATGTCACCAGGAAAACTGAGTGGCATTTGCATTTAAAGGGATAAATCACAATCTGAAAAAGAAAACATAAACCATAAGCCTCACACAAGTTATGAGAGTGACATTTTCACACCATCATAAAACCTATATGGATGGAAGTAGTACAAATGTAGTGGTCTTAAACACACATTTATCATGTTACGGATTTACATGTCTATACACAACAATAACAATCTGTAAAATGGTCTTTGATCACAATAGCATACAATAAAAATAGCTTTATATGCATCTTTTTCACATTAATTGACTGAAAAGGATTTCACAAAGTTCTTGCTCATCACAAAATAAATAAAAAAAGAGTAAAAGCTATTATGAGGTTTCAGTCTTGAAAGGATCAGTCCTTCTCAATCACAGTTGCACCCAAATTCCTCTAAAATCTGACAAGTAAACAAAAAACTATGCTATTCTCTAATTGAAACTAAGATATTGTATCAAGTATTGAACTCAAATATTGTAAAAATGCAAATGGCTATACTACTTTTATTAAAATATTTTAAAACAGACATTAACGGTGTTTATGACCTGTTGCACATTTTGACGCTTGGCGGCATTTAAGTGCAAAGCAGCATCATTCAGATAAGTTTACTCACCCAGGGTCTCCTTGTTTCAGACGTCTTCGTCTTTGTGAATCCACACGTGTTTCTATAAACTGTCATATTCCATCACAGCTAGTCGGAGTCTGAAGTGCTCTTCTCTGTCCTGTTACAGTCAAACAGCTGCAGCAAACCGCAGATCATCTCATCTGTTGATACAAGTGCACCGGCGCTCTGAGTCTCTGCCTGACCAAAGCACACGAGTCTGAAACAAACCACAACAGAACAACAGCGCCACCTAGTGTGTTACCTCACATTACTACGCTTAGATAAAGAAAAGCTCATCGAATGCACGTACGTAAAACAATGTTCTGATTATATTATGTGTGCAATATATATGTGTATATGGTTTTATTTTCACAATATTCACCGAAAAAAAGTACAAAGCTGTCACTGGGGCGTAACCTAATAGCTACAAAAGCTGAACGGTATGTCTTTCAAGGTTCTTTATTATTTTGTACATTATTTACCCCCAAATTGTACATATTTAGTTTAAAAAGCATATTACTACTTTAAAAGTACATATTACCAGCTAAAGTGCTCATGTTTGTATCCTTCTGAAAGGGTATCGCGTAGTGACAGGTTTTTCTCTGGGTGATATAGGCCTATGTACTTTGCACATACATGTGTCAGTTGTTAAATTGAGCAAAATAGTATGTTATGGTAGTAAAATGTCAAAAATGGAAATGGAGGATAACTGGTTATGAACTAAATGGTTAGGGAATGAGTAATCTGACGATGTATGTATGAGACCACATTCCTTGAAGATCCTCAGTCTGAGGCTTCTTTGTACCACAAGATGGCGCAAGATCTCCATACATAGCCCGCGTCTCACTGAATGACAAGCAGCCTATATTGTGCTGCTGAGTGTGTTTGTCCTTAGTATATGTTTGCTAGGTCGATAAAATCATGAGATATAGTCCATATAAATGATTTACATATTTACAGATGTGGTCAAATAACCTGGAAAGTACATTGCAAAGTAGGTTTTTCATGCTCTGCAAAAATAATTATCTAGACAATTATGTTAGGCTAATAGTTGTGTACTGAATAGACAAAAACACAATATAATAATAATAATAATAATAATAATAATAAAATGTATTGCGATGTTGACTCCAGATAAGTAATTATTTAGCTAACTAGAACTGACCTTGATTTACATTCATGGTGTTGGTAAAAGAGTAAAGATGTTTTGTTGGTGGACTCCTCATGTCTTCAGTCTGCAATATTAAATGAAACATAGCTTTCATTCAGTGACCTTACATGACAATATCCTGTGGGTTATTGATATGACTGGCATTTATTGAGCTGTTCTGCTCCCTTCCCTGTTACAGGAAGGCCAGCCAGTTCCTTTACAGCTGATGCTGTATATTAGAATTCATCTTAATCGCAAGTGACAGAAGAAAACTGAGTAAGGAAGCTGCGCAATACAATTTAATTTATTTCAATTCAGTGACATAAGACAAAAACAATCACAAACATCGTTGTGTATCATGTGATAACTGAAATTGTGTATTAATATAAATAGACTGAAGAAAGAACTGGCTGCTTTGCTACTGCAGACAGTGGTGAAATTTTAGACCGCTTCTGTGTTTCTGGTGACTTTGCACTCTTTGGTATTGAACAGATTTCAACACTGAAGGCATTCAATTATTGTTTTTAATTCTGAGAAAATCTGAGTGCTGAATTATTTCATTGAAGTAAGAGAAACTGAACCAGGCAGAAGAAAAACTGTTGTAACAAAATCGTATTTTGGTCAAATGCAACATATTAAATAAAAATAAAAATTACTATTGTCAGTATTTTATTATTGGATTATTGGAAACTCATGAAATTAAAATAATAAAATAAAATAAAAAAATGTTATGCCAAAAATAAAATAAAATATTTATTGCCAATAATCTACAACTATGTAATCATTGGAAACTCATATAATTAAATAATATAAAATAACAATTATTACTGTCAATATTTTACAACTATAATATGGTATTATTGAAAATTAATAAAACAAAAAAAAAAATCAATCGATCGATCAATCCAAACCAAAAATGATTGTTGTCAATAATTTACTACCATAAAATTGCATTACTGGAAACTCATTAAATTCAATAATGTTTATATATATATATAATCTATTTTTTAAGAACACAAACTCAATTCAATTAATTAAATTGAAAATAAAATTAAATAATTACAAATTATTATTCAAAATGTATTAATGCCAATGCTTCACAAAGCTCTAACTATGTTTGTCTTTTATAAGTCATTTATATGTTGGTTGTCAATCGTTAAATCAGACATATATTTCATCATGGAAAAAATAAATGATGTTAATGAGTTTGGCAGATGCAGGATGGAGTTTTTCTTAAATGGTTTACTGGGCAGCGTGTGCTTTTTCTCAAACATGTTGACTCTTGTTCAGTCTGTTGTTATTGATTTACTCTCAAGCAATTGTTGTTATGAACCAGAGAGCCGGACATGTTCCCAGCACAAGTGTGAGCGATGATTGAGGGAAAAACAAATAAATATACTCCTACACCATCATTTTTTGTTCCAACATTCTGTTTAATCGCTGTGGTTACAGAGAAGCGTTGCTGTAGATTGGTAAAAGAGATCGGTGTTAAATATTCATGATCTGCATGTAGGGGCTATCATTGCTTGCCCTTGTCCCTCAACTTAATAATGCATAGGTCAAAGCTTACTCTAACTCTTGGGCTATGATTAGAAATTGATTGTTATGTGCAGTCCGTTTGAGTGAGAAGACCTGGGGTCAGGAGCTGAGGTCATCACACTACATCCTTCTCTGAGCCATAAAATCAAAACACACATCCTGAGTGCTGCAAGACACACACCACCTGCACTCCGGAGCCTGTGCATGCAACCTTCGGGTGCTTTATAATTCCTCGGCTGTTTGGAAATGAGTGAATAATCCGGGCAAATGGAGCAGTGTGTGCCTAGGCATTTTCAGCATCCTGTGTCCACACTGCCAGAGTGTATTATTAACCCCAGGGAGGTCAGCGAGTCAGGCCGTTCTCTGAAAAGGAGCAGAGCAAGTTTCCAGTGAACCTGCTTTGGAATTTATCACACAGAACTGATCAGTGTAGCTGGCACAAGAGTTAATGTTCAAACTGCTCAGAGGATCTGAAAATGATCAATTTGGAACTATATTTTGGAACACATTTAAATATGGCTGTTCTGTCAAGGCTAATTCACACTTTTGTGATTAATGAATAAAATAAGACATTTTGTTGATAATATTGGAAGGCTTTCACATATTCTATACACACACTACTGTTTAAAAGTTTGTTGTCAGTAAGATATATTTTTTTAAGAATTTAATACTTTTATTCAGCACATATGCATTTCATTGATCAAAAGACATTTATAATATTGCAAAAAAAATTATATTTCAAATAAATGCTGTTCTTTTGAACTTTTTATCCTTTAAAGAATCCCCCCCCCAAAAAAAAAACATGTCCTGGTTTCCATAAAAAATATTAAGCAGCACAGCTGTTTTAAACGTTTTATCTCAGGAAACAAAATATTTTAAAATATATTAAATAATTAACAGTTAAATAACTAATTAAACAATTAAATACAAATAAATAATGTATAACTAAAACTAAACCATTTCAATAATTTTACATTTAAAAACAAGAATGTTATTTTAAATTGTAATAATATTTCACAATATTACATAATGTTATAATATTTCACAAATGCACATTTTACTATGTTTTTGATCAAATAAATACTGCATCTGAGCATAACAGACTTCTTGTAAAAAATATTTAAAAATCTGACTGACCTATAATTTATAATAATAATTAATAATAATATGTTTAGGTTTTTGTATATTTATTTTATTTCAGCTAACATTTACTTTATTTAGAGTAACAAATATATATATATTTTTAACTCTAACAACCCTTCCTCAGACATGAATACTGAAGCCACTGTCATGTACAAACTGCTAACAAGTTGCTATATAACAAATAAAAATCATCATGGAAATCTGCAACATTCTACATAAGCAAGTATCTTACAACAAATTTAACTCAACAAACCTGCACATTTCAAACAACAGACATGCAATTAATTTCAAAAGAGTTAAAGTTTGCCTACAGAAGGCAGAAATACTTCACTAGAGAACAGAACAAATGTCGGCGCTCCAAGTCTGCTTTTAATTATTTATGTTTGTCAGATTGTTTGGCCATAAGCCAAGTCTGGCCAAATATGTCTCATTTGCTATCCTAATAGGGTTATACATAAAACATCAACACCTGCTCCTTTCTCAGGAAGGATTGAGCTGTTTCCTACTTTAAAATATCTCACTCTCTGTTTATTCAAACAGGGACCACAGTTCAAGACCATCAACTCATTAGTATTCACACCTGTTTGTTTGAGATAAAGCATGTAAAAAATCCAAAACATCTTTGTGCATGGTGGCTTACAGGTGATTTCGTTTTTTGTACAGTTTACTCAGTAGGTAACAAGATGTCTACCGTCAGTAAACAGGATGCAGCAGCCACTTAATGACACATTGGTGCCACCCAGACAGGGTTAAAGCTCTGACAAACACTGAGTCAAGAGTGTAATTGTCCCGTCGGGTGTGCTGTTTAGAGGTAATGGCACTGTCTTACCATTACGGAGGTTTATGCTGTCTAAAACTATTAGAACTGTTTTGCAATTAATTATTAATTTTAATTAAAGTTCATTAATAATACATTAGCATTAATGTCCATGGGTGTTTAAAAAAACTTGGTGCCGTAATGAAACTACATAGACAATTCATTATGCCAATTGGATTGAATGGCTTAATAATTGCATAGCTGTCCTTGTTAAAGGGAATTGTACATGTGTTACACTCCTTGAATATGCTTGTGGCCTCTACATGTGCAGCGCAGTTGTCATTTTGAATATCCTTCGTGGTGAACATGAAATATTAGGATGCATAATCAAAAGTACATGAATCTCTTTTTTTGTATCCATGACTTTTATGTTCTTGCCTTGATTTTGTAAAGAGTACTTGTTTTTTAAACCATAAAATTACGGTTGAACCAGTGATGTCACATGGACTATTTTATCAATGTCCTGGCTACCTTTCTGGGCCTTGAACGGGTCAGTTCCATTGCTGTCTATGCAGGGTCAGAAAGTTATCGGATCTCATCAAAACTATCATAATTTGAGTTTTATGGGTTTGGAATGACATGAGGGTGAGTAATTAATAACAGAATTGTATTTTTTGTGTGAACTATCCCTTTAAGAAGCTGCAGCTATGATATCACACCCATACCTCACATCCTTGTCTGTACCTTTTTGTAGAAGAACGTATTGTGTTTTCATCTATCAACATCTGGGACAAATTCAAATGAGTTATTTTAAGAACAAATGCAAAAAAAATATGATGCAGATGTTCATTGGTGACTAATGATTACTTCAGTTTTCACTGGATTACAAACATCCTGTCACACATACAACCTCATATATTACATATTATAGTTCTTTCTAGTTCTCTGGTGCAATTTTATGTACTTTCCTCAACAAAAAGAATTGTAAACAATCTTTTAATTAAATCAGTTACTTTTATTTTACATGCATTAACTTCTTTATCATTATATATTACAAAACCATACTTTACAACTACAGTGCTCACTGGAGCAGAGATAACTTGCCCTCAAAGTTGGGTTTCTTACCCAGATGCTGTCCTCCCACACCCCAGTCCCACCTCCAGTCACCTCGTGTTCTTCAGTCATGCACACTTATATCCTATCAGTTATTTTTCCTGCCCTACTTGACCCCATTGAACTCTCGCTCTGCAGCCTGTCTGCTCTCACACTCCGTTTTAAAAACACTGTGTCTACACACAGATTCAAGCTTTCTCTTGCCCTCCCTCTCAGACCTCTCAGCACGACGCTGCCAAAGATCTCACGGCACGGACAGGCTTACCTCTTACTTCGCTCTGCTTTTGCAACTTGACAATTGATGTCTCAAGACTCCAACTACAAGAGAAGAAATATTTTTTTTGCATTTATAAAAGTCAGATGAACAGTGTGCTCTTTATTTAATTGCTTTCAGTGTGTCATTACTCAGGAAATGTAATTCATTGGAGATCACACTGGATAATTATAGAGCGAGTCTCAAGACTCAAGTGTTACCGCAAGGTTCCATGCTTTTCACGTGGGAAGTCAGTTCATTGTGTGCATCAGCTTATCCATTGTTTTATTCATATTCTGATGACACGTTTTCCAGAAACGCTTTGTGTAAATGTTAACACAAAGTACTTGATTTACTGAATAGCTATTTTTTGTGTCACTTGTAATTGAAAGCCTAGCTAGTAATGTATGCATTGCTAGAGACACTAAACGCTAAAATAATGCTTGTTTCCAAACATGTTTCCCAAACACAGACTAAAAACCTTGTATATATTATTGCATAGGCCTACCAACAAGAGATTTTCCCTCACATTATTTCAGCAATCATGCCACGTGTCCTGTATTTTGTTCCCATTCTTAATCAGAACTAACAATGCCAATTTCTAAACGAATCATGTTAGATTCATAGATTCTTTCCCATGCTTTGGTCAAAGCTAGCAAAATGCTCTGAATCAATTCCGAGATTCGGTCTGAATCAGCTCACTCATGCTCTGAAATGTCTGGAATGTGATACTTTTTTACACAGAGAACAAAAAGAGTTAAGGATGAGGAGCATATTTAGACATTTACCTACATTTTCTCGGAAAAACCTGAAATAGCATCTATCCGTTTGCCAGCCACAAAGAAAATATAAGTTCAACTTCTGCGCGTGCACCTGTGAACGACTCCTTACAAATAAGAACATTTTCCAAACAAAACACTAGCAGTACATGTACCACAGCATTACCATGTTTTTGTTTTGTTTTGTTTTTATGTGTGTTTTATCTAGAGTCATCATGCAAATGCCATGGTACACGGGATAAATAGGGTAATAATTCATGATATTCCAATACATCAAAGTATATTTCATACTATCACTATAGTGGGCAACTTTTTCAAAAGGTAGTTTGAGAAACTCCAATGCGGTGAAAAATGGGCAGGACTGAAAAAAAAAACTTAAACATTTAAAAATAGAAGTTGGTTCAAGTGTCCCTCTAATTTGCAACTGTAAAAAAAAAACGTTAAATACCAATAGATTATTAAATGCTTGCATATATGTATTCAGTGCACAATTTGTGCAACAATATAACATTTTTAACACAAATAAATAGTGAATATTGTGAATATAGGTTTTATTTCAAATGCTTAAAATTTAAAGTTATTTAAAAAAATACATATTATATTTTAAGAAAAAGTTGTGTCCTCCAATTATATGTCTCCAATTATAATTATAGTGTTAGAATAATTAATTGTATTATAATCTGGTATTAATAAAAAATCTAAATGTTCTGAAGCTGCTATTTTACAGAATATAACATATTAAAGGGATAATGCACAGTAAAATGAAAATTCTGTCATTAATTACTCACCCTCATGTCGTTCCAAACCTGTAAGACCTTCGTTCATATTCAGAACACAAATTAAGATATTTTTGATTAAATCTGTGAGCTTTCTGACCCTGCATAGACAGCAACAACTGAAATGTTCCCAGGCCCAGAAACACAGTAAGGACATCGGCAAAATAGTCCATAGGACATCAGTGGCTCGAACATAATGTTACAAAGCAGCGAGAATAGTTTTTGTGTGCAAAAATAACACTTTTATTCAACAAATCGTCTCCTTTGCATCACCCTAAGCACCATTGTAGAGAGTATAATGACGCATGCGCGTACATTCATGTAAACAAGGCTTAGTGCATGTGTGTTCTACGTCAGCAGCATCACGCACATGCGTTGTTTAAGTGCAGAGGTACTCTTGATAATGGCGGAAGACGTGATCTGGAGAAGAAGAATTCTTGATTAAAGTAGCTATTTTTGTTTTCTTTGTGCACAAAAAGTATTCGTCTCGCTGGCTTATTCTGTTTTAGCGATGTCTTCACTACGTTTCTGGGCCTGGGAATATTTAATTTGCGATGTAATGACATGAGTAATTAATAACAAAATTATCATTTTTGGGTGAACTATCCCTTTAAATAAAGTTTGAATAGATAGTTTCTCATTTGTATAAGTATAAATGTCACATGTTCATATCCTGATGTTCACATGAAAAAAAAACACCTCTGAGTCAGCCTTGTCCCCCTTGGTGCAAATCAGCAACTGTGTTTCTGAGTATGGGCTGCGTGACAGTAAGGTGTCCCATTGCAGACACTGCCAGGGGCTTGTTTGAGGACACGAGGGTGACAGGGCCCTCTGAGGCGGTGAATGACACGTCATAGTTTTTCTGGACTCTCTGCTTGTCCATTCACGCGCTAGTGCTGACCTCATCGGCATCTGACGTGTTGTCTCAAATCTCTAACTCTAATCATGGTTGGCATGGCCTCTTATTCAGTGACAGCGTGTAGTTATAGGCTAAGGGCTGGTGTCTAAATTAAGATGAAAATAACTGTGTGACGCTGAACAGAACAGCCAGTGGTAGCACCTCAATCCATCTATCCATCCCAGAGAGAGAGAGAGAGAGAGAGAGAGGAAATGGGTCTGTTATGTTATAATGATCCATACAGTAGTAGTCTAAATGGCTAAATGTACTGCAATTTATCCCAAGAGCCAAACAATCTATTTAAAGTGATTTCTATCATGTATCTTTAAAATTGATAGTTCACCAAATAAAATAAAATGTGTCACCCATAGGACTTTTGGTATATAGCATACTAGTAATATGGATTATTTTTTATGATGCTTGTACTGTGTTGTGAGTCAGGTGCTGCAGGGCATACTGGGACAGCGTGTGGAGGTCATGATGAGCGGGAAGGCAGTCCCTGTTTTAGCGATATGAGCTGTGACAGATTCATCCGGCTGGCAATGACAGATCAGAAACCACAGTTGAGTTAAGAGATAGCCGAAACACCCCCGTGACTGAACAAACTCTCATCCGTCTGCTAATAGAGAGTATGAAGAGAGGGATAATGGTCTAACAGTGCATGGTTTATTTCATTTTTTTCCCATTTGGCTGTTAAATGTGTGTGTGTGTGTGTGTGTGTGTGTGTGTGTGTGTGTGTGTGTGTGTGTGTGTGTGTGTGTGTGTGTGTGTGTGTGTGTGTGTGTGTGTGTGTGTGTGTGTGTGTGGACTCACAAGGATAGTAAAATGTTTTTTTGAAATGTTTTAATGTAAGGGGTAGGTTTAGTGTCAGGGTTGGGTGAGGGAAAAAAAAATTGGTCAGTATAAAAGTAATAGAAGTCTAAGGAAAATCCCCACATTTAGCATAAACAAAAGTCTGTGTGTGTGTGTGTGTGTGTGTGTGTGTGTGTGTGTGTGTGTGTGAGAGAGAGAGAGAGAGAGAGAGAGAGAGTATGTGTAGATAGGCAGACAGACAGACAGACCGATCGATCGATCCATCGATAGATAGATAGATAGATAGATAGATAGATAGATAGATAGATAGATAGATAGATAGATAGATAGATAGATAGATAGATAGATAGATAGATAGATAGATAGATAGATAGATAGATAGATAGATAGATAGATAGATCTTAATTTGTTAAAATTCACTGGTTATTCTGTTTCCTTGAATTTAAATCACAATTATGCATTACATTTAAATTTAGAAACAGAATTGGAATTTGAAAGGCATGCCAAACTATCCTCACAACACTACTGGCTACACACCAGATCTTCAGAGAAATGGCCACTTAAGGCAGGAAATGTGTTTCTTTTAAACTTCCGGAAGCATCTGAACAGAGCAGTTAAGTCTCGGGTCCCTCAGGTACTGCCTCTGCGATAAAATCTGTAAGTGGTTTGAAGCTTTTTGAGATGTGTTGCATTTAGAGTGGCTGAGTACTTCTAAGACGAGGCACAGCTTTTTACCATCCACAAAGGATAATGCATTTCATAAATAGACTTTCTCATTAGGTATCTCACTCTCTCTTAGATTGGTCATCTGGTCTTAGCATGGATAGTTTCCGAACACGGGTGTCACAAGGTACTTGACTGATACCTGGCATGGATCATGTTTGTGGTTGTTCTCTGAAACAAGAATAACAACCCATGTTTGTTGGATTTACCAAATGAGCCTGTTTTCATTGCCATAAATCGTATCAGTGACTGGTCTAGAAACCTCAGTATGACCTTGATTTTGAAGGTTTAACAAGAGTAAGCTATATGGTTGTGGAACAAGGAAAACAAAGTAATGTTCATCATCACTGGATAGTCTGATAATTAAATCCAAATATTGAATGATTCACTCCGTCATGTGTGTGCTTTGATTTTGAGCTCTGGCTGATAGAGGCTGTGGAGGGTCACATGACAAGACACAGGCTTTCAATCATACTGAGGATGGTGACTCACCCTACTGGATATCACTTTTTTTCTTACCTGTGTGTGTCTGAGAAGAAAATAGCATTTGGACTGCAGCGATAGCAGATGTTTGATTAAATAAGTGTGCATTGCTAATGCCGTGTTCATTATTGTAAATTACAAGAATGAATCATCAAATACCACACTGCATTGTCAGAACAGCATCATTAGGGAACTTAATGAATTAAATATTACTTTCAAGATTATTTACCCTTCACATGTGGAAGATTTGCTTTTAGTCTAAGCGGCAGTGAAATAATTACACCATCTGAGAGTCAGAAACGAATTTGTTTCCTCTGGAGGTCCGTTTTCAGCTGCGGAGCAGATGTTATCTGTTGCTGTGTTGTGATATAGACTTCCACACATGCGCTATTTACACTTATTTAACACACTCTAAAAGCTTTCTGCTGTTCTCTTCATCTGTCGAGTTGAACATCCTGTGTCACTCGACAAGCCATTACCAAAAGTAGGCCTGGTTTAAGGACACCTGCTGCCTATCAAACTCTAAAGCTTTCTTAGAAATGCAACTTTGAGAATTTAGTTTCAGAAAAGTGGCTTTACTGATTCAGGTGGGTCTTTTTTTAGAAACGGTCTGAGTCATACACTCATGAATTACTTTCCTCAGCCCTTGATTGACAGACTCTCCTCTCCCATAATGGAGAGCTGCTTTTACGGATCTGTTCAGATCTATCCAGAGTTACATGAACAGTTAATGCACTTTAGAACACGGCGGTTTCATTTATAGCTCAGATGAAATGATGTTGTCGTTTTATACAGAGGTGAAATGAAGGTCTAGTAACATTGCTTTAATGTAAAAATGATAAATGTTTTCTAAAGATAAATGTGCTTGAACTATGACTGTCTAAATAGTATTTTTTACACAATATGCCCATTGATTAAATAAACAGGTCACCCAAAATATGTGACGTGAAATACGTCAACACAATCATTTTCGATTGTTAGTTATGTCATAAGTTTTTTTTCAGCATCTCACGTCATGAGCATTGTCATTTAAAAAGCTGTCAGACTGAATTTATAATTTTGTCTTTCTTTTTAATGTATTTGTATTTGCGCGATTGATCTCATTAAATTGACAGCCCTAACTGAGACACATCTCTGGATTTAGTTGAGTTTATGCAAATGTAATCAAAGTAAATTAGCATTAAGCTTAAAGAGCACCTGAACTGATCAAAATCAGATGCTAGTTTGGTTGTTCAAGTATTTCAGTGGGGAGTCCTCTCTTGTCTTTGACAGCGCATTGGATCTGGGAATGAGTCTCCTACACTCTTTAAGCTCCTCAGAGACAGGCAGCAGGAGGTTGTTGCCATGGTTGCTGGTCACCTGATTGTGTCTTTGCCAATAGGGAATCCCCATTTATAACATACTGTGTTGCTGGAATTCTTATCAGGGCGTGTTGCACCAGAGTGTGTGTGTGTGTGTGTTTACAGTGTATTCAGATGCATTATAATGTTTAAACATGTTTGATTAGCATACATGCGTTTTCCTCTAATATAATGCATTGCTTCCCATGGGATCATTATCGTTCAGTGTTATATCTTATCTCTACTTGAGTGTGCGTGTGGTTGTTTGTTGGGAAGAGGGGGTTTGAGCTTCCTCCCGTGATGCCCTGGGGAGGGGGGTATGAGTCAGGAGTGAGTCATAGAGTCCCCCTCCCTGCCCTGCCCTCACACACACACACACACACACACACACACACTGGCATACTGAGAAGGAAGGAGAAATGGCAGATACTCAATTTATCACAGTGGGCTTATGGTATTTTCAAGTGCATAAACAGACTACCTTGATGACACAAAATAAACATGCACAAATATTAAATCTAATTTAATAAAATTATATTTTAAAAATGTACATTTTATAATTTCTATACTATATTAAAAAAAATGAAATGACTGTAATGAAAATGAAAATCCTGTCATCATTTACTGACCCTCAAATTGTTCCAAACCTGTATGAGTGTAAAAAAATGCTATTTTAAAGAATGTGTGTAACCAAACATTTTCTGGTAACCAATTCCATGGTAATGTTTTTACATACTGTGGAATTCAACGGCTACTCGCAACTTTGGTCACCAACATTTTTCATAACAGCTTTAGCAATCAACAGAAGAAATAAATGTACATAAATAAATATAAATAAATAAATAAACATTCATATAGAACAACATGGGGGTGAGTAAATTAAACTTTACCATTAATGTTTGTTGAATATGGTTATAAATTGATGAGAAGGCTCTTTAGCTCATACTTGAAATATGAAAACAAACCTTTGTAAAAAAGAAGCCTCCAATCAGTTGATACTTGGTAAAAGGGTTATATGTGCCATTGAACCATTATCATTGCTTGTATAACATAACATAAAATACATTTGTTTCACATTTGATAATGTGCCACTGTGAGAGCCTGTCATATTTAAGCACCAGCTTTATTAGGAACCATTAACACTCTTCACAATACCTTGTTGAATAATGTCTCACAAACACTTATGTTCATCTCTAAAGCATTCTCTAAAATCAGCCTACGTTCTCTAAAACCCACTCTTAAACTTGTATGTTTTTTTACTAAATGAACCCACCTACACATTTATTTTTGCTATGTATTCTCTTATATTTTGTTGCTTGCTGTTGTGCCACTGCTGTGACCCAGATTTCTGGCCACTGATGGCTGTTTGTATAGTTATGCTACTGTCCTCTCACTATCGACTGCATGAGTCTGTCTATTTTGCATTTTTCCATTGACAGGTCATTCATCCAATTCAGAGCACCTCATTTGCCGTACAGGATCAGAAGTGCGAAACATGACATCATCGCCATCACCGGTCATATCTGGCATCTATGCTCTATAATAATTTCTGGGACAGCCCGCTGTTCACCTGCCAATGTCAATCTGTGGGTTATAACCATAATGAACCATCTGCCTTGCGAGGTCGAGTTGCATTGGAAGGAGTAGTGTCTCACAGCTTCTTTGTTCCTGCTGGTTTGTCTCATCTCTGTGGGCATCCGATAGAACAAACACTCTAGTTCAGTGTGCCCACGACTTTCATCACCACCCCGCTCCCCCGAGCATCACAAATGACTCTCCGGATGTGTAATAAGACGCTGTGCATGGATGGCCGTCTCAGCCACTGTGAACGAGGCAGGGCCAATCTCACATCAAGAGTTAAGAACGATGACTACCACTCTATTTGCCCTTGACATTTTATTCCTGTTCTTCCTTATTTATTTTACATCAGGCGCAAAAAGAAGATGTGACTAGTGGCGCTGGAAAGAAAAGCTGTAATATTTGTTGACGTGGAAGGGTCTGGTGACTCTGAATGAGTTTGGCTAAGTGTAAAAATACACATCTGAATAAAGGGGATGACAGTAATCTCTGTTAGATCGTGTCAGCGTGTCACCATGCACACATGTTGAGACATACAGTACTCAATATGAGATAAGATGTGTTCTTTACTGAACATTATGAACTTCCAGATGTAAGACATCATGATGAGCAAACATTAACATCGACATTATTCACCATGCAAATCCAGGGACAATTAAATTGTGTTAATTAAGTGTTAACTTAAATATCTAATGAGTGAAAAGAAAAAGCCCTGCTCATTTTATTATAAATGTTTTGGTTAGTATGGAGTATCTTAAAAGCTGAAATAAAAATAAATAGTCAATTTATTGAAAATTGTTAAAAATGGAGTTATCCGTTTTTGCAAATGAACTCTTCATATATGTATATACACTTTTGCCAAAAGTATTGGGTCACCCCCTTCTAATGAAAGGTATTACAACTTTAGTAATTTCCATGAGTACAAATCTTAATGTTTAAGCATATAATGATGTTCTAGGGAATTGTGCTTCTAATTTTATAGCAACAGTTTGGACAGGATCCGTTTCCATACTAACATGACAGTGTCTCTGTGTATAAGACAAGGGTCAAAAAGAAATGATGATTCAGTCAGTGTGGAAGAACTTGACTGGTCTACAGAAAGTCAAGTCCTTGTCTTTAAAGAAATAATATACAATTTCAATATCTGCAATTGATCTGTAATCTACCATTACATGGAAACAATTATCGGTTTATCGGTATCAACCAAATTTAATATCTGTGCATCTCTGCACACGAGTCTACCTTCTTTATGAAAGAATAAAAACTGTTCTACCAATCCAAAATGATGTAACCAATTTAACTGGAGCTGATGATTGAAAAAGTTAGTCTGGGGTTTGAAAAGAACAGTGATCTTCCTCAAGCTTCAGTGATTGCACTGCTGCTGCCCTAGCTTGGCGTTACCTCAACCCTTCCTCTGCTCTCACCAGCGAGTCACTCTCAGCTCTTCATCTGTTATAAAATACCACACACACACCGTCCTGCTTTGGGGTGGATGGATAAAATGCACAAAAAAGTAACGATGCGAGCTTACACCGACCCAGGCGGGCTCCCTAACCTGCTCTCATGTAGCCTCTCTATTTGTTTCCAGCAATCAGATGCATTTAATGGACTCCATTTCCACTGCTATTTATCTCTCTTCTAGTCCATTAGGTTGTGTGCAAAAGTAGATTGGCCATAGTGCATGTAAAAATAAGCATCTAGACGTTCAACGTAGATGCTCCACCATGGGCTTTATGTGTAACCTTATCAGTGTAGTGTGATGAGTGAGTCAGTGAATAGGTCACTGATGGGAAGATGGTCTCATTTATTGTCAATGTATTTTTTCTCTCTCTTTTGGAAAATTACACGTCTGATACCGCAGCTGATGCTGAACCTTGGTCAGCATTGCGTAACCTCAGTTTACATCATCAGGTAGTGGCTCACATATGCCTGCTGCTGTTAACCAGCCTGTCAGGGGATGTGGGCGTTCATACCAGAGGTCTTGCTCTCTTCCTTTTCACCATCTTTTAACCTATTTTTAGTTTTTTCAATTCTTCTTAATTTGACGTTGCACTCAGTCAGTGTCGCAGAAATAAAAACACCACCTGGATTGCAAAACCCCTATTTAAAGTGCATATTCTGAAGAATTGTGATAGCCAAATAGTTGACAGTAACCATTGACTTTCATAGTATATTTTTATACTATGTAAGCCAATGTTATTGGTTACCCATGTTCCAAACAAGAAAATAAAATAAAATAATAAAATAAACACTTAAATGTGTATTTTGGATTTTTATTGAGACATGTTATAGAAGCAAGCTAGACCAAAATCTCAAAATTGACCAGTGCATGAAAAAAAAAATAAAACAATGTTTATTTTTTTGCGTGTAGTGTCTTGCTTTAAAAGGATTGTTCACCCAAAATGAAAATTCTGTCATTAATTTTTCACATTCATGTCATTCAAAACCTGTAAGACCTTTGTTCATCTTCAGAATACAAATGAAAACAGTCCATGTGACATCAGTGGAAGAGAATAAATGGTTGAATAAAGTCGTTATTTTTGTTTTGTTGCACACACAAGTATTCTCATAGCTTCATAACATCACGTTTGAATCACTGATGTCACATGGACTATTTTAATGATGTCCTTACTACCTTTCTGAACCTTGAATGTGGTTGTTGCATTACTAGCTATGCATGTCAGAATGCTCTCGGATTTCATCAAAAATATCTTAATTTGTGTTCCGAAGATGAACAAAGATCTTACGGGTTTGGAACGGCATGAATGTGAGTCATTAATAAAATAATTTTCATTTTTGGGTGAACTATCCCTTTAATAACCAATGGTGTGAGTTTAGGGGCAGGACTATCTGTGTGTCCAACCAATAGCAGACTGAAAATGTGTTCAATTCAAACCTTAAAACGTGTGGTTTTAAAAGTCCCAGGCTTGTGATGAAAAACCCTGTAATCCCAAAATCACATTTTGTGCACCTATACAAGACACGTCTGTGACCAATAAAAGAACTTTGTCCTCATTTTAAGATTCACTGTTGCGGATCAACGGGGGCCTGATATTTGGATCGAATCTCACAATAGGGGAAGCAAGACACCTGCTCCCCCCCACTCCCCGCAGACACACAAAGCCCTTCTGGAAGTTTCTGTGCGTGGGCCGTGTTCCACTTCCCCTTCCTGTGCTGTGCCAGAGGCAGTGGGCATGTTATCCCCATCCCCCCCATCCTTGTCTGTCAGCTGCTAGAATGAGTCACTGGGCAACAGGCAGCAGTCCGGGTCGCCTCTGCCCACTGAACACTCCCCTCTGCCAGGGCACACAGATGGGCCGCTGATTGAGACAGGCATTTTGTGTGTGTCCCTGTCCACCTACTCGCATATCTGTTGTTGATCTATTCCCACACACCGTAAAGAAAATTATGTTTCTGTGTTAGTGTTCAGGATTTAAGTTTTTGATAGCCTTGTCTGACCCACATTGACCCCCACCTCAGACTTTCTATGTCAAACTAAATACTTGACTTTCTTGAAAACACTGTCTAATGTCTACCAATAATAACAACACTAATATAATGTTTTGCTTTAGAACAGACCTATTCAACTGGATCCTAAATGTTTTGTGGGGCAGTTTGAGAATACTCTCTTTAGATTGACTTGACATTGACTTTTATTGCCTCTTTATATAACTGCACTCAACTACAGTAACGGTCTTTGGTTGTTTCTTTTTTGAGCATGAACAACACTTGTCAGTCCGGTCTAGTTGAAACTGATGCTTTTTCTTGTCTTTTTGGATTTCTATTTGCTTGGAGATTGAGACTGTAAAAGGCCTCAGATTGAAGAAAAGGGGTCCTTTAAATTGTCTTTGATGGAAAATGTAAAACCCAGTTTGTCAATATGACAAATAATGATCATTTGAAGCTCAGCCGCTGAAAACCTCTGATTATAAAACTGAACATTTGACGACTGAGAGGCACATTTTCCTCTCAGGTTGGTGGTAGAATCTTACACAGAATAATTCTGCATGACATACAGTACTGTTCAAATGTTGTAGTTACTACATATTACTCATCAAGGATGCATTATATTTATAAAGGCAGTTATAATGTCATAAAATATTTATATTTTTAATAAATGCTGTTTCTTTGAACTTTCTTTTCACCAAAATATCATAACATTCAAATGTGTCACAGTTTCCACAGAAACATTTTCAATAAGAAATATTTCTTGAGCACCAAATCAGGATGTTAAAATGATGTCTGGAGGATCATGTGATACTGAAGACTAGAGTATTGGATGCTGAAAATTAAAAAAAGCTTAGCCATCACATGAATAATACATTACATTTTAAAATATAGGCTATTAAAATAAAGAGCAGTTGTTTTAAAACGTAATAATATTGGACAATATTACTGTTTTACTGTATTTTTTAACAAATAAATGCAGACGTCTTTCAAAAATATTCAAAAATATTACAGACCCCAAACTGTTGAACAGTAGTGTATCTCACTTTACAGAAGAAAACTGGTTGAAAAAACTAATTTGGGCGACTTAAACTTTCAATCGGCCTGATCTGGATCAGCTGAATGGACCTGCTGTAATATTAAAGAATCAACTGAATCAACCATATATGAAATAAAATGCAGATCAAATTAATTAATTCAATTATCTAAATCAAATTAATTAATTAATACATTTTAGCTAATTTTGGACAATTACATTTTTTTAAAGGAAGAATCAGTTCACAGATTGTCTGCAGTACCAGCATTGACCACCAGGAGTTATTGTATACTTGGTGCGTAATACTAGTATTTATGAATTGTAAACAAAATGTCAGTTTAAAGAGTCAATTGCTTTTTTGATAAGAGACATGGGCTATTTATTTACTCTTGAATGTGTTTGCACAGAAGCTGGATCAGTCAATACAGTCTGATGATTTGAGTTTAAGAAGCCATTTTTATGATACTCTTTTACTCTTATCTCATTTTATTGATTTGAAATGTGTTATTGAAATCTTGACCAAAAATAGGTCTTTCCTTGCTTAAATACATAGGAGACTGTTATCTAGAAGATGTCCTCCCCGGGGATTTCCAGTATGACCATCAAATTAACTTACTTGACTTACAGGATCTTTAAAAGCAGTACACCATGATCCAGAAAAAGAAACAAAGCACATCTGACAAAGGGATAACTGCAGTTTTTCAAAGTCCCCCTTGTAAGTAAAATATTTTCATCTCAAAGCAAGTCTATATATCTCTTCTCTCACTCTCCCTTGCTGTGACTTCCTTCCTACATCCCGAGGGAGGACAACAAAGAGCTCAAATATATTAATAATTGATGTACGCCCACATCCAAAAGGAGGAACACCCATCCCTGCTGGTCCCCATGCCTTACTTTCACTGACCACCGTTCAACCTGTATATCCTCAATATCTATATCCATGTATGGCACATGCCTCCGCCTCTGGTACATCTTGTTCTCGGGGAGTTTTTCATTTCCTCTCTGCTTACAGCCTTGTAAAGCACAATGTCAACAGCCAATATTCACCCCAGCACACTCACACTGAATAGTAACAATCTACAAAGCTTCAAGGTCTCCCCTAAGCAACATGGTCACCTTTTTTCTGGGAGTGGCTGCTTTGAATGAAGCCACATGGCTCAATGAACATCATGGCTCTTTTTAGTTTGTTCTGAGGAATGTAAAGGAAATGAAGAGCAGGAAGTGACCCATTAGAACTGTTATTTTAACCTCATGAAATAGTATAAAGACAAAGAAATATTCAAGTATTGAAATATGTACACACAAGATGAAGAAAACGTTTGCTTTTGTCTAATAATTCATCCACACCACTAGGTGTCAGTGTAAGTCCAAGACGACTGAAAAAAATTTTTACAAATACATTTTTTAAAAGGTTAAAGCATCATATATTTCTTTAAAAAAGTTAAAGTGTAATATGAACCAAATCAACCAGCTACGTGGGGAATCACAACATTTCAAACTTTGATTTGAAGTAAAAAAAAAAACAATAGACAATGGTACAAGATTGTGCAATTAAAGGATTAGTTCACTTCTGAATCAAAATTTCCTGATAATTTACTCACTCCATGTCATTCAAGATGTCCATGTCTTTCTCTCTTCAGTTGAAAAGAAATTAAGGTTTTTGAGGAAAACTTTCCAGCAATTGTCTCCATATAGTGGACTTCAATAGCGGGTTGAAGGTCCAAATTGCAATTTCAATGCAACTTCAAAGGGTTCTACACGATCCCAGCCGAGGAATAAGCATCTTATCTAGCACATAAAAAATAAAATAAAAAATAAAATAAAAATCTACTTACAAATGAATATAAAAATTGTATCATGTAGCCTATATACTTTTTAACCACAAATGCTCATCCTGAACTAGCTCTGCGATGCACGTCTATGACTTCATGCATTACGTAATCAAGTTGAAAAGGTCAAGCATGCTTAGTTCTTCATCTGTGTACTCTGGTTCAAAAATATAGGGATGAGGAAATCATCAAATGAGAATGGTTAAAAACAGGACAGAAAGTAATGATGCTTTTTTAATGTGAAAATCTGATGTAAACATAAGTAGACTGCAGAGAAGAATACAAAAAAGCAGTTTATGACCCCTTTAAGTAATATGATTTCATAAATTTTACAGGAAACAAATACCAAGTGTATCTTATCATTTCAGATAATTAATGTGGTAACCTTGTAACATTCTCCAGCCTTGACGGCTGATGACATTACTTTAGTGGACATAGAGTGGGCAGCAAGTGATAGGTGAAATATCAGCCAGGTGTGCGCATAGCAACACGACAAACAGAGCGTGGGTGTAGATCCGCTTCCGCCGTGCCGCATTAACGTCCCTCCAGGATCGAGTTGCTTTCTGAGACACGGTGCCTGTAGTCACCTCATCTGTCCAGCAGCCCTCTTGTTTGTCATTAGCCAAACAGTAAGATCCAAGGGTGGCTGCCCATTGATGGCCTGTGTTTGCCGTTCACTGTTTGTGCTAGTTAAAGCATGTTCGGTAATTACACTCTGAGTTCTACACCAACGCACCGGCGTCTGGCAACCACAGCTGCCCAATCCACCATCACTACATCTCCACAATCCTGATAAGCATGCAGAGAGCTTTGCTTTATTCTGCCAATATCACAGTGAAAGACACATCTGCCTGAAACAGATAACGATCGCCGCTGTCGGAAATGATTCACTCGCTCGTTTTTTTTCCTCTTTGATGTGATATTGATTGAATTGTAAGGGTGGCTTACACAACCTATGTGGCCATTGCACGTCCAACAAAAGAGCTCTGCTCTAATTTCCACCAACAGGATGTTATTTTCTCACTTTGAATGCAAATACTTCTTTTTCATAAACTGTTGACCTGGACTGACTAAAGAACCTTGTATCTTTAAAGCTTTATGAAGACAGTGTCCAGCCGGTGACGCAATCAAATGAAGAGAGAGTGACCTGTTTTAGGCTGCCAGAGACTGGGAGGGAGGGAGGATTCAGAGCTGTGCTTTTACAGCCCGATACACATTCAGTAGGGACAAGTCAGGCAAGGTCTGCCACACTTATTATATATAAATATATATATATATATTGAAATACATTTCAGCTCTAGATGTCAAAAACAGGATGAATTTTGATGTAAATAATTTCTCATATAATGCATCCAATTCATTTAGAATATATAATACACATATATTATATAAATATTGATAAATATTATTGTTTTTAATATTTTAATATTAAAATACATTTCTGGTTTTATTTATCAGTTCACAGACCCGTGCAGTATAACTGACATTGTTTAACATGACATTATCCATCTATCCATCTATCAATCTATCAATCTATCTATCTATCTATCTATCTATCTATCTATCCATCCATCCATCCATCCATCCATCCTTCCCTCTCTCTCTCTCTCTCTCTCTCCCCATCCATCCATCTGCCTATCTGTCTTTTTTTAAGTTACTAATGACAGAATTACATGTATATGGTACTGCTGATATCACAAACTAGTAACTCATCCAATTATTAAAATATATGAAATATTTAATACATTTTTCTTTGGAAAATCTACCTATCAAAGAAACAGTCAATAGTGTATCATGTTTGCAGAAGCTAAGTGCTTTCACCTTATTGTATCCGTTACCAATTCATTTCCTCTGAATGAGTCAGGGGATTTTAATTTAATATTTTAGTAAGCATTATCAGGTGGCTGAGCTCAGCTAAGCCATAAACCACAAGAGAATGCTGAATCCTCCACCCCCTCAAGACTCCAATCTACAGAGTAGCCCATCTGACCCAGCAAAAGAAACCGTCTAGCCAAAGCATTTCAGGTGTTGTGTGATATTTAGTATGTTTTTTTTTTTAAAAACAAACATCTTTGCCCCTAACCTTTAGACATTTCAACTGAGGAAAGACTACACAAATACATCTCCAGCAAACGGCGTGATGCTTGTAATTGCAGGATTTTAAACTGATTTTGTAATGGCGATGTCTTTAATCAGGGAAAGTGATGCATCGCTCCAATAATCAAAGATGAAGTACAAAGACGCAGGCAGACTGCAAGCCGAGTAGAGAGGTGCTTGGTAAAATATAGGTCAGTTCTGTTACTGAAAGTCTCCAGCTCACAACCCCAGTGACGACACCGGAAACCTGCCGCAAACACAGGTCATTAATGTACTATTTCAGTGATTGAGCCCCAGCAGCCCTGAGGGAGATTACCACACAGATGCTGATATTGGGTTTACAGACTAGACTAGACTGACACAGCAAGTGCAGAGAGGAGTGTCTGAGTGCATGGCGTGTTTTCGCTGGAAGCAAATAGTAAGAGAAAAGGGTGACAGCTGGAGAGGTTGGGGTGGTGGACGTAATACAGAGATATAATAAGAGGAGAAGACAGTCTGTGAAAGGGAGAAACTGTAATGCCTAATACAATAGCTGTAGTCCCGCCCCTTTAGTTAAAAGAGCTAATCACCTTTTTCATACATGCAACGCCTGTTTGTTTAGTTTTTATTGAGCATGTGCATTGCCTGGATCAGCCTAATTTTATTTTCTTTAAAGAAACACAAGTATTGCTGTAATTTCGTATTGATGAATTGAAATAAATATTTTGTATTTTTCCCTGTTCAAGTAGATGCTGTGGTTACATGACTGGAAATTTCCAAAATGAAGAAGAGGCACATGACAAATACTCTTCAGGTGAAACAGGGTTTATGGGGTTAATCTCGTGAAAACATCTCCAGGTCATATTTCACCCCCCCAAAAAAACTAATCTTATTTTGCACAAAAATATATAGTAATGAATTTATTCTTAAAAAAATATTTATTTATTTATGTTAAATTTACTTATTTATTTTGATATTTTTGCATTGAGCGTTATATATTTTTATTTGTAATATTGTAAATATATATTAAGTCTTTACAATAATGTATATCAACTGACTCTTTTTGATTTCTACAATTCATTTACACTGTATTTATACACACACACACACACACACACACACATATATATATATAAACAGTCATGGCCAAAAATATCGGCACCCTTGGTAAATATGATCAAAGACAGTTGTGAAAATTAATATGTATTGTTAATCATTTTGAACCTTTATTTAAAAATCACAAAAGTCTAAACTTTCATTGTTTAATACAAATTTAAAATGGGGGGAAAATATAATTATTAAATAAATGTTTTTCTCTAATAAACATTGGCCACAATTAACGACACCCCTTTATTCAATACTTTTTGAAACCTCCATTTGCTAACTTAACATTGCCTGATGAGGCAACAAAACACCTGACACGAGATCAGAGACCATTCCTTCATCCAGAATCACTCCATGTTAGTGCTGTATGTATGCATGCATGTATATATTCACTTTTTCATTTCTACAATTCATTATATATATATATACAATATGTGACCCTAGACCACAAAACCAGTCATGAGGGTAACTATAGTACGAAATTGCTGAATAAATACGCTTTCCATTGATGTATGATTTGTTATGATATGACAATATTTGGTCGAAATACAACCATTTGAAATCTGGAATCTGAGGGTGCAAAAAAAATCGAAATATTGATAAAATCGCCTTTAAAGTTATTCAAATGAAGTTCTTAGCAATGCATATTGCTAATTAAAAATGAAGTTTTAATATATTTATAATAGGGAATTTACAAAATATATTCATGGAACATGATCTTTATTTAATATTCTAATGATTTTTGGCATAATATATTTTTTATTTAATTTTGAGCCATACAATGTATTTTTGGCGATTGCTACAAATAAACCCCAGCGACTTAAGACTGGTTTTGTGCTCCAGGGTCACATATATATTCTCTTTTTAATTTCTACAATTCATTTATTTTATATTTATGTACTTAATTGTCATGAGAATAATGTTACAATACTATATATACTACGAAAACATATTTCATAAGTACACAGTCTTAGTTGCATTTGTAGTTAAAATTCTTCACTGTTCCCATGAAGCTGTGGTTTTCTGTTAATGACGAGAGTCATTTAAGAAAACAAGCTTTCAGTGGAACTCTTTCCACAGCTTCGCCATCGTTTTATGATTATTTCTTTTGAAAATAAAAAGCACCCTGCTGACACAGACGTCAAGGAATGTCCAGTTTTGTCCAGTGATACCCAGAGCTCTCTCTCTTTCTCTCATAGCAACCAGAACTGCCTAGCAACGGTTAGTTGAGGGTGGGTGAGTGCTGTGTAGTGTGTGGCTGGTGTTTGTGTACTGGGTTGTTGTCATGCAGCTCTCATCTCTCTCCAGCAGTGAGACTCAGCTGGACCCAGAAAAGGAGCATCTTTATAGTGACAGTCAAGTTTAGTGCTGCGTGTGGAGCTCATCATAATGCTCATAGTGTCAATGTTTTTTGTTTTTAAGTAGGCCTACAGCAAATGTCATTGTTTGGATTTTGATTCTGTTTCATCTTGTGCAATTCAGAAAAAATGCAATCTTCATCTGAACAGATTTGGAGAAAAGTAGCATTACATCACTTGCTCACCAGTGGATCCTCTGCAGTGAATGGGTGCCGTCAGAATGTGAGTCCAAATAGCTAATAAAAACATCACAATAATCTACAAGTAATCCACACAGCTCCAGTCCATCGGTTAATGTCTTGTAAAGCGAAAGCCTGTGTGTTTGTAAGAAATAAATTCATCATTAAAGCATTTTGACTTAAAACTGGTGCTTCTTCCCATATGAGTCCATAATAAGCAGAAAGAGGGGTCATATTTTAGCCAGAAGCAACTGTTTGAAATTAAAAACATCTCAACGATGGATTTGTTTTTCACAAACATGCAGATTTTTTGCTTCACATCGGTCGTGTGGATTATTTTGGTGTTTTTATCAGCTGTTTGGACTCTCGTTCTGACGGCACCCATTCACTGCAGAGGATCCATTGGTGAGTGATGTAAATTACTGAAAATGAATTTACTGTAGTCTACCCCCCTCCAGGACCCATATGAGGCGAGATCCAGGAAACCAGCTGACCAGATCATCAGTGACCCCACGTACCTTCTGCATCACAAGCACTGGAGAGCCAACAAAACCAAAACAAGTAGACACAACAACAGTTTTTCCCCTGGAGCAGTGATCATCATCAATAACTCAACAGCACCATTTAAACAGATGGATAACACGCTGTGCATCTGTTGTGTACTGCATTTACTGCATTCATCACTTCTTCCTTTCATCTGTTTATTCATTTTTTCTTAATTTATTACTGCTACACTGTAAAAAAAATCCAGTGGCTTTATACATGTCATAACAATAAATAACTATATTACTTTAAAATCTCTAAGTAAATGCCTGAACATTCTTTGTTTCTACAATTAAAACATAAGTTTATTTAATATAATTTTTTTTTGTTTTAAGATATAGTTAGTAGCATTTTTGACTACCCTTTTTAAAGATATTATTTATATTTTTACATTTATAGTTTAATTTTACAAGAACTACAATTATTATGTATTCCATATCAATATTACTCATTTTTAACAAACAACTTAAGAAATTCATGAATATTAACAATTAATACAATTAATATTATTATTATTATTATGTGGATTCAAATGAATTAATTGCACCTTATACTCACACACACACACACACACATATATATATATATATATATATATCAAATAATGAGTTATTTTAACTTGTAGGGATTTACAGTATGTCCATTTTTATTTGTTATGGTATTAAATATTATTTATATTGTCAATTTGTTTACATACATTTACTTAATTCATAAGGTACATTTCAATAAATTCAAGTGTAAACATTTTATTCAAAAAGTACATCATAATTTAAATTTAATGAAGTGTTCATCTTTTACATTTATTCATGTTTTTAATACTGAGGCATTTCCCATCTTCACCATAACACGTTTTGTATGTATATAGTATGTGTGTATATTGTATCCTTTGTTTGTTTGCTGCAAGCTCAAGTCAAATTTAGTTGTTAGCACAACTTTTATGACAAATAAAATCAATAATTCTATAGTGCATATAATATTGTCCCAGAAACAAACAAAAAACTGAATTTCTTGCTTAATTCTAGCTTTTTTTGTCTTAATTCATATCTGTAGAGAATAATGAGACTGGTTCAGTTTTAACGTGTATCTGTGCAGCCATTGTTCTCTCTGATATGTTGCAACCACCTTGTGGAAATCTTATGCAAGAAGCGTTTGTTTGCCAGGATGTGACCCAGTGAACGTGAAATCTGTGAAATGCATGCTATGTTCCTGAACCTTGATAATTATGGACATTGTGAAAGGAGGTTATTGTTCAACACACATGACCTATGGAACTCATTTTCAGTTCGTTTATTTCACTTACAAACACTCTCTTCTTGGGACATCCATAGCTGTAGACGACTTAAAACCAAAGCGTGTGAAAGTAAAGAAAAGACGAGTCACACAGGGGTTTTTGGTGTGCTTTACATCTAATTTCCAAGCATAGATCAATACATCATGCGTTTTTATTCTCTTTCTCTATGCATCATGAAATGTTTTCACAAGGTTAGATTTATTCTCTCAGACTTTTACGAGCCAACAGCTCAATCCACCTCCTCTCTCAGGTTCAATTGTGGTATAAAGACAGGAACACCACTATACCTCCAGGAAAGGTCACGGTATTCATCGTGCCTTGTACACAAAGAGTTAGCACATAAGCTTTATTAGCTTCCCGCCTCCTGCAATGACCTTCCAGTTGAGACACAGGAAGCATGGCCTTCTTCTCTCCTCCCCAGACAGGTGGACGAGGAACCAGATGTCCTGCAACAGGATGACCCTCCTTTAAATCATTATCTCTAATTAGATTGTTGCAGGTATCGGGCGCTCTGTAGCACACATCACAGGCCTGCAATTCATATGCTAATTACGTGGAAAACCCAACAGGATATGCTCTGGTCTCCATCAGGAACCAGTTATATGGACTTCTTGGCGATTGCCCACTCTGTATTCCCAGAAAACCAACTTGACAGACCACTGACATCACTATCAACTTGTATTTGCTTTTCTAAGGCCATATAAGATGTCTGAATAACCTCATCCTGGAAATAAACAAATTAGGAAATTGTTCAGCGTTATGACTTAGAATGAATCATTCCTTATCCTACTGCGGTGGTACATGTCAGATGTTCTCCATATAATCTGAGCTTTATTTGATTGATCTGATTGGATAAAGAGAGGGGATCACTGCCATTGTCCATCACATTTATTCACCTATTCCATTTAGTGTTAGTAAATGAACTCCCCCGAGCCCGCTGGGCGGAAACTCCCGTTGCTTTAACCCATCACAGCAGGCTAGCTGAGCAGGAATAAGACAGAGAGAGCAGAGCCCCGGGGTTAGGTCAATTCTATTACCAACGATTGAATTGGCTTCCTGTGCCGCACTGAGACGAAAATACCAGCTAACGTGCAGCTCCAGGCTGGTTTGCTGGTTTCTATAAGTGAGGAATATGGCAAAATGACAGCGGGAGCGCTAGCAGTATAAAAATGAAAATAACATTATGTTTGTTAAGTTTATAAATGAAAGAAATAAGGCAGTGACCAAATATACAGGTGCATCTCAATAAATTAGAATGTTGTGGAAAAGTGCATTTATTTCAGTAATTCAACTAAAATTGTGAAACTCGTGTATTAAATAAATTCAATGCACACAGACTGAAGTAGTTTAAGTCTTTGGTTCTTTTAATTGTGATGATTTTGGCTCACATTTAACAAAAAACAATTCCCTAAAAGGATAGTGAAAATCAGCTAATCAACTCAAAACACCTGCAAAGGTTTCCTGAGCCTTCAAAATGGTCTCTCAGTTTGGTTCACTAGGCTACACAATCATGGGGAAGACTGCTGATCTGACAGTTGTCCAGAAGACAAACATTGACACCCTTCACAAGGAGGCTAAGCCACAAACATTCATTACCAAAGAAGCTGGCTGTTCACAGAGTGCTGTATCCAAGCATGTTAACAGAAAGTTGAGTGGAAGGAAAAAGTGTGGAAGAAAAAGATGCACAACCAACCGAGAGAACCGCAGCCTTATGAGGATTGTCAATCAAAATTGATTCAAGAATTTGGGTGAACTTCACAAGGAATGGACTGAGGCTGGGGTCAAGGTATCAAGAGCCACCACACACAGACGTGTCAAGGAATTTGGCTACGGTTGTCGTCAGAGGTGTCTTACATGGGCTAAGGAGAAGAAGAACTGGACTGTTGCCCAGTGGTCCAAAGTCCTCCTTTTATATGAGAGCAAGTTTTGTATTTTATTTGGAAATCAAGGTCCTAGAGTCTGGAGGAAGGGTGGAGAAGTTCATAGCCCTAGTTGCTTGAAGTCCAGTGTTAAGTTTCCACAGTCTGTGATGATTTGAGGTGCAATGTCATCTGCTGGTGTTGGTCCATTGTGTTTTTTGAAAGCCAAGAAATTTCGGAGCACTTCATGCTTTCTTCTGCTGACCAGCTTTTTAAAGATGCTGATTTCATTTTCCAGCAGGATTTGGCACCTGCCCACACTGCCAAAAGCACCAAAAGTTGGTTAAATGACCATTGTGTTGTGTGCTTGACTGGCCAGCAAACTCACCAGACCTGAACCTCATAGAGAATCTACGGGGTATTGTCAAGAGGAAAATGAGAAACAAGAGACCAAAAAATGCAGATGAGCTGAAGGCCACTGTCAAAGAAACCTGAGCTTCCACCACCTCAGCAGTTGTTTTTACAGACACCTACAGAGAGAGAGAGAGTATCATACACACATATATTATATATGTTATATAATTATTTTAAACCAAATATAAGTTTTTTATTCGAAAAATATCAGATTTATTGATGTCATTAACACACATTTTATACAACTCTGAAAAGGAACGTGGGAAAGATGGGACTTGGATAGCGTCCAAGTGACCGCAGTCAATTTTACTCCCACAGACCTCAAGTATGCACAGACGTCACATGCCCAGAGGTGGGTAGAGTACCCCAAAACTTTACTCAAGTAAAAGTATACTGAACAAAATTATATATTTTTAGCTTTCTATTCAACAAATAATCCTGAACAAAATGTCACAGGTTCCAAAAAATATTAAGCAGCTAAACTGTTTCCAACACTGGTAATAAATCAATATATTAGAATGAATTCAGAAGGATCATCTGAAAACCGGAGTAACGGCTGATGAAAATTCTGATTTGCATCACTGAATTAAATTATATTTCAAAATGTATATTATATATCTGACACTCCTCACATGACCGCTACAGAACATCTGAACTTAACTAAACAAATGCACATTGACGGATCTTCTTCCGTCTGTTCTGCAAAAGCGTACAAATGTAGCCTATATTTCTGCAAGTGTAAATATTGTGAAAATATCAATATCAATTGTGTCTAGGCAAAGGCGTTCCTTCTGGAACTGGAACAAGCTCTTGATGTTCTTAATCTTTCTGTTACAGCTCTGAGTGAGAACCGCTTCAGACGACTCAGCGCGTGCGGCAGGGAACTGAACGAATCATTCAAACTGATTCACGAACCGACTCACTGGTTTGATTCACGAACCGATTCACTGGTTTGCCAACTGGTTTGATCAAGCCTTTGAACAGCATTGACTCAAAATAATGAATCATTCGCAAATGGGCATCGCTCATTGCCCAGAGAAAAGTAGACAGCGCGTTTGGAATAAATTGAAGAATTTTTAACTTGTATTCTATTAAGATAAAGTAACGAGAGGAGCGTTACCCACAGTAACAAAGTAAAAGTTTTTCACAAAAAATGTACTTGAGAAAGAGTAAAAGTACCCATTTTTAATATATTCTAAAAGTATTAGTTACCCATAAATGTACTCAAGTAAATGTAAATGTACCCACCTCTGGACATGCCACTCACAGCTTAAGACTCTAGAATATAATGTATTTATTTTTCAAGTATTTCTGTCAAACTCCTTGCACTTCCATCATATTACCCTACTGGTTTGGCCCATATCGTCGCTATAAAAAATCTGTATATAAAAATCAATTGTAAAGCAAGACATTTTTCATTGACAGAGGTCTGAGCAGGAAAGGCGATTTCATTGTATTTTCTCCAGTTCCTGTGTCACATTCCATTGCGCACAGCCAAAGGCAAGTGATATAGTGGAGCAATAGGATATAGCTAAACTGAAGGCCATGAAAACACTCTACCACAGGCCTAACAGTCATTCATGTGAGAGCTTTAGTTCCTGCGTCAGGCCTTCGAAGAACAGGGTGCCAAAGGGGACAGTACATTTACAAACACATGCAGACTTCAGACTAAATTTGACATTGGTTGATTCCAATGTTTAGTCCTTCTGTTCCTTGTTTTTGCTAAATGAATAAACACGCACTATTAGACACATTTTGTACACTTTTTTTGCTCATTATTTAGTTGTTTTATAGTAAAAGCCAATGAGCACAACTTAAAAACAGCATTAAGTACATAATTCCACCCTTCTTCCTCTCCATCGGGCTTTCTCTGAACCGTGTGAACCCAAGCCCTGTGCCGTTTGTCTCCCCGGACAGCTAGTCCTGTCACGGACCACAAACGATTACTCAAAGAGTGCCACAACTGTCTCTTTAATAGTGTCATTTTTCATCCCGAGAGCTTCTGCTCTCCTGTCTCCTCAATCAGGAGAAGTCATTCATTGAAAGCCCATTGAAAAACGTCTGATCCTAAAGTCTCCTCCATGACTGATGCATCGTCTGATTTAATTTCTCTGTATACAATTTGGAACGTTTGCAGACAAGGACTCGAGGTTTGGCTAGTTAGCATGGCCCAGTTAACCCCTGCTGCTAACCAGTGTTATTTCAGTATTATTAAGTATAATATTACATTATTTATTACTATTTTGATTAGATTTTATTTTTATGGTTTCGGATTTCCTTTTAATTTTAGCTTAATTTAGTTGTTAGTCATTTTTTTAAATTAGTATTAGTGTTATTAATTTAATACTTCAATTGTTTTACTGTCATTTATTTAATACTTCAATATCAGCTTATTTATGTCAGTTAGCTGACATTTCAGTTTTCGAAGTTTATATTTATCATCTAATATTTATAAAGATTTTTTTTATGTATTTTTCTCATTTTATTTAGTCATTTAAAATATTTATGTTGAATTAAAATGTATTTATTTATGTTTGACTGTTATTCATTTTAAAACTTCAACTCAAGCTTATTTATTTCAGTTAGTTTTCTTATTTTTTCAAGTACATTTTTAGCTGTATTTCAATTACAGAAAATATGTTTCATTGTTATACAAGTATATCCTTATATGGGTAATATTGTAAAATACTCTTTGAGATGCCACCAAACAGTGCTGAGACTGATTAGTCACATACCATTTATGGATCATGTGACTGGCAAAAAAGTTCTCTGCTCTTATAAACAAGATGCTTTATATTGAATATTAGAATGCATGTAATCATGTCACATGCTTGCAGATGCCTTTGAGATGAATGGGAGCTAACAGATAATACAAGCTAAATCCAACTAAATACCGAACATCCCAAAATAAGCATGACATTGATGATTTGTCCTACCACAAGGGGGCTCAGTGACATTTTAAACTCCGATTTAAAACACATGTAAGTATATTACAGCATTTTGGCGAATATTTTATGCAAGGGATTACAAATATACCCATTCAACGCTCATGCATTGTTATCATCCTCTTGGCAGCATTAGAATCATCATATTGTTCCTTAATCCAATCTAGCACATGATCGCTCTCACTGAAAGCACCCAATAGGATTGTCTTGACAATTCAATTACTCGGCAAAGTCCTTCACCCAGACTGACGCCAACCGCGTGGCAGCTGTTAAAACAACTTGACAGTGCCCATGTTATTAAGGTTAGATGAAACAACTTGAACACAACCCAGTGCAAAGGACCTTAAGCTCCTAAGATATGGACATTCATCATCACATATTTGCCAGGTGCCAGAAGATGAGCAACGACTGGGGACAGCGGAAACTATGTCTGTCAAAACGCACAGCAACTTCCAGCACATTTCACTGACTCACACAGCTGGGAAATATGGATTTACAACCGACTGTTGAAGACTCAACAAAACAGCTCTTGTTATTGTGGCCTTGCTTCTATCTTGGAGCCCGAGGAGCAGATATTTGAGTCTTTAAATATTTTAAGCAGTCTCAAACAATTGTACAAAGCAAAAAAGTAAAACCACAAACTTCCTTTTAACTAGGTATTTACATATAATGCAGCTGTTTTCATACGAAAATAATCCTAAAATGAAAGCAGTGTCTGGTTTCATTTCCTAAGTGCAGATTAAATAGTTTCTTATATTATAACACTTGCCGCCAGATTTGCTTACGTCTACCAAACATCATTTCCACAAAGCAACACTTTCTTGTTCATTATCTTTGTGCTCGTCTGAAACCGAACATTCATCATGCTTACTTCTATGAATTATTCTTATTGTCATTTTACAAACTACACACACTGCTCTGAAGCTCTGTGGCGCGGTGTTCTGCATATTTTCAGATTAGCATTCGTTCCAGATTACAGTTAGAATATTATATTCAAATCTTTAATAATCCGTCAGACAGACCAGGCAAAAAAGTGAATAAAACAATAAATAAACATTTTAAATTAATATGACTAAAGCTATTATGCTTTTCTTACAGTAGAAGTGACAACTAATTTAGGGTTTATATGATCCAGTTGTAGTTTTTGCATCATCCAGGAAATGAAAATAACAGTGGTTTATATTTGTACAGATTATATATTATTTCCTCAAACAGTAAACAACTGCACTGTTTTCAACATTGATAATAATAAGACCTTTTTTCATCAGCACCAGATCCGAATGATTTCTGCTGAACATTCAACTTTGCCATCAAAGGAATAAATACATTTATTAAATGAAAATAGAAGATGTTATTTATTTAAAATAAAGTTATTTCAAATCTATTTTACTGTATTCTTAATCAAATAATTTCAGCCTTGTTGCGCATAAGAGACTAAATAAATAAATACTTTATATAAAATTGTAATTGTATATTATAGTTATAATATTTCTCTTAATAAATATATATTTTAAAATTAAAGCATATACATGTATAACATATAGATTACTGTATAAATATTCTTCAAGAAATGGTGAAATTGAAAGTCTTTTCAGATGTTACCAAAACCCAAGGTCACCGAAAGCTTTCTTGCCTTACACACTGTTCTCGGGTGTCTTATCTGTTTTAAAGTTTCAGAATACCAATTAGTCTGTTTGTTTTGTAAAAGCAGACATGCATACTGATATTGTTTATGTGTTATTTCATGCACTCTTTTGTCCTCTGAGACAGACAGAACTCTGACCATGAATAAAGCTTTGTGGTCTGCATATATTCTCTACTCCTCGTGCCATCCAGACTTTTTAAATGAATCAGTAATTGATGTAATTGATTGCTTGTTTATTGCCAGTGAAGGTGTTACTTTTCTCTTTCCTGTCCTGCCCACTGATCAGCTTACACCAACTTGGCCAGATGTGTTTGCTTTGGCTTTTTATCGTCTGTTAGGGTAAATCAAAGACAAGGTCGTTATTTAGCCCCTGCCTCCCGCTCGTGATGCATCTCATCAACATCCAGCTCTATCACCCTCCCTCCCTCTTCATGCTCGAGTCATTGCCTCCAGCGGTACTGAGTCATACTGCCTGATGCAGAAGCTCTCATCAAAACAAACTGCAAGCCTAAGAGCTCTTCTGTCTGGGACTGAGGGCACAGTTAGTTCAAGCTGGATCATTTGTGCATTCAATAAACAAGTGAGAACAAAACACAAGGCTTAATAAACATCCCAAAAAAGCTACATGCTTATATTCCAAGGTCATTTTACCGTTGGCCTCTGAATCCCAGGCAGATGTTTGCTGCCTCTCTCTCTCTCTCTGCTCAGTTCTCTCTTTCTGGCATGTACATTGCTGCAGGTTGTTACAAAGTGATTTGGTGTAGACTAGAGAAACACCTTCAACAATCTGAACACAATGGTGTTTTATTCGCTTACATATGGGCACTTTTATGTCTCAGCGGTTGATTTTCATTCAAATGAACTGACTTTGTCAGTTCAAAAAAAGTGTTCTATTTCAAATAAATGCTGTTTTTTTATTTATATTCATCAAAGAATGCTGAACAATGTACAGCTGAAACTGATAATATTAATGTTTCTTGAGCAGCATATCAGAATGATATCTGAAGGATCGTGTGACACTGAAACCTGAGTAATGATGCTGAAAATTCAGCTTTTCCATCACAGAAATAAATTACATTTTAAAACATATTAAAATATAAAAAACATTTTTACAATATTTACAAAATATTCACTATATAAGTATTTTACTGTGTATTTGATCAAATCAATGCAGCCTTGGTGAGCATAAGACTACAAACTCAATCATCAATAACTTTTTTTTACAATGGATAGTGTACTTAACCAAAGAGATGACAGTGTCAGCGACAAGCATGCAAGAAATCAAATGCTTGAAGTTATTAACATTTTGTGTAATTTTGTGTATTAAGGACACATTAATTAAAATGCAAGCTAGCAATATAATTTTTTTATAATTTTTTTTACTTAAATCTCCTGCAAGCTTGCTTTTTAATGTGTCCTTAAAAGCTGATTTGATGTTGTAAAAACTACATTTGTTGGCTCAGAAATAAATGACAGTTCCTCTGTAATGTATTGAGAGGGTGATTATAGGGGAGGTCTTTCATTTTTCTAAAAGTACCCAGAGCCAAAAGTGCCTATAGTTTAAGAAACACTCGCATATAAATACACAAGAGAAAATGATGATCATAAACACAACTTGTACAAAAAAAATCTAAATATGGGTTATGGGTGGTTAACTACACAAAACTATACAACAAAGATGGACACTTCCGGTTGATGAGGCAAATGCATGAGGTGAAATTCAGGAGAAACTCTCAGGAACTAGCTGAAGGTTTCCATGAGACAGAGTACAAAAACACCCTCAACAGGAAGAAAACAACACCTCAGCAAGAACACACCACATATGTGACAGATTCTGAAGAGGCTCACCATCAAGAAACAACATCTGCTTTCCCCTGACCTCTCTCACTCTGTTACACTTTCTCTTGCTATTATTTGCCCTCTGTTCTTCTTTCTGCACCCCCCAAGAGGCAGAGATCATCCAGGACAGGGTAGCACCGTGTGACTGGACAAAAATAGAAAGACTGGCCTGTAAAGCATCTCAACTGCATGCCAATCTAGTAACATTTAGCTAATAAATCACAACATCCTGCTCTGTTTTCCTGCCTATATTGTTTCCTTCCACAAGCCATCATAGTACAGGAATCTTCATTGCTTCACAGTACATCTGGTCCATGTAAATCTCAGTTCAGACACTTTAAAGTCCTGTTACTGGAGAGAGAGAGAGAGAGAGAGAGAGAGAGAGAGAGAGAGAGAGAGAGAGAGAGAGAGAGAGAGAGAGAGAGAGAGAGAGAGAGAGAGAGAGAGAGAGAGAGAGAGAGAGAGAGAGAGAGAGAGAGAGAGAGAGAGAGAGAGAGAGAGAGAGAGAGAGAGAGAGAGAGAGAGAGAGAGAGAGAGATGGAAATAAAAGAGTGAGAACACACTTCCTAAATAGGAAAAAAATGCATTTTAAACAAGATATATTTGCTTGAGAAGCAAAACTGCAAAATACATTATACATTATCTTAAATGGAGTTTATTTATCTTAACCAACTGGCAAATGAGTTGAATAATGGCACAATTGCCTTTGTAGAGCTGTTTTACAGAAGAATGTGAATATTTGATGAAGTTTGCATCATTGATTCTGTAATTTTTATGTTTATTACTGTGAAGATGCTTTGAAACAATCTGTATCGTACAAAGAGCTACACAAATAAAGGTGAATAAAGGCAAACAGTTATATTATTATTATTAAGCATAAATCTAATAGTAAAGTTTATTCTTTAAAACATAAATAAATAAATAAATATTAAGCTTAACTGACAATACATTTTCTGAAAACAATACATTTTCTGACTTTATCCCAATTTTCTTCGGCAATTTGGCCCTTTTTTATTGTAATGTTAAGAATAAATCCAATAAAATGTAGAGAGGTGCATGCTTTACAATCAATCAAACAATCAAGCGCGCAGGCAATCAAGCAATTTTACACTGGCAGATGTAAGAATACAAAAAATAATAATAATAATAATAAAATAAAATAGAATTAAAATAGAATAAAAGTAAATTAAAGTGAAGTGAAGTGAAAATAAATCATTTAATTGAAAAACATATTTTTCTTATCCCACTGGCAGATAGTTGTTTTATTTAAGCATTAATCAAACCAAAGTTAATGAGGTTTATGGTTTCAAATAAATATATACAGTATAATAAAAAATAGGAACTTAATTCAAGATAAATTTATAATTAAAAAAATTCTTAATATTCTTAAAATGCAACTTTATGTGAAAAATAAATGCTTCAATGGTATTTGCAGTGAATGCCAGAGATGAGGTGCGGATCTGAATCGGTCTCTTATGTCTGCTTCCTCTTCTCACACAGAGAGAGAAGGCTTCCTGTCTCTGGCATTTGTCACCGCTCCTGAGCCAAGGGGAGCTTGAACAGCAAATGAAGGGACAGCTTTTCTGCCACCAAATAATGTCTGTCATAACCGCTTCGCCCAAAACGCCTTCGAATCAAGCCCGAGTGTGTTTGTTTCTGCGTTCCTGATGTTTTCTATCGCCCTGTCCCGCTGTGACCCAGCTGCTCTGTCCTAGATCAAGAGACCCATGAAGAGTAAACTGGAAACATGCTCGTGAACAGCAGGACTCATCAGATCGGCTCGTGTATCACCGCTGAGCCCGTTCATATTAAAGTACATTCATACGGTAATGTCTCCATGACCTTCATATTCAGGCAATGTTTTGCTGAAAGCAGCTGATTTGCAGGAAAATCTCCTTAAAGTCTTATGTAAGTCCCAATCCCGCTGCTGCTCAATAATGCAGCGCGTCTGGCTACAGAACACATGTACCGGGGTGGCAGAGAGATTTTAAGAATGAATGATTGGCTCAGTAAACTTGCCAACTATTGAGGCACAATAGAGGATTTCTTGTGAAGAAAGCATATTTTTCATATTCCATGATGGTGGCGAGTAAGAACGCATTAAATTGATGAAAAGTGACTTGTATACAGTCTTGTATAAGGGTCAAGGCACGTGTTGTACAATGTGTGCATTGTTTGTTTTATATAGCACTTCCACTGTCTATCATTCTGTACAGGTCAAAAATAATAAGGTTGGCCGTTGCATGCTGACAAAAGTGACACATTCAGATGAATGCTTAAAATAGAAAACGTGAGCTCTACCCTCGCAAACCACTTATCAAAGCAGCTTGAAGTGATGCTCTGTTGCTAAGTAGCAGGTAAAGCTCGTCCTCTTATGCACCCAAGCAAACTGAAATAGGAGACGCTTAGAGCATGGAAAGCTATCAGGGCTACTGCTCTGCTGATACTCGGCAGCAGGGAAAATGAGGTCAAGATATGCAAAATGTCTCAAACGAATCCTCTGCAACAGGAAGTCTGCTTTGACAGCACAGGCTGATCTTAGTTTAATGTTAAATGGCTGATTTGAAAGAAATGAAGTGTTACTATGAATCTATCTGGCACTTTTTACTAATAAAAAACTACATAAACTTAAACATTTAGGGCTTTTTTCATCAGTTGGTCAGTGAAATATGATTGTTTTTATTTTCCGTGTTTTTAAATAAAGTCCCTGCAGTTGTTGCAACCTTGTTATCAAAGCTACAGATGTCTATGTACAGTTAAAACCCTGATTTGTGATTTGTATTTTCTAACAATATGCATTAAATAAAAACTGAATTCAATAAGCACAATGTATCAAAAAAGAGATTAAAAAGATGAGTAATAAAATGCAGCCTAATTTAAACCAGTAAAACCCAGTAGGCTATTATTATTATTAATGTTCATTGTTATTATTAAGCATAAATCTAACATATTTAGTGAAGTTTATTCTTTAAAACAAAAACATAAATAAATGAATACATAAATTACAAATTTTCAGAATTAAAATAAGATTAAAAATGCAGCCTAAATTAAACAAGTTCACAATTATGTTCATCACATATAAAAAAAGTTAGATGTGGGACAAAGCAAAACATAATATTAATAATAATAATACATTTAATATTAATTCAATAGATTGTGTCAAAATAAAAAATAAAAATTGTTGGCTGCAGTCAAAAACATCAAATGGATCTAATTATTAGAGAATACCTAGATGTGGAAATGTGTGCCATCCATACTTGTTATTACGATACAGTAATAATGTTAAATCGAGTCTGCAGCTAATAATCTCTCCAGGCGTGTTCATGAATGGGGTGACACAGTCCTTCAGTTTGTGCTGGGCTGGCATGTTTTAATCGGTTTACACAACAGATTAAAGCTAATGAGGATTTGTGTAACCAGTCAGAGGCAAACTTTGAACACGTCCACAAAACAGGTTCTTCTGGGATAGATTTTTCCGGAGGGCATAAGAAAGATTACTCCAACGGAAATTAATTACAATAATGACTCCCGAACTGGAGATATTTGATTTTAACACCGGAAGCTGTATAATCTAAGACTGCTTGCTAATCTGGTACATCATCCCCCCATCCGATCATGTGACTTGTGTGTCTGGCGGGGGGAGGGAGGGGAGATGATGTCATCTACAAAGATATGATCAGAGATGTGAGACCTACTTCAGTCCTCTGCATCAACACAATCCTCATCACTCAGCGCTGACATGTGACACGGACAGCACGCACAAGGCACAAATAATGATGACACTGATGTCTGAAAAGCAACAAACGACTGTCTGCCCTGAATACTTCATCGCACTCTTGCATTCTCCAATCATAACACAACTTGCAGTATGTGACACTCGTGTGGGGACTACAAGGAAAGAGTCTGACTGCTGCTTTCCAGCATCAAGACATATATTTTAGATGCACGTAGCATGTATTATAGCACTATGGCTATAATATAGATACATACATACAGAACATACAGAACCAGGGAATCTCATTCTCTTTGCACCTGACTAAGAACTGTATTCTCTTAGAAAAATCTCTTTTATGTTTGGCTGCTTGGTTTGGGAGAGGGGATCCCCACTCTATCTTAAAGAGACAGTTCATTTACTCGCCCTTGTGAAGTTGTGGAACACAAAAGGAGATATTTAGGAACATCAAAGCGTGCACCTTGTCTGTACAGTGAAAGTGAATGGGGACTGCCGTGGTCAAGAGCAGCTTGAACACTGAACAAGTTCATTCCTTTATATTCCAGACACACACACACACACACACACACACACACACACACAAAGGAAAGTCATATGGGTTTGGAGCGACCCGAGGGCGAGTAAATAATGCAACCCAGGCTTGGAAACCGTATCTCTACCTAATTTTTATTTTTTTGCAAAACTGAAATAGTGGCATTAAAACACCAAAAACTTGTATGCTTTTTCACACAAATTATGATTACAGGGCCAGATTATCAATTTATGAAGACTTATTTTCATGCAGTTCCTTGCCCAGTAATATGTTACGACCTCAAAACACTTTTACCATAGTGCATGATTAACTAATTCATTTAGTCACATAACCAGCTCTATGTATGACTATGTATGTATGACTTTTTTTGCCATAGTAAGATTGCTCGGTTGCCCAGCTGGTACAGCACTGCAAGTCCCATGAACATGAGTCACGACTAAAGAGCACAAAGACTTGTAGAAGCAAATTATAATGGAAAAGGTTGCTTCAGTAAATCCGACAGAGCATTAATCTTCCAGACATTACAGTTCCCAACAGTCATGCAACAGACAAAATATTAAAATGTTGCCAGATTCACGTGTTTCAGATAAAACTGAACATGTTTTTAGCACCACTCACTGGATATTTCAAATGTCACTGAACATGCAAAAAGCAAAGCAATACCACTCAGTGTTACAACAAACATATGTTTTTCAACCTGCCTGGGTTGAAATAATGGTCAATTTAAATTTTTCTTTTAAGTACAGCCTGATATTAAGTTAGTAAAGATTGACTTATGCCGGAAAAGTCAGGTCAACACTTCACCCGTGTCCTGACCCTCATCCTGTCTGGTGACATGCTACTGCTTTGCTTATGCTTATGCAAAACAGAGTGTTTTGAATGTGGATGGGGCGGATGTTGCTTCCGGAGATGTAGACGCGTGTGTGTGTGTGTGTGTGTGTGTGTGTGTGTGGGAGTGCGTGTCATAAGATTAATGAGAGGGCGGTGAGACATGCTGCTGTTGGTCAGTTGAGTTAGTCTGAGGAAGGCACAGTGTGGAGGCCTGTCCGCTGGTTTTAACATGCCATGGAAATCAAATGTCTGTGGTTATATTCAACAATGCAACAAGGAAAGAAGCAGCTACTGTTTCAGCTTTGTCTTTTGGAATATTTTAAAGTTGGTATGTGTAATTTACAATAATATACACATTCTGACCAGCCTTACACAGCAACACTGGCTCAACCAATGGCATCAGTTTGGGGCGTGGCTATTGGTTTGACTGGCCAATGGCATTCAGTCTAGTGATGAATCTAAATGTGACAAAAATGGCTTTTTGAAAGAGTAAGTCTTATAACGATGAGTCTGTCTTCATTGCTTTCATGATGAACAAACTGTTCAGTGCAACTGATAATGAACAGAAATGTTTCTCAGACCTTCTAACGGTCAAGATAAAACGTGTTTGACTTGCATATATCGTATAGGGAACAAGATGAGCTGTTTCCTCTGGACACAGTGACTAACTGGGTAAACATCAGTATCACTGCCCGCATCCATAACTCACATTACTTGTGGCTTTGCATTTCCGCCCAGTCACGAGGGCACTGAAACTCATCAAACTCAAGTTCGCTCAGCTGCCTTTGTTCTTCCCTTTTTAGTTTTGAATAGTCACAGTTTAAAATGTCCTGAGCCAGAGACACCACATTATATCAAAATCAGATTTTCAGCACATCTTCAAAGGGATGGTTCAATGAAAAACTCATCGACTCACCTTTTTACTGATCTAAACCTGTATCTCTTCCTTTTACCTGTGAAACATAAAATATGATATTTTAAAACACATCAAACAATTTGAACCCGCACTGACTTCAAATGTATATTCAAAAAATAAATAAAAACTTACTACATGGAAAACAGAAAGCCATAAGGTTTGGAACAACATAAGGGAGGGTAAATTATGAGAAATTGTTCATTTTTGGATGAACTATTCCTTTCAGTCATTACATATTTTACTGTGTTTTTACACTTGACTCATGTGTCGTAACTTTCAGTTTTCTCAAAAAGAATTAATCATATTCTGGGATAGCAATGTGGTGGTGATGACACATTTGCTTAATAATGCAGAAGCACGTTCTGGCCTGGACCTTCATGTTGTTCACACTTAAAGTATTGCACAAAATATGCCATAAAAGCTAATCATCAATGAACAAGAATGAACTTGAAGTAACTTCTTGAAGTAATATCTTCCAATGAACTACCCGGTTTTCCCACTAAAACTGATAACATAAATAAATAAATAAACTAATAAACTACTCTCTTACTCTATAGTGCATTGTCCTCTTGTCAGATCCTCCGAATGCTTGTGTAGGGTCAGTAAATACAACTGCCTAGTAATGGTCATACAATAAATCACTATTGAACCATTATGTTTAGTATGTTTTATTTCTATCCTTCTATCCCTAAAATAAATAACCCTAAAATAGGTATTTAGTGTTCTTGTATAGTATGTATCATGGATATATTATATTAGTTAAAAGTGTCAACCTTAGGTAAAATCAAATCATCATGCAAAGTTGGATAGCAAAATAAACAGGCTTTTTAAGTTTTAAATATGAAAAGAATCCACTTCTCATTATCTCAACTATTGTTGACTTCAAACTTTGGTATTTTGGCATAAATCCACGTGGTCTAAACCAGTCCAATTAGAAAGATGCCACATGAACAGTTTGCATCCTTGAAAACCGCGAACAGAACAATTCGTTTCAACACATTTTGAAAGGGATGATTCACACGAACAGAAAATTCTTCAAAATCATTTACTCACCTTCATGCTGTTCTAAACCTGTATCACTTCCTTTCTCATGTGAAACACAAAAGAAGAAGAAAAACAAACAATTTGGACCCCATTTGAGATCTTTCACAGAAACGGAAAGTCACACAGGTTTATAAAGACAAACGTGTGAATAAATTATGTTTTTAGGTGAACAGTGTTTTAAGCGAGTACATATTTTACTGAGTTTTTATGATCAACTCATATGGTACAAACCCCCCACCCAGAATCTGGCACAAGTGACAGTCTCTGAGCTGACAAGGCTTTCTCAGGAGAGCATCTTCCTGTTGTACACACAGGAAATGGCCACAGGGGTATGTATGTTTAATGAATGATTTGGAGGCAGAGAGCACGTGACTCTTGGGTGGGACCAGTATAATAAGGTTGACCGTGTTGAATCATCTGACTAATATTCCATACCCCAAGACTAAACCGCTTCCTGTTTGTCAGACGAGTACAGATGGTACTACAAGTAAAAAAGCATCTCTACAATACCCAGAATATAACGTCCTCTCCTTACTGTACAAACATGCATGAAATCAGCCTCACTCCCAACCCACTATCAATCCTCACACATAAACACACATCACAGAGGTGGTGGTGAGTTTGACGTCAAGTGTTCGACTCAAAGTGGTTGCTCCTCCCCTGCGCAGTCACCACATCATCCGTTTGCAGTTTCTACATGTGCCATCGCTCTGTTGCTATGACAGCTATGATTTACCCAGAGCCCCCGTGAGAGCACAGAGTACTGCACACATGCACTGAGCTGCTATGCCTACTCTACTCTACTTACTACTCTGAGACGTTCATAACTCATATAAGCCTATGCATTCTCTAGAAGAGCATGAGTTTGCAAACCTTTTGACGTCACTGAATATATTAATTTAGAAAGGCCTATTTGTACTATGAAAATAAAGAAATTGTAAATTTGTACAAAATATTTAAGGAGTTCATCTGAACATTCTGTCATTGTTTACTCACCCTCAAGTTGTTCCAAGCCTGTATGAGTTTGCTTCTTCTGTTGAACACCAAAGATGATGTTCTGAAGAATGTTGGTAACCAAACAGTTGATGGTAGCCATTGACGTACATAGTATTGAAAAAACACAATGGAAGTCAATGGCTGCCAGCAACTATTTAATTCCAAACATTCTTAAAAATACTATTTGTTGTGTTTAACAGAAAAAATAAACACACACAGGTTTGGAACAAATTGAGGGTAAGTAAACGATGACAAAAATATCCATATTCGGGGTGAATTAACCCATCATTTTTTTGTCTTTTCTATTAATCTATTAATAAATAAAAACATATTATCTTAAATATCTTGAATCAAATGAAACAGTAACAAAGTCTAATTCAGTAAATTGTATATTTATTATTAATAGGCTACATGTTTTAAATATTTCATAATGAATAAAATATGTTTATTTTTATTTATAATGTTGTCCTAAATTCCCAGGACCACTGTTTAAAATCTTGGTCTGGATGTGTTCAACAGATCATGTAATTTTGAAATCTATATGTTATTCTCTGTGAAGAGGAGAAAACAGACATGTGAAACATAAGACTGATGCAATAGACACAATCAACAAAACATTTTGGCACATTAATAAACAGACTGACTAAAACCCCTTTGCATTAACAATTCTTTAACACGCCACAATCGCTTCAGATGGTGTAAATGAATTGTTTTCAACCACAAATGAATGCAAAGCCGTGCGTGTTCACAGCTTTGCAGGAGAAGAGGGGGGAAGGGAGGATGTGTCATATGATAACACTAACACATCTATTGGGTATAGAACCTTCCTATCTGCCCTCAACTGAAGCAATGATGGCAAAACATTATGCAAATACAGGAGTCTCATGAACGAGCTTGTGTTAAATCATGCAAATATTATACATTCGAGATCCGGAGGAAATGAAAAGCGTGTTTTAAAAGGCAAAACCATAATAAATGGAAGCAATTTAAACAAGTATCTCTGTAACTTGTGGTAATTAGTTTTAGATTTAACTCTGATTAAGGAAAAGGCAGAAATACTGTATTTTACACATGCAAAGCTATAATGAAATGTACAAGTGCCATTAGGCTTGATTTTTTTCAGCTAAAATCATATAAAATGTTATGTTTTTTGTTTGTTTAACAAGTGTTTATACTAGTGCTGTCAAACGATGTGATTAATCGCATCCCAGATAAAAGTTTTTGTTTACATAAAATATGTTTGTGTACTTTGTATATAAAAACACACACATCATATAATTAGAAAATATTTACATGTATATATTTATATTATATCTAAATATATTTAATATATACACATTACATATTTTGATCAAATTTAAACATGCATGTGTTTGTATTTATATATACATAATAAATATACACAGTACACATATGTTATCTGAGCAAAAACTTTTATTTTGGATGCGATTAATCGCGATTGATCATTTGACAGCACTTTTACAGATGATCTCTGAAATCTGTAAACCCCAGGAGAAGAAGCTCAGCTCTTTCCTGTTAACTATGTTAACTAATTAACTAGTGGCTTTCTTAATCCCATGAGTCAATAAAGAACTCACCCTTATGTCTCCATCAATTCGGACAGATTCCCAAACCCCCCTGTAAGGAAATTATAATTAATCAGAGCAATAATTAACTCTTTACACATAGAAAGACAAGAGCCAAAAACCATCTGTCAGCCATCACTGTAAAAAATAGAAAATGCCAGATGGCAGTTTAGTGACACTTTACAGTCCCAGTTAACACATTATTTCATTATAAAACAATTGTAAATCAAGGTATCTTACAAATTCTCTGTAACTGTAAAACGTACTAACCATCAGGTGGTACAATGGAAACCACACGATGTGCGTAAAACACACCAAACATCAGTCTATCCTAGGCTAAGTTTATTCATCCAAAATAAATAAAAACATTCACATAGAGCACCATAAGGGTAACCACGCTAAGCAGCTAGCATTAATTAAACAACAAAAATACAGAAATAAAACACTTCAAAGTACATAACTGACTGCAAAATAAGCAGTACTACTCCTCGTTGTAAATAAGCACGAACTACAGTAGTGTATTCAACAAAATGTAAACAAACGTGATGGTTCGCGCAGGGAATTATGGGAATTCCCTTCTCATCAACTGCAGTCCGATTTTTTATTTATTTATTGTTTGTTTGTATGTGTGTGTGGTGGTTTTTATTAAATTTCACAAAATATTACGTATATATATATATATATATAACAGTCGTTTTTTATATTCCAATAAAACTGTAGACTGTTTGAACGTCACCTTGCCGTAGGTGTATCCATATGTTGTTTACCTTAAATAATATTATTTAAATTTAATTTCAGCAAACTGTTTAGCCATCTCAGAAGGAATATGTAATGGCTGATTTCTGGTTTAGACGAGGAAGGCGGTCACCATCGATCGTCGCTGGCTCTCGTGAATGAAGAGCGCTTAATGAATGGAGCTCGTAGCAGACGTCATCTCCATTGTGACGTCGCCATCCTTTTAAGGAGCGCGCGTCTGAAGCCATTCATAAAACGGAAAGAGAGCCGCCTGTGGTAGTAAAGCTCTCAGGAGGGTAACACAGCATTACACTGCGCACTGGAAACGCCGAATTTGACGTATTGTTGTTATTAAAGCACCATTTGGCCGTGACAAGTCCCCGTCAGAGGAGGAAAATGGTCACAATGGACGAACTTTGTGAAATGAATTGCAGCGTTTTGAAGAGGTTGATGAAGGAAGACAGTGCGAAATGTCTGCTTTTGGACTGCAGGTCGTTTTTAGCGTTCAGCGCCGGTCACCTCCGCGGTGCTGTAAATATTCGCTGTAACACGATAGTTCGGAGGCGAGCGAAAGGCTCCGTGAGTTTGGACCAGATTCTGTCCGGCGACGATGAAGCGAGATCCCGTCTGAAATCAGGGCTGTACTCCGCCGTGATCTTGTACGATGAGCGGACCTCCGATACAAGCAGCATGAAAGACGACAGCATAATCACCCTAGTGCATAACGCTTTGTGTAGGGATACGTTCAGGACAGACATCTATCTACTAAAAGGTAAATTCCAATCTACACTACACAACAATCTACTGTGTTATTGTATTTCTTAACTGAAATAAAGCTGCTATGTACTGAGAACATATATGTTTTCATTGTGGTCAAATCTAGTAGCAGGATAATGATGAAACATATTTTTTCTCTGCTGGAAAATGATAAGATAGTAGCTGTTTTTTGGAACACGCTAGCTGGTCCAAGCTGGTCATTCGCTGCTTGACCAGTTAACATGTTCCAACTTGACCACCTTGAGCTAGTATGACTAATTAGAAACCAGATCCCATCTTCTGAAGAAACCTGGATCAAACAGTTTTCATCTGTTATTTTATAGACACAAACCAACTAATGCTTCACATCTCTTTTATAGTGATATATGCATTTTTTTATTTAGTAGGCCTTTTACATTGTGTTAAATGTATGGCGTGTCTGAAAAGAGTGGGCCTAATTTTGGAGTTATATAAATGTGAAATGAAATGAAATATATATGAAATGTAAAAAATGTGTTCAGGCGGTACTATCTTTTAGGTGGAAACACTGAATGCATCCTCTGTGACCTCAATAAATTGAAGTATAAATTAGGGGACAATAAAATGCCGTTTCCTTATCTTAGATGTTTTAAGGTGGCTTAGCTGGTTGTAAAAAAAAACAGCCTAAAAACCATGTCTCTTTAAGCAGGATACAGTTTGAGCAAAATTATAAAAAATATTTTTTCTCTTTCTAGGAGGCTACGACAGATTTTCCACACAGTATCCCGATTATTGTCTGAAAACCAAAACATTGGCAGTATCCAGCCCTCAGTCCAGTGTGGAGAGCAGCTGCACCTTCTGCGGAACTCCACAGTATGACCAGGTAACTATATCACCGGCAGTGGATACTTTGAGGTCAGCTAATGGGCAGCATTGTGTAACATTAAACGTCCTGTTGTCTGCTGTCATCCGCTGCTCTTTCCGGCTGATGTAGCAGTGCTTTAGAGTGCGTTCGTCCGGTCTTCCTCTGTGATGGGGGTGTACTGTGTCAGACACTCCAGTGCGCTTTAGCGTTGATTCCCACATTGATCATTTCCTGTCTCTACAGCTTGTTAAGCAGGCCACCAATGACATAACAGTGGGCCAAATCGATACACATTTCCAGAACAAATAAACTGGATGTTATTAGCTTGACCTTTTTATAGCAAACAGAGGTGAAAGTGGTCTGATGCTGTAATCTGTTGCAAATGCTTTTGATAATTTATTGAGAGGGGCCTGTGATGATTATATGGGCAAATTAATAAAACCAATTTTCTTTTCAATTATAAATGCATTTATTATTATTTTGGTTACACTTTATTTTAAGCTGTCATTGTTACTGTGTAATTATACATGTACTTACTATATGGTTAGGATTTGGCTTAGGGTTACTTGCATGTAATTATGCATCATTTATTGTTATTATAATAGTAAGTACATATAACATGTGTAACAAGGACACCTTAAAATAAAGTGTTACCAAAATATATATATTTTTTAACATGTATTTAATATCCATTATTATATTTTTTATTACAGGGTGGCCCTGTGGAAATCCTCCCCTTTTTATTTATTGGCAGTGCTCTCCATGCGTCTAAAAAGGACATGCTAGATCGTATGGGGATTTCTGCTCTATTGAATGTGTCTTCAAATTGTCCGAATCATTTTGAAGGGGATTACCAGTATAAGTGTATCCCGGTGGAAGACAACCATAAGGAGGACATCAGCTCTTGGTTCATCGAAGCCATTGAATTTATAGGTATGTTCATTATTATATATAATATAGATTTTTTTTAAATACATTCAGATTTTGTACATTTTTGGATGGTTAGGGTAGGTGTAACCGTCGAGGTGTAAATTACTCTTGGTTGTTTTGGCTCCTTTCAAATGCAAATGACGTGCAGTTCATCAGCAATTAAAACGTTGATCTGCATTGCAGAGCTTTTACAACAATTGCACCCTCCTTTTTAGTCTTGCATACATTTTAACAGCTCATCTTGGTCATTTATGCATGTAGCTTAAAGAATATGTTTAAATGCGTTTTGATGTGTAGAGTTCTTTGTATAAATACAATGATGAAAATTGAAGTCTGCATGTCATAGGTGCAAAATATGGGTTGAATGCTGCGGTATGGGTGGGTCTTCCTCATAAAAGGGTTTCCGTGACTGAGTGAGGGGAGGGGGTTGGGAATCCTGTATATCCAATTTCAGCTCAGAATCCTCTGCACTAAAGCAAGGCCCCCAAGTAGGCTTGCCGCATTTGATCATACCGTTCTAGGTGTGTGTGAGTGTGTGTGTGCATGTGCTTGTATGTATGCGTCAGAGTGCAGAGCTTAGGGACCAGAGTCTGACTCATCCTCCATTCAGGGGTGTCTTGATACGGGAGTTACCTCAGATCTGGGTGTGAATGGCTGTGCAATGGCGTTTATGCAGACAGTAACGTGTAGAGGAAAAAGTAATCCGACTAATGTTTGGATGTACGTGCTTACTTACTCTCCCTTTGTACCATGGACATGTCACTTTTTTGTTAATTAGCAGCTTGTTAGCAATGGCAGGATGTGTCTGTGTGTACAACGGTGTGAAATCCACCCTAGACCATTTTCTGCTGGTGAGTGTTTGTGGTCCAACTGTGACTGTGTCAGCTTTGGGTGAATGTGTAATTCTCAGTTCTGTGTGTATTTCTATAAATGCATTGTCCTTCTTATTGGATGTTTTGAGGGGTTATAATACCTAACAATCACAGCTCATTGTACATAGCAATGTGTTTGTTCATACATTTAGTTTGTATCCTTTCAAACATGACCTGTGATTGGTTGTTTTACATGTCAATCAGACAGCCTCTTGTTTGTTTCGATAGGCTTGGGAGATAATTAATTCAGGCCATCCACCGTCAATAGAAAATGAGAAGTATTTTCTCTGTAATTTAATAGTTTCGTTAGTAATTTGGTCACCTTTCATACTTTGAGTCTCGTTTTCTCTGTTTTGCAATATCCTGTCATGTTTCCTGCACCATTTTCAGATGTGACTCTGCTAAATCTCAAGTGCAAATGTACATTTTCTTTCCAAATTGTTATTATTAAATAGATATTAAAATGTAATAATAATATATTATATTTTATTATTAATTAATTAAATATGAATATTATTATTAATTATAATACATATGAGTATACATAATTCTATATATTTTAATATAATTGATAATTGTATTATTTATTATTAGTAATTGTTCCTATGACTTCTGAACCTGCATCAAAATGTTGCGGGCGTCAGCTTCACAGTTAATGCAGTAAGATGACTCACGGCTGAGCTTCATCTGTGCTTAACCACACTCTCTGCTCTTTCCTCAGACTCCATCAAGGATTCCAACGGCCGTGTTCTGGTGCATTGTCAGGCTGGCATCTCACGGTCAGCCACTATCTGCCTGGCGTACCTGATGAAGAAGAAGCGGGTGCGTCTGGAAGAAGCCTTCGATTTTGTTAAACAGCGGCGTAGTATCATCTCCCCCAACTTCAGCTTCATGGGTCAGCTGCTGCAGTTCGAGTCTCAGGTGCTGGCCACTTCCTGTTCTGTAGAGGCCGCCAGCCCTTCCGCCACTCTCGGCCCCAAGTCTTCCTCCACCCCCACGTCGCCCTTCATCTTCAGCTTCCCCATGTCAGTAGTGACGCACAGCCAGCCCAGCAGCCTCGCCTACCTACAGAGTCCCATCACAACCTCGCCAAGCTGCTGATACAACACGAGACTCTTAAAAAACTGCAAAAAGGTGAATTTCTCAGACGTTCTTCACTTGGCACAATCGTGTGGTTGTTCCAGCTGAGCTGTGGCTTCCTCATCTAACTCACCCTGCGGTCTTCACCATGCATTAATATTAGAAGAATAAGTCTTAATATCCTGTGGGGACGGTTTAACTCCTTCATTTCCTGTGGTTCACTTCCAAAGTCTTCACGATTGGCCGGCGGGGCTGGTGGGAATGAAATGCAGGAGGTCCTTGGACCATGAGAGGTTCTTCACACTGCGTTTGGACTTCCCATTTATCACTTCCTCTCGCTGGCCTTCCTCAATTCCTTTAATAGAGACAGTCATGGCATGACCTGTGGCAGGAAGTGTCTTTCATTTGCATTTGTCAGTGCCTTGTACAGAGAAGGTACACAGACACTTCCACAAGACGCCCACGTCTTCTTTCCTTCAGACCGAGACATTCAAAGCATTTCAGTCTGCAATACCGATCCGTTCCTCTCACAGATCAGAGCAATAACCTGATTCTCCTTCTTCCCAGTCGCCACCAAAGCACTGTATGGTCTGTTTTCATTTGTTGTATTGTGTGAACATGATTTGGTTTTCTTTGCTATGTTGTACTGAGGAGATCTTATGAATTATTTCTGCTGTATGATTTACCAACAATGACTTTAATCGACTATTTAATAGACTATTTAAGGGATAAAATAATACCAGGTTATACACTGAACCTTTTTACACTGGAAGTTGGGAATGGGACGATTGGGAAGCCAATTTCCTATGAGTCCATTTGTTTTTAATATTCCCCTTTGAGAAGCTCTGTGAGGGAAACATGCCTTGAAGAGTCCATATAGCAGCTGGTATGTGTTGGAACCTACTTCTTTTTTATCGTGGGATATTTTATAGCACTTTTAAGTGATGCAAAATGGATTTGAAGTTCGTTTTGCACCTCGCCGGAAGTAACGTTGTAACCGAGCGGCGTTTCCCACTCTTGTTTGGCATATTATGTGGTCTGTTTGTCTGTCAATCACTGATGAGATGAATGCAATACTTTTTACTGTATTTGTGAAATGTTATTGTCTGACGGCTAATGGCAATATCGATAAGAGTGTCACGATTTATTGAACTCTACTCTGTTGTATTATATGTACATTTTATTTATCTCACGATTGTCATTGTTAAATATAAACTGCGTTCTTTAATGAAAGTGTGGCGTGATTTAATTGTATAGACAAAGAAAAGCTCCGGATGATGAATCATATCTTCCTTTATGGGCCTGTAAGTAATATTGCAATCATTTTGTAAAATGAAAAGAACATGAGCCGTCTCATTATTTCTTACATGAACTAAGAAAAGAATAGCGCGCGCTATTATGCAGGAGAAGAGAATTAGCATTATATCTGATAAACGAGGGAAGGATTGTGAATAGACTGAATAGAGGTGTGTTTTGAAGAGCCACAGCGCCTCATAGAGTGTGTTCTGAGAGTGATTTCACATCACCGTCGATACTGACTCACGGAAACCGTCCTTCACACTCATTTCCGCCGAAATAACCTTCTTCCTGATCATCTTCCACCTAACCCTCGATGACATGCTGTAACAAAGCTGAAATACGTTTCAAAAGTAACTAATACACACAAATGTTCATTAAATGTGTTAAAATTCGAACCTGAAGTAGAAAGAGAAGCTGAAATACATCATACCAACAAGTCACATATGGACCATAGTTGACTATTTGGGGTCATTTCTAAATAAATCTTGTTACAGTCGCGAAGCCTTTGTAGCCTAACTTATTTTTTAAAGGAATAAGCAGTGTTCTAACAAACGCTTTGGCTTTCTATGATTTAACATTATACGTTTATATAAAATATATTTTTTACCTGATCTCCAAGTTTATCTCTATATGTTATAACGTCGATATATTTTTACATCATTTAAAGTCCAGCAGACTTGAAGCATAAATATATATTTTATATCACCAATGTCTTTCTAAAAGACCAAAAAAGTATAAATAAAATCAAACCATCATGAACAAACAACCGTGTCTGAGGGTTAAACTAACAAAGACACTAAAATAGGAACCAGACGTGATCAGCTAAGGATAAAACAAACAAACAAGGAAACACGTTTTTTCACCAAATAATATATGACTATGCATTATATTATTATATATTTATTTAAAAAATGATGAAAAAAATAAGTAATCAAATATCTACCTATCTATAAATAATGTGAATTTACTGTAAATTGTAAAAAGCATTTAAAATATTACATCGTATAATATTATACTACTACATAATTACCACTTATTTAATAGAATGTAATAGATATGGAACAATCTTATTCCTGAGAACTGAAATTGAATAAAGGTTCAGAGCGAGTGTGAGAAAAGACATAAAACAGTATTTATGACGTACTTTATTAAGACCATTTTACATGAATAATGAGTGTTTGATTAGTCCGCAGATGGCTTATAAGCCGTTTCTGACTAAAGTTCACAGGAACATGGAAATAAAGTAAAATTACAGCTCAGAGAATTGAGAAACAGTTCAGGAGTTGTCTCCCAGTGGAGCAGTGACGTGTCTGTGCTCATACTACTAAGAGAAGAAAGGTCTGCTCTCTTTCTCTCTGGTTTGAACACACAGGTTCCTGGAGTAAGGCAGATGACCTCCAGTACACATGTACAGAACCACAAACTACACCTGAGCAAAGCAACCAAACCATGAGACTTCCAGAGGTAGAGTCAAGTCCTTCATTTATTCTGCAACATGAACACGGATCAGCCGAGCCGCTCATATCAGTAGTGTGTAACAGGAAAAACATTACGGAGACCCTCGTAAAAGAGGCGTTTCTCTGACGCCAGAGAAACACGATTGGAATGGACAAGACTGAGGAATTCCTGTGGTTGTGATCCAAAACATATCGAAAGCCAAAGGAGCGACTTCCAAAGCGGAGTCGATTGGCCGTCCGAAAATATAAGGAAAGATCTGAAAGCAAGAAATCCCACTTCCTTTACAGTACTAATAAAACCCACTCTGCATCGGTAAACAACATTACAAGCTATACAAAGGCATTGTCCATTACACATCCTATACGCTACTGGACATTTTTTTTAACCTACATCTTTTTAGAATTATTCTGAATAATTAAGTCCTGCCTAAAAGTGCAAATTCTTTAAAAGATGCCTTTTCAGATTGGACTATGGCAATAGACTGGGACATTCTGACCAGTGCAAAGATATGTAAAACAAAACAAAACAAAACAAAAAAGTACCCAAAAAAAGAAATTTTCTTTTTTGCTATTTTGTGGTCAAAGGCCTTTTGAAACATTCTGGTCTCAGCATCAACATTCTTTTTGCTTTAAAGCCCCTCTAAGGTTTTTTTTAATAATGCATAAAGAAAAAATAAAACCACAACAATGAGATTTTTTAGGGTCTTCGGTGAACTTCAATAATGGAAAGGAGGATTGCTGAAATGTCAGGTCCCTTTAAGACGTGGTCGATTATTGTGAATCAAATTGATGGAAATAAAACAGAAAGGTAATTAATCACAGTAATAGTTAAACCGTTTCAAAGAAAGGAAGTTAATGCTTAAACGGTGTTAAATTGAGTAGAATGATGGGGAAGAGGTCACTTGTTGTCTTTCACGGAGTCCTTTCGTTAAGCCCCGAAACGGCATTATGGCCGTTATCCTGACCCTTGACCTGAAGAGGAGGGCAAGGACACGGCCAGCCAAGGCAACTCTTTCTTGTAAACACTCACGGGGACAGAAATGGAGCCTAACTGCAAATTAAAGAGGCAGCGCTGAGGTTTATGGGTGAGTGGATGTTTTTATCATGTGAGGAGGCGTCTGTGGATATTTGGGTAACAGTCTGAGCGTTTGGCAGGGCCGCCCGTCTGGACTAGGACTTCTGCTCCGCTGCTGCCGGGGATGGAGGTGTGCTGTCTGGCTTGATGATCTGGTATGCGATGAGGTACTCTGGGTATGCCTGTAACACACATAGAGTTTGAAATGAACTGGATATCTACTACCTGAGGAAATGTGTTTATATCTGAGCTTTCTCACCTGTTCCCCTCGGTAGATGACGTATTCGGCGTAGGCTAAACCGTTGACGCTGGGTCGGCCGATGACGGAATGGTGCCCTGGAGGAGCGTGGGCCATCTTCATGGCACTGAACTGCAAGAATGATTTACCCAAAGTTACCCGGCAAAACAGCATCTGCCTGCGAACAGAATGGTTATATTTTAAAAATACAAATAAATAATATATATATATATATATATATTTTTCACACACACACACACACACAGTAAATGTTTTATTTATAAAATCACAGTATAATTTCAAATATAATAAAACATCAATACATAATAAATAATTAAAATGCCTGAAAAAGAGCACAATTATGTTTTATAATAATACAATTATAATAATAATTATTATTATACATTTAATACAACAATTTAAAATTACATAAATTTATATCATTTTACATAAAATACAAAATTAGTTATAATTAGATTATATTTATAATTTATAACAACAACAATAATACTTATTATTTTATTTTATTATACATTTAATACCACACATGTTTCTATTAAATTGTATTTAATAGAGTCATAATAAAACATGTTGAAATTTTTATTTATTTTGGAGTTTAAAAAATATCAAATCTTATGTGTAAATAAATGACTACATACAATTAACTTACAACCATGGGCAGTTTTAGATTGATTACTTTGAATAATTCATGCAATAATATTTAAAAAGTAATTTAAATTTAATTAATATTAATGCATTTCAGTACAATAAACTATTTTATACTGGGGTCCAACACTTTATGTCCGATATTATATCAGCATCCTGAAGCTAAAGTAGATTGAGAAGCACCACAGCGCCACCAGCTGGTCATGTACGGTCACTGCGCCTGTGTTACATTCATATCATAGTCTAGGATCTTAAAGGGGAAGAATCAGATGTGTATGTACCTGTGACAGATATAACAGGAACGGTCTTTATGTGTGGGGCAGCCTGTCCCTCCGCCGATGCCGTACACATACTGGTTGCTTTTAGAGGAGTTCTCTGCAAAGTAGATCCCTGCTCCAAACATCCCCCCGATGTAAGCGTGCCTCTCATCAAACCCTTTATGAATGATGGCGTTGATGAACGGTGACCCTGGATCCGACATGGAGAGAAAAGGTTCTTTTATAGCTTGAACTTTCTCAAATAGCACTTCTGATAGGTCATTCATCTCGTGACTGTACCGTGAAAGAGCATGCGCTCGTTGTGGTGGTTGTGGTTCTCGTCGGCGATCTCCTTCTGCCTGTGTGCGTATCGCTCCCTCAGCTTCTTGTTCACCACCTTCTGAATCTGTACCAACATTCAATCAGCGCATACAGAATCAACAAACATTCTCACTATTAACGAATCAAAGATGTGTAGTATTAATGCAAATCACATTAGAAGCTCACGCTCACCTTCAGGATGTTGTATCTGTTGAAAACACCCCCAGCATTGCCACCGTCCCTGTGCTCTCTGATCGTACTTTGCAGCTGTAAAACAAACAAATTATCCTTCATTATCTCCTGTTACAAAATATTTAATAATAGTGGCCCTTCAATAGGTTAACATTGAATAAGATTAATATAAATGTTATATGACACTACAAATTACAGACTTAAGTTTTATCACACAGTAAAATAATTATATAAAAATAAATAAAATAATAAAACAAGACTACAAATATGTTACATAAGACTATAAAAAAGTTATAAATTAAATACTAAAATATAATAGGATTAATTAAAAATAACAAATCAGTTATAATTATGTTTAATGTTATTTTTTAAATGCACACTGAAGAAAAATGAAATAATAAATCTCAAGTGATTTATACAAGACAGTAAATTAAAACATATTACAACACAAGAATTACAAAAATATGCAAAATGAAATAAAGTAATAAAATAAGTCTACATATAAGTTATATAACACTAAGTTATAACTTAAATACAAAATATAAATGAATTGAATAAAATAGTAAAATAAGACAAATCAGTAATAATTAGGTTAAGTAAATTTTTTAAATGCTGACCAAAATTATAAACGCAACACTTGTTTTTGCGCCCATTTTTCGTGAGCTGAACTCAAAGATCTAAGACTTTTTCTACGTACACAAAAGGCCTATTTCTCTCAAATATTGTTCACAAATCTGTCTAAATCTGTGTTAGTGAGCACTTCTCCTTTGCCGAGATAATTCATCCACCTCACAGGTGTGACATATCAAGATGCTGATTAGACAGCGTGACAGGGTGTGCCTTAGGCTGGCCACAATAAAAGGCCACTCTAAAATGTGCAGTTTTATCACACAGCACAATGCCACAGATGTCGCAAGTTTTGAGGGAGCGTGCAATTGGCATGCTGACTGCAGGAATGTTAGTTGTCCATCAAGCCCATCACTAACAACTGTTATGCATCCTTTAGCGGTTACCAAACTTATTATCTTAGCACGGATTAAATACTGTGCTGGACCAATCAGCTTTCAGTAACAGAACTATCCATTTTGGAATCATATGGTTTTATAATATGATCTGGTGATTTGGATTCCCCTCTCACCTCCTCCTCTACCGACTGAAACTCTTTGTCATCAGGGGCCAGGTCGATCAGCACCGTGCCCTGACTCGCACAGTGGAATGTCAGGTATTGGTTGGCACCTGTAATGAAAGTACACAACACACAGAACTATAAGGAACCTCAGTGTGCTGCGGTTTGTTTAGTCATGAACAGACGGTGTTTGAAAGAGATGCTGGAGTTGAACGCTTCTGGACTGACCTTGTTGACCGCCCAGCAGCCTCTCAATGCCTTTCATGAGTTTGTGCCTGTGGCCGTACGCGTTAATCCCGATCTCCTTGAGCTCCTCATGGCCCATGTCAGCCAGAACATCCAGCGAAATCTAACACAACAGATGAACATCAATCAGAATTAGGGAAGACATAGTAGTCTGGAGGCACAACCAATCACAAGATAAAGTTGTAATGAAAAATGGCATGATTCATTTCAAGGCCAATTTCGACTCGGCTGCTTCTAAAACAGCCAACAGCGCACTGTTTTTTTTCTCAGCATGTTGCAATGTGGAACTTCCTCCTACTGAGAAGATAAACTCTTAGAGCGGCAGGAGGCTTGGATGGATATTATGTGACTCATAACACACAGAATGATTATTACTGAATACACCTCCTACATGCACACAAAAGCAAACACGCAGATGGAGATTTGTGCATGCTAGACCGCGACGCTGGGAGCCGTTTGAGCCAGCGTGTCTTACAGAGAGCATTAATGTTTGGTCACACTTGAACGAAGCATGTGGAACCATTTTGGACCTTGATTAATATGGACGAACGGATAGGTCATCACTTTTTTGTTTATAAACTCGTAAACAGTCAGCAAAATACAAAAAATGCCATCGTTCAAAAGTTTGGAGTCAATACGTTTATTTATTTATTCTCTAAATAAATTCATATTTTATTCAGCAATTACTAAAATGACTTATAATATTAAAATAATTATTTTTCAAATAAATGCTGTTCTTTTGAAATTTCTACTCAAAGAATCTTGAAAAACAAACCACTTTTTCCACAAATATATTAAAGCAGCACACATCTATCAATGGTAGTGTAAAACACCTTTCCCTGTCAAAATCAGCTGTTTTCAACAAGCTTTTTTTTAGTCCATGTCGCTTTAATAAATGCTAATGAGCTCTGCTCGCCCCGCCCCTCTCTTCTGTGACCAGCAGTACGGTTTACTTTAGCCGCGAAACTGGCTAACTTGCATGTTATTAGGAAAGGCGATTTGCAAAGATTCATAAAAAACCCTTATTGCCTACTCACATCTTCTGAAGATGAAGCTGGATCACGAATGATTCGCTTGAACATAGATGCATTTAGGCAGATCGGGAGCGGCGAATTCCCTTCAAAACGAAAGTAATGTTAATCCTCTGCGTCTTCAGCGGCTCAGATGTTGGGAGTAAATAATGACTGCTATGTTCATTATTATATCCAACAACAAAACACCTCGAACGCTTAATCGGAGACATTGTTTTCCCCTGCACCAGTCGACACAATGGCGGACAGCTCTCAGCTCACTCAGGGTGGGTCTGAGGTAAGACGGTCTTATCAATCAACTATCGTGGGAGCGGCCTGTACAGAACTCCATCATTCTGACAGGAATCTCAGGACAGCCTGATTTGAGAAAGGGGATTTAAAAAACACTGGGTGGAGTTTTAGCATTATAGGATGGATGTGTACACACACTTCCAACACACATTTATGTTTAAACAACTTGTAAAGTGAATTGATCTAATGACCCCTTTAAACAGTAATCTTTCACAGGTTTACCATTTTTACTGTATTTTTGATCAAATAAATGCAGCCATGGTGAGCATAAGAGACTTCTTTTAAAAACAAAACAAAAAATCTTACTTTTAAACCTTTGAACTGTAGTGCATGAATGGAAGTGAATGAAACAAAGTGTGATCGTCCCATCGCCGTTGACTGCATCAGGCTGTGTAATCTCAAACTCTCACACTCCAGTTCCAAGGCCCACTTATTGGCAATGCATCACATCTATGATAGTTCTGTCAAAGGCCATTAGCCCAGGAGCAACCAACTGCTCCTCTCTCTCTCTCTCTCTCTCTCAGAAAGCACTGTGCACTTCAATCGATAGGGCTCGCAGGACCGACCATTATGGCCGTGAAGGTGTGATGGCTGCAGCAGGAAAGATTTCATTTATTTCTCCTTTTCTTTTTCTCTCTCTTTAACTATCTTGGCAAAGTTTTCATTTGTGCCAAAGCTGAGAAGGAACTGCAGCAGATTTACAACAGACTAGTGGAAAATCTTACAAAAAGACTACTAGATGGCAAGTTAATAGTCTTAATTATGTTCAGTACAGTATTCAAATAGAACAAGTAAAACCTTAGTTAACGTATGCTTGCTTATAACGCGTGTGTGTGTTTTAATTCTCATTCTAATTATATGAAATAGAAAAGTCCAAACTAGAATTTTAACGATAACTGCAAAGAGCAGCAAATTTGCTAGAATCATTTGTGGATTCTGGAACCATTTTTTTTAGCTGATGAACAATAAAATGTCTAAAGCAAGTGAAAATGCAGCAGACATCTAAAAGAGACAAATATTCACATACTGCTCTTCTGACGGCACTTGTAAAGCGAGAATATGTCTCTAAACTGCTCTGAGGTTAAAACCAGACACGTCTAATGACGACATTGGTGCGTGTATGAGATCTGTGAGCACGTCCTCAATCTCCTTTGCACTCAGACTTTCACACGTCTCTGAAAAACTGTTGCCTCTTCATGCTCCATCTCCCGTTGGCACAGCGAGGCAGAATAAGATGGAGAGTGAGCAGACGAGTGAGTCACTGTGAGACAGATGAATGCGTCTTACTAAAGCCACAATCAGAACTGATTTCAGCCCCTCACAGCAATCGCTCTTCCCAGCTGGTGGCCGCCAAGACCATTTCTGTTCATCTATGTGCAAATGAGTGGTGGGTCTGGCGCAGTATGCCAATCGCATCCCACAGGCTCACCCTCGTGGAGTCGAAGCCAAGAAGAAGGAAAGCCGGAGGAACAAGAGAGTACGGAGCTCAGTGTGAGCGAGCGGTATGACCGTATTAATCAAAAGAAGGGGCGCAGAGGTCAGCCCCGTTACCCAGGATTTCTCTCACACCTATAAAAATCGAGAGACGCTGGTAATCTCACAGTGTCCGGCTGAAGAGGAGTTGACTGGAAATGATAGAGCCAAGGTGCTAAGAGAGAGAGTATATGAAAGGAGATAATTACGAGGCCACAGATGCCATCGTATTTACATAACTTTGACTAGAAGGACCTGGAGTTCTCTCCAGGAAACAACGGCGGCCTCTCTACATGGGACAGCTGGCAATTTACTGTGTGTGGGAGTGGAGCTGATGAGATTGAGATGATTGAGATTGATTTGATCCTAGGAAGTGACCTTACCTGTTCCCTCTCGAAAATATCCCGCAAATGCTCCAAACCCAGACTCTTCAGGAACTGACTGATGTTCATAGCCAGAATTGTAACTATATAGAAAAAAGTACATCATGACTCATATTAATATTATCCTACATTTACAGCATAATTACATTGAGGAATGCAACTAAATGTTATTTTACTACCTGATTAATCTTTTTTTTTAAATTAATGGATAAAAGACTATTAATGGGAAAAGTAAAAAAACTAATGCTATTTCATGCCATGCACTCTATTGTCTTCCAAAACAACATGCAAACTGAATATATTCTAAATACAAATAGAAAAGACTATAAAACAATAAACTCAGTTTATACTCCGTGTGCTATAAATTGTGTGTGTATTTACACTTATTACACACGAATAAGGTTAACAACTAATTAAATTTTACATTTATTGTTATGAAATATTAATATTATGTATGTAGTTTGTTATCATTTAAATATTATTATATTATGAAGACATTTTGGTAACACTACTTTAAGCCTTTATGTATAATACATTACATCTTGTCATAAAGTATAACCAAATTTAAAATGCAAAGTGTAACAATGAATTGATGTGTTATAATATATTAACTCTGGTTAAAATTATTCATAAGATTGTATAATACTATCAGGAGCATTACAAGGCATAATTAATGCATTAAAACTACTTTTACAATGCATAATACATAAAGGCTTTAAATAAAGCATTACCGACATTTTATCTGTACTAGATTCTGTCAAGCTATTGTTACTATAATTTCTGTTTCTTATAAATGTAAGAGACTGATATAATTTGTTATAATCCCATTACAGTTACTGTTCTTAAAAATGTTGTTAGCATTCCAACATGTATCATTTCTCAAAAACATTCTAAACTAAATTAGTTTTTTCAACAATAGGTTTGATCAAAAATTAAATAGGTGTTGCAGCCCTACTTACAATAAAAAGTTATGTAAAATAATATTCAGACACATCACATGATCTACTCACTTTCTCCCTCCTTCCTCTCTGATGCAGTAGCCCCATCAGCAGGGCCCGAGGCTCCAGGTACGGCCAGCTCTGTCAGGGGCCCGGCCAGATTGTCTATGCTGCTGGCGGCGGACAGACAGGACGGGGTAGATGTTGGAGAGATGACAGTGGCGCTGACCACTGTAGCCTGGGACTTGAAACAACTAGGCAACGCTTCAGGGGGCATGGCATCAATCAGCAGTGCCCGGATATCATCAGCCTGGAAATCAATAGAAAAAAATGTAAATGTAAAGAAAAAAAATCAATAGTAGTTCAAGACTTTTGTCTCTGATCAGTTTTAAATACAACAAGACTAATGTAATATTTATGTTAGAGTACCACGCCACATGGGGAGAGGATCAATTAGAAAGTAGTTGTACACAGCATTAGTTTGGCTTCTTGGTCTAGAATTGGACAATAAAAGCTGAGAACAGCTGTCTTTAGCACCTGGCATGAACACAGCCACTGGAGCCCAATTACTAAAGGTTACGGCAGATTTACCGTTTGCTTCGCACAAGCCTGAACACAGGGGACTTAGCTTATGTGTTTAGAAGATAAATGTCCCATTTTCTCCGAAAAGTCAATGCCACCTGGACCATATGCGACCTTACAGCCAGAACAAACAGTCTTGCAGAGCATGGAACTTTTATAGAAGTTGGGTTTAAAATGGGGAATGTCAATAAATTCAAATCTGTAGCTCTGTTAAATGTATGACAGTATACAAATGTGGGCTTGAATGTATATAAATGTGAATCCGTTTGAGAGGTATGTGTTTGTTACCGTCGCCAAGTCCAACGGCATCTGGCCCTCCTGGTTCTTCGTGGTGGGGTCGGCTCCGTGGGCCAGGAGCAGAGCGCAGAGCTGCGTGCGGCCCTTCTGCGCAGCCTCGTGGAGGGGTGTGAAGGCCCATTTATCAGTGGCATTTACACAGGTGTTAAACTTGATCAGCAGGGCCGCGATGTCCACGTGCTGGAGGGGAAGACAGAGGCTTATTACAGATAAAATTATACTACAAACTACCATCTTTAAAGCCTGGATATTAATCAAAAAGGAGCATAGCTCTTTCTGTAGCAGATCTGCTTGGTGTAAAAGATTCAGACTTCAGATGCTAATTGTCACCATCACTAAGTGCTGTCTTTAGTGGTCCATACAACTCGTCAAAAGCCATATGATAGCTTTGTGTGAACGTGAACAAAAAAACAAAACGCAAATTGTTATTCACAGAAAATGTTGACATTTACCCTAGCTTTACTTGGCAAATGAATAAGAAATAGTAGCAATGTTCCATTTGTGAATCAAATGACTCTTGTGAGTGAATCAAATTGTTATTATTCTCAATTAATTGGATGATAAAATGAGTCTAAATGATATGTTCATGATTTGGGCTACTAGAATTCTCAATTTCAAATCACTGGTGGCAGAAGTTAAGAGCTGACTAGAGGAAAATTATCAGTAAATACTTGAATTGGATTATACAGTTTAATTAAGTAATTTTTATGAGTTTGTTTTAAGAAATATAAATGTTCAATGTACAAATATATTTCATTTTTGGTTTATAATGTTTTTAATTTGAATTAGTAATTTTTGTACTTATTTGAGTTAGTTGCCAAAGCAACAGTTATCATTTTTATTATTATTATTATTATTATTTCCATTAACAAAAATGTTCTTAATAGTTTTGGTTAACAATAATAACACCTAGCATGACACCATGAGGATGCATAATGCCAAAATGTTCATTTTTAGATAGACTTTCTCTTTAAAAGGCATGTGAGAACCATTCTCATTAGCAACAGCGAGCGAAGGGTAAAACAAGCTCGTTTTCTGGCCAACTCTTGAGTTGTAGTGCACAGTGTGTGCGGCTGAGATGTCCTGAGCCATCCTCCCATCAGCAGCGATGACTGTATGGAACTGCGATCAGCTGGCAGTGTTTGCTGAGCGCTGACAGCCTCTACACAAACAGGCTGCATATGAACAGAGGGAGGCACACTCAAGGTCAGCCAGCATCGGCCGGCCGCCAGCTCTCCTCTAGCCAATCAGCAAAGCTTGGGCAACCTGCCACTCCGTTCACAGCCAATCAGAATCTCACAGCTCCGGTCACAGAGGTCCTGTTTCTTGGATGGCAACAGAGCGCGTATGAGAGTATGGTTGAGGGCCGGAGTCTGGCTAGTTTTGATCCAACATGTTTATGTAACTGCAATCTGCTCCTATCCATCTGCATGGTCTAATCACATCCCTGTAGACCTCCACAGGGCAGAGACGCTGATAAATACCTCCAACTACCTAACCTGAAATGGGTTTCCCTGAATTTGCTTGATTTGATTTCCAGAAAGAGTCAAATCCTGTATTAAAAGTGTTCTATGCCACGTGGATTAAAGCTCATCTGGGTTGCGGCTTGTAAACGGCATCATCTCGGCATTGGAGTTGTTCGCGAGTGGAAATGCAACTGAAACCACCTGAAAGAATCATGAGTCGCAGCGACGCATTAAAAGTGCATAAGCCAAGGTTCTGTTGGCAGAACAAATACAGATGTCCAAACACTTTTTGCATACAGTCACACACTGATTTTCACAGGAAGTAAAAACAAAGTGCTTTATCAAAGCACAAAGGGGTTCAAGTGAAGGTTTACACTTGTTCTAAGAGGAAATAAAGCCCTGTTTCGTTTTCAGAAGCAAATACATGGATTATTCAGGGTCTACATCTGTTTGTGTGTGTCTGAGGTACCCACAGCACAGTTTCCTGCCAGACCTGACATGACACCGGAGGCATGACATGTGTCGGCTTAACAGATGTCTGCATGTAGTCCCAGTCTCAATGAAATATTCCTTCTTTTAATCAGCAATAGCACTCACCCCGTATGAGGCCGCGTTGTGGAGTGGAATAAGGCCACCTTTATCCTGCGCGTTGACATCAGCCCCATGCTCAAGTAAATACTCCGCTACCTCCAGATTGTTATAGCCAGCTGTGGAGAAAAGGATGCAGAGAAATGTAAATCCATCTGTCCACAAACCATCTGTTTCAAACACAAGCACCAATCCATATCATATACGGTTCAGTGTCTTTGAAACTTTGAAAACTGAAAAATAGAAGAAGTGTTTTTCCACTGCGGCGAACCACAATTGAAGCTATTGTACGATAATAAAGTAACTACATTGAAGAGATCCTTTAATAATAGCCACAAAGTATAAAGTGGTTCTCAGGAGTGTGCAATTGAGAATTATTACAAACTTGAACACCGTGAAATTAATTTACCTGAGGGTGAGAATCACATTTACATCTAAATGATAATGAATCTACACGGAACTCAACCTAAACCATCTTTTTTCAGGCAGATTTACTGAATAGAAAATGTTTGTGCACAAGTCTGTCTGTCTATCATCCATTCATCCATCCATCCATCTCGGTGTATGTGTGTGTATGTACGTATATATATATATATATATAATATATATATATATACACACACACACATACATACATACACATTTACATGGTTTCATTCATGTGTAAAAAGCTAAATAGAAATATTAACATATTAAACAATGACAATTATTAAAGCACATACAATTATAAAAACAACATTTTTTAAATGAAAAGTTAAATTATAAACATAACTTAATTCAAATTATTAGTAAATACTAATAGTCTGCAAGTAGTAAAATCACTAGAACAGAATAGAAATAAAAATAAAGTTAATACAAATATATATAAATAACAATTAAAAATATTAGTAAATACTGTAATAGTATATAACTATAAAAAAATAACAATGTTACAGCCTTTCATGATCTGATTAATAATTTTCCCCTGTATTTATTAATGAATGGTTCCCATAGTCAGATGGCTCATCTTGGGTGCATTACACTGCCACAGCTTCTACACAGGTATCACCATCTCAGTGAAATTTCATCTATTTCCCTTTTCAAAACTTAATTAAACTCAATTAATTAAACTCTCTTTAGCCAGTGTTACTGAAATCTTACTCTTCGTTACTCCTTGTAATTGCAATTATATTTATTGCTCGGTGCAAAGTGGAAGCTAAGCACAGATGAGGTTTTTTTGGTCACTCCAGCTGTGCTAAAAGACACTCAATCTGGCAGTCAACCTTTGGCATTGAACAAGCTGTCGCTGACCTTTACTTAAAAAGACCAGTACACTATTTTCAGCTTTAACGGTCTTCTTTGGTTCCTTTAACTCTCTTTCTCACTCCAGCCATACATGACTGCCTACAGGACGGTCGCTAATTAGAGCCCTCATCATTACAGGCTGTAGCCCTCTAATAATGCACAAACCCAGCTTTGAGAACCACACTAATGAGAACACGCTCTCACATGTACACACTCCACCGAGTGTGCCACGCTCATCAAATGCTTCCAGCAGGTTCTTCTACATAAACTACATGCATTATTAGCAGTGTTTCTCCCTTCATTCCCACAAATATGTCATCTGTCTGGTTGCACTGCTCTGTTTTCCTCTTATCTTTAATAAAGCAGATTTACTCTCTTTAACACCATGATGAGCATTACGATTATAGTGAATAAAAAAACAACAAGTGCGGATACGGTGGCACGGGTCGCGAAGTGTCAGCAGCTGTTTTCCAAACATGAGAGGAAGTATAGACTGCATTGGCAAAATGGACTCATTGCTCAATGCTACATTTGTTGAGGTAATTTCTGTACATATTTGATTTTATGGATAGATAAAAAGCCTACATAAAAAAGTCATTTTTAATTTACCCACAACTGTTACTTCATAACCAGTGTTGGGAAGGATACTTTGGAAATGTATCAGGTTACAGTTTACAAGTTACCCTGTTTAAAATGTAATAAAAGTAGTGTAACCATTTCAGATTTAAAATCATAAGATATAGTTTAATAGCTATGATACTATTTTTGAAATCAAATATTTGCATAGTGACAGGAAACACTGGCATCTAACAATGTTTTGGAAAAAAATGTTAATCTAAAAAAATAAAGCATATACATAAACCCAAATAGAAAATAAAACAGTTATCAAATAAGCATGTGTCCTGTGCCCCATTGGTGTATCATAATTTAAAGCAGCCAATGCAATTTGGGAAATAAATCAATCAAATCTTTATGTGTTTGAAAATATTCAGATATGAACCCCTTTGTAATCATTAACATTTTCATGAGTAACTGCAATTGAATTACTCATTTTCTCAGTAACTGTAATTAGTTACATTTATTTTATAATTAAATTGCGTAATTCCGTTCCATGTAACTAGTTACTCCCCAACACTGTTCATAACATAAAATCAAATCAAAACAAAATGCGGTACACTTTATTTTAAAGTGTATTTGTAACAGTGTAATTATACATTTAATTACTGAGTGAGTAATATTGATTAATATGAATTACATGTACTTATATGGTTAGGTTTAGGGTTAGGGTTTGGTTTAGGGTTAACTTGCATGTAATTATGCATAATTAATTGTTATTATATTGGTAAGTACATGTAACAAGGACACCTTAAAATAAAGTGTTACCCAAAATGCAAACAAATTCAATTGTTGAATAGACATTTTTCCTCAGCAGCCTAAAAAAATGACGTTTCAGTAATTTAAAAATTGCCCAGAAAAGCATCAGGATTGTAATGCATGAGATCCTGCAACGTCAGTCAGAACGAATGAATGCGTCTTACGATTCTCCCGCAGGCACACGCCAGACGAGTGGCATGTTCTCTAGGCAGGGGTCACAACCACCACGTTAGTCACAGCCCATTGCTCCCCGGTGGAAATAGCGGATGTGTGCTAGCTGGAGTAAAATCGTGTGTCTATATCTCTGCCTGATGGTTAGGGCCGTCACCCACCTGCTGCTGGCCAGGCCTAGCAAGATAAGTGGACAGACCAGAGCGCACGCTCCATCTGTTCAGTGACATTTGCTGATCTGTGCTGTTCTGCACGCAGTGTGAGGCCTGCCATGAGTCACTGGCATGGCTGGAGTGTTGTGCAAATGATGATCCCCGAGCAGTGCTCTCCTACTCTGAACTCAGATCTATTTAACACCCTCAGGCTTCTGGGTAATTCTTTTTAGCCTGTAGTTATAGCTATAAAGTGAATTATCATTATTGCTAATAATGTATTAGAAATGAATTGCCATGCTTGTAAAAAAAAAAAACTGCATTTATATATTACTCTTCTGTGTGTGTGTGTGTGTGTCTCGAACATTCCAGCAATTTTATAATGTTTATTATAGAATGACAACAATTATTATCATCGTCATTATGTTAGTTATAAACTTTATTATTATTATAAATGTATTTTAATTAATTTGCCCCATGCTTGCAAAAACACAGATGCAATTGTATATTATTTATAATAGTCACGTGCTTCAAACTTTACAGATGCAACTGCATGTTTATTATAAAATAAACAACGACAAAATAATAATATGTTCGGATTTGGCTCAAACATATGCCAAATATTAAATCAAATTCTTACTTCTGAATAAGTCACGGATAAGAATTGTATTACTAATGTCTTCTGTAGAGCTTCTTATAGTTGAATTGAGCTTGTTTCATAATTAACTTTACACTGTTGAACCAAGTCTGAACAAACACTAAACTTACTTGAGCTGAATAATGACACTTTGCATCAATGATTCTGTTATTTCTCATTTTATTACTGTGAAGCTGCTTTGAAATAATCTGTATTGTTTAAAGAGTTATATCAAAAGTCAAGGTTTTTTCTTTTTTTCACAGCTACAACGTACGTGCACACGAACGACTCTGGAAACCGCTTATTTTCTGAAACATATTCTCACAAATACAAGAACACCCATGAATAAGATGGGGAAGGCTCACATTAAGAGATTATTCTGAATGAGACTTTATCGGGGACATGAGCCATACAGAGAATATTGTTGTGCATGTAAATGTCAGTGACGGTACAAACCGTGTGGAAGTCTTAGACAGATTTAATATTTGGCAAGGACGCCTTTGAATCCCTGTCTGGAAGCCAGGCTTACACAGCGCTCAGAAAGGGATGAGAGCCAAGATTTAATTCAACATTTCCCCCTTTCTTTCCTTCTGGGCTTCCTTGCCTCGCCTCTGGGGTGGGACGATATCTCACACACTGCTTCAATGCTTTTGTAGAAACGCAATTCTCTGGATGACGTAACAGCTTGATATTTCCATTTGAAAGAGAGAAGTGCTCTCATTTCTATGTTGAAAGCGATGGCTCAGAAGGCCGCAGAAATATTTTTCATTACCTGCCAGGTGCAGCGGAGTCGAGTTGCGTCCCTGTGTGTCTCTGCAGTTGATGTTCTCCAAGCTGCACAGTTTCTGGACCCGGGCCAGGCAGCCTTTTTTGGCAGCATCCAAAAGCGCTGCATCTCCTCTCAGCAAGTCCTGGATATCTGTGTCTCCCTCCTTCACCATGTCCAATGGAGTGTTTCCGTCCCGATTCTTCTTGGTGGGGTCTGCTCCATGCTGAACGAGATAAGGACATTGAGCGCAGATCCACAGAGGAGCCTGAAGGCTGACTTAGCACACTTTAAAAACCACATCTAAGATCTCTCTGAGGATTTATTCATTAAATGTTCAGTGCTCAATTTTTTTTTAGATTTCGCTAAACATAAACAAAGTATATATAAATACAGTTTTACACACACACACACACACACACACACACACACACACACACACACACACACACACACACACACTTAGATGTTGTAAACACATAAATAAACATTCATTTAGTTAATATTTTATTGCTTTAATGTTTTAATATAGTAAATATAAAATTTATAATATAAAATTAGCTTTTTTGAAAAATTATTTTAAGAATGTTTACTTTTAAGAAAACTCTTTTGATAAGTTAGTCTATTAATATTTCAGTTCCCTGTAGAGCAATAGATCAGAGATAATTTATTTTAATACACAGTAAATTAGTAAATGAATTACTCCTAACTGAATTGATTTCGAATCAGAATCAAATCAAATGCAAGACTTTGTGAATACATTTGCATCAGAAAACCGTTGCCGTCAAAATCAGTTACAGTTTTAGATTCAGTGGATGAGAAAAGTAAATGTATTTTCTTCAGTTTCTACTAAAGCCAACCTCAGCAGATCCACTTCAGGAAACAAAGTGACATGTTTGTTTGAAGTCTAATGTGCATATTCTTTACAGCTCTGAAACTGAACCTCTCTGTGACAGTAACCTGAGGTACGATGAGAGCAGACAGCATTAAAACCAACGTCTGTTCAATGGCAATAAACCTGAAGCCCTTGCAGCGGTTCACACTGCATTTAAAAACTTTACAGAGTGATAAAAAACATTAACAACTCCAGGCTGTCAGACGTCTAGAAAGAGATATCTCCTGAATTAACAAGCATGCCGAGTGACGTGAGAGAGTCAGTGTTGAGCCAGCAGGAGTAGTGATGACAGTACCTTCAGAAGCAGTTTGCAGATCTCGTATTTGCCCTTGGCCGCCGCCTCGTGCAGCGGAGTGAACTTCCACAGGTCAGCCACATTGACGGACGCTCCGTGTCTCACCAGCAGCTCCGCCACTTCGTAATGGCCGTACGAGCAGGCGTTATGCAGCGGCACCAAACCTCTGCCAACAGACAGGGAATTCGAGATAAATAGTGACAAGAAGATTAAAGTTTATTTCCTGGTGCTGCTAACTCATGCGCTGACTGTTAATGAGGTTCACTCCACAACGGAGGGAGAGTTTCTGAGAAAGAACAGCAAGAAATCTCACCCTTTGTCTTTGGCGTGGACATCGGCGCCGTGGTGCAGGAGATACTCAACCACAGCCACGCGATTGTAGCCGGCGGCAAAGTGGAGCGGAGTGGAGTGACGTCCCTCCAGGTCTCGACAGTTCACATTCTGAGGGGAGCAAAGTTGCTGTGCAAGACAAAACCGAACAACATTAAACCGAATGCTTGATTTCATATAGCACATACATCACTTTACTTTAGTGATGAGTGTTTAAATACATCCAATAATTAATTTCACTTGATCTGCTTTAATAGGGTAGCAGGCCAGAATTATGGCAAGCGTAAGTAGAGATTCTGATTAATTGCCTGACAAAAGTCTAATTGGTGCTCTGATCTAATTACTTTACGCATAACGAGGCTTTCAGATAATGAGAATCTGATTGAATCAAAGGCATCCATCCATTCAGACATTTTTATCATCGCTTTCTAAATCACTTCAGGCTTATATTACCAGTCAAAAAGTTTGAGGTTATAAAGCTTTTGATCTAAAGACTTATGCTTAAATTATGCTTGACTAACATATTGCATTTACATTTATCATAATGTATAACTGTTCTAACATTAATTTTAATGTATTATTAATTTAAATTTCTGTTACATTTAGGAGTAGCGCATTAGTAGTGACATACACTACAGTTCAAAAAGATTTTTAATGTTTTTGAAAGGTCTCTAATCTCACCAAGACTGCAATTATTATATATACTAAAAAGTGATATTGAGAAATATTATTAAAATTTAAAATAACTATTTTAAAGTTATGTTTCTATTTTAAGCGTTTTATATTTTAAAATGTAATTTATTCCAGTGATAACAAAGCTAAATGATCAGCAGCCATTATTCCAGTCTTCAGTGTCAGAAAAAGAACAGTATTTATTAGAGATCAAAATCTTTTGTATCATTTTCTTTACTGTCTCTTTTGAACAATTTGAAGTGCCCTTGTGCCCTGAAAATGTTCTCTCTCTCTTTAATTAAAAATTAAATAAATTACTGACCACAAATGTCTGAATGATAGTGTATAGTATAAAAAACTAAAAATTCCAAACTTTAGACTGAAGTGTATGTAACAGGACCCTGCGGTTTTTGTGCATGCTGACTCAGCGTTTCTCTCTCTCTCACTCTCACACACACACACACACACACACACACACACACACACACACACACACACACGAAGGAAAGGTCTTCTTACATCTACCTTGTTCAAGGTCATGAGAATGAAACAAAACCTTTAAGAACTGCAAGCTGTGTCCTTGAAAAGTTTCATTGTCTGGGATAAAGAAACTAAACTCATTCAGGGTATATTTATTCCAGACAAAAGCATATAAAAAAATGTAATATGTGTAGAGGACATAGTACCGACAAAAACAATCCGCATCTACCCCAAACAAAAACCGTGGATTAACAGCTTCAGACAAAAGCATATAAAAAAATGTAATATGTGTAGAGGACATAGTACCGACAAAAACAATCCGCATCTACCCCAAACAAAAACCGTGGATTAACAGCGATGTTCGAGCAGCCTTGTAAGCGCGGACATCTGCCTTTAAATCCGGAAACACTGATGATCGGAAACAAGCCAGTTACGATCTCAGGAAATCCATCAAAGCCGCCAAACGACAATATAAAAATAAAGTTGAAGAACAATTCAACACCAACACCGGAAGAAGCATGTGGCAGGGAATCAATAACATCACAGGTTTTAAAGGGAACAAACCAGCCACTGTGAACATTGCCTCCTCTCTACCGGACGAGCTCAACACCTTTTATGCTCGTTTCGAGGCTCACAACACCACCCACACAGAGAGCGCTCCACGACTGCTGCAGAAGAGGGGAGTGCACTCTCCATTTCTGTCGCGGATGTAACCTGATCCTTCCGACGGGTGAATATCCGCAAGGCTGTGGGTCCGGATGGCATCCCAGGCCGTGTGCTCCGAGCATGCACATTCCAACTAGCCGGGGTTTTTACAGATATCTTCAACCTTTCCCTCTCTCTGTCTGTGGTTCCCTCATGCTTCAAAAAATCCACCATTTTGCCCATACCAAAGAAAAATAAAACACATGCACACCCTGCACACTGCTCTCTCCCACCTGGAAAATAAGAACACCTATGTGAGAATGCTGTTTGTGGACTATATATAACTCAGCATTTAACACCATAGTGCCTGCCACACTGGTTGCGAAGCTCCAGACTCTGGGACTGAACAGATCTCTGTGCAGTTGGATCCTGGACTTCCTGACAGGCAGAAGTCAGGTGGTCAGAATGGGCAACAACACCTCATCTCCCCTCATCCTCAACACTGGTGCACCGCAGGGCTGCGTCCTCAGCCCACTCCTGTACTCCCTGTACACACACGACTGTACAGCAACACACAGCTCCAACGTCATCGTCAAATTTGCCGATGACACAACGGTGATAGGCCTGATGACCGACAACGATGAGATGGCCTACAGAGAGGAGGTGAGTACCCTGACTAAATGATGTCAGGAGAACCACCCCTCACTCAACATCGACAAGACCAAGGAGCTGGTGGTGGATTACAGGAGACAGAGCAGAGAACACACACCCATCACCATCGACAAGACACCTGTGGACCAGGTAAACAGCTTTAAGTTCCTCGGCATTCACATCACCGAGGATCTCACATGGTCTGCTCACACAGATGCAGTGCTGAAGAAGGCACATCAGCGTCTCTTCTTCCTGAGACGGCTGAGGAAGTTTGGACTGAGCCCCAGAATCCTCAGATCCTTCTACACCTGCACTGTGGAGAGCATCCTGACCGGCTGTATCACCGCCTGGTTTGGAAACAGCACCGCTGGCAACCGCAAAGCTCTACAAAAGGGTCGTGCAAACTGCCCGCCACATTGTTGGAGGTGAGCTTCCCTCCCTCCAGGATATCTACACCAGGCGGTGTACAAGGAAAGCCCGGAGGATCATCAATGACTCCAGCCACCCGTCCCACAGACTGCTCTCTCTGCTGCCCTCAGGAAGACGTCTCCGCAGCATCCGATCCTGCACTAGCCGATTGAGGGATAGCTTTTCCCTCAGGCTAATGAACAGTCAGAAATAAAACACCCTACAGCATACTCCCACTTTACGGTATGCATGCACTTTAACTTTAACACAGTTCAACTGGACTACACGTTAACGCTGCACAAATACAAAAATATGGTGGTTCTAATGCACATTCATGACATTTTGTACCCAGCTTATGTATAATCTGTTGCACCTTCACGCATATTACTGTGTGTATATGTGTACATAAAGTAGAATGTGTACATACAGTGTATAATGTGTATTGATAACTAAGTATGTCTAATAGTACACTGTGTGTACTGTGTACATAACCGTAGACATATTTTCATCTCCATGTAACCTGGAGCTGCTTTGTAGCACTACACTAATGAAAATAGTTGTAAAGGTTATTAAAAGTATCTCAAATGAGTTAAGGTTTCTTACAAAAAAAGAAAAATAGTGCCCCAAATTCTCTTTCTAGAGAGAACGGTTTCATGTTAGATCTTGGCTCCACCAGATCACCACAGATTTCGTTTAACCCTTGGTTGACTGGTGGACAACCAAATTAAGGCCCCTCACCTTCACAGTGTCCAAGTCTCCTGCTTTTGCTGCTTCTAAGAGTCTATAATCCACGTCTGAATTCCTCACTGGAATGTTTTCTAACAGACACAAGCATAAATTAACGTGAATTTCCATAACTGTTAAAGCATAACATAAAAGCCCAAATAAACAATCCCAAACCCCAGATTCAGTCTGTACCGTTTAGTATCTGCTGTACAGCTTCATTGCCCATCTGTGCGGCTGTAAAGCCCTGCAGGGAGACGATGGCGGGGTCGGCTCCATAACTCAACAGTAGCCTGCATGTCTGCAAGTGTCCCGCTAGAGCCGCCCGGTGCAATGCCGTCTGACCCAGCGTGTCAACAGCATTCATCTATAAACAAACACAAAAAAAGATTGAAAGGAAGTGAGCAGACTGAAATCTCCTCCTCCTCACTGATCATCAGTGAAGAGCACATCTGAACGCAGCTCACAGAGCAAGACTGAGCAGTAAGCAAACTTGGCCTCTTTTGAAATGAACACAAATATGAATTAATCAGACAAGCCCCTGGGAAACTTCCACGCTCCTTCAAAGACTATCAACACTGCAGAGCGAAGAAAGAAAGAAAGGGACCTACTGTGTAAATGTGTGCGTGTGGTTTAGCGTATGGCGCGATTACAGTTCATTATTCTGTTTCAAACTTGTTATTTTTCAAAAAACTCAAACTCTCAGCAAAATCATGGTTTACTGGAAGTGAAAAATGCACATGACGCAGTTCTCCACATCAAACACACAATGGCTTTGTTCCCACTACAACCAATTCAGATTTGTTTTAAAATAAATGTGACTGTTAATAATGCACAAACTTTCATTTTGTGAAAATGAGTGAAACTGAAATCGCATCGGTGAATGTAAGATTTTACTTTAATGCTTTCATTTTTATTTGGGCAAAGATGCAATAAATTGATCAAAAGTGACATTGAAGACAATCGTGATGTTACAAAAATATTTATATTTAAATAAATGCTGCTTTTTAAATTCTTTTTATTTAAAGAATCTTGAAAAAATGTATCAAGTTTTCCACAAAAATATTAAACAGAACAACTGTTTTCAACATGGAAAATAATCAGAAATGTTTCTTGAGCAGCAAATTAGAATATTTCCGAAGGAATCATGTGACAACGTGAGATCATGAAGACTAGAGTAATGACGGCTGAAAATCCAGCTTTGCATCACAGAAATAAATTGAATTTTAAATTGCATTAAAATAGAAAAGCTTTATTGTAAATTGCAATAATATTCCATTTTTTTACTGTATTTTTGAGCAAATAAATGCAGCCTTAAGCATGAGAGACATTCTTTCATTCAGAACATTTCAAAATGTACTGACCTCAAACTTTTGAACGGTAGTGTACAAATCAGGTTAAATGTGAATTTTGTCCTGTCCAGACCGAGAAACTGATAAACAGATTTCAGTCGTACAGTCAATACCAAACATATATTTCCCTGTCGGTTTGAACAAAGCTACACATATCAGTCTAAATCTTCAGCTAATCAGCAGCTTCCACCGTCAGCTGATTTTTAGACAGCTTTATTCTTCATGCTTCCTGCTCTTCTTATTAACACAATGCTTCTGCACCATCTGTTTACTGATTCACACGTGGTCTAGCTACAATAGCCTCTTGTCTTTGAACCTCCAGCCTGAATAATTATCCAGTCCATTAATGTCATTTAAGTCTGGCCACAGAAGTTTGGCAGCGAGCTGGGTCGCAACACCAGTTAACGATCAGAAGCGTTTCCAAGGGGTCATACTGCAACAGATGGACGCTGGCTGATGATTGAATGATGGAATTCGGGTTACAGCGGATCAGCCTCCATTTATTTATCATGCAGAAGAGCTGGGATTTGAGCACAAGAGAGGTCGGCTTTGAAAATCAAGCTGTTCCAGGCAGCATAAAAGAGCCACACAGCATCAATGAAGAGGACCTCTGGATAATACAACCTTGCGTGAAAGTAGGACACGCAAGTTTGATGAACGGGGAGGCCCTTTAGATACACTCTCGGCTCGAATGAAGACGGCAGACTGTGGATGAGATTATTTGCAGGAGTATCGGCTCCCCTGGTCTCTCCGCTGAAGAATAGCTGATCAGCCCCGATGCTCTCAGCCAAGGCGGTAGCTGAATGCCTGATCAGTTAGTCGATGCTTATCTGATTTGGCTCTCTGAAAGAGCTCCATTGATTTGGAAGTCTTTTACCCCTCTCTGCTCTGGAGAGGTAATGACATGACTGATGCAGCTCGTAAACGTCCTCCACTTTCTCTGACACAGTCCAGCTGTGAGACCGAGGCAGCAGGCTGTTTACCTATTCACTTTCACCAGAAACTTTGACCCTTCCTTTAAATGTGTAAGATTTATCCTTTCAAAAGTATTAAAGAAACAGAGCTGGCTCACCATAGAGAGCTTTAAAAACAACAGTTAAATACAAATAAATACAGTAAAAACAGTAATATTGTGAAATATTATTATTAAAAATTATATTCCTGTGATGGCAAAACTGAATCTTCTGCTATTACTCCAGTCTGTAGTGTCACATGATCCTCTAGAACCATTCTAATATGCTGATTTGGTGCTCAAATAAAAAAAAGTGCTGCTTAATATTTTTGTGGAAACCATGACAATTTTCATGATTCTTTTATGAATAGACAGTTCAAAAGAACAGTATTTGTAACATTATAAATGTCTTTACTGTCACTTCTGATCAATTTAATGCATCCTTGCTGAAAACAAGTATTATTTTACAGACCGAAAACTTTTAAATGGTACAGAATATTTAGAATACATTTAAATTCCACAGCAGCATGTTGTGAAATGAGGTCATTTCAGAGTACATCAGAAAAACAAACAAGAATCAAAATAGCTTCAGGCAATACAATTCTCGAAAGAGCTTAGAACCTTTTCATGTTTTCAAATTTATTCAATCTAGCAAACTGTGCTGTCTCTTCTAAACCAATAGTTTGTCTGTGAGGATGTCAAATGTGCCAGGTCTGTGGACAAAATGTAGATGGCAACTTTTCTCTACACACACCGAAGTGCCAAATTATTAATTATGGGAAACAATAAATCAGGCAATTTAAGTTTTCATTCCTGTGCAAATCCGACAAAAAACTAAACTAATCTATTGCCAGGTTTGCTCTCATGTTTTGCATAATTTATGCAGTTTTTAAGTAGTTCCATCTGCATTTGTGGAAGAATGCAAATGGTAAAGAAAAAATAACAGAATAAACTTCCTAAAACTCTAAAAGTGATTTCAATAAAAAAAAAATTTGACAAAAAAAAATTCTGAATCGGAATAAGTTCATGATTCCAACTCTAGTGATCAGATTTCAAGTAAGAGACCAATCTGCTAAAGTATCTTTATAAACGGAGTGATGAATGTTTGACAGCTAACTAATTGGGAAGATGTTAGCATATAAACACTTCCATACTGATGATGAGCTCTTTCATCTCAAAGCCAATTATCTTAACCACTGATATGTATGCAAATTACTCTGAAAAAAAGAAGTGCAGTGTTGGCGAAGCTCATTCTTTCCCTCTTACAGCAGGAACGTGACGACTCAACAGCACATAACAGTAGATGTGACAGAAATGCTGCTCCACTGAACTGATTTTTCTCAGCTCAGGTGAGAACAGACAAAAAAAAGATGCTGTGGTTCTGTCGAGGGGCCATATTCTACACTTGTAGTGTTTTATTTTTTCCCCCAGTAGACCTCTTATAACAGTGCTTCTCATCCCTGGTCCTGTGCGCACCCCAACACTGCACATTTTGTATGTCTAATGTCTATGTATTCATCTAATGAAACTCCAGGAGTTAACTCTCATGAATTAAATCAGGTGTGTTTGATTAGGGAGACACAAAATGTGCAGTGTTGGGGACGCCAGGACCAGGGTTGAGAAACACTGACTTATAATGTCAGTCAATAGCGCTTGAACCAAAACCAATCATAATCTATTTTTAACTAGCCAATTACCTCCCTCTCTTTGACTTGAGCTGTTGTTAAATGGCAAGAGAAAAAAAAATCCTTTCCTCCCAGAATACAGGTTTCCAATGTGTAAAAACAATGTTGACTTTTTTTCATTACACTATCCCTTTAAGGTAGACTATACTGTGAGAGCTGGAGAGTGAAGTGAGGTGTCAGGTGTGTAAATGTGTGTGTATCGTAGCTCTGTAGGCACTAGAGAGCACATGCAGGTATGTACCTTCGCCCCGTGTTTCTGCAAAACCTCCATGATGTCATTGTACGCCCGTTCTGCTGCCACATGGAGAGGCGTCATGAAGCTGCACAGGGAATAAGGAGAAGATAACAGAAGATAATGAGAAATTAAGACAGACCTTTGCATCAGTCTTAAGGGGATACATATTTGCCATTTGATAAACACATGACAGGCACATTCACGCACTCTTTGTTCTTCTCATTGACGTTGGCTCCTTTCCGTAGCAGCAGTTCGGTGACCTGTTTTCGTTTTGGGTGAGGTGAAGCGACAGCACAGTGCTGAAACACAGGACAGAGGCCTAGTAAGTGTCACAGTTCACAGCTAATTCTCTCTTTTTGGTAACAACATTCACTATGACTGAATGCAGGGGCGTCGCACCCGTGGGGGATGTGGGTGTTTTAACACCCACACTTTTCGCGATGAGAGGGTTCAACACCCACACTTTTTCTGCAGTTTTTCCGCAGTTTCGCACAAACGCCTTACAGCAGTAGCTCCTCGGTTTCTCTGGCCGCCCTGTGTCTGGGAGTGCGCTCGCTGCAGCTGCCTCCTCTCCTCCTCTCTCAAACATGACACCGGCTTTGAGTGTGACCGGCTGATGATTGGCTGTTCTGCCTTAAGTCCCGCCTCTCTTGGTGTGTTAGATTTATCGGTCAGCTCGTGCTGAGGAGGCGGGAACTTATGGTTATTTACATCTCCCTTTTCCAGGTACTTTGAATGAGTGTTAATGCTTTCGAGGTTTTTAAATAAGCTTGATATGTGTTTGGGAAGATGTTCTGTTTATGTTTTGTTGACATGTCGAGTGTTTTCTGTATTATATTTCGTTTTTTAGACTAATGCTAATTGCTAATTGGGATATTGTTCAGCAGCTAGCTAAATTCGGTTATGTATGTGGCATGCAATGTATAAAGTAACTGTGATGAAGAAGTCAGGGAATTGACGAGGAGGAGGGACAAATTGTCATTGTTAAGCAGTGTTTTTATGGGTTTATTGCCAGTGCAATTGATTTTGATTGTTGATTAGCTGAATACTTTTGTGGATACTTACCTGTTGTGTTTGTACTTGAGGAGAAAAAGTGAGAAATGACGTCATTGTTTGCATACCTGTTGAAGAACTATGAAAGAAAAGTGTATATTATTTTAATATTTAAAAACAGTAAATTGTTACATTATTTATACCACCAGAGAAAAAGCTTTGTGTGGGCGTTATTTTTATGTGTTATTTTTTATATCTCCCTTTTCAAGGCGCAAGTAAGCAAAATTTATCAGTCTCAGTCACAGTCCTGTCAGACCCATGTCACTATCAAGCTTACTATTGTCTTTTGTCAGTATCATTAAGATGCAGAAAAGAAAGAGGCAGGAGAAGATTGACATCTTTTCAAGAGAAATCATGTAAGTGAAGTTGAGAGCTGAAAGATGAAAATGTTGACATTAAACAACAGTAGCCTATTACCATTAGATATTGTTTGCATTTATTTCATGATATCTCTTTTCAATATTCACTGAGGTTTGCTAGTGCCACAGCTGTAACTGTTTGACCCTATTCCTGTACCACTGCACCCTTGTTTAGGAGAGGAAGTTGCTGGAGGCATCAGTTTCAGAGAGCACAGGAAGGTTCACAGGTGTGCAATGCAATGAATGTTACAGTTTGTGAAAGAGGTCTATGAAGGAAGAGAGGCCATGTGTGTGTGTGTTTGTGTCATGGTGCTTAGTTCCATCCCAGGTGCACGCATGTGTTTGGTGTGTTTATATCAAATTCACAATTTCATTTCAAATGTTTTGATTAGGGTGTATGTGAGGATGTGGCCAGGAGTGAGGAAGACCGAGATGAAGAGGGAGGAAAAGGCAGACAAGAAGCAGGCAGACAAGAAGCAGGCAGACAAGAAGCAGGCAGACAAGAAGCAGACAGACAAGAAGCAGGCAGACGAGAAGCAGACAGACAAGAAGCAGGCAGACAAGAAGAACAGAGTGAGGGAGAGGTCAGAGAGGATAAGGATGAAATGGTAGAGAGAGGAGCAGAGAACTCAGATGTGGCTGTTACTCGCCATCAGTTCAGTAAGCCCAATCAACCAGATCCAAAATTAATTGCTAAACAGTCCTTGCCCAAATATACTCTGAGTTTTCAAACTCAGTGGTACCAGAAATTTCCATGGCTCCATGTGAGTCCTGGTGTTGAGGGTGTATTGTGCTTTTACTGCTCCAAAGCTTTTAACTCTGAGACATCACCTCTTGCCAAGAATGCTGATTCAGCATTCATTTCATCTGGGTTTAAAATTGGAAAAAGCCCTTGAGCGATTTACTGTGCATGAGAGATCTGATAGTCATAAGACAGCCATGACAACGCACATCTATGAAGATCGATCGGTACAGGTTCAGCTATCTAGTGTGAGTGTGAAACAGCAAGAGGAAGCAAGGGATGTCTTCTTAAAATCATTGGTGCTGTGCAGATGTTGGCTAGGCAGGGCTTACCTTTTAGAGGCCATGAATGTGGTGAGGAAATTTTGAACAGGTTCTGAAGTACAAATCAGAGGATGACCCTCTCTAACCAAGTGGTTGACATGTGGTAGAAAGGATGTATATACTTCAGCTATGGTTCAAAATGAAATCCTGACTTTGTTCAGCAGCGTGATCATACGTGAAATAGTTGAAAACATCAGATCACTTCCACACCTGCAGTACTCTGTGATGATGGATGGGACACGACGTGTCTGGAAAGAGCAAGAGGCAGTGTGTTTGAGATATGTTGACAAGGATTTAGTCCCTCGTGAAGAATTTATTGGTCTTTATGAGGTTTCTTTGACCACAGGAGAAAATCTAGCAAAAGTAGTCATGGATGTTTTGCAGCGCCTAAACTTGCCTATCACTGGGTTGCGTGGCCAAGCATACGATGGGGCCGCAAATATGGCTGGCAAATACAATGGAGCACAGGCCATTGTAAGAAAAATACAACCTCTGGCTCCCTATGTTCATTGTGCTGCCCACTGTGTTAACCTAATTACACAGAGGTCCTGTACTGCCTCAATATTTATCCGAATTCTCTGGATTGGGTCAATGAGTTGGGAGTGTTGTTTGGGCAGTCAGGAAACTGAAGGACATATTTAAGGGAATTGCAAGGTCTGAGGAGGGTGAGGGTCCATGTCACACTATAAGACCTTTGTGTCCAACAAGGTGGACGGTCCGCACTAGTGCCATCCGCACTGTGCTAAACCAGTACGAGTGCATAATCAAGGCTTTGGCTGAGATGGCAGTGAGTGAGTCTGATGCGGCTAGTAAGGCACAGGGGCTGTATGAGACATTTCAGCAGGGAAATGTTGTCCTTGGTCTTGTGTGCTTTGGAGATCACAGGGGAGTTGGAGGTTTTGAATATGTCCCTCCAGAGCAGAACACAGACCCTAGATGGTATGCTTTCAGCTGTTGCCTGTGTTAAGGAAAGTTTCAGCAAAAAGAGAAACACAGAGAGTTTTCAGGCTCTTTACACGAAAGCAACAAGGATGTGTGAGACACTCCATCTCACTCCTATTGCCTCTCCTCGTGTCCGTATCCCACCTCAGCGCTTCACAGGTAGTGCTCCTGCACATGTACATGTGTCCCCTTCTGACTACTACAGGACTGAATTCTACAAAGTTCTGGATGTTGCTGACATGCAGTTTAGAGAAAGATTTGAGCAGGAGGGAATGCAAATGTTAAGGCACCTGGAACAAGTTCTCTTAACTGGAAAGATACATGGTGTTGTCCAACAGTACCCAGAAATCAACCCAGACAACCTCAAAGTTCAGCTTGCATTGTTCAGAATGAAGTACAGCTTCCAGTCTAGTACTGAAATTGTTGCTGTTCTTCAAGGGATGAACCCAGAGGTCCGTGGTCTCTTTGAACAAGTCGAAACAGTTGCCCGACTCCTCCTAGTTGTGCCTGTGTCATCAGCAGAGTCAGAAAGGAGTTTCAGCAGTCTCCGGAGGCTGAAAACATGGCTACGCAGCACCATGACCCAAACCCGCCTCAACAGTGTTGCTGTGTGCCATGTACATAAAGACAAGCTGGACAGGGTAAACAGAAAAAAGATTGCTGAACAGTTTGTCTCCTGTAAGGAGGGCAGAAAGAGCACTTTTGGTTCTTTTAAATGAGAGGTAGTTGGTCATATGTTCATTGGTCAGTTGCTTGTTGTTGTTGGTTGCATTTATATATGTATATAGTTATATATATATATATATATATATATATATATATGTTTATATTTTGTTCTTAATATGTTGTTTGTATATCTGGAGTTTGTAACAAAAATAATTTCCCCCTGGGATTATTAAAGTATTTCTGATTCTTTAGCAAGTCTACTTTATTGTCATTCCGCTACATGTGTGGACATACAGTGGAATGAGATGTCGTGCCTCACAGGACCCCGGTGCTACATAAATACAGACATACAACACTATAAAAAAATAAAAATAAAATAAACCTATACAAAACTAACCTACTGTCAGATTTTGACTAAGTAAACTCTATGTAAAAGTTTACCCTCTACAACTAAAGATAAAGATAGAAAATACAAACTATACAAACTGTTTACCATAAATGTTTACCCTATACAACTAAAGATAAAGATAAGAAAATACAAACTATGCGAATGCTTCACATAAATACTGTACATGTGCAGAGAGATACATTGTGAGTCAAGCAGCTAGCTGGGGAACAGTACAAGATGACTTGTAGTGCAGGAGCATGTAAACATACATATATTGCTGAGTCTTTTGTGGGATTGTGTACACATAGCAGTGTTTGGAAAAGTGTCTAGTGCATAGAGAGTGTGTTACTACAGAGTTTTGACTTATTTTCTGTGTGTGTTTTTTTTAATACTTTTCTAGTATCATTCATTTAAATGGGAAGCTTTTTATATCTTGTATGTTATACCTTTTGTACCCTTCTGTCATTGAATTCATCTTTTTTATTGTTAACAAACAAACTACATCCATCCCCCGCACTTTTGAAAAGCTTGCTACGCCCCTGACTGAATGGAACAGAGCAGCGTGGACATCCTGTCTAAATATCGGTTGTGTTTTAAGGAAGAAAAAATGAAATCATACAGGGATGGAATAACATGAAGGTGAGTAAATGATGACAGGAATTGTATTTTTTCACTATCCCTTTAACATCTGCTTTCAACCTTCTTACTCAGCTGGTGAGCTTTGAAGTGAATCAGCAGGGGCTCACCAGTGCCGTTTCGTGTGTCTGTGGGTGCTTGAAGTTGATGATCTCCAAAGCCAGGGTCTTCTTCACCTTGGTCACGTCTGCTTCCCGTGCCGCCTGAAGAAGAGAGTGGCCCTTAAACTCGTCTGCACCGGAGAAAAAAAAAAGAAATATTTGGAGAGGTGATGCAAGACGCTCTGACAGAAGCCGTTGGTAGACATAATTCATCAAGACAAAGCGCGAAAAAAGTAATTGAAGCTTCACAGCTACAATGCAATATGGCTTTACGGCAGCAAAACTTTGAGTTAGGATATCTAAAATGTATGACTGAATCTCGTGACCTGATCGAATGAATTTTACGCATTCAATTTGTTATGCTTCGGCTCATGAGAACAGCGAAGAGAGAACATTATTCCATCTACATATGAGCTGTTTTACTGAATGAGGACGGCTGGGATTCGGCCAAAGGTAATCCCTGCCGTGCTGATATTTAACAAAACATTGCAATTACAACAATTAGATGATATCTGCCAACAGTTAATCTGTAAAAACACTGTTAAATGCAATCTTTAGCGAATCTTAAAATGAATAACAGTATGAAAATGTATATTCAAGTAAATTAATATAGAGTAGTTTCAAATATGTACAATTGCTAAAATTGTTTTAAAAGAAGTTTTGCATATCACCAAATAAACGCAACAGGAGTGCAGAAGATAATATTTAACTGGTGTATTAATTATTAGCACTCTTGGATCACAGCTTGGGCAATTAATAAGGACAGAGAACTGAGAACTAAATATTGTACTGTATTCATTTATATAGTATATTATCTATTTTGTAATTCTAGAAATATTATAGACATTTCATTATAATTGTTTTATATTTTCATTACTTTATCATATTTTTTATTTACAGACTCTATTAAAAAGTGAATAATATTACAACAAGAGTTATCATTCTAAAATACTTGCAGCACAAGCTCACACACAAATTCTACATAAAAAAAATCTTTACACAGCAAATTGGGTAAAGTTTCCGTCAAAACTACATCACTCCACCCCCCACTGGGAGAAGCCAGATGGAGAATTCACAGGCAAAATGACTTCGCCTGCCAAACTCATCAGCAGACTGGAGCTCAGCCTCCACTGCGCTTGAACAACACAGAACGAGAATATTGTATGTTTAAAGGCGCCTTTCTTTAAACCTTGATGTGTCTGTCTCAGTGCCAGTGAGAATGTGGCAGGAACAATCAGAGCCAAGACACGTCTAGCTCACTTACACTTGCAAGATGAACAAGCAGGAGGAGTTTTGTGGGCTTTGTTTCCACTTGTGCTGAGAAATGGTGAAAGATCCCAGTATGTTGTCTTTAATTCACTCTTAAGCAATAAGGAACAAGGCTGTTTTATGAGGCAATATATGCTATAAAAACTCACATGTGAGTCTCTCTTTGAGTTCTGGGGTCGGGGCCATGTCCACCGCGCTCTTTCCATGGCAGTTGACCAGCGTGGGATCGGCTCCGTGACTCAGCAGCAGGGAACAGACCTCCACGCGATTCTTGGAGGCAGCCTCGTGCAAAGGGGTGAACTGCCAGAGGTCCATGGCATTAACGCACGCCCCATGCTACAGAAAAACATTCAGGGTGAGATCACACAGAAAGGATGGCGCCAACTCTGACGGCCCAGATTTATTTTCAAATACATCGAGAACATTATGCGGTTCCGCTTGAGCAGTTAGAGCAGTTTTAGCATAGATTAAGAATTTCTATCTATTAGGGAGTCTGCTATGCCCCAGAAGAAGAGTTAATAGCACTGAGGGAAAAGAATATCGAACACTTTTTTTTTTTTTAAATGGCAGTTTTCCAAAACGGAAACATCAACTTGCACTCAGAGGCAAGGGGTAAACAGTGCAAAATGATTAAAGGGATAGATCGCCTAAAAATGCGCTTTTCTTTACTCTTTCAAATTCCTATCTACCATCAAATGCTAAATAAAATAACAGTTCATGCCTCATTAAAACATGAAAACCAGTGACAGCTGATGGTGACATGTTTTGACTGGCCATTTGTGAATATGAGGTGGATTTTCAGTGAAATTTCAGTCTTTTCCTAACAAAGATCTAATGTAGTGGTTCTCAACCCGCGGGCCGCATGCGGCCTGTCACGAATCCAACTGCGGCCCACCATGCTGAACACAATTAAAAAATGACTTTCAGTTTTTACATTCATTTAAAAATGTACTAAACAAATACAATCTATAATGTTTTTTTATGTAAAATAATTGTGTTTTTCATATATTATTTTCAGACATGAGCAGACCTATGTACTCACGTAATTAAGGTTACGCATTTAACGAACACTTACAAGCGTGCACTTTGGCAGAATTCAATTCAAATAGTCATCAGCAGCCATTAGTTCTGTAAAATTGAGCATCAGAATGGACAAATTTGTTAAGGGAGAAAACGAAATGTGGAAAATGCCAGCGAAGGAACGCATTCAAACAGGAATAGTCTCAGCATCAGCGGTGAAGAGAGTGCTGGACTTTCGGTATCAACTTTTGGTTTTCCCCGCCACTCACTTGAAGATGTTCAGGCACAAAGAAACACACATAGGCTACTATGCAGCAATCATCCTTAATTACAGAAATGTGGCAAAACATCTCTGGAGAGAACCTCAGATTATTAAATTTTCGAAAATACTTTCCATATTTGGGTCAACATAGGCTACATTTGTGAACGCACACTTTCTGCAATGTCGCATGCTTCCGTGCGTATCTTACAGACTGTAACTTACAATCACAACTTCATTGTGCTGTTACTCCTTTCGAGCAGAATTTCACAAAATTGGTCAGCTCCCGACAGCATCGGGTGTTTTATTAACAGTGAGTAGAATTATTTATTTACTTATTTCAATAAATTTAATAGTTTAGATATCATAATATTTAGGCTAAAAATAATATTATAAATCTGGTTGGTTTGTATTGATGACGTAATATGTAAATGACATGCGTGCGGGCCGTGAGACTTGCACAAGGACCATAGTTTGGCCCGGTGGGAAAAAAGGTTGAGAACCACTGATCTAATGAATGGCTTCAAAGGACTTGAAGCTTGACAGAACCTGGTCACCATCCACTTTCATTGTGGAAAACATCCTGCTACATTTCTCCATTTGTGTTTCATGACATGAGGGTGAATGAGAAAATCTCTTTTGGGTGAATTATCCTTTTAAAACAGAGAGAGAGATTCTGAGCTGGAAGTAAGAGGAGTGAAACAAAAGCTCCTGAGGAACTCGGGAACATCAAGATAACGTCAGGTATTCACAATGCAGCTGTGTACGATAAGAGGATTCTTAATTGTCTTTCCACATTTAATCGAATATAATGATTGAGGGGGCTTAAGGAGATCTGGGGAGCTACTGATATTGTGATAAGCTCTCCTGAGGCCGAGAATACTCTGTTCTGCTGTGTATCAAACTCCAAACATTGTTGTAGAGACAGATTGGCCACTCCGCAGGGCTCTGTTGACACACTGAGCAAGGGAGAACACACCATGAGCATAGTGTTCCAAATAACAGCTTTGTAAATAAAGGAAGCTGGGCTTAAAGGCCATACTCTATGGAACTTCAGGCTCAAGGGAGAGTTTGTGTTTGCACTGAAACAGAGTGAACTCTGACAGGACATGTAGATTGAAACTCTATGCAGGACATACACACAATGCGTCACTAAAAAGTCAAAATAATCCATAAAAGAATAGTCTAAAATAACTCGTAGTAATCATTCTCTCCAAAGTGATGCCCAAAACACTGCATAGCATGGAAAAAAAATCTAAAGAATAAATAAATACTGTATTTAAATATATAGTAATTGGAGAAGGATTTTGAATCAATGCTTCATTGCATTGTGCCTGGTTAGGACAAGCGGCTTAGCTGGAAACAGTATTGTTTGTCTTCCTCACAGGTCACACTAAATTATACATGCAAACCCATTCAGGTGTTTGTCCTTACCTTTAGCAGCAGCTCTGTGACCTCGTAGTGTCCATATGAGCAGGCGTTGTGTAGAGGAACGAGACCACTAGGAATCGCAAGAACAAAAAACACAAAATAAATTTACACCAAACATGCTTTTCCTTTAATATATGGACAAATGAAGGCTAATGAACCAAAGCTTTTACCAGAGTGAAAAAAAACCTTGAAATAGCTGATAAAGACAGGAAAGTAAGGGGAAAAGGAGACATAAGCAGACATACCCTTTATCTTTAGCGTGAACATCCGAGCCATGTTGCAGGAGAAGCTGAACTATTTGGACTCGGTTGTATCCGGCTGCCAGGTGCAATGGAGTAGACTGCAAGAAAAGATGAAACGCAGTTATGACAAAACTGTAAGATTTACAATATTGTTCAAAAGTTTGGGTCAGTAAGATTTGTATGTATGTATTAAGGAATAAATTACATATTAAAACAGAAAGCAGTTATTTTATATTGTAATAATATTTCACAATATTACTGTTAATTATAAATATGATCAAATAAATGCAGCCATGGTGACCATAAGTGAATATCATTCTACTGAGAACATTAAGAAAAAAATCTTACGGACCTCAACATTTTAAATAGTTATGTACACCGATCCAACAAAGCCATGATGACAATGCACCCCTCTGTAAAACAGTGGCAAAACCTGTTCTCTTCTTTATATCTCTTTAAAAAAGTATTAGCGTAGCCTTTTTTCTAAAATCGGGCTGCATAGGAACCAAGGGAGATCTTGGTTTGTCAAACATGAGGAAAAACTCATACTGGGGTTCCTCTCATCTAGAAAGAGCAAGGCTCATGACTGAAATTTGCCGTAAAGGAAGTCACACTGCATTGCAGCTCTGAGGTTTGTAAACCCACCTGACAATCCAACCCTGCATAAGTCTTACTGAGAATGATATAGAGTTTAAGCATTGAAATACAGGTTAACATAAAAATTAAGGTATTCAACACCATGTATCTATGTACCGCAGCACACAGCGGGGTATAACAACAGTTCCCTCAGCACAGCATGATAGTTCCAAAAACTCATATCACCCGTATTATGATGATTGTTTGACGAAAGGTATTTGTTACAAGAGCTAATTAAAGAGAGCAGCTGATATTTGTTTCAAGCCAACAAAAATGAAAGAAGAGAATTTAAAATTAAAAGGAAGTCTGACGGCACAAATATTAAACCGTTCAAATGAAAAGCTAATCAAATTCATGACTTTCAGACAGAGTAATTCATGCATTCTGCATTCATGAACAAAACACAAACAAAAAAGAAAATCGACAAGCCAGACGAAAACAATCAAACTAAATCAGGATCAGGTGGCACAAAAAAAATCTAATCCCCATAAAGTCTCCAATGAAATGCGACAAGCCACACGGTCGTAAACAATTACAGCGATGTATTGATGCGAGCAAAGCACAATGCGCAAACTATGTGTTTCAGCACAGTCTCCAGCGGTAAGCACGGATCATTCACCAAACAGCTGAAAATGCACAAAACAATGAGAAATCAATCTAGATGAAATTGGAAAACTTTGAATTGTGCCCTTCAATTGCAAAATAATGATAACAATATGCAGTGATGAGCTTTCGTAGGCATGCACACCAGGGTGTTTGAAGTTGTAAAAGACAAGAAACAAACTGAGTGAATTTGTGAATGGTGGGGCGGAAAGCTGAAGTGGTAGAGGAGGTATATTTAAGCTCACTTATCAAGCAGGTGGTGCACTAAGCATCCTCTTTAAGAGTTTTCACACCAGGGTTTAGCCTCTAACACCTTCACCCGACTCCACTGCATTCACAAAGCTGCAGTGTGTGAACAAATAACCAAAATGACCACATTGAGAAAATCAAACACATGAAAATAAAAATAAAAATGTCCAACAGAAATTTAAATGAGTGCAATCATGCTCAGAAAAACAAACAAACACAAAAAACTTACCAGCATTTTCTGAGATGTCGACTGATAGACAATGTCGCCAGAATGACGAATCAAAACAAAAGAGCAAAAACAAAACAAAAACAAATAATGACAATGATAGCATTATGTAATTCTGGCACACCCCGTCACAATTCCGTGTCTTTTGTCCTCTAACTTTACTTGGGACATCGGTACAAGCACAATGTATAGCACCACATTGGCAGCACTGTATTGTGACGGAGACTGAAATGACAATTTCAACACAAAGAGGATAGCGAACAGAGCAAGCAGTCCATCATTCTTTTTACTCTGAAGGGAGTTAGAGCTGACTTGACAAGAGTTGGCTGATTCAGTGGCACTCAACCAAAACTAATTTCAGTTAGCTGTGACAGATATCGCACATGTGCTGCTGGTTTACGTGAATCGTCCTGTGGCAGAACACTGTGGTCTCCTGAAGTGTTTCGATTGTCCACTGTTTTTCTATTATCAGTTCCAAAAACACCTTTTAAAGGGGGGGCGGCAAAGGCTTTGGTCACTGGAACAAAGCAGGAGAAAAAAGCCAATTTGTTTTCATTAAAAAAGTAAATATAAATAAAACTTTTTGTCTCCAACTTCATTAATATTCAAAGTACATGTGAGCTGGTGCTTCTATTCCTAGTAGTTGACCATTAAAAATCACATGCTTACCATCTGTTAACCAAACCAGCAAGTCTGTAAACTAATTCATTTTAAGCTGCAATGAATACGACTATTTCTCTAAAACCATTAATGTAAATTTGACTTATTTTAAATAATAAATATGAACACTCACCCATTTGTTTTCTATACCATAAAGTCTGCTTCAAATGGTGATTACTTACTGAATCAATTTAAACAAAACCCAGTTTGTATTCCACAAGTTATTATATTCGCAATCTCATCTGACACCACAGCTCTATAACAGTATCAAGGTCATCTTCAGACTGAAATGAATTAATCTGACATCATATCAACATTTTAACTACTTCATAAAGAGCACTGCATTTAAAAGCAGGGCTCTAGAGCACTGGTCTGTACTGATCCTAAGCACCTGCTTCATACAGCGTGCGCTGCAGAGCCGTGGCACATTGTAGCAGGAGTCAGATTTCCCTGATCACGCGTTTAGCTCCAACCCTGATCAAACTCACCTACCTGTGATTTTCTAATGATCTTGAAGACTCTGATTAGCATGCTCGGGTGTGTTTGATTAGGGTTAGAGCTAAACTCTGCAGGAATGGTCCAGATTTGAGGATCCCTGATCTGTATAATATATGGGTTTCACTTTCTGAAATGAGTGACCAAAAATATTGACCTATTTTATGATATTAAATCGTTTTTTTTAGATGTAACTGTAGTTAATTTTACCTTGTGGAAAATATGCATTTGAGGATTTTCTGAACAACCTGAATCTTGCATAAGTAACGAGTCAGGAGGCTGGATCACCATGGCGACACAGTCATACAGTAGCCTTGGCTACACTCAATCACTTTGGCCCCTCCTGCCAATCTGGCTGCCCTACCCAGAGCAAACAGGACTAACAGGAAAGACACATCCTGCAGAGAGCACACGTTCTCTTGTGAAAGACAAAACCGTTTAACCGCAGGCTATTAAATTTGCTTCTTGCACAGATCTTCAATCAATTTCTTTAAGAGCCTGGCACACCAGCAGAATTGTTTTCTCACTCGAGAGCTGTTCCTATTGAATCATTTAAGATGAATGTGTTGCCTAAAGATATACAGCTGGAAATATTACCCCCTACATACTCCAGATCGCAACATCCTGACACTATTTAAAATGGGCGGAATGCTAACATGAGCTTTTGCTTTGTTTTAAGGGAATAATGAAACTCCGAGTACCATCAGTGCATTTGGCTCTGACACATACCATCTTTCTGGGGCTGGCAGAAACAGCAGACAGGTGAACTAGAGCGAAGATCTGTGTCGATTCAGATGGCTTCAAACAGAAAGCGACAGTAAATCTATGTGTCAGCGTTGACCTTTTGCCAGCAGACCCTGAAGCGTGAGAATGAGACGTGCAGTGCAGGTCAATCAAAGGAAAGTTTTTTTGGGGGTTATTCTGCACATTCAAAAATAGGCTGCCAATAAGACAAATCACTGAAGTCGGCACCGTCTGCCTTGACCCACTCAAATTGTTTTGTTCTTTTGTGCGAATGTTTTATCATTGCACTCAGGGTTTGTGATAAGGAGAGGAACAGTGTGCACTTTTGAGTAAACACAAACAAAATGAAAATCTCTGGAAAAGAGAGAGATTGTAAAACAGTTCTATTGGCTTTAAAAGCCCAATAATGTATACATGCATACATGTATGAACTCTCTATTATCACATGATCCTTTTTTTGATTAATTCGAATTTAATGATTTGCCATGATTTTATTTTTTATAAAACGAGGAATCATGTTTTTGAATAGAAATATTACCAAACATTAGAATTAGACAGACAATCAGCCAATGATAGCAGTAAAGAGAGAAGAACGATCCAACAACATGTTGATGATTAACTGTAAACATGTGACGTTCTGTGAAGGATCATAATTAGAATATATTGCTAGGTGCCATTCACATTGAATGTGCTTTTGTGTTGACAGAGATTTTATTTTTTGCCATATCGCCCAAAAGTCCTACCTAAAAGAAGTATAAAGTTTTACACAAAAACAGATTAATAAAATATAAAACCGTTTTCAACATTGATAATGATATGAAATGTTTCTTTGGCATCCAATCAGCATATTAGTATGGTTCACGTGAAAGCAGAAAATCAGCTTTAAAAATCATAAGAATAAATTACTTTTTAGAATATATTGCAAAAATGTCAATTTCACAATATAACAGTTTTTCCTGTATTTTCGTTTAATTAAATGCAGCCTTGGTAATTATCAGAGATTTTTTCCCTCTAATCTTAGTCACCATTACACATCCTGAAATATAATTTAGGAGTATTAATATTACAGAATTTGTAGTGCCTAAAAACAACAACAACTCCTTGTTTTTCCTTAGAGTAGAAATATCCCTTTGTCCACATCTTTCCCTTGTCTTGCCATGGAGGAATGGTGACCTGTAACCATGCCAACGGTGAGTGCTTCGCCACAGCTGTTGCCATGACTGCGGTACATGATATAACTAGCGTGAAATCTGCACGGATGGAGCCGTTGAAAACAATGTGTTGCTTGGCTAAGTAACCCTTTAGTGCACCTCCGTTAGTGCAGATTTACACATGAGAGTGTACAGAAGAGGTTTTCTCTTGTCCCTGTGCAACGCTAAAGTAAACACCAGGTCCAAAGAGAGGTGTCATACTAGATGCAAGCAAACAGCAGGAAGGGCTACCGAGCACACTACCAGTTACACGCTGAGAGGATCAATAAGACATTAGCCCTCCTACCAGGCCTGCAAAATGGAAAAAATACAGCTCGCCGACTCCTATAGGGGCTTCTTACTGCATACTGGGCTCTGCATAAAGGAGCTCAAATCCCAAAGGGGGATGACGCCTGGTTCCTTCATCCTAATCACAACATTCACCCCCCATTACAGACAGTCCCAGCAGAGCACTGAAGGTGTTAACAACCAGCGTGTCCGACGGGATGCTATTTCGAATTGCCACCACGGGCTCAAGTTTTCCCAGGAGTCTATTGCTGGAAAGCAGAGACAAATAGTCACGTGCGATAATTAACTGCAATAAAGACCAGTGTGTTTGAGAGAAAAAGAGATAAAGGCAGCCAGGAAACACTACAAGCGCTCCACATATGCAGCTACTCCGTTTCTTCCATCCACCTACGTTTACGGGGGCGCATCATTGAGCAATGAGGGCCAGGAACAGATGCTTGGATAGACAAAATATTTGTTAATCTTCAGAAACATGGAAATGAAACCAAAAAAGGGATTTAACATTCTCACCGGCAACCGCTGCACGGATTGCACGCCGCTTGTTTTATCTCAGCCGGCGCAGCGAGGCTGCCTCAACATGATACCTTATCAAAGATGGCAAGGCACATTCTGCCTTGTTCGTTTTACAGTCTAAATGGAGAAAAAACAAAACAGCACTTCAGGTGACAGCTAGTTTCACCTGAAGTAAACAAAAAAAAGTGAAGTGAAGAGAACACTATCGAGACATCTGTGTATACAGTATCTTAAGAATAATTTATAGGTATGCAAATGTATACTACACCTTTAAAAAGTTTGGGATCAGCAAGATTTATTTTTATTCAACAAGTGAACACTAAATTGATCAAAAGATCTTATAATGTTACAGAAGACTTCTATTTTTAAATAAATGCTTTATTTTTTTTTATTAATCAAAGAATCCTGAAAAGTAGTATCACAGATTCACAAAATATTAAGCAGAATGACAATAACAACAATCAACATTAATAATAATTGTTTCTTGAGCATCAAATCAGCATATTAAATGATTTCTGCTATTATTATTTTTTACATTATGAAAAAATATTATTATTATTTTTCATCTTACAAATCCAAACTTTTGAAAAGTACTGTACTTATACTGATTATAACTGACGATGTGTAAACTGTTTTCTTTTATTTGATAATCATCAAAACCAGATCAGCAAACAATTTTTTGCCCCAACTTTGCTGTGAATGTAAACACCTTTACTGGCATAAACCAGATTGGGTAACACTTTAGAATAGGAACTAATTCTCACTATTAACTAGTTACTTATTAGTATGCCCAATATAAACATATTGGCTGTTTATTAGTACTTATAAAGCACGTATTCTACATCCCCGATCCTACCCAATACCTAAACTTAACAACTACCTTACTAACTATTAATAAAAGAAAATTGAGGCAAAAGTCATAGTTAATGGCAAGATAAAATAAAAGCGTGATTGCGTTATTTTGCTAAATTGAACATTTTTCATATATCAGCATTTTATTGGCCATACCACCATATGTTAATTGTGCTGTTAATCTCCTACTTCTGTGATTTAGCAAGAAGACCAAATCCAACCAACCACAGAGCTAGCGAGTTGTCTTGAAGAACCTGGATCCAGAGCACTAAGACTTTGGTGCAAAGCAAATCGTTCTGTGCTAATTCCCTCCCAAGCCTCTTCCCACATCATTCCTCTAGTACACATAATCTTTAAGCTAAAGCCTGCAGTATGTTAAAGCGAATACTATCACATCATATAAACAGCTCTGTTTCACAATCCCACCCAGAGTAATGATGAGGCAGTCAATGGAACAATGGCTTCCAATGTCCTGACATGGATGAGAATGTCTTCATCATACCTTCTTAAAGCTACTTATTGTGCGGTTTAGCTAAAATACATCTGCTTATAAAATAATGATTGTTAATGCCAAAAAAAAGGATAATTCTGTCATCATTTACCAAAGTCATTCCAACCCTTAATGACTTTCTTTCTACACATAAAATAAAGTTGTTGTTTTTTTAAAGTGTTTTTCACCCATAAACAAAGTTGGTGCTGTTCGAAAACAACACTGGGCTTCACTGAATATTTTTCAAAATGTTTTTTATTACACAGAAGAAAATCTGTCATGTTTGGAACACCCTGAGGGTGAGTAAATTATGAAAGTTTTCATTTTTGTATCCATTTAATGCCAGTTAGCAATTTCTCTAAAAGAAAATGGAGTGGAATTGTATGCGTCACTTGGGGAAAGAAGATCAGATAAATACAAAATAACAACTGCAAGGAAGGGAACAAGCTTACTGCACAAATTTAGTGTCATGGTTAAAAGTTCAGACGGGTTAAGTGGAACTGACTACAGTGTATATTTAACATACAACAGAGCCCAGATCAAAACTAATCGGAGACAAAAGCAGGAGCGAGAAAGAGTAAAAACGTGGAAAGAAAATGAAAAAGTCAATTGTTCACCATGGAACAGCTGTGACATGATTGATGGGATCTGCGGTAGGCGTACAGTAAGTGATTGTTTTTCCCTGAGCCCCTGTAGAAGGCATCTTGATAATGTGCTCCAGTGTGCTGTGTTAATAACATCCTGCACTTCAAAGAGCTCCATCATTTTTAAACCCGGACCGTGGCAAATCTCACACTCTGGAGTACACTTCCTAAGACTTCCACACACACACACACACACACACACACACACACACACACACACACACACACACAAACACACAAGTATGGCTTTCAATCAGTTTTCAGAGACATTGTCTAAAGCTAGCATGGCACTGATCAATTATTTTTCACTTCAAGAAAAAGAGTCAGGGCAAGTCATTCATCTCTGCTCTGATTTTACGCTGATTTCTCAGAGGTCAGCGGAGACCACAAGCAAATAAAAAGAACGCAAGCAGGTGATGAAGCTAATAAAAAACATTTTTCCAAAATACATAACATAAATACTAGAGTTGTGGAACCGACCTCAACTGACCATAAAGCTCATTTAGAGAGTCTGATTTAGATTTACTAAAAAAAAAAAAAGTTTCCAATGACGACATGATTTTACTTTTTAGGTTAAGTATCCCTTTATATCAACCCACATTTGGTAAATATCGTGTGTTATATAATAGCTTATATAATATATATTTGGGTATTGCTGCACAATATAACAATAAACGGCAATTTAATTTTTGATTGCATTCACATTAAACAGAAATTGAAGTGGTTCACACTGAATTCCTGATGCTCCTCTTTTCAGAACTACAAAGCTGAATTCTAGGAAGAATTGCTAAATACTTCACAGAATATCAAACCCATTTTCACTCTTGCTAAAATCCAGCTTTGTAGTTCTTAAAAAGAAGGGGTTTGGAAAATCAGTGTGAGCCACTTCTGTTTGTGGGTAATGTGAATGCAAAATCAAGAAGTGAACTGCAAGTTGTTATATTTTGCAGCAATACCCAGCTTTTAGAGGTACTCCGGTAGATTACAAAAGCATACTTTTGAACAACAACACAGTGTAAATGCAGACGAGAAAGGGGCAAATTCAGATAGTCTTGACTGAGCAAAAGCATAAAGTGTGAATGCAACATTTAACATGGACTTTGAACTGATAGAATGTGCAAACATCTCCTAAAACCTAGCCTTAATCAATTCGAACAAATTAAAGCAAAAATTCACTTCAAAATGTGCCATGGGGTTGTGATTTTTCAATTTTATATTAGCAGTCATCCTGCTAACTGTGTGTGAATGTTCTCACATTTTGATGAAAAGCCTGTCCACTCATAGTGCCCTTGCCATGAAAAAGTGCCACCGCAAAGAGGGCTTTTTCAGCAAAGGTGGAGCTCAGCTTTTAGTGTGCCCTTAAACGTATCATGGTGAGCAGTGTCTTTGTCTTCACTGACAACCTCTTCTACAGACAGGAGACTAATGACTCTGCTTTTTCCATCGTTCAGACAGCTACAACTATGGCAAAGCACTCCTTCCTTTCACACATCGACACTCCTTCTCTGTCTCCCCGGGCCAAACCACTGTCACCCTAAATGACTTAAACCTCTTCACAGCCAAGTAAATCAGCCCTTTAAAAGGAGTCGCAAGACACCAGCCATACTGCACCCTCAAGTCACCCTGGATGGTCGATAGCATCGTTAACTTCTGGAGGTGATTAGGAGATTATATGTGTCCCTGAATGGGAATAAGGTGTTCCTCCATGCCTGACCCACCACCAGCCCCCTCTGGAGAAAGCCCACAATGTCCCCGTTACTGGTGTGACTTCATATGGATGCAAATAACGCCTTTGGTTATGGAGAGCAGTGGCTCCACAGGGATTGGACTTTTTCCATCAGTGCCGCTGGTCAAAGTGTGGTGTCTGATCTTGACGGGGAGTTGTTCTGGGCCCTGCCACGCCGTGTGAGAGAGACGCTCTCAGCATTGAGAGGTTCAGGACTAATGCTGAGAGTCTCAGAGTGTGATGGGCAAATCAACAGGGCTCACACACTGTCTCTAGGTTTCAATAGGCCAAGTGTTTAATCACACATCTAGTTACCCATCAGCTACTGACTCCTGCACCTGCTGTCCGCAATCTTAGGGAGCTTTTCTTCAGCATGCAAGACTCTTGATTCACTAAAAATTATATACCAGATTGTGTTATACATGAAACTTCATGAGTTTAATGTAAAGTAACAAACAAAAATGTCTGTGACAAGCAGAATGTTTTGCAATATTTATAAAGTATTTGAGAATTCCTTTTAAATTTCAATTCAATTCACGTCTTGAATTGATAAATAGGATGTAGAATTGCAATTTGATTTTGAATGCAAGAACATTTTCAAATATTTAATTTTAAATGTCTAATAAAAAGAAAGAAAACGATAGAAATAAAAAAGAAAAATATAGAAAGAAAAACAAAAAACAATGGAATGATGAATAACATAATAGCTAGATCGATAGATAAAACAATATCTAGATTGAATGGATAGAACAAAAGATAGGTAGAATGATAAAACCTATCGATTGAAAAAAACGAAAGATCGATCGATCGATAGATAGATTCATGTTAGGTGTGGCCAAATTGATTCAAACTGAACAGAGGCCAAAGTCTAAACTGAATTTTTGCTCAAAACTAGTCAAAGTGTCTATAGTAAGGCCGATGGTTTCTATCCTCCAGACTTTGATTCGCAGGACAGTCACTTTTCATCCTTCGAATCGCCACGGCTCTGCAGGGCATTGAATCCTCACAGGTTGTAGCAAATTGCAATATGAGAGCGCCAACCACGTGCCTGGTTCCTCACATGCAGGCAAGAGAAAGGCAGGCAGAGGCCCAACCTGAATACAAAGCAGTTCAAGGGGGTACATTTAACAAGCTAACGCTTCGCTGAGCAGGAGCTCCTCCAGGGTCACAGCTGCCATGAAATGCTGAGACAACACGGCCAGCCAGAAAATATGACAGAAGAGAGTAAAATGCTGTGCATTTCTGAGGGAGCATTATAAGTACTAAAAGAAAACAACAATCTGAGAAAAAAAATTGTAAATCTAGATTTTACAAAGAGGCAGACATTATGGATATTGTTTGTTGAAGTGCAGATAAACTCTCCAGACAGCTGCCATATGCTAAACAGAAAAATATATTCAAAGGGATAGTTTACCCCAAAATAAAGTGTCAACCTTGTCATTTCAAACCTACAGTATATCATTTTCTTACCTTCTATTTTCATCATATGGGGAAAAAAGCAGCATTGACATTCCACAAATTGTCTCCTTTACATGACATTAGTTTAGCAGATGATCACAATTTTCCTTTTTGAGTGAACTGTCCCTTTAAATTAGGCCTCCCAGCATGTTAACATCTGATTTTAATAAAATATTTCTAAAGTGATTAATTTTCTTTAATAAAATTAACAAGAAAGCAAGCCACTTAACACACCAACAAAAATTTATTAAATTAAAATTAATTATTTTAATCTGCTGAAAGCTCTCATTTAAATAACTTACAATAATAAATGAACAACACCTCATAAGAGATACTTGAGTGGATTGTGGCAGTAAATCTTACCACATGCTTGACGACTGCTGTCTTGAGAGACCTATTTAATCTGCAATAAATTGAAGAACAGAACTGTCAAGACCTTTACCTCCTACGCAACAAGAAGCCATTGAGGAAAAACTGAAAATAGAATACTCTGAAGAAATCTGCACACAGTAAGCAGAGCAGAGCAGTAAAAATACCAAGAAAAATAAAGAGTACAGCTTTAAAAGTATGCCTTATTTTATATGGTTTGTATTCCAACACGCTCTCAAGAATTTCACTCACCAAGGCACTTGTGATGTGACAATAAAAGTGATTTGATTTGAAAAAATGTTACATAGGATAGACAGTATAGTATTAAACCTATGAGGATGACAGCTATCTTAAATGATTGCTAATAGGACAACTATGAACTGACATCACCTCTAGACAGCTGACAAAAATTGCAAAAATAATAATTTTTGAAACGATTTTGCAGTGATCTTGATTCAGTGTAACACAGCGAGCACACGGCACTGCATATACTTAGCAGAGCAAAAAAAATTAAGTGCCCTTCAAATAAGAAAAACTGGAAGCCCTATTTTCAAAGCATGGGACCAGAGATGAGCTTTCAATGTATCACTGTTGGTACAACTGAAGCGACTAAAATTGGTCAGCATCAAAACACTAACAAAAGCAATACATGGGAAAGATGAATGTGAGGTAATTTGCAGGGTGCTGAGAGAGATGTCGGTCTGCGTGGCAAAGGCTGAGATGAGATTGAACCGTGGAGAGGCTTGCATGCTCCCCCATCATCACCTCTCATTAGGATAGATGTTGGAAATGGCAGAAGCCTCTAGGTTCATGCTATTATACTTAATAGATGTGGAAGAATAACCAAACACAGCACATTACGATTCTGCTTCAGATTTGCCTGTTAAAGGTAAAGTTCTACTTTATACATTTTAAAAAAGTGAATGGTGAAATTCACTAAATCAAATTCACATGTAAATAGAGAGAACAAAATGACAAATTGTATAGAACTGTAAAAAAATATATACAGAAACAAAATTATAAACGCAACACATTTGTTTTTGCCCCCATTTTTCCTTTGCTGAACTCAAATATCTAAGACTTTTTCTATGTACACAAAATGCCTATTTCTCTCAAATATTGTTCACAAATCTGTCTAAATCTGTGTAAGTTAGCATTTCTCCTTTGCCGAGATCCATCCATCCACCTCACAGGTGTGGCATATCAAGACTCCAGCAACGACTCAGGACGCTGTTCAAATTCCTGCCGCGCAATCGGCATTGTTTTATATTAAATAACATCATATTTGTCTCAAACCGTTGTTAAGACATTATACCAAGATACCACTGCTGCAAAATACTGTACACATTAGTTTTACAGCTTGAATGAAATGTAAACATATAGAATTAAATGTATAATAAACGCAATCCTTAAAATGTTTTCTATTTCTCTTGAGACATTTTTATATACACAAAAAATTATAGTATAGGCCTATGTAACAATTGTCTGTCGTGATTACATTCACTGTCGTCGGTTGCTAACTAATGGATATACCAGGACACAACGGTTACAACACACTTCAGGTCATTTATTAGTATAGAATGTGCGCATCTGGTGTGCGATACCTCGAGTTGTCCTAGACGCAGCGCTGAGCTGCTCGTTCGGTGTGCGACCCCCTTTAGGTTGGCCACTCTAAAAAGTGTTGCGTTTATAATTTTGGTCAGTGTATATATATATATATTTGAATTGTTAAAATGTTTTTGAATAAAGTGAAAAAAATCTAGTTGCATTAATTGAAAAATATACAAATATATTGTGTAAACAGACAGAACAATACAAAAATAAAGTGAATTGTGTGAAATGTAAAAAGTACATTAAACCATCAGAGCTGTACATATTTATTTAATAATTACTTGAAGCAACGGTTACTTGCCATTTTAATTTACCTTATTAATACTTTAATATGGTGGCCCAGTAGTGCACAACACAACATCTATGCAACAAAATTCCCACAACACAACGCATAGGACTAATGTCCTTGTGTTGTGCTAATTTTGCTATATTATGGATTGTTTCCGTTGTGTTGTGCTAATTTCATTGTGTTGCAGCTTTGTTGTGTTGCGACTTGTTTCAGCTGTGGTGTGCTATTTTTGTCGTTTTCCTGCTTTGTTGTGTTGAGACTTGTTTCCGTTGTGTTGCGGCTTGTTTACACTGTGTTGTGCTAATTTGGTTGTGTTGAGGCTTGTTTCCATTGTGTTGCGTTGTGCTAATTTCTTTAAGTTACAGCTTGTTTCTGTGGAGTTGTGGAGATTTCGTTGTGTGCTGCACTACTGGCCCACCGTACTTTTAGTCGACTAACTAAATAAAATAGTGCTTTTCTATAATTGCAGTTTAAGCAAATATGTAAAAGCAGTGTCGTTTCATAATAAATGTTACTGAACATTGCTGTGGTCTCGAAATTGGTACCTTGAGAAAATTACTTGTATTATTATTATCGACTACTGAAATATTTCTCTTTTGACAACCTTCCTCTATAAAATGGTTTATGTGCTTGGTTTCTGCAAGGGAACATAGGAAAGGAAAAACACAACAACTAAATCAATATTATTTAATGAATGATGTATCCTGAATAATCTAAAATCCCCAGAGAGGTGAAGTGTGTGGAAAACAGCAAGCAATAAATTGAGGGCCCAAGGCCATCTGTTACAGCACCCAGGGCTCAGAGCGTGATGGCCACTGAGGCAAACATATAATTACGAAATGAAAAGTGGTTCACTTGTAATAGAGAGCGGGTGAAAGTGCATCACACCATTGCCATCCATACAGAAGTTGCTTGTATCTGGCAACGGAGTGGAGCGGAAGATATCATTTTGAATGGAGACATCTTGACTAATTAAGGCTCAGTGGGAAGGAAGTCTAAAGCATTATCATGCACCAGTCTGAATATCAAAGCACTATGCATGGCCAAGACAACCATAGTAAAGCACCTTGTAGTGCAAGTATAGACAATATGCTACAGTGGACCTGGTGGACCTCCCTCACCAGCATGGTGTTTTTTCTTACAGACAACACAAGGGTCTTGTTTCTATTTTCAGTAAAAGCAAAAAATAAAAAATAAACTAATCTAACCTGCTTGATTGATTGTGCAGCATGAAGCGACTGTTAAAAGTTATATAAAATGAAACGTAGCACTGAGGACAGTGTTATCAACATCCCATACTTTTTAGAAAAGAGAGGTGGACAAGGCCTTTCACTAAATCTTGTGTTCACTGAAAATTTGGGTAACAGTCAGGAAGAAAAGGCAACAAATATCAATGAAAGAGGCCAAACATTAGATTAGTGAGATGACAGTAAAATAAAATACAAATATCACCTCTCTATGAATTGAGGTGTCCATTTTTAAAAAGCATGTACAATAATTGTATTGTATTGCTGAATGAACTGCATGAGGCAGAGAGGAAAAGAAAATGATATTTTCACAAATTGATATATAAAATTACATAATATGCTTTTCTACAGCTGAAGTGACCTTTATTTATGTTAGAATATGTATTACTTAATATTTTAACTAATTGCAAAATATGAATAATCAATCAAAGTCTACTGATCAGCCAGTGAAATAATCGATGATTAGTCGATTAATCGTTCTAATAATTGTTAGATGAATCGATTATCAAAATAATTGTTTGTTGCAGCCCTACATACATATGTAGGAAATACCACAGTTTAATACTATATTTTGTCACTTGGTAAATATACAAAAATATGCTAAAAAAATTACATCAGAAAGTCATGCCTTTTTGCTTTCTCACTCTCTCTCTCTCACTATACCAATATTTGGTTTAATACATGTAAAGCATTGGTCTCAAACTCAATTCCTGGAGGGCCACAGCTCTGCACAGTTTAGCTCCAACCAGCTCCAACTCACACCTGCTTGGAAGTTTCTAGTAATCCTGAAGAGCTTGACTAGCTGGATCAGGTGTGTTTGAATAGGGTTGGAGCTTAACTGTGCAGAGCTGTGGCCCTCCAGGAATTGAGTTTGAGACCAATGATGTAAAGGTACAATAAGAGGCTTTATGAAAAATAAAAGTGGAGAATAATGCCTGCATTGGGTGTTCTAAAATATGAAGCTATAGTGAACAGCTTCAATTTAAACTAATTGGTACCCTTAACCAAAACATCTGCAGTATTTACTGATTGAAAACAATCATAAAAACCACAACCAAACATATAACCACCAAACCGTGAGAAATTGGAACCGATACACCCCCAGTTATTACAGAACATCGAGTATAACAACAACACACTGTTTGGCACAGAGATGTGTGGACAGAAGACCGAGGATGTGCTTCTCTGTCTGAGTGCAGAATACATAATTCAATCATATGTGGGATTGGCGGGGGTCCAGCTAAAATCTGTTCAGCGTTACAGGACGGGGGTGTTTTGTGTAGGAACGCTCTCTGTCTCTAAACACCGCTGGCAGTCGCTGTAAGTCAATCACTTTTCATGGTTGAGACTAGAGTATCAGGTGGATGGAATTGGCTATGAAATTAAAGGGACAGAGCTCTAAATAACATTCTTCCAGGGTCTTTCTCTTCATTGTAGAGCGGAGAAGAATAAAACCAGGGAAACAAGACAATAGAGAAACATCTCTCGGTGGATCTACAGAGGAAGGTATCCTCTGATTACATCAAACAAACAAAGGATTCGGTCTTTGCGACCTGACATGCTTTATTCTTTCTGTATCTAATGAAGTAGCTAGTGCACCAAGGGCTGCATTCAGAAGCAAAGAAAGCAACAAAAGGCAGGAGAGTGGCATCTCCGTGATTCAGGCAGAAGCCGCTATTGACATTAGCTTAGACTGATCTTTATACACCCATAAAGCTGCCTAGGAGAGCAAAACAGCTAACTAAAACAGATGGACCCAGAAAGAGCGGTTTTTCATGAAGTCCAAAAGAGCTAAAAATTATCCCGGGAATAATGCACACACTAGCTCTTTGTGTGCAAATAAGCATCATCGTGGTGATTGTAAAATTCTTACGCATCATGAACCAAAATCTATTAAACACGAAATGCAATGCCAATCTATTCTGTGAGTGGGTTGAATCCATTGAGATTCATTCGAGAGGGTACAGATCAGATGCATCTAAATACTGAAATCCCTTTACTAATGACAGCATCTCACAAAGAAACACTCTCTGAAATTACTAAGGTGACGAGCATCAGACTTCGTTAGAGGCGCTAACACAGACAGGCGAGATATGGGCACTTGGGTCAATAAAAGCCAATCTCAGGTACATCCTCAGTGAGCCTTTACTCCACTCACATGTTTTAAGATGAATAGAGACCTTGTTCAGGGATAAATTTCGATCTAGGCTGTTTAAAAAAACAAGGATGCTTAGTGCAATGTGAAATGGCCTACGTTTTGATCAAAAGGACAACATTTATGCTGTGTTATAAATGTTGCAAAATAAACTGCAGTAAACAGCACAAAACCGTTTTTTAAATGTGCAGCGCTGCACTGCATTAAAATAATTTGGACATCAATTGCATTCTATACAAGGAAACTGGAAGCAAGTTCTCTCTCAAATCAGATTTGTTCATATAAAAAATAGACACATGGATACAAATGCAATCTAATACAACCATGTAACTGCAGTTAGTCATTTTACGATTATGTTTGTATATATATTGCACATTTTTTAAGCATTACACTGATGAAAAATTAATTTTAAAGCCAAATCCTATGTTAAGTTGCAATGTTAAATCTGCAGACATTTATAATGTATAAAGTATTAAAGATATCTATGAAATTGGAGGATTGGTGCCCGACATACAAAATTTAATCCGTCCTGCAATTTCTTTAAAATTATTTAATAAAATGTCTTAGCTTGTAATCACAAGTGACAGTGATTTGTTAATCCGATCAGCACCGAGAAAAAATAAAGGAAAAATACTGGCAAATCATCACAGCAACCTTCAGAGTGCTTATATATACTGCAATGGCAATCTAAAATGATTACTGCTACATTCAGCTGAATTAAGGGAATAATTATGCAATAAACCACCAATCTTTGTTAAACACTTTTCAGTAAGGTCACAGACAGTGCATATGGGATGAGAGTGCATGTCTGCAGACAGACTCTTCTCAAAATGTTTACCAAAGCAGAAAAAAAAACCTTTTGGTTAGCACGCTTGGGAAATCAGTCAATATTCAATAAATATGCATGAGGACTACATGCAGAACCGGCTGAGAGTAATTCCTCTAAATCAAGCCCTTGATCTTACTGAGAGATTAGGACTCTTCTGCAACCATTTCACTGCTACTATCTTGTCAAATATTGATGAAAAAGTCATTGTGCACATTCTTACATGCGCTGCTGACTTAATTTATACAAGTCTTGTACTTGAATGTACTTGAAGGGGTGTGCATAAGCCTGCAATGACGCCTTCATAATCATGACATGTCATGAATATGAAGGTTTTTTATGCATGTTTATGACAACTGTCATTACATTTATTCATTTAGCAGACGCTTTTATCCAAAGCGACTTACAATTGAGGAATACCATAAACTATACATTATAAAGAGGCAAACTTCTAGGCATTGTTCAGAGCAAATTCTAGCCAGACCGTGAGAGGTTAAGGGAAAGCAAGCAAAGTTAAGAAAAGAGAGCGAAGGCTTTTTTGTTTTTGATGAAGACAAGTGATGACGGAAGAGATTAGTTTTCAGGTGTCGCTTGAAAATTGTCAGGGATTCAGCATTCCGGATGGGGGTGGGTTACCTTTAAGTGTCATTCGCTCAGTTATGTAATTATGAATGCAAAGATGACATTGTTTGAGATGTCTTTGTTATGGGCTAGGGTTAGGGGTAAGGGTCAAATAATGTCATCTTTGCATTAAAAATGACATAACTGAGCTTAATGAAACTTAATGACAGTTGTCATAAACATGCATAAAACCTCCTTCATATTCATGAAAACAAACTACTGCAGACAGACCTTCAAAATGTTTACCAAAGCAGAAAAAACCTTTGGTTAGCACGCTTGGGAAATCAGTCAATATTCAATAAATATGCATGAGGACTACATGCAGAACCGGTTGAGAGTAATTCCTCTAAATCAAGCCCTTGATCTTACTGAGAGATTAGGACTCTTCTGCAACCATTTCACTGCTACTATCTTGTCAAATATTGATGAAAAAGTCATTGTGCACATTCTTACATGCGCTGCTGACTTAATTTATACAAGTCTTGTACTTGAATGTACTTGAAGGGGTGTGCATAAGCCTGCAATGACGCCTTCATAATCATGACATGTCATGAATATGAAGGTTTTTTATGCATGTTTATGACAACTGTCATTACATTTATTCATTTAGCAGACGCTTTTATCCAAAGCGACTTACAATTGAGGAATACCATAAACGATACATTATAAAGAGGCAAACTTCTAGGCATTGTTCAGAGCAAATTCTAGCCAGACCGTGAGAGGTTAAGGGAAAGCAAGCAAAGTTAAGGAAAGAGAGCGAAGGCTTTTTGTGATGACGGAAGAGATTAGTTTTCAGGTGTCGCTTGAAAATTGTCAGGGATTCAGCATTCCGGATGGGGGTGGGTTACCTTTAAGTGTAATTCGCTCAGTTATGTAATTATTAATGCAAAGATGACATTGTTTGAGATGTCTTTGTTATGGGCTAGGGTTAGGGGTAAGGGTCAAATAATGTCATCTTTGCATTAAAAATGACATAACTGAGCGAATGAAACTTAATGACAGTTGTCATAAACATGCATAAAACCTCCTTCATATTCATGAAAACAAACTAACAATGAGTGAAAACTAACAAAAACTAAAACAAATAAAAAATAAAAACCAAAATACAACTATATCAAGAATGAAAAACTATAATAACCCTGGACAGAAGTTGACTGTGACTAGCTTCATTAACTCTGCCGAGAGATTTTTATTAAATATGGTATCTGCCTTGATTCCATTTTGGAAGTTTGTCAGAAGGAGAATATTAACAGCTCTATGGAGTTTTCACCAGCAGTGGTCAAACATTTATGGCGCAGTGAATGTTCTTACCTTACGACCGTCGCTGGCATGGCAGTTGACGTTTAACGGCGTGAGCAGGGCCATGAGCTTCTCTTCATTTCCGCTCCTGAAGCAAAGCAGCAGTTTTTTAAAGAACAGGGGGGAACAGTAAAAATGAACAAGCTAACACAGTGAATTTCACAGAGAAGATGAGGAGTGAAGGGTAAAAGGAGAGATGGCAGAATAAAAGTCATAACTAAAAGAGGAGCACATAAGAGCAGCAGCATCTATCCGTGGTTTACTTCACCGAACATAAAGTAGTACCCGACAGTATACCTTCAATATAAATGTATCACATGGCTAGGAGCGGCACAGATACCCTATATAAAGTTTTCGCAGTAATTGAAGTGAGCCATAGCTTGGAGTTCCAGCCTTGTGGCCTGCAGAGGTTTGACTCACCAGCAACGGCCAGCGACTCCTTTACGTACTTTACTTTAAAGATGGGCCTGATGCCACTCGAATCAAAAGATGAACAATGGCAAAGAGACATATTAGCTGCAGAACAATAAAGTGGAACATGTCGACATCAAGTTTTCCATCTTTGGAAACTGTCAGGTTCTTGCAAGCATGCAAAAACAGACTTGCGTCGACTCTAGAGGCTCTTTTCTCAGGTCAAGCCTCACAAAAACAGTAAGGTTTGTGTAGTTGCTCTGGTCTCCTCGTGCCAGTAACTACAGACAACTGGCTTCAGTAAACAACACAAGATCCTTCATTTAAATGCACACTCTGCTGTCCACATGGGAAAATAGGACTGGCTGGGAGATTACAACTGGGAAGAGAGGCTGAGAAATGGAAGGGTGTCATCAATCTTCTTGATGCGTTTGCAGATGCATCCTGGTCTTCGGGAGATTACCACTTAGAGCGCAGGCCATAATTCAAACCCGACTTTCTTGCGAATTGTTTACCTGTCTATCGGCTTCGTCTATCTTCCATTCCACAAGTCTCTACAAACAATTCTCAAATTCACAGGGCTACATAGTGGCGGGGTGAGATCAACTTAATTCCATAACAATGAAGCCTCCTGTGATCGTACATGTTCCTAATGATCGGTGGAGAGAATTACAAGGCCTTTGTAGTTCCTTTCTCTCTTGATCATCAAAACAACAAGAGTCCTGATTTGTATCCATGCTGCGGGCTGTGCCTGAAGGCAGGGGTATATAAAGGGGGGCAAAGCCGATGGAGATGTAGACCAGAGTATAAAAGGAAAAAATCTCTGTGACAAAGGCGGTGACTGCTGGAATCACAGGAGCATCCGATGTTTCCCGAGGCAATTTTGTTTCACCATGGCCCAGTTGTTTGGTGAGGCGGAGTTTCCTAGGACAACAGGTAGCTCCTTATCTACTTCACATACTCTCCCTGTGGTTTCACCTGGAGCACTCGGAAACCAATTAAAACCGAATTCACCACTTGGAATAAAGCATTCTGCTGCTAAATGGAAACTCTCAAGCTTCCTCCAGGCCATCACATGTACATATAAAAATGCATCTACCGAGTCAGAAATCCATGGCCTTGATGGCACCTTCTCCGACACATGCCTTAATTCATATCCATGTGCATAGACAAAAGAAAACAGTGACTATGGAAACAGTACAAGGAATCATGGGAGAGTGGGAAATGAGACAAGGAAAGGTACTCACCTCGCAGCTTCCAGGAGTTCGTCCTTCTTGTATTCGCCTAAGTGATTACAAAAAATCATGGTGTCAGAGGCAGACAAGATGAAGGACGTACAGCAGCAGCAAGAAGCCAGAGTAACTAAGGAGCAGTGGACCGCCGGCAGCCCCACACAGACACACTCAAACACACGCACGCACAGGCATCAGTGCACCAGCTCTGCCTCGCTTTTCTCTCGTTCTCTGCCTGTCTCTCTCTTCTGGTGGTGGAGTCGCCGAGAACTAACTCCTCTCGCCTGATGAAACCGTGACACTGAGCAGATTGTGGACGCGGCATAGGCAGTGTCTTGGATACAACGGACGAACTGACGCATATCCCTGTTCACTCCACAAATTAAATGGCTCTCTTTCTCAGGCAGACAGACAGCGCACACACATATACAAACACACACACACACACACACACACACACACACACCTCCCCTTGTATACAGTCAGTGAGCATGATACTTCCCCTCCACTGTATATTTTATGTTTGTATAGGAGGAGCCGTTGCCGTGATAACACGAGATAAGGGAAAGGGGGGAAAATACGTAATAAACAAATGCCGCCCGCCCCGCTCCCCCTTACCCACAATACCCAGCCTCTCAGCCAATCAGGGAGACTAAACTAATTCAGCTGTGATTCCTCCCCACCCCACATGTGCTCTCTCTCGCTTTCTCTCTCTCTCTCTACCGAGGCTTGTGGAGACAAGAGAAGTGGGGAATATAAGGGGGGAGTATGCAAAAAAGACAGGACCAATGAGGGAGGGAGCGGAAAAAGCAGCAGGAAGGCATGTGAAAATGTTGTGGAGAGGTGGATATCATGACATATGAGCTGCATGTAGAGGGTGTTTTAACAACAAAATGGCTAAAACAAAATGCTGCATGCAGGGCTTGTTTGCCATTTTGTGGCAGGCGCAAACAAAAGGCTATGAATCACGAGTGGGGAAGGATGGTAATAAAGCAGAAAACAGCGTGTCTGGAAGACTCATTACATCCCCGTGTACTCGTCAGGCCGTCAGTTGTGTGTTTTCACCTCGAGCCTGACAACCCCCCCTGCTGAAAGATCCAAATAGAATTTGCACCAGTTTTTGCCAATAGTAAGCCATAATATTGTATTTTGCATAGTTTTTATAAACAATATGAATTTCTTTCCACATGACAATGGTATTATTTAGCGTTTCCATATTATTGACAAACTGATTCGTTGGCATTTCAACTACGGATCCTGTTCACACTTGTTTTTAAATGTATGCATCATATACTGTCTCTCTGTAAAACAAACAAAATATAATTATATTCCTCATATATTAGTTTTGTCTTTTTGGCATTTTTGTCTTTATTATGACATGACAGATCAGAACTGACCAGAAGCGAAGTGGGAGAGAGATAGGGGCGGATCAGGAAAGGTCCTCGAGTCAGGTTTGATTTAATCAAGAAAGTATCATTTTTAATGCATTTGGTGATTGGCATATGTTAATTCTCTACTACATGCACATATATAATGGGTATTTTCACCCCAGATAAATAGTTCTAAAGACTTTTTGGTGTCTGACTGTTGATTGGCACAAACCAGAAGAGATAGACTAAACGATCCGAGTTATAGAGCGTGTTTAATGGATATCATACATTTCACTGTGTTACAATCTAAAGCAAGCAATGAGAGATGGAAACTAAGACGCTTGTCGACGGCAAAATGAACCTGGAATGAAATCTTGTCACGTCCTGGTCTGGTATTCTGAGAGTTGTTCTTGCTTAGTCAGTATTAAACCACCGAATGTTCCCGGGACAAATCACCTCCAGAAGGCTAAGTGACATTATTGACAGGAAGGAGAGCTTTAAGGAAAAAAGAGAGAACGAGAGAAAGAAGAAAACACCACAGATGGTGAGGCAGAAAATATCACGACTTCAGAGACTATTAACGAGCTGCCTGCCAAGTTTAGCAATCTTTCATAACAGCATCAGAGAGACTATTAGTCTAGTCGTACTATTGCAGTCAGATGCTCTCTCTGCATGAAAAGGATGCATGTTTACCCAAACGCTAAAAAGAAACATTTCACAATATAACAATGATCTAGATTTATACATTAACTGAAGTACATGTGGGTAGTGCAAAACTCAGCAGCAGTAAAGTGTCCTGAATTGTTGCTAGGTAGTTGCTAATGTGTTCAGAGTTGTTGCTAGGAATTTACTGGGCTCTAACTCTATGACCTTTCTAAAATATTCTGACATCTAAATGAGGCCCTTTCCCAATGATAGCATACTGTTTTCAAGACTGCTCCCACTGCTTCATTTAAAGGGACATAATTTTAAATACAGAGCAGGAAATAATGAATATAGAAATCTTGCTGTGGTATGCATCAAAGACTCACTTTTATAAACCAACCCTGACTCAGATTCTAAGCCAAATTTGAGGGACTTCAATATTAAGGAGGTGCAGAGCTGAGAGAGGCAGCAATAATCCAGCAGTCTCATAACACCAGAGGAAGCTGAACTTTGAACACTCATTTTGAGAATGAGGTACTATTTTTATCTGGGGTCCCAGAGACACCAATGATATACAAGTATATAAATAATACAGGAGGAATTCTTAAATTAACCTCATATGCTCATATGTAGGCAAATATTATTTAAATGCTATGTCTTTAGCGCATAGTAGACATGCTTTCTTGGGGCGGGGTACTTTTATTCAGCAAAGATATATAAAATTGATCAAAAGAGTCAGTAAAGACTTTTTACACTGTTAAAAATATTTAAAAAATTAGGTGCTGTTCTTTTGACCTGTCTATTGAAATAATCCTTATCAAATATTATAAAAGGACAAATGTTTTCAACATAAAAAATAAGGTGAAATGTTTCTTGAGCACAAAATCAGCATATTAGAATGATTTCTGATAAAACGTGACACTGAAGACTAGAGTAATGTCTGCTAAAAATTTAATAAATTACATTTTAAAATATGTAAGACCCTGGATCACAAAACAGTCATAAGTAGCATTAGTATATTAGTAGCATTGTATGGGTCATAATTATTTTTGTTTATGCCAAAAATCATATTATATTATATATTATATTAAGTAAAACTCATGTTCCATGAAGATATTTTATAAACTTCCTACCGTAAATATTATCGAAACTTAATTTTTGATTAGTAATACGCATTGTTAAAACTTTAATGTTGCACTGTCAGATTCCAGATTTTCAAACAGTTGCATCTCGGCCAAATATTGTCCTATCCTAACACACCATAGAGCAATGGAAAGCTTATGTATATAGCTTTAAGTATCTCAATTTCAAAGAATGGACCTTTGTTTTGAGGTCAAGGGTCATATATTAGGAACAAAAAATCTAATAGTACATTTTTTAATTGCAATAATATTTCACAATATTACTGTTCTTCTGTATTTACAAACAAATAAATGCCCTGGTGAGGATAAAGAACTTAAAATAATTAACTAAACCAACTAACTAAAATAAATAAAACAAACAAAAGAAAAATCTCACCGACCCCAAACTTTCAAATGGCATTGTGTAAATAATAGCATTTTAAAGAGGACTGAAATGTGTAATTAAGTTTAACATTGTATTTATCATCAGTCTTCATGATTTCTTAAAGTAATAAAATGCCAAACTAATATTTAAGAATTTAAATGCAAATTGAAATTTAAAAGAAAATCTAAAAATAAAATGTTTGAGTAATACAATGAAAAACAGCAGGTTCATGTAAAATTCATTGAAGGATTTATCTGTTGTTGTATCTCTACTAGTCTATCGCTTCAGGATGTGCACAAATGATCATTTCCTCCCTCTTCAAACACTGCCACTGAAGCAAGGCCTAATCACCTCTCTGACTGAACCGTGAGTACATCGGTTGCTTGATTTTCAGTTTATTTTTTGCGTGGGTGGGTGCGAGAGCAACAACTCAAAGTAAACATGTGTAGCCTTAGGACAAATGACCTGCCTTTGATTTCCGGGCCGACACACTGATAAAGTGCACTTGGCAAAGTGATAGAGTGCACTTCAGTCTCTTGCTGTGAAGGGAGTTGTGTGTGTGGTGCATGACTGCGATTGAGGAAAGGTTAGGGGGAACTGGCATGTGTGGTTAGGCTGACTGGACCCCTGCCTAGCTGACTCAAAGAAAGAGGATTTAACAGGACAGGTAGGTTGCATCGTAAAGGTGCTCTCCACGTAAGCCTACGGCTCCTTGACAAACACACTTTTGCTGAGATATGATAGGAAACGAAGGACAAATTCTGTTTGCTGCTCCACACAATTTTCTTCAGGAGCCAAAATAAACATTGGGAGATTAGCTTGATTTCTTCTTCCTACACCGTGTTCATCAGCACATGTGTATCCTAACACGGAGGAATCTTAAAACCTCCTTATTTTCTTTTTTCAGAAGAAAATCTGAATATTTCTGTGACACGTTTAGCAGTTATATGCAAGTAATAATACAAATAATTATAATAATTACATTGTCATTTTGCAGACTCCTATCCAAAGCGAATTACAAAGGAGGACAATAGAACCAATCAAACCAACAAAAGAGTTTGCAGTACAAGTAGCATTTATCTATCTATCTACTATATATAAAACCCCGGCTCTTAATGCATCATATTTGCTTCAGGAGCAAGTTGTCCCTCAGTTGTCCTCAGTGGGAAAAGATGGATCTCAAAATCATACAGTCACTGCTGGAAAGGCTTCAAATTAGGACTGGGCAAAAAAAAAAATTTTTAGATTAAATGTTTTTTTTAATGATGTCGATTCGATATCGATTCTCAAAAGCCACGAATCGATCTTTTCCAGTATTTATTTCAGCACGCATTTAAAACAAGATCTGATGAATGTGATTCTTATCATTAGTCTTCTCCACTAGATGTCACCCTTATTTACCTTGCGCGATTTTACAACAGAAAGCACAAAGCTATACGCACGATTTGTAATGCTCAGGTGAAATGCTATAGTAATACTGTAAATCTGTAGATGCATTTGATGTCACGCATAAGGCGCCATGATTTCCGCAATGAGTGAAATTTCAAGAAATATTTGTTTTATCTTTTCAGCTGTTTTCTGTATTTTTTATAAAGTGGTGACTTTTACGGCAGGAGTGGCCTTATGGGTAATGTTTGTGTCCCTCTGCAACCCATTAGAGGGCTTAATGCTTCATTTCAACTAAAGGAAAGAGAGAGAGACTGAAAGATGATATCTCAGGCAGCACAATTAACTAAATAAATCTTGTTTATAACAAATAAACTAAATACATAGTCAAAATATCATCCTTTCCACGAGCGTCTACACTGCGCACGTGATAAGCGCCCACAGCTTCGCACTAACCAGCAAATTCCTTCATTCCTCCCATTAACTGGCAAATGCGCAGCTCATTCCCAAAGCTGATTGAGGATATAAACCATATTGAGAGGAGCTGCAATGTTCACCTTCTGTTAATATAACTCATGAGTCACAACTCTAGGGCAAGAGAGACCCAAGTGCACTACCACACAGCCGAAAGCAAAAGACTGATGATGCCTCTGACAAGACCTGCAACTCAAATGATTGCTTTGTGGGCAGCAATTTATATAAACACGGTGAAAAAAACCTTTCGGTTTTGGATCAGCAACTCCAAATGGAAAGTTCCAGGGACTAGGCATTAAAAGATCAGAGCCCTGAGACATGGTCACAGTTTACTGAAGGCGAAGTGGATACCTTCTGCCAAACGGAGCGCTGGGAATTGGAACCTAAGCCACAGAAAACAATCCAGCTGAGCCCTTGCCTCTCCCTCTGGCTACACCGGAGAATTTAGCTGTCAATCAAAACCTTGGCATACCCTGAATGAGCCATTAAAGAGAAAAATGTTTTAGGGTTTGAGCCATAAGGTATCACTTCCATTCAGTCAGGACATTCATTTCACATCCTCAATACCAGGAAAACATAATTAAACATAACCATTATTCGAAATATTGCTTCTTCGGTAGCCTATGGCTTACTAAAGTAAATAAGCAGCACAGAAGCTAATAAGCTAACCACAGAAAGTGTGTTTCTCAGACAACAAGAGCCCTAAAGGATTTGAGTGGGTCATGTACTTGGACAGAATCTTAAACAGTTTTTCCCCATATTGGGATATCAGTTGTTACCTTTGTGGTTTGCTAAGCAATAGATGTCAATTTTGTTCGATGCATAACAACTGAGGCGTATCAAAGTCCATTTAGAGCAAGTCAGTTCACTTGGCGGCCATGTTGGTAGCACACTCATCCTGCTATTTTCTATCCAGGCATACAAATACACCTCCTACTTAAATATAGATGAATGAGAAAAGTCAAAGTTCAATAACATATTTAAACAAATACAGCAATATAATCCATCAACAAAAATTAAATATAGCTCTTGCATCTCAAATGATGCATAAACAAAACCTACCAAAAATATATAAATATTAAATACCAATAAAATTAGTGCTGTCAAACGATTAATCGCATCCAAAATAAGTTTTTGTTTACATAATATATGTATGTGTACGGTGTTTATTTATCATATATTTAACACACACACATACAGTACATATTTTGAAATTATTTACATGAATATATATTTATAATATTATATTTTATATTATATATAAATATATTTAATATATTATCAGCATATTTTTCTTAAATATACACATGCCTGTGTGTATTTATATTTACTAGGGGTGTCAAAATTAATTGTTTCTACGGTGCATCGCGATGCAGACGAGGACGATTCGGTATCGATTTAGTAATAGACCAAAACTGATTAATATGTACTGAAGCTTTTCTGACATCATTTGTCGCATACATGCTTTGTCGCAGGAGCATACAATGGCGGAGGGAGGCGAGACGTGAGAGCGCATATAATAAAAAAATGCTCCAACTACTTTAAAAGCTGACATCTGGCTTTTATGAACAACCTGGTAAGCACGACCTGGAGAAGACACGCTATGTGTAAATCAGCAGTTCTCAATTCCAGTCCTATTATTTTACAGAATTTATTTAGGTGAAAAATTTAAATGTGCACTATTATAAAAGAAAAAAGAAAGGAATATATAATACATATACTGTGTGCATGTGTGTGTGTGTGTGTGTGTGTGTATATATATATATATATATATATATATATATATATATAATCATTTTAAAACATTCTTTTTATATTGGATATGCTTTTGATTATTAAAATTTAATGCAACCATTAAAATGGAATCCAGAAAATAATGGAAAACAGAATTTGGTACTGATAAAACTTTAAAACTCAATTAATTAGACAGGCCTTTTGATTAGGGATGCACCGTTGACCGCCAAAGATCGAACCGCCGGTTTTTGCTTATAATGCGCGATCGGCAACCGGCCGGTTTTTGTCTTTTTTCGGCCGATTTTTCCGAAAGTGCGAACATGTCATTTGTGTGGAAGACATTCGGCAGGAGCACAACAAACACAGAAAAACAGATACAATGAAGCGAACAGTCGTTGGTGTAACATTACTGGCACACAAATAAGCCGCTTTCATTTGCTGCTCTAGCTGAAGTTGCTAGTGATGGAGGTCAGTCTTGAACGATTCATTCATTTTGAACGAATCTTTAATGAGACTCGAGAAGAACGAGTCGTTTCGGGGAGTGATTCGTTCAGTCGTGCATGCGCACCATCCTAAAGGTTCTGTACTGGAATTAGTTCACCTGTTTCGAGTCTTGGTTTTTCGAGTCGTTCGCTTCATCTTAAACGAGACTCAAAGGCCCGAGTCGGTAAAATGATCCGAACTTCCCATCACTAGAATTTGCGATCTGTCCACGCCCTGCACAAGAATAGACCGTGAACAGTTGTTCAGCGCAGCTTCTCACGTGTTGGATGAGAAAAGAAACAGACCAACTTATGACAAAGCTGAAATGCTACTTTTTGTAAAGAATAAAACGTTCAAACGATATAACGCCAGTTCTGTACAAGATTTTTATTTTTATTTTACCTTAAAATTACATTGACTTAATTCGATTTAACAAGCACGAGCTGTAGCATCTTTGTTTTTGCTCGTTGCACTAAACATTATTTGATTTAACATTTTGGAATAATTTATTTATATAGCCTACTTTGGTTTTATTTAGTTTCACTGGTAAATACCTTTTTTCTTTACACCAATTTTAAAAATGACAACAAATGTTGATTAAGTAACATCTTTGTTTGGACTGTTGAATGTGTGTTGGTTGTGTTGTTTAGATTGTAACTATGCAAACGTTGCCTTTCATTTCAAATGGTTACTGTTTTCATTTAAGGCCAGTTTTATGTAGTTTCAACCCAATTTAAAAACCATCTTGGTCCATCTTCAACTGTTGACCAGTTGAACATGAGAGGCAGAATTTGTAAAGATGCTTGTTTGTTTTTTCTAATAAAATATATTGATAGGCATTTAAAATTTGTTTAATATGCTATATCCATTAAAATAAAAGCTTAAGAACTAGGGGTCGACCGATATGTGTTTTTCAGGGCCGATACCGATACCGATTATTACAGATCAAGTAGACCGATAACCGATATTTTGAACCGATATACGTGTCTGGTGTAAAAATGAAAATGAATGCCAAAATTAATAATAACAAGAGCTCTGACAAAAAAAAACGTTCTTTAAATGCTTTTAAACATGTCTTTAATTCTGAAAACTGTTAATAACAACTACATTAAATAAACAGTAATATTAATAAAATTAATAATAACATAAGTACAGAGATCACCCAGAAGCATTCTGTAAACATTTTGTAAAACTTAAAGTAAACGTATTTAGCATTGTGTGATTATTCTCAACAAAAGTTGTAATAATTGTTGTAGTTGTATTACGATACAGTAATATATTCGCTAAACCGAACTTATATTTTGACAGGTTGCCATGACGACCTTTTAGGTTTCTGTAGCCTATGTATATATGATATGACGATCGTTTTACTCAAATGAAACGGTCAAATGCTCATGAAGTGACTCAAGAGCAGTTCTGGGGATGTTGTTCATGTATTTATGTCCTCATTTAGTGAGACGGCAGACGCTGAAGTCACTGCGAGCGTCACGTGCGCTTCAGTATGTGTGTGTGCAGTAAATGAACCCGCACGTCCTGTGTCATTCATTAACAGAGATGCAGAACATGCAGGATTCATATTTAAAGTGTTTTTGCGGCTTAATATTTATAGATACTAGTCCATAGCGAGTCGATTTAAGTGTACTGACCTACTTTTGATTAATTCATCCAAACTTGACACATTCCGTGACATTCCGCGTTATACGGTAAATTCCATTATATGACTGCATTCCGCGATTCCGCCCGCATTTTCGCATCGCATCGCGACATCATGGGTTATATTGAGGTGTTTTGCAACTTCAGCAACGCCTGCTGCTGCTTTACCTTTGAGAGACAACTGATGCGTGATCACTGAGGCAGCTCCAGTTAGCGAGTGCTTTCGTGTGAGACTGCCTTCAGTTTTCCGCTGATTGGTCGGACTCGTGACTCTCACATATCAGATGAGCGGTGGGCGGAGATTGCTCTCAGAGATTGAGAGATCGCCTCACTCTCACAGAGTGTTGAGCTCAGACAGGCTGCATCGAGCCAAATAGTGCATTTAAACATTAAATACTTTCACCTGTATTATTTATTCACCAATAAATAATGTCACCTTTAAATAATGTTTGTTTGCATAAAAATAAAAAATAAAAAAAAATTATCGGCAAATCTGTTTTTAAAATGGCCGATATCGATAATCGGTAAAATGCTTAATATCGGCGCCGATAATCGGCCAGGCCGATAATCGGTCGACCCCTATTAAGAACATTTTGAATTTTAAATAATTTTAATCAAAAACTTGTGACACAGCCACTTATGTCTATGTCATATTGAAGTAACACCACAGACGTAATTATAACACCACAGACCTTATAATGCAAGTTACTAAAGTCTCTGTGTTACCAGAAAATGCATTAACACCAGAGACAGTAACACCACATACAAATCAGCTTAGACTTTTCTAAAATGGAGGCTACCATCATGATGATTTCAAGATCAGGGGACATTTTGGAAATATCAACAAGTATGTATTTATATATATTTTTATTTAAAATATGCCAGATCTGCAAGTTATCAACATAACACCACATACACTAATGACAACACATGAAATTGTCAGAGATTTAGCTAGCTTCAAAATTTATAAGAAAGAATGTACTCCCCATGCACCCTCAGATCAACCAGCACCTGCAGTGACCGTTACACACAGGAAGTAGTCCAAATAGAATTCTCCCTTTTCTTAAAGGGGTGACATCCATTGTTGAAACACCACAGACATGAATTTGGGGAGCAACTTTTTTCTTAAATATATATATTTTTTAAACAATTAAATATTATACATGTTAAATAAAATCTATATTCACTATATAACCACTTTATTTGTGTTAGAATCTTTCATTATTTCTTGTTGGTTGCTTAAAGGAAAAAAAATCGGAATCGGAATCGGCCAGTTTGCTCGAAAAAAATCGGTATCGGAATCGGCCACGGAAAATCATGATCGGTGCATCACTACTTTTGATTAATAAAATTTTATCTAACCAATAAAACAGAGTATAGAAAAATGAAAATTGGAAAAAACTAATTTGGAAATAAAATGGATTATAATATTTTTTTGGTGGTAATAAAAATAGATGTAAGTGAACAACAGCTTTTAAAATGACTTAAATATATATATATAATAGCAAGGATGCAATAATAATTAGTTAAAATAAAGTATCAAAAGCAATAAATCATATGGATTTATTGCACAAAACTGTTAATATACATAATGCATAAACAATAGAGCTAATGTAGATTACGCATAACAACAAAGGCCTGCAGGGTGCCAGTGGTCTGATGATTATATTTACACATTAATGCGCGATCTATTCCTCGTTTAATATTGACCAAGCACCATTTAATTAAAATGTCTACTTAATCTTTAATATTTGGCCATTTCTTTAGGACAGAAATGCTATAGCACTGTAATTAAATGAATATGTGGACATCAAATCCTGTAAACTCAGAGTGAAGTTTTGAGCTTTTATTTTGAAATCGTGATGTATTCTCCTGTGTTTGCATAAGTTTAGAAATGATTTACCTTACAAATCTGATGAAATGGCACACGTTGCGTTCCCAGATGAACGTTATAATAAACCCAAACTCACAACAACATGCAGACTTGCAGAGATGAAGTTTGAGACGCTCCACACATGTAAATGATGACAGTTCCTGTGGAGCTGCTGTGAACTGAGCCGCTGTGTGAAGCACATACTTAACCTACATGCATCTAAATAATTAAAGCGCATATACTGTATTAGAACTGAATCGCATCTAATTATTTAATTAAATCATAGCGTTTGTAAATCCACAATTATGCTTAATTATGATTTGTAATTTTTAAATGGGTTTAATATATCATGCAGCCTTGAAAACAGTCTAATACTGTGTTTTATGGATTCTCTTCCGTGAAATGTGCCACTTCTGGTATTTGTCCTGTTAGTCGATGCGAGCAAAATTAACCCCTACGATTTTTGAAAATCGACAAGTCGCGACAAATCGACAAATCGTGACAGCCCTACACAGTACACACACATATTATGTAAACAAACTTATTTTTGATGCGATTAATCGTTTGACAGCACTAAATAAAATATACATATTTTCTCATACTAATAAAAATATTATTACAATATTTTCAGAAGAAATTAACACTTATTCAGAAAGGATGCATTCAATTGATAAAAAAGTGACCGTAAATACCATTTTAAATAAATGCTCTCCTTAAGAACTCTATTCATGAAAGATTCTGAAAAATTAAGCCACTCTACTAAGCACAGTGGTTTTCAACATTAATAATAATAAGGAATGTTACTTAATCTCCAAATCAACATATTAATCAACAAATTATTTCTGAAGGATTATGTGATACTGAATGGCTGCTGAAAATTCAGCTTTGCCAACACAGGAACAAATTACATTTTAAAACATCGTAAATTGAAAAAATATATACAGGTATATAAATATTATTGGAATAATATTGACAATGTTACTGTTTTTAATACTGTATTTTTGATGCAGCCTAGGTGAGCATAAAATAATTCTTTTAACAATATTTTTTAATCTTCCATAAAGTTAGATGATTTCAACAACAATTACTCAAAATATATCTACTACAAAAGTTCAACACTAGAAAAAGTGCATTATGCATTATTCATTGACAATGCCATTGGTAGATTTCGGAACGGACACAAGGGAGAGATAAAGCGGCTGTTAATTAGACAATATTGCTCTATCACTGCTGGTTAGCCACTGCAGGAACTGCCATTTCACAGCAAGTCAACAATTAGAGATAGCTGTCTACACCAGCAAAACTCTCTAAATTCAACGTTATGACTATGCCATTGCATCACTGCCAAAAACTCAACCCGCCAATCATAAGAATCTAAAGCTCTCAAGAGGGCTCAAACAGCAGAGTAAATCAGGACGTGCTGCGGCCCCCACTCTTCTTCAGTTGTTTTATCCTGCATCTGGAGAGTTTGATAACTAAGCTCATTATTTCTATTTCTCTTCTCCCCATGTCTTCTGTATTTCTGCCTACATCTTATTACAGGCAGGCCGGGCAGCCGTTCAGCCATGTGTAAAACCAGGCAATTACAGCTCAGTGATAATAGCGACCAAGGGCAACAGATAGCCTGGGAAGATGAATCACTTTCTTCTCCATCACGAGACAGGAAAACATCAGCTAGACCAATTGGCAAAACGTCTGATCTCCCGATGATTTTCATTGTCGGGCTTTCTGAGCCATTATCAGTGTGGGCTGATTTGTCATTTCAGGAAATATTCTGCCCCCATCTGCCACAAAAGAAAGGGAAACGGATAGGTGACAGCCAACATTGCGCAGTGGAATTTGCATGTTCTCATGGTAACCCTTCTGAGTAATGCTCTGGTGGATAAAGACAAATGATAACTCGGGAGGGAGGATCACAGGGCTGCGAGAATTCATCAGGGAGCCGATCGAAAGGCAACACACCACGGCAATCAATGAGCTGTCAGGGATGGAGGGCAGGCTTGTCACAGAGGAGAACAAAGTGTTGGAGCTCTTACTGGGCCATGAGCATCTAACAGTAAGTGAAAATGGGTGGCCTTTAAAATATATCCAATTGGAAAGTCTATTAGCCAGTTTATTTACAGGCCCTTTTGAATGACACCTTCACATAGTGGTAAAAGAAAAATCTGTATCGAACTATGGCCAAAACATTACACCTATTGTAAATTCTACTTTACTTTTGTTAATGGGGGTGGGGCTTTAAAAGGATAGTTCATAAAAAAATGAAAATGCTCACCTATTGCTCATCCTCATGTCATCCCAAAACTGTTTGTTAAATTATTTGTAAAGATTATTGTAGTGAAACATGAAATAACGGTCATTTCATTGAAAGTCTACACAACCAAAACTTCAACTTTCAGAAAGTTCAAAAGAACGGTAATCCGTATGAAGAGACACAATCAACTGACAAAATGAACAGATTTAATTTAGGATTCTATAACTTATACATAAGATCAATAAATATGGTAACATAAGCTTGAACATGCTTGCTTGATGCACAAGAATTAAAAGGTTTGTTCTTGTGCATCAATCAAGTAAGGTTGAGTTTCCATCTTTGATGAGCTCTATGTATGTTCATATATTAAATCTGACAGAACACTTGAATTAAACTGCTCAATTCTTATGGATTATACATTGTCTTTATGACATTTATGATGTGTGAATTTTTTTGACTTTCAATGGATGGACAAAAACAACTGTTCTGAAGATTAATCAAAGTGATACGGTACATTCACTGCGTTAGCACTCCAAATTGAAACGTTTTCAACTTCTGCTGAGAACAACGCCAGTGACGCGATGCAAAGGACACACAATTTCAGTTCGGCAACGCTTGACGCTACTCCAAAGTAAACTGGCGTTGTTCTCAGCAGAAGTTGAAAACTTTTCAATTTGGAGTGCTAGCGCATGCGTCAGCCAATCAGATCACCTTATGCAAACACAATAGCGCATACACTAGCCAATCCCATTCATGAATTCCAGAAAATGAGAATGAGATTGGCTGTTCTAAATATGGCGGTCACCAAGCTTCAGACACTCCCTCGGTCAAGCGCCAATTGTATCCATATCGGACTCGAACCTGCGTTGGCCACATGAGCAGCAAGGCAGCATAACCGCTGCACCACAGCTCCAAACAAAATGTTTACACCAAAATACAGACAAACAAACAGTCATTTCTGAGCATCCAAGACCTTAAATAAGACTCTGAATCATCTGAATATCGGATTTTACGCATTTCTGGTTCTGAAACCCAGTTAAACCGCATGATAGCGGGTTGAATATATCAAATAAAGTATTTCAAGCTTCTCTTTTTCACTATGATTGTGGGACGTGGGAGTTTCCTGATACCCTACACAGTCACAGATGTATCTGCTCCACTTCTTGTGTGTAATATACTTTCGCTGTGGGCATGCAAAAGGGATTATGTTCCTGCCGCAATAAGAGGTTTATCCTCCTCATACTGGGTATAATAAAGGACTTAGTGAAAAACCCACCAAATGAGGAATAAAGCAATAGGAGAGGGCGGAAGGAAGGTGCAGAAAATCTTCCTTAATAAAATGGGTCATTAAAAAAAAACACCATACCAACACACTGACGTCGCATTTCTCACTTCAATTGATCTCCATGAATAAACGCGCCAACGATACTTCAAAGATCATTTGCCGGAGACACACTTAAAGGCGAAAGTGAGCGATGACCTTTTCAGCTTAAACCCCTACACTGCAAATTCCATTCAGATCTGACTTTCTCTTCATTTGCACGGCCCCCGCTTCTTCTTCTGACAGGTTTTAGCTTGTTTACTGCTGACAGCTTTGCGTGTCGGTGTACGAAGGCGATCTGGCCCTGACACCACAGGCATCCTGAGCTGTGTGCACAGAGGACCCATTTAATGTTTCTGGCTTTAAGGAGCCTCCCTGCATAAGCCCGGCCGGCTATATGCGATACTGCTAGCTAATCTGTTCGTTGCTCCTCAGAACTGTCAGGGAAGCCAACAGCACCTGCCCGGAAACAGGCAGCTTTCCCAGAACGGCCAATACGTGTCCGGCACCCTCAAATACTCCGTAGCTCCTGCCGCAGACTCTGTGTCTATGCGTGTCTGAAGCTAGTGCGAGCCAAAGACACTGAACCAGCACCTCCCTCTGGGAGCTAATCATAATAACAATGTGAACACTTACCGGGCTATGACTTCCTTAAGAGATGCCATTTGTATGCAGGGCTACAGACGTCTCATTTAAGGCTTTGCATTTCAGGCCTCAGTTATTGAATTACAAGCAAGGAAGGAAATTATGGTCTGAACATCTGTGTATCTCATCATTATATCTGTAGCCACTGGTTTGACAGCATCCTAAAAGATTTTGCTGAAAAAGCACTAAATGAAAGCAAACCAATCGAGTGCCGTGCACAGAATCTGATGACGGGAACCAGCGGGATGCAATTTGTGAGCATATTGCCTAAGCATTTTGTTTTGAAAGCCAGATATTTGTCCAAAAGCTCACACTGAGACTTACCCACAGGGGGGCAGTGTAAGCCCCACGACGCACATCTCTGCCACACTAACGATCTTTAATTCTTTTATTTTACATAGACACGAACAGGCAAAAACACACGGCATTCCCACTGGTTCTTTCTGTAAACACCACAAGAACCTGATTTCAGATCACTGGGTAATTAAGCTGCTAGGACTGGGAAAGGCTTTCAAACCAAAATCTAAGTTTGTGCAACATCACAGTCTGCTATTAAACTCCGTTTTCCTAATGTAAGATAAGAAATACTGCAGTGTGTGAGTTACGGTAATGTGAACTGGCAAGTCTGGGCTCTTTAGGTTACCGATATCCTCGTTGATCTATAACTGACCTTGGTTAATCTGGACATCAAATGAGATCTGTGCTACACAAGCATGTACTGTCAGGATCAATAAGACTTTGCATGTATAGAAACCTAAACTGGGCTAATATAGCAGGAATCTACAAGAAGAGGAAGATAAAAGACTGCAGTGCAAGAAATACAGGTACAAAAGCAAATCTGAAATGTGGAAAATAGGAGTGGAAATCGTTAGGCACCTCAAGATATGCCAATTTTTCCAGCAACAGCACAGAGGTGGTTCTGCATAAAATCTGCACTAAAATACTATATGTATGCTCTGCACTGACTTACCAATAAACAGGTGGTTCTTCAACTTTGGGCATTTTTATGTCAGAGTGGATTGTTATTATTTTATATAAAGTTTACAATAAAATTGTCTTGGAAACATTTTACTATCCTTCACTGTTCATTTTCATTACTTTTCAGTTTTTAAATTCTATGCATGTATAGACTGACACCATGCCGTGTCCCAGACCCAGAATTGCAATCTTGAATAAAAAAAAAGGTCAAACATAAGAATATAAATATACAAAAAATGTAATATTGCATTTATACATAAAAATCTAAATTATACATTTCCAATCAAGCTGTAATTCTCAAATTAAGAAAATATTGCTAAAAAGATTTAACTGCATTTAGTTGTTTACAATTAAATTACCCTTGAAAATACATTTTATTCCAATAAATATGTAAAGTTTTATTAGTTCTACCATTCTCACTGCAATTATAGAATAATAGTAAATGTTAAATACAATTAAAAATCATAAATATGAAGGCGATGATCATGATATATTTATCTATACAAAGTTTATACTGTTTTCTATTTCTAAAATGTAATTTATTAATGTGATGGATGGCAAACTGAAGTGTCATATCATATGATCCTTCAGAAAACAATTTAATAACATGAGCCTGAACTGGTGAAGAATACAAAAATAACAAACATTTCTTATCATCAATGGTTAAAACTGCATAGTATTCTTGTGGAAAGCAAGACACATTTATTATTTAAAGCTCAAAAGAACATAGGGTTAATTGTTTTTATATAATTAATTATACAAACTAATTATAAAAGTAAAAAATCGAATTGATTTCTATAATGGTAGATACATTAATCAAACTACTCGGAGCATATTTAAAAAGAGAGTTAATAGTCTAAAGGTCACAGGTCTACAAGTCTCCAAAGTTAAATTAACACCCAGAAATGAGTAAGTATAATAACCTAGGCATCAGAGGTGGCTGTGTAAATAATCAGATGTTTTAATTATCAAAATATTCTTATGAATTTGCAGATTTGCTACAAAACCATCTGAGAGTCACAATGCTTCACAGATCAGTTCTGTGGATTGATTCTTCTACATCTTGCAAAAAAAAGATGTCGCTGTAGTGCTCTTGCAGACTTCCGCTAGGACATAAAGGTAGAACATTAACAAATCTTTGCCTGTTTGATGATAAAATCTTAATAGGAATAGTAAAATGGCAACTCTGAGACTTATTACACACCAGTTTGGCCCAGTAAGACAGAGGGGCTGATTACACTGATTTAACAGCCCAGAGTCCAGTGAAGAGGATTGATCAGCTTTATACGCCCACAAGCAAGCTCTGACCATTAAGCCAAGTAATTAATTGAAGTTAATGTTGCTTCAGATCTCCCTCTTTGTAAAATGGCTCTGTGAACTCCCATTATCGAAGCTCCTCTGGGTGCTTTATCATCAAAAATGAATGAGTTTCTGGTTTTCCCTAAAAAGAGCCACAGGAAATGTGTTTTGAATCAAAGAAAATCTAACAGCTGTAAAACACTATAGGAAACAAACAACAAATGGTATAAATGGAGCTGGGAGAGTATTTTCAGACATGATCAGAGTATGTGAGAATCAACAGAACATCATGCTAATACTACCAACATGCATTCTCACATTACCATTAATGAATGTGTCAGATGCTTTTATCCAAAACATCTTCAGAGTATACTTTTAGTAAATGTGCTTCCTGGGAATCGAACCCACAACCTTAGCATTTCCAGTGCCTTGCATTGCCCATTGAGCTATACAATTCCAATTTTCATTTCAGTTAAGATCCTCATAGGGGTTGATTAAAATTCAGATCAATGTTCGTTTAAATGTTCAGGTCTTTGCACAAAGCATCTAGGTATAATGAAAGTGAGTGGCTGTAAGCAGCATGCTTTGTATTGTGTTAAGAGCATCGATGGGGAAAAAGGTGTAGAAGAAAAATAATACATTTGGATTTCACTCCATGTGAGGAGCTTTGTTGCTGGGCTTCTGGGTGCTCCGTACACTGCAGACAGGAGTGGATAATTCAGGAGAGCATTAATTATTCAAAAATAAACAGAGACTACCTTGATCTGAAGCTCCACGGGTGGGCTGAAAAAGATCTCATTGCTGGTCCTTGAGCTATTGGGTAAAAATGGCTCCCGATCAATGAGATTTGTGTCTCAGTCTGGGACACACCAAATACTAGGGCTGTGACGGTGGCAGATTTTTACCACCACGGTGGTAATGGACCAACTATCACCGGTGGCGCGATGTTGTGATATATATATATATATATATATACACATCTCTGTGGAATAGGAATTGCGGCGTATGTTGCCATATTTCTTGTTAACATCTTCCATTTACCGCGATCTCGTTCGAATTTGGCCAGTTTGGAGAAAGCCTCACCAATACACACCTGACCAGTCGGGCGTTTGCGATCACGTGAACTTGAAGACACTTGTACAAACGCAGATGGGTGACATGAATGGAGATGATTCCAGATCGGCGGTTTAGTATTTGGTTTCCCAACAAAGTCCATCGCTCATCACAAAATAAACATGCTGAATGCAGAATAAACTGGATTTTCCTGCGCTCAAACCTGCCAATCTAAAGGAAACGTTTGTATGGCGTTTGAGGTAATTTGAGAATTAGCCTAGCATAGATTTATAGTCTAAATAAACAATTTGCAACTGTTACTATTATTACACTTGTTTACAAAACTTTGTATTATGCTTGTTATTAGAGTGTGTGTGTGGCAATACACAACCGCGGTGGCAACCGACCACCACTGGTGATGCGGTTTTCACGGCCACCGTCACAGCCCTACCAAACTCCCAAGTTACAAAAGGTTTGGTTGAAAGAACTCCCTCAAATACGGGTCTGGAACCCTAACCTGTGCTTAGGGTTCCAGAACCATCTCAAATGATTCAGAACGGTTCCTGCCTGCTTTCGGAAATCAATGATATTTAGGACTTTCAGTTACAACAGTCTGTGAAGGTGAATTCATTTTCCGATACAGATGAAACATACTAAAATACACACTATGACCTTTGTAGTTGAATAAATTACTCTTGTGAGACAGTAGTGAATACAACTTTTTAGTGAATACATCTTTAAATAAAACAAACAAATCATGAAATCTTGAAATAATATTTAAAAGAAAAAAATGCATGGGTAAAAATATAATAATTATAATTATATCATGGGAACTGTACTTCACAAAAGTACATTATTAGCATGTGCTTTAAAGGCTTGCCGGTTAAATCTTTCACTCACATGCTGTTATGACATGCACTTTATCTAAACATGTACACCTTTTTCTGAGCACGTACACCACATAAAATCCTGACAAACAGCGTTTGATTACTAGACTAAGTTATCTTTCACATCTGATTGTGCTAATACTGTTAAAAACACACAAGGTGTGTTTACATATAAACACAGTTTGTTATGTCTAAAGTGCAAGTAAACAGAGAGAACAATTCTGTGCCAGTATATCAGATGTGTCAAAGTGACAGAAAACTAAAAGTACTAAACATGCTGCTACTTAAAAATAAAGGGAAAGTTCACCCAAAAGTTTAAATTTTGTTATTATTTAATCACTCGTATGTTGTCCCAAACCTGTATTAAGATATTTTGAATAATGTGGGTAACCAAACAGTTGATGGTCCCTGCTAACTTTTATAGTAGGAAATAAATACTATGGAAGTCACTGGGGCCAGCAACTGTTACCAATCTTCTTCAAGAAACTCATTCGGATTTGAAACGACTTTCAAGTGAATAAATGACAGAATTTTCATTTTTGAGTGAACTATAAAATGAACTAACATTCAAGAACTAAAACTCTCGTGGTCAAAGGTTACAACTTGGCCTAGAAGTTCACAATTTACAATTCTTAATATAACAAAACACAACCTGAAAGGTCTTTGCGGCAGACGTACGCAGAGGATAAAAAGGATTATCTGACCCACCCAGCAGGGCACAAGCTATGGATCAATTGCTAGATCTAATTGACTGGGAAGAGACTGCCTGCCTGTAATGAAAAAGTAAATCTTATAAATAAAACTGCAGCCAGTTTTATTTTCCTGCTTAAATCCTGGCCGGGAGAGGCAGAATATTATGCTGAATAGATTAAGCAAACAACCCCTCTTTACCCTGGTGCTGAGAGCTTTTCAAGATGTTTGCACTACAGATTATTTGTGTTGCAACATATCATAGGGCTCTTAAAACAGCCCGAGAAATTTTCAATTCGCTTTGGGAAAAATATGTTCATAATAACATGATAGCAAACTCAGGCGAAAGAGGAGTCCCACAATTCAAAGCATAAAAAAGCAAGCCTGGAAATATCTAAAAGAAAACCAATCAAACAGGATTTATCTTGGATCATGACCAAAACAGCAAACAAACAATTATTCTGCTGGAAATTCAACCCCAAAAATGTATTATATATTACATAACCATGTGGTAATGCCCATTTCTGGTACTGCATCTCAATTTGATTATGTTGGATCTTAGAGGCAAACCAAAAGGTGCGATTATTCACAACAAATGAATAATAAGTCTGGCATCAGTACAAAAACAGCTTCACGTTATGTAACACGGGTTGAAAACAGCAGCTGAATGAACGGTCAAAGTACTGGTTGGGACATTTCTGCGATTGCAATGCACCACCGTCATCTCACCCAGCCCTACCTGGTGATCATCAGCAGAGCAGTGGAACAAAGATGATGTCCTGACAAGCTGTAACAATTGTTGAGGTTGTTTATGTGATGCCAAGCAGCAGTTCAAACCAGCCATCAGGCCAAGCAATCTGTCCTCTCCAAGTGGAGACCAGGCTGGACGTCAATACGTCATGCAAAGAACCAGAAGGTTCTCAAAAGTTCAGCAAAGTAAAGCAGTGGTGCAGAACTAGGTCTATTCCTGCTTTATTGTGTTCTGCATTCATACTCCAGATCCTGAGTAATGAGCAGTCAAGCTGTCTGCTGTGAGATAGGTGGACAGATAATTATGTGACAGTGCATCTGTCCCTCTGTTGTACAGGGAGGGGAATTGACATGGAATACTTCTGGGATGTTGACAAATACTGCAGGGTGGCATGATATACAATATCATTTAAACAGCATTTTGTAATTATATCATGCATCATTTTATAGACTCCTATTATTTGAATGCTTACATTAATTAGTTGTACTTGTGAAAAAAAAAAAAATTACACCACAGTAGAGGGCTGCATTGGGTTTGGGCTACCGCGGGACCCAACACAAATCTCGCGGGGAGCGGGCGGTTTTACCTTTGCTGCGGGTGGGAGTGGCCGGTCAGAAAATGTAGCGGGAGACCCGCGGGGAACGGTGGGATTTGGCAAGTAATAGAAATTGTCAATTTGTCAACACATTGAGAAGAAAATTAAAGCGGCGGTTTACTTGACAAAAGCAAAGCAAGGCAAGTCAGACATCTGGAAATAATTATCAATGGTCACTGAAAAAATGGGAAAGAGTTCAACTTAAAAGTGAAGTGTGAAAAGTGTTTGTATACAACTGACAAATCTGGCACCTCTGTCCTGAGGCGACATACCTAATTTACAAGTTCTATACGTTTATTTATTTAATAAGGTAAAGTTATTTCATATTGTGCTTTGGCTTATTAACTTAAACTGTTTGTTAACAGTAAAACTGTTTGTTTAGTTGTTTGGTGAGTTTGTATCATGCAGTACATTTAGAAACTGAGGTGCCGCTAGTTGTGGCTTTGCTTTAACGGTTTATATTTTAAAACGCTAATTTAAAAAAATGTTTTAAAAACATGTTTTTGTCACTTGTGGTGCTTTGGTTTAGCATTACTGCATCTTATTTAAACGCAATCATGTTTAAAGTCTGTTATTCTGGATGTTAACTTTAACGAATATTTAGTCTGAGTATTTGTGTACATTTTTCACAATCTCTGATAGAAAGTCCGCGGGAGCGGCCGGGAGTGGACACAAACATTGTGGGAGCGGGCGGTCCTGGTCAGAAACTCAGCGGGAGCGGACGGGTGCGGGTTTAAGAAAACCATCCCCCACAGGGCTCTACACCGCAGGACCACTTCAATTAACTGGTAAAAGTAAAAAAATGAAATAAACTGAAAGATCAGCCAACCAAGATATACACTTCACTTTCCTATCTATATTATTTTTCAACCAAAGAAATGTTGATAAAGTCTGTATCCATCTACAATAATACCAGGCCAGTTATTTGTTTTTTAAACTAATTAAATATGCATTGAAATTGATCAAAAATAAGACAGTAAAGAAAAAAGAGTTGTATTTCAAATAAATGCTGTTCCTTTGAACTTTCTATTCATTAAAGATGAGAAAAATTCTGAAAAACAGCATATTAAAACGATTTCTGAAGGATCACGTGACACTGAAGACTGGAGTAATGATGCTGAAAAAACAGGAATATATTACATTTTAAATATATTAAAATATATAAAAAAATACTTTATTTTGTAAATATTTCACAATTTTACTTTATGTTTGATCAACTAAAAGCATGCCTAAGCAGAGCATGTCATATTACCTTCAGAGCGGAGAGCGTCTTTCTGAAGATTGCGCTCCGCTCGCTCAACCCAAAATGCCCCTTTGGTAATTTGCTAGTTCCAGAATCTGTGGAATAGGCGAAGCAATAGTTTGTCTAAGCTAATGTTTCTAAAAGCAAATTCTAAAATCCTGTGAAGATTGAAAGGCGGTTTATTAGACCGCATTTCCCCGCAGTTTTGATTTATTTTAATTTTAGAAAGTGTGTTTTTTTTATTTACACACCGAAATAATTAATTAAGTGCATTTCATCTTGTGTGTGCTTTCATGAGCCTGATAAGCAAGGTGTATTTTGTGAAATTCTATATCTGCATTTCATCTTGTGTGCGTGTTTTGAATATTTGCCCAATAACTGAAACGGCGTTTTAATGTAAAAGTATACTTTTTCAGTTATTAAATTTTTTTACGGAAGTTTGCTAAGTGGCTTCAAAAACAAGACACTTTTTTAAATTAATAATTTTAATTTAATACATTTAAATTAATAACGTCACGCTGAAACATAACTGTTACTTATCGGACTACTGCTTTAATTGAGACATTTATTCAATCATTTCATTATAAACGGGGAAAAATAGGCCTACTGGAGACCTTTAATGTCAGAGCGTGATCTGAGCGGGATTTGGTTTACCGGTGAGCGTGAGCGGAACATTAGCGGAGTGTTTGCTTTAGTCGTGAGCGACTGAGCGGAGCGCACGCACACAAAGCAGAATATTGAGCTGAGCACCACACCGCTCTGGCCTAAGTGAACATAAGAGACTTCTTTCAAAAACAATAAAACAATCTTACTCATCCCAAAACTTGATACACTATATTCTGAAAGGATTCAAAATAATAATAAGAATAACAACAATCACATAATCCTTCACTTTAGTGAACTGAAGCTTCTTACAGTAAACCTAAGGTTAGGCAAAAACAATGTTTCCTTGATTTAATTTATTTGAATGAATATATAAAATGCAACTAAACAGCAAAAGCCAAATGAAAATGATCAACAACTGTCTCACTAAGTCTTTAAATATCTGAACTAATCCATAAAGCACTGCATTGTTTCCAAGGGGAGAGCAGTCAGAATAACTAGATTCTAGAGAGAATGCAGTCAGCCCGGTGGAGCAAACAGATCCACAGACGCATCAATAACCCGAATGATCTGGGGCTATCGGCACTTCATTAAACTTGCTATAATGCGATTTAACCTCACTTTCTTGGTGCTGAAGGTCAGAAGCATTAGTTTTGTCCCACGCAAGATTAAAACTGACTACATTTACACAACTGATTCTGTGTAATCCTATAGACTGTAAAGAAAGACTGCATATGAGGATGGCTGGAAAACTAGCACTTTTTTAACAGATACATCTAAAACACAGGTGGGGCATTATGCTACAATACAAAGAGACAATAGTTGGATCTGTCATAGCTTAATAATGCTAATTTATTTAAATGTATGCATACCCACATATTCACCTAGGGTAACACACGTGATGAACAAAATCTCTGCGGTCATTCACATTAGACTGAAAAATATGTGTTATTGGTTGGTTTAAACTCATCTGGGGAAAATGGAAGAATATCAAATTAATTATTTTTTCTATTGGACTAAGAAAGTAAACAAGTAAAAAGGCTTTGTTTGGCTGGCAAATATCCTAGACATTCCTTAGTCCTAAAATATTTGAAATGACACACAAGGGCTTTCCGGTTATGTTTACGCTGGGTTTTCAAAGATCGTTAAGGGCATGGGTGCACTGCTGTAAGACAAATCTTCTCCCACTCACTTGAAAAAAATGAACTTTTAAAGCAGACCATGAATTTAATTCTGTAGAAGAATATTTTTCATTCTTTTTGGTATGATGAAAGTCTAAATGGATATTCAAAACACTCTTAGGCTTGTAAAGTGACTGCACTGGGGTAAAAAAAAAAGATTCATAGCTGTTCAAGAGAAGAAAAATATTCTAACTAAATTTAGCTAAATCATTTACCATTTATGAAAATGCCACACTTGAAGTTTGCATCAACAAACGTACTTCTATACTGCTTTCCCCCAAGTTCCAGCACTGCTTCCCTCAGAAAACACCATCCTAGGTCCTCAGTGACTTTGTATTCCCCTTGACATTTTCCAGTTTAGACTCTATATTTCTCAGAGTAATATGACCAACATAAATCCATTTTTAGATGGAAAGGAACACACACAGGAAAAAATAATAAAGAACTCACAATAGTGAGCAATATAAAAGCGAAGAGGTTCCAGTCCCTGAGAAAGACGTTCTGAAAGCATGCACTTTTTGAACCCATGCAGCAGTCCACTAGCTTACCGATTCAGGATTCTCATAAGAACATTTACTCTGCTTTCTTGCACAGTTTTTGTTCTGGAGGGCACTCGCACTTCAAACTTCTTTCCATTACACACATAAATGTCAGAGTCATCGTTCAGACGCCTCACCGTGGGACTCGCTCTTTAAGGAGAAGGCTTTTTGTTTTTTCTGTCAAACTGAACTTGTATTGATTCAAAATAACTTTGTTTTTATCATGTGAAGCGGGTTTAATGAATAGCACCTCTTGAAAGTCAATCAAGCCAAACTAAATGAACAGCGTTCTGTTTAACATGGCAAGAGGATGATACGCCAGCGGCTATTTGATTGTTCCGTTCTGAAGTGTTATGAACTAATCTCTGGAAAACGAACAAGCTGAGCAAATTGGCTTCATCAAGCCTGTAACAATAGAGACATTTACTCACATCTGATTACAACACATTACCGGGGATGAGGTGAACTTTGACGTTTGAGAATGGCAAAACAAAACTGATTTAGTTAACAGCTGCAATCTCATGCTTCATAATTTAGGAAATAAACCTACATATGAAATGTACACCTCACTTAACAAGCCTTAAGCAGGTCTAAATTTTCAATCAAGTCTCATGTTTCCCCTTTCCATGTCTTGTATTAGAAGTGTCACATTAATCATAACGATCACATTTAAACTATCTTTAAACTATTCTATCTGGAAGCCGCTTGAAGAAATATGCTGGAGAATGCGGGTAATTTTCCTATACAGGACATGCATTTAATAGCACTGAAGATGGTAGTGTTCTGCTAGAAATATTTGCTGTTCTGCACTGGCACTTTTTGTGCAAATCTTGCACTTTTTTAGTTTTTTTTTGTTTTAGACTAGCCCACAGAAATTGCAGATGCTCTTAAAGCCTCCAACTAATGAGGGAATCTAATTTATTATAAAATTATACATTTGCAAAATGTAGCTAATGGCTTCCCTATCTGAACTATCAGTGTTATAGCAAGAATAAAATGGCTCATGATTCATATAAAACCATTAGCCTTTACATAAATGGAAAAAAGATACTAGCAGAAACACGAAATGAATCAGCGTTGAACACCGTGTGCAGTACTACTGTAGTAATTAATCATTTCACAAAATGCTACAGTGCAAGTGTGTCTAATGCAACTTAAAGGAACATTTTGTCTTTGTAAGGACATCATATGATGACAGAGGCATTCCCACATGATCAAAGTCAAGCTCAAGGTCCCTCAAAATCTGTCATTCCATCGAGGTGCTGGCTTCACATTGGTGCTATGTGTCAAATATAGGCATGAACTACTCTGGTATTCTCTGAAAGCGTTTTCAACCAGAAATCTGTGAAGAAAACATATGAAGCAATGAATAACAATGACTTTTCTCACTATATGAATGAACATTAGCTAATAAGCTGTAAAGAGTTATATAACAATCATTGAAAATCTAGCTTTTTGCTCCTTGAGCAAATAGTCTTTCATATAATAAGATAAATGCATTGATTTGATTTAAACAAAAAAAAAAACTGTAGAAAGAATACTGTAATATTGGCAATGATATTTTTTCAGTTAACACTTTAAATTAGAGAACACTAGGGCTGTGCACTTAATCTACTGCCAATCACTGAACCAGCTTTACTGACTAGATGCGCATGATAATCAAATTTGATTAATTGCACAGCCCTAGATTAACTAGTTACTCATTAGCATGCATATTAGTAGCACATTGACTGTTCATTAATACTTATAAAGTACATGTTAATGCCTTGTCCTGCATGATCACATTTTAGATCCCCTAACTCTACCCCATACCTAAACTTAACAAATAACCATATTATTTACTATAAATAAGCAGCAAATTAGGAGTTTATTGAGAGAAAACTAACAGTGAATATTCTCTAATCTAAAGAGTTCACGAAAGTTAAAAAGAACAACATTTATTATATATTCAAGTACTTTTTTAAACATAAATGCCTTGACTGTCCCTCTTGATTGATTTAATGTGCCCTTACTGAATAAAAGCATAATTTGTTTATAAAAAAAAAAAAAAACTCAAATCTAGCTAAATTTTTGTGTTGTTGAACACCACAGAAATTAATGATTACACATTCTCTTCATTCATCAATTATACTCCTAAAATCTGAAGAATAAGATGATATTTCAATATCCATGCAGCCGGATGTGAATGATTTTGTTATTTCAGTGTTCTGAGAGTTTTTTTTCAGGGCTGCCTCATCATTACCCAGACCCACAACGCAAGACCAAAGCAGAGACATGTTTACACCAAATGATCCCTTCCTTATAAATAACAAAAATCGGAACTATAATGTTTACAAAGCACCCCCTCTGGTGACCGCGCAAAAACTTTGCCACCGTTAAAGCAACTCCCATAACTGATATAGCCTAAATACACAAGGGATGTTCAAAATAAATTGTTAGTAGCTACGATTTTCAAAACTCCTTGTGATAGACAACAAAAACACTTGGTATAATCGTACAAACTCTATTTTTACTGTTTATTGGAAAGCATCCATCCAACAATAAAACCAAACAGGATGTTTGAACAAATTAAGCAGCCGATAAGCAGCTTCACAGCACCGCACTCTTTATAAACGTGCAATAAATAGCCAATCGTACAGCTGAAATGGCCCAGACGAGATAATATGCGCATTAATTAAACTGTAACAACAAGACAGACTTGATGACCTGAAGGTTTATTCGGAAGCTGTTTGAAGAAAAAGTAGCTGCGCTTACAGATGGTTGGACGGCATCAGACCTCTCACGTCTCGCCTTTTGGCAACCGTGATGCAACGCAGCTAATTTACAATGTCATTTGTGCAAGCAACATTCAAATTAGCAGAGCGAACGTTAGAGAAGAGGAATTCGCCTCGAGCAAATAAACAAAAACGTGAATAACTCCATCCACGTTGCTCAGCTTCTAAGTGAATTTTTCAGTTAGTAATTAGGGGTTAGGTTGGTGAAAAATGAAAAAGCTGGACGTAGTGTAGTCTGGTGCGATATAGCTAGCCAGCCAAGATTAAGAATGAAATGAATACCGCTCTTCAATATTTCTAGACAGATGATGGGAGGCTCGACAGGCAGGGTCAGGTAGCCGGGCAGGAAAAGCGGATCTATAACAATTATCTGAAATACTCGAGAGACTGGAGCTCTGCCTCCTGCTCTATTTATACACACAAAACCAAACACATCACCTCTGTCACTCACACCAGGAGCTGCCATTTATACCTTATCACCTTATTTCTGATTTGTTAGACTGAGAAGTGGATCGACAAACATAATTAGCATATCATTTCTAATGCATGCCGCAGTTACATGGCATTTTGAGTGACCCTATAACACAAGCACACTCCTTGAAATGTTCCAAAATGAATCTTCCAAAAGGATTTTTTTGCAGATATGCTCTGGAACCATAATTTTTGGCTTCCTAAAAAAAAAAAAAAAAAAGTGTGTCTTAATGTGAAGAACATTTTAATACTCTAAAGAACATTTGAGTGTAGAACAATATTTTTGGTTCTCCAAAGAATTTTTGGAGAACCCACTTTTTTCTTTGTGTGAAGAACATTATAATCTACAGTACCTTTTTCCACTATAAATAACCTTTTGTGTAATGTAAAGGTTCTATGGTTGTGGAACCAGATTGTTTTTAAGAATGCAGTTTTGGGTTCTCCAAATAACCTTTTAGTGAACAGATTTAAAAGAACCATTTTTCTATGTATTTAACGTATTAATAATCTAAAGAACCTTTTGTGCAATGGAAAGGTTCCACAGCTGTTACAGTTTTTCTTGAAGCCACAGGCCAATAAAGAACCTTCAATAGTACCACTTACTATTGAACTTACTAACATAACTTTTGATTTTGCATCTGATGTATATTCAATTACAGATTTTTTTCTGAATGCATGATGTGAGAAATGAAGAACATTGTTGTGCGGCCAGCTGTTGTATCAATGTAGTATAACGTCCTTCAATATAGATTAGGCCTATCTTGATTTCAGAAACAGAACGTTTTATAATGCATCCCTGCTGCTGTGGCTCGTCTGAGTATTTCTGCGAGAGTGAAGTTTTACTACTATAATACTTGTTGGCAGCAAAACGTATTGTCAGTTTGGAGAATTGAAATGCTTTCTTTCTACAACCTTTGTGCTACTGTGGTATTTACCAAACAGGAAATGATGCAACGAACTGTAAACACAATCAGAATGTGTCTAAGAGGACCATGAAATAGATCAGTACAGCCTGAACATACATGAATCTCTGGCGTGACTATTTTATCAAAAAAGTTGTGGTAGGCTGGTTCAATATGTATGTGTAAATGTGATTTTAAAAAAAAAAATTAATACGGTTTTATAGAAAAATATTAATTTAATATCACATGTCTGTTTGAAAAAATTATATTAACTTTAAAAATGAAATTTGAGTGAACCATAATTTCAACCAGACAGCCAAGTAGTTTCAATGTTTAAACTGATAAACAAAACAATAAAATAATTCACACTATGCTTTCCACAGTTTTTCATTAGAAAACAAGAATAGTCCTTCATTACAAAAGAAAACCAAGATGAGTTTTTTATGCTAATGCGGATTTAAATATATAAAAAAAACAGGGTAGAAAATGTATATTCCAATTAATGAGAGAGTGCACAAATTTGCTGAAATTAAAAGAATATTTTCACAATACACAGTATTTTACTTAAAATATTAAAGTTAATATTTAAAAAAGATTGAAAAAAGTCTGCGCAAAGTAAAATTAAGTACAAATTGTAGCAATTCTAATAGTTGTCCAAGTGAACACTCGCCGGATGATGTGATAATCTTAAAATTGCTAAATATGGCCCAGCTAATACATCTGCCTATCACTAATAAACAGCCTAGTTATCAACAAATACTTTTTCCAAATATACATAGACAAACGTCATCAAATTTTAGAATCAAGTCACGAAACAGAAACAAATCTCTAAACTCTAACGATGCTCTAAGAAACGCTCTACTACTCGAAATCTACGACACTAAAAATGCCGCAAAACTATTAATGAACATAGTTAACCACAGAGCGCATTAAAATCCTCACAACGTACCTTTATTTTAAAATCATCACGAATAAATCCTGGATATTCAATATAGTCACCCATCCCTACTACGGAGGGAGCACACAGGCAGAGAAGCACTCAAGGACAACAACAGTCTCACTTTACACAAACACACCTAACGTGGAGATACAGATGCAACGCTGTGCAGACATAGTATCAGACGATCAAAGACAATAACACTGATGAAATAAAGACAGAATAAGGAGAAGACGAGGTTGTAGCACTCACCGGTGAGAACAGCTTTAGCGGACAGGTCAGCCAGGTCCAGGGCAGACTTGCCGTCTGTGTTGCGGATGTTGGGATCGGCGCCGTGCTGGAGCAGAACTGTGCAGGGGAAACACAAGCAGTATCGTAACTCAGGCAGGCAGAGGCTACTGCTGGGGCCATTCGCGCCACTGATTGGGAGCGCTTGCCTCGGCATGGTGCAGACATAAACACACATCGCGCACCAGCGCACCAGGAGCAGCAGCGAAAACAGCCCGAACGGAAAAACACAAACTGCAGAGAGACGGGGAAAAAGCCCATGTTACTGAAAGAGTGTCCGACTCCAGGCATGTGACCAGAACTCTGGTATGAGAGTGGAATATCAAAGCATGTCTTCCGATCCTCTCCACGGCCCCCTGAGAGAGAGGAACAGAGATGGAGAGCCGCTCGCTGGCGCTCTGCTATTGAGACCCAAGTAACGCTGAGCACCTAGAGCAAGCACCGTCTATCAACTGTCTCCAATCCTCCCCCTCTCTCTCTCTCTGTACAACAGCGTTCGCGTGTACACAAGCTAACGTACGCATCCCCTCCCTTTACCCACCCTGTCGATTTCACTACCTTCCACACTTCTCTCTCTCACTACAGTTCATCACACAGATCTGTGGGCATCAGAGAGGAACTGCAAAGAATCCTTTTAAAAATCGTCGGGAACATCCAGGAGCTTGGAACTAGTGGGGTGCAAAACAGCATGAACAGCAAAACAGCATTTATTTGTGCAGGGATAGTTCAATGAGGCATTTATTTTACACAACACTCATTGCATTCCACAACAGTTATCTTAAAGAGACTGAATTTGTTTTCTTAAAGTGTTCACCCAAAAATTTCATTTATGTCATCATTAATATCACCATTATGTTGTCCCAAACCTGTATAGTTTTCTTCTGTGAAACACAGATGATGATATTTTGAAGAACGTCGTTGGAAACTAAGGCCCCATTTACACTAGTGTGTTTTTCTTTTAAAACGCATAACTTTTGCTACAGATACGCCTCGTTTACACTACTCCGGCGTTTTCAAGGTCGAAAACGGACACTTTTAAAACGCTGCAGACCCTGTTTTAGTTTGAAAACTCCAGGGTAGCGTTGCAGTGTGTACCAACAATGACATTTAAAAATATACACTTTTTGATAAAAAATAACATGTATCCCATCTAAATTATATAACATTTAGGCCATCCATCTCATAGTAGCCTGTCAAAATTGTATTAGCAGTAGAAGTGAAATCTTATTGTAGTCTTCAAATCTGGGTACCGTCTTATGTTTTAAACCCCCTTACAGAGGAAGTTTTGTCCCATCAGGCTAACATGACTAATGCCGCTGTAAGCTATTTTTTGTTTTGTTTTCACTCGCGATCTTTACAACACACGTTACTTTACATATTTCATGGCACCCTTGTTTTATGCATTTTGGTGCCACTTATTGTTGTGGGTGTATTATTGACATGTCAAAGTCTAGACCCTGAATATAAGACGACTGCATTTTTTCAGATGTATTTCCAAGAAAAAACATCGTCTTATATTCGGGTCAATATGGTACTAAAGAACTGCAAGCTAATTACAGCACTACCTAAAATAAATTAATTTAATTAAAAAGAAATCTAGAAATAAGAAAAATCTACATAAAGTAGATTTCTTTTTAAGAATCTTTTTTTTAAGTTATTACAAATGGTGTTTTATTTAACTTTTTATTCATCAACGAATCCTGAAAAAAACATATATTATAAATAAATCATTAGATCCACAAATGTATTAAGCAGCACAACTATTTTCAAAACTGATAATAAGAAGAAATGTTTATGTAGCAAATCAGCATATAAAGCATCATGTGACACTGAAGACTGGAGTAATGGCTGCTGACAATTCAGCTTTTCCATCATAGCAGTAAATTTCATTTTAAAATACATAAAAATAGAAAGAAATATATTTTAATTGTTGTAATGATATTTCACAATATTACTGATCAAATAAATGCAGTCTTGGTAAGCATAAAAGACTTCTCTCAATTTCTTTTTACTGACAAACATTTGAACGACAGTGTAGTCCATCATATTGACAATGGCTAATAGACCAACTTCGTGTAGACGTCACAGTTACGTCACTCGCAGCTGCGCGTGCATTGTGGTGGCAGAAACACACGGTAACAAGTGGAGTGAAACTGGAAGAATCCACGGAATACGAGATTAAATGTATTGTTGTGCCTTTGGATGTCAGAATCAGAATGCAAATCATTTTTATAGAATACTGTCGTCAAAAACGCCATTTGAAGCTAAACGCAGACGTTTAAACGGACCGATTGAAACCTGCTATGATTACTCTACTTTTAAAACATGAATTTGATTTAGACAATTGTTCTACATAATATTCACATATGCAGTTCAAAGGGAACATATTATATTTGCCCTAAAGTTACAGAAATACTAATTAAACCTATAAAATTGTACATTTAACAATACCTATTTTGTCTCACAATTCTTTTTTGACACTTTATATCTCGTATTTCGGACTTTATAACTCAATTTAACTCAACAATAGCGAGTTTGTCCATTCTGAGGGGTGGAAAAAGCCAGAAGTGTGGTATATAAACTCAAAAGAGAGAATGACGAGTTGATTATTATCAGAATTGAGATATAATCTCGGAATTGCGAGAATAATTTTTTTAAATATAAACTAAAATTTTCCTTTTTTATTGTTGTATTCCATGGTTTCCATAGACCACCACATGAAAACTCTAATTTTCTGCCACAATATAGGCTCCGCCCACAAAAAACATCACTGTATGCAAACAACAAACTCTGTTTCACCAAACACTAGTGTTAAATCTCTAAAGCTTGTGAAAAAACAGGTGCTTTGTTTGGATGTGTTCATGAATCCTGGCAAAGAAGCTTGTACCTAAAAAAAGGAGAGCAATCTTGCGTTGTGCAAGTATGATTGTGATGCTACTGCTATGCCGGTGACTCATAGGTCATCCATTTCTCATTAGAGAAACACAGTTATGACAAGCATTAAACCCGTGTGAAATACACCACTGCATCAAGGGAGGACTCAAGGTTTGATGCGGAAAAACACGGGCTGAAGAAAATGGTTTAGCTAAGTGGGAAGATACAGCTACTTTCAACTCTTTCAGTCAAATGAATATGCACTAAATGCCCCACAGAGACGACATTTGCATACACTGGTGTCATGAAAGCACTTGAGCGGTGGGCTGCCGTGGGGCGGGTGGGAACAGAGGGTTGGAAGTGCTGGAAGCATGATGGCGATGGGCCGATTTAAATTCGTTGGCGTGCTTATGACAGCTTGCTCATCCATCAGGCAACAGGCATTGAGGGGACATTGTTGTAACCTCTGCGCTCTGGGAGGCTCCCCTCCATATGAGATGCATGTACGTTGTCTGCATGCTTACACATACTGAAGTGTCAATGAAACAATGCACATTTTTTGGCTGGATCTATTCTTTTATTCAAAAATACAATGCATTATTTGTGTATATATTTTGATACTTTCAGGGAGCATAAATGTCAGTGTGATACAACTGTTCTGATATTATAATAAAGAATAATAATTATAATGATATTATATATAAATATATTATTTATGTATCATATAAATAATAAAAGCCTTGTTGCGAAGGAAACAGGTGACTTTACATAGTTCAGTTAAGACTGCTCTGTGCCTGCTCAAAATTCAATGTAAAAGAACAAAGCTGCATCCAAGCCAGGCTAAATTACACCTGCTCAGCCCATAGTATCAAAGTATATCATTAATCAAGTAATGTGTAAATGTATTTAAGCCACCTCCGAGCAGCATTAAACATTGTGTAGTCCCTTAAATGCCATTTTAGAAGCACTTTTGCAGTGTCAATTTGGCATAAATATCATATAATATCAGATTATTTGAATTTCTGATGTAAAAATTTAACTAAAATGTCATGTTGTGCAACTCCCTGAAAAAGGAAGTAATATTTTTGAATTAATAATTCATATTAGAAAAAAAACCTGTAAACAAACTGAAAATAATATTTATTATATTATTTATTTTAATTATTATGTCCATGACCATCACACCAAATTACATTTTTAAAGTATATTTTAAGAGAATGGTACATGTATTGAAACAGACCATTTTCTTTCTTTATCACAGACAACCTTATTTGTCATTGACCCTAGATGTTTTATAAAAATGATTAATATGTGAAAACTCAATTTTTTTCAATGTGTGAACAATGTTATTACTTTTTACATGACTGTTACACCACATGACTTCTACAAACTGAAAGGTTTTTTAAAACCCTATAAATCCAACTACATTCATAATGGATTTATTTTGTTCCTATCATGTCCTATTATTTTGTTCCTATCATCTTATACGTCACTGACCCTGAAATAAACATGCGAAAATGTGTTCTCAGAATACAAATGAAAGAACCCCAGAAGCGACAGCCTTAAAACAGGCGAGGGGACCTACAGTTGGTCATAGGGACCTTCTGAATAAACAACAGCCGCCGTGTGCGTGGTAATTGGTGGTTGAGTGTGATCAGCAGAGTAAGGTAATTACGACCGAACACTGAGAGGGCCGATTAACTGAGAGCTTCAGAGAAAACATGGGTGCTTGGGTTAATGCATAACCATGTACAAATCCCTGCTGTTCTAACAGCATTCAGAGTCTCGTATACATATATCAGACACAGCCATCTCTGCAAGCTGCCGTTCATTACATTTCTCGACATACTTAGACAACGGTGAAAATGGCCATTAGTGCCAAGTGAAATCATTAGCAATTTGATAAACCCAGAAGGGAATGGAAGAAATGACTCGCAGGTAAGGATGGTATCGTTTACTTTTATCGATACCAATTAGGAATCTTAATTTTAACCGTTTAACCAATAACAGACCGATAAGAATTTTGACAGATTAATACAATCAGTTAAATGTTTAAAGTCCGCATGAACCAGCAGTTTGTGACCGTTTTTACTTCCGTAATATGACGTACTTCCGAGAGAAACAGAATATTGAATGAGAAAAATAGAGGGCATGGCTTTTTTTCTACTGCAAAATGATTGGATGTAGTAAAGTAGGCATTTCATTCAAAATAGAACACTGACAGTTGAATGGGCGTGGTTAAGGATGTCACACTCATGCCCAAGCCGTCAAACTGATGTCATGAGAGAAGGCCCATCATTTTAGAGGGGAGGAGCATTTTCAGATTTGGATTAAAGATTATGAAGGCAAAACATTTTGTTTGTGGATTGACTTGCATGGATGAATTGTTCACCAAAGTGCGCTAACAAAATAAATATAGCCAATTTTGATTTCACGCGGACTTAAGTCACTTTTTTTTCTTTTCAGTAATTTAGCAAAATATTTTAAAAGGTTTGCTGTATGGTTAAAATAAGTTATGCTTATTTTAGAGAGAGTGAGAGAAAGAAAACAAATCGCCTATAAGTCGCATTTTATTATTTCATTCATAAATAGGCCGACTCAAATTACAAACATTATAATAAACACTGTAAACACAGCTAGGCTGCTTTAGTTCCCCTCACTCCACAATAAATCCTTTCAGTCAACAGTAGGCTAATTAGAAAAGAACAATAATTAAAAATGTAAGAAGCTATAGCTATATAAACGACAAACCAAAATGAATTAATTTAAGCTAAAAAGAAACTGAAACTAATGTTGGGTCTCTCGTTCGACACAAAATCAAATGTTTCCGTATTCGCAATGTATTTGAATTAGAGATGCACCGATTACAAAGTAAGAATTTGATGTGAAAGATGACATAAGGTTAGGGGAAAGAAATGACCATTTATAAACAGTGAGAAATGACATCTGTTTTGTTACATAAAGCAACTCATTTTAAGTCAACTATATCTTCCTCTTTCCAGTAACAGAGCACTTTATTTTGAGAGTTGTTTAAGTGAAAGAAAATCTGTAAATTAGTTCAGATTGGGGGATTGTAATTTTTAATAATGTTTTTATTTTGTATATACCTTTTACATAAACATTTACATAAATGTTTGTTTGTATGTACTGTCAATTATAGTTCTTAAAAAGAAAATCAGAATCGGTAAAATTGGTATCGGCAGGTCAGACTTCCAAAAAAATCGGAAATCGTAATCATCACATCTCTAGTTTTGTGTGTGATCCCGATGCAAGTGTAACAAAAGTCAAGAAGTCTTTGTGATTTATTGATTGTTCATTTTATACCTAGCATACGCAATAACGGTTAGCTGCATTGGAAAATAAGAGTGGATGGCTACAGCTCAAGGCTATGAATGTGGGGAGATCACCCTTGTTCATCCACTAAAAAAGTCAGGAGCGAGGTGGAGAGGTAGAAAAAAAAATTAAAACATGCTGTCACCATTATCTTCATCCATCTTTGAGGCAAGGAATGACACCACGACCTCTAATTTCAAACTGCCCCCCTGCAGCTTTGGGCTGATAGGCACACAAATTAATGAGTGGAGAATCCTAATTAGCAGAGGTGATGCAAATTATTTATTCATTATGAACAAAGGGCAAAGGTAACAACACTTGTTGGGTGTCGAAAGGATGAAGATAATAGGGGAAAAAATAGCCTAGTGCTGTTTATTGTTTATTATCTTTGTCAACTCGGAGTGAGTCATGCTTTTGGATTTGGAAATATAAAAAGCAAGGACGCATTAAATAAATCAAAAGTGTATGTTAAATGCTGTTTTCTCAAACTTTTTATTAATCAAAATCCTGAAAAAAGCTGCTTCACAGTTTCCACAAAAATATGAATTGGCAAAACTCTTTTCAACTTTGGAATATTTCTTGAACAGAAAATCAGCATATTAGAATGACACTGAAGCCTGGAGTAATGGCTGCTGAAAATTCATCTTGGGAATAAATTATTTTATATGTAACTATATTTTAAAATAAAACAAAAAAAGTTATTTTAAATTGTAATAATTTTTCACAATATTACTGTATTTTTGATTAAAAGTTGCAGACTTTACCAACAAACTTTTGAACAATAGTGCGTAACACTAGGGGTGTGTGATATACATCATCTGCGATAATATCGTAATTGTTGTTTTAATGATGTGCAATTTAACATTATCAAGTATTTTGCTAAAAACAAACAGAACACCTACGGAGTGCACGCTTACATTTTAAGTCTAAGTCTAAACAACAGCACGTGCGTATTTAGAGTGTTCTTTCACTAGAACATGTGCTTTCAGTCTAATAAAATGCATTAAGAATTATAAAAAAATTCAAGATATGGGGCAGATAATGTGTTTATATATCATTTCATATGGTTAAAATCACATGAAGAGTGCCGTTTTTTTTTTCAAAAATAAGCATGATTACAAAGGTGATATTTACTTTATACAACAGTTCAATAAATAATAAGTTAATATTAAGAGACTTACCTTTTAGACACCATATTGCCTGTTTTAGCTCCATTTCGCCAACAAAATATTATTCTAAACAGCCACAGCACTGTTTTGCGTCTCTGAGCAACATGATGGCGTTTTGTTTCTGAATTAATCAATCGTTTAAATGATTTGGTTCAGTCGCAATGACTCACTTATTAACAGTGACTTGCTGCCACTTACTGGCAATTTTAACTTCACATTCAAAGTATCTTTTTATTTTAAAACTATTTCAAATATCAGTATTCAATGTTATATGTTTACAATATCAAAAAATTGTGCATTTATAACTATAGGTTGAAGGACTCCATGTCCCTTTGAGCTGCATTTAACAGTGTGTAAATACGTCTAAATGCCATAAACTTCTGCAAAGATTAATTTTGTTGATACTGGTTTCATTTGTTTGGTAACAGCCTAAATGTCTTATGCTAAATGACTGATTAAATGTAACAATTTGATTCAAAAGATACACACTTCTGGGGGGGGCTTTATTAAAAGTAAAATTGCCCATAAAAGGTAAAAATCTATTTAAACTTAAATGAAAAGTTTAATTTCTATCAATGATGTTAACTGACCAAACAGAATACGAAGAATATTATAAAATGCAGCTGTCCACGGTAGTCAGATATCACATAACAACACACTTGGCAAATTACAGTCATCGAAAAAAAAAAAATAATAATAATTTGAGATAATTTTTTTTTTTCAATATCGCACACCCCTAAACACACAGTATATAAATTTGCTAAATCTCTTTAGATATTAATTAGCTATTACGGTTTGCTAATAAAAACTGGAACTAATACATGGCTTAAAAATAGTGATGTGTTGACAAAGATGTTTGTCTAGTGCATATTTACACAAAAAAAAAAACAATCAAGAAGCAATGCAAAAAACATTCCACTGTTCCATTATATGGTAATAGATTAACCAAAGCCAAAAGAGGCCATATATCCACTCTTAAACCACACACAACTTTTGGTAAAGTTATATCCAAACATCCTGGCAAATCTAAAAGTTTTGGTCTTTTAGTTGCTGGCTCTATTAAAAACCAACGAAGCCTGAGGATTAAGAACAATTAGGGCGTCAACCAGAGATGACGGCAACAATCGAGACATGGAACAGAGGTTGCTTAATACACATTAAAGCAATGGACAACAACAAAAAACAAACTAACTGCTGTACCTGCATCAGCATACATCTACAACCATCTTGCAGAACGTTGTGATCAATAGTGAATCAGACATATCTTAAGGACAGAAGTTTTATTTCCAGCATGAGCTACTTCAGACTGATGTTTAACAATGAAAGGTCTATTTGTGCATGGAATGACTCAGCCTGTCTAAAGCTCTCCAAAATCATTTTTTTCTGATGAACAAATGCAAAGATAAAAGCCAGAGAACATCTATTTCAATTTCTTTAGATTGAGAGATGTGAAATTACATGCGTGTCCTCAGGCCTCTGAATTCTCTCTGAGATTGCACAGATAATTCTTATCTCAAAGTTTTTAAATTGGAATTTTCTCCCATTTAATTGGATTATGTTAAAAATGTAGCAAGTGGCACTCTGGATAAGATTGCCATGAGCAGTAGACTACATTTTGAGCAAATTCAGAAAAATACAAAAATACATACAATCGCAATACAATTTAAAATACCCTTTTCCTTTTAGAAACAAACTCAGACACAAATCTGCATGAAACAGGGGACTGAAATGTTGAACGACATTATTAGCCCTATTCACCCCTCGGATGCAATGTTAAATTTCTCATGAATACCAAGCAGTAAAGATCTGATTAATGACTGAGCGCTGTGTAATAGCGTCAGTCACCGCAGCTAACCAAGAAGAATGCCACATGATTAACCCTTATTGAGAACGGTTCCTCAGGCAAAACACAGGAAAAATTAAAGTCATACATCTTCAGAATTCACTAAGGCGAGATTGTACCATTCATCTCCTCAATCTACAAAGCTGACAGGCTCCCCATCCGAATCTAAACCAACACTCGAGAGACATGTTTGAGCTCGTACAAGCCAACTTTTTAGATGATATACTATTGTAGAAGAGACTGAAGAAGAGGAACTTACCGATGCATACGTCAATTTTGCCCTTGATGGCGGCTTCATGGAGCGGAGTGTAATTCCAGTTGTCTCTGGCATTGGAATCGGCTCCTTGACAAAGCATCAAGCTGACCACCTCGGCGTGACCAAAGGAACAGGCGTTGTGCAGCGGGATCAAACCTCCATCGTCTCGCGCATGCACATTTGCCCCATTCTGCAGGAGATGTTCCACAACGTCTTTCCTTCCAAAACCTGCAAGAAAATAATAACAGTTAGTCAAGTTTACAACATGCATATAAGTCCATTCTACACATGTGTTCCCATTCTTTCCATTGACTGTCAAATCTTATCTATGATTTTAGTCATGATATGAGAACCTGTTTCAACAGAAAAGTACTTTATTTTGGTTTGTTTTGGTTACAGAGAGTACCACTGGATATGAAGAGGAAGAAAATAAACCGGTTTCCCACAAAATAACTCAATGACGATTATTATGTGTCATTAAAGGATCATTCGATAATTTTATTGATATAATGCATTCAAATTCCCTTCAATGATATGCTAGAAGAAGAAGAAGATTTTTTTATTTGTCACGTACACACTTATACGGAGTATAACTAGCAGTGAAATGTGTTCTCTGCATTTAACCCATCCAAGAGCACACACACCTGGAGCAGTGGCACCCGGGGAGCAGTTGGGGGTTCGATGCCTTGCTCAAGGGTCTCACCTCAGTCGTGGACAATTCCTGTCGGAGCCGAGATTCGAACCCACAACCTCGGGTTACAAGTCAAACGCTCTATCCATTAGGTCATGGCTGCCCCAAGAACAAATTTATTTGTGCACATTTAAAGGAAAACATGTTTCAGAAATTACATTATTTAAATTCTGGTGTAACTGATTTACTGTTTTCTATTTTGGTTTATGTATATGCTTTATTTTTTAAGACTAATGGTTTATTCCGAAGCATTGTTAGACCAGTGTTTCCTGTCATAGCTATGCAAAGATTTTATTTAAAGTATCATAGCTATTAAACTATATTAATAGCTATGAATTATGAATTAGCTGCACAATTATATTAGAGTAAAAAGAGTTGTTAAAGTCTTATTTTGTGGTGGCTGTGCTTTAAAATTAAATTATTATACTCTTTAAGTCAAGAAGGATTTTGAAAGTCTGACAGTTATCAGTGTTGAGAACTACTGTAAGGTTAACCCTGCCTGCCTTGATTATAAAAATTTAGAAAGTAATAAAACGTAATAAGTTGCATTAACTTACTTTAGTAAAAAATGAAATAGTTACACTACTTGTTCCATTTTAAATAGGGGAATTTATAATCTGTAACCTATTACATTTCCCAACTACCCTCTGGATATAATATTGTGATGATATCTTTCCCGAAATAAACAAATACAACAATGTAAGAATTTATCTTCAGCACCAAACACGACATTTACTACATTGATGTTGTGTATTACGTGTTTTGAAAGCTGTGGAGTTTAAGTATCGCATGTAACATGAGATGGTCCGGTTTCAGTTTATCGTACAATTACGCGAACCGAGGTAAACACTATATTTGGACACTCGAGGAAAAACTGTAACTTTAATACGATGTTTATAACTTGTATATCTTGTATCGATCATCTCCCGGTGCACTGGGGTTCATTCAGTCTGCATGTTGAACTTTATTCACTTTCGGCAACGCATCAAACGAAAACAAACACGAGCAGACCAATATAGCTCGCGGAGTGGTTAGCTTTCTACTAACGTTAGATGGATGTTGCATGATTGTCTTGTTGGTTAATGGCCAAACTCTACTTTATTCCCTTTGTCCCCATTTTCTTTAAACCCCTCTTGAGCCTCATCTTACTGTTTATTTAGCGACCTAAACCGTCCACCTGGGTGCTTTCCATGTCGAGATTGATCGCAAACTTATTTGTATTTACCTGCGGCGAAGTGAAGCGGGGTGGACTTGCGCCCGGCCATGTCCTTTGCGTTTACATTGGCCGAATCCACCAGTCTCTTCACCCGAGACACGTCCCCATTCCTGCAGGCCTCAAACAGCTCCCTGAAAGCCCCACTCGTGCCGCAGACGCTGTCTCCAGGACTGGCACTACCGGAGTCGGGAGTGGAGCCCGCACTACTGCCCCCGCCGGTGGTAGACGAGCTAGCGCTGCTCGAGCTGGAGCTGCTGCTGCTGGTGCTGAGGAGCAGAGCGGGGGTTTCAGCGGCGATCTCCGGATCCCCGATGCTTTCCGGCTCCCCACCAGCCGCAGAGCCGCCGGTGTCTGTGGGTGACTCTGGAGGAGTGAGGGGACTGGTGTCGGGCCTTGGTGAGGAGGATAAGTTTTGTTGTTGTTGCTGCTGGGAAGTGCGACGAGACGTCGCCATTTTCGCACTCAAATCCCCCTCTGGCAGCGAAAACAGTCAGGGAGAACTTCCGGGAAGTGTCAGAGTAAAACTTCCGTTTGCAAATGACCAAAATGCACAAATAATATTTTTTGCTGTATCTGTGTCTTATTACCAGGGTAACCACAGATTCTGCCAGCAAAAATAAAAACTAGGGATTCTTGGTATCATCAAATAAATAAATTAAACAAATAGACAAATAAGCACTCAGAAATAATTGTTATTAATACAATTAATAGAAATTACAAACATATTTAAGTGTTTTGTAAGTAAAGCTGCTTAAATATTAGTCAACAGAACTCAAAATAAAACAGTTTACTGTATTCAATAAGCATTCTGGCTCTTATTGTTGACAGTTTATTCCTGCTGAAGAAAAAATTAAGTTTAAACAAGTCTAAGATGGTCGTCCATTGCCTTGAGTCTAAAAAGTGTCTACAAAACCTTTAAAGCCAGCTGTCTGATCAAGCAGAACGGTTAAAACCAGAAAACCATCTTAGTCTGTTTTTTGGTTTGTTTGTTTTTCCAGCAGGGATCAGTGCATAGAGTATCTTTCAATATATGAATAAAATAAGATCTGTGATTCACAAACTGAATCAAATAGTTGTATTTAACAAGCATCTAGTTTTTAACAGATCAACGTACTTTTGTTTACAATATCAATGTATAAGCAGCTATATATATATATATATATATATATATATAAACATATAGGAAAAAAACTTGTTATTATTTTCCTTGACCCTCATTGGGCAACTCAACCATGACTGATCCAATATTGACAAAACAAAACAGCAGATTTCCCTCTGTATGTTTTAACTATCGATATTAGGCTAGTGAAAGTACTGACCTTCTGAGGTCAGAGTTCCTTTTCTCAACTGTTTGGAAATATTTGGTTGCCCAAGCTGAAACACTAGCCAAGAATGAACCTGTGCTTATAAGGAACTGTTTATTTGATTCCTGTTACATAATGACTAAGTTTACGTGAGAATCGCAGAACTCTTATCACACTGATAGTCCAACATTACTGTTTACAAAGTTGTTTGTTTTTTTCCCTCATGCTCAAAAGTTCTAAAGTGTAAAATATAGTCAAAATATCTATATCCACAATCCCAAAATTAAAATAGTGATGTGTTGACAAAGATGTCTGTCTAGTGCATGTTTACACTAAAAAAAAAGAAACAATCAAGAAGCAATGCAAAAAAACATTCCACTATATGATAATAGATTAAAAGACCAAACTGAAGACCAAACAGAAAATCTGAGATTCTAAATCTATTTTAAACCTGAAAATAATCAGAAAGTTCAGGATTTGGAAAACTAAAGAAAGAAACAAAGATATTGGCTGCATACTTCCCAACTGTACGGTAGGTAAATAAAATCATAAAGGGCTTATGTGATGCCTGAATTCACAGTATTCATAAAACAGTAGGCAATGACCTACTATTACCGGTTAGATTTTGAAGTGCACATCCAGTGGACACTTTACTATCCCATAAGGCCATGGGAGAGGATTTGTGAATGTCATGAAGCGACTCAACTTATGCTGGTAGGCCACATACTATTCCATGTCAACATGACGAATGTAGTATATCCAAACTGCATTCATACTACACATATTCATACATAAAACATGCTTTTTTTAACAGCAGCCAAGTCATTTTTTTTTAATAAGTGCCTCTGAGAATATGTTATTTCGGACACAGGTTTTTCTAGTTAGTCCTTTCCCTTAATTTGTTATGCTGCTGATAGTGTCTTGCATAGAAATGTAAAATTGTTTTAAATATACACAGGATTGAATGTGCTCTGGACGCTCTACAGCTGCTCTATTTCTGACCAGACTGCAAAATGCACTGTTCACAAATGAACCCTTGTAGCAAATACTGATGTGCCTTTCTGCATAGTTGTCATATCAGCTGTCATAAGTGTCCAGTGCTGTAAACATGTCTGAAAATACTTTTCCAAGCACAATACTTCAAATTATTGTCAGGTATGTTTTTGTCTGAAAGAAATAACGATAGAGTGCATAATCACAAATAAATACAACACAGAGAGAAATATATTTTCTTTTAGACTGTTTTTATGGACCTTTTGTTTCATTCAGATGATCAAACATATTGCACAATGCAATAGCATGACCTCCATTTGACCTCTTCTTGTCATCTTTATTTACAGTTGTCCTATCAATTGATTCTGAATGAACAAGCCTGAACAGCTGTTCTTCGGTTAACCTTCTCTAAAGTCTGTTTTAGTTCACTATTTCACAAGTCATGTGCCTAAAACAGCTTCTCATTTTCTACTGACTATGGCTGTTTTAGTCCCTATAATGTTACAGTGTTGGGTTTCCTGTATCTGGAATGATCTATGAATTTTCCGTGATCTGTGCATCAGTTGTGGCTGCAGTAGGATGAGGTATCAGTATAATTCTGACTCCTAAACAGTTTTGTTTGGCTTGGCTATTAATTAAATAGAAAATGTGTTTATTTGTTTAAAAAATGCTAGTTCAAAACTCATACCACTTTTAATATTTTGTACATTTTGGCAATTCTGACTTTTTATAATGTAAAATTTGTATGTGAAATAATCAAATTGTTTACATTATGGTTAATTATACATATACATTTTAAACACTAAGAAATAATTGAGTCTTAATAAAGTCCACTTATGAAGTAAAATGTGTACATTAAAATAAATATAAATGTTTACAAATATATATAAATTGCCTCATTCAATTTATTTTGCCTTAAATAGAGAGACAAACAGATTAAAAAATACAACAAGTTCCTTAAATAACAGCCACTTTTCCTTTTCTAGAGATAAAAAGTGAATAAATGTCCTCTAACTGACTGCATATCCAAAAACTACGACGGCGTTTTTACGACGGCGTTTTAGTGCCACATAAAAAAAAAAAAAATCTAAGATTACGAGATTAAAGTCGTAATATTTCGAGAATAAAGTCGAAACTACGAGAATAAAGTCGAAACTACGAGAAAAAAAGTCTAAATGTTACGATAATAAAGTCGAAACACTTCGAGAATAAAGTCGAAATATTACGAGAATAAAGTCGTAATGTTACGAGAATAAAGTCGTAATGTTACGAGAATAAAGTCGTAATATTACGAGAATAAAGTCGTAATGTTACGAGAATAAAGTCGTAATGTTACGAGAATAAAGTCGTAATGTTACGAGAATAAAGTCGTAATGTTACGAGAATAAAGTCGTAATGTTACGAGAATAAAGTCGTAATATTACGAGAATAAAGTCGTAATATTACGAGAATAAAGTCGTAATATTACGAGAATAAAGTCGTAATATTACGAGAATAAAGTCGTAATATTACGAGAATAATGTCGTAATATTACGAGAATAAAGTCGAAATATTACGAGAATAAAGTCGAAATATTACGAGTCTACGAGAATAAAATAAAAAATCTAAATAAGGAATAAAGTCGTACGAGAATTAAATGTGTCGTAAATATTTCGAGAATAAAGTCGAATATTACGAGAATAAAGTCGAGAAATATTACGAGAATAAAAGTCGAAAATGTTACGAGAATAAAGTCGAAATATTACGAGAATAAAGTCGTAATATTACGAGAATAAAGTCGAAATATTACGAGAATAAAGTCGTAATATTACGAGAATAAGAATAAAGTCGTAATATTACGAGAATAAGTCGTAATATTACGAGAATAAAGTCGTAATATTACGAGAATAAAGTCGAAATATTACGAGAATAAATATTACGAATACATCGTGTCTGAGATTAAACTCTAATATTTTGAGAAAAATAACAGAATTGCTAGAAACAATGGATGTGGAGGATTTGGTTAAATCCTACTTTAGATTAGGATTGCAATAAGGAAATTCTTTGTCTTTGGCGCATCAGCACGGAGTTATAATTAGTAAAAGGACACTGCAGCGGTTATGTAGGAAACTTAATTTATTCAGAAGAAAAATAACGGACGTCGCCAGTACTTCAGCTGGGGTCCCAACGCTTGTGGCATTATGGCATATTCGGAGACGCCGAGCTACCAAGTTCAACTCCTTCAGGGTCGATTTCTTTGATCACCATCCTCATAGTCTCTTGAGAAACAACATATCCTCTTGAATACCACGCAGATGTAACCATCGATATCCTTGGAGTCGACCACTGGTCGCCATCTCAGAACTGCACAAAAGAGGCAATTTCCTCAATGTCTGTCTGATTTTTCTTCTGAATAAATTAAGTTTCCTACATAACCGCTGCAGTGTCCTTTTACTAATTATAACTCCGTGCTGATGCGCCAAAAGACAAAGAATTTCCTTATTGCTAAATCTAAAGTAGGATTTAACCAAATCCTCCACATCGATTGTTTCTAGCAATTCTGTGATTTTTCTCAAAATATTAGGAGTTTAATCTCGTATTACTACGAGTTTATTCTCTAAATATTACGACTTTATTCTCGTAATATTACGACTTTATTCTCGTAATATTTCGACTTTATTCTCGTAGTTTCGACTTTATTCTCGTAATATTACGACTTTATTCTCGTAATATTACGACTTTATTCTCGTAACATTACGACTTTATTCTCGTAACATTACGACTTTATTCTCGTAATATTACGACTTTATTCTCGTAATATTACGACTTTATTCTCGTTATATTACGACTTTATTCTCGTAACATTACGACTTTATTCTCGTAACATTACGACTTTATTCTCGAAGTGTTTCGACTTTATTCTCGTAACATTTCGACTTTTTTTCTCGTAGTTTCGACTTTATTCTCGTAACATTTCGACTTTTTTTCTGGTAGTTTCGACTTTATTCTCGTAGTTTCGACTTTATTCTCGAAATATTACGACTTTAATCTCGTAATCTTAGATTATTTTTTTTTTGTGGCACTAAAACGCCGTCGTAAAAACGCCGTCGTAGAAACCTAATCTAGCAGAGGACTATTATTTTGTTAATCAGAACCGAGGAATTGCTGATGACATCACAGGTCCAGATTTGGTTGACCAATCGGCAGAAAGGGGCATTCCCGCGCTGCAGTGCTTTGTGCAGTTTTGCCACACATATTTTAATATGGTTAGCTATAATAAATCAGGCACGTTAAACATGTTACGAATCCATTGTAGTGGAAGACTCTTATTATGTTTTTAGGACTAGGGTCGTTTCACTCCGCTCACTTGTAGAGATCGAATATTCAACTAGTTTATCCATTTTCTGTTCCTGAATGTAAAACGAAAAATGAAGCCGAATTCTTGATTTTTCGATTTGTTTGAACAAATGAAAAACGAACAATTTGCTGTTTTTTCAGATTTCAATATATAAAAAAACAATTTTCAGAAGGTTTTGGTCATTTTATTTTTTTAATTTAATATTGAAAGTAGAAAAGTGAGAAATGGCTCCTTTTTTTTGGAGAAAATGAAAAATAAGAATTCGGCTTAATTTTTCGTTTTTGTTAAGGGTAGAAAAAAGAATAAACAGCTTGAATATTTGATTTCTACACATGGGCGGGAATTAAATAGCCCTTTCTGCTGATTGGTCAGCCGAAGATCAAACCGTGCTGTCATCAGTCCTTCTGCAGTTCAGTTATTCTAAAGTGACTTAAATAATGCATTTAACTCAAGTAAAGGCTGGAATACACTACACAACTTTTACAATCTAAGCAGATTTTTAAAACACTAGGCATCATTCACATACCGACTTTATAAATTGTGACAAAAGAAAACTGGGCATCATACACTACATGTCTGAAGATCATACACTACCAGACTTTAAAGCTGTTCCGATCACAACGAACTCACGCAGAAACATGCGTGACAAATGAATGACAAATGCATGACAAATGAAAACATATGTGTTCTAAAATCGGCTGAAAATATCAAACATGTTTGATATCCTCCGACTGGATAGAATCAAAGTCTGAAGCTAAAAAAGAGTCTGTGACCCTAATACACTACGAGATTTTCTGTGGAATCTGTCAGCTGTAATCTGCAGACTGTCTCTGATTTTACTCAACTAGCGTCAACTTGTTCAGACTGTAAAATCGGGGGAAAATAAGGGCAAAAATTGCGTAGTGTATTCCAGGCTTAATCTAAATGTATACTTTAAAAAAATAGGCACGTCAGGCCTACTGCTGTGTATTGGTTGGTTTATGTTTTTGGCGTACAATGTTCAAGGAGACTGAAGCCTGGAATACACTATACGCGATTTTTGGAATCCTGCCTTTTTTCACAGGACTCATAATTCAGACTTTTTTCCTCTGAATTCTGATTTTACGTCTTGCGATTCGGACTCTTTCATCAAAATGAAAATTACATTTTCTCACAATTGCAAGTGCATATCTATAAGACACTTCTTATCAGAATTCTGACTTTGTATCTCACATCTCTACGTTTTTTAAACACGATTGTGAGTTTTTATGTCACAATTCTGCGTTTATATTGTGCAATTATGACTGTGAGGAAAAAAAGTAAGAATTGTAATATAAACTCAGAATTGCGAGGAAACAGGTCCGAATTGTGGTAAAAGGTCACAAGAAACAACTAGACAACAACCACGGATGTCAAACAAATCAGTTACAAGAGTGCTTGTCCACTAGACAACAGAGCTTAATTCTTTTGGAATTAAAGGAACACATTCCTTTGCATTTCCATTCTCAATGCACACATTTTAACACAGATACACAATTATCCCAGAATAACTAATGGAATGAACTGAAACATTATCTGCACTGCTCATAGAATGTAAAAGCATTTAAGTTAGTGGGTTCATGTTTATGGGAGTAAAAGTTGTGGATATTTTTAAAACACAGCGGGGCCTCCTAACATGACCTACTGACCCTCAGTCTTAGCAGTCACGTGAATGCCATTGATCAGCATGGGGTGCATGCATGCCCCTATAGCCTGCCATGATTGGTCCAAACAAGTAGTTCACGTGAACACGGGCTGATCGTCGGCAAATTGTAACTTAGGTGCCGGCCGGTTCAGCTAGTCTATGAGGCTGGTTCATTCCGGACGCACATTAACACGAGCGTCCAGTGAGCAGAAGCTGCATGCACCAATACGAGAAACTGGGCTTGGTGAAGAAGTTTGACACAGTTTAAATGCCATAACACAGGTATGCATGAACTTATGCTCTCCATTTGCGTTCCTAGGATCATTTTAAAGCCCACTCGGAGAGTGCTGAGTTGATTCGTGTTCCAGCATGCAGGGATCTTTAATCTAAGAGAGGGAGGAAACTTTTAAACACGGTTGTGACCAGGGAAACGGCTGCAAACCAGGAAGAGCATGACGCAGAGCTACTGCATGGCTTAACGTTTTTAATAGATATGGAAAAGGAAAGCCATCTTGCATAACATTGGGATTTAAAAAAAATCAAAGATTGAAGGAATTGATCAGAAATGAAGGCAGCGGTATGGTAAAGCGTGATGGTATGTTGGTCCTGGGCGAAAGTTGCAACTTGCAAATGAGTTCCAACAGGTGAGAAACCATTCGATTCTAAAGCTAATTGCCATTGTCTATTATTTAAATTCACCATTTTCTGTTTTAATCTAAAGCAAATCTATCTCGCGCCTTAACTAGACAGACCGGAACAATGTTTCATTGTTCCTGACCGTACATGGAAACACGAATTAGCTAAATTTGTCTCAGACTTTTTACAATTATTCCTATCATTTGCCTTCTACAGATTAAAGTTGTTTTGAAATCTATTGTTTATCTTAAGTTAATGTAAAACTACAAAGTGTTGTTCCAACCAAACCCACTGCTTGACGCTTTAAACCTCGTAAATGAGTTTATTGTGGTAATTACAGAATTTAGCTAGTTGTTGAACGACATTTAAATAGTTTAAAATTTAATGTAAATATAGGAAATGGAAACAAAAAATAGACTCTCAAATGCGTAAAAACAAACATATTTATGGGTTAGATCTAATGTTGGCAAATATATTACAGCACACTTCAATCTATGGGACCAATGGAAGTACGCTGTAAAATGTGTCAACCCTCCTCATCTCCAGCAAGTTTATGGCAGTTTTATGTTACATTTACATTTAGTCATTTTGCAGGCGCTTTTATCCAAAGCGACTTACAATTGGGGAATACATAAAGCGATTAATCTTGAAGAGGGAAACAGACAGAGGAAGTGCCCCTAACACCAAGTCCTAGGCATTGTTCAAATAAATACAAGCTAGCAAGGGAAGGAGAGAAAGGTGAAGAGAAAGATGAAGATATGGAAAAATATATATTTTTTGTCCTGTAAACCCATATTTATTAAATCGTCTTGCATCATCTACTCCAGGGTTGCTCAGGTCTTGCCCTGGAGGGCCAATGCCCTGCATAGTTGAGCTTCAACCCTTTAGAAACACCCTTGAACAAGCTAATCAAGGTCTTCAGGATCACTACAAAAACCACAAGTAGAGTGAGTTTGATCAGGGGTTTAGTAGTTCAACTCTTTCATGGCAGTGGCCCTCCAAGACTAGATTTGAGAAACCCTGATCTACTATCACCTTATTAGGGGGTTGCTGCTCATCTGCAGTAGTAATTTATTAAACTAATTTCTAATCGATTAAAACAGGGATGTTAATCTGGAGGCCCACAGTCCTGTAGAGTTTAGCTCCAGATTCCTCCAACGCACATATGCTTTAAGTAATCGCAAAGTTTAAGTAAACACAAAGACATTTGTTTGCTGGTTCAAGTGTGTTTAATTAGAGGTGGAGCTAAACTCTGCAGTGCTGTGGCTCTACAGGAATGGAGTTTGACATTCCTGGGTTAAACTGCTAGTGTTACAGCTCACCCCTGTATTACAATGCTCGCCAGTCTGAATTTTTTTTCTAAACAAAGTGTCCCTTTTTAGTGACCATTAGATAGCATATTGTCAGATAATCAAGTTATTTGGCGTAAAGATTAAGACCCTTGTCTTTTAATGTTTTACAAATTAAGAACACTAGAGGGTGTGCTATCTTTTTAGTTCAGTCTCTTTGGTTTTCCATGTGCTGCTCCATATCCCCTCCCCCTGGCCTCTAGCTAAGATAAACTTGTTTGACCCACCATCCCACTTACTGCAATCTTTTGCTTAATGTTTAATTATTTGATTCTGAGTCAATATTAAGCCCTGTTTGCTGTGCATAATGATTTTATTATTTTAAACCGAGTATATGTTTTATGCTGTGCAATATTAAAGTACAAGTGCAAAATTAACTAGTCAAATATTGGAAGATTTCATCAGCTTTAAACCAACATTCACAGACCTTGACAGACCTTTTTAGTAATGTGGTTATTAATATACATGTCTGCATTTTCAGTGCATGTGGCTGCCATCCCAACGAACCCACCATGCCGATTGAACTCGCCATGCCGATTTATCTGACAAATGAAGAGTTCCTGAACCCGAGGGTGTCTAAATACAGCAGACCCTTGCGGCCATGTCTACACCGGTGTCAAAGTACCAAACTTCGTTTTGGCTCTCCTAGGGAGCAGCCAGAGTTGAATGGGTCCAGCGCACCCTTGACGATACCTGGCAGGGTCAAAAAACAAGTATCCTTTGCTGATCACAAGGGCCTCACCCTGACAATGGTAAAGGTCTTTTCTGAATTTGATGACCCTATTGACATCCCAACCAACATCGTGCAGTTTTATTGCTATTCGGTGTCTCTGCCAGAAGGGAAGGACAAGCTAACCCTCGACTTTGACCAGCCATCTGCAGATTACTTAAAGTTTCGTCAACGTATCGAGCATGACAACCTCTGCCTCGAACACTGCATGCTGAAGGAAAAATCTATTGCAGGCACAGTCAAAGTCAAAAACCTTTCCTTTGAGAAGTCAGTTAAGCTTCGCATTACGTTTGACACTTGGAAAAGTCACACAGACGTAGAATGCCAGTACATAAAGGACACTTACACCGGCTCAAACCGTGACACCTTTTCATTCGAAGCTACTTTGCCTGATCAGGTGCCTCTACATGAACGCATCGAGTTTGCCATTTGCTATGAGGTCAATGGCGTAACACTCTGGGACAATAACCAAGGACAGAATTACAGAATCGTTCAGTCAGCACTAAAGAAGGGTTCAAATGACTCTATGGGTGACCATCAGCGGTATGGTGTGAGTGATTGGGACGTTCTTTTTGACCGATACGGCAGCCCCAGATGCTCACGTGGAATCTTTCCCAATTGGCCAAGCTATGCTGGATATGAGGACATTGGTCCATATTATTAAGAATCCGTTTTTGGGGCAGTTTATCCTGCACACATATCCATCAAACATAGTGATAGATGCCTCCTTAAAAAACACACTGTTCTTTGACCTAGGACCTGTTGGACTGTGAAGCCATATGGACACTTGAGATATTTATCGTCAATAATATTGGATTATGTTGTTCAATAGAGAATGAGTTATGTTTTTAAAAATAGTGTTCATGGTGCTATACGAATGTCATTTTGAGGGTAAATTTATTATTATTATTTTTTCCCGTGCCTGTCACATGTATTCATGCTAGTTTCTGTCCAAAGTTATGTGAACGTTTCCGCGGTTGATTTTGGGTTTGTATGGATTTGCGTGGACCTTTAAAAAAATGATACAATGTTAATTAATTAAGTCTTAAGTAAATCTGCAGGCCAGTATATTTGTTAAACTGTAAATCATGATAATACAATTTTGGCCGAATTTAAGCTCTTTCTTGAGAGCAGCAAATGGTTTTCATCTGAAAAACCTTGCTAAAAGCAAAGACAGAATGACCCAAAAAGAAGTCAGTGTTTTTCCCTGAACAATGTGATGCCATAGTTGAACTCAGCCTGGATACATGTATACAATTTCTTTTCATATGTATTTGTTCTATCCTGAACAGCTCATTTTTAATGTAAAACTCTAAAAGTATTTACATTTCTGTATTTTAATTGAATATAACGGATTCTCACTGTGATTGACTGCACAACAGGATGATGATATTAGTGATACAAGTTCATATGTAATGTGTATAATTTGTTCAAGGTAATGTAGGCACTTTAATTTGTTGTTTAATTTCTTGTCACCTATTTTAAATTGCATTGAGTTAGAAAACAGGTTTTCCAGAATCACTTTAAAGACATTGTTAAAAAACGTTTTCTCAGTGGTATTGGGTATGTTTATTATCTGCATTTTAATGCAATGTTTTAAATGTTCATTCATTGTCATTAAAAACTTCAAATAAAGTATTGGAGCAAAAAATACATCTGACTTGTCCTCTTTTAAACTCCTTTAAAGATGACAGATAATTCCTTAACTAGCAATACCAAGGATAATTTGTTTATCTATTTATCTATTGGTAATATTGCAAGTGTTGTACTCCGTGTATACTACTACAGTGTACACTACTACACTGCACCACTACACTACAGTATATACTACTACACTACTTTGTGTATAGTTGTCTCTGCATATTGATTATCCTCAGATAGGAGAATGGTACACACTTTGAGAAGATATTTATTATGGAATTATCTGAAGGTGCTTTTATTTTATGTAATAACGAGTACATAATATAAGTTTAAATAAACTTTAACAAAGCTAAATAACAGTAAATACATCTTGATGGGGCTTTTATTCTACAATTATTTGACCTTTCAGTGACGAGTGACGACTTCCTGTGTACGTTGAAACGTCAGGGTCAGCGTCTATTACTTGTTTCACGATTAAGAAACAGCAGCTAATCAGTTTTATGCTTTGCAAACGGGCTAATTTTAAGTACAATGTACAAAAAAGGAACTTGAGAAACAGACAATCATTAGAGTTGTAATAAGTCGCCCGGAGCGGATTACGAAGGAGACCCAGAGCGTGAACGCGCGAAACCAGACGTGAGTGTTTCTGAAATTAACAAAATTGTCAAAAATGATGGAGTCGCAGAAGAAGACCAGTTCACCTTTAAACAAGACTTCAACGCCTGAGAACGATGAAGAGGAGGAAAGCTGCGCTAATGTGAGTGTCTAAACATTGACATTCAGTCTAGTTAACTTACTGTCGTTAACAATGTCAGAGTATTGCTCTGGCTAAATAACGTTAATGAATTTCTAATATTTCATGATTCAACTACCCCAATTATATTACAGGTCAAATACTTATTTGGTAAATGACTAAATTAGTTACAAGTCTTGTTATCAGTAACTAGTGACGATGTTAGGTGATTTGAACGAGCTGTGACATGAAAGATTTCTCCCCCCTATGATTGCTGTAACGTTAATATTTGGCAGAGTGTCAGTTTATGTTCGGTGTTGTTTTGACTCATATTTAGTAGTAATATGTATTATTTAGTTGTTTTTAACTGTTTTTAGAATAGTTCCCCCAAAATGTAAATTTGCTCACATTTTTTTTATCTTATGGTCATTCAAAATACGTTTTCCTGTTGCTCAACAGTGGATCCTCTGCAGTGAACGGGTGCCATCAGAATAAGAGTTCAAACTGCTGATACAAATATCACAATAATACACAAGTACTAATCCACACAGCTCCAGTCCATCATTTAATTTCTTGTGAAGTGAAAGGCTGTTGTTTGATATAAACAAATCCATCATTAAGATGTGTTCGTCATATCGCCGCTTCACAGTCCATTGTATTGCTTCCTCCAGTGAAAAGTCTACTGAAATATTTGTTTAGAACTGTTCTTGGACTGTTTTCAGTTGTACACAGTGCTTGATCTGTGTATATATTTGTCCTGATTCAGACGAGATGGCTTTTTCACTGAAGAAAGCGATATTGTGGATAGAGGACTTATTTGAAGTTAAAAACATCTTAATGATGAATTATCACTTCACAAGGTATTAGTTGATGGAATGGAGTTGTGTGGATTATTGTGAGTTTTTTTCTTCAAATGTTTGAACTCTCATTCTGACGGCACCCATTCACTACAGAGGGTCCATTGGTGAGCAAGTGATGTAATGCTAAATTTCTACAAATCGGTTCTGATTGAATGAAGGCATAAACACATAAGGTTGAAACAACACTAACACTAAACAATGTTTTATTTCCTTGTCTCACATTTAGACTTCCTGTGAAAAGAATGAGAAGCAGAAGCCTTCATCACCGAAACAAGGAGATTACAGCGATCCGGTATATAAAGAGATCGCAGTGGAAAATGGCACCATTAACCGAATGAACAGAGATGAGCTGCGTGCGAAATGTGCTGAGCTGGCGCTCGACACACGGTACTGAGAGCTTTTATTATTAGTAATTAATTATTTTTACAGTTGTTTTACCTGCCGTTTACTTCAAATTCACTCACACAGTTTTTTCTTCTTCAGGGGAGTTAAGGATGTCCTGAGGAAGCGCCTAAAAAGTTACTACAAAAAGCAAATACTGATGCATTCAGCTGCTGCAAATGGGAACACTGATTCATATTTTGACTACATCTGTGTGGTGGATTTTGAAGCTACATGTGAAGAGAATAACCCACCTGACTACCTGCATGAAATCATTGAGTTTCCCATGGTGCTGATCGACACACACACCTTAGAGATTGTGAGTTGGTGAAGGAACGTGTGCTTGATTCGTGCCATGCAGTATATTCAGTGTTAACTGTTTAGGGATTGATCTGCTAGTTGTGGAAAAAATTAAAATGAATCATGATAGATTTTCGCAAACCCACAGTGATTGTTAAGCCCATGAACTGATCTTAAAACTAACATGTAACACATGTTTTCATTTGTAATCCCATTCTTGTCATTACAGGTAGACTCGTTTCAGGAGTATGTGAAGCCGACGGTGAAACCACAGCTCTCTGAGTTTTGTGTAAAACTTACCGGAATCACACAGGCAAGATTTCTGAACTGCATATTGAATTAAATAACAATTTAAGATGTCTTCCATACAAGCCAAAAGTTTAAAGCAGTACTTTGTCTGAAAGATTACAGTTATTTTAAAGTTTTAAAAGGTTTATTTGTCAATAAAGGCTATTCTTTTGAACTTTTAATGCTTTCTGAAGTCTCATGTGACACTGAAGTTAATGCCTGCTTAAAATTTAGCTTTGCTATCATAGGAAGACTTTACATTTTAAAATGTATTCATAAAAATATATACTATTTCACATTTCAGTGCAGTTTTTTTATTACTGTATTTTTGATCAAATAAATGCAACTTTGGTGAGCATAAAGACCTTCTTTCAAAAACACAAAATAAAAATGACTGACCCCAAACCTTTGAATGGTAGTGTATTTCATAGGCAATCTAAGTTTTTAATTTAAAATTAAATGGAAAGCAATTGCTCAAGCTGTCATTTTTTATTCTTAATTTTTTTTCTTCTAGAAATTGGTGGATGAGGCAGAAATATTCCATCAGGTTCTAAAGCGAGCAGTTTCTTGGCTAAAGGAAAAAGAATTGGGCACCAAGTACAAATATACATTTTTGACAGATGGGTAAGGACGAATCAGATGTTTTAAGCATGACTCTAATGTGATTCAATACAATGTACTGCACACTATCTTGTCTGTGTAGGTCATGGGACATGGGGAAATTTCTTCATACTCAGTGTAAACTGAGTTGCATCAGATACCCACAGTTCGCCAGAAAATGGATCAATATCAGAAAGTCTTATAGAAACTTTTACAAGGTTTGTTTTCATGTTCATTTTTCTCACAATAACCTGGAATAATTTTTTTTTGTATTCGGATGTAAATAAAGGATCTTGATATTTATTTTGTACATTAATCTATTCTCGCGGCTGGTCTGTGTGGTAATACAATCGGGCAGGACATCCAAGCGCTCACCTATCATTCATCAACCTCAAATATGGCTTTTCATCTGAAAGATGTATGTAGTAACAACTTTACATGGCGCTCAATATGATGTTAACCTAGAGAAATGTGCGCTATTGAAGTGTTTGTGTGGAGCGCGTTTGCTGCAGGACAGGCTCGGTGCGCTCACTTGCTCTTAAAATCTCCGTCATTTTTGGTCATACAGATCAAAGTAGCCTAATACATCTTTCGAATCTGTAAAGACTCTACGTTTATTTGTGTGCTACTCAGAATAACAACGATTTAATGCTTTTAAGCAAACAGGATGCGCTTTAGGTCTCATGTGAACTTGAGAATTCACTCCGTGTCACCCTCTGCTTGAACCTGTGTGTATGCCTAACGTTACTGTGAAATTACCACATCAGGCGTGGCGTGCTAACATGGATGCAGCTATGAAGCCGCGGGTTTGCTTCAGGAAAATTTATTTTTAAGAAGCTTCCCAATGGAAACTGTAAACAGTTCATCACGACCTCTTATGTAGGCCTACAGTTCAAAATTCATGTTTAACTGAATAAACAGTTAGTAAACACAAGTACATCTTATTGAACATAGTTTATTTTCATCACCAATTATCATAGTAGAACAGCTTTCTCAAGCAGTTTGTGATGCATTTTGGAAACAGGAGATGAGCCCTGGTCTAATCGCGCCACCTGGCTTGAGAAACTTCTCAAAGACTTACTTTTAGTCATTATTTGGGTAGCACACACTATTCTGAATGCCTTCGGCAGAATTCAAATGAGCCATTTAATCTAGATTAATCTAGATTAATTCCAAAATTAATCTAGATTAATCTAGATAAAAAATAATCTATGCCCACCCCTAAGTATTACATTTAAAAAAATACTGATTTATTTAGATTTTTTGGTGAGTCTCATGCTTGTTTCTCTCAGGTTTCTCGTTCTCAGACGAAACTAATCTGCATGCTGGAGAATCTTGGTATGCAGTATGATGGACGTCCCCACTGTGGTCTAGATGACTCCATTAACATTGCCAGAATTGCCATCCACATGCTGAAGGACGGCTGTCAGCTGCGGGTGAACGAGTGCTTGCATTCAGGAGAACCACGGAGTGTGCCTATCACTGCCCAAATTGAAGGAGCCCCAGCACCTCAAACCCCCAAGAAAAGAGACTGAAAAGATAATTTAAAGACTCTTTCATAAAAATAACATTGCTTAATCTGGACAAATATGAGAATCAATGTGAACGTAAGATAAATGAAACCTACTAATGTGGGTTTTCTTAAAATTGTTCCAGAAATGTATCCAGAATCCAGAAATGCATACAGTTTCTTTTCTGCAAAAGTGTACACCATAGCAGATCAGTGGGGCGAGGCTGTGCTTTCACCATTACTGAAAATGGAGTTTATGTACTGTATTTTGAAACTTGCTCCTGATAAACTGAAACAGAAGTTTCCAGTAAAAGTATTTTTTCAAGCCTAACTTATGTTAATACTTGCAATATAGCATTGCTTTTTTTAAATTCATGTTGCACATCCAATGAAAAACTCAATTTGTAATCTTTTGTCAATAAACATTTTTTATGATGCCACTGTACAATATTATTTTAAGAGAGATATCATTTTGTATGCTATTCCTACTTGCTCAATATCTGATTTTCAAATGTACTATATATTTTTTTAAAGTTAAACTCTTATTAGTTACTTTGCACCTTAATAGTCTATGCAAAGTTTAGATATGTTTTGGTTATGCAATATAACTTTTCAACTCAAAGTTCACTCTGTTTCGGGCCACCATATCTAATTTTACAAGGCCATGCAATAACAGAGATAGACAACAATTAAGTATGATATGTTAACACAGTCATAATCATTATAATGTGCTGATGTTGTTGTAAAATGTTTTATTAGTGCATGTAATTAAGCAATTTCTCTCACTTTTTCAATGTTAATATTTATGTTCTGATTAGGTATTAGTTAAGCAAAAGTAATGCAGCTGTGCATCATGTCCAGTAGATGGCGTCAAATAACACTTCTCTGTAAATAATCGTAAACACCACAAAGCCCACCAACATTAATAAAGTCAACAAGGATACAGGCAGGATAATTGGCATGCATTTGTTTTTTTCCCCTTATGTATTTCTGTCCAGGTTGTTTGTACAAAGACTAAAGTCCCTTTCATATAATAGGCAAACACTGATTTAGCTGTCTTCATGTGATGTTTTGGAAGAAAGCTATTATTTACATTGGGTGGCGCACGGTCTTATGATGTGACATACTGTTAGTAAACCCGAAACAATAGAAACGAAGTTACTTTTACACCCCATCTTCACTGCACGCGACGCGTGGCTCGTCACCACCCAACTAACCAACCAAGGCTTTTGTTTATACGAGCGTTGCGTCGCTCGCGCGTAGAGAAGGTGGGGCTTTGACGCAGTGCTGCTGCTGTGAACGTTCACTGCTGGCTGCATGCGCGGAGAATAGGCGGAGACACACAAGGAAGGACTACAGCAGCCACCACTGCCCTTCTTTCATTCTAACTCACTGGATATTTCTCTCTCTCTGGTGTGGTATCAAAGGACGCGCTGGCGGAGTCGCCAGTATCGCGCACTGGGCTGATGTGACTTTTGATGCTCGCGCGTTTGTTTTTATCCTGCGGTCGATGGCGCAGATGAAGAGGATGCGTGAAAGAACGCAGCCCAGCCCTGTTTTCCTGAATGCGATTGAAGGTAACTGCATATTTTCGGATGAAGATGAAATCGGCATGGTCTGAATGTTGGTTTCATCTGGATTGCTGTGCGGAGAACCCGAAACATTAAAGCAAGTGAAAGAGGCACTATGCTGCCTAAGTGATGAGAACAAGGAGGAGCACGGCGTCGATACGATGGCTGAGGAGAATAACCTGAAGACAGCTAGATTATGTAGGGATGCTGCTTTGCGCTCCAGGAAGATGAGGAGCAATCTGAGACAGCTGACTCTCAGCACTAAAAACTGCCAGAAAATCACATTACCTGAGGACATAAAGGAGATCGAGGTCCTCAATCTGGGCAACAACTCCATTCAAGAGCTTCCAGAGGGACTGGGCTCAACCCTGACCAGGCTTCGCATCCTCATCCTTCGCAGGAACAAGTTTGCAACAGTTCCTACTGCAGTATTTCAACTTAGTCAGCTGGTTGAATTAGATATCAGCCACAACTGCTTGAACCACTTTTCAGAAGATATTGATCTTCTCAAGGGGCTTAAAAAGTTGTGCTTCAGTCATAACAAAATCCAATACCTGCCATCTCAGATAGGGACTTTGCAAAGCCTGGAGGAGCTTGACATCAGCTTCAATGAGCTGTGTGATTTCCCCAGGTCCTTTTCACAGCTCAGGAAGCTCAGAACGCTCGATGTGGATCATAACAAGCTACAGCGTTTCCCTTCTGAAATACTTGCCCTCTCTGATCTGGAGGAGCTTGACTGCTCTGGGAATAAACTAGACGGTCTTCCAGGTAACATCATGATGCTCCAAACTATTAAAATCTTATGGCTCAGCAGTACTCACCTCTCATTTTTGCCTGAAACATTTAGTGAGCTGCAGAACTTGGAGAGCCTGATGCTTGATAATAATTTCCTCACAAGCATGCCACAATCGTTTGGGAAACTGCAGAAGCTGAAAATGCTCAATCTCTCCTCAAACACTTTTGAACAGTTTCCTCAGGTTATCGTCAAACTCACCAGTTTGGAGGAGTTGTATTTAAGCCGGAATAAACTGACATCCCTCCCTCGGGAGTTAGGACAGCTGTGCAATCTTGCTAATTTGTGGTTGGATAATAATAGCATTACGTTTCTCCCGGACTCCATTGTAGAGCTAGGAAAATTGGAGGAGCTGGTTTTACAGGGTAACCAAATCGCCATCCTCCCAGACAATTTGGAAAACTTGCCAAAGTCAACATCTGGAAGGTGAAGGATAATCCTCTCATTCAGCCACCGTATGAAGTGTGCATGAAGGGGATCCCCTACATAGCTGCCTATCAGAAGGAGCTTGCACATTCCCAATCTGCTGTAAAACCCAGGCTTAAACTGGTTTTGATGGGCCAGAGAAATGCAGGGAAAACCACACTCAGGCAGTGCGTTGTCAACAAACCGTCAGATGCCAAGATGGCTATTGGATGTAGGGGTATTGACGTGACGAACTGGGTAGCAGATGCAGATCGGAGTCTTACATTCATTGTATATGATTTATCTGGTAAGCAGAACTATGATCTAATCAAACCCTTTTTCCTGTCTCCCGGAGCACTTTATGTTTTGGTGGTGAATCTGAAATTGTATACATCAAAGATCTTCTACTCCCATGTTGGTGGTTTCCTCCACCTCCTCAGTGCCAAGGTGCCACATGCAGTTGTGTGTATTGTAGGTACCCACAGTGACTTATGTGAAGAGGTTGAGATTGAAGAAAAGTGCCTGGATATTCACAGACAGATTTCGCTCCAGGAAAAAACAGACACTGATTGCCTACAAGTGCTTGCCCTGCTGGTTGACGATGCCCTTGAGCAAGGTTACGATGTTCGGAATTCTAGCCCCACATTCTCTTTTATGGGGTCACGGATAAAAACTTGCGGCGTAAAAAGTCTCAGTTGCAATATATGCTCAACAATCGACTACAAATCCTGTCTCCGGTGATTTGTGTCAGCTGCATGGCGGCTCAAAGAAACATCCAGCATTTGAAAGAGAAGCTCATGTCTGTCGCCGATCACAGGGACATTTTCCCCAATCTTCACAGAGTCCTACCAAAGTCATGGCAGGTGCTTGAGGAACTGCACTTTAAGCCACAGGATTTATGGCTTTCCTGGTGGGATTCGGCCCGGTTGGGCCTTCAGGCTGGGCTGACGGAGGACCGCCTGCAAAGCGCGCTCTCATACCTACACGAGAGCGGTAAACTTTTGTACTTTGAAGACAGCATGACGTTGAAGGAATACGTCTTCCACAATCTCCCCCGGTTTATAGCCATCTTGAATGTGTTTTTTCAGAGAGACCTCACTGTAATGCTTGAGAAACTACAGGTTGAAGGAGATGATGGAGATAGCGCCAGGTCTACGCAGATGCACGGTCACGTGGAGGGGTTTCTGTTGCATGGCTTGCTGCCGTCAAATGTCATTCGATTGCTGCTTAAACCCCTGGTCCAGACACAGCAGGACTTGCACCTGATCATGGAACTGCTGGAAAAGATGGGCGTCTGCTACTGTGTCAACAAACCTCGCAGCAAGCCACTTAATGGGGCCACCGTCTGGTATAAGTTTCCCAGTCAGGTCAGCAGCGAGGAGCCCCATCCTGAAGCCTCGGCCAGCGGGGGCTCGTTGATTCCTGGTCAGTTCTTCTCAGTTGAGCAGCTGCAGATTGAATACAGGTTTCCTTTCTTCACCCCTCTTGGACTTTTTGCACGGTATAGTGTGCAAATCAACAGCCACGTGGTGCAACGGTCTGATGGAAAGCATCATATCTTTGCCTATCGGGGTAAAGTGCCTGTGACGGTGAGTTACCGGCCCTCTCGGAGCAGATTGCAGCCTGAGACCCTCTCCATTTCCAGCCATGCATCCTTGCCAAATATCTGGACAGCTTGGCAAGCCATTATTCCCTTAGTGGAGGAGTTAAATGTTCTTCTGCAGGAATGGCCTGGCCTTCACTACTCCGTGCATGTCCTGTGTTCCAAGTGCCTGAAGAGAGGGTCCTCCAATCCACATTCCTTTCCAGGTTAGTGTTCTAACTCTTACCAGGTCTTGTTTCTAATACAGTGTCTGACCATAATGTATTATTACCTCCACATAGTTAGGGAATAGTTCACTCAAAATTTGAATTCCAGATCATTCCAGACCTGTAAGAACTTGTGTCTTCTGCAGAACACAAAATAAGATATTTTGAAGAATGTTTTAATTGTGTTTACCCATACAATTAAAGTTACAAGAGCCCAATCAATTTTGGACCTTTTATGGAATGGACAAAAAAGTTCAGATATAATTTTTTTGTTCCACAGAATAAAGAAATACATGTTTGGAATGACTTAAGGGTGAGTAAATGATGATGAAAATGAAAATGAAATTTTTTTTGAGTGAACTATTGCTTTAAAATAATTCAGAATGGGGTGTTATAATGCAGTTATAAATCTGTTAGGCATGTATTTCAGAGCAAATAAAGAGTAGCATTAATTCTGCAGTGATGAATAAGGTAATCTTTGCAGTGCTGTCACTATGGAGGCGTATGTCTGGGTTTATTGCCAAGTAAACACTGATACAATAAAGGGTGAATCAGCATGAAATGAAATAATTTTGGGATGGATCTAGGCTAAGCAAAGAATGAGGATGGCTGGCCATAACAAGAGGGGGTGGGGGTCTCACTGGATTTGAACTGAAGCCACACCTAGAAACACAAATTAGCCTGAGCTGTCTGCCGTGTGCTGCTGAGAACACAGACTCGCACATCCACAGCAGTGGAGAAGGTCACCATAGTAACATCATATGCCTTTCTTCATGGGATGCAGATTAGGTGCAGCAGCCACTGGCATATATGGTAACTTCTGGTTCTGGTTTATATTTTTAAAATAAAAATAAAATATAAATATTCTTGGGGTCTTGTATTCTGTAGTTTTGCACCCTCTTAGACTTGCATGGAATAGGTGCCATTATTGCATTGGCATCATGTTCATGTGTCTGTAGGCAATTTGGGGTTATTAAGTTTAGTTACAAAATATTGCATAAAGATGTATAGGTTTGGTTCACCTAGGCCTTGTTGTCTTCTGACTTCATTTATGAAGACCTTACACACCTCCTAAGTTTCTGAAAGTGTAAAATGTTGGCGTAAATTCTTTCTGGTAAACATAGTTATTCTTAGCTTTAAGGAGCTCCACCCTGAGTGATATTATGTAAGCTGTAATTTGTTGTGTTTATATCCAGTGTTGAAATAGGCACTTTTTGAGTGTTATTTTAAAGATTAAGTGGTGCTGGCTTATGTTAGAGACATACCTCATTGAACACACCATGCCCATTTTTGCCAAATATCAGTCAAAGACAGCATTTGCGCAAGCTAATGTAATGATGCCCAGTTTCACATGTCATTGCATTCTAATGGTTTCGCACCTCCTGGAATGGAAACATTTTATTATGACACAAATACAATGACTCCATAAAATATGTAGTCACTTAAAGTGTCTGAATGTCAATGCATTAAATAAAAGGTTTAACCATTTGAAACTTTTAAAGGAATGATGCTAAACCTTTTCTGAGAAATAATTGTAACATTTTTTAACTATTTCTGATTAACTTTTACTTTTACCTTTCTAATTGTGAACAGTATATATTGCTTGATCATTTAAAACCCATCAAAAGCATTTTTGTGAAACATTTGTTGTATTTCTTTCAATAAATGCTACTGGATTTTTAAACTATATAATGCAATGACAGTCATATGTTTTTAAGTGTAGTCTAAATGTCCAAATATGTTTTTAGCCCATTGTTTTTAAAATGGTCAATGCATGACGGTCCTGTCATATTTGTGCATTACATTGTGCGTATTCTCAAAGGACTCCAGTTGATTTAAGTATGAGTACTTAAGTATTAATGTTGCTAGTGCTGTCAATTGAAGAAAATGCCATTAAACTGGAAAAATTAATCACCTGCAGTAATTTGCTAATTTTTTTTTTGTCAAAATATGTTTTTCAATGTCATTCTTGGTCTTTCAAAGTCTTTCTTTTGCAACATAATAATGTTTCACCTTGAAATCCTGTGAAATATAACAGACGCTATGGATCATTAGGTTTACAGTAATGTTTTAATCTCCTAATGAAATCGTTTGAATGTATATGTGTGTGATGTTTAAATAGCTGGGCAGGATGTCCTCTTAGGCTTGACAGCTTGTTTCCTGAAGTCACATGATGAGACAGTTTCAGGTGAGGCAATTCCTGACTCACAATAGTTCTTAACAGGAGCTCATAAGATGTAAGGGCCGTGTGCCATGGTAAAGACCTGTTTGGCCTGATTTTAATGAGTGCATAAGCTTAATAAGTACCCGTTGTTATTGAAGGCTGGATTAGTTGAGCTCATTAATGCTAGTAGATATCGACTGAAAGCTATATTTGTGGTAGGGATGCCAATCTGATTCTTTGTTTTACCATATACAGGTCTCTAGAGCTAAGTAAAAACAGAACAACAAGTTTAGCAGCAAGGTTTTTTGATCCTTCCAAATTTAGGCATGATCATTTTGGCTCACTTGCATGTTGATTCAGTGTCGAAGCTCCACTCGCTGAAAGACTAAACACAGTGTTATGGTCACAGGCATTTCTCTTTTACTTCAGAGTTCGGAGACCCAAAACCATTTTCTTTTGGATTCATCCCGATGTCCAATAGCAGATCAGAGTGTTTTAAACCAATTGAGTCTTAAATGCTTTTTAAACACTCAAATTTTAAATTTTGTGTCACGATAGATCACTGTAGAGCCTCAGTTCAAGCAGCGTGAACAGATCGTTTTTTAAAATTTAATAAAGACTAATGGTAGAATCGTATACTGATGGAATTAAATGGTATATAACATAAAACGCAACCTTTTAACTACATAAGCTATCACGTTGTAACGACTACGGCAAAGCAGCTGTTCTCCCGTAGTAGACGGTTCTAGAATGCCACAAAGTAGCAGCTGAAGTCGCAGCGCAATATGACATGTTACCGTTCCAACAGTGGAGGCTGCTTAAAGTCCCTTAATACAGCTTCGCCGCGATGATGACCTTTCAAGTGAGATATACGATTTGTTGTGTTAAAACTTGACACCCTTTTTCCTCCTCTCGGAATCCTTGCTGAACATGTGTTGCATATAGCAATGGCATTGTCCTCTTCTGCCACCGAGAAAAACTTCCAGACCGGTGAAGACATGTTCACAAATGATGACATAATGAGCGTGACACAAGCAGAGAGTCACTGCAATTTAAAGCAGCAGTCACTTGCACTCGGAAAGCGGATGAATCTCAGATAAATCAGACTGATTGATTGATTTACCAGCAAGCGTACTTTATCGGATCTAGATATCGTATTTCATTTATTTATTGGAGCTATAAAAATTACGTCATTTTCATCCATATCGGTCGATAATTTATCTGTACGATAAATATCGTGCATTCCTACTTTTAATGCGATTCTGCATTTTGTTTGTACCTCAATTCAATTGAAATTAAGGACCTTAACTGGAATTTAAAAGGCCTTCTATCTCTAGTGTCTGAGAGATTGTTTGGGTGTTCATAATGTGTCACATCAAACTGTTTAACATCTCTGTTTAACAACAGCCTGTAAAGAAAAGCTGCTGGACGTGTTTTGCGGGTGATGTGAGTTTGTTGATTTGAATATACCTCACTGACTCCGTATTTAGTGAAGGAGAAGTTTGCACATTTGGATGTGCATGTGCACCTTTTTTGAATGTGATAAATGATAACCAAGTCTCTATTAATACAAGGATGTTCTTGAAATAGCAGATTTGTCCTCCACATCCTTTTAAGTGCAAAGAAATGAAGTTGAGGAAATTACTTTTGACAGTTGGCTTGCATGGCTTGTTATATCCATTTGGCATCTTCAGATAGAATTTGAAAACAAGGAATAAGCTGGCATAACTTGTTTGTTAGTGAACTCAATTGAGATGGCATTAGGTACAGTAGCTTGTCTGACCCATTTGGAAGCTGAGCCAGCTGATATTTAGTTGTTTGGCTCTTGGACTGGGTGTTAGAAATAAGAGCCCTATGGTTGTTCCCTGAGCTAAATTCAGTCAATGTTTATCGGAGCTGGCCGAAGCACCTGCACTGTCAGCACGCTGTACTTAAGTCACAAAGTCTGCCTGTATCAACTGCCATGGACTTGTATATACGACCGTACATATGTTGTTGGTGGTGGAGTGTGTCACTGTGGTGCCAGAAAGTATCCATCCTGTCGGCGGTTGGGGCGGCAAGTCTTTTAGCAGCTTTTTTTAGCAAAACCCTGCCCATCACCTTTTCAAGTGACCTCAGCTTGATGGGAACCTTGCTGGTATTTTGAGATGTTTTGGGCGCCATGTTCAGGGCCGGTGACAGACTAATGATGGCATTTCTGTACAGCGCAGTTTAAATGAAAGGTTTTTCCGTTTGAGTTATAGGCTCACTTTGGTGTATTTGATGGTTGGAACATGACATTTGTTTTTTCTAGGGATGTATGGATATGAAAATTGATAACTGATAAAGGTCTTATTTGATTATTTATATATATATTACTAGGCTATTTGTTATTTTATTTTCTTATTTTAATGGTTATAAATATGATTTGAATAATAAAACAACATTTATGAATTCTTTAAATATTTAAGTTATTTAAAAATGTAATATTAATATTTGCAATTTGATTAACAGTTTACAGCTTATAAGGTGCCATTTGTTAACATTACTTAACTACAGTAGTTAACATGAACTAACAATACAAAATATTTCTAAAGCATTTATTAATCTCTGTTCATATTAATTCCAACCTTTAGTAATACATTATTAAAATCCAAAGATTAATTGTCAATATGAATTAATGGACCTGAGCTAACATGACCTAGTTGTGCTTTTATTGATTCATGTTAACAAAGATTAATACATTCTGTAACATGAATTTCTCATTGTTAATATTAGTTGATTAATTATTTAACATGAACTAATAAACCATTATTATAAAGGGTTACCAAATAATGTACTATTTTGTCTAAAAATAAAAATAAAGCACTTAAGTAAAATACTGCAAGTGAATTTAGGCATCATAACATTATAATGAACAATATGAAAAGATTTGCTATTAACTTTTCAGATATAAAATTAGACATTATCCCAGTTTTATTGTATTTGCTTGAAATTATATTTAACAGGGTGATTAAATAGGTTTTATTGATGTAATATTTTGAATAAATAAATAACAAAAACACTACATTAAATTTGAAATGCTACAAGTGATTTTAGGCTGTAAAAGAAAAAAAAGATAGTATAAAAATTGAAGAATTTTTTTAATGATTTATATTAAATGTAAGCTATAAGATTGACTAATAATTAGGTGTTAATTATTCAGTTTTATTATTCTTTAAAAATAACTTTTTAAATATAAATTCAACCTATTTGTTGTAATTAAATAAGAACTACATTTGGAGAGCCATTGTTCATTTAATTGGCCATGGTAAGAAATAATCGATTAACAGTTTCTGTTTCATGAGCTCTCTTCATGGTGTAGTCTGCTGAAATGCTTTCCCTGTCTGTCTGGGAACGCAGAGTCAGTCTGATTCCTCTCAGAGATGCCCTCCTGTAATCTCTTTAATGGATTTGACAGGATTACTCCATGAGTGAAAGGAACCTTAAGGACTGGCAATTAAGTCAAGGCAGAGTTGGTTAAGTAATCACATGCTGAATGTTACAGCTAATTGTCAAAGTCTTCGGTGACACAGAATCATGGTTAATTCACATGGCATCGTATCATAATGTTTTTTTACGAAACTACCCTCAGTGTTCCCAGATGACTTATGAAAGTGTTTTACCTCACAGGTGTAACATGTCAGAACCTGTACCAAGAAAAGACATTATGTCTTTAGAACAAGAAGGAATAATGTGAGTCATAAACTCAAGATAAGACAGAATTTATGAGATGGATGTGTTATGATCCAGACGTTGCGGTTGGAACGGATGTGGCGAAGTCAGTCGGGGTCAACAGGAGGTTTGGGTGTTTCAAGTATAGTTCCGATATGTAATAATAACCTGTTTCCCTCTATTCTTGCCCTGGACCTCCGGAAATTCTGCCTGTGAAAACATTCCGCTGTCGGAATTCTGGGAAATGATGCTGATTTTGAGATTCAGTAATGGTCAGCTGCCGCGTCTTTCTTTGGGTTTCCTATATTTGTTATCTGCTCTCACGATGACTTTGGCCGTATCACAAAGGCAGTTTTATGTCTTCCCATTGAGACCATTGCCAAACTCTGGAAGTTTAGAGCAGGAAAATGAAGGACTGTCTGTAAAATATTATATTTTAAGCATGTTTGAATGATAATTTGACCACTTGTCATGGTTCTATATGCTCAATTTTTTATTCATTGTATTTAGGTCACAGCTCGCATGCGGGAAAGATGGCTTTCCTATCTAAAAGTGGAACAGGAAACCTGCAGGTGGTTTTGCAATAATGAATTGTCTCAAATATCAGTCTCGCGTGAGAGTGAAAGTGATGCGTCTCTCATTACACGTTTTGTGTGATTCTGTGCAGCTAATGATCTCAAATGTCTGTGTGTCATGGCAGTATTACTGTAATTGTTTAAAATAGCTGGTTACGATAATCTCAGGCTGCCGTTCTGACTCAGAGAGAGTCTGTGAGCTGTGTGTTTGACCTCTCACCCCCATCTGTATGATTTTATGTTTGCTTTGCGTGTCTCAGCCTGAAACTCTGTATTCCCGAGCACCGGAATAATCTGATGCTGTCAATCCTGTTATGTCACTACGTCCCCTCGAGGTCTACATTGTAAGCCTGCAGAATTATCCATGTGACCTGTGCAGGGCTGGATGAGTAGACATACATGTGCCTTCTCTATTAATGTTGTCATCACATGAGTCGCATCAGCTGATTCATCTGCGTCAGACATCAGGGGTTGAGTTGATAGAAATTAAAGCCTCACTCTGATGATTATTCAGGACATTTTAGTGCTCGGAGTATTAGGAAACATGGAGAATATTGGTGATTTTGCTTGATATATTTAGGGAGGGCATGATTTTATGCACATTCTAAGTCTTGAATTATTGAATTGTTAATGATTGTTCCTCCATAAAAACATTTATTGAAACTTTAGATCCATGACATAGTTCAATTTGTATCTAATAAACCAAGCCAGGCAAGAAAAGGATCATTGCCATTAGAGATGAGAAGTTCATTAGAGAATATTTTATAACCATATTTGTTACCAACAGATCATTTTATTTATCAGTATTTAATTGTGCATTTTAACGTTTTCCTTTAAATTACTTTTGTCATATATACAACATATTATGTTAGTTTTTAAGTGTTTTATTATTATTTTAATTTATTTAGACAAAGTAGTTTAGAATTTTGGCCATTTATCAGTTATCAACCATAACATAAAAAACTATTATCGGCTTATCAGCATCATCCAGAATTGTAATATTGGTGCAATCCTTATAATCCTTATATTCCAAACTTCCAAAAGAGTCCACACCACAGCTATAACGATAAAAGCACAGAGAAACTATATCGTTGCAATCACTTCCAGAATGATTTTTTTTCCTGCTGATCAATCACTGACAGCCAATCATAATCAATCCTTATATTAAGAGCTCGAAAATGTAACGCTGCAGACGAGCGTGTGCTTAGTGTGAACGGGGCTTTATGCTTGGTGCAAGTCAGCATGGCATTGTGACTGTGCCAAAAGCCTTGACAAGATTCAAATATGTTAAAATACGATAATGCGCTGTCGATTCAGCGTTCACACTGTGTAAGCGGGATTAGATAGCAGCTATCACCGTGTCTTGTTTCCTTCTCAGTTTCTGTGCTGTACGTGCTAGTCAGATATTTTACGTTTCTTTTAGCCTCAGCTTATTTTAGCCCTGATCTTATCTTGCAGACCTCATCAGATTCTGCTCTGTATCTGTTTAAAAAGCTCTGCAACCTCCTTATTTTACCAAACAATATACCTTCTCAATGTGTACTAGTCAGAAAACAGCATTTATTGTGACTCCAATCTTATTGAATTGTGCATAGCTTAGTTTTTCACGTGGAATTAATGTAGCATGCTTCATTTGTTGATTGCATAATGGCTGTACTGCCAGCTGCAGCGTGTTGTAAGTGGACAGATCTGTCCGTACGGATGAAGTCCTCCAGCCGTGAACTTTGGCAGTGAAAGCAGCATGAACTTCCTGTAAAGGGAGAGATGCTGCTATTCCTGGAAGCCAGCGTTCGAGGCTGTTTGTGGTCAAGAAAGATCTTGTGCGACTTGAGAATTTCGGTTAGGGCAAGCATAACGTTCTCATACATGATTTGTAGGATGCAGGAACGCAGGGTGCACACAAAGGGAATATTTATGTCTGCATGGGTGGAATAATTGATGCTGTGTTTATAAACATGTCTAGTCGTTCTGCATTGCTGAGAACATTATGAGCACAGCAGGAGTTTTATTTTTCACAAGTTCACATTTTATTTGAGTTTGTTGAATTCTGTGGAAAAGAAGGATGTTTTAAAATGTATTTGTATTTGCAACTTTTGGTGTAATTTTTTAAATTATTTACTACAAAAGTTCAGGTTTAGTGAGGTATAAAAAAAGAAAATCAATACTTGGAAGATAATACCTTTTATTCAGCAAGAATGCATTAAATTGTGAAAATTTGACCGTTAAGAGATTTATAATGTTAAGTATTATTTTGAGTAAATGCTGAAAAAATGTATCACAGTTTCCACATAAATTTTAAGCAAGTGTTTCCCACAGGATTTTGTGAGACTTGTGGCGGCAGGTGACGTCACATATTAATTAGCATATTCATGACGTGTTTGCGTCAAGTTTGCATTCAGAGTTTTGGCACTTCAGATCTGTTCTACTCTATTAAACTGTCACATACTGTAATACAACTGAATGCCCAATAAAGCTGTTCACATTATATTTTCTGTTGTCATACATAAAACAAGTATAAATAGTACGACCCATTAATACTGCATGTTAACCAGGAATATACTCCTTAAATCCTGATTTATAATCGCGACATCATCTGATAAAATCAATATAAATCTAACTTACACTAAAAAGTGACTATATGTGGTGGTTTTGCCTATATTACTTTTGTCTCATTCAGCGCACTGCCTGCGTCTGAGTAACAAGCTATGCGCATATTAACAGACGAATTATGTTCATATTTAAAGGTTTAGACAGTCAGTAAGTGACAGGTGCTTGGAAACGCTGTTTTGTAAATGATTTACTGACGAGTCTGCCTGCCCAGGTAAAGTCTATGTATGGGAAACACTGTAAGCAACACAACCTTTTTCAACATTTATGGTAATAATAATTGTTTCTGGAGCACTAAATCCGCATAATATAATATTTCTGTGAAAAATTCTGAAGGGCCATGTGACAATGAAGACAGGAGCAATGGCTTTGCCATCACAGGAATAAATTACATGTTCAAAATATTTGAAAGTAGAAAACAGTTAAACAGTAGTGTAAAAATATCATGCATTATTTCAAAACAATTATTTGATAGTATGGTAAGACTCTAGTATGATGGTATATTTATAGTATAAATTCAAAAAGTAAAAAGAAAGTGTATGTTTTTGGCAGTGATTTGTTAATTTCAGAATATTCGTTCACAAAGCGTCCTGCTCCTTACTGCTGCTGAATTTCAAAACCTCTGGTGCTCTCTTTAGGGGCTTCCTGCATATCTAAAATCGATACAAATTCAACTGAGCATGAATGGCGTAATGTGTCAGCCTAAGCTAGCACATACTGATGGCGGCTTGGATGGCCATAATGCGTGTGGGGCCGACAGTGATCTCATTACGGACCAGATGTGAGCATCTGTCTCGAGTCAGTCATGCAGTCAGCAGATCAAGCTTACGGCAGCCTTTTATTAACAAGATACAGATAGATGTAGTGATGTAGTGGACGTACAGGTTAAAAAATATAACTGATTTCAAAGGGCCCTAGTTTTACATATCACTCAGATGGTCTCGTCTTATTTAAGTGGGCGGTGAGACTACAAGCTGTCGAGACTGCAAGCAGCCCAATGCTGAGCACTTGTAAATTAGAGAGGGAACAATCTAGTTCTGTTTCATCATTTGTGTCTTGCTTGTTCCAGATCTGCACAAATTAAGCCGTGATCTTCGATTACAATATTGTTTGACATCGTGTTACCTTAATGGACATTTCTGTGTGGGGTTCACAAATAGCAAAGGAAGAATAAAGTGTGCAATGAAATGTTTAGAAACATCTGGAATGGGATGAAAAAGGAATCAGAATCAGATTTGAGTTTGAGTTTGATGAGGACATATGAATTGTGGTCAAGAAATGTTTACGAATTCCTTAGCCCTTACTCAAGTTTGAGAATGGCCATATAGATATAATCAGATTTTGGTAGTGTTACTGAGAGACTGAGTGATATGGATTAGTCATGGTTCCTTCCTCTGATTCTTCCTCATTGTCTGCAATGAATGAAGTTTGATGGTGCTGATTTTGAGTCATTTTCCATTTCCAGTCATGATTCGTCTCCCATGTCAGTCCTTCCATACACATCCAATGACTGTTATACTTCTGTCTCACTATGGAGTCCAATGTCTTGTAAGACCCATGAAAATGATCAAGAGAAGTTGAAAATTCTTGGGTACTAGTTCTAGCGCATTTTGCTTTGTGATTTTTGAGGATTAATATAATACAGATTCATAAACAACTATATTTTAACAGTGTGTTAAAGGAACAGTCATCATTTACTCACCCTCATGTCTTCCAAACCTGTATGGTTTTCTTTTTTTCATGGAACACAGAGGGACAAAGTCAGTGAATTGAATCGTTCAAAGATCCAGGTCAGAATAATGATTTGTTCACAAATCACATATCGTTGTTTCTTTTGTGAACCTTTTGTACTTGAAATGACAATTTTTGGTTCAATGATTTGGGTTTAACTGTCTCTTTAAATTGTGTTTTTTGTCGAGCATATGCTAGAAATCTCTAACTTAAAGTGGTCCAACCTTTAGTTAATGATTGTGTTCATTTTGCTTTGTTTGCTGAATCAGATGTTGACTTTAATACATCACTTTCGTTCTTCTTGGAGATATTTATTTGATTCTTAATGGCTGTGAATAGAACTTTGATTTCAGTGCTATTCAGTGACAGATTTCTTAAAACACTTGAGCATATGTTTAAATGGGATTCAGTTTTAACCTCAGCCTTTTGGCTTTTTCAGTAGAGCAGACAGCTGCATGGAAATCTCACCAGGACACTCGACACTGACTGATATATCTGAATCCAGATGGCTGCTAAGCTCTGGCCACGTGCTGATGAATGCTGTGATCATTAAAATGATCCATGGCACTTCTCGTAAAGAGTAGAGGTGTAACCCCGGTGTCCTTGCCAAATTACCACCACTGGCCCTTGTGAATCATGGCTTCTTAATAATCCCAATCCACTTGATTGGCTCAATGACTCTCTCCTCTCCACCTGTAGCTGGTGTGTGGTGAGCGCACTGGTGCCGTTGTCCTGTGGCTGCCGTCGCATGATCCAAGTGGATGCTGCACACTGGTGGTGGTTGAGGAGAGACCCCCCACATGATTGTGAAGCGCTTTGGGTGTACAGCAATACACAAAGTGCTATGTAAATGCATCATTCATTCATGTATGTGTATATATATGCATGTATATTTTATTAGATCATGAATGATTTAATCTGGCTATGGCCTTATTCACATCAGCAGAAAAGGAGTTTCAGATAAAGTTTTTGATGACATTTCCTTTTTTGCTCTGATGAATTTGCGATTCCGTTATGACCACGTTCTTAGGGGGAAAAGTCTGTTTCAAGTCTATTTCTGTGTCAGAGTAAGCGGTGTGTGTGCATGGGGATGACCCTGATTCACTCACTGACGCGCTTTGTGCTTTATCACTCAGAGTGATAATCCTCTGTCCGAGTCGCCAGCCTTGAGTGGCTGCTCACGTCTCATCCTGCTGTTCACCCTACAGTCTTGCCTGATCACTGTTTACCATTCTCCACAGCTAGAGGTCAAAAGTGGGAAATGAGTGATGCATACCACCATATGTGGTGCAGAAAGACTGTTGCAGTAAACTGTCAGTTTTCTCTTGTCTTGAAACCCGATGAGATTTTTTGGGCATCAAACATAGGTTAAAAAATTCACAAATATTCACTGTTTTGTTCTGTTGGGAATGATTCAATAAATCAAGCTGAATTTCTGCTTGACAAGCGCTATGTTAGCTACACGCTGTTAATTCTGGAGGCAGTTTGTTTTGGCAGTACCTTTATGAATCCACATCCTCTGGACACTCGAGGAAAAGATGAAGCATTCCAGGATGTGACCCAGATTTCAGACTTCAGAGGCTGCAGAGCGAGTCACAGCATGAATGCGTTAAAGATAAAACAGCTTTGACTGGAATACGACAGAAGGGCTAGACAAGCGCTTGTCTTTTGTGTGTTTTTTGGTTGGAATGTCTAATTCAAGATGTAACAGACACACAGCTCATTGCATGCTTCAGTCTTAATAAAAATAACGTACATCCTTTATATTAACTTACATCCTTTTAATTTAGTAGGGACTGATATGCATGATATATTGGCACCATTCTATTGCTATTAATATTATCACAACACATACATATATATATATATAGATAGATAGATAGATAGATAGATAGATAGATTTGTAATACCTTAATATAACCTTCTCATTTGCCCTATTTTTACATTTAGACCGATCATCCTTGCCACCATTTAATGGTAATTTAAATAGGGCTGTGCAAATAATCGAAAAACAGTTTCGATTTCGGCCTCCACCGTTTATGAAAATACATTAATCGAGTAAGAACAATTATTGCACCCCATTCCACCCCTTTTCGATTTCGTTTCTTCCACCCCCTTGCGCTTTCGTTCCTCCATAAAAGCCCAATTTCATGTGCAAATCTCTGAAAAATGTGCATATTTTCAAAAATAGTGGCATGTTCCTTTTCAAAACGCAATTTGTTTCATTTTTTTCTTTTTATTCTATTGCATTTGTCCTTTGCTTTTTATTACCGACAGTTTAATTATTTACAATACTTTTGAGGACTTTTTGTTTGTTTGTTTGTTACTAATATCAGTAACCTTAATACTCTGCTCTGTTATTGAAAATTGTGACATTTTGCTGATCTCTAAAATGTAGATATCATAGCAAGTAGCAACCTTATTTACAGGAAATATATATTTAATATATCACTATCTTTAAATATGTCACTTATATAAAGTTTTGGTCATATGCCCACTCATAATAGTGTTAAAATGTATCAGCCATATATATATAAAACCACTTATAATTGAATATGATTTATAAATGCAGTCTAGCAAATCTCAAAATTAATATCCATTTTCATACTGTTCCTTGATGTTGTAATGCACACACTCACTTGTATATTTATTTTTACTTTAGTGTTTTATTTGTATTTTATTTAGACAAAATATTAAAGAATATTGGCCGTTTATTGGTTATCTGCCATAACGTGAAAATAATGATCAGTTTATCTGTATTGACCAAAGTTGTCATCATATATCATTAATTTAACTAATTTTTTTTTATTTGCAAAATAGGTTTTAAAGTCAATCATGAAATCAGAGACCGCTATGGCTGACTCAAATATTTGCATATTTCCCTTTGACAGTGTACTACATATTGTTTTAGTTATTCAGAGTTAGTGATAGAGTATGGGTTGACTGTTAATGGAAAATTCAGAGCACAGAACACAAAAGATGAAGAATGCGCCATTGGAATGCAAGATCTTGAGTATGAGCAATAGATTGTAGGAGTGAAGTCGAAGCCAGACATGCCGTGTAGCAACAGTGGGCTTTGTTATGGAGATGTGTCTCATTGTTTCATTCTTTTAGCTGCTTCCTGTCCCAGCGAGTACAGGATATTTAAACTGCAGTGTGCCCTTGTGGAAGTGTGTTTATAGATTAAGTGTTTCTAGATGTATTGCGTAGGTAACTAATTCTCTCTAGGTTCAAAGTTTTGTCCTCCCTGCCTCCAGGCAATAGGACAGGTTTACCTCCCAGTAATGAGTGTGTGGGAATTGTGTGTAACAGGATTAGGCCTCCATTTCATTATTGAAAAGCCTTGGCCTTTCTTAAGGTGTTGGGTGGCAGTGTTTCACCTGTTATTGTTAATGTAAGAGCAGAGGTGAGTGTTTGTATTGATAGCTTACAGTAGATATGCCTTGCAAGGAAAGGGTTACTTCCCAATATACATAAAAATGTAAACAACTTGCTATATATGTCATTAGTTGTTGTTACACTTCTTTCTCAAGCAGTGAAAGTAGAATTAGTCCATTCTCTGTCATTCTGCACCCTGGCTCTCATTAATGAGTAATAATTGTGGACTGAAGCGAGTCAGCTGACCTGATCTTGACATACCGGCAACATTGTCACTCCGGATGTTTGGAGTTTAATATTTCCTTCAAGACCGCAAATAGCTAACCAGATATATGACCCGTAAACCATGTTTAGAAAGTGTCGAGGCTCTGAGGGAAGTCGAATGGGTCATGAGGGTTGAGGGAACCCATACAGTGCAATTATGGGGCCAGCAGTCTCTCCACTTATGCACCTGACCCGTTTTCATTATTAACTCTTTCTATCAAGAAGAGGAACTTCTGGTGATCATTTAGATGTGTTTTACAGTTACATATATCGTGTGTAGTTAACATGCACAATAAAGATAAGAATAAGATAAAGTTCCCAATATTAAGCATAAGATATTATCTTATACTACTATTATGTTTTAATTATTCATTGTAAACTGACATTTACAACTCACTTTACTTTCACAATTGAATGTATTTTGTAGTCAAACAGGCTGTTGTATGAGCAAATTGAGTGGTGTTTATTTAATAATAATTGATTAAATTGTGAAAATGTCATGTTGCATGCATACACAAATGGAATTTATTTAGCTGGTTTGTAAGGAGAAATAAAAAAGCTGTTACTGGGGCGATACCTTTTCAAAAGGTACATGTTGGTACTAAAGGGTTCATTTTGGTTCCTTAAAGGTACATAGTACTTGAAGTGTATATTAGAACCTAATAGGCACAAAAGTGTACGTTTTGAAAAGGTACTACCCCAGTGACAGCTTTTGTACCATTATTTCTGAGAGTGTACGATGGGAAACATACATGCTTGTGCTGCTATATTCTCTGTAGCAGCACAAGAATGATAAAGCAGTTACACAAGTAACTGACTGCTGTGAGCATGTAGGATATGCTGCTGTTGATGTTTTGGCAGTAGCAAGTCTCGGTACTAGCAGATCTATTCTACCAAGACAAGTCTTACCTTACTAAACTCTCAGAGAGTTGTCATGACATAAATAACAGAAAACTGTAGGCTTTAAAAAGAATGAAGAAATATCCTGTGTCTCATACACTCACAAAGAAAAAAAACTTTAGAAGTCATTGTTCACTTGCACAGGCCTTTATAGCTCATCATGGTTCATGGGTCTTGTGTTTTATGCATAAGCCTGCTAGCAATTCTTGCTTAACAAGTCTTGTTGTAGAGTGGTATTGACTTGAAGCGTTTGCTGGGAGTGCAGTTTACCTTTTAAGGACCTGATAATGCACCTCAGAGAGCAAGAACAAAAAAACTCTTGTGATGCAGAAATGGAGAGTCTGGCAGAGGAACAAACAGGCCCATGTGCAGCACCGCACCTGGGAATGTTATTAAGGCCAAAAGTAAAGAAAGACGGAATATTCTTAACTTTTGATGCCAGAAATGACTGTTCCAATACACATTAACAGAACTTTGAACCAGACTCGAGGAGGAGCGAATGACACAGAATGAATCAGCAAGAAACTTTATCCTGTATGATTCCCAATAAGGAACTGCTGACTAATTTCCTAATCTCTGTCCGGTAAATACATGGAGAATCAGAAACAAGACCTTTCATAATCACTGTGTGATAACTGTTTGCTAATCTCACATAACTCTGGTCTCTAGCTTATTGGCCTTGCTTTGGCCTGCACCTTTCAGCTGAGTGACTAAGTTCAGTCTAGTGGAATTCCTCCTTTATTTAGAATCAAATCAATAGAGCTAATGGAGTAAGTGCTGTTCGAGTCGGGCCACTGTGCCGAGTGCATAAAATGTGATTCCATTATGTAAATAGTTACAAGCATTAAAATACACAATTACCAGTTTTCACAAGAAATGTTCATATTTTTCTGATTGCACATCCTTTCTCAGAAAGCTTCATCGTTGAGCTTCATAGCATTCATTTAATTCCCTTCTTGGGAGGGTGTAATTATTACGTCATTAATACGGATCAGATTATTTATAGTTTATTTATAGTCAAGCTAAGGTAACAAATAAAAGAATCTACAGTTTTTTCAAAAAGTATTTGGACTTTTAAATAAATAAAAAAATTTAGGCATGTCGTTGCATTAAATATAAAATGTAAAATATCGAATTAAGCAGCATTTAGAAAGATTTTGAGGTGGATTAGAGGGGAAACCGACTTCATACTTCCACTAAAAGTAAAAAGAAATGTACAAGATTTGTTTTTACAATCCAACTTATCCAATGATTTCTAGTTGTGTCCTCTTTTGGAAGCCCAAACAAAGTAGTTTCGCTTTCACAACGAAACACAGCATCTCCAGGACATGGCGGCAGCAACAATACTACAGCAAGAACATTTGGGCGGTGTTATGAAAATCTCCCCACATCGTGACGTAGACATGTGGCGGCGTGTTTTAATGAGCCGTTTTAGTTGGCCGTGGTCGAGTCTTAACTTCGATAAAGAATATCTCTTTGGTTTTGAGTCTTTAGTCTTTGTAACTTCTGGGATCTTATCTATGAACAAACAGCTTGTAACACTCCAAATAGAAAAGAAAACTTGAAATCACATCATATGACCGCTTTAAAACATTTGGTCACAAGTAATATCCTATATCAACTGTATAAAAAATATTTTCAATATTAGAGATTACTATTCTGCTGTGACATATGTTCTGAACAGTTCAGGGTTTTTCTTTCATCTTGGTCTCTTGTTTTATAAATGAAAATGAGATCTGGTGAAATCAATAAGACTTTTGCTTTTTGTTTCAAAGCGAATTCAAAATCACATGGAAGCAGATGACTGCAGTCTATAATCTCTTGGACTGACACATGATGCAATTCTTTGTTTTCCTGCGGTTTGTCTGATTCTCCCTTAAGTACTCAGAACGTGCCCATTTGCTCACTGACTTGCCGAGTAGCACACTGGAATCCTTCATTACAGGTCTCTATTTATAGACAAGGACAGCTCTCCTATCAATTCAGGATGCTTAGGCTGGACTTAACGCGCTTGTTTTTGTACCATAGACGTTAAGAGGCTTCATCACATTAGGTTTTGCGTCCTGAAGGCGAGCTGTCATAATCTACTTCATACAGATGCTCTTCTATAGTGTTTTGGGAACTGGTACTGGTTCTTCAGAGGATCAGCAAGTTTTAAATGATAAAAATAAACTTGAATAGCTTTAGCCCTTAGTGTAAGCTACTGTGTAAGGTGATTCATTGGAGACAGCATGAGTTCTTACACATCCGGATAAAAGCTTGTTAAACAGCGCCACCGTGTGGTAGACTTTGAAGGCGCTCCTAAAGAGCATCCTTTGAGAAGATTTGGATTGAAATGGAATATTTCATATAAGGATGGAAATAATAAACAGTAAACGTTTGCAAAAATAATTAAGAATCTAGTCACCATTGGCAACAGGAAAACTTTGTGTGAGTCCATATGTGAAAATCAGACAAGACAAACCGCTTGAACGAGGGAAAGAAGAAAATCCCAAGGAGCATTGTGAATGACATAAAAAAAGAGCTTTTATTGGTGGAGATTGGTAATGGTAATGTATTTTTCACTAGGAATGCCACAATTTAAAAGGTGTAATGTGAGCTCTTGAGCTTCAACAAAAGCTGTGATGTCAACATCTGTGGAAGAAATTACTCTTATCATATGTTATTGTTAACTAGTCAGTCATAAAGATTCACGAAATGGCAAAAAGAAGTATACAAATTGTATAATTTAACTTACAATATACAAATTAGTGGAAAGACATTTTCAAATACTCCATTTAAGGTCAAAGAACTTTAATAAATATGAATACATACATTTTTCCTACTAAATCTGTAATTTTCTGTCACTCCTTGGATGTAGAAAACATCAGGGTCATGTTTGCTTTTTATTCTGTCCCTGGCTATAATTCTAACCTTGAAATCAAGATTAGGCACAGTCTTCATAATCCATCATACATGTGCAGTCTAACTGAAAATGTTATGAAAATAGTTGTAATCTGGCTCAGCGGAAGATATGAATCATATCTTTGTGGTAGATTTTCTGGTTATTATGGGATTATACAAGACTTATTCACCTGGTTGTCGAAAGCAAAATTCCACGAAATGCATATCATATTTTGAGAGAAAATGTGACATGCTAGAAAAAAAAAACAGGCACTCCAAAATTAGTAAGAAACGAGTGTTGGATTTCATTCAGCAAATATGATGAGGGGCGGAGTTATTTTTCAAGTGATTCTGTCATTTTGAAACTAAAGCCATTTGGAGCTCTGTAAAATCACATTCAAATGTGAAATGTTACATTGTGTGACTTAAAAAAAACATTTTAATCTTTTGTTGGCATCATAGGTGAGCTGTTAAGCCAGCCCCGACCTGAGGGACTTACTGAGATCATCTGCCCCAAGAATGGCTCGGAGCGGGTCAACGTGGCACTAGTTTACCCTCCAACCCCGACTGTGGTCAGCCCCAGTCATAAATGACATTGACTTCACCTGCACTTATCTGCCTGTGAATGGCCTCCACAAACCGCTGCACCTCTTTTCCCTATATCTTATATCACACACACACACACACACACACACACACACACACACACACACACACACATATATATGTGTGTGTTTGTTTGCGCCCTGCTTTCTTGTTGCCTCTGTCCATCATCCCACATCTGAGGGGGATGATGGACCACCGGATACCCGACAAGTGCAAAGAAGGTTCATTATGGAAGCTTGCCATTGGAGGCCATCATACCAGGACATAACTACAGGTATAATATTTTGAAGCTACATAACATTTTATGAATCTGTTAGGTTAGATGTGAGATCTCCAGCTTCTGTTTTGTTCTCCTCTTCTTCTTTTTAGGTGTACAGCTCCGACTGCCAACACACGATGAACTGAAAGTATTAGAAACTGTTGCACTGACATCCTGTTTTTGTCTATGTATACCTAAAGCTTTTTCAGTCACCCCGAGCCTTCCTCAACGCTTTAAGCCTTTCAGTTCAACGTGAGATCAGACGTTTCTCTGCAAGTTCTTGGAAGTTCCCATTTGTTGCATCTCTTGGACTGAAACTACATCTTGTGCTGCTGGGTGCCGAGTTGTTAAGCTGACAGAGAATGGATGCGAAAAATGGACACCGTTTTCCCTCAGACATAAGACAGACTTTGACTAGCGAGGTTGGATGTTAAAAATAGAAAATAGACTGATGCTTTAAATGATGTTGTATTTTAAATGCATGCCTCTAAAATGCAAAAAGGATTACAAAATGACATACATGGATAAATACACTAGCTCTGGCCTCTTGAGAGGTTTAGTCTTATCAAACAGGAAAGGACAAAATTGTTGGGCATAAATCTATTTATTGATTTTCTGCTCACAGACAGACACGTTGTTAGTATTGGAAAGAGATATGCAGACATTTCAAATCATTTTATTGCAGCCAAAGATATAAAAATGTTTTGCTGAACCACTGACACAAGCTTCTGTCCATCTATCCATCTATCGTTCTATCTATCGTTCTATTTACCTATTTTTTTCCTTCTTTCAGTCTATGCATAATTTTATACTCTCATACACTTGTGCTTAGACAAATAATCATACTCCATAGCATGAGGGATATTATTTTAAGCACGCAAATACAAATATCAGCCATCTGGAAGATTGTCACATTGATTTTTGCACATGTTCACACTTTCCTATAAGATGAAGTTTCGGATACATATGAGCAGGAATATTCATGTACAGTCACGGATGTACAGAAATGGTACAAGTACAATAATTCAGCCAAGGATGTTTTTACTCTTGAGGTAAATTGTGTAAGCATACCTGCTTAACTGTAAGGTTATTTGATAGATTTTTAATACATGCTCTTTAAAGACAGTGTCTGAATCATATTGTACATAAAAAGTGCACATTCGGACAAAAGAAGCAAGACGTTTTTTTAATCAGAACTGATTCATACTTTTCGATGTTTCTTTTTGGAGAGGAGAGAATCTGCAATATGTGTAATGTTTTGTGAACAGTTGAAAAACTTTTGTACATAATTTATTTTTGTAAGCTAACAAGCTGTCACGAGTATCATGTTATTTACTGTGCATTGTGCATGGCTACTGTGCTCAATGTAAAATCCACAAACTGTTATCTAAGTTATAAAGAAGTTATTCTTTCTCATTGTAGAACCACAGAAACACCAAATATAAAGGCTGGTTTCCATGTTGTTGTACTGTTGTTTTCTTTCTTTTGTTTCCCCTGTATATTGTTGTTAAAACCTCTTCAGAGCAATTAGGCAGAAATTGATTAATAGTTTATGGTGTATGAAGTATACAGTATCTCACAGGAGTACACCCCTCACAATTTTGTAAATATTTATTTTATCTTTTCATGTGACAACACTGAAGAAATGACACTTTGCTACAATGTGAAGTAGTGAGTGTACAGCTTGTATAACAGTGTAAATTTGCAGTTCCCTCAAAATAACTCAACACACAGCCATTAATGTCTAAATCGCTGGCCACAAAAGTGAGTACACCCTAAGTAAAAAATGTCTAAATTGGGCCCAATTAGCCATTTTCTCTCCCCGGAGTCATGTGACTTGTTAGTGTTACAAGGGCTCAGGTGTGAATGGGGAGCAGGTGTATTAAATTTGGTGTTATCGCTCTCACTCTCTCATACTGGTCACTGGAAGTTCAACATGGCACCTCATGGCAAATAACTCTGAGGATCTGAAAAAAATAATTGTTGCTATACATAAAGATGGCGTAGGCTATAAGAAGATTGACAAGACCCTGAAACTGAGCTGCAGCACGGTGGCCAAGACAGGCCCAGGCGCTATGGGGGGGCAAAGGGGGGAATGCCCCCCCAGAAATAATTTGTGCCCCCCAATTTTCTTAACATATGTAAATTAAAGCATTGTTGGAGGACTAAATTCGTCATATACTTTGATATAACAGTTTCATTAATAATGTGTAAATGAATTTATCCAATGAATGCAATGCTATCGCTTGCCTAATCTCAGGCGGATGGATTCAGTGCGCTAATAAAAATCAACATGTTAGAGATCAAATTGTAACCATGCAGCCGTCAGCTACAGTATCACATCAAATAGTGCACTGTAGATCCCCTGAGGAACAATTCCACTCATTCCCTAATAAAGGAGAGGAAGAATTGTATAAACTTGTTAAATCAGCTAAACCAACAACATGTATGCTATTTGATAGCAATCTCTCCTTTGACAGCCATGTTTCTAGCATTTGTAAAACTGCATTTTTTATCTTAAAAATATATCTAATCTGAGACCTATGCTCTCAATGTCAAATGCAGAAATGTTAATTCATGCGTTTATGACCTCAAGATTAGATTATGGCTGCGGGCAGCAGATCCTTTTTCTGTTTAGCGCCCAAACTCTGAAACAATCTACAAAACAATGTTCTGGAGGCAGACACTCTTATCGGTTTAAATCTAGATTAAAGACCCATCTCTTTAACCTGGCTTTCACATGACACACTAATACACTTCTAATATTCAAATCTTTTAGAGGATTGTTAGGCTGCATTAATTAGGTCAACCGGAACCGGGAACACTTCCCATAAAACATGATGTACACGATGTTACATCGTAAGTAGATTGACATCTACGCTAATATTAGTCTTTTTCTTTCTTATTCTGAGGTCACCGTAGCCACCCAATCCGGTCCTTATCCAGCCCAGATGATCACTGCAGACACCAGATCCAGTCCGTATCCAGATCAGATGGTGAATCAGCACCTAGAGACAACCTCTACCGCTCTGAATGTCAGTGGAGACCAGGACACCTAGATGAGCCCCAGAGACAGATCTCCAGTGAGGACCTCGTCACCTAGACAGCCATTGGGAAAAGACCACTGGAACCCGTTTAGCCCTTACAATCTGACTTTGCTGCAGTTGGAACAAACTGCTGGTTCGTCTGGCCAGATGGGAACTGCCAGATGGGAATCAACTACAAAAATTAATTCAGAAGGCGTAAATTAGACACTAAGGGGACAAGTTACCCCCAATAATTAGAAAGGGCCAAATATATTTATTTTGTTTTTGCACTGCGCTGCTGCACTCCAATACGCAGCCCTCTGTTTGTTGTTTGGATGGCAAAAAAGATGTAAAAGTTCCATTTTAGGCTGATCTAACAACACTAGTCAATGCCAACATGAACATGATTGAGATGGCCAATCAAATCAAAGTACTCATGGTTTACTGTTCACAGAAGGAGAGCGCGATTCCAGCGCGAAGCCAGTGTTAGCCTTGAAAAAGAACGAGGTAAGTTAGAAGTAAGTAACACTGTATAAACATCAAAACAACTCATATTTGATAGCTGTTTTACTATAGAAAAGTTAAAACGACAGATACGTCCATAAAGAAATGGATGAATGTCAAAGTCCTCATTTAATCCTCTGGGACAACGTATCTAATGTGAAAATCCAAACGGCCTCACATTGTTAAAGTAATTTATTGATATCACCACCGCGCCGTGGACACTTGACTACCTCTATACCTATGTACTGAAGAGAGGATTACATGAGGACTTTGACATTCGTCCATTTCTTATAAAAAATGCATATATATATATATATATATATATAGCTTTTTTACAATTCTAATAAAAGTTTTGGTGGTACTAGTTGAATTTATGTACGTTGGCAGGTATCAATTAATGCTGTTGAATTGTTATGATACGTGTATTTTGCATAGCTTTACATGTTCTGTTTTCCTTTTTCTTGATTGAACGTGATATTGTTTTGGCTTATTTGTTGGTTTATTATGATAATGTGTTAGGTCATGTGACCTTTGATCACCTGGAGGATAAAAAGTGGCACATCAGTGTTGTTCATTTGTCTGATGAAGAGCCTGCACGCTCGAAATGTCACATACTATGCAAAAGTGTTTTAAATACATTTTTGATGCTTTTGGAGCTTTGGTGTTGCTGACTTTACATATAAAAAAAAATGCTACACAGGCCCTTCACTTCGAAATAAAAAACAATATTTTTTTACTCCACAAATCTAAAAATATTAATGCGTCCACAAATCCCTCGTTAACAAATAGACACAAATCCTTTGACATAGTCACATAATACAATGCCATAGATTATTTTCCAGACACAACATTTTATCAAATTTTCTGTTCGTAAATCAAGTGAACACAGTTGTAAACATTGTTCAATCAACATAATTAGCATGCTGAATTTAAAATGGGTGCAAATGTGTACATTTATTAGAAAGTGATGAAAACAGTTCAGTCTTTTGCAGTGTAATATGTACATAAACACAAGTAAATGAGAAAATTAAGATTGGTTCACTGATCTATTTTATACTGTTCTCTATTGTAGATCAGTGGATTGGTTACAAAATACTGCCTTTCACTCAGGAACAAAAATGTGTCTTAGAATTAGTTTCAGCTTGATTTATCAAACGCATGACAGGAAAAGTAAAGTGAAAGTCTTTGTAAACCTATATTTGGAGGCCAATTTGGGCAAGAAGCCATTTATTTTTTATGAGGCAAGGTAACTATGATATGATATGATGGCACTAGACTGTTTATTTCAACCCAATACTACATGTGTCTATACAATAAATACACTCAACATCAACAATAAAGAAGACAATCGTGGCCAGAATAGTAAGCTGCACCAGAAGATAAGATGATGATGGTATGAGGTCTTCAGTCGTTGTCATAGATGCAGTCTGTAAAAGCAGTTTGTGAAGGTGTGAATGAATTATTTATCTGTTTTAGTAATATTGTCTGCATTCTACCAGTTTTAGATTACATCCCATCTAGCAGGAGAATCAACATTTTAAATTTTCACTTAATTTTCATATTAATGAATTTGCCACGTACCATCTCCAATGTCATCATAGACCTCATCACTGAAAAGAAAAGTAAAAAAATTAGTTTTGCACATTCACACATTGACAAAACAATTAAAAAAAACTTTCTGAGTAGCTTACTCTGTGTGGATGTTGCTGGCTGATACATGTCCAACTGAAAAGTCAATTTTACAATGTCATCATTACTAATGCTTGTCCTGGTGTAGGTCAAGTCTCATATGGAGTCATATATTATGTAACTTACATTTGCCCTCCTTGTTCCTACAGATGAATTTGTCAGGGTCAGATTTGCTGATGACATCCACAGTCTCCCCAGCTTGTACAGTCAGGTCTTTACCACTTCCCTTCTTACTGGTGGCAATTGTTGCTTGATGAAGTACCTGAATCTCACCATCGTACTGGTAAAGTAAATGCAAAAAATAGTTTGCTTATAAATTCAACCAAGAAAGCATTCTGTGTTTACAGGTCACTCAGCATAATGCCATACTGTTATTTCATATGCACCTTAAACTTTTCTAAATTCCTTTTCTTCTTTCTCAAACTTCTTTTGCTTTTTTGGGTCATCGTGCACTTTGGTTGCCTTAGATTTCGTTTGAGGTAGACTGTGATAAGGAAATATCATTATCATCAAGACAGAATGATTTAAATATGCTAATATAGAGTAGTACAGTTAAAATATTTATATTCCATCATCTTGTTTTACAACATTAATGGTAAATCACTTAAGGTAAGACCTGTTTACCTGCTAGGTGATGGAGCGGGAGTGAATGAATCAACATCATCATATATATCTTGGGAAGCGTCTGTGTTGTAAAGACATTTGAAGAGAGAAGAATTCACAGTGGGTTTCATAGGTAATTGTAGGAATAAAAATAATTTTTATCTTGATTACCTTCAGGTGTAAATTGTGGAGGGGGAGGAATGCTGAAACAGATTGTTAGAAGTATATTAAATATTTGATCATTTTATGGGGGAAAGCCACTAAACTGATTTCATTTAAAATTAAATATTTTTCTGTAAGAAAAAAGCAAAATCAAGGGAGATTGAGGTCTTGAGAAAAGGACACAGCAATATTAAATCATCCACATCTAGTAATGTTATAGTTAGAAACGATTAGAAAAGCATTAATAACAGGAGGCTCAGAAGAATTTTCTTTGAAGGAGCTATTTGGCATTTTTGCACAGATTGGATTGATTGTGAATTGAACCAGTAATCAGTTTGCTTTGTTAGAACAAATAGTTGCAGTTTTAAATGCAATTGTGATTGGAAATCAAAAAGTAGCATTGTCTGATTCCATCTTACTAATGTAAAAATTACTCATTATTGTGGACTTGGCTTTTTCTCCAGTCAACCGAGCTTTTGAGCATGTCCAAGAAGTTGCGTGATTTTAAGAGAGACCTGGGATCTCCAATGCTATGTTGTTGGGAATGTAGTATGGGTGAGACAGATCCATTATCGAGTGGCCAAACAACAAATCCAGTAATACAGGCACACACATACATTATAATGCACACAGTTTGCAAACATTATATTATATTATATTATAGTATAATATATTATTTGTTCTTACCTGATTGGATTAAGATTAGAATCGGGTATATCATCATACAAATCATCATCTGGTGGTGGAGGTAAAACAACTAAAAACAGCAGAGGACAGACTTGTTCAAGTATCACCTCTCAAAATGAAACTGTCCCATTTACAGTTACTACTTAAAGTATTAAACAACCATCAATTAGTTGGAAAAAGGATTAGTTGTATTAAAACTTACCCCGCTGTCCATTCATTTTCCTGAAATATGAAAGAGAAATATAAATGATCTGTAACACTTTAGTATAGGGACCTTTCTGACTATTAACTAGTTGCTTATTAGCAATCCGAAAAGCAGTATTTGCTGTGTAACTTCTAATGAAACATTCTTGACTTTTTAGACTGGACTAGGAAAGTGGTTAAAGTGGCATCCATATCAAATCTGCCTTGTCACATGATTGATTATTAGGAAAAATCTTTGGAATTCTGCAGAATCAATTTAAATGTGTTCAGATGTGTTGTTTGGAAGTGTTACATGCTCTTACAATTGTTCGTCCATAGATTCCACGTCATCGTACACCTCTTCATTTTGCATGCTATGAGGGAGAGACATGCCTTTATTCTTCAAGACGCTGAAGTCGATCTCAGCCATTTCCGTTTTAACATAGCCAACTGGAATATAGAGAAATAACAACTTCATCTTTTCTCAGGGCATCGTTGACCAGTTCACATCAAATATATATATATTTTTACAATGTGAACACTTACATGATCCATCTTGAATCCGGCCCAACCATTTACCCTCTGGATTGTCAGTGATTCGAATTATATCAATTGACTCGCCCTTCTTAAGGGAGAGGTCAAGTTTCCCACCCTTACAGTCAGCTTTAGCTTTTACCTGATGAAGAACCTGCAGGGGTGTTGTTATCTGAAGAAAGAATAAACCAGACAAACAATTATTTATAATCACCATTAACCATTAGAATAAACCTTAATATATATATATATATATATATATATATATTAGGGTGTCCTTGACTAAGGATTTTCATAGTAGAATCGGAATTTTCGAATCTTGCCAATATTTGACTGTTGGTCGAATCATATGTTTGGGGGCGGGGCAAAATACATTACCAAGAATCAAGTCAGACATTCGAAAGTAATTATTTCTGACTTAAACACACAGGTAAAATGTGTAATGGACGCCTCGCAGATACAAACGGGGTAAATAATGTTTTATTTTTTTATTAAAAGAAACAGTCGTCTGTTTCTCGCGGTTCAGGACCCGCTGTTGCCGAGGTACAGAGGAGAATGGGTTTTCCTTCTCGCGCTCATCGGCCACAAACGTGGGTGAGCTGCTGGATGCTGCTTATGATGATGCAATCGCTTTGACATCATCTGATCCAGCAGCTAGTGCTCTGCTGGGTTCTGCCCAGGAAGAACAGGAGATGTCTGAGAGCGAAGAAGTTGAGACTGAGCCCTCTCATTCCTCCTGCCCTGCGTATGACGAGTTATTGGAGGTTATGAATGTGCTACATCGAGGCTTGACTTGCCGTGGAAGCGGCCAAGATGGCGCCACGGGGTCGTCTCGATGAGCATTATCTTTCTGGCCATAACCCCCCAGCTCGTGTGAGGCGAGCATTAAGAAGGTCACCCTCACCATAGAGGGTCACCTATGAGCATGCCGCTCCCTTATGAGCATCTGAGTTCCCTCTCATTCTGAGAATTGAGTTCTCCGCTCCCCAGAGTTCTGTGATAGGTTGCTCTCCTTGTTGGCCGAGCTAGTATTGCTCCCCTCACCATGAGGTTCACATATGAGCATGCCACTCCCTTCTGAGGGTCTGAGTTCCCTCTCATGCTGAGAGTTGAGTTCTCCGCTTTCCAGAGCTGTCATTCAGTAGCCTCAGGTTGTTAGGCCTCTTTATGCCTCCCTGTTAGGTTGCTCTCCTTGTTGGTAAAGCTAGCATTGCTCCCCTCACCATAGAGGGTCACCTATGAGCATGCTGCTCCTTTCCGAGCATTTGAGTTGAGTTCTTCGCTGCCTAGAGCTCTGTGAGTCAGCGACTTCAGGTTGCTAGGCCTCTCTCTGTCTCATTGTTAAGTTGTTAGCTTTGCGGCTCCCTAGAAAGGTTTAAAATCCATGTTATGGTAAGTGCGCACGCTAAGTCTCTGTGCACTTTATCAAAACCACGTTGTGGTAAGATCGCACATCAAGTATTTTTGCGTTCTTTCTAAAATCATGTACGGTATGGGATACGCACTGCGGCTTCGTGCCCTTTCTTTGGGTTGGTTAGGCCCCGGTTCGCCTTGGACCCCACTCTACCTATTTCTCCCAAAAATGTCTGGGGTTGAACAGTGGGTTATTACCAAGGGCCTGTTGAGACAGTTCCCTCAGCGAGCTTGTGCAGAGCAAACGGTAGAACCTGGGTGACCGCCCAGGACCTAACTACTAACCTAGGCGCTTGGCCATATCCCCTTAAAATAATATTTTTCTTCTGATTCCAAGCCTTTAAGCTCTACCTTAACAGGTAGGTTATTAAGGAATGCAGCTTGGGTCTTTGGCCGAAGGGAATAATGTCACTGACAGCCATCAAACCATCCCAGGGGCAACTCCCTTAGCCTGGTAGAGTTGGTACTTAATGCTCGCCTTTGTTTTGGCTTTCACTCCCCTCTGCATGGTGGCGTGGGTATATCTTTCCCCATAGCGACCCCTAGAGGACGTAGTTCGAAGTTCCTATGAAGGGGAATGTCTCAGGTTACTTATCTAACGATGGTTCCCCGAGTGGGGAACGAGACACTGCGTCCTCTAGGGCACTGTGGTTTTGCCGGTAGTGACGTCATAGGTTGTCGCCGGCCAACAAGTTGTGTTATTGTATGTATGTAACCATGGTTACATAAGTAACCTGCATGTTCTCTGTGAAATCAGACATTTGAGCGTCCCATATACCCAAAATGGCATGATCATAAAACCCCGCGAATATTCCACTGTGAGATTGGGAGTCGAATCAGGCTCCTCCTATCGAAGCATTGAATCGCCGACAATTCAGGGTCACCCCATATATATATATATATATATATATACATATATATATAGGATACATTTACTTACTTTAAACTTCTTAATTGCATCTTTCTCTTTTTTCTCCCAGTCTTTCTGATTTTTAAGTTCTTTTTCTTGCTTTTTCTGAGGTTGACTTGACTCTGCAGCAGACCTGTGGTAAAGTGGACCATTAACCATTTACTAGCACACAACACAAGTAATCACTGCAGAACATGAAATTAACCATTTGATTATTGGCAGCTAAAAGTGTTTGTATCACTCTGTTCCAGGTGGGTGAGGTGACCGCTATACCTCACGGACCATGTCAGCAATAATAGAATTAACTTAAAATGTCTTACCAATTTTCATCAAGATCCTCATATATCTCACCATCACTTCCACTTCCCTGAAAGAGGTGAGACATGAGACAGTGCAACACACACTTTCTAAAAAGTATTTGTATGCCTTCACTGTGTTTCTTACCTCGTTTTTCTGGCCTGTAAGGATAAAATGTGATAGAAAAGTATTTACATTAGTAAGAATTGGATTACATACACTATCGAGCTTTTATCAATTTAATATATATATATATATATATATATAAATGTGACTTAGCAATGCCTTGAAAGTGGACAAGTTTGTCAAAATGTGTTTAGGGTTCAGATCGCACTATATGTGGAAAATAATGCACAGCACTTTTCTAACAATATTGGAAAAATATGAATTTTTGTTAGAATGATTTATGAAAGATCATGTGACACTGAAGATTGGAGTAATGGCTGCGGAAAATTCAGCTTTGCATCACAGGAATAAATTAAAATTTTTGAATATTAAAATAGAAAACTGTCATTATGAATATTAAAGGGTGGTTGATTGCGATTTCACTTTTTTATGCATTTTAGCTTTTATCCAAAGCGACATTCAGGTTATACATTTTTTTGTCAGTACATGTGTTCCCTGGGAATCGAACCCACAACCTTTGCGCTGCTAATGCAATGCTCTAACCACTGAGCCACAAGAACAGTTTTTAATGTTAGTGTGTAATGTTGCTGTTTGAGCATATACCATATCTGCAAAGTTACGATGCTGAAAGTTCAATGCAAATGGAGATATCGTCTTTTTAAATTGAATGCCTACAAAAACGGCTCGTAGGGAATAAAACTAAAATAATCTGTTCATATATGAATCACGATTCTGTCTTCTAACTATTCTAATGGCTTCACAAGATATTTTTCACATAACTATGAGAAGCGTTAAACATGGACGCACATGCGGTTGCCGTGCTGTATTAAAGGTCCCATATAGTAGCCTACACCCTTCTTTATTTTTAGGTTTTAAAATATCATCTGATGTTGGGTGCCAGAATCGACGTAATACAGCATCAAATTAGAAATTTGATAGTATACGTGCTGCCACTGGCAGACAAAAAAAAAACGACGACAACTGTGGTTAAACGCGATAAAACCAGCAGTCCGCTGGTTGGACTGAAACGATCGTCAAAATTGCTTGTGTTTTCAGTGCACATTTCTTATCAGAAAAAGTTAAATAATTTGTAATTGTAAATACAGTGTTGTGTTGTGCTGGAATATAATTTAACTGTTAAAATAGCTGCCTGCTGAAATTAAAATGTATTTTCATCTTCATCATGACTAGATAGACACAGTGAGTTTGTCTTTACTATTCTGTCAAATCGTCCATCCTTTGAGTGAGAGTGTAACGTTACAGGTCGGCTGATTTGGTTTCGTCCGGTAAACTTTTTCAACATGTTTCCATGTTGTTGTTGCTCAGTAATGACATGGAAACGATGCTGTCTGAGGGTTTGGCAAAAGAACGGTGGGTGGTGCTCGGTATGGTGACTGAAGGCGGTGACTGAATAGTTCTGACATCACATTTTTACGGAAGTCACAAGGGCTCGTGAAAAGACACAGCTACTTTATGCAGGCTGTGTGTTTACTGTGCAGTGTTATGCAGGCTTTATGTGTGTTTACTTTACTGTGGATTGACTGTTTTGAAACTTACATGTAGTAACATAGCCCCTAGACCGGTGTTATCATGAACATTTCAGTTTTGACAATAGGGGACCTTTAAAGTTTTAATCAGGATAAAACACTGTATTAAAAGCTAACATAAGTAGTAGCATTTACAAATAACTGTATGAGGCAACAAAAAACATACCATTAAGAGCCGTGTGCTTGCAGAGGTTCTGTGCAATCCTCTTCACTAATATCCTCAATTGAATATTAATTGGGCTCAAATTGATAAGCAATATTGAGACGCCGTTGTTTACAATACAATAATGGAGCACATGCAGCTGAGGTGAGGGGCGTGACGTTTCTGAATGCCCACTGGTGGTTTAGTGAATCACAACACACTGAGTCAGTTAACCAATCTGAGTCCATTGTTAATTTCTGAGGGAGGGGCTTCATAAAAACAGGAAATCATCAGCGCGTTTATAGGAGAAGGGACAGAGCGGTAGGGTTGTGATGGTGAGGAAAGTTTCCCAGCGGTTAGTCGACGTGCGACAATACCGGTAATACCGGTATCACCGTGGTGGTGGTGGGGCTTTGAGTTTTCCCTCTTTTCCTCGCTTTCCTTTGGTTTTAAATAGCCTGTAAGCGCTGTGCGCGTTTTACGTTCACTTTTAAATATGCAGCAATTCGACGTCAAGCAGTTTGTTTGTTTTTAGTTCGTTTGAGTTTTCCCTCTTTTCCTCACTTTCCTTTGTTTAAATAGCTTCTAAAAGCTCCATGCACATTTTACTTTCACTTTTAAATTAGCGGCAATTCAGTTTTACATTTCGTTTTGAAACTCTTCTGCCATCGTCATGTCTGTTTCACCTCACTCTTCTTGTCAGTCAGCTCGACTCACTCTCCTCTTTAAATCTGATATGTGATGCGTGACTGTTGTTCATGCACTGCATTGAGCAGCCGCGTTCAGTTTTAATTGTAGTGTCCTCTAACGGAATTAAATTATATCTATTACTATAAAAATATCAAAATGACGGTCGGGGACGGTGCCGCGGGCCGTGGGCAAGTGACATAACCGGTGTTGCAGCTTAACACCGCCAACACCGTTTATCGCAGCAAGCCTACAGAGCTTTGTAGAATAAAGGTAAATTATGTGAAAAATAATGCGTTTTTAAAAAAAACTAAGCATTAACACATGTTAGACTGCACCCCATAAACACAATCAAGCCAAACAGTCAACTATCCCTTTAAATCATTTCACTGTATTTTTAAATGCAGTGTTGAGAGTATGGTTGTGTTAGTGAACATATAGGTCTTACCCATTCTAAAGCTATCCACATCATCATAATTCTCATCTTGAATTCTGCAGACAGATAAGGTTGTGGATTATCACCAAATTCAGATGTTAAAAGAATTGTCATAACCTGAATCATTCGGTCACAGTGCTATGTGAGGCATTTCTGTGGTACTCACATAGGTCCTGGATGTCGTGGGGGCAGGCTAGGGCGTAGGGGTTGAGAGGGCAGGGACGGAGGCGGCTGAATACTGGGGTGAGAGGCCGGTGGGGGAGGGGGAGTTATATTCTTTGGTACAGGGCCTGCAAGAAAATAGTTAATCTCATGACTAGTTCACCCAAAATGTAAATTCTGTCATAATTTACTCACCCTCATGTCATACCTTTTCATACCTGTATGACTTTCTTAGCCTTTCATAACCCTGCTGACTTCCAATGTATGGACAAAAACACTCTTTGAAATGTATGCTTTGGTGTTCCACAGAAGAAAGAAAGTCATGCAGGTATTAATAAAATGTTTTGGGTGAACAGAAGTTTCACACGGTGCTAAGGGCAAAACCTGGTCCTATACAGGATCTCAACATTATCACAAGTCAAAAATGAAAGCTATCTCTAAAATTATGTTCCTATTTTAAATTAGCTTCCCTGTTTTTTTTCACTGACTTCAGCTCTCAAGTGAAAAGAAAAACTCAAATGAGGAAGTTAGCTCAGCACATGCAGGAAATCTTGAATTTCCAATATTTTGTTATTGCTGTTCGATACAACATGCACCTGAATGTTCGTTTCATGATAATGCGCTCTGATGCGATTCACATGTTGTAATAATGTATGATGTTTTAACTATCTAAAGATCTAAGACAAGTATGTTGCACTGTGTCAAAAGGCATAAATTATACAGTCATGTGATGTTCCTCATTTGGACTTAAATTACTGACAAAGATATGCATCTGCTCACAGTTTCTCATTTTTATGGCTTTATGGTGTTCATTATTTTGTGCAATGTGCATGCTTGCTAACGGTCTCAGAGCAAAGCAGAGCAGTCACAAGCAAAACCACGGAAACCACTTTGGCCCAAAGTCTACCCTCTTCTGTGCTTGTGCATGATCAGTGGCTGTTTTGCGTACAAAGTCTTTATGGCTTTGATGTGACTGATGAAGTGCTTACTGCTTATTGTTTTGTTACCTCAGATGCTGCCATATAGAAAGTTTGTGCATTTTGTGCTAGACAGGCAGTACTCACTCTCTGTTGTAGCCTCTGAGCCCTTCTTGAACTTCTCAAGATTGACTTTGGGCGGTCTGTTGGGTTTGGCAGGAGCGCTGCCTAAAGCATAGGTATTGGGTAATGGTTTCTTCTTGGGCGCTGAAGGATCATCGTTGGCTGTCTGTAAAGGAGGTCCAGATGATTTTTTTGGGATGTTGGGTTTATTAGGTGCTACAGGCTTTGAGGCAGACTCATTAGCACTTGGTACTTTAGCACCTTCTTTAACGCCTTCCTCTTGTTTGATGAAGTTATTTTTAACACGGAAACTTGATGGTTTCACATTAGATACTATGGAAGGTTTTGCAGCAGACTCCACGTGGCTGCTTTCCTCCGGCTGCTGGCGTAGCATAGCTATGGTGCTTTTTGGTTTGGGAGCTGATGGCATTTTTGGAATAGTGTGATTAGGACTAGTGCTATTGTCTTCAGCTTTTGGGGCGTTTTTTGACCAGGGGGGTTTTGCCATTGGAGCCATTGGCTTTGGACTCGTTACCTTTGAATCATTAACCATGATGCTTGAAAGAGGCTTCTGTAGTGGTACCTTTTGGAATGGGACCTTTGGAGTCTCAGAGTCCTGGGACGAGTCTGGTGGTTTAGGTTTAACGGGAAATTTAAAGTTGACTTTGTTGTTCTCTTGTGTGTTTTCAAACCTAGTCCCAAAAGCTTTTAACTTCAGAGGTTCGTGCATGTCTGGAGCGCTTCTAGCTGTGTTGACTGTGCTCTTAGGTTTAAGGCTACTTTCAAGAGCAGGCTTCTAAAACACATGTATCATAACTCTTTATCTTGCTCACATTGTTCATTGACAATCAAGTCTAGGATTGGTTTGCCAATTTGAAGCAAATTAAGTATGTACAAACTAGGGGTGTGACGGTTCACAAAATTCACGGTTCGGCTTGAAATAAAAGCCTTTTATTTCATAGATTTTTATTGATGACAGCAGTGCTAATATTTTAATTATAGGACAATAATTTATTGTATAGCCTAATAGACTTGTTTTAAAAGACAAGATCATCTCTTTCGACGTACCCCAGCAAGGGGACTAGGGGAGGTTATCGCGGGGCAGACAGCACGTTGCCTGTTATGTGGTTTGGGCTGCCTTGTTGAGTGCAGTGGCTCTGATAACATTATATTTCACACACTTTAAGCTCTTTTATTTTCCAAACGTAATAGGATTAGTCCAACGAACCGTTCGATTTGTAATATGTACCAAACCGAAAGCCTCGGATCAATACAAATACGCGTATCGTTACACCCTTAGTACAAAAAACCCCCAAAACAATACAATATAATCTGTCCACTTTAAAAAGAAAATTGAAATATATATATTTATATTCACTATGAATATTACTAGGAGTAATATTAGGAAATGCTACAAACTTGACATCAAAGCAGTATAAAAACACTACAGCTCAAGCTTACATCCTTCCAATGTCTGTGTGTTCTATTTAGATTTGAATTACGGTTAAGTCAAGTGTATTTCTTTTGTTGTATTGAACTGTCAGTTGATTCTCTACAAATATTTATCAGATTTATGCTCATTACTTTGAATAAGCCACATGAACTGTCTATCTAATAAATCGAGTAAAACATGTCAAAAACAAAGCTATCTGACACGTAAGATACACTGCAAGTTAAAGATATCTATAAAATATATTTTACCTCTGATTCTGGGTCTTCAGTACAACTTAGCATACTTGATTTCTTCATCAGAGCTGTTTGTAGTCAACTGCACTGAGCATGAGAACTGTCTGTGTTATCACACAGGAACTGAGAGCATTTATCATACCAAAGTAGCAGGAAGTTGCTACGCTCACTACTATAGTACTCATACACAAAATAATAAATATATAGTACTCATATACAAAAGAAAAAAAACTTTTTTCTAACAGCATATATATCATTTGTGATAGATGTGTAGGCCACAATAAAATGCAGGATACTGCAAATTAAATGCTATTTTATAACCATAAAATAACTCTAGCTTTTAAAGCCCATTTATCAACTGGTCATCATTCAAATGTTACGCAATTGGATGCAAATATCTTTCTGGAAAAAAAACGTCATTTATGTGTCTGCAATATGTTCCTGATGTGTAACCTAGCTATTTTTTCTGGATATCTCAAAGCTACGTGTCTTTGTTCTCACAGAAACACACTCCTCTGGACCAGAGTAAACATGTCTAGCGAGACCAAGCCATACATGAGAGACTCTGGGCGATGTGTGTTGACGCACCCTGGGTAACGAGTGTTTGAATCAGGACAGACTTCTCACCAGGAAGAGCTGATAAGCTCTGGACTAGCTTCTAATGTGACTGGCCTGACCCAGAGGTACACACTGTGCTGTTGACTCGCTGACTAAAAAAAGAGAAACTGTTAGACACAGGAACTAACGTTGGTCAACCAATTACAATATCACTATGCTCTTGACAAACAACAGCACTGTAGACTTTTCTTACAAGTTAAATTAGGTTTACATTTACATTTAGTCATTTTACAGATGCTTTTATCCAAAGCGACTTACAGTGCATTCAAGTTATACATTTTTATTGTCAGTAAGTTGTTTTAAACCACACACAGCACTTCTGTATATCGATATACAGTATAAGCAACACCTTTTTTTCAAATGTATGAATATGTATCTTTGCATTGCTGTAAAAAATATACTTTTACATTTACAGTAAAAAACAGCAGCTGTGGTTGCCAGAAACTTATGTAGACGATGCACAGGGTACATACACTATAGACAAAACACCACCAGGGTAACTGACATTAATGTAATGCAATGAACATTTAACTAAATAGCTGAAAATATATAAAAATATCTCCTAATGTACATTACTGATAACAAAAATAGGAAACACATTTATTTAAATAAAAACGTCACTTACAGTTAATCAAGTTAATGTTTTACTGTAGCGTTTTTACAGTCTTTCTCTGTAAAAAATACCAACATATTTACAGTGACTTGCATCCTGTTGTTATACAAGTTGCATCTTGTTTAGGCTTGTTAGGTTTTAAATGGTAAGACAATAGACTGTTCAAAATGAAGACAAAGTGTATAGGTGTGGTGACATTAGACTTTGCTCCATGCACGTGCAAGAGAAAATGGGACAGTGGAAAGTTGATATTTTGTGAACTCTGATCGAAAAATCATATGCTAACAGTTTGATATCTTAGCTCAACACAAATAATTCAAACTTGAGAGCTCAGAGTTTGTAGAGTGTTTGTGAGAAAATTGAGTTAATTAATTTTGCATGGTTAAATAATTTAACCTGACCGTGACTGCTAGACTTTCTAGTTACAAACGTTATAGTTTAACATGTCCATAATTGAGGTGATGAACTACACCCGTATTTACTCTCCTTGTGTGAACTTGCACCGAAAACCTTGAGACATCACTTGTTTGCAGATGTCACCTGGATTGATAGTTTGTTATCTACTGCAGTGAGATCACACAAAGAGAATGTCTGTGTAATCTCAGACATGGCCTCAGGTTCCGTGCAACTTGACATCAAACGGCTATCATGAAAAAATCAGATGTGCTCAAACGAAGTGAAGACCTAGGGTCAGAGGTAATGGTAAGGTAATTGTCAAAATAACTGCATGTTTTTAAAGTTAACTGTATTGATTCTTATTGCTCCAAGAAATCTTGACTTGTGATATGTTTTGAAGCATGATTTTCTTTAGAAAGTTTATTGTGTCTTAGATCAATAAAAATAATTATCTTTATTCCAATAGCAAAATATAAGTCTTTTCACAATTACTATAGTATTTCTGAAACAAAGAACTTAAAATGTAATATAGTAATTAGAGAGAATATGTCTTGGGTTATTCCAGCATTCAGTTTTTTTGCATTCAAAAATGAGTTCTAACATCTACTGAAGTAAATACATCCCTTTTTATTTACTTATTAATGGCCGTTATTACCAACAACAGCTGTACTGTTCTAGGCTCCCGACATGCAAAGCAGTCTCACATAAAGTCCATAGTTCTGTTCTTTAGATAGATGATTTGTGTAATGTGTGTTTTGAATATGACACCTTGCGTGTGTTAACACGTGCTTAACAAAGAGCCAATGGATAGTCAGTGTGTATTTCTCAGATGTTATGGAGAACCTTAGATGACCACGAGAAGGTGATTTGGGAGATCCCACATTGTGCCTGTGATGCAATCTAAAACAGGTGTCATGCTGTAGTTTCACTTTCTTAAGGTGGTATTATTGAGCTAAAACTGAATGGTCTGCTGTGACCACAAAGAGCAGAACCAGATATAAAATTAAACTGATCTGTGGCACAGTCTATGGTTTAAAATAGCGAGGTAAGGTGCATCTAGGCAATGAAACCAGATGCTAGAGGAATTCAAGAGAAACTTAAGTGTGTGTTCAGATGAAGAGGAACTGAGTTGTGTCGGTGAAGCAAAAACTGACCAAACATTACACAATCTTTTTTTTACACAATCTAATTTTGCAAAAACACACGATAAAATTCCCCAGATTAACTTTTTTAAATGTGAATTCCAGTGAAAGTTTGTAACTGAAGCAACATTTAATTTCATAGCAGGTTATTTTCTGCATATTTTCATTACCTCTGTATCTGACAAACAGTCTGTGATAATGAAAAATGCATGAACATTCATAAACAAGAGAAAAGTAACATGAGTAGACACAAGTAGACAAACTGTCAGATAAACTTAGTGCGCTAGGAAAGACAATTTATGCACAGAAAAACTCCTGCACCCTCACCATCTGATTTCATACCATACATTTCTCTAAACCAGTATCTCTAAAAACTGCCTTAAAGTTTGCAAAGTTAAAGGCACTGGTCAATACTGTGTAACAATTCAGGAATGAAACCAGAAAGAGAACTCACCATGGTGGTGGTAGAGCCAAAAATGATCCTCTCCCGGATATTCACATGGACTGCTAGCTCACAACCGGACTGATGAATGTGTTTCTGTTTGCTTCAGTTTATTTGTGACTGTAAATGCCTGCCCACTCCTGGCTACTTCCTCTATCTGCTGGCAGACCGCTGCTCTGTCATCACAGGAAGCCATATCTCTCTCCTCATCAAATATATTTGCCTGTCCCGTACTGCACAATTGCTCTTTCTATACTCACATATGCTTCCCTGCTCGGCATGATGAATGAATACTACAAGAATACATATAAAAATTCAAAAAGCATTTTTCTTTATTTTTTCTTTATTTATTTTTTCTATTTATTGTTATTTTTGACACAAGTAAAAATTACATTTTAAAATCACATATAGAGAATGCTCAAACATTTCAGGTAAGTAAATTTATTTTCAAATATATTAATACTTTTATTTACCAAGAATGCATTAAATTAATCAAAAGTGACAAATGCATTGATAATGTTACATGTTGTAAATATTTTCAAAATATATACTGTATGTGTGTGTATTTTTATTTAGGATATGATTAATCGTTGGCCTGCACTACAAAAATCTTACCAATTACCAACAGTATAGTGTAACTTAATACTCATAAAGACATTAAAGACACTTAATAGACACTTTCTACAGCTTAGAAAACTAGCCTTTAATGTCAACAGCTTTTAAAAACAAGAATTGCACGCAATGTCTTTTAGTTACATAAGCATAGTAGCATGTGCAGGGAAGTGAAATTTTACAGGACACAGCAAACAACAGGTAAGATAGCTGTATGAATTTGTATGAAGACCTATTTATATAGATAAAGTTCTGCATCACATGATATGGGGATGGCAAATGTACAAATGCATGCCATGTACACAATATGCATGTCTATTGTCTTTGTTTTGACGACTTTTAGTCCTCAGATCTGTGGTACAAGTAGCTGTCTTCTGTCTCTTCTCTGTAACCATGGTAAGTACCAGTGTTCTCATCTGGACAGTGAATTCCAAGAGTGTGTTGCAGTTTCTGTTCCTGTTGTCGCAATTCCATAGAGTCCACAAGGTCATAGATGCTTCCCAGGGACCACATTGGAGATGGGAACCAGGCCTTTACATCTCCATCCTTACCCACCACCAGCATGCTGAAGTAGTCACGGTTGATCTTCAGCTGATTTCTGAGACTCTCTACCACATCCCGTGAAAGTGTCTCCTTCTCAGGTTGACTTTTCCCTGTAGGAAAATATTCCATTGATAATTTTTGATGTTACAGCTTTATGTATTTCTTGAAATGAGGAAAGAGGAAGAAATTATGTTCAAAATCTTACCATTCAATGGAAAAAACTCCACTGTTCCTGAAGCTGTCGATCCAGTACCCACAATCTTCAACAAGGCAAAATGACGAATACCTGTCCATATGGATTCAATTTTAAGTTAGGTTGCCATATGTACAGTATAATATGTAATTTACTCCCAAAAAGGGGTTTTCTCAGTGGTAGTTCCACAGAAGAACCATTTTGAGTTTCCAAACGAACATTTCAATAATCTAAAGAACCTTTTCCCACTATAAAATAACCTTTTTTTCAATGGAAATTAAAGGTTCTTCATGAAACCATTGATTCCAATAAATACGCTTTAGTGTATCACTGTTAATTTGATCATTTTTGAAGAAATATCCACAAAAGCTCAGAGAACATGAAGCATACAGTACCCAGTGGACACTCCTGTCCATTAAGTGCCTGAAGCTGTTGATGGAATGAGTAGTCATCTACAGTAGGTGCTGAGATGATTAGAAGTCTTCGTTTGGACATAAACCTGAAAATTCACATATGATAATCAGAACAATTGGAATGATAAGTAATCATAGTTTAAAGCATTGGGAAACTCATGGCCTTTACCTCAGAAGCGAGTTCTCCTCTTGATTGTTCATTTCTGCTTTAGAGCAGGGTGATGGAAGTGTTCTCTCCTCTTCCTTCTCAGACTGACGTGATGGAAAGTTGTCAATGCAATCCAGTAAATCAGAAGGAGCTGTTGGCTTGTTGAAAACCCTGTTAAGCTAAAACCACAAGAAGTATGCCTTTGATTCCGAAATCTTTCAAAGTCACTGTGAATTAGGAGAAATGAAGTGTTCTTACATTAGGCCTCAGGTCATAGTCAGTTAACACCATTGAGAAGTTTTTGGAGTCCAGCCCATATTCTCTGCGGATTTTGCTGATTAACTCAGGGTTTCTGAACTTTTCTGGCAGGGATGCTTTTGGAGACTCAGAATCTGTTTCAAAAGAAGCAACATGCATTTTTACATTCAATTGTGCTAAACTATAAGCGCACCACAAATGCATAAGCTAGAAGGATCTAGATGCACTTCATTTAAACGTTATTAACTAGACAGAAAAACAAATACGACTCAATCACGAACAAATGGCTCTAAAGAGCTGGATCTTTTAAGGGAATCAAAAACAAACAGCAACAAGACAGGTTCAAATCACACACAAATTATTCTTTTGAGTGAATCCATAACATACAACGTGACAAAAGTGGTTCAATTCATGAACAAATGGCTCTTTTGAAGGAACTCTGTATCCACACAGCCCTAATAAGCATCATATAATATGTTCACAAGTGGTTTACTTCATGTACAAGTGACAAAAGGTGTTTCTAGATTACCTTGTTGGTAGTGTTGAATGTGTAGCGTAGGATTACGTTCTGAACCCATGATGGACAGCACTGAGACCTTTCTTTGGGAAAACTCACAGCTACGTAGCTCATTATCATCTCTCTGTTTGATATACTGACTTGAGACATCACTTGGGGATGAAATAACCTATGCCACACACACACACACACACACACACACACACACACACACACACACACACACACACACACACACACACACACACACACAATAATCAGATAGACTCTTCCCAGGAGATCTACAAATATGTATGGATCTTTTAGCAATCAAGAACTTACAAGAAGTCTTCTTCTCCCTTTGAGGTTTTGCATGAATTCTTTAAGAGCTGCCTTTTCCTTATCATCTGCTTCTCGTTGTGACTTTCTCCTCCCTCCTTTCCCCTTTTTCTTCTTGCCATCTTTTCCTTTGTCTTTCTTTTTGGAGCCTGAATGATCAACGGTTTGGTCTCCGTTGAACTCCTCATTGAGGATGTCAAAATCTAATTTTGCACCAACATGTGTTTTATCTGCTTCCGAAGCTTTTTTCACTTCTGTTTCTGGCTCTGGGTGTCTGTCACTATATGGAGTTTTCTTCTGGTCATCGTGCTTCAGCCTCTCATTTCCACTAGATGCAGATTTTGAACCTGCTTTAGCTGATGGTCTGCCATTGCCTGAGCTGCCTGTCGTTTTACGGATGACGAATCGTGAACGTCCGCTCAAAATATCTTGTACTTTGTTTCTTAAAGTTGCCTTTTTGTCAAGATGTGTCTTCTGTGTCTGGAAGATGGATGTGGTGTTCGAATACCTCTGTGGGCTGAAGGTCCTACGCTTGCCAGAACCCTGTTTCTTCATCACTAACCTCTTCTTTGTGATCTTGCATTTCACTGGTAACCCCTTTCTTGCGACCTTCTCCAACTTTCGCACAGGCAGCTGGTCGATGACCTCAAGAATGGCCTCAACGCGAACCGGGTAAGGAAATCGCTCACAAACCCTCATGTTCTTCTTCAGAATCAGCATGGAGAAGGTATGGTCCTCCAGCTCAAGGTAATGAAGAAGTTTGCTTACCCTTTCAGAGTCCATAACCTCCACAGTGGCTTCTCCTTGCAAGGTCGTACGTTGGATTTTGCCTTCCATCATGGCATTCTGAATAATGGTGACGATGAGCGTGTCTCTCTCTGCCAAGCGACAGCTCAGTCCTTCAGACTCCTGGATCTGCTTCTCCATCATACGCAGATAGTTGTCACTGTGCGATGTTGCGGTGATTACCCACAGGCGGTGTTTCCCGGCAAAATCAGCCAAGAAGTCAGACTCCGATGGACTCTCGGGAGCTCCATCTGACCTAACGTCCTCCTTGGGAGTTGCAGGGCCACTTTGATTCTTTACTTGTTGTTTTCTCTTGCCTCCTTTTGTAGAAAGCACCGGGCTGTTGATCCAGTGTGCCAACAGAAGTAGAAAGATCCACAGACGAGACATACCGAGACTTCACACTCTCCACTAACCAACAGAGTGAGGAGGCAGAGAGAGAAATAGCAGCTTCTGGTTCACATTAGAGTTCGACCTTCTTACAGGAAACTCTTGGAATTTCTAAGCTTCAAAGCAATGTTGAGCTGTGGCATGCGGAGCAGCTTCTTGCGCCTCATAACTTTGTGTCTGCATGGAGGATGACCTGTTGTAGAAGAAGAATAAAAGGGCAGGATGAAACCCAACCCCTTTACAACTTCACTGTGACTTGATCTTAGTTGTCAACATTTCATTTACTTTGGCTATTGCTGAAGTGGACAATATTATTGCAGAGTATATCTCGACAGCTTTAGTATGTTTTCGATATGGAAAAGAGTAACATACATTTTTACAACGATTCACAAAGACAATTGTTCAATTCAACGGCAAAGTCTTCATTGTCTCGGTTCACTCTCGGTGCAGCTGCAAAACAGACATCAAAACTATGATGATTATGATCAGAGCTCCAAAAATATTACTGTATTTGTTATCGTGAGGCTAACGTGCATGCAAATCTATACTTGTTTTTTTATCAACACAAATAAACATATTTTTTTAGGTTAGTGTGAAACTGTAACATTGGTTTCTTATTAGTACACTGAAATTAGAAACACATTTGCTTAGAGAAATACACGCACAACACACGTGATGTTATCAGCCAGGAAGTGAAAGAAATGGTTGAAAGTGTAAAGCTCACATTTTTAGATAGAAACTGTAGATAGCAAAGTTATTATTGTTTAGGCTGACTGAAAAATAAGGTATTGTGTGTTCCAAACATTAAATAAAATATGTTATACATGTCCTTTTAAATGTTTTTTATACATTAACATCTAAATCTACATTATAGCAGTATAGTATACAGTATAATACAAAAGCCTTCTTTTAATGAATGCATTGGATTTTTATTTGTCTTAGTGCAAAGCTTAAACTTTTTCCTGGTGTGAGAAGAATTGTGAGTAGTGGCTGTAGCAATCAGGGTTGAAGTTAATGTTTAACAGTCACGGTACACAGACATTCCTCAAATGGATTTAGTTGAACAGAAACATATGAGAAACACATGGAACTTTAAACCGCACCAGTCAGTACTGATAGAACATATGGAAACGGTCTATTTCATGAAAAAGGTTGTTTAATTCTATTTTTATTGTATTTTATTAATATAAATGTACTTTATAGGATTTTTAAGCATCAGAGTTAGGCTACTTGTTGAATTATTTTCATTTTGTTATGACCAATTCTTTATTATTTTTCCTGCTATGCTGTTAACTACTTTAAGTTTCACCATTTTCCATTTTGTAGGGGTTAAGAAAGGAAGACATTATCAGGCTAAAAACTTTCATCAGGCCAAACATTGTGTGGTTTGGGGTCATTATAGCCTGAATGTTGTCTGTTAACAGACTGGATGTGTAATTGTAATTGTACGGTGTACATTGCAGCAAAAAATAATCTGAGAGCATAGTTATCTGAAGCTCCTTTCTCAAAAATTCTGAGTTTTACTTTCCTTTTCTTGTTCCTTTTTTTCTTGAGTTCAGTGTTGAAGTATTGTCCTTGTCTACTACGTCCTCTGCTGGACGTGTGGATCTTGGTTAGTCTTAAAAGTTGCCATCACACAATAGCTTATCAGAGATTTTGGTTAAATATTGCATTACAATATATATATATATATATAATAGTATAGAAGAAATAAAGAAAATTTGTATTTATACAAGTATTTTATTTTGAATAAAGTAGTTTATATTAACTTCTCGGTTGCTTGCTTATTTATTTACTAACGTTACCCCAAAATATACCATACCTCTTGTTATCACTTTCACAAATCAAAACGTATCACTCAAATGGTAAATGGTTCATCGCAAATATTTATAGTTTCGGTCAAAATACCACTTACTGCAGTATTTGTTACTACAATAAAAAACGCTGTCAGTATTGAAATAAAAATACAAAATTAAATGTAAATGTACATCAAATTTGAAAATTAAAAGCTAGTTAAAAATGTTTGAAACATAGAAAACGTTTACATTTATTTACGGTACAAACAATAACTGGTAACTATGGTATTTTGTTGGTAAATATGATTATCATGATACAATGTTACAACTCCCATTACATCAAAGTTTATCCCAGTTTTGAATCTCCCCTGAATCAAAAGCAACACAATCTGATACAAACGTTTCTATTTCGTCAAAATGATGTTCGAAATCGTTTTTATGCCTGTCTATTCAAAAGATAAACGAGTGTATATCTGCTAAATCTCTATAACAAACGCCCAGAGCACATGACTGGTTTACACGCGTTGATTGACGGTGGAATGAAAGCACAGCGGCGCAGATAGAGGTGAGCGCGAGTGCTTCCGGGTTGCGGCTGCAAACTGTGCGTCCTCGCTTTCAAAGGTCGCTCTGTCTGAACTCGGTGAGCATTTCATTCTTCACTATCGATCTCCGCCACCTTGTCATTTGATCGCAAGAAATGCATTAGGGCATGTATTGCTTTGATTTTTAAATGCAAACGACAGCCTGCAGTTATTGTTTCTGCTTAGCTAACAAGCTATTGTGTTACGAAAATGAATGAAGGGGAAATGAGCGCTTGTGCCCGCCTTCTGTCGGCTCACCGACCCCGAAGCCGCTTTGCTCTTCCGAAAATAAACCATGCAAACGCTTGAGCCGCATTCTATAAATTAAATTATGCTAATGTTTTATAAACATATGCGGGAATTCTGCGTGCCATTGAGCTGTTTGAATGAATGACTTTTGCACTGCCCGATAACAAACTAGGACAAACACAAACACCGTTCTTTTTTATGCCAACCCCCCTCATCGCATATGTTATGTATTATATAATTTTCTAAACCTTGTTTATAAAGTTAATATACTTTGCCCCACACCTGACCTATGTGATTCCTGACGTGGTGCTGGAATTAGATTGTAACGTTACTTTGCACGATAATCCGATAGAGTCTGTCTGCACACGTTTAATTAAATCTGTGATTTGATTGTTCCCCAGGCTCGCAAACACTTATCATCACTGCAGAGTTTTCATGTGTGGGATGCATCTATAAAAAGTCAAATTACATGGACGTCTACTGGTGTATAATTGGAAACTGTATTACTGGCACATTCCATGAATACACAACATTTTCTGTGTTCTATTTGTAACACCAATTTTATTCTGAGACCTATTAGATATGTTTGATAAAGTATTTGTCTAACATAAAATACACCTATTAAATATCTGTGTCACTTCTACCTGAGAAGTCTTGACCACAATGTCAGTATTTACATTGTATTCATTTAGCAGAAATGTTTATTCAAAGCTACTTACAAATATTAAAAGTATTTAACAATACAAATCCTGCTATGTCATTGATGTTAAAAAAATAATAGAGTAGTATTTAATATTAAAAACAAAATAAGATTCTTTGAAATGTATTTAGATTGATCAAAAACTACAAAGCAGTATTTTTTTTTTGTATATTCTGGAGAGAACTCTTGCAGACAGTGTTTATGGTGTAATAGACAATAAAGGACCTGTAAGGCCTCCTGCTACTGTGTGACCCGCACTGTCCCACTCAGAAAAACCCTTATCATCTTCATATGCGATAGTCCTTATCTAAACAAATACATTTCTACACTTTTCAGTGTTTGCTTTAGTTTGACCTAGACTGATTCACCCTGTGGATTAATTGATCTGTTTTGTGTCGGTACAGATAGACTTGCAAAGAGCCATGACGTTCTTTAGTGGCTGTAGATATATCGCAGAATAATAAAGATAATCAAGAAAAGATAGAAAAATGTAATATTATTTTTAGTAAAAAAAAATTGTGTACAAAATAAAGCCAGAAATTCTGTAAAAAATGCTAGTTTGAGACCAATTGTTGTTAAATGGCTTTGTTGCCATAAAATTACAATTTAATTTGTGTGTGTAATGATACAATTTTAAATAAAATGTATAATTCTGAATAAAATTGATTTAAAATGTTCTAAAATTCACATATCTAGAAACCTTTCTTATTATCAGTGTTGGATTATAATATGCGTGATAGTTGTAGAAACTGATGGATTTTTCTTTACTGTCATTTTTGTTCAATTTAATGCATCTTTGCTGAATAAAAGTGTTAATTTTTTTATTGATATTTATTTGCTCTGTAAAAGTGTGAGGACCTCGTGACTCAATCGCCAGTTAACAGTCACGCACAGTCACAAGGTGTGTCACCTTGGAGTTGGGTAAACATCTGAGCTGCAGTGACTGGGGCAGAGTGGAGCATTATGGGATAGGTCAGCTGGCTCAAATGATTTGTTCCCTCTCTCTCTCCCTCACATGTAGGAGGAGGGTCATTCTGACTGCACAGCTCCTCCTTGTGTCTCCGATGGCGAGTCTTCTGCGTGTGGTTGCCACCAGCTGTTCCAGCCCCCTGTTCTCCGGGCTGGCCTGTGCTAAGACTGTCCGGACGGTGAAGACACCATGTGTGCGGTTCTTCAGGACCCATCAAGCCCTCTCTCGCCTCGCTAGTCCAGGTAACGGTGCTGGAATATTGAGTCGAGATATAATACATTCTGTTTTAGTAACTGGGGTGACTTGAGGTGGTTGAGGACATTAAAGCATGATTTTTCCCCTCAGTAAGACCTTGAGGATTGTTCGCTTGAGCTTATCCATAAACATAACTTGTTTTACCTCAGCAGATTTTGTTATCAAGTATAACAAAAGCGAATGAAACATTCCCAAATGTCTTTCTACTCTTCTGTAGCAGTTTATGTGCAGTGGCCCACAAGGTCAGTGTGTCCCTCCCCACTATTACCTGCATTGAAGGTTATGAATGAGTGTACTGTAAGTGACGTGTACTGGCTGCTTGGATACAGCATTTGTTGGAGACCTGCCATTAATGGCAGATATTTTTTTGAGAGGGGGGGTAAATGGCAATGACAGTTGAAGCAGGTTATTTCTGGCAGTTTGTCAGCTGAGGAACCAGGACTGTGGCACAGCTCGTGCGGGAGAAAGCCAGGTGAAAAAAAAAACTTTGGTGACTGCCAGAATTCAGTGTAGTTATAAGGGGTTTGTGGGCCTCAGATGTTTCCATTTAAGTCTGTATATAGGGGGAAAACACCTGAAATATTTAGTCATTGAGTAATTATTTTGTTTATTTATTTATTGACACAATACCGTTCAAAAGTTTATGGCCAGTATGATATTTGTTCATTACGCAACCTTTGTTCCAAACCCATAAGGTTCATCTTCGGAACAAAATTCAGATATTTTTGATGGAATCTCTGACCCTCCATAGACAGCACAGCACGTTCAGTAGACCGCGCACATGCTGAACATAAAGAATGCTGATTACGTTCTGGGGTAGTCTCAAAGATGGCAGAAGACAGTAACTCGGGGAGAAGAATTGCTGAATAAATAATGTTGTTGTTGTTTTCTTAGCGTACAAAAAGTATTCTCGTAGCTTTGTAAAATTAAGGTTGAACGCCTGATGTCATATGTACTTGCTACGTTTCTGTGCATTGATCATGGTAATATCCTTGCTGTCTATGGAGGGTCAGAAAGCTCTCAGGAAAATATCCTGATTTGTGTTCTGAAGATGAACGGAGGTCTTGCAGGTTTGAAACGACATGATGGTAATTAAAGTAACTAATGACAGAATTTTCATTTTTAATAATTTCTTTTAAAAGCTCACCAAAGTTACATTTGATCAAAAATATATTGTAATATATTTTAATTTATTCTTCTAATGGCAAAGCTGAATTTTCTTCAGTGTCACATGATCCTTCAGAAATCATTCTAATATTTTACAAGTGTTATTACAATCAGTTTTGCTCAATTATGTGTCCTAAATAAAAGTATATACACTTTTTTTCAATTAAATCAAATCGTACTGAGCCCAGACTTTTGAACAGTGGTGTATAATTGTCTAAATGTCTTTATGAAGTAAGTGTTGTTATAAAGCTGCATCATGATTGGCCAGATTTGACACTAGCTGGGCTTCCATCACCCTGTTTTAATGGGCATTTTGAAGTATCACATGAGAAACGAGTGATGGAAATGCAAAATTTTGAATAAAAATTCCTTAATTAAAAAAAGTTTTTACGTTCGCTTGAGGTGGTTTTTGACTCGTGCGAAAAGGGTTTGTGCGCATAATGGGAGATGGAAACGCATTTTGCGAATAAATTCCTCCAAGTGCATCAAAAGAGTCATGTGACTTTGCACTATGAGACAGGATAACTTGACTAACCAGCGGACCGATCTCATTCCACAGCATCTGAAATGCATCAAAGTATTTCTGTATAAGTGTCTTACACAACTGTGTTCCCAAACAGCAGCATTCGCCTCATTTATTGTTATTATTTATTACTTGCTCTGAGGTGCAAGTAATTTTTCATATATGGAAAGTATTATATTCAGTAGCTTATCCTAGTTTTCTATAGGCTATTTAGTGCCAGTTTACCAGGAAGTGACGATTTTGTTCTCTTTGACTCGTTGGATGGAAACGGTGCTTATTCGCAAATATTTTATATGCTATATTACAATTTTGCGCATAAGTTAAATTCCCAACTTTGGATGGAAACCCGGCTATTGACATTATGCTCTTGAATAGTCTGTTTTCAACAACAACAGCAACAAAAGTGAATAGCCTTGCATATGCCAGAAAGCAAAACTTTTTAATTTGTCCTGGTAGGTTTTTAATCAAATAGTTTTAAATACGCAACTAAAACTTGAACCTGGTGACATAAAGTGGCCTCAAACATATTTAAACATATATGCCGCTATAAATGTAATTGCATTTGATAACAAAATATCAAAGTAATGCAGGTTTCCAAGAGAGCAAAAGAAAATCAACAACTTAGTCATTTTTATAATATAAATGTCACCGGTTGATATCTAATGCAGTGACATTCATAAAATGTTTCATATTTACATATGGCTGAAGTGTCTTTGCTCTCGAGTTGTCTTTGCTTTCTTTAGTTCAGTGTGTCTTCCTCCGGCCCGGGATTCACGTGAGATTATGTTGTTGTTATATATAGATCAGGCCTGTGGTGGAATTTTCCACAAGCGACCTCCTGCCTCCAATAGCAGAACATGACTTGGATGACTTCTTGGTGCATATTCAGCCTGTCTAGACCACATGTTATTTGCACATCTGTTACAGCCAAAACGCATAAAGTGAAGCTCTGCATAAAAATTCAACTTGATTTACTTTATTACACATCCTAAAACCCATCCATGCTCTGTTTTACAGCTTGAATTCTCAGTTATGTTTTTGAAATTATGACTGCAGAATTGGGGCTGTTGCAAAGTCACAAAGTCTTGTCATGCTGTAAAAATACACACAACTGTAAAACCACAAGTCTTACAGAGACCTCATGGGCCTACAGTCCATTACAAAGGTCTCAACGGTTTTACAAGTTTCTTTTAAACCACCCATTGGTCTTAATAAACCGCTTCACTACTTGTTAATCTGACTCTTATCTTTATTGTACTGTTTTTCTCTTTGACCTATCCTTGAGTTCAAAATGGAGAGTCTGCACGGTTAGAAATGATCTAAAGAGATCCTGACTGTGAGAGCAGTCGAGATCAGCTTTTCACACTTCACTTATTTTCTGTTTAGAGAAACGAATACCAAAGAAACAACGTCAGAGGATTGAGTCAAATGTCATGTAGTTGATTAAAAAGATGAACATTTTAAAGATCTAAAGAATCACAACAGAGGTTGTTGCTAGTGGTGTAGGTTTAAAATAAGAATATCCAATTTGCAAACTATTTTTTTTGTAAAAAAATTATATAAAAATTTGTGTATATTTTGACACATAAAATGACATTTAAAATGAACACTAGTCTAAAGTGTTCATACGTAGCACAATTGTAATACAATGTAAATATTTTGAATATATGATGAAAAATAATATATAAAAAAATGTATAGTATATAATGTGTGAATGTTAAAAAACACATGTAGAAATAGTTAAATACATTTAAAACTACTAAATTACTAATCTCAATTTTTTTATCAATTGCTATAATGAAATATAACATTTAGTTTCAAGGATGTTATATTATAAATAAAATAAAATGTAGATGTTTATGCTTTTTTTATTTATTAATTGTCTAACAATTTAATTAATAAGCTAATTAAGTCTAAAACATGAACCCAGACCAGTATTTTTCATAGTACCTTGACATCTATTTGTTATCATTCCCATTAATTTCAATGACCGTTGCTCTGCTGGGGCAGGACCCACCTTTTGAACTTTTACATTTGACACAAACACTTCGTAATATGTTCCTCTCCAGACTCTTGATTCTGTAATTCTGTTTTTTCCTTCAGGCATTCCATACAAACAGCTGACTGTCGGCGTTCCCAAGGAAATCTTTCAGAATGAGCGTCGAGTGGCCATCTCTCCCGCCGGAGTGGAAGCTCTCATCAAGCAGGGCTTTAATGTGGTGGTGGAGTCTGGTGCAGGGGAATCTGCCAAGTTCTCCGACGACATGTATACAAAAGCAGGAGCCGCCATCAAGGACGCCAAAGATGTCTTTGCATCTGATGTTCTGCTTAAGGTACTGTTAGATTCATTTACAAGTGTTCAAAATTATAGCAGGGTGTTAAACGCGAGTAAATCTCAAAACCCTTATAATAACTTTTACTTCAATACACATAAATACATTGCACAATCTATTCTAAATCAAAACATGAAGAAAAATGTTGCAAATTTGTTATTAATTTACTGACAGTGAAGAAAAAGGAATATTAGGCTGTTAAAAACAGCAGTGTCTGCATTTTTCTTTACAAAGTCAAACATTTACTATATAAACAGAAAAATTGCTTTCTTGTGAATGACTGAGCTAACATTTTAGTTGTATGGCCATGGTTAGGGCTGTCGCGATAACTACTTTTTGTTGTGCGATATATTGCACCAAAATTAATTGCGATAAACGATATTATTGTCATTTTAAGACAATTTTATTTCACTGATTATATAATTACAGTATGACAATATAATAGCATAATAATGCAAGTGCACTCTTTCAAAGACAAAGAACATTTTATTCTTAAGAATAAAAAAGTTTGCAGCATATTTTTAAAAGCTGGTTTTTCGACCGTGTTTAATGGCTTCATCTCTTTGGCTATATAGCGAGTTATGCTATCTGAGTGTGCGCCATTTCGCGCTGTCACGTTTATATTTACACTGTCGGGAAAAGGCATCTGTAACAGATAACTGTCTGGAAGACCCCTCTCCAGCTCCAGCTGCGGTTGTTGTTGCCAGATTGAAAAACTGGGTGGGATGGTTATGTTTTAAGTGAGATTTTAGGTTAGTTGTGTTGCCTCTTTTCGTTGCCACTGTTTTTAAACAAAGTCGACATACCGGCTCATTCACGTTAATTGGCTCTCCTCTCTCATTCGGCTTAAAGCCAAAATGTTCCCACACCGGAGCTGAAGATTGCGGCTTTGAAACCAAGTCCATTGGGACTTGTTCTTCCTAACTGGCTGTAGTTGTCACGAAACACTTTATAACGCAGTGGGTTCACGCCTTCTCTTCTCCTGTGGCTGTCCGCTCTGTGTGTGTGGGGGAGACGCTATTTTGCCTCAGAAATAGCATTTTTGATGTCACCCCACAAGTTTTCTATTGGATTAAGGTCTGGATCACTCCATAACGTAATCTCGTTGGCCTGGAACCAAGATGGTGCTTGCTTTACTGGTGTGTTTGGGGTTGTTGTCTTGAACATGCCCTTTTCAATTAATGATTCAATTACACAGACTCAACAGCATGCATGTCATGACTGTTGGGTCTGTTGGTTTTCTATTAGTCTACCACACCTACTAGTAAAATATAATTTCTATCAAAATCAGTGATTGATCTGGTTAGTGATGTTGGACTGCTATTATTTTGATCACAACGGTGTTACCTTCACTTAACTGCATCTTCATCAACACTCCTTCTCTCTGGCTGTTCATCACAGGTGCGTGCCCCCATGTTGAACGCTGCTGTCGGAGTTCATGAGGCGGACCTCATGAGTGAAGGAGCCACCCTCGTCAGTTTCATCTATCCCGCTCAGAACCCTGAGCTGTTGGACCACTTGTCCCAGCGCAAAGCCACCGTCCTGGCCATGGACCAGGTTCCCCGTGTTACTATTGCTCAGGGTTTTGATGCCCTCAGCTCCATGGCCAACATTGCTGGGTAAGGCCATCTAAAGCAAGGGAAAAAAGCATAATGATTTTTTTAAATATATTGTGTTATAATAACAGTTATGATACTACTACTACTACTACTACTACTACTACTACTAATAATAATAATAATAATGCTTTTTTTTTTAAGGCAAGACACTACAGACAAAATCTTAGTTTTTTTATGTATTTAAATAGGATAATTCCTCATTTGCGCATTTAAAGATATTTTGAATACAGAATTTAATATCCTGTAATAATTAAAAAGTAAAAAAAAAATGCCCTATTCATCTGTGGTGTAAATGTATTTTGTATTTTTAAAATGTACTATAATAATTTTTTAGTGGGAAATAAATAGTTAGACTTCACAGACCAGTTTGCTGTGACCTGTTTACCAAAACCTTGAATGTCATTAGTGTCGGTCAACAAATGTGAGATTTGTGGCCAGCGTAAAATGTCTTGATTCCTGCCTCAGCAGCAGCTGTGACTGATGTGCGTCTGTTTTTCTTGGCAGTTATAAAGCCGTGGTCCTGGCAGCCAACAACTTTGGCCGCTTCTTTACTGGTCAGATCACAGCCGCGGGGAAGGTTCCTCCTGCGAAGGTATGCTTGGCATAACCACACACACGTCCGGAGTGTTTTTTTATTTTATTTGAGTTTGCTTGATTCATTGCCGTACACTTCTCACATTAGGTCTTGGATGAAGATATTAGGACTGTTCGTTCTTTCCCAAATTAGATTTTTCTGTTTATTTCAGAGTGTGAATTTTAAAAAGGCTGTTCTTATGGGCAGGTGTTGATCATTGGAGGTGGAGTGGCTGGATTGGCCGCTGCTGGCTCTGCCCGTGCTATGGGTGCCATTGTCAGGGGATTTGACACCAGGTAAAACTTAGTTATTCCATTTTTATTTATTTTTATTCAGCAAGGATGCATTAACTAGAATAAAATTGACAGTAAAGACCATTTTGAACTTTATTCTTCCAAAAATCCTAAAAACTATTAATCATTGTTTCCACTAAAATATTAAGCAACAGAAATTATTTCAATATTGATAATAATATGAAATGTTTCTAGAGCACCTGGTCAGCATATAAGAATGATTTCTGAAGGATCATGTGACACTGAAGTAATGATGCTGAAATTTCAGCTTTGCTTCACAGGAATTATATTTTAAAGTATATTAAAATAGAAAACTGTTACTTTACAATAATATTTCACAAAATTAGTTTTTTTTGTGTATTTTGATCAAATAAATACAGCCTTGATGAGCATAAGAATCTTCTTTAAAAAAAAAAAAAAATCGTCTTATCCCAAACTTTTGAAGGGCAGTGTCAATATGTAGATGATATTATTAAAATATCCACACTACTTTAAATGTGTTGTTTTTTTAATATCTCAAAGCTTCCATTTTTTTCTGTCTCTAACCTACTGTAGGTTATTTGTTCAATTACCATGATATTTGGCATGTTATCAAACTTAAGGACACAAGGACAGTCTGATTACAGATGTTAGAAACGGAGCAATTCCAATATGGTTCTCAGACCATCGGTGCTCGGACCTTAATTAGTCAATTTGTGGTGCTAGGGGCAACATAACATCCTTAGAACCATGTTTTTAATCTGACAGATGCTCTTTTATTTCCAATTAATATCAGTATTTATAAATTAGAGTTTTGAGTCACTGTTCCTCTCTAGTTTAGATTTATGTTTGTTTTATCTGAAAGGTTTTTTTTCTAAAAGGTCTTGTGCAAGAAAACAGTGATGTCATAGCTAATCCTGCCAAAATGGCTTGAAATGTAATCTATTTTGAAAAAAATAAAGCTACATTTTACTATGATTTAATGACTGTGATCTTACAGCATGAGCCAAGTTTGGTGTATTTAGTTTGAATTCACATCCTTTCTGTGCTATGGAACACACTTCATCTGCTTGACTGATTCCATCAGCGTCAGTTTCAGCAAGCTTCCTCTCGGTGGCAGTGTTGCATTAGTCTTGTCCTCTTCTTCCAGGGCGGCCGCGCTGGAGCAGTTCAAGTCCCTGGGTGCCGAGCCCCTAGAGGTGGACCTGAAGGAGTCAGGAGAAGGCCAGGGCGGTTACGCTAAGGTGATGTCCAAGGAGTTCATCGAGGCAGAGATGAAACTGTTTGCCAAGCAGTGTTTGGATGTTGACATCATTGTCACTACTGCGCTTATCCCCGGTACGCACACCTGCAGCATTCACTCCCTTTCCATCTCGTCTTCCTCTTTTTCCATCATATGCCCTCTTTGGCATGTACTCTTGCAGGTAATAAGTCATGTAGTGTTTGGATCATTTGACTTTTAACAGAAAAGTTCAGCCAGAAATTTACATAATAATTTAATATATATCTATCTCTCAAATAAAATGTCAAAACAATCCTTTTTTTTTAAATACAGACACATCTTTTTTTCTTTTGTGATCATAGGCTGTCGAGTTCAGAAGGCCCAAAAAGCAGCTCAAAATAGTCCACATGTCTCTTAATTTGCTATATTCCAAGCCTTTTGAAGATGTATGAAATGTTTTAAGTCAAAATTGACTAATTTCCTTTGCTTTTGCTGTTGCTCTAATAAAATGTACTATACACAGTACATGGACACGGGTAAATCACCACTGGCAATATGGGATTTTAATAATAAATCGATCAGACTATTTTTGAGAGAGGATACATAATTGTGAAAGTACAGTCTGTATTTTTCACAAAAGCCCTGGAGCTGTTGAAAGACATTTGCCCGACAGATAAACAGAAATATCTTTGTGCAGGTGACAAGGAAAAAAAACACGCATTACTACTGATATTGTAACCATTCAAAGCTGATTGAGCATTGGTCAACCTTCCATATAAGACTGCAGCGGTGGTGAAGATTATCAGTGCATTGCATTGCATAACAGACTTTTGTGATAGACAGACCAAAATTAAGTCGTTTGATATGAAGAGACCAACATTTTTGCATGTTGAAAAATAAATACGACCTCACGTTGTGACAGTCATGTTTACACACTGCCTCTGAAACTTTCGTCCGTTACAAAAAGTTTGTATCCAGTTCGATTTTCTGCGTTTTCGCATCCGTAGCATTCATTTTAATAGGAAAGTATGAAGAATATGGAAAAAGGCATGTGAAAATGTCAGACTCGGTGTGCAATGGCCTTTAGAATATAGCACACACAACTTGTGGACTACATTTTTGGTGTCTTTTTGTCGTGTCCATTTTGGAGCTTGTCAGTGTTAAAAGAACACTGTTCTCAGTCTCTCGTCATGATGAACTGGGAAAAAATAAGATTCTTAAGTTCCTTTTTGTGTTTTTCATGGAAAATAATGACATTTTGGTTGTAAATTACATGAGGGTGAGTAAATGTCAATTTTAAGTGTTCGTTCTTTTAACAGTGATCCTGGTTTATCTCCGGATCCTTTAGTTGATACTTGTATGACTTTTGCTTGTTTAAAGAGAAATGCATTACCCGACATAATTACCTACAGCGTAGTTACAAAACAGCTCTGTGGCTGCAGATGTGCTTCATGTTTATTTGAAGCATGTTTTGTCTTAATCTCCATGACTGAAAGCTAATAAAAATCAGGTGTCTATAACAGAATGTTTATGAAGTTGATTGACATAAGGGTTGATTTGTGTTGCTCTTGCTTTAGATTGGCAGAGAGTTTCCAGTTTGTGTTGCTTGTTCAGTACCGCTGGCATTTGAAGTCAGTTCCTGTGACTCTTGCATGCTTGTGCACACTCCTGGTGTCACTCCAATGTTATTTTATTTGCCTCCCTGAAGCAATGGAGCCACCAGTTGGCCTTTTTGTCCAACACATACCTGGCAGTTTTTAGCACGCTCAGATTGGTAAAACGCATGCAATCTGTTCCACTTTGATCAGAATAGCGTTTTTCTTTTAAAACCAACAAGCCGCAAAGCAGCTTATCTGTATATTAGGTTACACGGATAAAAGACACATCAGAGGGGTCTTATTAAATGCATATCAGTCATGGTTTTGGTTTACGAGTCTCACTGTGCTGAAATTATGCAGGTCGGAAGGCCCCTGTGCTGATTACCAAGGAAATGGTGGAGACCATGAAAGATGGTTCAGTGGTGGTGGACCTGGCTGCAGAAGCTGGAGGCAACATCGAGACCACGGTCCCTGGAGAACTCTCCGTTCACAAAGTGAGTACACTGCAACAGAACAACAACTTGGGGGTCTTGCATGAGCTTTGTGTTTGTCATGGTTTTCTGTATCTGTATGAGCTTTGTAATGCATTAAACTAATCAAGTGACATGAAGAGATTTTAAAGATTTTTTGTTATAAATTATATTTAATTGCACATGACAGCACTTTTTTCCTGTAAGATTTTTTCTTTTTCATCTGAATTTACAGGAACCTGTTAACATTTGGTTGTTTTGTATATTTCTGTATTTTCTTATAGGGTGTGATCCATGTTGGCTACTCTGATCTTCCCAGTCGCCTCCCGACTCAGGCCAGCACATTATACTCTAACAACATCATCAAACTCATCCGTGCCATCAGCCCGGACAAGGAAGTGTTTCACTTTAACATCAAAAACGAGTTTGATTACGGCACAATGGACCACGTCATCCGAGGTTCAATGGTTATGCAGGTAAACTTTTTTTATTTGATTTCATTATTGTATTTTATGTTATATAGGAGGGGACATATAAACATTCTTAATTGCGTTGCATGTTATATAGGTCACATCCTAAATCAGTAAAAGCTTTCTTTCAATTATATACAAAATTTCACACCCAAAAATCTATTAAAATCATGCTTTTTTTTAAGTTGAAATTGCATCTGTGCAAAGTTGGACAAGGCAACATATCCCACTTTGAGATTTGGCATTGACTGGTATAAGGAAAAATAATAAAGTAAATTACATAATATTAGCAACTACTTTTTATATTGGTTGTGTATGTTTAATTGAAACGAGTAAATTTAATCCATTTTGTTATACCATAATATTGGTGAAATAAGCATCGAAGTTGTCTTGTGGACTTGTCGTGCATGTGTTCTCCATGGATACACTAAAGTTTAACAAATACAAAAATTTGGCCTGCATGAGATGATGTTTTATCCAGTCTTTCTGTTGACCTAAAATGAGTTTGACACACCTGAGCTAAAGGATGTAAGCCGTATGGCTCAATATCTCTCTGGCGCTCATTTAGCTTTCAAAGAGTTGATTTGTGGTGGTATTTGAATTCTGGCTTGCACTCTCTCTGTCTGTCTACAGGATGGAAAAGTGCTTTTCCCTGCACCACAACCTAACAACGTCCCAGTAGCAGCACCTCCAAAACACAAGTCTGTCCAGGAGCTGGAGAAGGAAAGGGTAGCTGCCATCTCGCCCTTCAGAGCCACCCTCACCACAGCTGGGTTTTATACCGGAGGTAAATCACAGTCCGGCTGCCCTCTCTGCCTTCCTCTTCCCACCGGATCTCTCCGGGTCCCCCCTGGGGTTAATATGAAAGCGGCTCCCAGTGTGTTTTAAGAGGAAGAGGCCTGTGCATTGGTGGTCTCTGACATTGAACTATGTTAATAAGGTTGCCGTGTACGTTTAAAGCGGCCCCCCTTTATTGTCTTTGAGATTTAATCAGATTTTTCTTTTCTTTTATCCACTTAATAATCTGCATTGCTAATAAGTTTCAAAAATAGCTGCTCCCCTGTTTGGCCGCTTTGTCCCAAGATGTGATTAGACTCCAAAGCCCCGCTAAACTAAACGGTACACAGATTAATTCTATTGGTTGCAGACGCCTGAGGACCGCTTGTGTGAGGAGAGGCAACTTTGGCTTCACATCAAAGCGCTCACTTCCTTACTCAGACAAGCCGCAAATACAACTCGCACGTAAATAAACACCGGCTGATAAACAAACATGCAAATGAGATCTTCCTGCCCTTTCATGGTTTTCCTGTATCTGTATGAGCTTAGGTACAGGGAATCCTGACTTGCTTGGAAGGCCGAAATTGCTGCCTTTTGTTATCGCAATTAGTCACCTAATTGCAGCACAAGCGGTTTTATTTTCCACATCACCATGGCCCGTTCTGGCATCTGAATGCCAGGAACCTGTGCCGATAACATGGTGGTTGTGTTGCTCCTTCCCTCCTGCTGTGTTTGTCTGTCATGGCGTTGAGGTTTTCTTACTCTCAAATGGCTGGTCTGTGAGTTGGCAATACCAAAATGCATATTAGTACAACCACTGGAAATAATAATAAAATATTATTCAAATAAATATAAAAATATATATTTTTATTTATAACTATATTACTAGTATTTGTTAGTTAGTTATTTATCAATAAATACTAGTGCTGTCAAATGATTAATTGCGATTTGATCGCATCCAAAATAAAAGTTTTTGTTTACATGTGTATTGTGTATATGTATTATGAATATGTAAATACACACACACCTACAGTATATATATTTAAAATATTTATACGTGTATATACATTTATATTCTTATATTTTATATTATGTATAAATATGTTTTGTATATATATATATATATATATAAACATAACATATTTCTCTTAAATATATACATGCATGTTTGTATATATATATATATATATATATATATATAATACACACATAATAAATATACACTGCATACACACATTATGTAATCAAAAACTTTTATTTTGGATGTGATTAATCGTTTGACAGCGCTCAAATAAACCAACTATGAAATCTTACGTATTTACCAAAAAGTAGTTATGACCCCCCCAATGTAATACACATTTATTTTTAACTTTAAAGTTTTTAAAATGTAATGAGTCCGACAGCAAATGTTCCCTATATTAGAGTTGAGGTGGCACGTGTACATGACCCACAGCGATGTTGATGTTTTGAGAGGATTATGGGATGTATAAACAGGACTCATTGCCTCTGGCACTCGGCTGATTTGTCTGTGCAGTCAAAATGACCTTTACTGAAAAATAAACCTATAATGTTTGACATCTTGTTATTTCTACTCAGGTCTGGCTTCAGCGATCGGTCTTGGGATATGTGCTCCAAATGCTGCTTTCACTCAGATCGTTTCAACCTTTGGCCTGGCGGGAATCGTGGGATACCACACCGTATGGGGCGTCAGTCCTGCTCTTCACTCCCCACTTATGTCTGTAACAAATGCCATTTCTGGTAAGTTAGTAAATCAAGTGCACAACCAAAATGAAAGTAATTACTAAACTCAATGTTTTTTTGTTATACGTATTGTTGAAGGAGAAACTATTGAAATAATTTTGAAAAATCATTTTATCTGAAGCACATGTCATCAAAGTGCTTTGTTTTCTTCATCTGAGTTTGCCCTTTAGCCACGGAGGGCTCTCAAGTGGGTGTGAATTACCCACCTGCTTTAATAGGCAAAAACTGTCACATCATTTTTTTTTCTTCCCAGCCTTGAGTTAGCGTCTGTGATGGACCGACGTAGCCCACCCATTAAGTGGCGAATTCAGCTCTTCATTAGTCTAGACTTAAGGTCCCAGAGTTCAGCGGTCTTCAGAAGGCCACACCATCATCAGCCAGGCAGATCAAGGATGCTTCTGTGCTTCGTTAAGCTTTTATTCATTTCTCTCAGCAGGCTGGGAAAAGTTCATTGTTTTTAACACCACCAAGTTCTTGGTGGTCTGCATTAAAGAGTCCTTTATGTCAAGAGAGCTATAAACTTCATCAAGAGTGTGGGGAATCAACTGAAGCAATTAGTTTGCCTCGACCTACTGCACTCTTCCTGTGTATTACTTTATTAGTCTTGTAGAGACAGTCTCTTGCTTTACTTTGTCGCTTTTGCGAATGAGGTGTAACATATTTGACACTTATTGAACGGTGTCTTTCACAGGCCTGGAAATGTGAGCGAGTTGGAATTCACTTCTTTCGGTGCCAGAAGTAATGAAGCTCTCACAAAAGTGACCGAGACGTTGAGCCTCTAATGTGGAATGTCTCATTCTCATTGAAAGTGTGGGAGAACCTTTCCAGAAGCATAAAGTTACTCTTTTGCTCCTGGTGGAGTAGAGTTCCTCTCTTGCTCTTTAATCTACCTGAAACTGGTGAATCAGAATGACTCCACATCGCTTGATATGAATGTTTGAACATCACCTCATCCAAGGAATCTTTACTGATGAATGCAGGCTATTAGATTTAGGTTTTGGGTCCATTTGGGTGATGTGGCGGTGACCTAATGGATGTATCATTGCTTAAAACAGCCCTGCTTTCCAACCATCTCATCGCTTTATTCTCCATGATCACAGAAAGTTTGAAATATTATCCAGCCATTAGATCAACAGCAATCCGTTAGTGGATTTCGAGCAGACTCCGGCATCTTTCATTTTCATCCAAGGGTTTTATTTTACAGATATCCAGACCTTTGCATGTCTGGGTGCGTGTGTGGCGGTTCGTGCCTGCGTAGGTTTACAAATCGTCTGTTGTGCTTCCTGCAGTGTTGTGGTAGCGTGCTCTTGGCCTGCGAGCTGGTCTGTGATCAATTGTTACTTTAGAATTACAAAGTGAGAGGAAATGCTTACCAACAGTTACACACTCCATTGACTTAAGAGACCGCTAACTATCAGGGCCACCTGAGGTTTGGTCAGTCGAGTTGATGCCGTGGAAGCATTTGAGAACGATTAAAGAGGTGATGTTATCAGATTTCCCTTGGGGATGCCAGTGTTGTCCTCATTAATTCCCGATCAAAATGAGTTACAAATTACTTGTTTTGAGCGCTGAGAGTGCTTTGCCAGCGTCAAGCATATTATTTAAGATTTGTAGTGTAATTGTACTTTTATTAGGAGTAAATGACTGGAACAGTTGCAGGGCTCTAGACTGCGACCATTTTTTGAGTGTGCTGAATTGATTTTTCATTCAAAATGAGTGGTGTATCCTGATAAAATTAGAATTTTGTGATTAAACTTTATTTAAAAAAATGTATTTGATTATTTACATAAAAAAATTCAGCCATTTAAAATTAGCGAAACAGCATTTCTAATTGGCGAATGCAAATTTTTTTGCAGTCAACAGGTTGCTTATCTCTCATTACAGTGTAGTAGCAGTAATGGCACCAAATATTTTTATTTTATTTTATAAAAAAAATGAAATATCAAAATAAACCATAGTTTAAAAAAATTAAGTCCTATTTCAATATTTCTTACAATTGCATGTAAAATGAATTATATTGATTAAACTACATATTTATTCATGCCATCCAAAATTGGTGGTGCCACAAAATGTGAATTTTTGCAATCAAACTTTATTTTAACATTTTATTATATTTACGTTATACGTTCTTTCAGTCATTCAAAATTAGTGACGTGTCTCATGGAATGCTATTTATTGCAGTCAACATATATTGCAAATCTCTCATTCGTTTAGTGGCTGTTATCAGCAGACAATTTCATTTTCAAATTTTATTTTAAGAAATAACTTTATAAAATCTAAATTAAGTTTTTTATAATTAAAACTAATTACCATTTAAATCCATTTTATGTATTTATTTTATTTCAAGAACTACATTTATTTGAATTGAAGTGTTTTAGATTTTCTTTTTTATTAAAATATTACGAAATGTATTACAATTTAAATAATTGTATTGTTTGTGAAAATAACATGCATGCCGTGTGTTTTCAGGTTTGACTGCTGTTGGTGGGCTCTCCCTCATGGGTGGTGGATTACTCCCTAGCTGCACAGCCGAGACCCTGGCCGTACTGGCTGCTTTCATCTCCTCTGTCAACATCGCCGGTGAGTGCACAGAACACACCATCCTGTACCTGCCAACAGCAAAAGGCAAGATAAAACATTGCTAAAATGTCGGAGGCTGAAAGTCGAGTAAGGTTACATATGCGAGCAGGTGAGGGCTGTGCACTCGGGCCGCTCGCTGTCCTCTGGCTGCCCTGCATCTTGTGTTCGTGAGGAGAGCGGCGTATTACATTCCTTCCAGGTGGAATAGTTTAGTCCGACAAACCTCACACCTGAAGCAGGAAATGTCAGCGCGGCAGTTTTGCTTCAAAGAGCCTCGGTCATGTCATAAATCAGGCTCTGCTCAAAACCAACCAACAGGGCCATTAAAGAGGAAAAGGGGAAAAATGGCTTGAAATGGGCAGTTGGCCAAAATGCCATCCTGAATCCAATGACTCCTTCATTCTGCGTCTTGGTACGGTTGGCCAAGACGCCAGTCCAGGTCAGAGGGTGTATTAGTGATTTAATGACATGCTACTAGGCATTTACAGCCATTTTTCATCATGCTACAATAACAGCTTTTTGATATGTGTTCCAGCGCACATAAAGTGCCTGAATTTATATATTTATCTTCTCAGTAGGCAGGTGTTTAATTTCAGTTGAAAGATGTTTTTTGTTATTTCCATTCCTCATGCACAGCATTTCGTCCCGCAGTCCCATTACCAATGAACCTTATGGACATTCTGGACGCTTTTTCCTATCCTCTTTTTGACCGTTTTTATTGTTACAAGTGCATGCAGGGAAAAAATAACAATTGCCCTTTCCAATTTAATTTCAATAAAAGACTTGGAATTTATGGTGAACCTGCTCCATTAATGACAGGAACGAAAACATATTTTATTCTTTGGCCCTGACTGTAATGTCTGGATATCCTTCACATTTAATTGTGGTAAAACGGAATGTTCTTTCTAATGCTGTATGCATTGTGTTCAACCGTCTAAGTGCATTCACTTCTTTAAATATTTCACCGGGATCCTCAGAGGAACGGGTCACTAAGGTTTGAGTGAAACTGGATATCCGTCTGGGTTTTGAATGAAAAGCTTTGGTTTGGTAATCGTCCTAGTAAGTTGCTTAGCTAGGACGGCATAAGCCAGGAAAATGAATGTAAATGCAATCACGTGGCGGTTTAAAAATACTTTGCTAATAAGCAGCAGATGAGTGACTCCTGTCATTCTTCATGGCATCCTTTTGTAACTCAATTAGGACATTTTACACATTTTAAGTGACTTGATGTTTAAAAAAATTGTTTATATCAAGTTAATAATTATATTTATTGATATTCATTTAAAATGAATGCTGAGAAAATTAAACTCGGTACACAAATGTAATGTTGACGATAGCGTCCTGTTTATACTATGTGTTTACTTTTTTATTTCTTTTCTTGATCAGGTGGTTTCTTTGTTACTAAGAGGATGTTGGACATGTTCAAGCGCCCCACTGATCCTCCAGAATACAACTACTTGTATCTTCTTCCAGCTGGATTGTTTGTTGGGGGTTATGGGGTCGCTCTTCAAAGCGGTTACAACATTGAAGAGGTAAGACTGCATTACTTTATTAGTTTATTGCAATTCTTCTGCACCATTTGTACTATGGACATGGATAATACCTGAAATTATAAAACTTGTTTAAGTGCTTTGGTTTGAACTTACAGTGAAGACCTTTTTAAAATTATTCCAAATAATGTGTATTAATTGAAATAAAGCTACAATTAAATATTAGAAGGAAAAACTTAAGCTTATTTCATTTAGTTGTCAACATTTTTTTATTTACATTGAAGTATTTTAATAAATTGTATTTTTTATAAATTATTTTAAATTAAAATGCATTCGTTTAAGGCTATTAATAATAACAATAATAATGACAGAAGCTCAAAAATTTAACTAAACAAAGATATCAAAGATGCGTAGCAACATGATAAATTCAGCTCAGAACACTATAGTAACATCCTGGCCAAGGTGAAAATCTAGTTATATACTGTAGTTGTTCTAAAGAGAAATTAGTTCTGAAGGATTCGTTTCCTCACTTCCTGTAAACCTTCTCTTTGTGTGCAGATGATGTACTTGGGCTCCGGATTATGCTGCGTGGGGGCTCTTGCGGGTCTGTCCAAACAGTCCACGTCCCGTCTCGGTAACGCCCTGGGCATGATCGGCGTGGTCGGTGGCGTTGCCGCCACTTTCGGAGCGCTGAAACCTTCTCCTGAGCTCATGGCACAGATGGGTGCGGCCATGGCGGTGGGTGGCACTGCTGGTGAGTACACTTGTGTGCTTGTCTGCTTGCATTCCTCCTTTAGTCAGCTGGCCTTTGAACCTCCAAGTGTGTGAATGTAAATGGTAAATAACCTTGTGATTTTCCCGCAAAACCAGGTAATGGTCATCAGGTCGTGTGAGTCACACAGCAGGGTATCACGCTTTGTAGCCAGTCATTTCTAATCTAAATTGCTAATTATTCCTGGAAACCTGCTGGAACTTAGTTTAAACCGTCCCAACCAGCCCCAGCTCAACCCAGAAGTCTGCTTGATTCCAGATGCTTCCACCCTGAGGTCTCAGCCCGCCCCAAACTTGCCCCCTACACACTCTTCCCCCAACCTGTGCTCCAGATTCACATCAACACACACACTGCTTCATCGGATGTGACCCATTTACCAGCAGGCCTGAGTTCTCCTTTGTTGTTCGCAGGTTTGACCATCGCCAAGAAGATCCAGATCTCGGACCTGCCGCAGCTTGTTGCCGCTTTCCACAGTCTCGTGGGTTTGGCGGCCGTGCTCACCTGCGTGGCAGAGTACATGGTGGAGTATCCACACTTCGCAACCGATCCTGCGGCCAACCTCACTAAAATCCTTGCTTACCTCGGGACCTACATCGGTGGAGTCACCTTCAGCGGATCCCTGGTGGCTTATGGCAAACTTCAAGGTCCTGCTTGTTTGGTTATATAATAACTATAAAGGGGATAGTTCGGTAACACTTTAGTATAGGGACCAATTCTCACTATTAACTAGGTGCCTTATTAGAATGCCTATTATTAACACATTGGCTGCTTATTAGCATTTATAAAGCACATATTCTCCATGTCCATATTCTACATCCCTAATCATATCCAATACCTAAACTTAACTACCTTACTAACTATTAATTACATTATTAGTTTGAGGCAAAAGTCATTTTAAGGTCCACTTCTCACTATTAATGAACCATTAACAAAGTGTGACATGATTTTTCCCCCTTGAAAGTGAAAATTGTCAAAATTCAGTCGCCTTGATGTTTCAAACAAGTATGACAGACCTTTTTTGTGGAATACATAAGATATTTTGAAAAACTGTTGAAGTCAATAAGGCCCAGAGACATTTTTAAACTTTTGTGTTCACAAGCCGTTCAGGTTTGGAGTAAATGATGACAGATGTTTCATTTTTGGGCAAACAGAAACACAATTCTCTCAATATTTTTAGTTTTTAGGGAAAAAAACAGGTTGTTCTGAAAATGTTCCAGTTTTATTTACAAGGATGCCCAATTTGACTGAAAAATCTTTTAAAAAATAATTTATTATATCACTATCAATTATATCACTACTATCTGGAACTAATAATAATAATAATAATAATTATTATTAAATACAAATATTACATGAAATATTCAAATTACCATTACTGTTATACTAACTTTCCAAGTGAAGTGTTTTTAATAGTAGTAATAGTTTTAAATGTTTCTTTACAATTGATTGTTCATTTTCAGAGGTTAAACCATTGAGCTTTTATTTGGGAGAAAAACCATAGTGAGCCCTTAACTTCTCTTTTGGCAACAGCTGGTTTATAAGTACTTTTCATTATAATATGAGTTGGTGTGGAGTACATTTACTGTGAAATGAACTGCTCCGAGATCTTAAAAAACACCGGATCATGAGCTGATCACATGTGCCACGCTTCGCTCTCAAATGCATGCATTTAATTATTTAAATCAAGGCTTTTGTGTTTGATATTTGCAGTAGGGTTATTGTGGTTTAGTTTCATTCCTATTAATCGTGCAGCCCTGTTTGAAATCTCAATGTCGTGGGTCTAGGTCGTCCTTGTCTGGTGCGGCTTTGTTTGTTAACTCACCGGCCCACCGGTGCCACACATGCCTCATGTTTAAAGCTTGGCCAGGCGGAACCTCTCAGAATTTGCGACTAATTAGTCCCTCTACCCCCCCAGTCATTTTCCACTTGTCCCTCAAAGCTGGAACGCATTATCTTTAGGAGCTTTCCCACTCCTCCACCACTACCACCGCTCTGAAGCCTGCAGGCCTACACTGATAAATCAGATTAGAAGTCTCATTTTTATCCTTGTAAGTTTTTCTTTCAGCCTAAAAATGGGCCAGTGTAGAGTACTGTACATAATCACCCAATCCAACTGACTTGTTACGCAGCAGATGCTGTAGAATTATTGATTCAGCTCCTACTGAGTTTTTCCTGTGCACACATACTTGTCTCGTGCTGATGATATGTCTTGTACATATTATTATAGTTTACAGAGCGCTAGCAGCTGCTTAAAGTGCACTTTAACAACATGACATGCTGTTGTGTACTTTTTGTTTAAAGCACAACTCAAACAAGCTTCTCGTTTCCAAGAAGTTCTTACTAATTTTATTTCACTCATCGTGTTCCCAAAGAGCACATGGTGTCCTGCGTATGTGCTAACCCACTTTTTGTGTTGCTCTTCTCACTTGACTTTCTCCTTGTGCAGGTCTGCTGAACTCCTCTCCCCTTATGCTTCCCGGTCGTCATGCCCTGAACGCCACCCTCATGGCAGCCAGTGTGGGCGGCATGATCCCCTACATGCTGGATCCCAGCTATACCACTGGCCTGACCTGCCTGGGCTCAGTCTCTGCTCTCTCTGCAGTCATGGTAAGCAGTTCACACAGTCTTCTTAAATTGCATTCATTGAATTTTTGGCCAGATTATATTTTATTAATTTCTTGAGTGTTGCTGGGTGGTTCAGATGTGTTTTTTTGTTTTGTTTCTTCTTTATTAATTGATTTATTTATATCAAAAAATCATTTGAAAATAGCATTGTTTGAGGCATTGGCCAAAATGTTTAATAATAATTTATTTTTTTATCAGTAATATTAATGATAATTGTTAAAATATTTATGGACTGAAGTCCTTTTTATTTGGCATTTTCTGTGGAATTATGCAGATAAATTTAGCAGTTTATCTAACTGGCCAACTACAAGAAACATCTGACCTCTGTGATTGCCAACAAAGGGGTTTCCACCAAGTCATGTTTAGCGATGGGGTCAAATACTTCACTCATTAAAATGCAAAACAATTTATAACTTTTTTTAAATGCGTTTTTCTGATTTTGTTTTTGTTATTCAGTCTCTCACTGTTCAAATAAACCTACCATTAAAATTATAGACTGATAATTTCTTTGTCAGTGGACAAATATACAAAATCAGCAAATAATGTTTCTCCCTCACTGTAGCCTATACAAATTTGTTCAGCTTTTCAGAACAGCGTGACATAGGTAAACTCTGTAGCTCATGAAACCCAAATCCCTTTGGCTTTAGTTTTATTTATTTTAAATAATCCATTTCAAATAAACCTACCATTAAAATTAGACTGAATATTTCTTTGTCAGTGGACAAACATACAAAATCAGCAAATATTTTTGTTGTTTTTCCCTCACTGTAGCCTATACAAATTTGTTCAGTTTTTCAAAACAGCGTGACATAGGTAAACCCTGTAGCTCATGAAACCCAAATCCCTTTGGCTTTAGTTTTATTTATTTTAAATAATCCATAAGAGCACACCACCATATGATGACCGATAGAAGTAAACCACAATCATGACATTTCAAGGGAAGGCTTTTGGAGTCCTGGTAAACATTGGGGTCATGGGGCTTTCATCATTTGTCAATAATCAGGAAGCTGACATTGTTATACAGCTCCTTTTACCTCCATTAAGATAAACAATCACCTGCAGTATGGTGTTTGGCTCTTTTTACAGTGATTATTCTTCAAGTCTCCATCGTTCTGCTTGTTCGTTGGTATTTTTTTACATGATGCATGGTAGCTGGCTTTGTTTAGGGCCGTTCCCTGAGGAAAATACATTGTTTAATAATACGTGGATGATATCATGGACGTGTGAAATGAATACTGTGTTTTGACAAACACCTCATGCCTTAATTGAAGCCCATTGCAACCAAATCTGTGTGAAATATGTTGCTCTTGTGTGCACTATATCACGTTTCCTATTTGCATCATCACCCAGTGTGTAAACGAACAGACTCGTTTTATAAAAACGAACCATGTGTACAAAGCTCATTCCTCAGGCTTGCGATTTTCTTTTGGTGGACTTTCTTTTTGTTTAAATGGTGGAATTGAGTTACTGTTGCGCTTTGCTCACTTGTCATCACCGTAACCTTTGCTCTCCACCCTTTCTTCCTCTTTCTGACCCTGCTTTTCGTTTTCTTTGTAGGGCCTGACCCTGACATCCGCCATCGGAGGGGCCGACATGCCCGTGGTGATCACAGTGCTAAACAGCTATTCCGGCTGGGCCCTGTGCGCTGAAGGCTTCCTGCTCAATAACAACTTGCTGACTATTGTAGGTGCCCTCATTGGCTCTTCTGGTGCCATCCTCTCCTACATCATGTGTGTGGTAAGTTCAGTCTCGGAGTTCCACCTCTTTATAAGTAGTTTTGTGCTTAATATTGTATTTGGAATGGTGGATGGTGGTCTAAACCTTTTGGTTGGTATTAATCTTAAAAACTAACATTGGCAATGTTTTCTCCAGCCCACAAACTCTAATAGTAGCTATGTATTATTTTAATGAAACACACACACATTCAATTTAAATGTGTATGTGTATATATATGTACTCCTGTGAGTTTTTGAGTTAATAATATTTGAGCAAATATTGTGACATTGGTAGTACAGCTTTTAAAATAACTTTGCTATTTTATTTCTGTGAAGTGAGAATAAAATTTTCAGCAGCCATTATTCCAGACTTCTCATGATCCTTCAGAAATCATTCCAATATACAGATTTGGTGCTCAAGAAACATTTCTTCATAAAAAATTGTGCTGCTTAATATTTTGTGGAAACCATGGTATATTTCATTTCTGGATTATTTGAATGTCAAGTAAAAAAAATGGGTTCTTCAAAACCTTGATGTCCTTAGTGTCACTTTTTAACGCAGTTTTTATTTCTCAAAATAAGTTTTGAACTAGTGTATATTATATATCACAAACTTTTCATTATTTTAGGTCAGATTAGAAACCATGTTCTCAAAGTGGAAAACCCAGTGACAACTTATACTTCACATTTATGCTAAATAAATTGACCTTATTGAAATGTTATTTGCAAGATTGAGTCATTATTTAGTTATTAGCTATTTACTAATCACCCGAGTCATTTTGGCTTTCTGGCTTGCTGCTTAATATTCTGTAAATAATGTCTAAATGTCGTATGGACACATTTTCTTGACACAATATATATATATTTTTTATTCCGCTGAGAGGTGGTCTTTGTAATCTGTAATCCTGATTTCTAAACTCTAAAGTTTTTTTTTTTCTTTCTCGCTAGGCCATGAACCGCTCACTGGCAAACGTCATTCTGGGTGGCTACGGCACCTCATCCACCGGCACAGGCAAGCCCATGGAGATCACAGGTACCCACACTGAGGTCAACATAGAGCAGTCGGTGGAGATGATCAAGGAGGCTCAGAATATCATCATCGTTCCAGGTAATTGAGGCCCTTTGTAGTCTTGCACATCTGAAACTCTTTGTTTCAAATAGATCTGGAGTGAACCGTCAGGGACTTCAAACGCTCCTTTATGTTATGTCTGTTAAAGCAACCTCGCTTCACCCCCATTACATCACTGGTAATTTTCTGACCCCTCCTGTGCGGGATAAACCCCCCAGAATGCACCCTGAGGCCTGCTGGGGCTTGTTCTAAGGTGGTCTTGAATTCTCACTAGTTTTTTGAAGCCGTAGACTCATTCGTGTGCACTTTTTATCTGGGCTCGTGTTTTTTTTGTGCTTGGTCTCACGTGGCATTGTTTCTGTGAGCCAAGCTATGGAGGGTGATGTCAGATTTTCTCTTCTGGCCAGGGTCGCACCACGTTTTGTTTGCCCAGATACAGCTGACTGATTGAGCAGGATGTGTCAGATGAACTTTAACTGTGTTTACCTTCAATACAAGTTCAGTTGGCAAATAAATATGTAGTCGGACTTAAAAAATAATTTGTGGCTGGTTCTTAGCAGGGGCCTCCGTAATGGCCTTCAGCAATGGCAGCGACTCTCATGCTGCTTTGTTCTCCCCAACGGACTGTTTTATAGTTGTGTTTTATGGTCCGACAGCAAGACGAGAAAGTCAAGACCTTGGAGGCGACAGGACAGTGGGGAAAGATGAGTGATAAGATGTGGGAATATGAACAAAGAAAAGGAGAAACGATAATAAACAGCGCGGTCCAGAGTAAACAATGTTGCAGGGCCAAGCACAACATAGACGGCCCCTTTTATTTAAAACAATTGGCCATCCAACAGGCTCTGAGGCATCCAGATTGTTCACTCTTGACCATTGCCTGTTTAGCCACTGCCAAGATGTCTGAGAAAGCACTATGTTCACTGACAACACAGGCCTGACCATCGTGAGCACCATGGTCTGTTGGTATGAGCCACAAAGGGATGTGAGATTTTTGCACCAAATGGTAACATAATAGTTTTACTTTTACCCCCCTTTTTTTTATTTGGTTATGTTTTTGTTTGTTCCTTTTTTGTTTTGTATTTTTAGTTTTCTTTGTCGTTTTATTTCCTGTTTTCTTCTATTTTCCATTTGTTTTTAGTTATTCTGTGTTTTTTGCTTTGCTTTCTTTTCCCTTGTTTGTTTTAGTCGTTCTCTTTGCCATTTTATTTTTTTTTGTTAGCTTTTTTCTTTTCCCTTTTTTGGCCAGTAGTTTAGATCTTTAATAAATGTATTAAATTCAAATATGTCAAATGAATGTATACTTTTTATTATTATAATTTTTATTGGAACATTGTGGCACATAGTACAAAACATATACAGTCTTGTTGATAATGTTCGCACTACTCCAAGTGATGTTTCAAAAGACTAGCTATATAATGTTAACTGCAGAATTCACAGCAGTGTTCAGAATATAAAAGATGGCAAATTTTAGATATGGTAGCTACACCCTTACACTGGCCCTGGACGATAGGTCCAGCCTTTTTGTTGAGTCCAGGACTGCTAAATAACACCTAATTTGACCCACTTAAATTTTCTCCCTCATTCGCCACTTAATCCATCCATCAACCTCTATTGCGTTGTCTGTCCTTATTGAATGGGGTTCCCCTGACTGTTCAGTCTTTACACAGAGCAAAGCAATGGCCTTGTTTCCATTTTGTATAATTTAAGTAGTCATAGTTAGTTTAGTTGATTGACATCTGTGAAAACATTTAAGACTTTTCTGTTTAAGCTTTGAGTTTGCCAACCATGGCTGTTTTCCCAAGGAGAAATGACTTTGTTTTAAAAAAGGCTGTAAAGAAATCATTAGGAGCGAGGAAAGGTTAGCCGGCACGCACCATGACATGCTTGTTTAAGCAGGAGGATTTGAAGGCTGTTGTGACAAGCCTATCAAAAGGTGTCAGTAGTAACGGAGGCTTTAAAATGACTGACGTGTGAGGAATTTAGATTTGTTTTCTAACTATAAGTGCTAAATTGGTTATCGGTGACATATCAGTAAGTCTTTCTGTTGTTGTTGCACAGTGCTTTTTCTGAGCCCAGTTCAGCTAATTATGTGCTGCTATAAGACTACATCAAGGGTGTAAAAATAAACACTTTTGTGAAATATTACAAACTCTAGCGCTGCCTTTAGATTAATTAAAGATGTATTTCAACATGAAGCAATTTCCTCTCTTCTGTTTGTTTATAATCCTGCAGGTCATTCAGGTTTGAATTATTTCATCTGTGAATTATAAATGAGTGGGAGCAGGTCTCTTGTTTGCTTTACTTTCAAAACCGATTTTTCCTAATGTTTATAAGTCTGGATTATTTATTATGGTAAAATCAATGCACATGACACATTTAGAAAAAAGGTGAGGTATGAATACTAAAAATAAAAATGTCTGGTTCATGCAGAGTTCATTAGTTTTCCAAAATTGAGTTTCCTAGGCTTAATATATAGTAATGGCAACTGGGTTTTGCATGTCTGTTTAGGTGTGTTTCTCCTTTTAATTGCGGTGTCTTTTACTTCAGGTTATGGTCTGTGTGCAGCGAAAGCTCAGTATCCTATTGCTGATCTTGTCAAGTCACTGTCTGAGCAGGGCAAGAAAGTCAGGTAAGAATCATTCAAACATCTTCAGTCATTTTCAAATCTTAACTGTTGAACTGTTATTCGACACCTTTATTAAGCCACGTGTGCACCACAAGATCCAGGAGAAAGCTATCAGTTAACGTTTCCCATTCGTGCAGGACGCCCCTTATTAGTAAACAGTGTCCTATGAATTATTGAACTGGATGACACTTGGAATCTCCCCTTTCTTTTCCTCTACATTTCACTTCTAATTCCAAATCACTTTTTTTTTTTTTTTCACTGCATGCAATGTTTAAGTAGGAAAACCAATTAAAAATAAATAATTGTCAAAATGCATTTGATCTATTAAATTATCCTTTGATTTAAAAATAAACTTTTTAAAATGATTTAAAACAATGTTTTCTGTGTTAGTATTTTTTTATAAATTGATATAAATAACTCTAACAAAAATATTTCCCTTATAGTTTAGTCTAAGTTTTAGTCTCTCTGAGGGGTCTGAGTCTTGTCAGTACTGCTTGGGTGAGTGTTTGAACTCACTGGTTGCAGGTCAGTCTGGGAAACCTCTGAATGGCAGGCTTCTCTCTCTTTCTCTCTGCATGTCAGACTCCTCCATTTCAAAGAGTGCGTTTGAATATCGTCATTCAGTTGCTCTATTGTCTGGGGCTTTTGTTGCCTCTCCAGTGGACGTGTAATGCCCTGTGATCTGAGAGCGCAGTGTACCCCAGGCCTCCCAGTGCTGTGAAAGAGCCGGTGAAGAGCAGAGCGACAGGTGCAGGCTACGCAATACTTTCCACAGTCCCGGCGACACCTCTCAGGTTGCAGGGCGTGGAAAGACTGTGTGCCTGACCCTAGAGATGCTTCAACAACCATGCACTTTCAGTATTTGTCATATTGATGAAAACATGCAACACAATGTAAAAGTCGAGACCGATTTGAACTTGGGTTGATCACACATATACGTAGTAGCAAAGTGATCTATAATGCCTTGTGTGAGCAAGCCATTAGTTTTAGCTTTCCTTTTGTTTTCAGTGGTAGTTTGTCAAGTTACAAATTTAAGAGTTAGGTTGAAAAAATCTATAATTAGAGGTTGACAGATTGATTAGTTTTGCCGATTAATCTGCACCGATAGTTGATTGCGGAACCTGAGATATGCTTTTGCCTAATGTGTGACTGTCATATGTTATTTTGTCATTTTCTTTTATTTCAGCATTTGCTATTACGAATACATTTTTAAATAGAAAAGTTTCTTCTGTTAACATTAGTTATTAAACTATGAACTAACTTTATTGATCAATATAACAATCAATATTAATTTACAGAGTATGGTTGAAGTATCTCTAACTATAATATAATTCAAGTTTGCCGTGTATATTTATTTTATTCTATATTTAAACGTTTGTTGTTATTTCTATTTATTTAAAAAATGTATAAATAAATATTTTGTGTATATAATAACATATATACATTTGTAACTTTTGTTTCTAAAATTTAAAAATGTTTTATTGTCTATATAGGTAATTATACATTTGTAAGATGTAATTGCGATAGTAGATAATTGCGAGAATATATAGTTGCAATATATCCCCAGTTTCACATACAAGGCTTAAGATTTAAAGCTAGTCGCAGTCAAAAATGCATGTTTGAGCCATCTCAACTGAAAATATCTTGCTCTGACATATTTTATATGTCAGTGTCATTAATCTGTCAAGATGCACACCTGTAACATTTTCTTCTAAGGCATTTTTATAAAAGCTGCTTAAATATCTTAATTTAACTAAGGCCTAGTCCTGGCTTAAGTTAAGCTTCGTCTGTAAAACCAGGCCAATATAGTTTAATGCTCACACAGCACACACTGTGACCCATTAAATATAAATGTCAAATAATTAATAGCAGTATTGCAATTTAAGTTATTTTTTTAAATCAAACAATAATCATTTATACATATGTATGTAGTGTGTGTGTGTATATATTTTTTTTAAATAAGAGTTTTAAATTAAAATACAATTATTTTAAATAAATGTTTATTTTGGATGCATATGTGAACGTATTGAAGTGTAGCCCTCATATGGACACAATGTTTGAATTCGTGTGATGTTTCCCAATACTGTTATTTTTCTCACTCTCCATCTTTTCCTGTCGTCTAATCTCTCTATTAAAGCAGCAAAAAGACCAAATGAAAGACATTGGCAATCCTTTGTAAACAGGCATCTGATTTGAATGTACTCTTCACAAGGCTACAGCTGACCAATTTGGCTCCATTTTTGTTTTTCCTTTGCCCCTCTTTCCCTTTTTTTATCCTCACACCGGATGGTGTCAATTCTTTTGTTGTCTTGTTCCCTCTAGATAGTGGTTGTCAGCACTAGCCTGATTTCACCACACTCTTGGCAGTCAGAAGAGCCAATTACACCATCATCTGTGACTTAAAGATTCCCTCAGCATTTTTCATGAAGGCACTCACTCACACAAATGCTTTTTAATCAGTCCCAGAATGCCATGAGGTGCTGCCAACCTGTCTAATACACTTAAGAGATTAAGTACTGGTCAGCAACTTGGTCACAATGTGGTCAACCAAGCATGCTTTGCTCAAAAGCACATTGTTGCATGCTGCATCAAATGATCATTCCCTGCCACTTTCTTGTCTGCTTCAGTACCGTTTCCCATAATGCAATTTGTGGGGTGCTTAAATAGCCACTTGTCAACTTAATTCATTCAGTTGCCACCTTGTCAGATCCATCAGATATACATATAAGCTAGATTCCAGTTTTCTCTCTCTCTCTCTCTGTCTCTCTAGAGCTGCGGGCACTGTGATTGTGGAGGAGAGATGCAGACCGGAAGCTTGTGTAATTTTCGTTCATTCGTTTGATCTGAGAGCCCAACAGCTGCTGCCAATTAGAGCATTTGCAGTTGATTAGAAGAGGAGATGGGTGGCCAAAGAGTAGACAGACTAGGTAGCGCACCCGCCACTCTCCCCCTCGCTCTCTTTGGGATAATTGGCTCGGGGTGTTGCCCTGTCGAGAGGACTATGGGTAGAATTGACACTGTGTAAACTCTCCTTATCATTCCTATTAAGTTTCTGTCCGTCTGTCTCTTCGTTAAGATCATTACGTTAGTTTTTGGAAAGATTCGGTTCATTGAAAGGAGTCACAGGTTTGGGCAGAAAAGCAGTCTGAATCTCCTCTGGGCTGGAAGGTCGAGCTTGAAAAGAATCATGTTTTTTTCAGAGCGTGTGTTGGTTCAGTGCGGTGAAATGCGGTATGGTGGTAATGGGAATAGCAGAACGGATGGGCTGGTTTGGATGGTAGAACCGAGCTTGGATTCGTTGTCCACCCAGACTGTTTTTCGCTCACAGCTGCAGCTTATGTAAGCCAGCGTCAGAGTTGATTGACAAACCCCATGTCTTGAAAGTTTCGAGGCCTGTCCGCTAAAGTATATTTCTTCTTAGTTTATTATTGAACATGTTTTTTCCTCATTTCCTATTTGCCAAATGAGTTTACATAAAGGAAGCTGATGAACAGATGTCTGGTTTGATGGAAAGCAACTGCAAGCGTGACATGATCTCCCCCCCCAGAGTAGACACTTGTTAGACACATAGCAACCATCATTAGAAAGTCTACTTCTCGAGTTTTTCTAAAAAATGGATGTAGAAATAATTGACAGTAGAAGTGCAAAATAAAACAAATGGGAGATCAAGTAGTGTATAAATATGTTGCACAAATTGGCCGAATGCTCTGAAAATTGGCTAATTATGAAGTAAACAACTCTGACATGTTAATTCGAACAAGATCGGAAGTGGGCTAGTTGTAGTGACTGCTTAGGTCAGGTAAATTGGTTAAAGGTGCACAACCATGCTTGCGATCCTTAAACTGAAAGTTTTCTGAGAATTTCCAGAGTTCTTTTATGGAAGCTGTGTTGCTATTTTTAATTCTATATAATTTAATTAATGATTGTACAGATATTTTCTGAGCCTCTTTTGGGGTTTTAAATAGTCAGTTACTTTTTTTTTTTTAAAGAGTCATTAGACACTTTATTTTTATTTTTTTATTTATGAGTAATGCACTTGTACTTTTAAATTATTTTGTATGTTAATTATTGTACAAATGTTTCCAAGCCTTCTCTTGGGGGTTTAAAAGGTTTGATTTTAGTTTTGAACTGATCAACTGGCTTTTGCGTTGATTAGTTTTATTGCTTATAGTTGCCATACATGTCTTGTGCAAAGCTGTTTGGATAAAGTTCCTTCTATTTGTTTTCGAAGCCATGAAAGGGTTATTTGAATTCACAAATTATGAAACTGTTGGCTTTAATGCTATGTTAAGGTAAACATACATTTTAATTTTGGTTTCTTTTTGGTAGGGAGTTAGATTAGAGTCCCCTATGCCTTTGGAACCTGAAAACAGTGTAAACCTCAAATACAAATGCAACACAAATTTACATTGGTTAAAAAAGCAGGCATATCACTTCCTGTGTCTCTTCTAAGCCTGTTGGCTGTGATCTTCTGTTTTTACTGTGAAGTCGTAAAGCTGCCTACGTGCCCTGGGGGTCCACTCGTCTTCCTCAAGCTGTTTCCCTTGAGCTCATGCACTTTACTACCTCTGGCATTAAAAAGATACCTTCAGCCGCTGCTTATTTCCTTTTCTCTTAACCTCTTGCAAACACCCTGACCCCTACCCCAAGCACTCCTACTCAACCGTGTTCAAAGACTCTGCTAGTCCTGTATGGAGAGTCATCCTGCCCAACCGGAAAGTGCTTTATTTGGATGCCATATGTGTACCAGGCGATCTAAGAGGTCACGTGACCTGTATTGTCTGCATGTGTGTTCAGGTTTGGAATCCACCCTGTGGCCGGTCGTATGCCAGGCCAGCTGAACGTTCTGCTGGCTGAAGCTGGTGTGCCATATGATATTGTGCTGGAGATGGATGAGATCAATGCTGACTTCCCAGGTATGATATGCATTTTTGGTGTTTTTTGGTGTCATTTGTGGGATATAAAATCTATAATTGAGCTTTTCATTTATTGTTTTTCAGAAATTGACCTGGTTTTGGTAATTGGAGCTAATGACACAGTCAACTCAGCGGCCCAGGAGGACCCCAACTCCATCATTGCTGGCATGCCTGTTTTGGAGGTCTGGAAGTCCAAGCAGGTGAGCATCTTATTATTTGTTAATGCCTGGCGACTTTTAAATATCAATTATAGTCTTATAAAATCACCTTTTTTTGTAGTTGATTTCACACGATATACACTACCATTCAAAAGTTTGGTGTTAAAGAAATGTATTTGGCATTAAATTGTTCAAAGAAATTTATAATTTTTACAAAATATTTCCAGTAACTGTCTTTTCATCATAGAATCCTGAAAAAATATATATCTCAGATTCCACAATTTTTGAGTAGCCCAACTGTTTTCTCCATAAATAATAATGTTACGTGAGCACCAAATCAACAAATTAAAATGAATGGTTGCTAAGTTCATCGTAGCCATCACAAAAATAAATCCCATTTTAAAATATCATATTAGAACAGTTACTATAAGTTGGTAATAATAATTGACAATGCCACTGTTTTTACTGTATTTTCAAATAAATGTAGCTTTGGTGAGCTGAATGACCAAAAAAAAATGTACGGAACTGTAGTGTACATGCTATACTTCATACTCCATATGTATCAGGCTTTACTTTTATGGCCTAGCTGAAATAAAAGCCAAGATGGCAAGAATTGCCCTCAAGCATTGTAATACAGACCATCCCTCATTCTCCCACCCAGAGCGATATGAAAATCTCCATCCCATCCCCACAGCTGGTTCCCACTGTAACCACGCTTCGGTCCAGGTGTATCTTCAACAAGACAAGCTTCACGCTGCTTTCATTAGCTCTGACTTGCTCGTTCTGGAATGATGACATTTCAGAGAATCCAACCGATACTTTCCCTAAAATGTGGGGCTGGTGTGCCTCACCACATGACAGGCCCATTGCGGCCAGACCGTCTCTAGGGAAATCACTCGGAGTACTGGGGCTTGACTTTTTCGAATGTGTAAATGCGTCGACCTTCTCCCACGAGTAATTGCGTGTAGCTTTGTTAACCTGTTCCATAATTCCATATGGAATTATGCAAACACTAGAGCTTTTTAAACCAAAGCCTTCCTTATTTGTAGCAACTTGTGAGTGTAGCTCGACCAACTTAGAACATAGTGACACTCTTGATGACATGATAGTGCGATCCAATCCGAAGTTCCCTGTCGATTGTCTCCGTTGGTTTTGATATCCTCAATCTCGTGCAACATCCACCCCACTGATTGCTCCCAGCCTTCTTAAAGACCTTCATGTGTAACCTCATTCCCAAATGAAACCAGCTGCCCTATGAATAATTTAACAAAAGGATGTTGTCCTGTCCTGGGGGATGCTGAGCCTGGGTAAAGTGGTCACGTGACTCTGAGGAGAGGGGATGGGTGTCTGAACGCAGTCCCGATCAGCTGGCTGGTATTGAACATCTGCAGGGCTTTTGAGGGACAGATGATGATATTAAAAGGATCTGCTTGCTGATTTTGAAGTCTCAAGATGAGGGTCATTCCGTTCCAAATATCTTTCAGTGTATTGAATAACACTAAAGCTAGACCAGCGGCAAGGGCTCTCCTCTCTGGTTTTACTTATTCAATTATCAAGTGTTCCTCCTTCCCAAACAGATGCTCCCAATCAAAGCGCTGCTATCGATGATTTTCCCAGAAACTTCTCAGCCTAAAAACTGTGTTCAAGACACTAATGACTCTTAATTTTGTAAATGGCAAATACTTAAATAACCATTACATGTTGGAAGCACGGGCTCTTTTTGCACCCTCTTGTACAAATCCTAAAACCGTTCTCCGCCACTTCACATGCAGGTGCATGCAGTGTTTTTACAGGAGTAATGTTGAAGAGTTTATATTAGCTGGCTCGACTAATGGAAAAAGTCATTGGTAATTTAAGGGAAAAGTACAGGATTTTATTTAATGTGAATTTTCCAGCTACCTTTGTTCCTGGATAAGACAATGCTTCAACCTCTGCTTTCATCCCTCCAGATCATCGTGATGAAAAGATCTCTGGGAGTTGGCTACGCCGCTGTAGACAACCCTATCTTCTACAAACCAAACACATCCATGCTTTTGGGAGATGCCAAGAAGACTTGTGATGCTCTGTCTGCCAAGGTCCGCGAGGGCTAGAGAGGAAAGAGAGGATCTGACCTGCTTTGCACCAGATGAGTCACAGACGAGGAGATCGAACAAACCCAATAAACCCTTAGATCTAAATTAGCACTAATAGGATCAAGCTCTTAATGACACACTCTATGCCATTTCGATTTTGCTGTAGATATAAGTAGTTTATTCAGTATTTCCAGAACTTTTGTTTTACTGTTTGTTAAATTTTCTTTTTTTTAGGTCCTCCATTTGAATGAAGCTAAAAGGAAAAAATCATTACAGCATCTCATTAATTAGCATTAATAAAGCTAACCAGTTATCATCTGGTTTTGTATGTATTATAGATCAGGTTTTATATAGCACAGCAATCTGTTTTTAAATCTGTTTTTGGTAGTGTTGGCATAAATGACTAATTTGTTTCAAAGCCATAAACTGTATGCTTTTTCCCTTTTTCTTGCTTAATTGTTTATTTCTTGTGAACTTACCATGTGCATTAAGTGACCAGCTGGTGGTATGTGGTGTTGTTCCAAGATGAGGAATCAACTTTTTCAGATGCAGCTTCAGAGGTCTATTTCCAAACAATGCTAATTTTCTCTTAATAGCATGAAGCTTTGAAGGATCACTACTGAGATGAAGTCTTAGCGAATATCACTAAACATTTACGGACACAGAATCCCAAACACCTGTGGCTCCTCCATAAAATGATTTGTATTCCCCAACCACTCGTAACTCAAGCGTATGTCACCGTAACGGTGAGGTTTGTACGAGTAGTTACCATATATCTGCCCTGTTGTCCTCCCAAATTTGTTCCCAGCAATAGTCCTCTGCAGTATTTGACAGATCCTACACGATACAGAACATTACAACAACCCTACCTCTCCACAGTTTCAACTCGACAAAAACAATCCCTCACTTCCCCAGTCACACACTCCTCTGTGAATGTTCGCTTCGAGCTGGGCTGCGTGGGGTGCGTGTAGTTTGTTCAACGGTAGATTTTGTGGATTCAGGAAGGTGGTACACCATTCTTCACAGTTAAGCTTCAATTTAGATGCTGAATTTCATCTGATTCAGGAATGTTTTAATATGAGGAAAAAGTAAATTGTAAGGGAATCAATTGCTGCAAGCGAAAGGAAGTATTTATCGAACACCGGTTCGGGTTAATACAGAGTTTTGTGTTCCCTCCCGCTCCTTCAGGATATTTTTGTATAGACATGTTCTTAGAAATAATTCTGCTTTGCCACAATACATGGGAGGGAAGAGGGCGAGTCTTCAAATGTTTCATTGTGCCATGGTGAGGAATTAATGTCATACTGTGGAATGTTTTTTCTCTCCAATGTATCACAGAGCATCCCTCTTAATAAACATCCTGATAAGAGAACCGATGGCACGAACTGTCGTTCATTTCTCAATATCGCATGCCTTCAGTGTTGCGGGCACCACAATGCCTAGATTGGACTGTTGAAGAAGCCACTTGCATCTTCTGAGGGAATATCTGCGCACAAGTGACAGTGATTACCCATTGTCAGTTTTTCCTCTCATTTATGTCTGGAATTAAGGGTGGAGATGTTTGCTCTGATCTCATCCATGTGGGCTCTTTCACCTTTGCAACAAGTGGCACTCAGACATGATGGTATCTTCACGCACTTCTTCTCTCGATCTCTCTTAAGAGGTGAGGGATTGTTGGGAAAGTGCTTCAAAGTGTCCAAACAAGCTTTTATTCATTTATTTTGAGGCAAGGTATGGGCTGTTTGTGACATAGTGGTTAAAAACACATTCCAGCCATTACTAGTTCATTCATTTTGGTTCTCCGTGTCTGGTCCGTCTATCAGTTAGTGCTTTATCTCTCTTAATTGCAGTGTTCTGGAGGGTCTTGTAGAGGTTTGTGGTCACACTAGTGTGTGCCTGATATTTCTGCTTGTTCGATTAAATTACTTGGTTATCTCCAGTGCTAAAAGTGCTGAAAAACATAGATATAAAAATATAATTGTAGCTTGCTGTGCACACGGTGTTCCTTCACAGAGACAAACCACAGTAATTGTGGTGATGTCAAAGGATGTGGCTTTTTTCCCTGCTGGACTGTGTTACTAAATCTAAATTTTTGGAGATCATCACTGATGCTACTTTGCATTTATAAACTACATTTCTATCGCAGATAGAGCCTGATCCAGTTCCATCAGACCAGGGCTGCATTTCCCACAATTGGTTTCAATGGGTCTATGATATACTTAAGTGTATGCTTTTGGGAAATGCAGCCCAGGGGCCTGTTTCATTAAAGTTTACCAAATAAGCCAGGCTTATTTAAGTTAGTCTGACATATTTTGAACCAAATCAGCTGACAAGAAGTCAGACTAACTGAAATAAATCTGGCTTATTTGGTGAACTTGTTTTATGAAGCTGGCTTCAAGTCCTCACTGGAAAATGATTTGTGTTTTTGCATTCACATGCGCACAAAGTTTGCTGAGCTGCATATTTGTAGAGCCAAAATACGTTTGACAGAAAACAGCTGAATTCTAAGAACACCAAAGCTTTGCAGTCTGCAATGTTTGAGTACGTTACACTTTTCGATCAACTCCCTTTCATTCGTATGCATTTGGATGTGTAAGAGCAGAAACGTAAGCTCATGTGAAGGTTTGCATTTTGCTGTTACAAATTTTAAAGTTAGAATTCACCAAATTTGAACACGTGACCAATAGAATATTGATGCGTCACGGTGTGATCTCGTAGCTATATTAAAAATAACATACATTTAAAACTGCAGTGTTGTAGCAAAGTGGAGTAGATTGTATGTTTTAACATTTTGGATTCATTGTTGAATTTATCTTTTTAAAAAGACGCTGCAAAGCATAACATTGCAGTGTCCGAACAAATTTTCCTCTATATTGTAGATTTAAATGCAAATCTACAATAAATAAATAATGTGATATAAATGAATAAAGAGTAATTGTTGGACCATTTTATGGACCTTAATTTACAAAGCTATAGTTGAATTACATTTTCTGTTGGCATGTTGAAAATCTAGAAGTCTAAATGTAATTTAAACTTTAAAATGAGCGGAATGTTATTATACGAAATATATAGAAAATATTGTACTGTATAGGTCACGAATAAAAGCATAAAGCAAGTCAATTTGTGACACTGATCATGTGAATTTCTTTAAACAAAAGCCCAAATCCTTTGAAGCTCATGATACTCTTTGTATATTTTTTTATTTGTGGGATGTTCCATATTGTTCCCAGGTGGTAATTTGCTGATTAATACTCTATCAAATATAAATCTATGGGTATTTATTTAAAAAGTTAAAGCTGCATGATTTGGCATATCATTCATGTCTGTAGTAACCTGTGCAGGGCGACTCTTGTTGATATGAGCAGTAGTAAATAGTGACACTGCTTAGCAAGCACTAAAACGTTTCATGCCTGCACAGAATCTTTGTTTGTATGCTGGCATCTTATCTTAATCCCCAAAGGAAACCGTGACTGCAGATAAAAGGGATGTCTAACGGTTGATCATCTCTCTATATGTCTTGAACCATGCGCACCTGTTCCACCTGTTTGCCTCTTTTAACAGTTCAAGTACACAGAGCACCAGATGCAGCACACGCAAATCCCTTTCATCATCTGGCTGGCTGAACATTACTCTGATTTAAAACACAGAAGATAGCCATGCACTAACAGTAACTCCAGACGCTGTACTCTGAGCTGCAGTGCAGACGTTCTTAAAAGCATTCGTCAAAGCCATTTCACTCTTAAAACAAAGATAAATGTACAACCCTCGTTGTACCGTATCCTTGCAATTAGGCCTGGCAGTTAAGAAACCCAAACAGTTCGAGTGTCCTTTTAAGATGCTTTTTTTGTCTAAATTCTCTTAATGTGAAGCTTTGGTTAAAATGGAGCGGTTAATGTCAAAGATGTAGAGCTTTTGAGGTTTTGCAGAGGAGTTCTGGCCAGCTGTACAGAGGGAGCTTTTAGTAAACAGTATGCAGGATTTGGCAGCGCTGTTATCAGCAATAGGGTGTATGTGAGATTGTATACTAGAAGTGGAGAGGATATTACATGTTACTATGTGTGTTCTTTAATGTGCTGTCTGATAGCAGGTCGCTGCCTAAGAGCAGGCTCTTTTAAATTTCACTGGTCATGTGAATTCTTTCAACAAAAGGTCAGATGTTCTTCCATTGAAGCTCAAGGATCAAATTATGCTGGATCACATGATCAGCAGGTTTTACACAGACTTGTGGAGGTTATGCAGTTATTAAAGCAAAAGGATGAACAAAATATTTTATGAAAATAGGTATTTTATGAGAAACAATTTTAATAGAGAATACAAGAAATAGAAAGGCCCTCCAAAAAATGTATGTGTGACACATGCAGAAAGTCTTTACTATAATATATCTTTACAGGCATAAAAGTGCATACAACTTAATACATGAGTTTATTTAAATAAAAAAATACTGACCCCCAACTTCTGAATGATGGTGTACAGTGTATACAGTATGTGTATATATAGCCGTGTTTATGTAGATGGCCATGTAGTCAGTCATGGGGATGTCCGCAGCTGCAGTGTTTTGTCGATTGTAAAGTTTGGATCAGGACTATAATGTCCAGGCTGCAAATATTCTGGTCTTTAAAGTGTGTTTGTGTAGTATTAGCCAGGGACAAAATATTTACACCAGTAGGGTTAGGGTTGTTTTAAACTTGGAGCCACACTGTGATGTTAGTTCAGAGAGCATCCATGACTGACCTTCACACAAACCTCAGTCACATCTATGCTAGGTTACCATAAATCTACTGACATGAAGAATAGCATGATCATTTCATTGAATTTACGATCCCATATTTGTGAGTGTGTACAGACAAGTGGTTATATTGAGTTTTCACCAGCAGGCAGTGCTGTTTCTGAGCTGTATTTGTTGATACACTCCTCAGATGACTGTTGCATTGACCTTGCTTATACACACTTTTGCTCTATTATCAAAAATATCAGATCAAAACCATAACTGAACTTTGAGTTTTGACAACTGAGCGGCATACAGAGATATAGCTATATATCTTTGATATAACTGTCAAAAATAGGGTTTAAACCAGCTTTAAATAGCACTTTATACAATACAGATTTTTTCAAATCGGCTTCACAGTAATACACATTAAAATAAAAATCAATAATGTGAAGTTCATCAAATAATAATAACTTCTGATTTAAATTAGTTCTAAAAAGAAAAGAGTGGTTTATTCGGCTCAAGTCAGTTCACTTGATTTAGTTAAGTAATAGAAGTTTCCTTTTTTAGCAGGAAATTGTGTTTGTAACAAATTACATTCTATTTTTTTTGCATAAGACTGCAGTCTTAAAGAGATATTTCTGGATGGCAGAAATGCAACGCTGTAAATAATGGTATTGCAGATTTGATAGTCATTATAGATCATAAAAATTGATCCTGAAATAACACATTTGTGGAGATTTCCTACTCTGTCTAAAATCAAAGATTATTCACTGAAACTGTGTATATTCATTGTTACATAGATCTATTTTTACTTCAAAATCTAATTGGACTCCGGCAAAGGGCATTGAATCTTCTATGCAATACAACAGATACACTGTCAATGATTCAAGCCAAACCTGTGTGTGTTGACAGAACAAACCCGCCTGTCCATGTCTTTTGACAACTTTAAACTCCACTGTTTTGTGTTTTAATGTCAAGGAGCTCATGAAACGCACAGGATAATTCACAAGGACAACTTTATTTGTATAAGTGTGACCGAGGCTTCTTTTTCTCAGTACATTGTGTTCGTTTCCTCACATAAAGAGGCCTGTATTTTTGGATTTGTACAGTAGTGAAGAGTCGATCGACTCTGGCCAGGGTCGAGGTGTTTTAAACAGGCCACATCTAACCACACAGCTGTTTGAATCAGCTCCAGACTCCATAAAACAGCTCATACGAAAAGTATATTAAGGATTAATGGGTCTTTTCGGGAATTGGCAAGCTTGTGTTATTGCCTCAAAGACTAGATGAACAGAAATAACAATTGTGAATCTGAGGAATGTCATGATATTAATATTTTATGATAGCAGCTTGTTCCAGATGTGGTCAAGATAAACTGAAAGTTTCTTCACTGCTAAGTAGAATTTTTTATTTCAAGTGGGTGTTTTTAGTGTCTAAACAGTGTTGTGAAGATCCATTATGATTTGGTCATTTTCAAGTGGGATTTGTGTAATAAATAATATTATTAATAAGTTCCCTTTGAGTCTCCATCCACTATCCTGAGAAACTCAATAGGTAACATCCATATCTTTTACTATTACATAACATTTGATATTCTTGAATGGTTGCTAGTTGCACATTGTAAGAGATGGATAATGATAGACATTCCTTGACAATGTGCTCATTGTGAAAATCAGTTGAAATGCTGGAGTCTTGTGGTTAAAAGAGCTGTGAAGTGTTTAGCTCTATCTAGTCAATGCCTTCACTCAACACTGTCCCTCAGCAACATCTCCTAAATCCTTATCTCATTCCGTGACATGGCAGCCACTTTGGATTGTCAGGAGAGGTGCCTCTTATCTGGCGAGTTCAGAAGATTTCTGTGAGAATCCCTCAAGAAATGCCTGAAAAGAAGCCTTGGAATGAGTGGAAATCCCACAAGAATGATCTGCAAGAGGTATTCTGTATCTGGGAGGCCTGGAGAGCACCCTGTCTGTTCTTCAGGTATGTGTGTGTGCGTGTTTGAGACGGTGGATTGGAAGAGTAAAGTGGAACAGATGACGTGACCTCTATTCCATGTTGTTGTAGGTGAGAGCTTTGAACACAAACAACAAATACATAACCTTGCTTGTTTTTCCTTCTTCTGTTACATCTGGAAAATCTAGCTTAAACTGGTAGCTGTTTTTTGGAACAGATGGTTTTTAATTGCTCCAGACTGGTTTAGATGCTGCAAGATGGTCTAGCAGCAGTAGGCATTAAGTGATTTTTGAGTGGTTTACACTACACTACTAGTCCAAACCTCACCATTAGCTAACTTTTAGGTGGTTTTTGGCTGGTTTAAGCAATTTTTAAGTGTTGTAAATGAGTTATTACCTGGTGAAACAGCCATCATGTTGCATAAAACAGCTTGGCCACCTTAAGCTTAACCAGCTATTGACCACAATTTAACCAGTCAATAACCATTTCAGACCAACTAATAACCAGCCCTAACCGGCTAATGGACAAATTGTATAAGCTAACAAACAGTTTGATTCAGCTAAAGATAAAATTAGACCTGTAAATAACCAGCTTAGGCCAATTAATGAACATTTTGAACAATCTAATGACAAAACTGAAGTTAATGACCAGTTTGGCCCGACTAATGGCCAAACTGAACAAGTTAATAACCATTTTGTAACTGCTAATGTCCAAACTGGACCAGGTAATAACCAGTTTGGGCCAATTATTGGATGGTTTGTAGGAGGTAATGTCCAGCTTGACTAGCAACTCACCAAGTTAAAAAACATTTTAGACCAGCTTATGAGAAGCTTGAGCCACTTAATGACCAAATATCGCCAGGTAGTAATCATCTCGGACCAGCTAATGTCCAAACTGGACCAGTTAATAACCAGCTTAGGCCCATTAATGGCCATTTTGAACAAGCTAATGGCAAAACTGAAGTTAATGACCAGTTTGGCCTAACTAATGGCCAAACTGAACCAGTTAGTTACCAGTTTGGGCCAATTATTGATTGGTTTGTACAATCTAATGTCCAGCTTGACTAGCTACTTACAAAGTTAATAACCTTTTTAGACCAACTAATGACCAAATATGGCCAGGTAGTAATCATCTTGGACCAGCTAGTAATTATCTTGGACCAGCTAATGGCCAAACTGGACCAGTTAATAAACAGCATGAGACAGTTATTGATTGATTTGTACGAGCTAATGTCCAGCTTGACTAGCTACTCACCACGCAAACAAATTTAATCACACTGTTAATGCAACAGCAAATGACTGAATGCAATTGTTGCTTAAAATCTTACTGCTTAAAAATGTAAGGCTCAAGTTAAACTGTATTTTTCGAATTACCTTCCGTGTCATTGCCAACTCTTTGGTGACAGGACTTTGAAATAACAATCCGGAAAAACAAAAGGCATGAATTACATCGCATCCTGCTCACCAACTCCGTCCTATGATTTGCATTTCTATTTTATTTTTTTCTTCATTTGAATGGCTTGTGACAGGATTTTTTTTGTAAAGTTAAAATCAAATTTACTTTCATCTCAGAAAAGAGATTGCACCTTTTTACAGTCGAGAACGGTCCAATCACATGAGGCCAAAATATATAAAAACAATATTGATTAGCTAAGATCAAAAGTTGAGGGTCTTGGGCACAGTGATCTGTGCCCCGAGGACAATCTGAAACAAGCCAATTAGAGCTCAGCCTCAAGTCACATTCATTTCAAAAGTTTACAGACCTAATAGACACCCATTAGTCTGGCACACGCACAAACAAAAGTGTTTTTTTATAGGTGCTAACATGATTACCAGTCGAATAGTAGACTAAATGCAATTTCGTCATTAATTTGCAATATATATTTAACTTATTTTAAACATGTTGAAGTTAGCTTCTAACCTGGCTAACTTTATGGGGCGGCGCCACCTATTGACCAGTCGCCACTGCTTATTAGACCAGTTAATGGGCAGCTTGAGCCAGTCAATGAACAAATCTGGCCTGGTAATAATCATCTTGGACCAGCTAATGACTGGTTTGTACAATCTAATATCCAGCTTTACTTGATACTCACCAAGTTAATAACCTTTTTAGACCAGCTAGCGAGCAGCTTGAGCCAGCCAGATAGTAAACATCCTGGATCATCTAATGACTAAACTGGACCAGTTATTAACTGGTTTGTACAAGCTAATATCCAGCTTGACTTGCAACTCACCAAGTCACTAACCTTTTTAGACAAGCTAATGAGCATCTTGAGCCAGTTAATGGCCAAATAGTAATCACCTCGGACCAGCTAATCACCAGCTACCTGCTTAACATGGATTTTTCCAGCAGCTGGATGGGGGTCTTGGAGCCCGGCAGTCAATCAGACTGGAGTAAAGGTGATGGGAGAACAAAGAGCTGAACGAGCCGACTCATTTTGGAGTCAGGTATCAAGAGGATAACCACTGCCGTGTCAATGGGAGCCACCGTTGGCCGACACAAAAGAACGACTGACACCAGAAAAGAGGGATGAGGTTTCAGAGCCTGGGCATGAAAAGGAAAACATCATTCTCCGTCTGTTTTGTTCACAGGCAGTGAAAGAATTCAGCCCCCTTATGTGGGTCGTAGTGTGACACCACTAGAGGAATTTGCACTGATGGTATCCTCTGAAACGGCCACTATACTGAGTGATTGGATCCATTTGTGTTGCTTTTAATTGAAAGAGCCCTTTTTTGATGAGTCAAGGGTCAAGGATGAATCAGTGTGTGCGGCCGCTCAAAACCAAAACAAAAACAACACTTGTCATCGCTTTTATCGCAGCTGATCCGCCTTTGTGTTTGTGGGCGGCTGAAGCGGCCCAGAGGCAAGCTTGGAATCACACCGGGCTTGTGTTGCCCTCATCGTGCATGACTTTTGTGTGCGGGGAGGTTATCTGTCGGCCTCTTTAAGAGGTGGGGGACAGACAATAGGCTTTCGTGCCATGTGAAGAGAGTGTCCCTCCCTCAGCATGCAAGGCTTGGTTCATGAACATAGCACAAAGGAATGAGATCTCCATCTCATCCAAGACTGGATTAACATAGACGCACATATACGCAACACATATGCACGCATAATAGGTCTAATTTGTTTGTTTACGATGTTCTGTTGCCAATGGCTGATTGGAACCACAACACAAGAGCTAATCAGACACTTTCTGCTGCATGTCATGCCATACCAGCATATAAATCAGATGTAAGGCTAAAATATGATTCGAAAATAGAATTATGCATTTCTGTGTGTTAATCTTAGAGGTCAATGCGTGTACATGGATGTAACGTATCCATCTTCGTTTAGAGAAACTAAATCGGAGAGCCAACTTCTCAAGCGTCTGTTAATAGGAAACATTTACATGACTACAATTATGCATTTGCTAATCAAAACCCACGCTAACTATGTGCTGAGAAATGATGGCTCCCTGACTATTTGTCAGAGAGATTTACATTTTGGCCCGAGGCTTGTACGGTTTGCTTCGGATGGTCCAAGCAAAAGCTCCCTTGCATTTTTAAGATTGAATTGCATTTAGAACATTTGTCTTGGCTGCCAACCTTCCAAAAATAAATAGAAAAACACAACTCCAAAACCTCCAGCCTGTGCTTTATCACTCATGAGCCCCGGCTGTCCGTCAGACAGTGTTTTGCATTAGTTCGAACAGCGTCTCAGATGTTTGCGTGGCATAGCTAGCCGTCTCGTTAAGTTATTGACCGCTTTCAAGGCTGGAGGGGGATTCTCTCAATTTGCCCGGTGACCGCTGAAACAACAGTGAAAATCTAATTTGGAGATTCGCGAGAACGCTATACCCTTCCCATACTGCAACTCTGCCAAACATGGAGCCAGACCCTCAAAACAATTAATTACGGGTCATAACCTGAGAGGGTCGGCATTCCTGACGGCTGGAGACGGTGTTAGATATTCCTCAGCTGTGCTGTGGGAGAGGACGGTGGGAGCACGAATCATATCCAAACTCACAAAAAGCTAAAAACATCATGCATTTTCATACAAAAACTATCTATGATCTTACCTAAATCCGACTGACTGACAGATTATACAGTTTCGTATTCGTATTTATAGGCGCAGTTTCAAATCAAACATCGGTGGCCAAAAACACTGAAGATTTATGTTTGCCACTTTGTCCCAAAAATTTATTTCAACGTCAGTTCTCTCAGTGTAGATGTTTTATTTCTAATCCGCCTGCTTTTTTTGCTCCCTCACTTTTTGGGGCTGAATAGCAGATTACTGTGTAAACTCTCATTTCACATAGGAAATACAGAGGTTTAAGGGTTTGTGACCTAATGTTGTCTAAACACACCGAATGACTGATTAATGTGATTTCTTTAGTATTTAGGAGCCTCATTGTAACCCCAAATCAAGTTATTACTTAAAGACTTGATTCGCTCACTAATTGTGTCAGTGTCTTGGAAGCCTGTGCTCATCTAAAATTTCTCTTTGATTAATCGCTCAATCAAATGTGTAACGTGAGCAGAAATACCAGCACCGATCACAATCAATCACACAAACATAGTTTGAAGCAATCAAACACAAATGTTGCATAATTAGTTTCACGTTTCCAATCAAAGCTAATCGTTCAAGCTGTTTTCCCCACATGTGCCGCAACATCTGAGGCACCATTGCAGTGTAAAATATACAGATGCTCCAGAGACCAACCAAACCACTTTTCTTTTATTTATTGTATAGAATCTCTATTCTAATACAGATGGATATCACTCAGAAATGTAATTTTGCCTACGATTTGTGTCATGCAATGCAATAGACATATCAAAGGAAAAACGAACTGTGCTGCAAGTTAGTATTTCAACATGTGGTGGTCTTAAGGTCTCCTCTCTTTGGAGATCATGAGCTGTATTTATTGCCCTAGGTGAAGCTAATGATCAGGTCTACCTTTGAAATTGATCCCATCTCTCATCAAGTGGTGCAACATTATGGATTTTATCCGGGCAAATGGGTAATTTATCAAGAGTGCAGCTCAAGTGAAATGCAAACGAGCCATTTGCTTTCAGGAAAAATAATACAATGATAAAAGGTAGAAAGAGAGGATGAAAATGGATATGCCACATAAGTCATGTGCTGGCACTCTGTGCGTATTTTAATCTCTGATTTGTATTGTAAAGCTCCATTATTAAGAGGATCATGACCTTAGTTAATAGACAAGACAAATGACTTCGCTTCATTCCAAATCACCACCCTTCCCGCTCTTATTTTCTCATTCCTCCTTCAGTTTAACTAGATCTTAGTCATTTTATGTCTCAGTTCAATGTGTTGACCATAAAAGGGCAGCTCATACCTTGAACTGACCCCGGCCTGATTCTGTTTTGAAATGCAATCCAGGTCTGTGAGGCGATGATTAGCAGTGCAGGTAATGTGAAGGGATCTAACGGCTAAGATTGAATAACGACTAAAACTGAACTCCAGGTTGCTGTAATCATATGTCCATGTATTGGTGCTTCAGAACCTTAAAATCCTTATGTATGTACTTTTACACTTGCACAGGGGCATATATATATATATGAACATGTTCAGATAACAAGACATCCAATAGAACCCCAAAAAGATTTGTTTTCAGTAAAATGTATTCCTTATATATTATCGCATCAAATGTATTTAATACATTAACTAATGTTAACAAATGACACCTTGTTGTAAAGTGCTATCAATATAGTATTATTATTTTTCCAAGTACTTTGTTAGATGTTTTTTTTTTTTTTTACAAGGATAAATGGATATTTGAATAGAATAAGGACATAGAACCAGTTGACCTTTTTTATACATGCTGTGCTACAAAGTTTCTTTTCATAATGTAACCGGAATAATAATTAAAATATGAGTCATAAAACTTTTAGGTTTTTACGAGATCTCTCTTACTCTCTCTCTCTTATTTTTTCAGGAAATGCAGAAATTCTTCTTTGGCATTTTAAAGGTCACAACAGGAAAAATGAAAGCTGCTATTTCCAAAAATGGTTAAGCAATACTTATTCCCGTGACACAGCAAAGCTAAATACAAAAACAAACAAAATTAAAGTTCAAACCCCAACAAGAAGCCCACAGAGTGACGAGAGTACCGTCAGATAAACTTAACGTTCTGATAATTGTTTATATGTCAGAGGTCTCAGGGGTGAATCATAGGATGATGTTGAATGTACAGCGGGAGTAGAACACTACGGTGTTTACACGTCTGGTCCAAACTTGTGGCTGTCTGCTACTGCTCAAGGTCTTCGGCAGATAAAAGATACATTTGAGATGCATTAGAGGTACATTAAGATGCCACACCAGTGTTAAAAGAATGACCAGCTTAGTGTCATTGTTGACATTGACGGACAACCTATGTGATGCTTGAGTGCTGTTCACTGCTAACAATATTATTAAAATACTTCGTTTAGACTTTGGGTCATGCGATCAGATATACAGTATATAATACATCATGGGTGTAGATTTGGCTCATGACATCCTTTTTTATTCAGTGGTGAAAATACATTTTCTATATAAATAAAGATTTGACCGCTTAAATTGGTTGGTTTCTGAAACTCATAAAAGTATTAGTAGTGAACCAGTGCAAGGTTTGTGAAATAAATAAACATAATATACCTAAAATCAATAAGTCAAATATCTATATTGCATCTCAGCAGATAAATGCACATTGAATATTCGAAATATACAGCTACTTATGCTTTGTATATGAACAAACGCTCAGTGCTACATTAAAACGTATCTCTAAATAAAACAGAAAATGATCATATTGCCACTCCTGTTCAACTACGATACTAGACAGTTCAATTTGAGCTGGTTAGGATGATCCGGTTAGTCCTTCTTGGTAGATTTGAATTGGTTCAAAAAGCATCTTTCTCCATTGACAGCCCTTCAGAGTGAGCATATGACTAAATCATTTTTTGAATAGTCGCATGGCATTTACCTCAGCTGATTGGCTCACAAATAACTGTGACCAGAACTGATTGCATATGAAGTAAAGATGGCAGATTTCAATACTTTTTGAGTGTCATATGCCTAGTTTTCTAGCTAACCCCCTGGCATTCGAGCTTTGTAAAGTGCTTGCCGTTTTGTGGCTGATCCCAAATATCCTAATGTCTGGAAAAGTGAATTCTCACTTGAGTAATGAAGGGAGGAAAAGCTAGAATGAGTCATGGGGAAAAGCACTAATGAGAGAGGACTTGATGGATTCACCTTTGGGATTACGTTTTCTCTTCACCAGGTTGCTTAAGACATTTCACATTTCCCAAGTTTGAGAGTCTGTGGAAAAAATGTCCTGCATGTTAACATTCTCAGATTCATCCTGTGCTAGCTGGTTCTCAGAGCTCTGAGCCTATTATAAATATTTAAGGGAAACTGTTGACATGAAGATAGCACTGACAAATCGAGTTAACATTTCAGCAATAGATTACTACTCATGTGGGGAAGAAAGAGTATAAAACCCATAACAAGTCCACGTTAGCCGCTAGATCATGCTTCGTTTACGTTTTTATCTATGCTGTTTGTGATAATGAAAGATTAATCATATGATATGAAATCAAAGGTTTTGGAAGATATAAAATGAGGAGCACTGATGCTGTTAAAAGGTTTTGAGGACATCAGAGTTATAGAGACAGCATGAAGAGCTTATGGTATCACACTGGATCTTCCCAGCAGTGATATTTACTGCACTCTAGTATGAGAGAATAGAGGGAGATTCTATATTAAGCCATACATTGATGTATAGACCAAATCAGGTCAGCAGTTGACTTGCTGGTGTCCTGCACCTATATATTTTTTTTTCTGAGGGGCACCATTGGTGGTCCTTGTTCACTAAAGGGAAGGCAGAACAGATTTTCAACACTAGGCTTCATTCACTGGCCGAATTTGTAAATGGAGAAGAGAGAGAAAACTAGGCATTGTAGACTAAATGGTTAAGACTCACAGACCAGACTTTCAAGTCATTATGAACCCAACAAACTCACACAGAAACATGTCACAATAGAACAATATGTGCTCTAAAATTAACTCAAAATATCAAACGTCTGATATCCTCCAACTGGATGGAATCATAGTCTGAAGCTAAAATATTGAAGTCTGTGCCCAGCTGCATGATTTTCTGTCAAATCTGTCATCATTGACTGTCCAAAATCTGCTTACTGGAAATAATTGTTTGGCAACTGCCATCGATTCCTCCAGAATCAAACTGGGGCAAAAATCTGGTCAGAACCTGTCATTTCTTGTCAGGCAGAACAAGATAATACCTGCAGTATCAGGATGTGCGTCCACCATGGTTAGAACAGAACTAACCCACAACCTTCCCCAGACCTTAAACCGAACAATAAAAGAATGTTTAAATGGGGAGTTTAGATAATCCTAAAAAGTAAATCAGATTTTCAACACAATGGCCCAGTTTGAATGGTAATGCAAATGGTCTATCTATTTTGGCTTAAAAAACCCAGCTTTTCTTCACTTTCCAACTCACCAAAAACTGTGAGAAAGTAAAGACACATTTTAGACTGCCAGAGATTGTGCAACACACCTTTTTGTTAACGAACTCAATGAACTTCCAAACTGTGTCACTCATACAACATTTCACAGACCCAGTGATATGGCGCATTAATGGGTGTTTATCCTTGTGATGGATGGCACTGGTGTATTACACAGGAAAGGCTGCAGTGAGATCATTGCTCTCTTAGTTTGAGGGTGGTTATGTGGATACAGAGAGTAAATGCAGACCAGCTCATCTGTATTGCTGATGTCGAACATCAACTCACTGATGTGCTGAAGTTATGATTTTTGTCTCACCATAATGATTCATTTGATCATGCCACCTGCGGAAGTAACCTTCACAACTGCATACTGGACATTCCTAGTATGCTCTATAATTTTATATTTAATAAATGGAATAAAACATTGAACCAACAATTTCTAAAGATTCGAGTCATATTGGCTAGTTTTATTTTGTCACAACCACCATTTAGCAAACAAAGGAGTGAATAATTGTATGACTTTGTGTCGAGTGGATGTCACCATTATTGCCACATCACAACTTCTAACATGATAAACAGCTATTTATTAGGAGATATTCCAGACATAATCATTTTTTCCTTTATCTGATCAATGTGTTTCAAAACATGAAATCAATTTGAGTTTGTTTTTTCCCTGTCTTTTGCAATATCACTTTAACATAAGCCAGTTCCTTAATCCAGGAAGTGACATCACTTTAGCAGGAAAACAACACAAACATCAGTAAGTATTAGTGTTTTTTCTTTTTGGGGATGGTTTTGGTATTAGCTAATTTAACTGTGTAACATTTTATTCGTTTGATAAACTTGTTTACATTAGTATGGCACTATTCAAATTTCAAAAGTTCATTGAAAAATATAAACTCTCGGCTGACGATAAGCAAACTCTCAGTCTAGCTGTTTCTGGCCATCCTGATAGGCATGCTGTTGATGTTCTTAATTGTCTTAAAAGTTGTTTTTAATAAAGTTTAAGTGCCTGAACTTAACCAGAATCTGGTAAAACATTTTATAGAAATCCTTCTTTAAACATACTACAGAGTTCTGGGCTCTTTATCAACATCTGTGGTTTAAACATCAAATTAAAAAGTTGATAGCAAGGAGAAAGTCCTTATGATATAAATGTTTAAGGAAAGATTGATGCCAAAAATATTCCGCATAATGAATCCAACAGCTCTGAATTTAAATCACTACTGTAGGCTCACCATAATGACTCGCGGTAAGACAACATGTTTTTTATGACAAGCTTTTGGCTTGATAACAGTAGCTATTTTGTTAACTTATAAAAATATAATACAAATAAACTAAACTAAAAATGAAAACTTGAACTCTAAAAATAAATATGAAATACTTCAAGACTGTAAAGTTTGTATGTGCTAACTGGTTTTGACATAGTTGTCATCATTGGATGTGATTAGCAATGTTCCCACTATAATTTCAGAAGTTAAATCAAAAAGATTTTAAGGGTGCATAAAGTTTCAGATACATTTCTAGCTTTAGAAACTGTATTCTTGACTTTTGCCCCAGCTCTATTTCAAAAGCTTTAATGTGGATAAAAAATATTGGTCTGAAGTAGCAGAAGTGAACCAATATAACAAGTTGCTTAAACTGAAAATGTTCAGTAACAACTCATCAAATGGTGCGGCTGAGACTAGGCCCATTTTCAAATGCGAAAGTTTGTTTTGTTGGCAATTTGTAGCCTAAATGTTGCTTTATTCAGTGGTGTGTGAATTAGTGTGGTAAGAGGGCACTGCCAGTTCTGCCTCACCCAAACAAGTGAAAATTTGAACTGTGGATGATTTAAGTGCTATTAAATTTAAAGGGCCGAAACAAAAAAGGGAACCGACTGAGACCTCAGAGCAATGAAAACACAGGAAATTGTGCACAAGAGGCACAAAGCTGAGAAGTGACATCCCAAGAAGATTAATACCGCATTTTATTGACTCCCCTCTTTTCCCGTAAAACTCTAAAGACGTAACGAACGGGAAAACTGTATCTGAAACTTTCAGATGATGACAACAATGAGATTCTCATGAAACAGCCATTATCTTAGCTGTTAAGTTAGTTTCACAAAGAAAAACGTAGTTTTTTTCCCTTCCTTCCTGCGCATTAGGAAACTTTTATTGCTTAGTGGTTGTCCTTTCATGGTTCAGGAATCTTGGAAGAAGACCCTTAGAAGAAAGATGTAGAAATAGAAGCGATGAGATTAATTGCTTGGCATACAGTAACTGTCCAGAGTGCAGATCATTTTGTTTTGGGAGAAAGTTTGAGAAATGTTTGAGATTTGACTATTTATTGCAACTTTCTTTGAGATCTCTTAAAGGGATAATATACCCCAAAATGAAAATTCTGTCATTAATTACTTTAAGGCTGCAGTCTGTAACTTTGTTTGGTTAAAAATGATCCAAATTCAACATTTTAGCAAGTACATAACCAGCCAGTGTTCAAAACTTTCACCTTCCTTTAGCCCATTTCACAACTTAACCGTAGCTTATATTTTCTAATTTGAGTGGTACGGGTAGGTTTCACTGGTAATTTGAGCATTCTGCTGCGTCATTACGTCACGTCTGTAAACATAAAGAAGTTATCCCGGCTAGTAGGCTATCGTGCATTACATTCAGATAGGATAACAGATTTCCTGGGATTACACAAAATTTGTATTTTAAAGAAAACCAGTTCGAAGGGAGCATAGTTTGCTTTTTGGGTTAAAAGAATTTCTGAACATGAAATTCGAATGGTATGACAATTAGATTAGACTGTACAGAAATTGAAATCTACACGCTAATACACACTTTACTCATTGACACGCAATGCTGATCTTGTTAACGATAATAATTTGACAAGAAAGTATAACAATAATAATAATTTACACAGTTTGATGTGATATAAGCTAACCGGTCTTTATATTTAATCACCATTGGCAGCGTGGCAGACTTGTTACTTGTTCAGATGACAATATAAGGTGAACATTCTTATTTGGGTCATATATTCCGAGACGTAGGTTAGAATCTGGTATTACTAAGTATAGGATTCACACTGATATGGTGACTGACAGCTACACATACTCCTCAAAACATTAGATTAATCCGTGCTGGAGCCGTGCCAGAGTACATCCCATTGCAAGTAACTGCAATTCCAGGCTTTTAAACAGAGATGGCGACAAAGAGGAAAAACTTACGGACTGCAGCTTTAATTGCCCTCATGTTGTCCCAAACCTGTAACACCTTCATTCATCATCGGAACACAAATTAAGATATTTTTGATGAAATCCGAGAGCTTTCTGACCCTGCATAGACAGCAGCACAACTACCATGTTCAAGGCCCATGGTAGTAAGGACATGCAATCTCATGCAAAAAAGATGCAAATCTCCTGTTCCACCACATCCCAAAGGTGCTCTATTGGATTGCGATCTGGTGACCGTGGAGGCCATTTGAGTAAAGTGAACTCATTGTCATGTTCAAGAAACCAGTCTGAGATTATTTGAGCTTTGTGACATGGTTCATTATTCTGCTGGAAGTAGCTGTGGGAATGAGTAAAACTGTGTGATACACACACAATTCCCCACAAAATTCTGTACAGGAATAATTATAACTCTACAGAGATTTGTGAAATAAAATTCCATTATATTTTAGTATTTTTTTCCCCAGGCCTGGAAATTGCTGTTTCAAAACTTCATGGATTTTTTAGGTTTTCCATGTGCGAACCCTAATAAAAGCAACTGATGCATGCTGTTAATCACTTAACCTGGCCCACCAATGTGATCAGCCGAATGCTCCGTTACCTCTCCCTCCTCTAAGCACATGCTGGATCCGTCACCCCGATTTTTTCCGGGACCTCGAAATCTACAAATTAAGCACAGTGTATGCATGAACAGCTTGTAACACTCCAAAGAGAAAGGAAAACCTGAAATCGCATCATATTACCCCCCATGTGACATCAGTGGTTCAACCATAATTTTGTGAAGTGACGTGACATGCGACCAAGTATGGTGACCCATACTGGGCACACACGGCAGTGAACACATACACACGGTGAACACACACCCGGAGCAGTGGGCAACCATTTATGCTGCGGCGCCCGGGGAGCAGTTGGGGGTTCGGTGCCTTGCTCGAGGACACCTCAGTCGTGGTATTGAGGGTGGAGAGAGTGCTGGACACTCTCTCCAGCTACAAAAGAAGCTACGAGAATACATTTTGTGTGCAAAAAAATAAAAACAATTTGACTTTATTAAACAATTTCTTCTCTTCTGTGTCAGTCTTTGATGAGAGAATCACAAACAAAAAGTATTCTCGTAGCTTCAAAAATTTAAGGTTGAATCACTGATGTCACATGGACCATTTTAACGATCTTCTTACTACCTTTCTGGGCCATAAAACTTTTCAGTTGTGTTGCTGTCTATGCAGGTCAGAAAACTCTCGGATTTAATCAAAAATATTTTAATTTGTGTTCCGAAGATGAAGGAAGGTCTTACGGGTTTGGAATGACATGAGGGTGAGTAATTAATTATATAATTTAATTTTTGGGTGAAATATCCCTTTAAGAAACTGGAGATGACAAGATTACTACGATTGTTTTCTCATGAGAAAATCTGAGAAAAGAGAGACTTGAGAAAAAAATCTCTATATTATAATCTCATAGCTGTCTAGAAGACAGAAATGATTTTCGGCAAGGATTTTTTGTTCTTTTATTGCCTTTTTCTGGGTGCCTAGTCTAGAGTGTCTAGAAAACAATATCAGACTGTTGCTGGCAAATGATCAGGTATCTTACTGATGGCTTTTTTATTTTATTTAGTGCACAAATGATGTATGCTGCTACAGTATATGCCATTCCAGAACGTGTTGTGCAGGATCCATTGGCATTGCCCCAGCCTACTAAATTGTACATTATTGACTGTATGGGTGTGGGCCCATCCATAAAAATGCAAGAATTCAAGCGCTTTCATTTACAATAACTGGTCTTATTTTACACTTATCTCAGGATTAATTCAAAAGATTTGCAGCACTGTTTGTTTTCATTATTCAGCACAAAAGATTAAGATCTAGCGCTTTCTGGGTGAAATTAGAAGTGTTTGTTGCAGCTGTGATTAATTTAACTGCAGCACATGTAAGTGAGTCAAACAATTGCTCAATGCATTGTCAGACATGGCAGCGAGTAGGATTCCAGTAATGCAGAAAAAAGGGAGAAGCCCTTTTTGGCCCTTTTGTTTTGAACTAAATCTCAGAGGACAGGTCTCTCGTAGTCTGTGCTCATTTGCTGAACTTGAGACAGAGAAAGCATCTGTCAATTTTAGCCTGTGCTCCGTCCGTGCCATATGTGTGTCTAAGCATGTATTCATGTTCTGGTGCCTGGTCAAGGTATAATAAGTGAGTCAGAAAGTCACAGCTGCAGACCAGATGATTGGAGCCACCTGCTTTCTTCATCATTTACACGTTTCACAAATGTACAAACAACAGCAAATTAGAGAAGTCTAGAAGCCTTGAATCAGCCTTGAATATGTCTGTCTGTTGTCTGATCTTGGAACAGTGAATCAATGCAGTGTGTTTGTCTTCATGTGCTGTCACACACCGTGTGGTTGTACAGTTTGTGCTCGATGCTTCAATGAGGGACTTGTGACATAACAATGATATGTTTGCATGCACTACATCAATGAAGGTTGTAAAATATGGCCGTTGCAAATTCTTACATATAAGGGGCGTTCTTTCCGAAAATTTTGAAGCCAAATTATCTATATACATTATATACATACAGGCAACATCTGGATCTAATATGATAAACAGTAACCAATAATTTAGTAAAATATATAAGTGTAGTTTAGTATACCATTATTAACTGACTGAACAAAACGTGTATTGTGAAAATAAATATTGCAAGTAAATAGATGTAAGTCTCACAGAATCTCAAGTTCAGTATGTATGACAGCTACGATTTATGATTCGTTATTAAGAGTAAACTTACAGATGAGTCGTGATACAGCGAGGGATTCAACTCCGTAATAACTGACTGAAAATATCAGTTGATAAGAGTCATTTGATCATGAATCATACGAGAAATAGCTCACCCCTTTGAACATTAAGTATTATTAACATTAAGTAACCACAGTTAATATGCTTTTTTAGTTTGAATGTAAAGAAATTAACATAAATTAAAATATACACTTGGTTTATAGTAAATAGTTAATCTTAATGTTTTTAATGAATGTTAGTACTGTATATTCATACAAATAATTGATCATATAAATTATAGTCTGGTTGCCAGTGTGAGGTAAGCTTAAACCAAACACTGTGTTGTTAAACATCAAATGAAACTAAAACATGAATTTATATTGATTATAACTAAATAGCCCAAACCCAGAGACTTCGTCTTCATCATTTCAGATGTCCACCACACACTCTTGTTACATAATGTTTATCGGAATACATTTTGAGAAAAAATAGCTTTTAAATCCACATCTGTCTTGTTCCAGTTCATTTTTATTTGAATTGAGTTCTTTTTTTTAAGGGAGCATGTTACGACCTGGTTTCAGGTGGGAGGCAGTGGCCAATTTTAAAAGACCAAAGCAAACCGAGGGATAAATTAAGGCTAAGGATTTGGCTAATTTATCCCCGCCTTATTGGAGACAGAAATCAAAACAAATTTGGCATATAATCTGAGCCCCTGCTTCATTTTCCTTTGGTCCAGGTAATTACTGAATGTGCCATGGTGCTCTCATTACTAGGCAACCAATTCCAAGTCCCCCCTGCCTTGAACATTCCAGTCAAATTGCACCTCCCACGTGAGCAGGCAATCAGCCGCCCAGGGCCAACCTCTCATGTTTGTAATAATATTCTAATAACCAGTTACTGGCCGTTTGGAGAGTGCCCTACTCCTACAAGTCACCATAATTAGGAATCCTAATGAGAGGAAAGCTGGACCACCACGCCATACCTCCCTTCGCTTGGCGGGAAAGGGCCACAACTCACTGCCCACAGTATCTGCTCATCTGAACCTCTCAATTTGTTTGTACTGTGGTCATAAAGCGGTCACGTCCCGTCTTCTGTCTCGGCTGATTTCTCAGTTGTGCCCCTGAGGTTACTGGAATGGGAGCAGCATTGTGAGAATTCCATTGTGTGTGGTTGACATTGGCTCATTGAGCTTCACTTTGGTAGCCCACCCCACATTTGAATACCTGTATGAAATGACACGGTTATGTGGGAGAAAGGAATGGAAAAGGTGCACCAAAGCTATTCTTGATAGCTAAGATGTTTTTTCCATCACTTGATAGATTAAAAAAGTAGATCAGTTCATGAATTGTAAAGTAGCTCTGGCATGTTTGTATATTTGCTGTGGTTGTCTTCCCAAAAGGTTCCCAAATGCTTTCTATTTCTTGGAATGTTTTGACAATTATTAAAGTCCGTTGTGTGAAAAGTACTTTCTTTTCAATTTATCACTCGCTTGGATTGTTTTTGCTACTCATTCTATGAGAATTCAATTTTTTTTTTTGGTCTTCTCTGCGGTGATGTTGATTCAGCACTGAATTTTCTTGTCTGTTGGTTATGCTATTAATTTGTGGTGAAAGGGTAATTCAGCCTTGTGGGAGGCCATTTTTCTCATTCCTGCTCAGCAACTCCAACGATAATGACTTATGCACATTATGTTCATGTTACAGATGTTATTCTTCAAGGTTATCAAAGGTTCCAGTAAAGAGTCATAATTTTGAGTCATTTTTTTTGTATGTTTGTGCTTTACTTTTGCATAATTTAAAACCTCATGCAAGAAATGCTTAAATAACGGTTTTAAAGGAATAATCTCAAATACAGTGCCCTCCAAAAGTATTGGAATAGTAAAGACAAAAGTGCTGTGTTGGCTGTGGAGTCTATGTATCACAGACTCACTGCTGTGAGTGTGCGCAAGGGATCTGCAACTAAATAATAGCTTTTAATCTTTTATATCTGCCTTATGTTCAACTGTCTCAATACATATGCTCACGTCAATGAGTGGGATGAACTCTAAAAGTGCTGTTCTTTTTATTTGGTAAAACATGTGTTGAAACGGCTAATAATAAAATGTGACATTCTATTTCAAAATATATTTATTTCTTATAATGTATAACCATTACTCCAGTCTTCAGTGTCACATGATCCTTCGGAAGCCATGCTAATATGCTAATTTGGTTGTCAAGAAACATTACAATAGTGTTGAAAACCGTTGTGCTGCTTAATATGTTTTGGGAAATGTGATTTTATTTTGTGCAATTTATTTAATTCAGGACTTTATTAGAACGTTTAAAAGAACATAATATTTGAAATATTCATCTTGTGTTTTACGATGAATATCTTCACTGTAACTTTTGATCACTTTGATTTACCATTTACAAATAGAAGTATTAAATTCCCTAAAAAAATTTAAATAATGACCCCAACCACTAGTGTAAATTCATTTAGTTTGATATTACTTAGTTTCATTGTGATACTGTTAAAAATGTTGTATGTATATGATGTATGTAGATTATATAGCTAGCAACATCAAGCACCATCGTTTCATCGATGACCTTTTTTATTTTTGAGAGGTCTGCATGATGGAGTAGAGTGTTATTCCCCTGTCTGCAATTTATATCACAGCTCACTGTAGTTGCTTGTGAAATGTTTGGGACTACACCCATTACTAGCAGGTGCATAAAATCAAGAATACACCCATGTAATCTCCTTAGTCAAACATTTTTTTGCAGACCGTGGTCTGCCCTTTTTGTTCCACAAACTTTTGGCGGTGTAGTTTCATTGCAATAGCTTTTGCTACAATATTTTGACTTGTTTTAATTGCCGACTAAGATAGCAGCTGAGAAGGTTAGTTAGCAGAATATGTCTGTCACTAATACATTTCAATGAAAACAAAAACATCTCATTCTCCTTGGCCCTTTTCACCTCACATTTTCCACTCCTGCACTGGTAATAGGTTATTCTATTTTGAGGGAAAAGGCTACGCTCCCTAACATGTGTCTTGAATTGATAGTTTTGCCCCATTTCCTTTTTGAGAGCGAGGTCCTCACAGAGTTGCCCTGTGGCAGTGTAGGTGGCCGGGGTTAAGCACAGAACTAGTAAGGAGGGGGTTTAAGTATCTCTGTTTGCTAAATCTCAATATGAGGCCCAGGACAAGGAGAAGATCAGGAGGCTGAGGTCAATCTATTCTATAAAAACTATTTCAAAATACAAAACAACAAAAAGGAGATGCTTGCATGATGGAGGATCCTTTTCCTCTTGCAGTTCTGTTTCTTGTTAGGGCTGCAGTACCAGACCCACATACTTCTTCACACGTGCACGTGTTAGGTGGCCTATGATAGGCATGCACTTTATTCAAGACGTATTGTGTGGCTATTATTGCATAATGGTTTTAATGTGCCTGTGATCACACTGAATCACACTATTTGGATACCGCAAACAGCCCGTCCCTTAAGGCGAGTGGTAAATTCTCACCTGCCAAATTATCAATGTGTGTGTTATTTCAGGGATCTGTAACTAAGAGAAAACATAAGAAAACTTTCAACCAGACATGTTATTTTTCCCCTTTTATTCTGTGATTACATTTACATGCTGTAAATTGTACGGTTATGGTCTTTAATCTAGTTGATGAAGCAGCATTCTGCATGTCTGTGTTTTTGTTTCTAGACAGTGTTTTATGTGGGTTACATTGTAGGTGGTAAAACAGAATGTCAAAAGACTTGTATGCCTGAATTTCCAGTATTTATTAAACAATGAGCAAAAAAAAGTGTGCATTTAACAGACATTTTACTATTCAATGATGCCTTGGGAGAGGATTTGTGAATGGCAGCGAAGCGACGCACCTGATGCTGCTAAGTCACAAATGTAGTAAATCTAGAGCTGGGCGATATGGCCAAGAAATTTACAATTTTTTCATATCAGTTAATATAGATAATTATCACGATACATTTCAAATCTTTATTACCTAATTTTTATATGGTGAAATGTGACCCTGGACCACAAAACCAGTCTTAAGTGTCACTTTTTCAAAATTGAGATTTCTACATCATCTGAACGCTGAATAAAAAGCTTTCCATTGATGTATGGTTTGTTAGGATCGGACAATATTTGGCCGAAATACAACTATTTAAATATCTAGAATCTGAGGGTGCAAAAAAATCTAAATATTGAGAACATTGCTTTTAAAGTTGTCCAAAAGAATTTCTTAGCAATACATATTACTAATCAAAAAGTAAGTTTTGATATATTTACGGTATGAAATTTACCAAATATTTTCATGGAACATGATCTCTACTTAAAATCCAAATGATTTTTTGCATAAAATAAATATCAATCATTTTGACCCATACAATGTATTTTTGGCTATTTCTACAAATATACCCCAGCGACTTAAGACTGGTTTTGTGGTCCAGGGTCACAAATGTAATTATTCTGACTGTTTAAAGTGAAATGAGTCACTAGTCTTCCATAGGGGCATACATATTTCGATCAGGATAACCAGAGTTAAAAACACTCCTTTAATACATTTAATTCATTCGGTTATGGTAATTGTACGGTTAGCCTTCTGACTGTAATGTTGCACACAGTGTTTTTGTCAGCGCTGTTTCATCTGGCTTTAAACTAGTTTAAATCACAGTCATTTATGTTCTTCTTTGGATTCAAGCACTTCACGCCGGATGACTGAGTCTTATCAGTGAGTAAACACATCTGCTAAGCTCGTGCCGCGCTGCTGTTTGGACATTGAGCCTCGCGGTTCAAATGAGTTGCGCTGTTTAGTGTCGCTTTTGGTGCATAAACATTACATCAAACATTTATTGAACTCGTTTCATCGGGGAAAATTATATTGCGATATTATCAATGGCATTTTTATTGCCCAGACCTAAGGACATCCATTCATATTACATTCATACTACACAGATTCATACGATATAGAACATACTTTTTAATGGTTGCAAAGTAATTACTTGTTCGAATCGTTCAAATATGCTGATTAATTCTGGAACAAAAGAATGATTAAGTGAGTCACTGAATCATTTATCCAATTCAGAAATACAGATTCACGATTGAGTCATTGAATTATTCACCCAGCCAAATTGCTTAAAAAATGCTGATGCATTCAGAAACAAAACAATCATTAAGTGAGTGACTGAATCATTTAAAGGTGTCATATGATGCGATTTCAAGTTTCCCTTTCTCTTTGGAGTGTTAAAAGCTGATTGTGCATAGATAAGATCCCTGAAGTTGCAAAGACTTAAGTCTCATAACCAAAGAGTTATTCTTTATCAAAGTTAAAACTGCAACGCCCCTCTAAAACAGCTCATTCAAACATGTCTATGTCACGATGTGGAAATATTTGCATAATGCCACCCAAATGTTCACGGAAAGAAAGAAGGCGTGGTTTCAGTAACCACAGTAGTGTTGAAGCAGCCGTGTCAGGGAGACACTGTTTGTTACAAGGCGAAAGTAAAAGCACTTTATTTGGCCTTCCGAAAATAGATGTATTTAGGAATCATCAAGATTACTTACAACAGAACAGCACAACTCAGATATTATCTCAACGCATTTCATGGACGACCGTTTCGTGAACCTAGGAGAGGAGGTAATTCTGATTTTACTATGACAATCTGGCTCTTCTGAATCAGCAACTGTAAGTATGTTTTGTTATTAGTTTAAGTATTTGCTATTGACAGCTAAAATGCGGAGTTACATTTCCAACAAGTGCTTGTGGTGTTCGGCCAATCACAATGTACTGTGTCAGCTGGCCAATCAGAGCAGACTGTGCTTGTCAGAAGGTGGAACTTTGTAGAAAACTGTGTTTGAGAGGGGCGGGGCATAGAGGACCTACAATAATGTACAGTATTTGAAAAAAAACGTGTTTTTGGAACATTAAATCATGTCAACATATTCTGTTACGCCAAATACACAAAATAATGATCTTTCGCATAAAAAGTCAATGAATTATTCACCCAGCCAAATCACTTTAAAAACGCTGATGCTTTCAGGAACAAAACAATCAGTGAGTCACTGAATCATTAACTTGACCAATTCAAAAATGCTGATTTATGATACATATGTCTGCTTTTATGAGTGAGTAATTGAATAATTAATTAAGTTGCACAGTGTAGCTGTGACTTTGGTTTGGAACTATTACAGTATGTTGGTAAAGCAAAGCAGACTCAATTATTCCTTCTTTACTGAACTGTTGTATAAACTTTAAAGCAATATCACATTCAGTCATGCTGCTTTTCCTCGTGTGATATTGCTTAAGTATCAGTTTCTCATTAGGGGTGGCTGATTTTATTAATAATCTAAATGCACATGTTTTGTACTAATGCACATCTGTCAGAGCAGTAATAGAGTTGTTTATGCACTAGTCTTTGTTATGTCTAAAGCACCTGGCATTAGGAAAAAATGCATGTAAATCACTCATCATGTGAGGCCAGCTATACTGCGGCATTAACTTGTTACATATCCCGACTGTGTCTGTGCTGGAGACCCACGCGCTCATGAGACAGAGGTAGCACATAAAGCTGTACCCAACCTCACTGTGTATACAAAATCGAGGGTGTTTGTTTGCTTGTATAAATGTAAAACCTGTACTTTGGCCACAGTTGGTGAAGTACAGTGGTTTTCAGTTAGAGGAGCCCGAGGGGGCACAGTAAGTCAGTCTACATTATAGGGAACCTGCTCTGAGCAGAGATGACCAGCTTCCACCAGCATTTCTCCCTGTATAATGTGAAGCAGCTGCGACTCTCCTTGCGTGATACACCGAGCCACCAATTAATGGGGGGAGGACATGTTGACCTACAAAACAGAGGAGCACAACAAACCCTGTAACTACAAACAGGTTTGCCTTGAGAAACGCTCCTCTACAGGGAAAGGGGCCAGAGCGAGTGAAAGAACAACTGAGGAACAGTGACCTCTGTTCTGTCACAAAGCTCATGCCATCTGCACATGATCCACTTACCTTTGAAACTGGTGTTTTTGTTTCTCTGCGGTTAGACTGCAGTTTTTCTTTTCACATAGTTTTCATATAGCCAATTTAACCCCCCCTTGAATTTCATTCTCACAAAGATGTCAAAAAGGTATGCATAAAGGCATCCAATTGGTAATATTGTAGACGTATGGCTGCTAATGTGAGAACCAGAGCCAGCACCTGAAAATATGGTATAATCCAGCATACTTGAGCCCTCGGGTGTTTGTAGGTTTGCGTAATATAAATATAAATAAAATTCAGTTTTATTCAAGGTCACAAGAATAAGCATAGGCTTATTCCCGCTTATAAATGACACTTTCATTTATAAGTGGGAATTGAAACACGTCCTATTAACAAACCCTCCTCTAAAAACACACACTTAACCTGACCCGGGACATTATGGCTGAGTTCCACACCTCTCCAGCCAGTTCACAGTTCAGCTCAGCTCAATGTTGACTTCCCTTTTTACTCTGTCACTTTCTAGTTAGACTCTCCCAGCCATGTGGATTTTTGTGGCATTGTGGGTTTACCTAGAGAATGGATGCAGACAGGAGCACCACTTTGCTGGTATTTATGATCTGGCATTAAAGACACATCCTGACTTTATCTCCTGCATGTCCTGGCCTGGGACACTCATCAAGAAATAAGCCTTTGGGGCGCTGATAAAACATCTAATGAAGGCAGTGGTTCGGTGGTCTGTCATTCATGTGCTAATAGAGGATATCGTTGTCAGATGGATGTCACTCTTGACTGGTGGTGGATGAGGAGATACCCGCGGACAATGTAGAGCACTTTGAGTGCTTAGAAAAGCAGAAAAGCGCTATATAATAATTATTATTATTACTCTTCCCAGGCTTTTCCACAACATCTGCAGAATATTTTAAAACGTTCTATACTTTTTAGTGCATGTGGTGAAAAATGTTTTATGTTACTGTATGTACAAATGTATGTTACTGAAGCATTTTAATGACTCCATTTTAAGGGATCCATTAGGGCATTATTATTATTATTATTATTAAATATCATTATATGTTAATACTACTACTACTACTACTACTAATAATAATAATAATAATAATAATAATAGGTTAGATATTATAATAATGATTATTAGTTACAGTAAGTTAATAATAATACAATAATAGTAAGACTATTTTTTGTCACAAAGTTTCACAAAAATGCCCAAATTTCTCATCATGTTTAAAGGTATGGCACTTCATTCATCCCTAAAACAGATCATGAGTCAATAAAATACTTCAAAAACTTATGTAACTTAATTAATATAAGAAACTATAATAGCTTACTCTTACTCTTTACTTACTCCAACTTAGTCTTTTCTTAGCACACTAATTAGAAATAATTGTGTTTTAATTTCATTTCACTTTAGGGAACAAGAGATCCAGAGTTGCTGCAGTTCAGAAAACTCACCGCATGAGGACCTGTGAGTATAGTACTCTTGGGTCAGCGGTAAATGGGGGTTGACAGCCAGCCCAGTGTGCTATAACCAGCCATCCCCCCACAGGTTACAGCCGGGGCAGATGGGAAAACTGATGAAAAAAATTCCCATTTGCCACATGCCAGTCTCTATACATCCAGTGTATGTGTTACACGATGCATATGATTTCTGAGTCTGGGGCAAGATGTTACTACCGCTGAGGCCTTCATCGTCTTTCAGTGCGCCTACTATTGCTATTAATGTTTTCCTGTGTAGGGAATTATACTAAACTTTATTATACTAGAGTTGGAAATATTTAGGATTGTGTTAATGATATGCAAAATAACTTTTTCAAAATCAGTTTTGTGCTGCCTAATCATTCATTTTAACCTATAGGGTCATTGGAAAAATACATATCTACCCACATAAAACAAACATTTAGATACAAGTCTCTGGAGTTTCCAGCTGAAAGGAACAATAATGCTGATAAAACACCAACAGCTCTTATTACTTTTCACACAAATTATGATTACACAGCAGATTATAAGTTAAGAAATACATATTTTCACACAATTCTTTGCACGATACAATGTTATGACCTCAAAATGCTTACCATTTAGTGCATGATTTGTGAAACTAATACATTTTGAGGTTTTTATCACATAACGAGCTCCATGTGTATTGCTTTTCTAACACAGTAAACTTGCTCGATAGCTCACCTGGTACAGCACTGCACTTGCCAAAATCACATTAATTTATCTTGGATAAAATTAAATACGCTTTTAGCTCCATTGACTAGATATTTTTCTTTGAGAGAGTCGTGGATAGTGTAAGAAGCAACGTAATATAATTGTCAAAAATGTAGCCGAAGTCATATTTTTCCATGAACCTGGGCTGGTTACCTGTATTTTTGAAGGAATCTTTGAATAATTAAACTGGACTGATTGGATGCATTTGTTAGGTAAAGTTGCGTTTTTGCGTAAGCTGCAGATATTGGTTATCTTAAAGATCATTGTGAGAGTCAAAATCTCAAACACAAAAGTCAAGGATTTCTGTCTGAATATAGTATTTACGGCTTTAGAGGAGGTGTCAGCATGCTAATTGGCACTGCCATTAAAAACCAAAATGAAAGAAAAAACTTTCGACAACCGTTGATTAGTCGACCAGCATGACCCTACTTTATGTCGGTTAGTTTGTTTGAAGCATCAAGGTAATTCTGCCCTTTAAATGAACAAAAATAAGCAAATGATGTCCTTTTAATTTCAACCTGTAGGGCCATAGTTGCAAACAACACCATGACAAACATCCTGGAGATGTAATTCTTCCGTGACTGAAACTCACAAGCAAACTACAGAGTAGGCGCTCTCGCTAATTAAATGACATGGCACCCAGCTTCTGTTCCCTTCGTATTGAAGGCTCGAAGTCTGGTCAGACATCCCCCCCTTTCCCGTTCCCCCTGGTTTCCTCTCTTGTTTGATGTCAGACCCTCCACAGTTATTTAGCTCTTTTAAAGCAGGGTTGAGGACACTGGCTTTTAAGCCTTGCTGGCCAAGGTAAACTTAATTTGTATTGTGTACATATGGTTAAAAGTGCCTTTCTTGTAAAAACCAAGGGTGATGCCGTGGGCCAATAGGAGCGTGTGTAAATGAGAGCAGCGTACTAAGACATTGTGTGATGAAGCGTCGCAGCCCTGCTGAGCCCCAGCTGGAGAGCTCTTATCAAGGCCCAAATGAGTGGAGGTGAGAAAAGACAGACCAACAGAGCTCGCAGGTCCACATTTCACAAGGAGAGGGAAGAGACGAGGGAGGGGAGGCCGTCTGCTATAGGAGACTGCTTTAAAGAGGTTATTGATAATAGTTCTAAAGGAATTATGCATTATTGAGTAACCCATTATAATGGTTGTTACACATAACGTTGCTTTACCATTGCCTTTTCTCCCTGAATGTGCAAGAACACAGAAGTTTTGGTGATATTTTGGAAAAAAAATGTTAAAGCAAAAAAGATCCATTGTCTATAATGTAGTGATTACAGTGTGAGGATATAATTTTTTTAACCAAGCAGTCTTCTGTTGGTCAACGTGATGAATCCAACTCAAAATCAACGTAAGGCAATCTTTTGCGCTCACACAAAATTCCTGATTCCAGATGACTGTTTAAATGACTGGATTTCTCTGGTGAAATTCTGAACAGTGGTAAATTTGGTTGCATGTTGAGACTCTTTGTCCATAATTTAATCTTGCTTTGACATTAGAAGAATTAGTAAGTGCTATTTTTACTGTAGACGATTGCTTATTGGCTACAATAAATAGCACACAATAACATGTCACACATTTTCTAAATATGTATTTTTCTTTAAATGCAGCATAGGTGAAAAATCTGAAAATAAATATTTTTTTTACTGTGGCATTTGTAATGTGCTACCCCCAAGACTGGTTGACAAAGTACAAGAAGATAAAATCCACTTCTTGGTACATAGGAAGTCAATAACAAGGGTTCTTGGCAGACGAGTGAGTTCAGAGCCAGATATTGTGATCGGACATTAAAGTGAGCACTCTGATTTAGGTTTTGATAAATATATCACATATCAGGACAGGAAAGGGACAGGTAATAATGCAAAGCACTACATTTGTGATCGAGATACAAGTTTGCATGATTAGGTATGCATGCTGCGTGTTTGATGTCACCTGTGTCATAATATGGCAGAACATTTGTTACGGTATATATTTAATGAAAGACACATGATGGATGTGATTGGCCTAAACTGTACAGTATGAACGGCTGGAGGGTCTAAAATATTTAGGCTTTGTTGAAAACTCTGTTCTTCTAAAGTAGAAAACTCAGAAGAAGACCAGGAGACTTGGATTCGATCGTCAGCAGAATTTCTTTATTCTATGACATGTGTTGTTATCTGCAGTCATCGAAGATCTCCTTTAAGTCATTTTACAGGGTATCTTATAGGTATTTTTGGAGGAGGGATTCTTAGAGGTGGAGACAAACATCAAACAAAGCAAACATCTGAGGGAGGCGTTAGTTAATTACAGGAACCTTCCGTGGTCCAATAAACCTAACAAAGGTTGAATCTGACTCCTTGATCTTACCATTAACATAAGAGACAAAAGGCACCGTTGTCTCGAGCTCAAATGGTCAGGAAACGCTCTCAAACATCTGTATTTCCTGACACTTTCTTTAGTCAGGAAGTGTATCTAAATTAAACATTTAAAATAAAATTTGTAATCCTTCAATCCCCTCTTTGAGAGTTCTAATAACTCTCACAAAAATACAAATTTAGACACTTAAAAGTTAATTCTTGTAACTTGTAATCGTTACAGGCACAGTGTACATGTTCTGTGTTGCTTATATGTAATTGCATGCTGACACAGAAACAAAACATGCAATTAGTTTTGCTGAAAGATCGTATGTGAGTCTCTGCGTTGTGTATTTTTTCTTCTTTCTTCTTTCTTTCTTTCTTGTGTGATAGTTGGCAATGGGTCTGGTTGTTTTCTAGAGGTTGTGGCTTCATCCAGGTGAGAAGGGTGGTGCATATGGATCTCAGGACAGCCATCAAATGGTATCTGCACAGAGGAAGAAAGAAACACAAACAAGAGAGAACAACGGCACAGAGCAGTATTTGTAGAGTCTGCATACATTAGGGTTGTATCCTCTGTTCAAAATATAGTCTGCTATGGTTGTTCCTTCTTTCCCTATTTCTCAATTCCTCGACACCTAAAGAACAGTGAGGAAAGGATGGACTAATGGAGGAAAGGCCTATGAGGAAATCTTCACCTCAGGGTTGGCCCCCGAAGCCTGTTGCTTTCGGTTCTTCCCTGGGCTCCTCACTGGTTCTTGTGTCTGCCCTATCCTATCCCTGCAGGGGGAGGAACAACCTTAATATGTGACACATGAGTCCAAGTTTTCCTTCCCTGACACAATACTGCAGCTGCTGTAATCAACATCACTTGATGTGGTCCGTACCACTTAGGCTCTAATGGCTTGTTTTTGAATGTCTTTATCATGACCCATTGACCTGGGACGATTGTGTGTCCACCTTCTGGTGGAGTCTGCCAACACGACTCAACTCTCTCTTTGGCACTCTGCACTGCCTTTGTGAGGTTTTCACAGTAGCGATCAGGGCATCTGAAGCAATGTGCACATCAGCATTTCTAAGATCAATCACACCTGGCATCTGCATTGGGCGTCCAGTAATAATCTCATGAGGGCTCAGTCCTACTGATCTGTTAGGTGATGCTCTCATACTACACAGTACTGCGGGCAGTGCTTCAACCCATGGTACTCCTTCCTGATGCATTTTGCTTAGCCTGGTTTTGATTGTTCTGTTTGATCGTTCAACCTGTCCTGATGCTTGTGGCCTATAGGGACAGTGAAGGTTCCACTTAATCTTCAACATTCTAGACACTTCCTTGACTACCTGTCCTGTGAAGTGGGTACCTTGATCTGAGTCAATGCAATCTGGTAATCCCCATCTGGGAATGAAATCAGTGACAAGACATTTAGCAGTATGTGCAGCTGTAGCACGCCCTGTTGGATAAGCTTCTACCCATCTTGAGAACTTGTCTATTACTACCAAAACGTCAGTTTTTCCTTTACAAGGGGGCAACGATATGTAATCAACTTGCAGGTGACGAAATGGCCCTGGTGGAGCTGGGGTATGTGCTGCTGGTGTAATGGTTGCTGGTACATCATTATTTTTCTGACATGTAACACATCTCTTGACTGTTTCAGTGGCTGCGTTTCTGAATTTTGGATTCCACCATTGATTTGAGAACCTGTGATTCATCGTTGCTGGACCACTATGACCCAAACTGTGTATTTGTTGAGCCAAATATGGCAACAGTGATTCGGGAGCAACATACTTTCCCCTTTGGTCCAGCAGCCGGATGAATCCACAGTGGCTCCTTTGTCTAACCATGTCCATGCTTCATATAGAGGAACGTCTTTATACAGATCAACGATTGATTCAGGAGGTAGAATTATCTGTGCTGTACTACCTGAACACACTTGTACAGTTGCATAGAAACAAGCCTGTTTAGCCGCTACATCAGCAAGAGCATTACCTTTAGCTTCCGTAGTATTAGTTGTGAGATGTGCTTTCACTTTGATCACTGCTAATTTCTTTGGGAGTTTCATGGCAAACATTAAATCTTTCACTAATCCAGCATGCTTAATGGGGATCCAGCAGAAGTTAGAAATTTTCTGGTTTGCCAAATGACACCAAAATCATGAATTACCCCAAAAGCATACCTGGAATCTGTGTAGATATTTGCAACCGATCCTGAAGCTAGCGTGCATGCTCTAGTTAAGGCTACTAGTTCTGCAGCTTGAGCTGAAAAATGATCTGGAAGACGACCTGAAGCAACTACTTCAGTGGTGGAAGTTACTGCATATCCTGCTCGTCTGTTACCTTCAATAACTTGAGCTGAACCATCAACAAACAACTCCAATTCTGTGTTCTCTATGGGAGTTTCTGCTATTTCACTTGTCGCTGCATATGTAAGCGTAACACAATCATGAGTCATTTCGCCTTCATCCTCTAACACAAATTCAGTCATTGCAGACATCATACATGAGGATGGGTTCGTGACTGGTGCCTGTATAACAATATTCGGGGCTGTGAGAGTTGCTAACCAATTTCCCCAACGGGAGGAGGTGACAGAAGTGACTTTGCTTGATTCATTAGTGCGGACACTGTGTGAGGGCATTTTACGTTTACAGTCTGACCTAACACCATTCCTGATGAAGCCTGAAGCGCTAGATGAACTGCCTGTACTGCTCTGAGGCATGGGCCCATACCTTGAGCGACTATGTCAAGTTTACCGGAATAGTAATGAATTGGGCGTAAGCTGCCCCCATGATCTTGCATTAGACATGCAGTCATAAAGCCTAAGTGTTCATGGACATAAAGCACAAAGGGTCTATCAGATTGGGCAATTCCTAATGCTGGTGCTTGACATAGTGCTCTCTTCAAATCATTAAAAGCTTTGAGATGAAGTTCTTCCATACAAACAGTATCTGAATCTTTACCATGGCCTTTCAACAAATCATAGAGAGGCTGAGCAATCGAGGCATAGTCTTCAATCCAAGGTCTACAATAACCTGTTGTTCCTAAAAATGAGCGGAGTGTTTTAATGGTATTAGGCGGAGGTATGGCTTTGACTGAAGCCGCTCGATCCTGTGTAATGGATCTATTTGCACCAATTGTTTGACCCAGAAATGTGACTTGCTTTTTAGCAACTTGAGCTTTGTGAAAGCTGCATTTGTGTCCTTTTTTATGCAAATAGTCCAACAATGATGCCAATTCAGTTTGATGTACCTCATGATCTGTTGAGGCAATCAAAATATCATCGACATATTGGATCATAGTGGACTGTTTTACCGGACATTCTGGGTCACACAAATCACGTCTGACAGCCTGATGATATATGGTTGGGGAGTTTTGAAATCCCTGTGGCAATCGTGTCCACTGGTATTGTTCATAGTCAACTGTAAAAGCTAACCATGGCTGGCTGTCAGAGTGCAACGGTACAGAAAAGAATCCATTAGACATATCAATTACTGAAAAATCTTACAATCTAATGGTAAGCCATTACAAATTGTAGATGGATCTGCCACTAGGGGTGATTTTTCAATATGTTTATTGGCTACTCTGTAGTCTATTGTAAGTCTCCATGTCCCATTAGATTTCTTGATGGGCCATATGGGTGAATTACATGGACTGTTGGTTTTAACTAGCACTCCTTGTGTCAGCAAATTTTCTACAATAAGTTTGATTCCTGTATAGCTTCCTTATTAATCGGATATTGTTTGGTGACGGAGGTGGAGTTCCTGTCAATTTAACTGGTTCTACACCTGTCAACAACCCACAATCATCCTTGTCTTTAGCCCAAATTGGATGATTCTGTAAGAAAACATACTCGGAGGGGTTGCATTATTGGTAGAAATCTGTGCTGAGGAAATTTTATGCTAGTAGATTCTGAGGACATGTCTAAAGTTAGATTTATTTGTCTCAGAAGATCCATGCCTAAAATTGCACCTGTATTTAATGGAGCGCATAGCAATTTTGTAGTCAGAGTTTTTGGGCCAAATTGTACCTCTATGGGCGGAGTTTCATACAAAACAGAATCTTCACCTATTACACCAGTTAAACAAAGTTTGGTTTTCTTGTATGGGATGTTTAAACCTTGTGCCAATTTTGTAGGAATTACTGTAATTTCTGCACCTGTATCAAGCAAAAATCAATCTCTTTCTCTTTTATGCTACCTTTCACAAAAATTCTTTGGTCATTGTGTTGGATTACAGGGGAAAGGTAGCTACTCACAGCCCCAATAATTAGTTTTTCCTGGTCTTGTTGTGCTCTTAGAAGAGCCTGAACTAACTGTCCTATAGTTTCAGTGGTCACTGGCGGAACTACTTCAGGGTTGTGTGCAGGCTGAGAAGGAGCAGAATTATGCATAGCATTTCTTTTACTATCTTGCAACTTCTTCCTACACTCTTTCTCCCAATGTCCAAATTTTTCACAGTATTTGCATTTGCTTTCTCTTTTAGACCATCTATTGTCTTGTTTCGTTGTGTTAAACGTAGCTGCTGCTACTCTTACTTTTGCTTTGACATCAGCATCTCTTTCCCATGTAGTTAACCTGTCTAGGTTACTTCTGAGAGTTCTGTTAGACCAAGTTAGATCTAAGAATGGTAAAGCTTTTCTGTATTCGGCTACAAGGCCATCTGACCAGATACGAACCAAGGGTCCCTTGTCATCAGCACACTTTCAGGGTCATCAACAATTCCACTGTAGATTACAGCTGACTGACAAAATCTCTCAGTATATTCACTCACAGTTTCTTCTTTCCTTTGCACACAGGTAGTAATTCTAGACCAATCTATTTTGGGTCCTAAGATATTCTTTAGGATTTTCAAAATACCTTCTCTTAAATCACCCTTACTGGCATTTCGCAGTTCAGAAGTGACAGCAGATTCAAAACTGTTGAATTCAGATTCAGTTAGTATTTGTGACATCAGCTGCGTGACTTCTGTCAACGACATGTCATAAAGACGCATTTTACTGATCAATGTTCTTCTAAATTCAGAAAAATGTGTGCGTGCTGCTGGTAAACTTTGAGATAGTCTCTCTATATCTTTAGGACCTAAAGCTTTGGCAACAGTTTGTATTTGCACCACAGAAGAATTGAGAGGAACACTATCAGTTTCCTCAATCCCTGAGATCTCCTCCTCGCACCACACACATTGAAGGAATTTACAGGCACATCAGTTACTGATTGAGAGCTACATCTGTTTCAAAAACGCTTGTAAATCAGGGTAAATGTTATCAGGCTGACTTACTTCCACATCAGTTTTGCCTCTTTCTTGAGGTTCAATTTCTTGGTCAAAGTGTATATTCTAGCACGGAGTTCATTGTTCTGTTTCTCTAGCTCTGCGTTACGCTGAGACTGTTGTGTCGCTAGCGTTACACTGAATTCCCTGTGACAACAGATAATGCCTTTCACATTGTTCTTACGAATACTTGCTCCTAGTACCTTTTACACTCATCTACTGACCAAGTCTTGTCTGGATGAATCTCATATTTCTGCGTTAGTTCTTGTCTAACTTTTCAGTGACTATTAGGTCCATTTTTTTCTAACAGTGATTTGAATTCACTATCTGACCACAGAGGAGTCGCAAGACCACTCTTTTTCAGTTGTGGTTGGAATCAGCCTAGCATTCATTCTAAACCATTTTGTAAGTTTCTTTGTTACCACACAAACAAAACAAACACTTCTCTGATCATAAAACAAAACATGTGGTAGACCTGTCTTTCATATATTTTTATAAAATTCTATTGACAAAAGGCATAATGTTAAGATACTAGTCATACAAGCATCCAATTAGTAACTACACTGAATTTTCTCCACAAATTAACTGTAAGATTAATAGTTAAATTCACTGAAAACTACCAAATCATTCTTACGGCAATTGCACTGGTTGCGTTGTGGTTTTGATTCACTAAAAAGAACCAACTAATTTGAATATCTCAGACGTTACAGATTCACTCACTGTGTTGTGTCTTTGAATAACTAAGGCTATTGCTGAAATCTCAAAGTATTTTAATACGGTTCTCCATGCTAAAGTACGTTAACATCATACGACTCAAAAAATGAAACTGGATCCCAGACCTAGTCTTGAATCCATTTTGGGGTAATTGTACATGAAAAGATGTTTACGAAACACCCATAAGAACGTCTAAACAAACACATCAATACTCTAACTCGAAACAATGCGAACTGCCTGGGAAAGTCCATGAGTCAACGTCGTGCTCCCACGTGAAAGCAAAAATGCAAGAATCTATGATAAAAAGGTGAGACTTCAACCCAAAGCTTCAAAGTTTTTATTTGCTAATTGCTGGAACTGTGCCGAAGGATTGGGGGGGGGTTAGGCCTTCAGTAGAGATAATCAGAATCAGCCCATAATCTACTGCCAATATTTACATACACACCACATGCCCTTCACATTGACTCTTTGAAGTGAGAGGACTAGTAGACCAGAGTTTGATGATTGAAAGTTGAAAATGAGGCAAAAGGGCATTGAGTTGGGATATAGATTTAAATGTGGGTTTTGATAACAGCTGAAATATAAACGAAGATGAATGTTTTCAATTCAGAGTAAACATTTTGTGGCACAAGGGAACTTCGCTTTAAAAGAACCTCGAGGCACAATGTTCCTTCCACGACTGATACTAGGACAATATGTGTGGCAGTGACTGAAGTTTTGAATTCTTGAATGCTTTTAGTTATCGCTGGATTTGTTTTTATTGCTTTCTTTATGAAACAGAGATGTGTGATTTCAATTATGGTATTTTATAATGTAAACAGTGACTGAGAAAGTCACTAAAGCTGGAAGTTTTTAAAGGTTCAGAAAATGAATTAACCATATTACCCCATTAACCAGATCATTTGTTTTACAGATGCATTTAACCTCTGAGAAGTGAATAAAAGAAGAAAATGAGCTTTTCTCAACATCACGGACGCAACTTCTGATAGGTAAGGAGAAATATATTTATTTATTCATGTGTAACCGATAGAATAGCTTTTTAAATGAGGAGCATAAATGATACAAAATGTCCATTCTATGTTTTTTGCCTTTGTTTTTCTTTAAATATTACATAAAATAAATAATTTATTCCGAAGCAGTCAGGTAAAGAATGGAGATATGAAATACAGTGGCTTTTGCATGTTAATAATGTTAGAGTTATTTACGCTATGGTGCTAGCTTGACTAAATTCGGATGAAGGATGCGGGGTCTCCGTCTCGGCCTCTCAGTCTTGCACCTTGAGCAAGTGCTTCCAGTAAGTGTTTGCATAACTTTCAGTCCACTGAGAGTCTGTTAGTGTCTCATATGAGTTAGTACAGCATAAATAACTGCATCCAAAGGTCACACACACAAATACACACAAGCAATACACTCTGTGAAAGGTCTCTTTAGTTCAATCTGGGAGGCTGCAATGTCCGATTCCTCTGCGTAGGGTTTGGTCCAACCTTTCCTTTGCTAGAAAGGGTTTGGCATTAAAAAATGTCCCTTTATTTTCCCTGGTGCCAATAACTTAAAAACAAATATGTGAAAATAATCGGACTCAGTGAAAATGAGTTCTTTTAGTTCTTTACATAGTGCCTTCTCCAAACCGTCGAAAGTCTTTCCTCAGTGCAGTTAAATGTTCCCTTTTGGTGGGGTTGTAGCTACACGATAGGAATGGGGAGAAAGTGTGTGGCTGTGTTTTTCCTCAGGGTATTTTTGGCTTTCATCGGCTTCCCGTTGGCCTTCAGGCCCACGAACATGGGCTTCTTCCCGTTCCTCCACTCTGCCGAGGCGTAGGTGTTGTACCTGTTCTCCTCTATCCGCTCTATCAGCTTGCAGTCAACGCCAAAATCCTTCTGAAAGAAGAAGACATACTTGAGTCAGTTCAAGATATCGTCTTTGGTCATGCAGTGCAGTTTGTTGATTTATTCAAAAAGTAATGAATGCAAACCATATCAGTTTTATAGTAAAAAAAAGAAGCATTTTAGGAAATGAATATAATATATATATAATGTTGTATTATTATATGTACAAAATATTGTTATAATATAATATTACATTTAATATTGACAGATTAAAAGAATCAATCCTTACATATTAATATCAAAAACAGTTTATTTATTATTTATTATTTATTTTGGAATGGAATGAATGTATTATTAGTTAGACAGTGTCCACTACTATCTTCACTTTCACTCATCTTAACAAGATCAAAATTGCTTCCACAACTTTCAGAAAAAATGCATTTCATAAAATAAATATGATATAATATTGTATAGATTTTAAATACAAAATATTGCTATAATATTATCAATACAATATTGACACATTATTGAAATGATCAATCTGTACATCTGTAAGTTTTTCAAACTTTAAAAAAATAATTAGTTATTACTTATTTGTTTAAATTTGTATTTATTTTTCAAAATTAATGCATATTATTGACCTGTATCCGCCACTATTTTCCACTTCTCTCATAGCATCATCATAAGGATGGTTTTCATTCCACATTTTACCATTTGAAATAACAAAAGAAAATATTTTCTGAATGTTCTTTTTTTTCTTCCCATAAAATAAATGGTAGAGTACATCACTTTATTGATATTTCCGCAGTAAGGACAACAGACCCGAGGCACAGGTGATTGCATTTGGGGACTTTCCACTCTGCTGATTTCACTTTTGGGAAAAGTACGGCACTATTTTTGCCTGTTTCAGGTAACCTTTGCCATTCATGAGAGCAGATGAATGAGAGGCGAGGGGCTGGAGAGAACTTGGAACAAAGAGCGAGTAGGGGATTGTATAGCTGGATTGTGAATGGAGGAGAACGCATGCATGGACCAGTATTGGAGGAGAGACTACAGTGTAAGTAAGAGGGCCTTCTCGTCTTACTTTTTCAAAGATGACAGAACTCTTTTGCTCAAGCCGACTTTTGCTGGGGGATTATTTACAGGCAATGGAGTGGAACTGTCCTTTAAAACAACCCTGGGCTTTTAAAGTGCCCCGAGACATGAGAAATAGAGCATGCTCTCTGACATCAAAGCCTCTGAGAGGGACTCGAGGGCTGACGGATCTTTCTGGAAGCTTGTAAAGAGCTGAATTTCTATAAATAGTTTAGAAATTCTGAATGTTGTTTAGCAATTCCCGATAAGAAAGACGTCGGTTTGGATGGGATCATGAAACGTTATCATTATTTGTTGTGGAGTCCAGTCATTAACTATAATTAAAAGAGAAATGAAGAGAAAATGATGCTCACCGCCCCGTAGACCACCCCTTTCTTGTTAATTGCAAGGTAGTAATTGCTTTGAATCCCCTTGATGGCAACGATGCCCACATCCACAGACTTGATTTCGAGTGTACCTAGAAAACAAACGTAAACGTGTAATTTACATAATGTCCACATTAAAACATTGCAGGTTTTAGAGTTTTCGGAACTATGCAAATACTTATTTGACATTAAACAAGGTGCACTGCTGGTGTCATGTGAAGCATGTAATTGCACAATGACATTAAATGCAAGCCTAAAATGATAGAACAGGTAACAAATATCAACATGTAAATATAGGTAAAAGCATCACAGAAATGACCTCCTCGAACTTTACCCACAATCCACCTCATAACCCCAGTGCTACAGTCAGAAAATCCTCCCATACAGGACTACTTATGTTCAAAAGTGCTCATGAAAAGTCATATTTTGCTGTCTTTGTTGGAGTTTTCAGAGCTGAAAGGCATGCTGGCAGAGGTTTGTAGCCATTAGTGATTCAAGTTGTGGTAACCATTACTGTTTTGCCTTTTAAAAGGCAATTATGTAAACCCATAAAGCCATCACGCTTTAGATGGGATTAGTCCCAGACTAAAGCATGTCCTATCAGCAAACAGGGCTATATGATCCTATGTTGTTTGTGTATGGGGTTAAAAGACCTTTTGCCTGCAGCTTCTGGCCTTTGACGAACACGAGCAGTTCAGTTTACCTCGCTGCTTAAGTGAATCCTTTTATCTGCAACAATTCAACAACACACCAAAACTGTAAAAAAACAAGCTTCTAAAGCAAGTGAGCGGCCTACCAATCCTGCTGAAAAGACCAGCATCAACCTCCTTACTAGTTTAGGGTAATTAGTGCTGGTCTAGCTGGTGATCCAACACAGTTATGCCGGTTGACCTAGGAAGTCTTTTATTGTGGCCAGCCTAAGGCACACCTGTGCAATAATCATGCTGTCTAATCAGCATCTTGATATGCCACACCTGTGAGGTGGATGGATTATCTCAGCAAAGGAGAAGTGTTCACTAACACAGATTTAGACAGATTTGTGAACAATATTTGAGAGAAATCGGCCTTTTGTGTACATAGAAAAGTCTTAGATCTTTGAGTTCAGCTCATGAAAAATGGGGGCAAAAACAAAAGTGTTGAGTTTATAACTTTGTTCAGTATATGTAAAAATCCTCTGTGTCTGGCATGGTTTGTAAATGCCTAACATCGACATCAGAGTTTTATGATGCAGAGGAATTGAATCCACACCTGTGGATCAGGATCAGGAGCGCAAGCGCTGCTACAACAGGAGGATTAAGTGGATCTGAAGGCAGTTACTCCACATGGGCTCAGGTTGCAATCACCAAGAGAAGATGTAAGGAGATCTAGTCTTCTATCCTCTTCCCTCCCTCGCCTCAGGTTCATGAGCAAGAGCGACAGAATAAAAGGAGGGGGTTCAGAGATGGGATCACAGACTTGGTAGGATTAGGGGAGAATAATCCATGATCAAAGAGTAATAGAGTGGACAAAAACAATGCAACAGCTGTCCAAAATGACATAAGCACATATAAATGTTGACCAGAAATCTCAAACACCTATCATGCAGTTGCACCCATCCCTACGCGAGTGAAGTCTTGTCATGTGTGCAAACAACATGTCATGTCTACAGTAAATTTGGTGGCTGCTCTTTAAAGCGTGCTATGTCAAAATAAATCCTGAATCGTCTGGCAGAAAGCACCTGTTTGCTTTCGGCTATTTGATGTGGTCTGTCAAACCAAAACAGACCACATCAACAGACCACTTTTTATTTTTTTTTACGACTCCCTCACGAGTCCCAGGAGTGTTTCTCCTGTCTTCATTGAAGCTGAAATGCAGGTCTGCGACAAAAGGCTGGATTTACAAAACCAAAACATCTCTGAGGCATCTAAGCAACACGTCTCTCTACATGCTTTCTTCTTCCACACCATAAACATTTAAGAGCTGCCTGTCTTTCATTTCAGATTTCTGCCAAACACCAGTTATTTAATGTGAGATTTGACCTAAGAGTACAGTGAAATGTTTTAAGGCCAGTGTCTGAAGTGCAGTAAACTCTCAAGCATATATTATCTAATCAACATTGTTAAGACATTACCAAGAACAACAGCTGTGCGTGCAACAAGTCTTTTACAGTTTTATTTGGCTCATTAAAGTACATATGCGCAGTCCTGTAAGAGTTAAACCTCAACGAACCTCTACAGTAGTGGTTCTCAAACTTAATCAGTAACTGCAGACCACTTAATACCTCAAGCCTTAGTTTAAAAACAATCCTATAACTAATAACTATCAGTTACTGAATAATACTGAGTAATTATCAAAGTAGCAGAAGCCCTTCATTACAAATGTGTGACCCTGGACCACAAAACCAGTCTTAAGTGTCAGTTTTTTTTGATTAATGCTAAAAAAATTATCACATCTTGTGGTTATTAGTTATAAGATATGTATTTTTTATTCTTTATTTATTGTGTCAGCCAATCAACTCGCAGGCTCTTATTTTTAATATTTTTATATATTATAAAAATATAAAAAAAATTATATTATCAGCCAGAAAAACTCCGGCCACTTGGAATCTCTCACACAGCACAGTTTGAGAACGGCCGCTCTACAGACAGCAAAGTCTTGACTCATAAGAGCGTGATTACTTTTAAACAGTTTTCCTGGCAGACCTAATGTTTTGTTACATCTATATCACTTTGGTATTCTGACAAACACGATTTCACTGCCTGCATTATTCAAAGAACTAGCCAAGGCATTCTCTTGAAAAAAAAAAAGCGAGAGAATTTTGCAGTGCAACCTAATCCTCCAAGTATTCTTGTTTTACTCCCTGTTAGGGCTCAGATTACAAAGACTTAAAAGCCTCTGCGTTTTAACAAGCCCGGCCCCACCTTACTCAAACCCTGCCTGTGAACGACCATGTGTCGGTGACATTACACTGCCCATGGCCCAACGGTGGTCCAGAGAGTCCCACCCGTAGCCTAGCGTGATCTTCCCTCAGTAGACTTGGCTCTTGCCCCAGGCTCTGTAGGTGGCCGCCCCCCCTTCCCGCTTAACGGCGTTCAATGTTTTCTTGGCAGGGTGACAGAACTCAGGTTATCGCATCTTGTGGTAATTACAAAAAAAACACAGTCTTGTATTTGTAGCCTCGTGCAACCTGCATCACCACCAAAGCCTGCGAGAGAGTGAAAGAGACCCCCATCCACTTCAAACGTGTTTGAAAACAACAATTTTTATCAGGCAGACAGACTTTTCCCTAGCAGCGTTCAGATTGGATCATTTCCAAATGTCAAAATAATAATCTTACTTGCATTCGGGAAGCCTCGACTACTTGTCTGCTCTCCACACGGGTGCAAAGACTGAGTAAGTCAAGTCATATATTACACCAGGGTGCTTAATTGTCCTGGGAACCTTGGACCGCCACGCCTCTGACACGCACGTCTTTTCAATTAACCCCCGCATTCAGGACCATAAAGGGAAAAGTGTCCCCATTAAAAGGCATCTTTGCTGCTGACCCTTCATTGGCTTCTGATGACAGTGACTTGGACCTTTGATCTGGGCTCCACGGGCCCCTGGCTCCTGGGCTAGGGGAGATCAGTGGACGGGTGTGGGGGGCCGGTCTCATTATCCCGTCCTGGCTCTACCGAAATACACTGCAAACATTTATTTTTCAGTACAAATATCTAAACATTCTTAAATCAAGATAGTTTTACTTGACAGGCAAAATGACTTAAAGTGAAAAAGCTGAACAAACTTAATGGGGTCAGAAAAATACACTTTATTCAAAGGAAAACAAGTTTATTTTTCTTACCACACAGGCCATTTGTTCTCGTTTTAAGCATGAAGTCACCTACTTTTACAATATTAAATCGTAAATGTTTCTCAAGTAAATGTATCTTTATTTAAGAATGTTCAGACATTTTACTTAAAAATAAGACAAATAAGAATATAATTTTTTAGACCAACTTTGGATGAACTCAGACTAGAAGAACGGTAAAGGTGTTTGTATGCAGTCCTTTTAAGGATGTTAGCACCTCTGCTCAAAATACTTTCCCGCGGCTTTGCCTCCGCTCCGCCTATTATTTGTTGGATTGTATGGAGGAATGCAACATTTTTATGTTAAAAGCTATAAACAGATCAGACGATGATAACCTGATGTTCTTGGTCATGTAAAAATAAAATCCATGAAGATTTTTTAATATTAGCCTTTCAAGATGGTTTACAGAAAGCATATGTGGCTTCTGAAGACAGACTCAGAAAAACATCTATACTTTTTTTCAGAGCTGTGTTGAAAGCTTTGTGAAGAATGGTGATTTTTCTTAAAACTATTTTGTTCATTGTTTCAGCACCTCATAAACAGGCTTTCATTACTGATTTTCCTACTGAAATGTGTTAATAGAGCACAATTGCAAACCTGTTGTGCAATCTGTTCTCCTCACATCCACCAGTTTATCTTCTGAGATCTTACTGTAACTCCATTGCACTTCTGCCTCTAAATATCTGTCTTTAGGACTTTATGACCAGTCTGCTAAACCAAGCACACACTACAAGAAGCGAGAGAGTGCGAAGCACAAGTCAAATGTTGCATTTTTGGTTTGACTGTAACAAAGTCTGCGACTGTGCATACAAGAAACAGTAACTCTTTAAGTATGTGCATGCAGTCTTCAGTCATGTGGTGTGTGCTTGGCCTAAAAAAACATTGGATTGGAAGTGTTTAAAAAGCTAAAATGGACACATGATTTAAGGCCAGTGACTTTCCCTATGGATGATGTGTATTTGAATACATGATAACATTACGGTTCTCAGGGGTATATGGTTCAAATGTCTTCAGTTTGAGCTTAAAACACAAGAACCAGCTCTATTTCATATTACGTAATGTGTCCTCGGACAGTAGTGAAAACAGTAGTGCTGTTCTCCCGCTATAAATCTGCTAAAATGTGACTCATCGAAACAGCACATAAAGAAGAGAACGTCAGAATACGAGTACAAATCTTCTTTCTCTCTTCTAGTTTCTAGGCTCTATACTCAGAGCCCCTATATAATGGCTTGTTTTGAGATTTACATTTACACACATATTTTGTTTCACAGCAGACAAAAATGTTTTTGGAACAACATGAGCATTTTTGGATGAATTATTATCCCTAAACTCTTCATGTTATTCCAAACCATCAGAGCATGTTAAGTATCATGTTTTTATTTGACTAACTGTCCGGGCATTTGTTAACCACCCTGCACACTGTCAGAGGACTGAAGATTTTGTGCTCAACTGATTTTAGATTTTTGTATTGCCTGGGCAATGAAACCACTGAAACACTTTCCGCGCATGCAACCATGCATGCATCGTCCCAAACACTCACATAACATACCCAAACATCCAGACAACCTTCTGTGGCGGCAAACAGTTTCCAACCTCCTCCTAAATGTCAGAGCAAACACCCATCTTAATGGGAACCAATGCAAGACCACTCAAACTTCCTGCTCACTTCTTTGACAGACCTGATGCATCTCTGCTCACACTGGTCCTCATCTCTCTCCAGTGCTTTGATGTGCCAACCACCGCCATCTGTTCAAGCACACATCGCTTAGGAATTCCTCTTGGAGCTTGTGAGAAGATGTGTTTGAGGAAAGCTTCACCCTGCTCTCATTTGTCCAGTACTGTAGCATATCTAACACTTAACAGATTTATAGGATACTGAAAGACCTTGCAAAGTATTTCCTGTTCAGTAGCTTGATGACCATAAAAAGAACAACATGTGTTTGTAGATAACACAGCTATAATAACTAAATTACCTGGCTTAAAACTGGTCTGTCTTACTCCGTAAACTGCTCAATGACCACCACAAAGCTTATAGTTTCCTGAAAACAATTGTTGTCTCACTGGTTTGTGGGCAAGTGTGCTTTTAGTCACCATCTGTTGGCAATCAAACAGACCACAGCAGAAAAGAGATAGTGCTGTTTCTCCCCAGAACATCTCATGGCACAAATGGTGCTCTGCTTTAGGTAATGGGGTCAGAGGTTAGGCATACATCTGGTCTTCCACTCCTTCAAGTTGAACTTTCAGAAGGGAAAAACTGGATGTGTTAACTAGATGAAGATGTTGAGCTGCTACTACAGAATATACACATGTTGTGGGTACAACAGTCTAAAGTGTACTTTTACATGATTTTGAAAACATCAATTTGACCTTATGTCAAAATGATAAAATACAAATTATGGCACATTCATTTTTTTAATCATGTCCCTTTAAGCATGAAGTGCTAAAAACAACTTAACAATAACTCATATATAATAGTTGTAGATAAGTGTGAGCATCTGTTCAAACACATTAGCTATTAAAATAAATGAGACACTTTTTAAAATAAAAATGTAGAACATAAATTACTGTTCAAAAGTTTGGTGTCTGGAAGAAGTTTCTTATCTCCTCACTAAAGCTGCATTTATTTAATCACAAACACTATTAAAAATAACTATTGTAAAATATTTTAAAATGTAATTTGTTCTAGTCATACCAAACCAAATTTTCAGCAGCCATTACGCCAGTCTTCAGTGTCACATGATTCTTCAAAAATCATTCTAACGTGCTGATTTATTATTATAATCCATTTTGAAAACAGTTGTGCTGTTTAATAATTTGTGGAAGCTGTGTTTTTTTCCCCCCCAGGATACTTTGATGAATACAATGTTCATAAGAACAGCATTTACACGGTAAAGACATTTATAATGTAATATATACATATAATAGCTATAGGCAGAGTAGGCGATTGGCCCTAGGGCCTCAGGCTTTGAGGAGGGGCCTCCAAAACCGTAATATCCCCTACATGCCAGTCCACCTGTCAAGATGGGCAGAAATACTAGCCTCAATGTTCATTGGATATAGTTGAATTGTCACATCTGCAATTAAACCAATTCATGTTGCAGTTTCAAAGCGAGTCCCGCCTTCTGAATGTTTGCGTAACGAACACATCTTTCAGGTGCTGTGAACTATGCGATGCAAAAGACACGTAAAGAAGTATAGCTCCTAATGCAAGTGTGTGAGCTGTTGTCATCTATTTTGGAGTGATTGTAAATGTATTCTAAATATAAACTTGTTCTGTCGATCAGCGTCATTTCTGGAAAGATCATTTATTGCTTTAGTACGAGTTTAAAAGAGCGCGAGCGCTGTTGACGCACCCAGACGCAACGCTTTGAATTTGCTCGTACAATGATTGACATCAGGAGCTGACCAGCTAAATAGCTACAAAAGTAAAAGCAGAGAAGTTTCTATTCAAAGTTAAAAAGCAAACACACTAAACAAAATTTAATGGTTCAAATAAAGTATATGTACATACAGTACCGGTCAAAAGTTTGGACCCATTAATATTTTTATGTTTTTAAAAGAACATAAAAGAAAGAAATATCTTATTATCATCAAGCCTGTATTTATTTGATAAAAAAACAGAAAAAACACAGTAATATTCAGTAAGAATATGTAGATAAAAAGTGATAGTAGACTTATGTTTTAAAATATGTATATGTTTATTTTTAAACATCTTCTTAATGATAAAAAAATCCTGAAAAATATCACAGGTTATAAAATAAACATTGAAAATAAATCAGCATATTAGAATGATTTATGTAGGATCATGTGACACTGAAGACTGTAATGAGTATGGCTGATGAAAATTCAGTTTTGCATCATAGATATATTGTAAAATAGAAAACCATTATTTTAAATTGTAATAATATTTCACAATATTATATTTTTTTCTATATTTTTGATCAAACAGGCTGAATCCAGGATTGATGACCATAAGATACTTCTTTCAAAAACACAAACAATAGTAACGTTTCCAAATTTTTGTACTCTATAAGTAAAAATATACAAATTTTAAATGAAATTCTGTATAAGTATAAAAAGGTTAGAATCATATTTGTTTGAAGTGCTTTTTATTGGGTGTGGGGGTCTCCAACTTGAATGTTGCCAAGGGCCTCCTAATGTCTAGAACCGGCCCTGCCTCAAACATTTGAACATTATTGTAGATGAAACAAACTAAATGGAACAATAGACAGCTTATAAATAATCATGTCAAAACTGGCAGCATGTTGCATTTTTGAGGGCCGTGTATCTTGTAGTGATCCTCAAAATGTCATGTAAAAAGGAGCTGTGCTATTTATGAATCAGAAAGGAGAAAGAGACCTTCAAGGTCAAAGAGAATGAAACACTGACACTAACATTTTGCACATCAGCTCAATCCTCATAAGTCATTTTTATTACTTGTGTGGTTGGGATTTCCCACGGGAGCAATAAGCGGGCACCGTAACCACAGAGAGCGTGCGCGCACACACGCACACACACACTTCTGAAGAGTGCCCTGCATGTGGCCATGGCCGGCAACATGTTATTTAAATTCACACATTGCCCATGTTCGTTCACACCAGTTAGTCATTTTACAACTACATTTAAGCTGTAAAACAGGAGGTAACTGAATAAAACAATGTTATGATGAACATGCAATTCTATAGATTATAAATCTGTGATCAGATATCATATGAAAATGATCACTAACTAATAAAGCTGCACAATTAATCTCTGTGTCAAAATGTTTTGTTTGCAACAGGCCTGTTTTCAGTGGTTGGACACTATGACCAATTACAGACATGTTTACTATGTGCATGAATGCAATGACAAAAAGGCGTTTAACGAGGCCTATCATTACCAAAAAACGGTCATAGTGATTAAGAATACTTCACTTCGGTTCATCGCGGCACCCAAAATTATGTTGATGCTCAAAAAGAAGGTGAAGTACCAAAGTCAAAAGCATTGTGGGTAATTTACCTTTTTTCTGTTAGAATTTGCTAGATGTAATTTGTAAATAAAACACTGAATAATGGTTTATTAAACAGAAATACCTATTTTTGTTTAAGTATATATACATATATATATTATTATTAATAATAAATCAGCTCAGCTTGTATGCAGAAGTCCCACATAATTATTTTAAGTTTAAGTTTATTTTTTAATAGAAAAAAATAATAGCAATTTCAAATATTAGGGACATTTATGATTTTGGCATACTAACTAGCATCCGTTGATTGTTTTCCATTTTGTCTCAGCAGACATGCTGAGAGCTGCTTGCGGTTATCTTGTTAATGTTCCAGATGAAAGATTTAATGTCACACCAGGTCCTTCCATGCTAGTTTCTGAGAAACACTTGACAGAATAGGCTTATTCATCTTTCCTTCTCATTAAAAAGGCAAAACAACTTTTATAAAAGGTAAACTGACAGAAGCTGATGGAACGCAGGAGGAAAGACAAGTTATGAACATTAACATTCATTCAGCAAACAAAAACAAGGTTTTATTTGCTATGTTTAGTTGATAAGGTTCAGCCTAGCGCATGCAAAGAAACTCAACACCTGAAATAAACTGAGCAATTTATATTCTCTCATGAAGATAAACAGCCTTCAAGTGTGCCACTCTGACCAACGCTAATGGAATTTGGCCTGGAAACACCTCATTAGACCAGCAATAATCTGTATTCTTAATTAAGCCCTATTAGATTAAACTGACCCCAAATGGAGTGAGAGACATATAATGACCGCTGGCCTGACCCTTGTTTGATCTGCTGCCCAAGAGCTGACACGATGATTGGAAAGACCCCTGCACTTTAGACCTTACAATTCAACCAGTAGTTGAACTCTGATCGGACAAATCCCCTCAATCAAAGCTGTCAAAGACTAATGATCCTCATTAACAATTTCCTCCGGCCATGCCAAGACCAGAGGTTTTGGACTCGTGTCGATACTGACATTTTCATCAGCGCTGTGTGATAGACACAAAACAATTGCGCAGAAGAAAGAGTAGACAAACAATATCAAAGGGAAAAGAAAGATTAAACTCCGGCCGGTCCGTGTGAGAGCTTTTGCATCACAGTGAGCTTGTTGTTAGGCTCGCTCAATACACAGAGGACAGCTCCGAGTTCCAGCACGGGGTGCCATTTCCAAACATGTCTTGGGGGAGACACAATGTGACAAAAGTGATACTGAGCTGATGGATTCTGAAAGGAAATCAAACAATATGGGTGGGATAGGATTTCAAGCTGCACATAGACAGGTCTTTTGTGGACTTGAAAACTAAAGAAGGCTGGACTTGAGAACTCAAACATGGACAAAGAGACTCTCAGACTGGAAGTTTGAATCTGGGAAATGTAACAATCTATCATACTTAGGCTCTCTGCAAATATTTTTCCACATCAAATATGCAAAACAAATATTGGCCCACTCATAAAATACGGACTTTCGATTTACTGCAAGTGTTTACGGGGGTGTAAATGTAAATTTTGCTTCAAGATGTGACATTTTATATATGCATTGCTGGTAAATAGGCTACATTAATGTCTCATTAAAATAAAATACGTCATTTCTTCTACTTTGTGCTTTTCCAGAAGTATATCCTGTAACTCATCCAAAACAGAAAAACTACTGACCTTGAGTTCATTCGACATTTAATTGCAGCTTAATGCAACGTGTGCTTTTCCATAAACATTAAACGTGGACGTTAAAAATATATTTGTTAAAATTGAGTTTGACAGCTCAGATTTGTTCACGGTCTCTTCCCTCTTGATAAAATTCAGTTCTATTCAAACACCGGGCCTTCAAACACAAAGATCATTTTCGACATGACGTCAGTCTATATACAATAACACGCCGTGTTGTTCATGGGAATATTCTTTTTGTCAAATTGAGAGAAATGTTATACCGCAAAGGGACTGGTTCCTTTTAAAATGCCAGTGGCTCCAACTGGAGTAAAATCATTTGAGGATGTTTTGACGTTTCAAGTACATGATGATACATGACATAGCAAGCCACTCATTTTTGATCCATTTTACGGGCATTTGCGGCAACAACAATGGTCTCTGATTACAGAATAAATCATGCAAACATGCTTGTCGTAAACGCCGATCACTAACATTTCCACTATTTTAAAGCGAAGGATGCAGGGAGCACTGCTGCTACCTTGTGGGCACCAGAGGCCCTTCAAATTCAATTATAGTGCCAAAAAAAGCGCAGGGAAAGCGGAGGGATGGCAGAGGTCCAATCTGTTTTGGAGAAATGATCCATTCACCAACAAGTGGTTCCCCTTCGCTATTCCTCCCGCAAACATTCCAGGCCATATCCACACTTCAGATATATCAGCACTGAAACGAGAAGTGAATCCCCACTGAAACTCAGTGCATCTGGCCGGAACATTATTACCAGTATGCTTCATGCCTAAGGGTCATTGTGGGTGCTAACAAGGACAGTGCAATTTTTTACATGTGGTAAGCGAGTGGCGGGAATCTTTTAAGATGTACAGAGATCACTGGTATAGGAAAAGTAAAAAAAATATGGCATATGATATGTATATGTTTTCATATATTAACATGCAGGATAGACATACATGTATAATTATTTTCTATTTAATTTACATTAAAAAAGCTGGCTTACATTTATTTTATTTATTTATTTTCAAACATGCATTAATAAATATAACTGTAAATGTTTAATGTGTGCAACACTGGACCTAACAGTGTCCAGCTTTCTGGACAAACTCTTTGATGGTAGTTGAAAGCCTTCCAGAGCTCTTCAAGCCTGGTCTTGGATTTATTAAGAGACTTTCTGTGCAACACATTTAAGAGGCAGATCGGCTAATTGAAATGCCCACAGCCATGTCTTGCGGAGTTCCAGCACACCCTAGTTTAAAAAAGCCGAGCAGCACGCACATGGGACCCATATGTCAAAGCCTTTTTTATTAGCGGCAATGTGTGTGCAACCTACTAACGAAAAAGTGCAGAGGGAGATTTAGGAGTGTGGTGGCCAGGTGCTTCGAGCTCCCTGCCGGGTGTCTGGACATGTCACGAAGTGTAAAGTTAAAATGTTTCTGATTTTTCGTAAATTAACAAAATAACACGTTCAACAGAAAAAAGAACCACCTGACATGTGCTTGAAATTAATAAAATCTTAAAAGTATGGCATTTGTTGCAGTGACAAAGGAGTTACGGCAGCAGTAATAAAGATAACTGATGGACTGCGTGATGTTCGGGAGAAACGTCCAATGGTTTGCGCATTTTACAGAAAGTAAAGGCTCCCCAGGTAATTTCTAATTGGTTCCAGGAAACCTGCTACGAATAAATCTGCTCTCTGAAACCTAAGGACCAACATTACAGCCGACTACCTCTTAGCAACGCGTGCAAAGCCCAACTCTACGCACAGCAGCTCGCACCCACCAACATCAGGTAAGGTTTAAATAATCTCCTGGATGTTTGACTGCGAAATCAAAGGAGGCAGGAAATAAGCAGTCCCATTTCTTCTATGGAACCCACATGTGAAAGGAAAGAGGAGAAAAACAGACTTTACTCACTGTATGGATCGTCCTTGCTTTTGGTGCCTTTGACTTTACCGTTCTTATTGATCCTGAGAAAGAACTTCTGGAAGGAGAAGAGTTTCCTCTTGTGCACGTCCCCCATGAGGTGGTTGTAGCTGCGCACATGCCGCCCCACCAAGGCAGGCGATGAAGAGTTGGTGCCCCTCGGGGCACGTACAGCCCTGTGGGTGTCATGGCAGGCCACAGGCAGAGCCGAACACAGGAGTAGGAGCAGCAGCGGCAGGGAAAGGCAGGACAGACGGAACCAGGCTGAGGCACCCTTAATCACATTCCATTTGCACATTGTCCTGGAGCTCGGAAGACTGGGAAGAGCCTCACAGAAAGGTACATGCTGAAGAGCTGGTCAGGAGAAAGGTTGATACCAGGAGGTGAAGCCCAGCGAAATGTCCGTGGCGGTAGCGTCTGCTTGCGTTGCTCAGGCTGGATCCGGTTCTCCTCGTGTCCAAAAGGAATGTGTCAACATCCATAACTCAAAACACCTCCGCGGGGAACCGCTTCACCTCCTCCTGCTCTCCCACGTACAATCCAGTGAAGAACCCCTGTTCTGTTGGAAGGGGGGGAAACGAGGACAGCAAGAGGCAAGGACAATGTTCTGGAGAAAAATGGCAAAACGACCCAAATGCAACAGGCCAACGAATCTGTTCTCGATAAAACGAGAGGAATCCACAGTAGGAAAAAAAATGTAATCCCTGCTGTGCCCAGCTCTCTCAATGTCCCTCTGATTAAGAGTGGGTTTCCTTCCTGCTCACCACTGAAGTGCTGAGAGGATCCTGAGGTGGAGCAGACTGAGCTCTGACACTCCTCTCACCTTATTTATTTGGTTCAGGGCCCCAGATGTAATCTCTTTAGCTAATAGGGAGACTATGAAATGCAGTCGGCTTTGAAGATCCGCGTGTGCGTGTGCATGTTTTGCTTGCATGTATGCGTCAGAATGAGAGGCGACGAGGGGCATTTTTCCTCGCCCCTCTCCTATCTGTCTCACTCTGTTTCTTCCAATTGCCTCACCCACTCTCAGTGTCTCCCTCTCTCTCACTGCCCCTCCCACCCTGTTCCCTCCCATCTGGGCTGGGAGCCCCATGCGTCGGCCCGTACAGGTCTCCTCCGGCTAACTGCTGCAACCCCCCCCCGTGGCATGTGAGCCTTATCAGAGACACCTGGAGCTGATTGCCGCTTTTCCCCTCATCTACCGCCGTCCTCTTCAGGCTTCAGTCCTACAGTAGGAACAACAAGACTCAGATGTACCTGAACTGTTTGTACCTTCAATACACATTCAGAATCAGTTTATAGCAGCCTAATAAAGTCTTATAGCCATTAAACTTCATTTAATGGACATTTACGACAATGAAAAGAAACATCATGGGATAGAGCTCACCCTGAAAACATTCTTTATCTCGAGATTTGTGTGATGTTTAATTTCCTTTTCATATTTTCCAACAGAATCCGTATCTCCGCTTTTCTCCTCTTGTTCGAAATCCCTCTCTGTTTTTCGGTGGAAAAACCGAGCCAAGTTTAACTTCTGCCAAGTAAATATCGTTCATATCATATTTGGGCACATCTTCAGTCCTGAATTCCAACCTGTAATGCAGCTGGAAGCCAAGTCAGTTAGTACTTTAAACAAGGTGTGAGAAGCACATTTCTGGAATTATGTGAGGGGTGTCCTGAAGAAAACATTTATTTATTGAAATTCTCAGGTCATCTTGGGTAACCATTTCATGACTGACTAATCTTACGTCAAAAGAGCTGTTGGAGTCGTGAAGAAGCGAGGAAGTCGACCACTAACCTGAGGAGACGTTTACTCATTATGGGTGGGGGGAAGGGCTGCAAAAAAAGAGGGAAAAGAAACATGTGTTAGTGCAACTAAACTGTGCCTAGGGCATTTGAATGCATTCATAAAACAATATAATTTTCTGTTAATATAATGTCAAGAAGTGTAGGAAGTCCCTTCAAGTTTTGTTAATAAACATTTCCAATGAGTTCAGAAAACCAATTAAACTTTTGCCAATTTAATTTATAGTTTACTTAGTACTTCATATTGTTTAGCACAAAGCATTGCTTGGCAAATCGTTGTCATTATTTTCTACAGCACAAAGTTCAAAGTACTATTTCTCACATTTTCATCATTGCAAAGATGTGGGATGCTGTATCTGGGGTTAAAATAAAACTTCACTGGCACTGGTTCCCTCTAGTGAGACAAACATTAACAACAGGAGAAAACCCGAAACCCTAGACTGATCCTCTCAAAAGCGTATGTGTGAAGATGAATGGCTGTTTTCAATCTAAGGTGTCTTTCCTCTCCCCATAACCCTCATGAGCTCCATCTACCCAGTGCTGGTCTAACCCGGTGCCCGGGGTCCTCAGAAGTGTTGGTTTAGCACTTAATCTCACGTCTCCTTGCAAACACCTTGGTCTTATCACACACTTCCTCTGTCAGACATTTCCTGCCAACACCAGAGACAAGGATCCAATCAGGAAAATGGGATCTCTGGGAACACTGATTATTACACAACACAATTGATTTTTTAAAGAGGAACTCAATGTTCTTCTGGTTTCTAGTGAATGTCGGACCGCCTTGGAACAGCCGATAGATGATAAATGTACTTTCGTATAAAAGTACATTTGTATAAATGTTTTTGATAAAAGTACACTGTAAATTTTTTTTTTCAAAAAGTTGTTTCAATAATTTGTTACCCCACTGACTTAAAATATTTTTGTTTAGTCAACTTGAAACTTTAAGATACTCAATGTTAACTTAAGGGACAACTGGAATATTTTAGTTGACTAAACCAAAAAATTTAAGTCAGCGGGGTAACAAAATATTTTAAGATGAAACAATTTTTTTTTTTACTGTGATTACAGCAGTCAGCTACAGTTCCCAAATTCGGCATTCAAGGAGTGCAGATATTTGCCCCAAACACAGTGAAATATTTTACTTTTGTGAAACTTTGCTTGTTTTACTCTGGTTGAGTCTGCGTGCTGCTTGATGACACACAATATTTCATAAATAGGCTTCTTATCACTGTAAAAAGCGATAAGTTGACTTAACTTAATCATTTTAAGGCATCAGGTTTCCTCATTTTTAATCCTCAGGTTAAGTCAGCATCACTTTTTACAGTATACATTGTAATATTTGCTAATTAGCCTGTTAAAACCTGTGAAATATATCGCAAAATTATTATCTGCATTATTTTCTATTTTCTAATACACCAAATAATGTTTTCATATTTTACAATTATGTATCTGGAATATTATCATCATCATTATTTGCTATTTTAAATATATTCCAAATAACATTATGTTATGTTTTACTTCATGCAAAAGTAAAAATCACATAATGCACATGCAACACTCCTAGATACTTCACAGCAGGGTAGAACAACAACTGCAAGTACAGTTTGAAAGTGTTTGCATAAAAATGCCATGTTGTTTGCTTTAGTGCATTTTTCAGGGTTATGCCATGGTTATCCCACTTATTTGATTCATAGATTGTATTTAGATTTTATATTTGTGAAAAAAAATGTCAATAAAAATCTGCTGACCAAGTTTTCCTTTTTTTGTCCTCTCAAATAATCATTATCATATTGAAGCAGAGACTCTGGGGCTACAGACTGCCATTCACGGAGATAACTTATCTATGGAGGGATTTGTGAAAGGAGCGAATATGAGACAGCCAGAGGATTTTTCCCAGCCAGCCTCTGCCACTGAATGTCCTGCAGTGTTTCTCATTGTTTGCTGCCTCATAAGAGATAGCCAAGAGAGCCTGAGAAAACTAAAAAACAGCACTATTTAACGGAATTCAATCTGTCCCAATAGATTTGAATCGCTAACTTACATGTCTGAGTGTAGATTCTATCTGGCTAATGAGGGGCCTGAATCCTTCTCTGTTACTTCAAAGGGGGTGAAATTCTACCTTTCTTGCAGCGAGGACCTTTGCCCGTGCTCTCTCTCTCTCTCTCTCAGGTGCGTCACTGTGCAAGCTAAAAGAGAAGGTTTCAGGCAGAGAACTTCCAAAGGACTGTTTGTTCCTAAGTTCTATGCTGAAAGCTAAATATGAGTAAATATGCTGCCAGTTTCAAAGCCTACATTTATCTTGCTCTCATTTAGTCCAAGATTTTCTTAATGATTAATTTACAAGCCAACCACAATATTTAGGAGGAAACTCCAATACTGCTCCTGCATTTCTATGCAGGAATGGCATTGGGCCCCTAAGCTTGCTACCAATAAGGCAATACGGTATCTTGCTTCTAAATAGTATGTACTACAAAAATATTGTGCCATTCACATCTGCTATGGGAAGTGTTCGACAACATTTGCACTAATTTCCTAACCGTTTTCCACTTTCCAAACAAAAAGACGACTTCGTTTGCATGCTACACTACTGAATGTGCAGCAAATTGTGATTTTATGCCTTTGGTTTTACATTTATCTGAATCTGAAATTCTGTATCATTCATTTCCAACCATGTCAGTGACCGTTAAAGTTTCTGCAAGGACTTTAACATGACAGATCAAGACCCTTAATTGTCATTGTGCTTCTATGTTTGTGACATTGACCTCTGGGCATTTGAACCTGTGACCTGCCACAATCTCCAAGCTCATTCAATAGCACTAAGTGATCAGCACCTCCAAGACAAAGACTCCAGCTACCTGGTGTTGAAATATGCATTAGGCAAGTGTTCACTAATGGTAAATAATGCATTGGTTAGATTAGTTCTAGTTTCAGGGAAAGCGAAGCGGAATGAATAAATGATAACACAATCTATCTGAATCGCTCTAGCGGCAGCTCACGGGTGTAAGGTCCTCAGCGCTGGACAATGCACTGTTTATGAAAATAATACACTGAGGGGAAAAAAGTTAATGAGTAGAGAAGAAAAATAAGGCATGGGTTTTGTTCAAGTAGTGTCATACAAAACATCTTATTTCAAATAAATGTTGTACGTATTACAAAATAGATATTTACTGAAATGATATTCTTTCTAATGAATATCTAATTGTGTTGTGTATACTCTCATATAGCCCTCAGGGGTTTTTCTTTCAGAATGAATCTTTGGGTTGGCCTCGGGTGTCAGTAGGCCGTTTTATCAGGTGTTTTAACTCTCAGTGAAAGATATGAAGTGTATGGAGAGGAAGTGAGGAAATGAGGCCCAGGTGGCTTTAAGTAGGAGGAGACTACAGATGAAAATATTCCCAGGCCCTTTAGCACAAAGCAATCTCCATCTAGTCAACCCCAACTAAGACTGATAAACTCAAAAGAGCGTGTAAGTGAATTTAGATTCTTTATCTTCTTTTCAAAGTCTTGCTAATGGGTTTCTGCTTCTAGCATGTATAACTAATTAATAACCGATATTTCTGAAATATTGTTAGGAGTTGTTGGAGGAGGGTGAGCAATCATCCAGAGGTCACAAAAAGTAGAGTCAAGTAATGCCACGGGTGGGATGACACCAGAAGTACCTTTGCCCTCCCCAAGCAGGAGGTGGAGGTTGAATGTCACACTTGAACTGGTGTCAGTGTGTGCTGGATCACTCTATCACTGACTGCCTCAGGTTACTGAGCATTACTACAGACACAAACATATGTTCTTTGAAACTTTGTGAATCAGGTGTTAAAAATGGCAATGAATAATAACAATCATAAATATATAATATACAAATAAAATATAATATAATATATTAAATAGAACAGGCCTAAATGTATTTATTTGTATGTAATTATTATAGTTTTTAAAGAAATATTATTAATAATTATTAAAGAAATAACAATAAACTTTTTTTTTCATATTCCAAATTTTCAACACAATAAAACTAATTAATAGAAACATATTAATAATTATTAATATAGAAAAGTTACATATTTCCCATATTTATCCATTATCCATTTTTTTCAACTTGTATTTATTTATTATTAGGTGATATATAAAATAAATATAAAACATTAGATGGTGATGATATTATTATTGATATTTCTGTTGTTTTTATTCATAATTAACACAATTATATTTGATAATATACAATATTATATTTGTATTACTAAAATATGTTTGTATTTAAATATATATCGTTTTTATTATTAATAAAAGTGTTATGTAAAATAAATATAAAACATGCAATGATAATAATAATATATTTGTATTATTATTATTAATATTATTATTATTGTTGTTTTGTTCATAATTAATAGAATAATAATGTATATTATATTTTTGTTATATACTATATATTAAATATATATTTTATATTCATTACATATTATTATTAAATCTAAAATAATCCCAGATTATAAATAATAAAACTAAGATGAAATGATCACTATAGCACTGTTAGTGGATTGCATCAGGAAGCAGACTGAAGAAACTGCAGTCAATGCTCTCCATATGTATCCCTGACAAACACTCATTAACAGACCAGAGCAGCTGTTGGTGAGTTTGCTTTCACGTCATGGTGTGAGTCGTCTAAGAAAATAAAGCCGTTGAAGCTTGAATGTAATAAAGTTTGCACTGCAGTTCTCTTTCCTGTTCTGCTTATTAGTCTAACTATCTGTAAATGTCAAAAATATAAACAGTGTATACAGAGGAGTTTAATGAGGGTGAGCGTTCCTTCTTTTCCCTAAAACAAATAATCCCCTGCAGCTTTGATTACACCACTTCAACAAACCTCACAATAAAGTTACTCGCTGTATAATAATCAAACCATCGATTTTCAGCTCCTAATCATAAATAAATGCACTGGAAATAGTAATGGGTTCCATTCCCAAATAACAACATGTATAGAATACACTTATACAAACAAACACATTTCAGTCTTGATGTTTTTATGCAGTAATAGTTGCCATAACATGGCTTGACCCAAAAACTTTGATCACTTGTGTGTCTATATCCAAAAACAGCCGATGAAACCACATGCGAAATATCAGACATTCCACTGTTTTCATACCAGACATGTCCAACAAACATATCCTGTCCAGTACATATTGCTGTGCATATACTGTTCAAAGAGTGCCTTCCATCTGTTGCACCAGTTTGAACTCTCAGCGCTCTCTAGTTCAGCAATTACGCTGCAGCGATGCAAAGCTAGCAGACCACATGTCCTTCAACAGTTTCTGTGCCCATTGAGGCAAAAAGAAAGATGCTCTGGAACATTGTAACCATGCAGAGAGCACAACAGAGGGAAGACGTGTGTCCAGTTTACCCTCCAGCCGCTGTGAAACACAATATCTGTATATTCTGTTACAACGGCATTCTTTGTTCAGTTACTCTTAAATGCTGAGGCCAGGTGACACTGGTTCAGAGCATGTGTGCCAGTCGTGTGTTTTTCAGTTAATTAGACTGGATTGGTTTGGATTGAATACACTTTATTAATCCCAAAGGGAAATGTATACATCACAGCAGCACACACCAAACTAAATATATAATATAATATAATACAATATATAGAAATATAATAATAGAAATTAAGGTAAAAATAAAATATAAATATATATTATAAAACTTTAAAAACTAGACAACCAACTAAAAAAGTTAAATTTGCAGTACTTTATTAAAACTAAAATTGAAATAAAGCTGTTAACTAAGGCTAAATATAAAAAATATAGCACATAAATGAAAACTGCAAATGAAACTAGCGGTGTTATTTCAGTAACAATTATTATAGTCTTTTTATATTTTAACTGTTAAAGTTGTAGAAATTTTGCTGTGTATTTTTGTCTTTAGTTTTATTATTTTAATTTTAGATTTAGTTATTTTAGAACATCAAGTTGTACTAAATTTAGCAGAAATTACCACTGTGTATGAAATGTGCTATAAATAAACTTGCCTTGCCTTGCCTAAATACAAATAAGAAATGTTGACATCCAGCTGAAAACAAATCGCTGTAAGGTTTTATATATATATATATAAATTATTTCAAGTTAACTATACTTGTATCGCTTAGATACCTGGTTGTCTTTTTCATTTTTTTTTCAAAGAAAACAAGAAAACAAAGGAAATCTTCCATTTTCAAACTCCACCTGTTCATCAAATCTGTGCTATATATAGTGCTAAAGTATGAAACTCCTCAAAACTCTGCAGATGTAATCGAGGAAGTTTACCATTAAAATAGCTGTAACCACAGCATTCAACTGTGCTCTTCATTTTCCCAATCTGCTTGGACCTCAATCATCGTGGCTTGTAGCTATATTTTGATACTGATTTAGACCATATACCACATATATCATCCACTAAATATATCTTCTCGTGATGAGCGAGATAAGAAGAGGACAAGTTCTCCATATGGCGCAAATATTCTTTGATGGTCATACGTATACCACATGTCAAGAACATCTGATATTAGATGTTGTGCACCTCTTGATATTGATGAGTGATTGTAACAAAGCTCGATTCAGAAGGTCTCCTGTGGTGTTCTCACCCAAAACTTCCTCTTAACTGAGAGACATGCTTGACAAACACACTCACTATTCTACTAATAAACTGTAATTAACCTGTTTGCTCATGTCTTGGTTTGGTCATACCTTCTCATCCAGGTAGTACGGTCTCAAATGAGCCTCTACTGGTCACCAGAATCAAAGCATGCCTGACTCTTAAAGAATGTGAACGAAGATGAAAGCAGCTGTAAAGTTTTATGATTCTCACCAAGCGCATGCACGTTTTCAACACCACGTGACGCGCACAGCCGATCTCTTGCGCAGAGATTTCAGATTCACAGCTACAGTGAAGTAAAAGTTATAAAAGCATAATAGTGAAACTGAAATGACAAATTCAGTGTCACTATATGTCTGACTTAATCACCCCCACCCAATCAATCAAAAGTGTGTACGTTAACATGGTCTCAATAACTTTAATGTTAGCTAGTTTTAGCCACAGACCTTGCTAAAGCACAAGATAACATTAACGTTCTGCCCGAGCAGATGAAAATTGTAACTAAATGAGTGTATGACAACCAGAAAATGATTTTTTTGTCTTCATTTGTATTGGGGTATTTAAAATACTTCAGGACATTTTGCTTTGTTTTGCTTGGATTCAGGAAATGTAATAAAATTAATTAACGTTAAATTGCCCATCCACTCAGGATACCTGGAATCAGTGTACAAATACAACAGGCACATCGTTCTTCCATTTTTGAAGCATAAACCCCATAAAACCGATGCGAGCTTAGGATCCTCAATGTTTATGGCGCTGAAACCTAAAGATGTCCGAGTTCCGCTCCCCCGTGCAACTGATACTCGACTGCCATTGGCTAGTCTGCATTCGAGGGGAGGGGCTTACCGATATGTCAAATTGCACTTTCAACACATTAGCAGCCCGTTCAGATTAAATAAAATACTAGAGTTATGAGGAATATTTGCTGCAGCAGGAAAAAAAATGATGTGATATATCTGTCGTTTAATTGCAATATTGATTAAAAATATGAATCAATATCATATAATCAATATGTGAAAATAAAATGTGAATGTTCAGCTATTCCTAACTTAGTTAGGAAAAATAAAGTTAAAAAGGACCAAGAATTGTACAAGCTTGTCGCAAACCATGGCAAAAAATCTAGTAAAATATATTGTCTAATTAATATAGCTTATTTTATTAAAACATTTTTACCATTCAAAACAACTGCTTTCTGTTGTTACATATTTAAAAATTACATTTATTGCTGTGATGTAAATGCTGAATTTTCAGCATCATTACTCCAGTCTTCAGTGTCACATGATTCTTCAGAAATGTTACACCAGATGTACTGATTCATTTTGTGTAAACTGTGATACAATTTTCAGACATTTTTGGTGTGTATACAGCTAAATGTAATGTACCCCTGCTGAATAAAATGATATATGTTTAAATGGCTTCACACTAATAAATAAGACAGTGGCCTTTCCGGATGAGAATAACTCTTGTTTTATAGACAATAAATGTTAACCCACTTGAGTGCATGATCTAAAGCATGGGAAAGAACTGATGCTGAAGCAGAGAAGGTCTGATGTTATGACACTATTACAGCACACTTGTAAGACTCTGTAATCATAACCACAAGCAGAGCTGCTTTCATTCCTATAAAATGGGGAGAGTGCCAGCTGCTTTCACCTACACAGAAACCACAAAGCACAGACCTCTATTTCTGGAGGAAAACAGCATTCTGGCTGTTGATAGAGGGGCTGCTGGACTGTCTCAGACAGACAGGATTGTTACTCATCCAGACAGGCCTTTACTCCCAGAGCGCTGTGAACATTACTCTAGAGAGGCTCCTTCAATCTCGTCCCGCCCCAGTGTTGACATTCTCTGCCTGGTACTGTCAAAGAAGAGCCTTCAGCGCAACCGGCCACTCGTATGCTGAAGTATAATGCACCACTGTCTGTGAGAACTTCATGAGAGCATCAGGAGATGTGTGATGCTGTAGATATATTTCCATTGCTCTGCTCATCTGTGACTCCCTTTCCTGACCTCCATCTCCTCACCGTGCATTTGTTCCGTCACTTTACAATGCTGAGGGTTTATGGCTCCTGTGACCTGTGCTCATCATGTCGATAAATCCACAGATTCACTGGTGGGCGACCACACCGGTGTTATCTTTGGTAACACTTTACAATAAAGTCTCATTTGTTAACATTAGTTATTAGCTAGCTAACATGTACCAACAATGAGCATTTTTTTTTACAGCATTTAGTAATCTCTGTTAATTTTTGTTAATAAAAATACAGTTGTCCACTGTTTGTTCACAGGTTAACTTGTTGAAATGTTGTAACATTAACTAAGTTGAAAAATGCTGTAGAAGTATTTGTTCCAATGGAGTTCACTAATGGTTACAAATGAAACATTATTGGAAAGTGTCGCATTATCGTTTTACCACTGAACTAAAACTATTAAAAAATGTTTGTTCATTTAAATAAAGCTGAAATGAAATACAAATATAATCCGATTAAATACTGAAACTAAAATTAGAAATGATGCCTTGGCAGTGAACTGAAATATTATAAGTTGAAGTACTAAAATTATTCAACCTAAAACTGAAATAAAAACAAAGCTAAATATAAAAAAAAATATTTAAAAACATGACAAGCACATAAAATTACCAAATAAAAAATAATTAAAAATAAAAGCTAATTCAAAATATGAATAAACATTCTAATATATAAATAACATTGGACCACTAATGCATAGTGTTACTTAATTACTAAAAAGGACTTTGTTCTCAGTTTAAATGGCTTCAAATATCATATTTTGTTAGACTTCTTCATTTTCTCTATTTGCTTCTACATCAAGGTGGTTGAAATGTTTAAAACAAACTCAGTAGCAGAAATTAAATTTTTCACCCAAAGATCTGTCGTCGCCATCATGATGTTCCAAAAATGACTTCCTCTCTTCCCAGATTTTCAGTGAATGACTTCAATTTCAGACTGTTCCTCTGGCATAACATTATGGTGAATAAATAATGACAGAGTACAAATTTGTGGGTGAACTATTCCTAACATGCAAAAGATTTATATGTTGAATCCAACCATTTGCTTTCAGTCAAACTATATTTAATTTGTTGTTGATTTCTCACACAACAAATATGCAACAAATTGTCCCTATAAAAGTGAGCTTAGAGTTTTTCCTGCGGTGAAAAACACAAACAAGAAACCAGTAAACCTCAAATCCACTTAGTGAAGAACCAACCAAGATTACTGTCATTTAGAAATGAGTGTTTGGTTGGACACTTGATTGTGGACTTACACTTGACCAGCAGATAATACTAAAACATTATAGTAATATGATTTACAAATCCCTGGACAGAGCTGAAAGCTTAAAAATGCCCAAAAGTTCAAAAGAGTGATGAACTGCCTCATTATCTTAAAAACTAACGGGCTGTTCACTAAGGGAAATTAGAACAAGATGAACAAAGCACGGCATACTTACAGAGTGGAAAGACATTGAGCATCGGCATGAATATTTCAGAGCCATAAAGGTTGGATTTCATCTGTCTGGGAGTGCTGTCAGAAAACATTAACTGAGCACAGCCTGTAAGACAGAACCCTGCAATAAATAACAGCCAATTGACATCTACATTACTGTATGATATATCAGCTTTGTTATGCTCTGTACTTTAAAATTACATTTAGATAAAAAAAGACAGCTATTGTTGCCAGAAAGTAACTCGGAAAAATAGAATAGAATAGAATGATCATTTCAGGAAGTATGGGATATATTTTACAGTTATTTAACTGATATAATGTTACAAATAAATAAAATAATACTAAAAATCAATGGTAAAATAAGGCAACATACTGAGTTGAATTTAATCAAAACTAACCTTTACTTGACCTATGACTAATGAACATAAACAGTTTGCGTTTCCCACACAATTATTAAACACCATCAGGGTAAGACACATGACATTAAAAAGATCTAATAAACTAATAAACATAAAAGGTAACATAATTCACCATAATGGACTGACCAACAGAAATATATACAATTTATTATTTTAAATGGCAATTAAATGTGATCTTCTGGGAATGCTCTTTCACTGTAAATTACAAAAAGGATCATTTTAACACACACACACACACACACACACACACACACACACACACACACACACACACACACACACACACACACACACACACACACACACACACGCAAGCACGCACACACACACACACCACAAAACACACAACACACACAAACATATATATATAAAAGGTAGTCCTGTGAAATCAAATGTCAAACTTCCTAAGGTTTTTAATAAAAATAAAAATATCTTAAAAAAATGAATAATGCAGTCTTTTGCATCTGCTCAGTTGAAATAAATAATCTGCTCAAGAAGGAAAAGAAATAAAGAAGCATCATTAATGCTATTCGATATCTGAACCAAGTAATCTGTGATGGCCTTCTCTTGTTTTAATGCTTAAAAGCTGCATGCTGCATCCATGACATCTTATTGTGAGCAGACACCACAGTAGGTAATTTATTAGGCACTGATGAGATCTTTATCTCCAGCTTTCAAATACTTCTGAAGCATTATCTTCTTCCCCCCGGTAGTTTGGCCGTATACCCATTTACAATGACATAGTGGGCACGTGGTGCTTTGAAGTGTTTGGTTTGTATTCTTCCCTTCGGCTTACCTCACCTCCCATAACCTCCAATGAAACGTCAGTGGCACCGAGTGTCATCCAGAACAGTTTACTGCAGGAAACGTCCTCAAGGCTGTATCTAAATGATTGAAACTGTGGCTTCGGTGTGAGTCGGTCACGATCATGAGATTCTGTGGAACGGGAGAGCTTCAAACATGCAGGAAGGGTTAGAAGACTCATCAGTGTCAGTTTTCTGAGAGAGAGATGCTTGTCAGGTTTAAGGTAGAAGTCATGGATGAGCTCTGGGAAAGCTCAAACACATTCTCATTTTAATTAAAGTTCTCTTTGTCAACATGCTAGACACCTCTAGACTTAGCAAATGAGAAAAACCTAATGGACAAACCTCAGAGTGGAATTCAAGACGTCTAATGCTGAATTAAAACATACTTTGTCTAAATTCTAATGAGAAAAACACACAGAGCAGCTAAAAGGATTATGAAATGTGAATAAAACATTATTTTACATTTAGTCCTGTCTATCTTTGGTCCGTTTCTACCCAGACGCCAGTGGGAGGTCTTCACCTCCCTGACGGATCCTAAGGTGAAGCCTGACCACTTGTAGGAAACTCCACCGCAGGGCTCTCAAGTGTAATAAAGGCTCAGGATGATCCGTTTACATGAGCAGCTGTGTAAATGATGTCAAGATTTTCCAGGAAACCGCTCTGGGTCGTATTTGCTAAATATTCGACCTGATTCATCATTTACTAACGAGACTTGACGTTGCTTCACTTGATTTATCTTTGCACAAAAACATCCAGGGCCCACAGATTAGTCATCTTGCTTTGACTTTTCTTCTTCTTGAGTTTCTACAACAGACATCACATCCAAGATCCATTTCTGCTTGCGGTCTCAGCTGCACAAGATCTCAGACGATCTGGGTTGTTATAGTGCTTTTTGTGGTGTCTCACGTGTTGAATTATGAGCACGGTCCAACGGACCTGATAATTCCCTCTGTTTATTTCTCCTGTGTGGTATCATCTGCTCATATTTAATTGCACTGGATATTTAAGACTTTGTTTTTTTTGCTTGACCCTAAATGTGTTCATTTAAAGCCTGCAAATGTAACTGTGAGGCTTATCTAACAGGTACTAAACAGGACTTTTTGTAGGAATTTGCATGCCAAGTAATTAAATTTAATACTTTTATATGAGAAAGAGGGACTCATAAATCAATGGGGAAACCTGCAAGAGACTGCCAATGAAAGGACTAATAATAACATGCTAAATGCGAATGGGAAATATAATGTGGTGTCAACTATTGCACTTTTCAAAGATATGCAATAAATCCTGCTTCCATTCCCATTTACTCAACAAAACAAAATGTATTTCAGGTAAAAACATTTCCAATCTTATAGTAGCCTAAATGCAGGGTAAATGTAGTTTTATCTATGTTCAAATGTAACATACATTAATTTCTTGAAATATATGTATATATACACACACACACACACACACACACACACTCACCGGCCACTTTATTAGGTACGAATACTTGGTAACACAAATTGTACAAAAAAAACTAATCAGCCAATCACATGGCAGCAACTCAATGCATTTAGGCATCTAGATGTGGTGAAGACGACTTGCTGAAGTTCAAACCGAGCATCAGAATGGGGAAGAAAGGGGATTTAAATTACTTTAAACGTGGAATGATTGTTGGTGCCAGACAGGCTGGTCTGAGTATTTCAAAACTGCTGATCTACTGGGATTTTCACGCAAAACCATCTCTAGGGTTTAGAGAGAATGCTCTGAAAAAGAGAAAATATCCAGTGAGCGGCAGTTGTGTGGACGAAAATGTCTTGTTGATGTCAGAGGTCAGAGGAGAATGGGCAGACTGGTTAGAGATGATAGAAAGGCAACAGTAACTCAAATAACCAATCGTTACAACCAAGGTATGCAGAATACCATCTCTGAACACACAACACATCGAACCCTGAAGCAGATGGGCTACAGCAGCAGAAGACCACACCGGGTGCCGCTCCTGTCAGCTAAGAACAGGAAACGGAGGCTACAATTCACACAGGTTCACCAAAATTGGACAATAGAAAATTGGAAAAATGTTGCCTGGTCTGATGAGTCTCGATTTCTGCTGCGACATTCAGATGGTAGGGTCAGAATTTGGCGTGAAGAACATGAAAGCATGGATCCATCCTGCCTTGTCTCAATGGTTAAGACAAGTGGTGGTGGTGTAATGGTGTGGGGCCCCTTTGGGCCCCTTAGTACCAATTGAGCATCGTTTAAATGCCAACGCCTACCTGAGTATTGTTGCTGACCATGTCCAGCCCTTTATGACTACAGTGTACCCATCTTCTGATGGCTACTTCCAGCAGGATAATGCACCATGTCACAAAGCTCTAATCATCTCAGACTGGGTTCTTGAACATAACAATGAGTTCACTTTACTCAAATGGCCTCCACAGTCACCAGATCTCAATCAATCCAATAGAATAGAGCACCTTTGGGATGGCATGCAGCCGACAAATCTGCAGCAACTGTGATGCTATCATGTCAATATGGACCAAAATCTCTGAGGAATGATTACAACACCTTGTTGAATTTGGACATTTTCACTTAGGGTTGTACTTACTTTTGTGGCCAGCGGTTTAGACATGAGTGGCTGTGTGTTGAGTTATTTTTAGGGGACGTCAAATTTACACTGTTATACAAGCTGTACACTCACTACTTTACATTGTAGCAAAGTGTCATTTCTTCAGTGTTGTCACATGAAAAGATAAAATAAAATATTTACAAAAATGTGAGGGGTGTACTCACTTCTGTGAGATACTGTATATATATATACACACACACACACACAAATTCATATGTTACATTTAAAGAAAAACTTGCAATAGTAAATACTTTTTTGTGTTTAAAATTTTCCTTCAAATGTAACCGATAGACAGACGTGATGTGCCAATTAACATTATACTGTAAATGAACGTATGACATATTAACGCCAAAACATTACTTTTAATAAATTAGCAGTGGTTCCTCTATAGTATTTGAATAAATGGTTATGGATTGCACAGCATGTATTATCTTTTGTAAGCTCCGGTGAATACGTCAGGGTTCTTACCTTTGTGAAGCAGGATGTGGGATTTCCTACAAAAATCAATGGCTGCTCATAAACACTCAGCAGCACCTGTGTGGAAGAGTATGAGAATAAACAATTCCATGTTTTGTTCAACAATAATTCAAGGCCACATGGAAATAGTAAAAATGATGACTGGTATTAAAAAGTTTCCAAACTACCATCAAAAATTAAATTGATGGTATTGGAAATTTGTACAGATGGTATCTAGATCAAGTGAGAGATAAAATGAATGTAAGAAAAAGCAAATTTCAACTGAAAGGACTGAGATTCCAGATTCAAGATAACACATTCACAGTCATGAGAAACATGGGTCCAGTGTGATGGATCCAGCCCTATTACTTATACTTACAAAGTAAATAAATAAATATCTGAAAATAAGAAAAAATTTGCTAGACATTTGGCAAGACAGCAAAGGTGTATCGGTTTGGTGATGTTGTTGAAATTTGAGCTAAGCAGTAAATATTTATTTTATATTAGCCATAAAACATCTTGAGTGAGATATTTGCAATGAAACATTATGCTAAAAAGCGCCATTCATTTTTTTCTCTCTAATCATTGTCAGATCCCTGTCAAAGAGTCAAAAGCTGAAAGACCTCAATTAATAAAAAATAAAAGGCCTTTTGATGTTGAATAAGCAGCCAGACTTGGCCGCTAGAGAAAAAGCCTTTGGAGTAATAAGACTTGGCTATGATGAGGTGCTAAGTGACAATTTGTAATCAATCTCTGAAGATCTGACTGAGGACTACAAGCAGTTCTAGAGTGTTTCTAATGTTCCAACAGATTGTATAACCAGAAAAAACCCTTTCTGCCCTTGGTGTGCTGTTTTTATGGGCATTTTATGGGAATCACCTCGTTTTTAAGTTGACAGTAGTCACTGACTACCACAGTGTGAGAAATAAAAATACTATGGAAGTCAATGGCTACCGTCTGTTAGGTTGCCATACTGTTAGGTTACCAACATTCTTCAAAATACCTTCTTATGTGTTCAACAGAAGAAAGAAATTCATACAAATTTGGAACAAATTGAGAGTGAATAAATAATGACAGAATCTTCATTTTTGGATGAACTATCCCTTTAACGTTTTACATGAAGAAATTAAAATAGGGTAGCCTACCTAAAAAACAAAAACAAACAAACACAAATATGCAATAAAGTTTTGTCTGTACAATAAAAGTCAGTGAGGTCCAAGAACATAATACAAGTTCTCAGAATTGTAATGTTTGGGTGAACTATCCCTTTAAGGATTTTCTGTATTCAGTGTCCCATGATAAACCACATCTGGAGAAGTTGGAATTAAATAAATGGAGACCATAATTTAGCTATCACTGCCTAATCCAGTGAGGTTTTTCAGTAAAACCCCTGATACTTGTCTCTTTACTTTCGTTATCCTCCAAGGGACCATTTGTAAGCCACTGAATCTACATCACCATTTTATAATACCACGAATAAACTTGCAGAGAACATCTAATCCCACTGCAATGGAGAACCAGCAAGGGAAGGAAGCTTGGTTGTTTGCCAGCCTCTGCCGAACAGACCTCGCAGCATTTTCTGCTGTAATAACGAAACTCTATATTAGCCTGAAATCAAGAACAAACTATTCTCTCTAGTACAACTTGTGCAGACTGTAATTATTATGCATGCTACAGAAGCGATTACACAGCAAACACAAAACATTTTTGCAACTTTTCAGTGTGGTAGGCTATTCTGGTTGCATTGAATACCTAAGCTAAAATTTTAACTTGTAACTATATTTTTAAATAATGTATCCAAAATAAAACATTTCAGAATCGTTGTGAAAATAGCCCACCAACCAGCTCAAACTGCAATTTTTGGGAGACTTACAGTTATGTTTATGTAAAGAAAATAATACAATCAGTATAAATATCAGTACCACAGCAAATATGTGAACTCTGCACCTGATAAAAGAAAATATTCGAATCGAATAATCGACGTATCCATATTTTCTTTGCGGTTTCATAGCTAACTTGGCATTTCGAACTAGTGAAGCAGATTTGGAACGCTTGTAAAAAAAAACAAACAAACAAGGTAGTTGTGTTTGCCGCATAATCTTGACAAACGAACGTATTGTGTGATCTATCGGCAGTGCTGGTCATAATCAACCCTATTGTGTCATATTAGCACGTTTCACGGAACATAACAGCAGGGAGACAAATGTGGTTTCACATAATGATGGACAAGAGGACAGTTGGGCATATGGTGTCTGCCGTTCCTCCGCCCCAGACTTTTATCCAGCACATGCCGATAGCGTGGCGGACTCTCGTGAGCCATTTCCTTCATGTTGCTAACGGTTTTCCTTCGACACGACTGGCCTTTTGAAGTCCCTTTTAAGAGCACAATTATTCCCCGTTCCAGACAGTACACTCACTTCTCACCTTTTTAATAAGCCACTCAAAGACAAGTGTTTGCCTCTTTTACTCGCTCTCTTTTCTTACTTATTTCCCTAGAAGCCTTAAGTGCTCCCATAAATTCCTGTCACTTGGCTGCAAACACGGTTACCCCCCTCACCAGGTTGATTCTTCTGTTAGTTTTGAGTCACCGAGGGGCCTCTACACTTTGATTTCAATGAGTCAGGTGTGACTGAAAATATAAAAGAAGCCATTAGAGGGAACGAAACTTAAGAGTCTCGAAAGTCCCAAAGCAGGATTAAGAGAGTTCACTAAGGTGAACTGACCAGTTCACAGTGTTCTTCTATTTACAGTGTGTTCAGTAAAGAGAATGACAGCGGATCTGGGAATGATGTCGTTAATACTATTATCCCATCTGTTTTGATATGCAATTACTACATCTGGATCCATTTAGGCCTATCAAATTTTGATGGCGGTGAAGAACACATGCAGTCGTTCTGAAGGCGAAATTAATCTACAAATACAGAGAAATGTAATTCAAGTTATTACATGCCATATTCGTCATTATCATCATACAGTTCACAAATGGTCCAAATTTAACTGAATTCACATCTACTGCATTGCATTGATTACATATAGGCCTATTGCATGATGGTCACTTCTGGTATTTATGCTTTTGAAGGCATTTTTAAACATGAACATATCAAACTTTTCATTCCTCATAATGTAGGCCTAATACAGCATGAAAATCTCAGGATTAAATGGAACAATGCAACTAGATATACTTTTAATCCGAATTATATTTGAAGAGTTCAGATGTAAAAGCCTTTAAGGGCCATCTGAAATGTTCTCCTAAAATGAGCATTTTCTCAGGCTCCTATGTTTATGTTCAGTTATTTTGCTTTAATAGCAATGAAAAGAACTTATTCCTTGCCATCAATGTGAAATTACTAAACCAACACATAGGCATCTTTTATTAACTGAGTATAATTTGTTGTATAGCTTACTCTTGACTTATTCTTTAAGAACGTTTCTGAGGAATATTGGTCAACAGCACCATCTAGCTGAGACTAAACTTACTTTGGTGTACAACAGTAAGGGTCAGCAGAAGTGGGATGCGGAGGGATTATTCTAGCTCATTTCTTGACAGTAAAAAAATAACAGCTGAAAGACTTAAAATTAATTTGCATCAAAGTCAACAGTTTTTTGCACCACGGAGTTCTAAACCCATGAAACCGCTATTGGTATTTCTGCCATAGCAGGCACTTCAGTGTTTAGTGCTCTAATGTGGTGTCTATTTGGTTGAATTGATAGATGGTATTCTCCATGAACAAAGTTAGAAAGTGACATTTTAAAGGGTCATCCCACAGGGTAGTTACCCAGAATTCAGTTGGCATGACATCTAAGAACATTCTGCTGCTGAGTGTTCAGAGTGAGATGGACTATTGTCTCTGGATCGGCCTTCAGGCGCTGACAGTTGTTCTTCTTCCCAAAATGGCATCTAGAAACATTGACAGCAGCCTTCACCATCAAAGCAGAAATTGTATGAAATTGCTCACAGGAAATGGAACCCACATGCTGGCCTGTGTTGTTTCTGTTTGTTTTCTCTGAGAGAACTATGAAATGGAGACATATCAAATATGAAATTCTTCTATTTGTACAGCATTACTTTTACAGCTTCAGGAGATGTTTTCGAATAGTTTTATAAAGCATGACATGCGACTACAAATGATCAATATCGATAAGAATCCTAAAGCGCTGTTAAAAACAATGCCATTACATTAACTTTATTAATTGGTGACACCTTACAATAATGCCTCATTTATAAACATTAACACATTACCTAGCAATATCTTTTTACAGCATTTATTAATCTTTGTTAATATTAGTTGATGCAAATGCAATTGTTTGTTGCTCAATTACATCTTATTGTAAAAATGTATTAGTAACTTTTAAACATACGAAAGAATGTGTTGTTAACTGAGCTCATGTAACTAATTTAGTTAATAAGTAATTGTATTTTAAAGTTTTGGCACAGAACTGTTAGTCATAAGGTTTAAGAGCTCATTTGAATTCACAGCAAGTTAATTGATGAAGCACAAGAAGTTTGAGCGTCAAGGTACAGTGATCCAGCAGATTATAAAATAAACTAATAATAAAAACTCAATGCAGAATCACCATGTGCCATGAAATTGAAGCCAGGGCTGAGCTCTTCATGCCTCTAGGAAGCTGTATTTACATTTGTATAGAATACAAATTATGAATCAATAGCTGGAAAGCATTTTGTTCCACAAAATAGTCTTATATAAGCCTAAAACAACCTGTAATATTTCTACATTAAGAGACAGAAATCGCTCCTAATCTCAATATTAATTAGATATTTCGTGCTTCATTGAAAACTAATAAGAACCAACTCATAAGTTTATTAACTATGCAAAAATGCAACAGCCAACAACATGTTGTCTGACTCCACAACATTGATACAAATACATTATGAAAAACAATTCAATTGACTATGAACTAACGGATCATGAAACATGACAAGAGATTAATAACAATATAATGGGCATTCAACAGGGCAGTTATTTTTGCATTAAAATGTTCACTTTAGAAACTTAAGTTATCAGATATTTATTGAACATTTTCTGATGCAATTCAGGCTATATGACAAATGTGTTTTGTATTTTTTGAACTTGTTCAGTAATACAATGGCACTCAGCAAGCAACTGTACTGGATAAAAAAACAAAAAGTAAACATGGCACACAATAGTGTTATTTCTAGGTCAATACTTAGACTCTATTAAAGCAATTACTCCTTATAAACACATTTATATCATATGCGTCCCTCAAATTCCATTCAAAAACAACACCGTACTAAACCAGGTAACAAGCTAGGCTTTAATGCATGGATAAAATGACATCTTTGCCATGCTCTACAGGTGAATGGCATGTTTTCAAGTGCTACTATATATTTCTTAACACTTACAACTATTTAGGTGTCAAAAATCCTTCGTATGGCCCACATTTAAGCAACTAAAGTGGGGAAGTGTGTTAATCCCTAGTACACTGATGTAGTACACGTACACTGAATGTTTAACAAATTCCCCATCTCATCCTTTCCAATCCTTATTTGTTGTAAAAACCACAACTACACTGAAGTGCTGGGGCTAAGTCACCCCTCACTGTGTCACTGGAGTCTTTAGTGCACTACTAACTACAGTAATCGTTTAACATGCAGTGACTTCATTACTATTACAGACAACATATTTAGGATGAGCAACTCTAAAACTAAAATGTTTTAATGCAGAAAACTGGTTGGACCAAGCATAATGCAGAAGAAATGTAGTGCAGCTTCATATGTTATGGCCTCCAAAATATTACCAGGGGTTTAAAAATGAGTAGAGGCACATGGACACAACCCATCAGGTGTCCTAGAAATGGCAGGTTAATGCTGGCATCAAAGAAAGACCGACTGCGGGCTAAGGAAAGTGCATTTGAGCATGGACATTTTATCAAAGCACCAAATTCAACACTACTGAAAAAGGTCGCAATGTCCTAGAACAAACATCGAGCCACTTGACTTTTCACAGCATGCAGATACTACAGGTGGCTGAACTACACCACAACTGAAAAAGACAGAAAACACGGTTGCAAACGGTGCATTGCAAAGGACTGCTACGCAGGAAAACACATTGTGCTTTGTTTTTGCATTCTACCCCAATGCAAACTGACAAAATAATTATAATAGCCTCACAACAGGATCAAATACTGATTATTTTTTAACAATGTACAAAAATAGAACTAATATCAAAACAGATTTCAGAAGATCATTGAATGTCGATTGTGTTTCTTTTTATGGCACTGTGTGAGCTCAGAGATTGTACATCAATTGTTTTCTCCTTTTTGTAAATGATTCAAGTTCGCTATACATTTCCAAATTATCAGGGGGTAAGCCAATGGTGATTTCAACTGCGGTGCTTGACTACATGTCATTCTGATCGAGGGTTTCTGGACTTTAGTTGTCAGATGGATATCCTTTGATCACTGTTTTTTGGCAGTTCATGAACAACTGTAATCGTTCACTTGGCCTCGGATGGCATTTTGCACATTACAAGTATCTGCTTCAAAGCCTTTTGCACATCTTCATCCATCTGGCCCTAAAAAGAAAGTTAGAGATTTTAAAAGTGATATTCTAAACTAAGAGAAAAAAACACACAAATAATTAGTTAACAGTATATGGATGGAAGCAAAGCCAAAAGAATAACTTGTTGATATGTGTGCACTATAATATGAACTGATTGTAAATAAATACAGACCTGGACAGCATAAAGAAGGTGCATCCGGTAGACTGAGACAATTTCATGGTGACGTTTCTTTGACTCCTATTGTGAAAAGAAAGCAACTACTTTGAATGTGTTTGGAAAGCTATTTTGAATGTACATATGTTATGCTCATGCAATTCTACTTTTCATTTTCTCTATTTATTAAAATTACTTGTCAGATGTTTGGGGTCTGTAACATTCCTTTGAAACAAATGAATCATTTTATTTAGCAAGGATAAATTAAAATGATCAAAAGTAACAGTGAAGTCATTTATGTTTCTGTTATTTTATATAAGATCTGTTTGAACTTTCTATTTATAGAAAGAATCCTAAAAAAATATATCATGGTTTTGAAAAATATTAAGCAGCACAACTGTTATCAACATGGATAATATAAATAAATATTACAATTGCATGATATTACTGTATTTTTAAATAGATGAGGCCTTGGTGTTCATAAGAGTCTTCTTATCAATCTTTACAAAATCGTACCATCCCCAAACCTTTTGAACAGTTCACTTGTTATATTATTTATAAAGAAACAGAAGATTAGATGCCTTGCTAATTTACAGAACAAGGTTTGTAACATACAGCAAGCTGATATTGCAGTTGTTTGATCTGCTGTTGGAGCGAGTCCACCTGCTGGCTTTGCTGTCTCTTAGGGGTGCTAGTGGTGTACGACAGCTGTGAAAGGCTGTTCAGAGCATCCTTTAACTTCATAACTTCCTTTGAGAGATCGTCAATCTGTAAATAATTAACAAACACGACACATTAGTTGGTAACATGATGCATCCGCATCAGTTGGACAGAAATGTGAGAATCCAAAATCACCTTTTTATTCTTCTCTCGCTCAGATATCACATGGTTTTCCACCTGTTTCTTCAGCTGGACAACGACCTCCTGAGCCTCCCTGTACTTGGTATTCAATGCACTGCACTCCCGCTCTCTGCTCACTGCCAGCTCCTGTGCTGCTGCTCTCTCATTTCTGACGTCCTTCACCTCCTGCCAACCAGCGGTCACCTCCAGAGCAATCTCATCCTGTTTCCTGAGAGCATCCTTCAGTAGGTGGTTCAGGTGACTTATCTCACCCTCCAGCGTCTTCCTCATCTGCTCGTATTCCAGTCGGGATAATGAATCATCTGGAGTTACATTCTTCTTAACTGTCAGTTTGTTCTGCAAAGCATCCACCTGCAAGGTCTTCTGGTCGAGCTGCTCTTTAAGAACTTCAACTTCCGACTCCAGGTTCTTGATGGCGTTCCCCAAGGACGCCACAACCTGGGTGTGGTCTGAAATAGCTACAGAACTTTGAGCCTGGTTTTCGGCATCTTGTTTAACCTGGGCTATTTCTTTAAGTACCACTTGATGCTTCGCCTCAGTGTCCTTCAGTAGCTTCTGCATGTCCTTCATCTTGAACGCCAGCTCTTGAATTTTCTGCTCATGCTCCTCCTTGGTGACACAGGCCCCATCTGCCTTGTCCTTAGGCTCTGAAGCTTTGGACTGCAACTGGTTGCGGGCAACACTAAGCTCGCTTTTAGCCTCACTGTATGATTTGGAGAGCTCCAAAAGCCGCCGCTGCAGCCCATCGATAATCTCGCCGAGCTCTGCCTTCATCTCCTCAAAGTCTTTGGCAGCAGCCTCCACCAGCACAGTGCCTCGAAGGGCCTCCTGGAGCATCATGATCTCCTCTTGAGACTCCTTGTACTTCTCAATCAACAGTGCCTTCTCCTGGTTGATGTTCTCCACCAAAGTGCTGTAGGTGTTTTTCAGTTCTTGACGCTCTTCCTCGGATAGACGGCCAAGTTTGAGCTGAGCCTGGAGATCCCTTATCAAACAAGTATCTTGCTTTTGCTCCTCATGTGATACGGCCAACTTTCCTTCAGTTCTTTGACCTCCTGCTCCAGGCAGCTCTTCAAATACTGAAACTTCTGCATCACGTTGTCCTCTTCTGTACTCACAGAATCTCCCCTCATCTGTAACTTTTGCAAAGCTTCCTGGCATTTTTGGGTCTTCTCACCCGTGCTTTTAGATGCAACTTCAATTTTCTCAAAGTCAGTGTTGAGTTTGTCCTGAAGGGTGCGGTTCTCCATTCTGGACTCTAGAAATTTGCCCTGCAGATTCTCCAGCGCGTCCCGTAGCAGTCCGATTTCTTTATCAGCACTCAGCCTTGTGTCCTCCTCAATCTCATGTTTGTTTGAGGAACCACTGATGTCCAGACTAGACAACTCTGAAAGATCCTCTTCGTCACCAGTATGGATATGCACGTCGCTGGAGAGCTCGAAATCAGCATGGGTGGAGTGGTACGAGGCATTAGACTCAAAGCTGTTTGGACGGGAAATTTCCTGGCCTTCCTCTCCTTGTGGAGCTGGACGTTTCTGAACGGTGAGAAAAGAGAATGACTTGCGATGCACTTCCTTATTTCCAAATGCTCTTATCTTAAAAGTGCTGTGTGCAATTTCCACCAACCAAACAAATTTGTAAATAAATTACAAACAGGTTTCCCAGTGTTTACACAGCCGTCTAAACTCAGAACACTCACTGTTTGAATGGCCTGACATAGCATTGTTTTCATGCTACAAAGATTAAATTGAAAATTGATTTAACTGAAAACTCACGTCATCAGTAATGTGTTTTTGAAAATCTAATTTTATGGTGAGTTACCTTTATTATTTGGGCAAGTTGCTGGTTTTCCAGGGTGAGAGAGGCTATCTTTGCTTGCAGTGCTGCAATCAACATTGAATCGGTGTTCCCAGAGTGCTCCATCTGTTTAAAAAAAGGACAACAAGATAATTTTTGTTTTGTTTAATAAAAACACATTCATTTTTGTTGGGCCTTGGACAGCAACAATTCTATAAACTGATCTGTTACTACACAAAATGTCCCTAACATAAGTGGCTTTTTGAAGATCATTAATGAACACAATAATCAGTGTCTCTGGGCTTCAGTGCATACTCAGGACTCTGTAAGGTCACATAAAAAATACCCAAAGTTTTGTCACCAGTTCAAATTTAAACATGATGTGCAAACTTAAACAAAACAAGTTCGAGTCCAAAATAGGTGGTGTGGAAGAGAGGTCTGCTTCTGTGTCCCCTAAAGCAAGGTCCTTCACCTGGCCAGGGCCAGTAAAAATGCAGCTGTTAAAATGGGTTCCAGAGAGCAAAAGTGGCTGAAGATCAAAGCAGCTGTCACATGAAGGAATATTAAAGGGCTGTGCGGTACTCGCCTTGGGCTCAGTCTGCTCCAAAACCTGCTTCAGATCTTCAATGGTCTCGAGTAGCATGCTTTTTTCTTCATGCAATTTTTCGATCTCTTCCTTCAGTACAGCACTTTTCAGCTCCTCCTCCCCCTCAACAAACAGGAAGTGAAGCATGCCCAGTTAATCATGTCATTGAATAATGAACAAAAAATACCAGCAACATGGCTATGGATTAGCTAACACAAAACCTAAAATGCTGAAAAAATAAAAACAAATAAAGGCATATATATATATATATATATATATTAGTGCTGTCAAATGATTAATCGGGATTAATCGCATAAAAAATAAAAGTTTTTGTTGACATATGTGCGTACAGTGTATATTTATTATGTATATATAAATACACACACGTGCATGTATATATTTAAGAAAAATATTTTACGTTTATATATTAAATATATTTATTTATGATATAAATTATATGAATAAAAATATATTAATATAAATATTTTCTAAATATATGCTGTATGTGTATGTATTTATATATACATAATAAATATACACAACACACACAAATATTATGTAAAGAATCTTTTATTTTGGATGTGATTAACCGCAATGAATCATTTGGCAGCACTCATATACATACACACACATCACAAAAATGACTTATTAATTAATGATTAATAATACTTTGTTCTTTTTTACAATGTTTTTAGCTATACAAATATTTTTTATTTATATAAAAAATTATATTAGCATTTTCATTTAAAATGTAACTTTAAGCTTTATTTTTGGTAGTTACAAAAATTATTTTTATATTCTTATTTAAATTAGTATAACAATCAATATTATAATTAATGATAATAATAAATATACTTATTATTATCACACTCAATATTATATACTTAATTTATACTTCCATTTTTTAGCACATCTAACTAATACTTAAACTCCTTAACACTTCTTCACTATTTTACCTTGAAATTGAATCTTTTGGATGAATCGCTTTTTCTGGATAAAGGAGTTTCAGTTGGAGTAAAATATGGTGGTGAGAGGACACCAGCCGACTAAAAATAAGACAAAGGAAAGCTTTAGAGCAAGGTAAAGCTTAATGACAGCATGGACACAGGTTTATTATCAGCTGTACATTCAGAAGTCATCAATTAATAATTGCATCTAAGTCTTATAGAAAGTGCAGAGATCACAGATTCAGCACTATGTGCCTTTACCTGGATTGGGCTAATGGGAGGAGGAGGTGCTTTTCTCTTTTTGGGGGTGGAGCTTCTGTCCTCATTTAACATTTGACCATGCTGAGATTGTGTGCGTGATAAGGAGAGTGGCAAAAAGAGAGAGGAAGACGAAGTAAAGTGTTTAAGTGGTTAGTGAAATAAATACTGTATACTTAGTTTGGAAAAAGAAAACAATTATCACTACAGCGTGAGGCAAACGCCAGTGCATATTTCTAACAGTGCAATGCAGGAATGTTTGTCAAATGTGAGAAAGGAATATTCAATCAAAAATCCTGTTTTAAGGTTGACTCTACTGTTACTAGTGAACTAAGCATTCAGTTAAAATGTGAATTTTAAGCATCTACGGAGAACCTTTGCAGGTTCGGTCAATCAGAAAATGAGGAAAAACATCAAGTCTGAGGGGATGAAAATAAATGAAATGCAAATTAACTAGCTTACCTGAGGGGTTCTTGCTGAACTCTTATCTGCTCATACAAAGATACAGGAGGGGAAAACATGGAGTGGGGGGTTATGATGGGGAAAACGAAAATGGCATGTCATTGCTGGTGCAAACATTAGTCATGCTGCCCTAATCTTTCCCCGTTTCATTATTCACAAGCACATCTGAGAAATTCTGCCAAAATATTGATTAAATCTCACTCCCAGGACATGTGTGGAAGCAAGAGGCATTTTTAAAAACGCCACTAGATGGCAATGTTGAGCTAAACAGCTCTGAAGGCCACAGAAAGCAACACATTCAAGATGACAATCCACAAACAATATCAACTGGTTTCTTTTATTTAATACCACTGGGAGGAAAACAATGATGTTAAAAATCCCAGACATTCCTTAGTGCATCCCAGTGAATATTTTACATTGAACAACAACTGGTTTGTGGTTACAGCCAAATCGCAATTGTGCTCGTGATATTCGGTACAACAGCACTAGCTCTTGCAGAATTGGTTAAACCACAGATCTGGCAATCTTATGTGAAGAAATGTTACTGTTATTATTGTTCAGTTTTGAGTGGAGTGTCATTTGGCAATTATAGAACAGCAACACATTATTTATAATTTCCATGCTACATAAATTTACATTTATGCATTTAGCAGACCTTTTATCCAAAGCGACTTACAGTGCATTCAGGTTATACATTTTTTGTCAGTATGTGTTCTCCCTGGGAATTGAACCCACAACCTTTTGCGCTGCTAATGCAAATAGCAATAACTATATGGAATTGCATAATGACCAATGGTATTTTAATCATAATTTGGAATGTGAGCTTTACAACCAAATTGTGTTAATTGGCATCACATTGGCATTCATGAGTTTACCTGACTCAGAAAGTTGTCTGTGAAAGACAGTATTGAGAGCGGTTTGGACCTCGCTGCTGCCTGACAGTTTGGCGTAATGGAGCACGTCGTGGCCCAATGAGTCCACCATTTGCAGGTCAGCTCCCCTCTGCACCAGCAGCTCGACAGCGGACGGACAGCTGCTCTCACTGGCCAACATCACTGCGGTTCTGCACGGATAACAGCGTGTCACTTCCACTTTCATTCAAAAGTGCCAGAAATTAATACTTTAATTTGCCAAGCATGCATTACTATTTTACTATTTTTTTCAAACATTCAGAAAAACATCCAGCATGGTTTCCACAATAAATAAATAAGCACCAAATTAGAATGATTTCGGAAGGATCATGTGACAATAAAGACTTGAGTAATGACTGCTGAAAATCCATATTTGCCAATACAAAAATGAATTACATTTTCAAATATATTAGAATAGAAACTGTTTTTAAATTGTAATAATATTCCAAAATATGGTAAGCATAAGAGACTTCTTTTAAAAACGTTTGAATGGTAGTATACTGTGTGTACTGCTTTAAGATGGATTACGCTATTATACTGGAGTTTATTTACACTGTTGGCATCCCAATTTAGTTTATTCAGCTCACTTGGCACTTTATGATAGTAGGAGGTAATGTTTAAACTGAGAAAATGTTCTTATCAGCCGTCTCAATATGTCCTGAACCATACCTGCCATTTTTGTCTCTAGCGTTGATGTCAGCGCCCCAGTCCAATAAACTCTGGCAGACCTCTGCGTGTGCATGCCTAGCTGACAAAAGCAGGGGCGTGAAGCCATCCTAGATGAAAAGAGCTTTGAGTCAACATCGTTTTCTTCAAATACCATCTTCTGCATGTTAAGAGGCCACAGAGGTATAACCTGATGCATTCAATTCTACATGATAGTAGTGCACTTTGGTGATCCTTTCCCCTTTTCATTTCCAAATTCCCTTGAGAAAACTAATACTCTGACAGAGAAAGAAAGAGCTCAATGCTCCTCACCGGTGACCCCAAAGGTCAGGTTCAGCCAATACTTCCAGAGTGAGGGAAACTGACACTCATCAAAAGTACATTTAGGGTGACAGGGATATGAAAATTACACCATGATTCTGTACAGTTTTTCTCCGCTAAAACCACCACTACAACAACAACAACAGAGGCTGTGCATGCAAAACATTGTGAGCTATAATGTAATGTCTTCCATTCTGCTGACATATGCTATATTTTAATAATTCATGAAGAAAAACAAGAGTTTTTTTTCCTTCAGGAAGCAAGAGGTGCTTATCCAGACTTTCTATGTAAGCTCACAACATGGTGCGGTTTTCCCCAGAACGTGAGAAATCTGACACTGTGTTGGTGCTAATGTATGGTACAGACACAACCATTATTTCATAAGCTTATTTCATAAGCTTGTGCGTGTTTGAGGTACACCAAAAAGATTTAAAGACCTTTTAGATGCTTTTATCTTAACTAGCAAATGCTTAGTCATTGCAGTCCAGGGGATGGTTTGTGCACATATGGCATTAAGAAGAGAAAATTAAATGGTTTAGTACAATCCTATGCGTTGGCTGGTTTCTACCCTGGCATGTATTGAAGAGCCAGAAAGAGATTAAATTTAACAAGCTAACATTTGAGACATCTGGAAGGTCAGCGCTCAGCCCAACAGGTCAGGGAATGATATAATTGCAATTTGAACTAAGAGGAACATTTGTGCGCCCAATATTTGGGTGATAAAACAAAAAATAATTACCTATTTTGTAGCTATTACACATCACATCAGGGTGTTTTAAGTTACATTTTTGTACATTCTAAGAGCGACCTTTAAGTCAATTGACATTTTGAAGACAAATTGTGAAAACATAATTGTTCAACATTTCTTCACAAGCTCAAGCCACTTCTCTCCACACAGCAAACCACATCAATCCCAATGAATTAGTTTAGAACTGCATCAGCACTGATAAACAGCAGAAGTCTGCAGTGGAGAAAGTTTAATAAAATATAGCTAAAGAGTATATAATTCACAACCATGCCAATTTTTTTATGGATAAGTCACTGTAATAAAAAACATTAGGATAATTGTATCAGAAATGATTGGTTTATGTTTACATAATGAGGAATATACATTCATCAGTCTTAGTTTAAAAGGTTTTCAGAGAACATTGTATCCAACAAACCAATGCGCTATTGTGCTCTAAGAAAGTCAACACCCTAAATACTAAATATAAGTTCTTCCAGGCATGCTATTTTAAATTATTATGTCAACCCTGTACCTTTTATTTACCTTATAGAGAGCTGTGTTGTAACTGATTACATGTAATCTGGATTAAGTAATCAGATTCCAAAAATGAAGTTCTTGTAATTAGATTAAATTACATTGTGGAATTACTTCGATCATTCATATTTATTAATAACTGATTGATTATCCTCAATAATACATTTTTTACATAACCTACCACTAATACACATTCATAAAGTCTTCCACTTTTGTGTGAATTCACACAGACAGGCACTAGTCAGGTGGTTATCATTACACAGAAAATTGAAAGGCCACACAGCATTTGACCACTGGAATAACAATACGTTTTTTATCTCAGGATTTCAACATTGCATCAACTACTGATGAACATTAATTTTATTTGAATTATCACTAAATAGGTTATTTAACCATGCATGTCTTTGGAAGGTTTTTGTCTTTCAAACACATTAAAGTACAAATATTCACTTTATTTCTTACAAATATAATCCAGGGACCCCTGGATAAAACTTAGAGATCTATGCACACACTGCATCCCTTATAATCCTGAGGGTATAAGCATCCCATATGCTGCGAGGCAAAATAGGAGGAAAAGTGGCAGGTGTAAGTAACAGGTTATAAATTAGACCCAGTGGCTTTTGCTAAACTTTCACTGGCTCAAGTTTTCCATCTATTTTCCAGCTCAAAGGAAACTCCAAGATGAGTTTTAATCGGAAAAGGAACACACCAGTGGATTTGTCTCTTGCTAACAGCCTGGTTTTTGAAAATAAGGCCCAGTGTTTTCTAAGCGTCCATCAAAAGACCATTATTTGAGCTCGAGCCCAGAATGCTACTGCGACAGTAGTTGGGCTACGTTTAATAATTTAGCAGAGAAAGCAGGTTCATTCACACGTTTAAAGCAATGGGCTGAGTGGGTGAGAATCATCAGAAATGTGCCAAGCTTGTCTCCGAGGATGACGATGGTGGATAATCAGTGACCGAAAGCAGAAGCAGCCTCTGATGCATATCTACTCTGACACTCTCTCTCTCATTCTCGTTTCTATCTGCTGAAGCTCTTCAGTCATGGTTGTCTAAATTAGAGAGCCACAGCTTGAGGGTTCGTTGTCCAAGTAATTTACAGGTTGAGAAGAGAAAAATGCTTTATTTAATTGAAGCTGCTGACATTATGACAATTGAGATGTGGGAATTAGAGAATAGGTGATAATGTAAAACTGAAGACAAAGGCTGTTAAAGTAGCAGACAAGCACAACGGTTCAAGAATAGTTCAACCAGAAATTAACAAAATCATATTTTGCTCACATTTATCTCATTGGAATTGGGACTTGTCACGACACTTATCTATTGTTGCTCTTTTGTTGTATTGATTGCTTCTATTGTCCTCATTTGTAAGTCACTTTGGATAAAAGCTTCTGCTAAATGATTAAATGTAATGGAAATGGAACAGATTGAGAAATATAGCAAGACATCACTTGTTCATCATTGTGTCCTCTGCAGTTAATGTTTCACTTCACAATAGGTTAACTAATGAAATTAAGTCTTGTGGATTATTGTGATGTTTTTATCAGCTGTTTGGACTCATTCTGACGGCACCCATTCACTGTAGAGGATCCACTGAAGAGCAATGATGTAATGCTAAATATCTCCAAATCTGTTCAAATTAAGTAAACTCATGAAGGAGAGTACATTTTTAGCAGATTTTAATTTCTGAGTGAACAATTCTTTTAAGTCAAAATGTATATTAAAAATTATGCGTAAAAGAGGCAGGGGAAATTTTTCATGCAAAATGCAAAACTGCATTTTGTTCTGCTACCTGAAAAAATGTATTAAAAGAAACTTGACTTTAAAGGAAGTTATGCTTCTGTTTTCTAGATGAAGTGGCTCCTTATTAATCATTCATGTCATGAGCCATCTTCCTCTACCATACATGTTAGACAGGATGACTTAATGAACGTTGTTTTCATCTTTCTTCCAGCAGTCCCCCCTGACAGAACATAGCTATTTGATGCATTATTTGCATTAACTATTTCTCTGGAGTTGCATCACGGTCGTTCATCCTTCCACGCAGTCAGTCTAATCTCTGGGATAAAAGCACTGTGGGTCTTAACAGAAAACACTACTAATAAAGGATAACTGTGAATAATTGTGGATTTATTTCTCAATTAAAATACACACTGCAGGGAAAGCTCCAACCATGCAAAGAATATTGAATAAGAATAATTGGTATACGTCTTATAGATGCCCAGATAAGGCAGATGCATATTAATGAATTCCTGACATAGAGGGGTAAATAAGGTCAGTATGATGAGCAACAGATAAGAAAAAAAAACACTTGAGTTTTAGCATTGTGATTGTTTCACTTTACAAGAAACTTTTTAACAAAACACTGAGGTATACAAAGTCTGGATGTGCCTGACTGCTTATATTTTACAGTAACACTTTACAATCAGGTGTCATTTGTTAACATTATTTAATGAATTAACTAACATGAACAAACAAGGCACAATACATTTATTACACTATTTATTAATCTTTGTTAATGTTAATTAATACAAATTGAGTTGTTAATTGTTTATGCATGTTAGTTCACAGTGCATTAACTAATGTTAACAAACACAACTTGAGATTTTAATAACGCATTAGTAAATGCTGAAATGAACATTGGCTAAGATTAATAAATGCTGTAGAAGTATTGTTCATTCTTAGTTCATGTTAACTAATGTAGCTAACTAACTAAAGTTAACTTATTGTAAATTGTTACCTATTTTTCTTTTGTTTCATCTGTTGACTTGAAGTATTTCAGTTAATTAAAACTGAAAAAAAAAAAATATATATATATATATATATATATATATATATATATATATATATATATATATATATATATATATATATATATATATATATATATTATATAACTGCATCTGTGAAATGATTGTTAAAAGTTCAAATGAATGGCAGATGCTGACACGAACCAAACACATGTTTATGCAAAATTTGGGACATTGAAAAATAAAGCTGGATGTAAACAAGATTTGTACAGAATGTTTAATATATTTACATATTCAATGTATGTATTGTAACCTATATACCGGCAGGAATTCACCAGAAGGGGGCAGCTAAAGAATCAGCAGCCTCTAAAAGCCCCTCCTCCGCCTCAGCGCAAAGCGCGCGTTTTCTTCCTGTTGTGGAACAAAGGAATGTGCGGGAACGCTTCTCAAAGACATTCGTTCATTTCATGACTTGCAAAGCATCCACAAAGAAGATATGGATATTAATGTGTACTCTTTCTCTCATATGCTTGTGGAATATGAATTAAGAAAACGTGGGCTGATTTCTAATCGTGCTTTAACCTGGAATGTGTAGGCTGCAGTGTTTAGACTTTTATGAATGGTTGCAAAACTTCATGAATCAGTACTATAACGAATGTGGTGATATTATAAATGTGTAAACTTGATAAAAGTTTTAATACAGGGATCAAAAGTTATTCTTTTCTCCATTGAAAATGCCTTGCAAGAAAACCATGGACATGGGTGGAGCTCCGCCCATACGGACAATCCGATTCGATCAGCCGCCGGGCGGCGTCCAAACCGGACAGTTGAAAAGGCGCGAGCGTCCGCGTCTCTCTTCTCTTCTCTTCTCTTGCAACTCTCGGCTCCTGAACTCGGCGCGCTCAAACGCGCGCAAGGCTGACCTGGAAGCCGGCCCGCTGGACTCTCACAACCAAACCAACCATCGGAGGGGTCTAAGGCTGTGCCAAAGCCGTAACGGAGCCACGAATCCAACGCAGTTGCGGAGGAGAGCTTTCCCGGTGACGCCACGCAGCCATCTCAAGTCTCCACGAGAACGACCGAAGGAGCCGAGCTGAACACGTGACACCAAACAAAGAACTGAACTCACGCGGAAAACGAAACAACTCCGAGCCTGCTTTAAACCCATCCAAGCAAGTACAAACTGAATTCCTAATCCTGATTGAACTGGTTAAAATTTTGATCTGAATGCAGTAACGAAACATACGATTTGTTCGTGATCTTTGGCTGGCTGGTTAAGTTATGAAATAGTAAAGAATGTCATTCTTTAAACCTTAACCTCAAAACTCTCGTATGCCTATGTGTGTGTGTATGTCTATGTCTTCTCAGTTAATCCATTTATGTTAGAATAGCAATATCACGAATAAACCTTTTCCATTTTATAAACAAGTGTCTCTGGAATGTGATTTTAAGTGTTTTATCCTTATTTGCCCTAAAGATAACGCAGCCTAGCTCTAAACTAGAAATTATTAATCTCGTTTATTGTTACCTGGGGCCACGGGAATGTAAGCGAGATTTTAAGTGAGATTAACAGAATGTACTTTTAGTGATTGCTGGACAAGCACTTAATAAGGTGTAAACTGTAAAGAAATATTAATAGGGCTTAATCGAGCATATTAAATATTTAATAACTAATTCCCGGAGCTGAAACAATAGCTCCATATTAAACTGGTAATTTTACTACAAAATGGTGGAGGATGCGGGCATTAAAGATTTAAATCTGATAAGTCAAACCAGAGACAACATACATATTTCTCACTTTTATCCGGAAGAATTGAGTAAATATAGAGAAACAAACGGTTATTGGTGATATTGCATGCTTGTTTGCGAAACACAGTGAGGTTGAATGAAAGAGAGTGTAACTGTTAACTCGAGTTCGAGAAGAAATTAAACTGCAGTAAATAATTAATAAAAGTCGCTCTAAAGCGCATGAGAGGCGAACAAGCGTGTCCCTTGTTGCCCCTCTCTTAAGGCCTTCGTGGTAATGCTTTGTTAGTGCGTGTTCCACTGCAAACCCAGCCACCTGACTCCCGCTGTAGAATATTAAAGTAGCTATTTAAGTAATTCTCAGCCAATTTTTGATTTCACGAGTGAAATTCAAACGCACGGCGCTCAAAGGAGTGGCCAGTCGTTTTGAGAAAGGGAGACATTTTGCAAATCGATTTAATTGTTTGTTTTGTTATATGTGCGGTCTAAACAGACAAATATTCACATAATAGCCGCTGAGGCTTTGTTGGGTTATAAGTAACCCGTAGATAAATGTATCTCGTCCTAAATGAGTGAGATTATATGTGCTATAGAAAATTCAAGTCTGAGCGTGAAGCACATTTTCCTTCTGCCTACAGGCACTGCCTCGCCATAGCGACCAGTTTAACCACGTGGAGCTTAGCCACGTGTAAATAGCATTAGCGCTAAGCTAACAAAGAAACTGTAGCATTGTAGCAAAAGCCATGCTGGTAGCATTACGGCCAGCGATTAGCACATAGCATTTAAAGCTTGAATGCAGTGTGTTTGGAAATGTGGTTCACAGCTAACACTAATTCCCTCTCTCTCTAGTCTCTCATTTAAAAGACTAACACGTTTTAAGTTGGCTGTGTTAATGTTTCCCAATCATCAGTGTTGACATTTCACAGGTTGGTTTAATATAACAGCTGATTAAAGTCTTCTTACCTTTTGTGGGACCAGCTTAATAACTGGTGGGTTGTTAGAAGATAATTCAGTGTTACTTTGATAACATAGTGAGGTTGATTTAGTTCAATTATAATGGCTTTTATGATTTCATAACATCAATGGATGAGCGCTATTGTTAGGAATTTTTAATTGTTAATTGAATGTCACAATTGATTACAAATTAATTTTGAATTAATTTCATTTAATAAAATTTTCAATTCCTGCTTCCAACAACAGCATCCATTTACGAACCATAAACGCGCTTATAATTTGACCACTACAATAAAACCTTAAGTTATCTAGAGGGCCAGAAATTTTTTAATTTCATTTACAAGTAGGATACCGATTAATTATTATTATTATTATTTTTTTTTTTGGTGTTAAGGACAATGAGAGGAATGCTTAAGTTTGGAAATTATTTTAATTACTATTATGGGAATCCAAAACTAGTGATTTAGAAGCTGTAAATTAATTTAATAATTAATTATGAATTCGAACATTCTAATTACATTTAATAATTAATTACACTTCCTGTCTACATTTTGCAACAATATTGGTTTGTCAACTCAATTGCAGATTGCATTTGTAAATTCTAATCCTAAGTGAATCCTATTAATTTTAATTATAACATCATAAATTTTAATTAGAAACCAAATTCTAATTTTTAATGCTAATTCAAACTTAAATACAAGTCCGGCTCTATCTGTAGGCCACACTTCATTTCCTTAGGTGATCTGATTAACTCAAGTAAAAATTAATAATAATTTTATTAAAATAATTTTATTAAATTAAAATTAGTCCTCCTTACTTAGGCCTGAGAGTAGATAGTGCTCCCCCTAGCGTTGTGTTGGAGAAGTGACAGGGACACCATACAGTCAAAGTCATTTCTCACCAATCTGGAGCATAAAACGTAACCTTAGCATAGCGACTCAACAGCACCACCTTGTGCCAACGTATTAGTTTTAAATCTTGGGAATAAATCTTAATTTCTCTTTTCTTTTCTCCCTGTTACTAACTTCTAATTTGACTTGTTTGCTTAAAGCTGACCAGGGGAAGATCACGAATAGAGCGAAATGTCACAATTGAACATATGTATGAAACTTGAGAACCACATTCAAACTGTTTATCATTTACCCTCTATTGTGAAATCCTATTCCCCAGGTTAAAGCAGGCGCAATGAGAAGATAGACATCGGCAAAAGTTTTAACACGCTGTGACACACGCTGACCAGCGTATGCGGTGTAAAATCCTGCCATTCAGGGACAAGTACTGTCATTGCTGTTGTTTTCCTCCATCAAGGAGAAAATTGGAATAGCAATACCAGTCTTGTTACAAAAGAGAAAACTCGCCTACAATCCTCTGATTAGAAGCCGCCCTTCTAAATCAGACTTAACAAAGCAAGAGAGAATCTGCTATTAAAAGAGAGATCGGTCTAGTGTTATTGTCCCTGTGTACTCATTCTGTTAGTGTGCTTTTCTGTTTCCCAACAGTGCTGCCTCTACGTGGGCGCAATTTCTACGCAGAAGCTGCAAATTACACGCACCCCATCACAGAGGACCACAGAAACAGAATCACACTCAACACTAGCATACACTACACTGTGCACATTCACACCCCTGTTGTTTTGTTTGTGTTTTTGTTTTGCTTTGTTTCCCATCCAAGGTCTGTGTCAGTTCGGTCCAAGATCCCATCACCGCCAGAACATGTATCACCAGCCAGAACATGTCGGTCACTGGGAAGGACTGAAATGTGGCTAAGTGCTACAACAAACAGCATCCTCCCTAAAGCTGCTGAAGCACTCCAACATCAGACACAGGACCAACTAGATGACAACATCACAAGCATCATGAGACAAGACCCAAGTCAAAACTACAATCACAAAGAATTAGCCAAGATCACCTGCTTAAGTCACACACTCATCGCCACCCTCAAACTGAGCGACAAGGCACGCCGCGACAACGCCAGCAGGAGCTGACAGCGCACAACGACGCACAGAGCAGCTGGAACGTGAAGCTCAGGTACGACGGGAAGGGACCGATGAGGTGGAGCAAGGCGCCGATGAGGAAATCAACAGGCTAAAAGAAACTCTAGAAGCTACCAGCCACGAAAATGCAGCAACTCAAAGAGGATTTCGCTGATCGTGCAGACAAGCTACAGTATGCAGAGAAGCTACTAGAGAAGGCAAAGACTGACTTCAGGGACAAAACAGCAGAATCAAGGCCCTCGAAGCTCATTTGGCTGAATCAAGAAACGAGATCAGCCGCCTAACACAACAGCTCGACCACGCCACAGAGGAGTCTGAAAGTTTCAAGAGGAACTCAAGCACGCCATTTAACCACGCCATGAGCCGTCAAGGACAGGACGTGCACCAACCGCACCCTGCCAAGCAGGACCAAGTCACCTGTGCCTGACTGACACGTGAACATAAGACAGAGGGGTGATGTTAAACAGTCACCAGCGCCTGAAGAACTTTATATCACGACAGAACCAGAAGAATCTGCTGCAGCCAGCCGCAGATCGTCGCACAGCTTGGACCTAAAAGACCTTGACAAGCTCGCCCAAACGTTGGCAAATTCAACCCCAGCGTACAAACAGCCAAACGGTCCAAGCGTATCTGCAAGATATTGATTTCCTGAAATGCGACCTAACGTTACGGACAAAGATAAACTCTATTTACTCCCGAACGACATCCAGCCCTGAAGTACGCAGCTTCCTGGACCGCAGCCTGTTAACACAAAGACTGATTATCAACGGCCGCGAAAAGCCCTTATTAAAGAGTTCGCCGACCCTGAGTCCGATCAAGGCTTAGTGGCTGCCCTGGAGACGAGACAAGGACGCCACGACACTCCTCAAGCTTACTATAGTCGACTCAGACAAGCATATTTTGGAACTCGCAATGATTCTGACATGGAAGATGAACTGAACTTTAAAACTCTCTTCCTCAGGAATCTTCATCCTGGCATAAGCCACCATCTTGGCGCTCGCATGTCCACGAACGATGAACACTCAGCAGTTGCGAGACTTGGTGCAAAAGGCCTACTACAAACAGAAGATGGCCTCAGAAAAGAGCGCAAAAACCCCAGCAGTTCTTGATTTCAACACGCAACACCATGAACTGGCTCTAGAGGGCACCCAACGCCAAGACAGCAAGCCACCACACAGAGAATGGAATGCACCCCGTCCAACAGAGAACGAGACTCACACGCTGACACCCGACCTGAACAGAGGTATGACCGATGGGATGGACCGCGGACGCCAACGCCACCTGGACGACACTGGGAGAAGTGGTCTCATGAGAATCAGTGGGAAAAGGAAGACGAACCAGAGTCAGCCTGACTAGCTGTCAGACGGAACGGCAGTGACAAGCTGAACAAATCAGCCCCAGAAAACAGCACCGCTTCACCTTGCTCTCAGAGAACAGTAACACCCTAACTTCAGATGGACATGAAACCCCACCTGAAAACCCAGCAACAGAGTTAAACACTAACTCAACACCCAATACTCCAAATCACAGCAGCGCCCAACAAACACCTGCTGATGAAACTCCCAAGTTCCTGAAAGTGCTGTCTCAGTCACCTGCCATTCCTCCGGAGAACACCAGATCAGGTCTGACATCCCAAACGTTTCCTCCCAAACTCCAGCCCCTCAAATGACCAAAACGATGCCCTCACCATAGCAGGTGCATCACATGAAGAGTCCTGGACCTTTCATGCCCTCCCACCCAACCCTACAGTGGCAGCAGTAACCCGCCGCCAGCACGCCACTGGCGAGCACACCCCTGCCCTCCTGCATTACCATACCACCTCAGTTCGCTGCTGACGATCTCCTCACCCTCACATGCGGATTCGCCACCACGAACCATGACAGCTCACATGTCAAAACCATGATAACACATCCTCCGAGCTCCGCAAGCTCCACTCTGTCGACTACATGCTGCATCTGCAAGACGGTGTCCACACGTATGTCCCTGAGCCACTCACTGCGCCACAGCTCGTAGTTCCTCACGGCCAGAGGGGGAGTACATGGACACACGCACACGATGCACCATGATGGGTTGCCAGTGCCAACCGCAAATCCAAACCACCGACAGGAAAAGGGGAGGATCCGACCCACTGACACAGACCGACAACCATATGCACCACACAAGCATAATTATTGTCATTTTAGGAAAACATATAGCAACCATGCTTAGACACAACCCATATTCTCTCCTCCGCAGCACTGCTAGGACCAATCTAGTAGAGAGGAGTTACTCTCAATTTTTTTTTTTCCATTATTATATAATTTTTTTTTAATTTTTTTATTTTATTTTTAGTTTAAAACTATTTTTTTTTTTTTTTTTTTTTTAATTTTTTATTTACTTTATCGCTTTGGGTTCTTTATCGCGTGTCTCACTTTTGTGTTTCCTTTCCTCTCTTCACTTTGAACCCCTTAACCAAACCTTGAATCCAGGTCCTGAAATTGAGATCGACTTCCGCCAGTAAAGTCGTTGTAATTGGCCAGAGAACCGCTGTCGACCGATCGAGGCCACCCGCCAAAATCATGAACGACATGATACACGATGTAAGTTCCTCGATTGACAACGAGCCATGAATAGGATTCCGTACACGATACCTCTTAGCCTTGTTCAAACGTTGTAACTTCGCCACCGCGGGCCCCGCTAGTCTCATCCAAACCCATCTCGCCTTTCCCGGTAGCGCTTATTCCCATATACGCAAACCCGAAACAGGTGATTTAGTGGCCTTTTCAGTTTGCCCATTATCGACGTTAATAATGTTTACCGCTCAAAGACGCCAGAATGCGGGATTACGGCAAGGGAAAACCTATGTAAAATCCAAACTCCTAAAGTCGCTACAGACACGAGAACAACGAACGGTTGTATCTGGCCCCAAACTCAAAGATGGGCACGCCACTTAGGACATTCACTTCCCCTACCCGAGTAAACTCATGCGACGCTGATAATACCAAGGGCATCTGCGGTTTAGAATCCATTAAACCCGACACTAGCTGCCCCGCCAAACAACACCACGCTCAAGTTGAGGTAACGCAGTTTAAATCATCAGAAACCGCTGGCTGGTCAGTACCCCAGCACGACCAGCCACCCTCACATGCGATTAACACGACGCCACGCCGCATTAATTTGCCCAACCAAATGTTATGGATCACTGTCCCGGCGGCGTGATCCTCCATATTGACGAGTTAGCATTGTATCACCTCACCGACGATGAATATCAGGTTGAAATCGAAATTTTAGTGAATTGACACCGCTGACAGCGCTAGAAGCTATCGCCGCCTTCCGCCTCACGCACGCCAATTATTCGGTCCTGGTCTGCCGCTGACACGGCGCTTTGTATCTCTACTATCGTAGGATATGTTATGAATTTGACACTGGCCTTCCTCCTACACAAGCGAGTGAACGCCGTCCAAGAGTCTCTCAACAAATGCACGCCAGGCGCCCTCGCCTTTTTTCGACGTGGTAATCCCGACCGAGACCCCAACCCGAGAATTTGAACAACCTGACTGAGATCATGCCTATATCACTGTCGAGCCCCTGACAATTAAAAGTCAAAATGACCCAATTGTCAATAATGATAAACAATGCATCCCTATGTCTTCTCAAGTTTCTAACCTGTTCCTTCCCAAATTACCCTGCACCAGGTTTTAGTCAGTGATAGGAATGATGTTTTGTGTCTTGTATGTGCCTGTTCTTCCTGCCTCTGTTCCAGGGCCTGACAATGTTCCATCAGGGAACATCACCAAGCCCAAGGGGGATATGTAACCTATATACCGGCAGGAATTCACCAGAAGGGGGGCAGCTAAAGAATCAGCAGCCCTCTAAAAGCCCCTCCTCCGCCTCAGCTAAAAGCGCTTCTTCCTGTTGTGGAACAAAGGAATGTGCGGAACGCTTCTCAAAGACATTCGCTCATTTCATGACTTGCAAAGCATCCACAAAGAAGATATATGGATATTAATGTGTACTCTTTCTCTCATATGCTTGTGGAATATGAATATTAATTTAAGAAAACGTGGGCTGATTTCTAATCGTGCTTTTAACCTGGAATGTGTAGGCTGCAGTGTTTAGACTTTTATGAATGGTTGCAAAACTTCATGAATCAGTACTATAACGAATGTGGTGATATTATAAATGTGTAAACTTGATAAAAGTTTTAATACAGGGATCAAAAGTTATTCTTTTCTCCATTGAAAATGCCTTGCAAGAAAACCATGGACATGGGTGGAGCTCCGCCCATACGGACAATCTGATTCGATCAGCCGCCGGTGGGCGGCGCCCAAACCGACAGTTGCTCTTCTCTTCCCTCTTGCAACTCTCCGCTCCTTGAACTCGGCGCCGCAAACGCGCAAGGCTGACCTGGAAGCCGCCCGCTGGACTCTCTCAACGAAACCAACCATCGGAGGGGGTCTAAGGCTGTGCCAAAGCCGTAACGGAGCCACGAAGTCAACGGTTGCGGAGGAGAGTTTTCCGTGACGCCACGCAGCCATCTCAAGTCTCCACACGAGAACAATCAAGGAGCCCGAGCTGAACACGTGACACCAAACAAAGAACTGAACTCACGCGGGAAAACGAAACAACTCCGAGCCTGCTTTAAACCCATCCAAGCAAGTACAAACTGAATTCCTAATCCTGATTGAACTGGTTAAAATTTTGATCTGAATGCAGTAACGAAACATACGTATTCGTTCGTGATCTTTTGGCTGGCTGGTTAAGTTATGAAATAGTAAAGAATGTCATTCTTTAAACCTTAACCTCAAAACTCTCGTATGCCTATGTGTGTGTGTATGTCTATGTCTTCTCAGTTAATCCATTTATGTTAGAATAGCCATATCACGAATAAACCTTTTCCATTTTATAAACAAGTGTCTCTGGAATGTGATTTTAAGTGTTTTTATCCTTATTTGCCCTAAAGATAACGCAGCCTAGCTCTAAACTAGAAATTATTAATCTCGTGTATCGTTACCTGGGGCCACGGGGAATGTAAGCGAGATTTTAAGTGAGATTAACAGAATGTACTTTTAGTGATTGCTGGACAAGCACTTAATAAGGTGTAAACTGTAAAGAAATATTAATAGGGCTTAATCGAGCATATTAAATATTTAATAACTAATTCCCGGAGCTGAAACAATAGCTCCATATTAAACTGGTAATTTTACTACAGTATAATACAAAAAAATATATATTTATACATATCATACATTTTAAATCCTTAATAAATATTACTTTATAATAAATTATTAAATATTCATTGGTATTTATAAATAATTTATAAACGTTATTAACACTCTTCAATATACATTTTTATGGTCATACAAATGTTTCTTTTACCAAAATATGCCAGATAGTTTTGTTGTTGTTGTCGTCTAAGTTATGAAAATAAAATCACCACTACCTGTAAATAAAGAAAACTATTTTTGTAGTACTAGTCAGTGCTCTTGTCATTACCAAGACAGAAGCCATTTAAAAGCAGCGCCGTGAGACTCTCAGAGGAATAAAAGAAAACACATTGTAGAAAAACGACAAGAGTAGAGCAGAGCAGAAAAAACTACTTCGGACAAGCAATCTCCAAGTAACAGGGATCTCAAGTGTGCCGTGGGGATTTTAATCAATGTAGCCGAACACTGATTCAAACCCGCAGAGAACAGTCTTTGAGGAGTTGTGTTTGACAATGAAAATGTTTGAGGTAGACCACAAGCAGTTCTGAAATGCAGCAAAACACATGCAGAGAAACACGGGAAAGCCATTTTCTCAGCAGTTCCGATAGCATAAGACTTATACGTACCGAATCCTTAAGATTGACGTGACACTTGTGCCCGCACAGAAGCTGAACTATCACAGTGTCTCCGCTGGCAGCTATAGAAGAAAGAAAGAAATAGTACAGATAATCAGAAGCAGTTCTTTATCCCCACAGAGGCACAAACAAGAGTTTAACAGCTGGCCAGAGTAATTACAGTGAACACTTCAAGATTCCCCACAGAGACCAAAACCAGGCTCATATTGTGTGACAGCACTTATTTCCTGACAATTATTAGCGACCCCTTTAAAAATTACACCGTGTCCCATTATTCTCATGCGGCAGACGGGCATTAATGCATACTCCCATCATTTGAAGCAGGGGTCTTCAAACATTTTCAGGGTAAGGACCCCTTAGGCGACAGAGACATGGATCAGGGACCCCCAATAGAAAATTTGTCAAGCAGAGCTACATATAAAGTATACAGCCTTTGATATTAATAGAAACTAATCATATTATTATTAAGAATAAATTATATGATATTATACTGTATAATATCATGTAATTTAATGTATATTATGTTAAGACAGTAGATCAGAACTATGCACATTAATATTGTTGCACATGCATCACTGTCTGTATATTACATTTTATTGTTAAAATTTAGATTTACGCATAAAAAATATGTTTAACAATCTTTTTAGCCTTCATTTAGATTGTGCGTATCTATTTTGACATGCCATATTTTTGTCCCGTGCTAGTATCATGTCTATTGAAGCTTCAGAGTGAATCACGCATTTAGATGTCACTTCCAAAACTCTACAGCGTGTAATTGGCTGTCGGTCCTCTTAGAAACAAGAAAAACATTAATTTTACTCAACGGATTAGAGCTAGGCCTATACATATCCACAAGAGTGTGAAAGGTCGATCACTTTACAAATCACTAAAAAGCTGTCACTCATCTCAGTTCGGGATCTCAGAACATTCCATTAAAATCAATAAAGTTGTCTACACTGCATAATGAATCTCTTACTTACATCATGTCGTTCTTTGTTAACGAGAGAGGATTCAAGAGAGTGAGCATAACTCATCCCTGAACAGAAACTCCTTCATTTTGAGCGGTGAGTGATGAGTGTTTGCTAAATCGCCAATAGGCTAATATGTGCTCTGTCATATTATAATAGCTAAATAACTCTATCGGTACTTTTTTACTTAAGTACATAAAAAATTGAGTACTTTTGTACTTTCACTCGAGTAAAATTGAAAAATCTGTACTTTTACTGGAGTAATATTTTATAATATGTATCTGTACTTTTACTCAAGTACTTGATTTGTGTACTTCGTCCACCACTGCTGCTTCGTAGTCTGTATGAAACCATGTTTTCTTCTTGTTTTTCATTGTGGGATAAATTACATCCTGCCAACAGATTTCTGACCTCCAGGAGGCTGAAAGCTCCTCGCCCTTCATGGCCTATCCCACCCCGGTTCAATCCATAACAGCTGGCAAAAGGCTCGATTATCAACAAACATGCTGTCAGTTTTTCACCCTACACCACATTTTTTCTATAGAGAGTGAAATGGGCTTGCTAGGGAACAATTTTCTGAACGAATAGTCTCTCCATAAATAAAAACATGTTTTTTGTGTGTGTTTGCCCTCTACACCTGGCAATTTGGTGCAAATGGTCCACAGTAGCATTCTGCGTTTGGGAGTAGAGTGGCGGCAGCAAAGTCATGGGGTTACGTTTTTGAAGTGGACATTTACAGCACGATACCACTCCGAGCAAACAATCAATCCTCAAAGAGGTCTATTAAACCAAAATAATTAAAGAGAACAAGTCATACTGAAGATAAAGCCTGTTGCTTGTCCTTGAATGGCTCCTCTCAGTTTTCCGATAAGTGTTAAAGTAAACCTCACCTGCGTGATGGAGAGCTGTCCTCCCTGAGCTGTCCAGCGTATCCACCACACACTTAGTCTGTAGAAGGAAGCACATTCAATTATTTCTTCAAACACTTCATATAAAACCACCATGACATGATCTGCCCAGAAGGAACAGCTAGACACCAATTACGACCTTTCAATCAAAACATTTCGCCAAGTAGTTTTATTTTTTTGATGCGAGTTAATGATGTGCGTTCCTATTAAACATTTTACAACATGTCACGCTGGTGTTCATGGATGACCAGGCACAAGGCATTTATTTGACAGGCATTATCAGAGAAGAGGTGTAATATATTAAATCTGACTGCAGCAGCCAATCAGACCTAAAATTGTGCCTAATGTGGACATCCCATTAAATGTGGTTACTGACTCAAAGAAATTAACCCTCTAGTAGTCCATACTGCCAGTATTATGTAAACGAGATTCCATATGTCCTCTTAAATTCCTTAAAAAAAAGCTTAATTTAACCAGATAAGGGATTCTTTGATTGTCATTCGAAATTACAAGCCTTTCAATCTACTCTATGGAAAATTAGCTTAGAAAGTATTTTCATATTCATGGAAAATTTCAGCAGAATCTCAAGACATTGGGAACTTTAGAGCATTTGTTGTGCTCAGGAATTCAATTAAGGAGTTTAGGTTTATGACTGCTGGATGAAACTGAATTACAACTGTCAGACCCTTTCATTAGCGCAGCAGTTAATTCTTCTGTTTCACAGGATCTCCAGGGGAAGAGGGCTAATGAATTCAACGCCGGCAGGGCTGTGTGAAGGGAGATGTATTTCCAAGGCATTCCTCAATAAAATGACACCATTCAAAACTTCTCATTTTTCACTTGGGGAACACTTTTAAGGGTGGAAGTTTAACACGGGCAAAAAGAACACTATACATTACCATTCAGAAGTATGGGGTCAGTATTATTTTGTTTAATGTTATAACGTTTTGCCTCAAACTCCTAATTGGCTGCTTATTGATAGATAGTAAGGTAGTTGTTAAGTTTAGATATTGGGTAGGATTAGGGATGTAGAATATGGTCATGCAGAATATGTGCTTTATATGTAGTAATAAACAGCTAATATGGTAATAAGCAACAAGTTAATAATGATAATTATTATACTAAATTGTTACCTAATTTATTTGATGTTCAGAAGAAAGAAAAAAAATATATATTACTTTAAATTCTTCAAATGTATTCATTGAATTAGATTTAAAAAAGTGGCATTTATGTTTTTAAAAACGATAACCGGATCACACTTTTCATGCAAAACATTTGACAAAAAGAGTTGTATAGATGTAAAAAATTAGATAGCATGTTCAAAAACGAGACTAAAAGTATTTTGGATACTTTCTGGATTTTGTTGTTTTAATATAAAATAAAAAAAAGTGAAGTGTGTCTTACAGAGCTGAGAGGATATGGATATTTCAGATCTGTGCAGCTCTAAATCACACGGAGCGGAGAATGAGTCGCCCATTATGATAAAAGAGATACTAGATAAGGTAACCGGCGCTTCACCAGACCAAGCTGAGTCTTCGAACATGCCAGCCTGCCCACACACATCCAAACATGCAACACTCTCCAAGTTCACAGAGGGAGGCCGTGGGATTTGCTAGTTTACAAAATCTGCTTCCTTTGTTTAGCTGGCACACATTGCATGGCAACAGACATGGCTGTTGTTCCCATTTGAATTGGCTCTTTCTGTGTGCATACATCAAACTCTCAGTCTATGATTCATAATCAATCAAAAACATTACCTGAAGCAACTTTTTGGCACACTCAGAATGGTTGTTTTTGGCAGCAAGGTGTAAAGCAGTAAACCCTGATGTGAAGAGGATAAAACAAGACTTGTTATTTACATTTTATAAATTTTGGGCTATTGATGTAACAAAAAAGTAATGCAAGAAAACACATTGATCTCGTTGTAACCGACCTGAAGCGTCCTGCAGAGAAACGTCAGCCCCGTGAGCCAGGATAACAGCAAGGCACTCAGCTTGACCTCGTGTGGCAGCTACATGCAGACTGAGAAAGAAAGGAAGGGGGTCATGAACACTTAATTTTAGTTGCAGATTAGCCATGCCACTCATATTTAGTCAGTTTGTACATCTTGTCTGTAACCTACATCCAGTAAATAGAGGGCTCTTTGATTTCAAAGGTAGGTCAATGACATGCTCTACATATATACTTGTCCTAAGGCAATTGTAAAGCATTCTAGTGTGAATGAGTGACATTAGATCAATGCTTTTCATTCTGTGTAGCAAGTCAAGCACAAAGCAGCAATTAACATTGTTGCCAAAATACATTAAGACCTTCCGAATTTGAAAGAAGGCTGCATTTATTTGACCAAAAATAGTTAATAATATGAAATGTAATATCTTAAAAAAATGTTTTTTTAAATAGCTGTTTATATTTGAATATATTTTAGCTGCTCAAACAGTTGTGCAGCCTACTATTCATTTGTAAACTTTAATAAATGTTTTCAGTATTCTTCGATGAATATAAAGTACAAAAGAACAGCATTTATTTGAAAATGAATCAATTTTATGCATCCTAACTAAAAAATGAATACATTTCTTTCAGTAAACAGGGCCCAAAACTTTTAAACGGTAGTATATAGTATGTTTATGATGCAGGTTGTGGAGATTTTTATTTAAATCTTGAGGTTTCCATCCAATATAAACCTAAATTTACCAAAAATGTAATTAATAATAACACCCCAAAATTCACATTAAAATACATGGTTGGAAACCCAGCTAATGAGGAAAAATATAAATGTGTGGGTGAACGATCCTTTAAATCTTCATTAGTCACAAATCTCTGACCTGAGGGCACAGAAAAAAGACTTTGAATCGCTCCTTGTGATTAAAAAGTTCAGTGATCTCGATCACTTAATAAATAGCTTCTACTGAACCACGCTGGTGTTATATCTACCATCTCTTCATTAATTGGCTTTTTGGAGGACAACCTTGAGAAAACACAAATTAATCTACATGAAATTGATTAAAACCTATCTAGAAGATGAGGATCAAGATGCACTGGGATCTCTCTCCGTGGGCAGTAATAAAGCTAACTGCAAAAGCAACACAAGATGTCCTGATAATGATCTTGATAATTATGTCACTCACGACAGCTACCTGGATCTGGCCTTTAAATGAACAAACCAAGAACTTTAAATATTAAAATATGGCAATTTAAGTACAATATACAGCACTCTAATGCTATTAAAGGTCAGTCCAGGAACAATTACACGATTTTTGGAAGAATTAAAGCAACACATATCATTGGTGCTTTTAAATTGGCCAGAGACAATATTTAAAGAGATAATTTACACAAAAATGAAAAGTGTCATTTTTTGTGTTATGAAGTAGAAAGAAAGCCAACACCTGTTTTGACTTTTTCTGCTGAACACTAAATGCAACTACACATTCTGGTTATCATTGACTTCTATTGTATGGGGGAAAAGATTAGATATTTTTCAAAATATCTTCTTTTGGGTTGCACAGATTTTAAACAATATGAGGGGGAATATATGGCAGAATTTTCATTTTCGAGTAAACGTAACAAAATAAAAATAAAAAAGTTTTAAGTTTTAAAATTATGAATCTTATAAATCACAAGCATCCTTAGATTTAATTAAATGTTCAAGTCAATTAAACGTTAAATTAATTCTCCACAAACTAGAGAGCAGATTCATTATTTAACCCTGGAAGGTAGTGCTAACACATTTGCTGCAGCATTTGCCTTGTGTTTTTGTAATTAATATGATCAAGAGCTCTTTCGCAGTCCTTTTCAAGGTAAATGACATGATCACCAGAGCATATGATTATCAAATCACACAGGGTCTCGTGTCCGACTCCATTATCAGGAAATTATATCTCCATGGCGACTGTGACAGTTTGGAAATACAGCAAGGCTCTGTGTTCTGCATGTGCCTCTCTGGCTCGTGAACCCTCTGGAGCACAAGCACTTGAACACACTGAACTCCTCAAACAGGCAGATAAGGATTTATTGTGAACCTATGAGAGCGCTTCGGCTCAAGCCATCATGCAGGACACTGGAGACTCATTCAGGTCAGCAGTGTCTGAGTTCATTACTTACAGAGTGAAGAGAGCAAGCTCGTCTCTCTCATTCACTGGAGCTCGCTCATTGATTCATCTCTGCTGTGCTGCCTATTAAAGGAATGTTTCTATTCTTTCTTTATAACTGATGTTTTGAAGGTGCATGCCAATAGTCCATTTAACATGCATTGCATGAGACATTCTATTAAACAATCTGACAGAATAGGAAAATCACTCAAATATTGTGGCCAAATCATGCCGTGCAAATTTAGGTTAAATCTAAGATCAGCAAGAAGTCACTCAGAACATCCTAGCAATGCTCTAGCAACCAGACTGAGTTCATCATGAGAAAACGAAACTTTCTTGCTAAAATATCACAATCTTATGAAGTCAGTCTCTGAAAATGTGGAGAACAAATTCCTTTATAGCAGATTTTAATTTCCTGTTATTCTCACAAACACAATAAATCCGTCCACAACATTTCAAAACATGTATATTTTCCCCCAAAATGTAGACGCAAGCATGTAATTATCCAGGTCGAGACTCCAATAAAACAAAATCCTATTCATCTCTGCCAAAACAAAGAAACAAAGCATTCAAACTTCTTTGAACTAGTATAACATATATTTAAGAGCCCTTCCTATGACTTCTAAGCAAAACGACAGAAAATTACTAAACGAGAAATCAGCTAAGCTATTTTTTAAGGATTTCCAGTTTTTAAGTCATTGTTGGTTAAAATGAGTGTCATGCGTGATTTTAAAACTGGATGACTTGCATAAACAAATCGAGCATTCACTTCTGAACATCTGTGTGCCTGTTACGGTAAATACGAGAAAATGAAAGCTGATGTAAATGCAATGAAGGAAAATGCTGATGGGGTGAATGAAGGACTCAATTTGTTTGACTGGGGTTTAGATTATCATTTCCACAGCTAAATAAACACTGATGAAGTGATGCAAAAAAAAATCATAACTCACATTTCTCTTTCAGCTGGAGTGTAAACACACATGCAAATTCATTTTTATGCAGTTCTTAAGTGGACTGCAGAAAGTCATCTCAAAACATTGCTGTAGTTACAATTAGTGCAGTCAATGTCTGATTAAAATATTGAGAGCAATATCAGTTTCAGTACTCACGCAGACTTTCCCTCGCTATCAAGCTTGGTGGGACAGGCTCCTTTCTTTGACAGGAGGGAGGTGACTTTATCTGCTTCTCCATGTTCTAATGCACTGAGGAGACGCTCATCATTCTTGTTCCATTCATGGGCCTAAAGAAGAAAAAGTGGGAAACATTTAAAACAGCTCATAGATATGGGACAGATCATGAGATTTCCATTACTGGATAAGAGGCGTGCAACAAATAATGTTTAAGTGACATTTTGTTCAGAAAACAGCATAGACTAAATTATCTTTCTTGGGCTTTAAGATTCAGTATTAGTTCATCAAAAAGATTGATTCAAATTGAGAAATCTATACTGTCCAATTTGAATAATCTGTAATGAGAAAAACATTTTATGTGAAAAGAAAAATAAAATTCACTGATAGCCTCCGAATTTTACCCACATTGCATCTAGCTTAAATAATCAAGACTTGAACATTAGCAGTAAAAAGCGACGTACAATAACAAACAAAAATGCTTGGTTTAAGTGTTCCCATAAAGTGATTTCTTCAACCCAGAAACAAGGGCTATGGAAGCTGTTAAAACAGCATTTCATTGTCCTCTTTAACAGATGGAGCAAATCCGGTCTTAGGCAGTTAAAAAAAATTGTCTGTGAACTGGAAATAAACTATCATTGTTTTAAAAGAGCCAATATTTCAAGTTCATGATTGATATCAGCTAAAAACAGTTTTTCCTCTCTTTAGCAGGCCCTAATGGAAATCAATCAGCTTTTACAATTTGTCTTCATGCATGACCTTTGAAAAATGTATACATACGAGTCAAACTCAAAGAACATGAGTTACTAGACTTTGAACAAATGAGCACGCATGTTGATAGAGCTTTTACACACTCCAAGAGAGGTTGAGGAGAGAAAGACAAAAGAGTTCAGATCAAATCACAGAAAGCGCTCTTAGTATGACTAAAAGGAGAATAAAAAATACAACTCCTCCAAACTTCCAGCATGAAACAATGACACCAAAAGCCACTGGATCAGTCTTTGCATCTCAAGCTGTCCGATTCATAAAAGGGTTGGCATTGCATTAACTATAACAAGAATTGGAAGTTATTTACTGAAGTCTGTACACATTAATGCCTGCTTAAGCAGTGAGTTAATAACCTATACCAGTCACAATTGCTCACATACTTCTTCATTGCATTGTGGTATGGCATTCAAGCCCTTTGTAAAAGGGAAGACACTTGTGGATCCATACAAACAAACAATTTCCATCAAAAGCAGTAAGGTCAAAAGGAAAGCAATCATGTGAAACAACGGAGGAAGTCACCTGAATTTCACCTATAATTTACAGACATCTCAAAGGGAATGAAACGCCTGCGGCATGAATCATTTTATTTCCTTCCCGTTCTTGAAACCTCTCAAGCACCACAGGAACGGATGAAACTGTTTCCTAACAAGGGCTTGTTCACAGCTGAGATTTAAATGCAGACAAATCTAGTTTCTGTAGCTGTGCATAACAGTGAAAAAACGGCCAATGTTGAACATAGTAAATCAGAGCAACCGTTTGAAGACCTCCTTTGAAGTTGTCAATGCAGGAAATCATTTTAAGAAGTCCATTAATACTAAAACGTTGAAGAGTTCTGAACTAGCCAGAATGCAATTGCTCTAAATGTAGTCTAGGCAGTGAGCTGAAAGCAGACCACAGAGGTCAGCGGGCGAAACGCAGAGGCCACTGCTTAAATCCGTCACTATTTTTGAAATGCAGTAACATTACACGAGCCACAGTATACCAAGCACTATTTTTGGGAGCTGTTTGACTTTGACCTACAATCTGCAATCAGCTGAAGCTATTTAAAGTTGGGATGCAATGATACTATTTTTTCAGAACCGATCCGACACCGAACATTCGGAGGATTGGCCGATACCGATTAAATCTGATAAAAACATTATAGCTTATATTTGTTTAGTACATTTTTTTATTAATGTAAAAACTCAAATGAATTAAACTGAAAGTTATTTTTAAATTATGTTCAGCATGGTGGGCCGCATTTGGATTTTTGACGGGCCGCGGGTTGAGTACCACTGGTTTAAATGAATGTGGTGGCTCATATCAACTTAATTGTATTAACAAAATTAGTTTGGAACTGCACTATTATAAACTAATGGATAATTCAGCAGCAAAAGATACTCTAGAAAAATCATGGGTGCACATTCATTTTATAAAACCTAGTGAAACATTTTTATTTACAAATAAAAAACAATAAGTGTAAGACTAAATCTGGTCAAACGTCACACGTTGCTCTTTGTATATTTGTAAAATACATAAAAAATAAGCAAATACATTTATATATAAATATTTACTATAAAATTTAAATAAATGTATTTTAAATGTATAGCACAGTAATAAAGCAGCAACACATGATAGATAGGACAGAACAAGAAAGACTATTATTATCTTTCATTACGCAAAAAGTATTATAAAGCGAAAGGATCCAATACAATCCCATGCGCAGAATGATGCGCTTGAAACAAAACGGACTCACAGCACACAGGCTGCGCAGCCCTCTGAGTTCGCATAGAAAGAAAAGTACAGAGGGAAGAGATATTGATAAGTAGTGTATTAAATCTGTGTGTTAATTTATTGAGCCTTTTCTTTTAACAGTTTTAAACCTCAGTAACTGTGCGCTCTTGAAGAGTTTGACTGTAGTAACGTTAACCGAACGCGACGCGCGGTTTGAATGCTGAATGGAGGATGACAGACAGCCGCAGCTGTTTACGTGAATTTGAATTTAACGACTTAAATATTCATCTGTACCTCAGATTAAACCATGGAACAGCTTCAGAACACTTGATATATAATGCACGAAAACATTATGGTGCTTTATGATGTTTTTGTGACTTAACAACAACACAGAATAGTATACGCACAACATCAGATTTGGATCTGTCTCGTCTGACCGATACCCGATCCACAGAAAATTACCGGATCGGAGCCGATACCAATCCTGAGTATCGAATCGATGCATCTCTAATTTAAAGACAACTTTCTTTAACAAATTATCTTCATTTGTTTCATTACAGACAACTTTTGTAAAGAAACAAAGTCTGAATTAGGCTCCTGGCATTCTCAGGTGCTCAAACATCGTTAGCAGTGTACTTCAGAACACAATGACTGAGACTACATTTCAAAACAGACATGCTGAAAAATCAATCTGGGTCTATAATACTCCCTCAGATGTGGAAGAAAAACCAGGATCAGAAGTACATTTTTGTTCTGCGGTACATGTTCCTTTTTTTCTTTTTTCTTTTCTAAGAACAGTTACAACAAAACCGGAACAGACATTCCAGTTAAAAATAAATTAAACAACAAAACAGCAAATAACAATCCATATTTGACAATAATAATAGAAAATGAAACTCTCTGAAACTGTATTGCCATATCGCCACACCAATGCAGAGTTGTGTTATTCAATGATATTTAAGAATGTTACTTTCCACAATAAAATCTAGTTTCGTTCTTAGAAATGTACACTTGGTTTTCACATTGGTCTCAATTGGCTAAAAAATTTATTTAAAAAAACTGTTGTTTTCGAGAAAAGTGAATAATTATAATAAAAGTTGTGAAAATCTACATAAACCTCCAAAAGAAACTTTAAACAACTAGCAACAGCCTGGAGATTTCCTTTTTGTCATGGTGGGCCTGTGCAAAAACAGGAAACACTTAACATTATCTCAAAAAGGCCTGTTGGACTAAATAACCACTGGAGAACAGGGACATGTGGCACAAATATAACCTCCACCCATCGCTCAGTGTAAGCATTTTACTTTTATCTGATAAAGGTCCTCTTCAGCCGTGCAATATTTAGAGCCAGAGGCAAGACAAGTGGTTTAGATCAAACGGTTTTCATGTTGAATTTGCGTTATCTGCTCATAAACATAAGCAGTTAACTAACTAGGAAAGAACATGGCTATTTTGTTATTTAGACATTAAGAATCAGTGGACATTAGGCATATTTCTCTAACACACTGTATAATCTCCTTGTCTTTGAGTGCTCATATGCCGATATACCTCCTGTCAGTAAAACAAACGGTAGATAATTTTAGTTCCTTGTCCGCTGGGAAAACAACTTAGGCGTGTTGTCAAGTTGTGACCCATGTACCTGTATATTTTCAGTACACTAGACCATAAGGCTGAATCAAACATGAGACATTTTATTTGGTTTGCATGCAAAAGAAGTGTAACAATGTGCTAAATAGAAAACTGACCTGTGATGAATGGGTTCATACAGCCAGTACCTGTACATAAGGCCAATTGGATCAAATACTCATGTACCACATCAGGCCATGTGAACCAGCCGTTGGCTTTCAAACTAATGGCTTCTCAAATTCGAAAGCGGCAGCCGAGCACCTTGAGAACAAACTGGACTATGACCTCTTATCACACGTGTCTCTGTTCAAGCCTGGCACTAGCCGTGTTCTCTGTTTGAATGATTACACTCACACTGCTAACACTTGGACTGCATCTCTTTCTTGGATTCCTGAGATGATAAGCTCAGAGCCGCATGATGAATGCTTGGAAAAGCACATAATAGTGTGAGAATGTTCAAACCACAGAATCACTCTTTCACATTATTAGTATTACATGATGGATAACCACATGACACAAAAAAGCTTTAAATGTCCACATACAGTATGCTTGAAGTAATAAGATAAAATTTGAAAAGTGCATGCCGGAAATATGGCAATTTTCCATCGCTTTCCTCTGTGGCAATGTTTATTACACTTGTTTGAACTTTTACACTTTCTCACTTACACCCAGGTACCAAAAAGATCCCAACCATTCAAAAGTTTAGGATCTATTCAATGTTTTTCAACAAAGTCAAGGCTGCATTTATTTGAACAAAAATGCAGTAGAAACCGATATATTGTGAAAGATTATTATTATTAAAAATAAATTTTCTTTTTTAATATACTTAAAAATTAACTCAATTTTTTTAGGAAACCATTATGTATTTTATTTTTTTTGGGGGTTAATCTATAGCTAACATTGTGGAAAAATATATTTCTCAAAACCGCTAGCCCAAAAAGACTATTAAAACAGTTTGCTCTGAACTCTGAAAGATGATGTGAGTGAAATATGATAGCTTTAATATTTGTCCATTCAGCCAGCTATACCAGTTCAGGAGGGTGAAAGTACACTAAAGACATAATCTCCCTCTTAATCTTATTAGATTTTCAGCCATGTGGCATATTGATAAAACCCCAGTGAATAGGGAAGAGCATGAGGGGTTGAAACGGAAGGCTCTGGATATTCATTCAGGGCTTTACCATTGGCATGGTCAATGCAAATCTTTGCAGCGCTTCACTGTACAAAAATACATCCCTATAGAACTGTTGAGATGTCTGAGAGAAAATCCTTGGTTCAGATTCATGCAAAGGGTCTATGCAGATAAACAACAGCTGTTAAAGCCACTCTGTTATTCCCTAAAGCTTGTTTTCACACATATTAAGATGATGTTCTCAAAACCTGGTTTTTGAACCATCCCCCAACTCACTAAAAGCGTACTCTACTCATATAACCAACCACCTCTTTCATAAAGAGCAAAAAGTATTTTTGCAGGAAACTTTTATTACATGGTGTACAAATGCCTCCCTTTGTTTAACAGAGTTCAGAAGTGAATGTACCATGGAAGTTCTGAGATTTGAGTAATAACTGCATCTTTTTGCCAGAAGCTGTAATAGAAGGGGCGCATCTGTGGATTAACATCTAAATAAATCCCAGAGATGTTGTCTAGGTCCAATCTGAAGCAGACCGAGTAAAATTAGGGCAAGTATCTGTAGCTCTGGGAAATAATTATGAAGTTATGACTTCCAGTACTTTCTAATGCCAACCATATGAAAGTACCTTTTGCGAAAAACAATGCATCTTTTCTACTAACTACATCTGCAACTGCTTAAACAATTGCACAATGTGGGGTAGTTTACATTGGTCTGAATAGATATGAGGATTAAAAAGACAAAAACCACATGACTAGTTTGAGGTTCTGCGAACAGGATTTAAAATAGACCTTCTGTACGTAACCTTGCAAATTCATTATTACATTCCACCAAACTCATCCGCTGAAAAGGAATGTGCTTTTTAATCCTTTGAACTTGAATTCCGTCCCATGCCAAATCTCTTGGAGGAACTCTAGAGATAATTTGCCTCTGAAAAGAGATGAAACAAAGGGTTGGATGATGTTGTACAAACTAAAGTTTTTAGAGGGCATGATGACAAAAAGTTCAGAAAGTCTGGACTGGTAGTAAGTAATTAGAGACCAGTGAGGTTTGTCGCAAAAGTATAAAACCTATGAATAGATTTTTCTTTTCTTTTTTTAAAAATGTCCTGAATTTAATATAAAACGTCATCAAGTGGATGCTGCACATTGGTGGTGTTTGAGGAGAGACCCCACATGATTGTAAAGCGCTTTGGGTGTACAGCAATAAAATAAAGCGCTATATAAATGCATCATTCATTCATTATTTAATTAATAAAAGAGCCTCAAAAATAAGATAATTCAAAAATATTACATTATTGCGAGTGACATAATTCTGGTGGTGACATTGCTACTCATTACAGCTTCACTGCATGTTCGCTGTGGCTGTTAACAGTTGCTGATCCCATTACAGAACAACACTATACAGCTCCCATCGACAGATCATACACCATTGCAGTGATACACTAAAATAGAATGCATACAAACACACCCCAACTCCTGACATGCATCCAATGACATACAGATGCAGTATATCATATAGAAAAAGTTTTATAAGTTGCTTCACATTATACAGGATTCAAATCTGATACCTCATAAGTCAACCTGTAGACCAACAACCATTGCTTTATAACTAGCTCTTGGCTGCTATGTATTTGAGTGAATTATTTTGCATGGTGAAGGTAGCATTTGTACATTTACAGTGGTTACATTTGTTCCTACCATAATTGTATTTGAATTTGATGTCCTTTTATCGCCTAGACATTAATTCCCTACTAAAGCAATCCTAGTAATGCCAATAGAATCTGGCCTGGCAAAAACATGAGGAATGTACCTCTTTAAGAAGACTCTTCATTACAGAATTTGTTCAGTCATCCTGTTTAAGTGCATAAACATTTTGATTGCAATTTATATAATTAATGTGATTAATAAGAAATCTAATTAAATTAACAGCCCTTGTATTTCCACAAGGTAACACACACAGTCTTCTGTATTAAGATTAAAGATTAAAAAAAAGGAAAGAGCATAGCTGAAATAATTTGCATTGTTGCAAGTAATCAACGTACACTCAAAGACTTATCTGGGATGAGCTTCCTTAAGTAACAGTTAGTAGTCCACAGCCAGACGTGTTTGATTCATCATGACGGCTAATTTCTCAACCTGAAAAGCCTGTCATTACTTCACCACCAACAACTGTTACTGAGATGAGTCATGACTAAACCAATTTGAAAGCTCACTGAATGTCTTAAGTCACAGAGGAGATACAGATGTGCCATCTTATTCTATCAGGGGTGCACTATGTAAAACCACAATTACAAGCAGGGAAAACAAGGCAAACGAAAACTGGAGTCTGGGATAACTGTATTAGGCCAGAGGATGTATTGTGTAGACCAGAAGGGACGTGAACGGAATAGCCTGAGGTTAAGGGGAGGGGCTGTTGGGGCTAGATTTGCTAATCTCTAAAAGCTGGGCAGCTTGTTCTGGTCTAATACAGAAACCATCTTCTTAGTGCGGATACCTACTGTGCCCATTCTCATCCGCTTTACCCCTAGATCCACTCTGATTTGTTGTCTGGAGCTTTATCTGATTGGTCCTGAATGTTGTAAACATTTGATCGGTCAATTGAAAGCTGAACTGAAAACAGAAATGGTACGGGGTCAGTTGTTTGACAACACAATGACCAGACATGTTAAAATAAAGCTCACTTTTACTGATGTTATTTTTAGTAATCATTTCAATGTTTGGCTGGCATAACCAAAGATATGAAATTAATACACACCTGGCACTGTCAACAGAAGGTGCTATTTATAAGGCAACCTACTTTTGGAAAGGCTACAGGACTGTTACATGGGCAGCCTAGACCGTGATCCACTCCCTTTAAGGTTTGAATTAAGTAGCGACGACTGTGCATATGAAAGGTGTCAGAGGATAGAAAGGAATTAGCGTCTGGAGTCTGGACAGTCTGCTACGGCCGAGCAAAAACAGTTAAATGCTGAGGGGGAGGGATGCTACATGTGTGTTCACTACGAATACTTTAACAGGCCCTGTGAAATAGCATAGACTCCGATTCAACCCACAAAATAAATATTGCTCAGGAGACGTTCATCTCTGCCATTTGAGGTTATACAATGTAATGAAGGGTTGTGTGTGTTTTACCCTCACATGGCAGAGACCCCGTTTCTAAATCCCCGGGCAGCCATATCTAACTGGTGAGGTAATTCCACAAAGCACAGCAAGCCTTATCGCTAGCCAGACTAGCCTCCCTCCCTCCTCAACCTCTTTAACTCGACACTGGGTACATCGGATTCTTCCCAGAATAGACGCACTGACCTAAGGTGAAAGTACAATTCCATTAACAACATTATGATGCCATTAGTCCATGTTTTTTGTTGACTAAAGTTTTATGGGAAGAGTAAAAATTAGTCCTTAGCTCCTCGGACAGCTCAGGATAGATTCACTGAGGGTTTCATCATGTTGAAGGTTGCAGTTAATGTGGAAACGGACTGGGGTAAGGACACTAATTAAGCGCTATGGATATGACTTGATTCCAGATGAGATAAATCCAGTCTGCTGGGAGTCTTGTCATGACTTCCTTACAGGAAAAGGCTTGGAAGAGAAAAGTAAATTAACAGCTATTTGGTTGCATAACACGTTTAGCTTTACATTAACATCTCGACCTGATCATTAGATGCAAGACCACATCTGAAGAAGGCTAAATGTCACATCAACACTAGAAAACAAAACCCAAAACGGTCTTGTGAAAATGAGAAATAATTTGTTCAAGATGGTGATATAATGATATGGATATACGGAGGTATAATTCACCCAAAAAATTAAAACCCTGATGAGTTTCTTTTGCAGAACACAAATGAGGTTTAAAAGAATGTTGGTAACCATACAGTTTTGTTGACTATCAAATATTTAGCATGAAATGAAAGAAACTATTCAGGTTTGGCATGGCATGAGAGTGAGTAAATTATGACAGAATTTTAATTAGGGACTTTGGTAAGGGGATAAACTTCATGGTCCAGTTTAGGTTCAGCGAATCAGCGCTGTTCGTTTTGAACAACCTGAGTTCTTATGCTTTCTCAATGAGACTGGGTTGGAAAATCATGCTTGAAAGTTCATCTGATCTAAAGCGTAAATGACAGCTCTGCTAAATACGGATCATCTAGGCCATTTCCCTTTTATTCATTTCATTCAACTTCCTCTGAAAAACAAGAAGTACAAATCAGGACAACTAGACACATCAGTGTTCTAGTAAATGGATAAAAGCCCATATAACATCAGTGGATAGCAAATTAGTGAAATGCTCAAAACACATTTTCTTGCAAAAAGAGTTATTTAAGCAGTGAGCAGTGCTTTCAGAAATCCAACATTTATCCAACAATTCACGATACAACATTTCCATTGCATCATCGAGATTAAAGTAATACAATTTCAAATAATAAAGTTAGGGACCCTATTAATTACTAGAGATGTTCTGATACCATTTTTCCCTTCCCGATTCCGATACCTATGCTCAGGGTATCGGCCGATACCGAGTACTGATCCGATACCTGGGTGTGTGTTTGGTTATACAGCTTTATGAACAACTAGCCCTGTATGAATTGATACAATTATGTTATGGTGTCCTTCATCATTATATATATATATATATATATATATATATATATATATATATATATATATATATATATATATATATATATATATATTAGTGCTGTCAAAGTTAACACGTTAATAACGCATTATTAGGAATTTCGATACTAGTTTGGAACAACCCAATTAATTACATTACATAATACTAACCGTTAATTTATTAAAAAGCTTTAAAAGACACAAGCTAGGAAATAAAGAGATCGGACTATAACACTAGCAGCCTGCAAAACATCAGCTAACATCTAGTCTCTTACATGGTAAAAGAATCCCAAGCAGGAGTGGAGGTTTTCCAAATGTTTCCTCAATGACTTAAGCAGACCCTGTGTGACTCCACGAGCAGATAAAAGACAGCCGCATCATGTCAACATAGCAAAATGTGTCTGCAACTGATTTGTGTGTACACAAAAGGTCTATTCTTGCAAGTGAATGACAGAAGTCAAATAGAGCCGCTGTCCTACTGAGATAACATAAACCTGGTCTACACCAAGCTGTTTTTAATGTCTTGTAACTTACACATAAGGAGTGGAATTTCATATGAATCATAAGAATCATTCTCTCAAACATGCCACAAATGCCAATAAATGTAATAATAGCACTATCTCTCTCTTTATTATGCAATATGTTACGGGTAAATCAGGACTGTATAAATGGGACTAAAACACATGAAGTGCTGGTCGAGTAACATCACATATACATCACAAGATCTTTGCCATCAGCTGCTATTATAAAAGTATTTATCCTGGCAGTTCTAATCTCCTGTTTTGCTCAAGAATGAAAGTCTGGCCTTAAACGAAAATTCCTGTATGGTTCTGGACTGACACACAAAACCCAAAATAGAACCAGGAGGATATTTTGTTTCTCTTATTCTTGATTTAGCTCTTTTTCTAGAAGACACCCTGTATGGCAAAGAACTGAAACAAGATTTTGATTGGTGAGTGTACAGGCTAGAACTGATAATAAAAGCAGAAGTGATGATAAAATACAACTGAAAGTAACATCAAAAGCAAAAACTTAGAGGTAGTGTCTTTTTTACTTTTCATTAATAAACCAAATGGACAAAGAAATACTCTCTCTCACACATTTATATATACACATAACAGAGGTCGCGTTAACCGAAAATGTTCCATCTTTGACGGAATTTTTTTAGCAGTGACAGACAATTTTGAAGGCCGTCTGTCATTTTGACAGGTTGCACTGAGAGTGATCTCACGTAAATACAGTCGGTTATGGCGTAAGTGAACGTAAACAGGTGGGTGAAAACTGAATGTGTGTCAGTATTACATGCATACCTTCCGTCTCAAAAGGACAGCATTCCTAATTATCTGTGTAATCAATGTTAACCAACAAAAGATGTTAAATAAATGTATACTTGTCAAGTAAACCTACTGTATCTGAAAAATGAATTGATAACTATTTTAGTTTGAATACTACATATAAAATAGCTACAAAATAAATGTTGGTAACGGAAGTTTGATTAAAATAATGACTAAAAGTTGACAAAAATGCAATGACTTTTCGTCGACTAAAACTAGGAAAGACTCAAATGACAAAGAAAATATGACTAAGACTATTTAGCATTTTCGTCTCAAGATAAAGACTAAATCAAAAATGCCTGCCATAATTAACACTGATCAACTGAAAACAGCATCTATTGAGATGTAATAATCGATATTGGTTCATAAAAAATGTTATCTTTTAAAACCGAGAAATCTTTTTTATTTTACCCAGCCCTAGCATATTTTGTTGTTTATAGCGGCCTCCGCTGTCACTGCGGTGTTGAACATAAAAAGTGACGCACAGTCTCGATTCATCTGTTCTCATCATAAATAAATAAATCCATAAACCTATATGCTCGTCCTATAGACCAATTTCATGTAGACGTCACAGTTACATCACCGCAGCCACAAGACATTGTGGTGGTAGAAATAAGTGGTAACAAGTAACAAGTGGATTGAAACGGGAAAGATCCACAGAATAAGAGATAAAATGTATTGTTGTGCCTTTGGATGTCAGAATCAGAATGCAAATAATTTGTCAAAAATGCCATTTGAAGCTAAACGCAGACGTTAAACGGACAGACTAATTAATGAAACATACTATGATTACTCTACTTTTAAAGCATACATTTTATTTAAACAATTGGTCTACATAATATTCACATACAGTTCATTGGGAATATGAAGCCTGCTGGGCCTCAACAATTCCCTTTGCAATTGGATCCTGGACTTTTTAACTGGAAGACCTCAGTCAGTTCGGGTCGGCCACAACACCTCGAGCACTACCACACTGAGCACAGGTGCCCCACAGGGCTGTGTGCTCAGCCCGCTGCTCTTCACGCTGCTGACCCACGACTGCACTGCCAAGTTCAGCTCCAACCACATCATCAAGTTTGCCGATGACACATCAGTGATAGGTCTCATCAGCAACAACGATGAAACGTACTACAGAGAGGAAGTGGCACAGCTGGCTGAATGGTGTGGCGCAAACAACCTGTCCCTCAATGTGGAGAAGACAAAGGAGGTTGTGATGGACTTCAGGAGAAACCCGTTGACCACCCCCACTGACCATCGACACCTCGACTGTGGAGAGAGTCAGCAGCACCAAATTCCTGGGGTGCACATCACAGAGGACCTCACCTGGACTACCAACACCAAGTCTATCTCAAAGAAGGCACAACAAGCGCCTACACTTTCTCCGCCCGGCTGAAAAGAGCAAGTCTCCCTCCACCCATCCTCACCACCTTCTACAGGGGTACCATTGAGGCGTGCTGACCAGCTGCATCACTGTCTGGTACAGGAACTGTTGTGCAGCAGACCGCCAAGACCCTCCAGCGGACAGTGAACACCGCTGCAAAAATCATTGGTGCCCCTCTCCCTCCATCCTGGATATTTTCCTTACGATGCTCCAGCAAAGCAAAAAGTATCGTGGAGGACCCCACCCACCCTCCCACAGTCTCTTCCAGCTCCTACCCTCAGGTAGACGGTACCGGAGTATCAGAGCCCGCTCCGCCAGACTGCTCAACAGCTTTTTCCCCCAGGCTGTGAGAGCCCTGAACTCACATCACACCGCCCCTCTCTGAAACCCCAAACAACCCCCCCCACACCTTACCACATCTCAGGAAAAAACTGTTAAACTTTTATTTCTGTGCAATTCAGGTGAGTGGGCCTGCACAAGCCACCTGTAGCAACACACTCCCCTCTGCATGCACTAGACACTTTCACACACCATTGTGTGTCCATAATCCCTCAAAAGACTGATTGTAATATACGACTGTAATGTATGTATGTTTACTGGCTCATGCACCACAAATCACCTTACACTGTTCCCCAGCCAGCTGCTTGAATGTCTCTCTTTTTGCACATGTACAGTATTTGAAGTCATCTGCACAGTTTGTATTTTATTTTATTTTATTTATTCTTTTTAGTTTATGTATAGGTAACCACTTTTATATATAGCATATGTATAGTCAAAGCTAACAGTAGGTCAGTTGTGTGTAGGTTTATACTGTTTTACTTCGTGTTGTATATCTGTATTTATGTAGCACCGTGGTCCTGTGAGACACGACATCTCGTCCCGCTATATGTCCACACATGTAGCGGAATGACAATAAAGCTCAACTTGACTATATAATATTTGCCCTACAGCATGAAATAGGCTACTATTTAAACCTATAACATTTTACATTTAACATTACCTATTTTGTCTCAATTCTTTTTTGAGACTTTTTTCCTCGCAAATGCAACTTTATATTACGTATTTCGGACTTTATAACTCGATTTAACTTCAGTTTGTCCATTCTCGGGGGTTTGGGGGGGGAAGCCAGATGTGTGGGATATAACTCAAAAGAGAGAATGACGAGTTGATTTTTCTTATCAGAATTGTGAGATATAATCTCGGAATTGCAAGAATAAAGTCAGAATTTAGAAAATATTGAAATTTTAATGCTGCTGCCACTGCCAGACAAAAAAAACTGCCAGCCCTTACATAAGCAGGTCAAATCGGAATTTCTCAAGTTATAGTTAAAAAAACAAGCTAACAGACTTCATAGCTAACGTTAGTGAAGCAGTCAAGGGAATCTTTCTGCCACTACCTAAGCTCCGCCCACAGAAAAACGTCACATTGTTTACGAACATGAAAAGGGTCTATGGGTTCATTATTAAAAAGGAATATGAGAACAAAAATAGAAGCAATTAAATGTGTTATAGCTAAAATAAAAGTAAAATAAATTAGCAGCGTTATAAATTCCTTTTAACGACATTAATTTTATTAACGCAGCGCATATTTTCAGTTTGACCCGTGGCCGAACCCGTAGTTGGAGAAATGGAAGTGCAAAGTGTAAAAAAATGCACCTAAACTTTATTTAGTCTCTGAGAATCGCCGGTACAGCCGTGCGAGGTCCTGCTTTCCCAGCACGCACCCCCTCTCCTCTCTCCTCTCCTCTCTCCTCTCCCTCTCCCTCTCCCTCTCTCTCTCTCTCTCTCTCTCTCTGTTCAGCACATGGCAGAGAAGAGCAGAGCTTAATTCAGTTAAACACCAATATTATGTTGCTTGCTTTTATAATTTTACATGCAAGTATAGCCAAAATCACAGTACTGCTATTGTCATTATCTTATGGGTATTTTATTTAATCAGACAACGGCTCGATTATAAGGATTTTTGTGCAGATTAACATCTTGTAAAGGAGAGCTAGTTATGTAGTCACTTGACAGCAACTCAATGCATTTAGGCATCTAGATGTGGTGAAGACGACTAGCTAAAGTTCAAACCGAGCATCAGAATGGGGTAGAAAGAGGATTTAAGTTACTTTGAACGTGGAATGGTTTTTGGTGCCAGACGGGCTGGTCCTAAAACATCTTGTCAAAACAGCCTGTATTGTCCACTTTCAAAGCATCGACATCAGTGACATCATTTATGACATCAGTGGCTCAACTTCAGTTTTGCGAAACTACGAAAATACTTTTTTTTTTAACAAAAATAACAATTTACTCAACCATTCTTCTCCCCGAAGTTACATCTTCTGCAATTTTGCAGAGTACCTAAGAACATATTTGACGTAATCAGCGTTGTTTACGCTCGGGGGGAAAGCACGCGCAGGAATGTAAACTGCGTATTAGGCGTTGTTTACGCTTAGGAGAAAGCGTGCGTATGCCTTGTGATACACACTAAAATGGCAGAAGACATAACTCAGGGGAGAAGAATAGTTGAGTAAAGTATGTTATTTTTGTTTTCTTTGAGCAATAAAAAAGTATTCTCATAGCGTCGCAAAATTGAAGTTGAGCCACTGATGTCACATGGACTGTTATAGCGATGTATTTACTACGTTTCTGGGTCTGGGAATATTTCAGTTGCGTTTCTGTCTATGGAGGTTCTGAGAGCTCTCAGATTTAATCAAAAACATCTTAATTTGTGTTCTGAAGGGTGAACTAACCCTTTAATATGTAAAAAAAAATAATAAAAAAAATACATAAATACTTTCAATGAACTTTAATTTAGTAAATTGCCTGTATTTTTTCTGTTATTATTACTTAATCAAAACAACCCAACTGCAGTTTGATTGATATTACTTGGAATGAGCAATAATAAAATGTGATTTCTGAAAATTCTTCATACACACACACATATATATATATCTGCAGAATCGCAGATGCATCGCATGCGATAGTGAACGTGACATTGCGTAGCTTGTCAGTGAACTACGGCTCTGTGTATTAAATGCCGCTCCATTTGAAAACAACTGAAGCAAATTTTCGGCTAATCACAGAACCGTCTTCACTGAAGAGATACGCATGACTATCGCATGCAATAAATCGTGCAGCCCTAATACATATATATATGTACACACACACAAGCTCTACCTATGACCTGAGTGAGCGGATTTTTTTAATAAAAAATGTCACAATTTTGTTCCTAGGCAACCACTGTTATGCAAGCAAACACCCACTATTTAGTAAAGATAAAAACAGTAAAGCACGTCTTCTCCACCATACAAGGAGAAAATTGATATTATGAGCTGTGAATTTGGCTATGGCAGACTTGCTCTTAACAACATTCCTTGCGAATGTTCAAAATGCCACTGTGACCATGTGCTGGCAGAAAGAATATTAAAACTCAGCTTAGTTCTGCGGTTTGATGATCACATAGAATTTCACAGTAATCTTTATCCGCTGACTCAGCCCAAGTGGCAATGATTTGGCAAGCCAAAACATGTAATTATAAGCAATAACGTTTCGTTCGAGTACATTCCAATACTTCAGCCTGTGACTGATGAAGTTCTATTACAGGCTTAGAAATGATTGCTGAATCACATCTGCTGGCAGGAAGCTCCTCTGAGGCTTGTATTTTTTGGGGAGTGCAGAAATTCTCAGCCTTAAATGTATACTCCTGTTATGACTCAGTCATCATAATAAAGCTGCAGACAAGTCTGATTCTGAGTCATTCACCCCAGTCTAGAACATTCACACAAGCGGACTATTAAACTACACCTCAGATTCCAAATGAATGAAAATATGTGAATTATAACTGTCATATATTAAGTTGTTCAATTATCGTCTTACTTCATAGAGGGACTGTTTATACAAGTCTTGATTTAAGTGTAAAAGATCAATACAAAACCATTCAGTTCCCAAACCAGCTGAAAGCACACTACTAGGTCATACTTACATCACTTTTCCGAAACTTTGCCTTCAGGCTCTTCATATTAGTCCATGCAGATTGCAACAATTCCCAGGACACCTGAATAAAATCAAACATTAGTTAGTCATACACACATACTCCAAAGTAAACTGTCGCTTAATACGGCGGAAACTAAGGCTCAGGTCAGCACTGTTATTAATGGAAAAACTAGGACCAAGCTCTAGGAGGCAAAGCACAGAGGTGGATCAAGTTACAGTGGCCCCAGTGGCAGGAGTACTAAATCTAATGTGTGGTCACTGTGCAAAGTTTACAATGTCGGAGCATTTTGTGTTCACTTCAAAGTTGTACCAAAAAACCATGTCAAGAGTCCAGATACTCAGTGAGCTCCATAAATACACATAAACCGGAGTCACTGATATTCTTGGATCTTCCTGAGGAGTCTCCACGGGAAAGTGAAAAGTTTGGATGGAGTGTTCAGAAAGACTCCAACAAGATAAGAAAAGCAAACAGTTCTGACCGCGCGCTTCACCGAAGAACAATGGCAACATTGTGTTCAACCATATCTGACAGGAATGATGATTGTAAACAACATTGGCATGTAAATGTCACACTGAAGCGAAATTAACCTTTCAGCTATTTTATTCGGTAGCGTTAAGTCGGAAACGTTCGCTTTTAAAGTTCTAATGGAAATAGCTTGAAATCGGAAGGAAAAATATAAGGGAAAGGAGTGTTTAGATTTCTGCACTTACCCACTTTGCAAAAGTTAAGCCGCGCACACAGACCTCAGGGGTTTGTTGCTAACACACTTTTCCGAGTGGTGTTAAGTGCTTCATATACCATTTAGTGCTATTTGGACTCGCAGATATTAGAAGAAAAACGGCAGACAATGCGAGCGGTGGGCAAAAGGGGAGAAACCAGGAGCAAAGTTATTCACCGACGACAATCCATTCAAGTGTCGCTTGCGCTGCCTCTGATTGTTCCCGGGGCAGATCGAGTGACGTCACGACCCATGTGTCCTCGTGACCGAGCCTGACTATATACACTTAATACAGTCTATGCACGAGACCTAGGAGACACGTTTTATTCGCCTTACAACATTTTACTATGGTAAGCGATAATGTTCACCAAATATCCACGTGAGTCGTTTATTAGAGGAACTTTATTCCCTGTAGGATTACTTTAAATGGAATCATTTCTCGGGCAGACTTGTTGAACTGTTCATGTATAAAAAAAAATGTTAACATCAGGGTAAATTATACGAAGCATTTTCTGTTCGTCTGGTATTTGTACAAGTTTTAATTAAACGTTTGTGTATTGGGGCATTTTAATTAATAACTAACTGACTTATTTTAATTTTTATAAATTAAATGTCAAACGTCATTACATTACATTACACACACACACACACATATATATATATATATATATTCAACATTTGAAGTGGATCAAAACCTTTCATGTCCTAAAACCAAAATGCATTCTTGTAATGGGACAACTTTGATTAACTTTTTTGATCCACTTCAAATGTTGACTATATATATATATATATACACACACACACACACACACACATTTACTACCGTCAGTAGTCGCTCGAGAGCAGATATCGTTATGATTATGCATATAGGCAATAAATAGAAGTTGTGAGCGATATGCAACAACCTACTTTTCACTGGGACCATGTAATTGTCCTCGGGGTCTGAAGCCAAACGTGCGGATTCGACGCTGACCTACTATCCGGTGCATCGGTGCTGGTGAAGGGCGCCGCGAGGTGGACACGTCCAGCGACTTTAAACACGTATCTGCCTACCAATATACCATATACTCATTCAGAACACGTAAATACCCTTGATAACATAGTGCAACACATATGGCATCAAATAGAACTGTGTGGCCCACCGACTCACAACTCTGGAAGAAAAACAACTGCTGAAAGAAAGAGATGTTGCTGTTTCTTTCCAAATAAACCACTAGGGACAAATAAGGGCTTATATTAGAATCACTGTTGTACATCAAGCACATTCATGCTTCATTGTGTAATTTTGGCTTTCACTGTACAATAAAATGCGCTGTCAGTAGGACTAATAAATAGACTGACAAGCAGCCCGCCCTTGTAATTTCCTCAGAGCTGCAACACATCTGTGGTCATGCAGCAGCACCAGAGCAATAACACCAATACCACGCTTGTCTTTTAGGTTAGTGTGGTGGGACTGTGCCTTGGTGGTCCATTGCAACAAGCAACAGAATAATCCACGCAATCTTATTTGGGTTACCTATCAAAAACATTGTTATGAGGAAAATAGAGTGTATAAAAAGCAATATAGCAATACTATTTGGAAAAACTAAAATATATACAGTACAGTAAGGTCAGTAAGATTTCTTTTAAGTAATTCCTATTTGAAAAAGGCTGCATTAAATTGAATTTTATGAAAGTTTTAAATAAATGCTGTCACATTCATCAAAAAATTTAGAAACATATGCATCATGATTTCCACAAAAATATTAAGTTGCACAACTGCCAACATTGATAAAAAAGTTGAAAAATTATCTAGCAGCAAATCAGCATATTAAAATGATTTATTAAAGGTCATGTGACACTGAAAACTGGAGTAATGGCTAATGAAAATTCAGTTTTGCCATCACCAAAATAAATTACATTTCAATACATACATACATACATACAAAATAGACTTCTTTTAAAAACAAAAAATAGTATCAAGCCCAAACCTTTGAACTTCTGAGCATATATAAAACACACACACACACACACACACACACACACACACACACACACACACAAAGATAAAAAAAATATATATCAGAATCAGAAGAGCTTTAATGCCAAGTGTTTTTGCACACACAAGGAATTTGTCTTGGTACAAACCAAGTACAAACATAGTGCAGACAACATATAATTTAGGTAATAAAAACACCAATAATGAAGTGATTAGACAATAATTATGAATAACTGAATGATAGAGCGCACCTCTCGAGGGAGGAGCTTGGAAGGAATAAAAGGAGTGATGACATTGGAAGAGAGAGAACCAGGCCTGGATTTTACTTTATGTTTTGTGTGGCAGTGTCCGTGAGGGGCTGCCGCTTTTCTGTTATGTTTGTTTATTTTGTTATTAAAATGTGTTTAAATGTTCGCCGGTTCCCGCCTCCTTCTTCCCGTACCTATCAACTTCGTTACATTGGTGCCCGAAACCCGGGAGGAAGGAGGGACACGCTGTCAGAGAGCCCTCGCTGCTGAGGGGGATCGCGGTGCTGAGGAGATCGGGCAGCAGGAAGTAGCGGAGACCGCCAGTGGCTGCCCGAAGCGGTGGTGCTGGAGCAATGGAAGAACAGGTGGGACGGAAGACTCGCTGCCGTGCTCCTGGGTCGAGGAGGGGTGGCTGCCGTCCGAGAGGAGCGGAGGAGTCGCCCGTTCGCCTGGAGGCAGCCTGCTGCCATCCGCCATGTTTGGGGAGGAGCAGGGAACGGGGACTCGCTGCCGGCTGCCCTCGACCGGGAGCCACCGCCGTCCGCCAGGAGGCGGATGAGCATCGGGCCGTCCACCAAAGAGGTCCAGTACCATCGCATGGCACATGAGTGAACCGCTCAGCTGGTTGAGGACCGGCAGTGTGTCCGGGAACGGACCGAGATTTTTTCCTCTCTCCCTCTCTCGTCTCTGTCACTCCTCATCCTTCCGTCTCCTTTTCTCTCGCCTCGTCTGTCCTTACCCCCAGGTGCGCGGCCGCTAACGGGCTCCCCAGGAGAGGGGAGGGAGTAGGCGCAGTCTCGTCGGTACCCCCGGCCTGCGAGGCGATGGGGTATGTGGCGAGTGGGCGGGGCCGAGAGCCGTGAACGGAGCGAGGCCGGTGGAGTGAATGATAATGAGCGACACCTGCGCCACTCACCGGTCTCGAGTCCCACGGAGGAGCTGGAAGGAATAAAGGAGGATACGACATTGGAAGAGGAGAGGACCAGGCCTGGATTTTACTTTATGTTTTGTGTGTGGCAGTCGTCCGTGAGGGGCTGCCGCTTTTCTGTTATGTTTGTTTATTTTGTTATTAAAATGTGTTTAAATGTTCGCCGGTTCCCGCCTCCTTCTTCCCGTACCTATCAACGTTACAGTAATAAAATAAAATACACAGAAAAAGAAAAATGTCAATAGACAGAACTGTAAATGTGCATGTGTCCTCTGTGTACAAAAATCATCTACTAAATGAATAAATGTACAGATGAAGGTTTGATGAGTTATTTACAGATGTACAGTACTGGGGTGTGCTATGTGTTGTTCAGGTGGGATATGGCCTGGGGGAAAAAACTGTTCTTGTGTCTGGCTGTTTTGGTGCTCAGTGATCTGTAGCGCCAGCCACAGGGCAACAGTTCAAAGAGAGAGTGATTTGTGTGTGAGGGGTCCAGAATTATTTTCTTACCCCTTTTCCTCACTCTGGAGGTGTAAAGTTTTTGGAGGCTGGACAGAGGGGCAACGATAATCCTCTCAGCAGTCCTGAATGTCCGTTGGAGTCTTCTGATGTCTGTTTTAGTAGCAGAACCAAACCAAACAGATATAGATGAACACAGGACAGACTCGATGATGGCAGAGTAGAACTGTTTCAGCAGCTCTTATGGCAGTTTGAACTTCCTCAGCTGGCGGAGGAAATACAGCCTCTGCTGGGCCTTTTTCACGATAGAGTCAATGTGATTGTCCCCCTTCAGGTCCTGAGAGATGGTGGTTCCCAGGAATCTGAATGACTCTACTGCAGCCACAGTGCTGTCCATGATGGTAAGTGGGGGGAGAGCAGGGCGGTTCCTCCTAAAGTCCACAATCATCTCCACAGTTTTGAGAGTGTTTAGCTCCAGGTTGTTAAGACTGCAGCAGACAGCCAGCTGCTCAACCTCCTGTCCATGAGCACAATTCATCCTTAATGAGGCCGATGACTTTAGTGTCGTCTGCAAACTTCGGGAGCTTGACAGAGGGGTCTTTAGATATGCAGTCATTGGCTTAGAGGGAGAAGAGCAGTGGGGAGAAAACACAACCCTGAGGGTCGCCAGAGTTGATGGTGAGAGTCCTGGATGTGAGTTTGCCCAGCCTCACTAACTGCTGCCTGTTTGTCATAAGCTGATGATCCACTGACAGATGGAGGTGGGCACAAAGAGCTGTGTGAGTTTGTCTGAGAGAAGGTCAGGCATGATGGTAGTGAAGGCCGAGCTGGAGTCCACAAAAAAGATCCTTGCGTAATTCCCAGGTTTGTCAAGGTGTTGCAGAATGTAATGTAGTTCCATATTGACATCGTCATTCACAGACCTGTTTGCTCTGTAGGCAAACTGAAGAGGATCCAGTCTAGTGATGTCCTTCAGGGTAGGCCAGGACCAGTCTCTCAAGTGACTTCATGATCACAGACGTGAGAGCGACAGGTCTGTAGTCATTAATGCCAGTGATTTGGGGCTTTTTGGGGACGGTTATCCCCATCGTTAGCTAATATATGGTCATTATTTCTATTGAACTCTATTGGTAACAACACAACTTGTGACCATAGTTGCTTTTGGGAAACACACCCCTGATCAGATCAGATTTAAAGGTCCCATATTGTCAAAACTGAAATTACCAAGCTTTTTTCATGATAACAGATAGGGGTTATGTAACTACCATATGAGTTTCGAAACAGTCAGTCCACAATGTGGATGATCAAGTTTAGTTATTATTCTTATTTCTTTATTGCAAAACGCTAAAACTGGCCATTTTGGAGAGAAATGGGCTCTCATTTTAACCCATATCATGGTGTGTGATGCTGAACTATGAGTTTGTAATGGTGTTTGTATTTGCACTGTTCTAAATATTAATATTTTATGTGCAACAAAATCAAGCTGTCTCAGTGGCCTTACACATGCTTTTAAATTATTTTTCAAACTTTTTGATATAAATGGGGATAATTGTACTGAGAATAACTTTCATATTTTCTTCAACTGAATTCTGTTTCTGTGCTGTTTTGATGTATTTTAAAGAGTTGGCAGTCAAAATAAAACAGCTGGATGATAGATATTCTTAATGACAAACAGAATATACAACGTTTTTTAAATGTCTAAATTGCATGTGTTCAGCGTTTATTATGACGGGGTAGAATCCACAGCTCAGTACTCACTACTCAATACTCATGAGTACTTTTAAATAGGCTACTCTTTTACTCTTACTCAAGTACTTTTACTCTACTCACACTACTTTTTTGGAAGGTAATGGTACTTTTACTTGAGTCAATTTTTTCAGTACTCTTTCCACCACTGATCCACAGTACAGTAGGCCTACACACAGCCTGCATAAAGTAGCTGTGATTTTTCACGAGCACTTGTGACTTCCGTAAAAATGTGATGTCAGAACTATTCAGTCACCACCTTCAGTCACCATCCCGAGCCCCACCCACGTTCTTTTGCCAAACCCCAGACAGCATCGTTTCCATGTCATTGCTGAGCAACAACACAGTTGAAAAGGTTAACTTTAACGGACGAGACCAGATCGGCCGACCTGTAACATTACACTCTCACTCAAAGGATGGATGATCTAACACACGTTTTTAACCCATATCATGGTGTTGAAAACAGTAAATGTATTGTCTGCTGGTTTATTTAGCTACTTTTCAGCCCACCACTCTAAGTATGCCACTTAATACTTTAAGACTTTGAAGTGCAAACTAACACATGACCCCTCTTGTTAGTTTGCAACTGTTACAATTAAAAATCACAGAAGGGTTAAAAAACATGCCAGGCAAACAATGGTGTGATGTAAGCAACACAGCTACAACAAACAAAACTGATAATGGGTGTGTTAAGATTTATAGTGTGCGAATAATCAAGCTTTGTCAATAACCAGTCATATTGGCGGCACCGAGGGGCTCCCAAATTAAATTCTGCTTAGGGCCCCATAAAGGCTTGGGCCAGCCCTGTGTGCGCATCTGTGTGGAAGCCTACAGTTTCCGAAGTGATGAGGGAATAATACTGTATTTATTAATTTAGTATTTTTTGGGGGGTATGATTCTGTAGTTATGTCCATCAGTTCACACTATAATGACATTTGCAAACTCGCGCTGTGCCGTGAAACGGTCTGTTAAACTAAAAGACGGAAAACAGATGTTTTCTCATGCTGAGAGATAAGCAGATGTATGTGTGTGAGAAAATATCATATAGCCTATGGCAGGGATAGGCAACTTCAGTCCTGGAGGGCCAGTGTCCTGCAGAGTTTAGCTCCAACCCTAATCAAACACACCTGCCTGTAACTGTCCAGTGATCTTGAAGACAGCTTCTTCAGGCACGTTACCTAACAAAAATAACAAAAAATATAATACATTGAAAATGTTTAAATTATAATATATTCATCAAATTATAATATAGAGTACATACTTCAAAACAATTATAGGCTGCAGGATATCTTGCATACTTTGTTCCATTGTAACCTGCAAATAAAATATGACAACATTTCCACTGTCTCAGAATGATACCAAATGGCCTACACAGTACAGAATAATTAGAGGCCTTAACACAAATCCATGTGTTTCTGCATATTCATTGAAACAAGAATCTGCAGAGGGCTGTTTATTCTGCTTCCCCCACACTCATCCTCATGGCCAATATACTGGTTTATCCCCTCATACACTGGCTAAATAAAGTTTTTGATTGGAGAAAGGCTTAGAGTTGACATGGCCCCTTACCTCACTTCAATAACTGAAGCTGCAGGAAGATTCCACTGAGCTGCCAATATACCGGAACAGCTATATGTCACAAACCAAATACAATGATGCTCAGCTTTTCATTATAAAAATTCCCAGGCTTGAAATATGAAAGGTCCCAACAGGGTTTCATGGGCTCTTGATTGCCACCGGTGTAGACAATGCATCGAATGGTCACGCAGTTTGTGGTAGTAAATATTTCAGTAATGATGAATATTCATCTTTGTAAAACAGCCCGCCCATCATAAATAATGTATTGCAGACATACACGCAAACCAGCATTTTAATAAGCATGGCAAAATATGCAAGCACTAGGTCTGCATCACTCCTACGCTGACCAGTTTAAAACTAAATAAAAACGAAATGTGATGAAATATTTCAAAACAACACTGAAAGGCAAATGAGGGTATGAGCAATTACTTTGGACACACTCGGCTTGGGTTATTTTTGTAGGGTTGTTACTGAAGGAATAAAAAATGTAAAGAAATAGGTGTCCCACCTCACATAAATAAACACCTTATCTCTCAGAAGAATCTTTCGAGTTAAAGTGTATGCTTGATAATTGAAGTTTTCTGTCCAGGAGGGGGTAGTACTGTTCTGTTATAAGTACCTGTCAATTTTACTCAAGTCTTCTGGCATCTTCTCTCTCCTACGTCCTTCTGCGAAGAGCAGATTTGGAGAGGGTCTTGCATCATCTGCTTTCGACAGAAGACCTTTGAATGTTATCCAGTTTGAGCTTCAGCCTGGCAGAGAGCATATTCAACATAAGGACACAAAATATTCTGATTATATTGACCGCCAACTTATGTCTCCACTTTCACTGATTAAAGTCCCTACAACGCAACATCCACAGCAAAAAGAAATAAGCGATTCCCATGAGTCATGGCTCAAGGAGTTTGCTGGCACCGTGTCCTTTTACATTATCTTTAATGGTATAATCTGTTAATTAATAATAATAAAAAAACGGCAGCAGTGGTTGCCAAAACTTTACTGTAAAAATATAGAAACTTTTTTGGTTATTATTTGGTTGTGAGGCCGGTTGAGTATACTGCCAAATTCTCTGGAACGCCTTTGGAGACGGCTTATGGTAGAGAAATTAACATTAAATTCACTGGCAACAGCTCTGGTGGACATTCCAGGAGCCAGCATGCCAATTGCACGCTCCCTCACTACTGGCGACATCTGTGGCATTGTGCTGTGTGATAAAACTGCACATTTAGAGTGGCCTTTTATTGTGGCCAGCCTAAGGCACACCTGCGCAAAAATCATGCTGTCCAATCAGCATCTTGATGTGCCACACCTGTGAGGTGGATGGATTATCTCGGCAAAGGAGAAGTGCTCACTAACACAGATTTAGACAGATTTGTGAACAATATTTGAAAGAAATAGGCCTTTTGTGTTGTTGAAAACTCTGTTCTTCTAAAGTAGAAAACTCAGAAGAGAAGACCAGGAGACTTCGGATTGGATCGTCAGCAGAATTTCTTTATTCTATGACATGTGTTGTTATCTGCAGTCATCGAAGATCTCATCTTAAGTCATTTTTACAGGGTATCTTTATAGGCCGAATTGGAGGAGGGACTTTTACAGGTTGAGACAAAACATCAAATAAACATACATCTGAGGGCAATAAACCTAACGAATCCACATCTGGCCAGGACAAAGTCATTTGCAGATCAAAGGTTGAATCTCTCAGAAGTCTGACCCATTGATCTTAACATTATCATAGAGACAAAAGCACAGCTGTCGAGCTCAAATGGTCAGGAAGCGTTCTCAAACACCTGAATTTCCTGATAAACTTTCTTAGTAAGAAAAGTATCTAAATTAAACATTTAAAATAAAATTTGTAATACTTCAATTCCCCCTTTGAGAGTTCTAATAACTCTCACAAAATACAAATTTAGACACTTAAAAGTTAATTCTTGTAACTTGTAATCGTTAAAGTTAATTCTTGTAACTTGTAATCTGTTACAGGCACATAGTACATGTTCTGTGTTGCTTATATGTAATTGCATGCTGACACAGAAACAAAACATGCAATTAGGGTCCGTGAAGATTTTACGGGTAATAATCTTTTCTGGTTGGAACTGTCATTTCCTTGTGAGAGGCGGGCGTCATTTGCTGACAGAAACACTTGATACTGTGGATGCATAGATAGTACGCAAGTAGGAGAAACAACAGCAGAATTGCTATTTCCTTGATCCACAGCCAGGGTTTACCTAACAAGTTTCCGAACCATGAAGAATTATCTTCAGTCATCTGGCGTAATTTTTCTGAAAGACCAAGAATGTCTTGTTGGATTTTGTTCAAGTTCTCTGTTGGATCCATTAACCCGGTGCAGCATTCAGGACCGATAATGGTACAGGCTCCCCTTGTGTTGCAAGAATGTAATCCAAGGCCACTCTGTTCTGTAAGATCATCATCTTGTGCGAGGCAAGAGTGTCTTTGATGTTGCCCAGGGCCAAAACCGTATCATTGGCCAATTTCTGTACTGAATCCGACAGGCTTCTGACTTGATCGAGCCTGCATGACACCATACGATGGGATTAATGCTCCAAGAGTTCTTGACCACCACGTTTGTACACAAGTGAGTCCTGGAATGCAGCCATCTTTGTTGGTAGAAGCTGAATTTTGTAGATGTGGAGAACTTGAGGTGGAGTGTGTATTTTCTCTGATGGCTGGTAGGACATAAACCAGGGTGCACCTGCCATTGAATTGGCTGGGTAGGATGCTGTAGACAGAAGTCCCACATAACCACAAAGTGCCAGTCGGTGGAGGAATCATACACCACTGATTTATGGCAAAAAGTTTCGGTAGGGATGGGTTCCCGTAGAGACACTCTTTTAAATCATTCTCCTCTTTCGTATCTGATGTAGTAACGCATACATCGAATTCGGTTCTTCTTTCAATCACAAAGCTGCAACGTTCACGAGGAATTTCACCCAGTGTAGTCGATGCTGGAGCATGATTTTCCATGCACCAATAGAACATCCTTGGCATGAGTAGATCTGTCATGATGGGAGTAGCTGAAGTTAGGTTGCAGGATGGTAGTCCAGGAATGCAACACGACGAAGCTGGAGGAATTGTTACGTTGTGACATGTATCCTTGTTGTGTAATCCACTGGTATGATGATCGAATAAGGTACACGTGTCACATTTGGAGATAGTGTGCCACCCATGGGATTCCTGCTCCTACTGAAGGTGCGGCATGCAAACATTCTTTCCAGCAAACAAGGCATTTCTTGACATATTCATCAGCTCTACGAATATGTTGTTTCTGGGGTCTACACTGCGTGATGTCCATGATGGTTAATAGTACGAAAATCTTGATCATGTTGATGGATGACTGAAGTTCCGTATGTGAGTCTCTGCGTTGTGTATTTTTTTCTTTTCTTGTGTGATAGTTGGCTCGGCGATGGGTCTAGTTGTTTTCTAGAGGTTGTGGCTTTATCCGCAGGTGAGAAGGGTGGTGCATATGGATCTCAGAACAGCCATCAAATGGTATCTGCACAGAGGAAGAAAGAAACACAAACAAGAGAGAACTAACGGCACAGAGCAGTATTTGTAGAGTCTGCATACATTAGGGTTGTATCCTCTGTTCAAAATATAGTCTGCTATGGTTGTTCCTTCTTTCCCTATTTCTTAATTCCTGACACCTAAAGAACAGTGAGGAAAGGATGGACTAATGGAGAAAGGCCTATGAGGAAATCTTCACCTCAGGGTTGGCCCCGAAGCCTGTTGCTTCGGTTCTTCCCTGGGCTCCTCACTGGTTCTTGTGTCTGCCCTATCCTATCCCTGCAGGGGGAGGAACAACCTTAATATGTGACACATGAGTCCAAGTTTTCCTTCCCTGACACAATACTGCAGCTGCTGTAATCAACATCACTTGATGTGGTCCGTACCACTTAGGCTCTAATGGCTTGTTTTTGAATGTCTTTATCATGACCCATTGACCTGGGACGATTGTGTGTCCACCTTCTGGTGGAGTCTGCCAACACGACTCAACTCTCTCTTTGGCACTCTGCACTGCCTTTGTGAGGTTTTCACAGTAAGCGATCAGGGCATCTGAAGCAATGTGCACATCAGCATTTCTAAGATCAATCACACCTGGCATCTGCATTGGGCGTCCAGTAATAATCTCATGAGGGCTCAGTCCTACTGATCTGTTAGGTGATGCTCTCATACTACACAGTACTGCGGGCAGTGCTTCAACCCATGGTACTCCTTCCTGATGCATTTTGCTTAGCCTGGTTTTGATTGTTCTGTTTGATCGTTCAACCTGTCCTGATGCTTGTGGCCTATAGGGGCAGTGAAGGTTCCACTTAATCTTCAACATTCTAGACACTTCCTTGACTACCTGTCCTGTGAAGTGGGTACCTTGATCTGAGTCAATGCAATCTGGTAATCCCCATCTGGGAATGAAATCAGTGACAAGACATTTAGCAGTATGTGCAGCTGTGGCGCCCTGTTGGATAAGCTTCTACCCATCTTGAGAACTTGTCTATTACTACCAAAACGTCAGTTTTCCTTTACAAGGGGCAACGATATGTAATCAACTTGCAGGTGACGAAATGGCCCTGGTGGAGCTGGGGTATGTGCTGCTGGTGTAATGGTTGCTGGTACATCATTATTTTTCTGACATGTAACACATCTCTTGACTGTTTCAGTGGCTGCGTTTCTGAATTTTGGATTCCACCATTGATTTGAGAACCTGTGATTCATCGTTGCTGGACCACTATGACCCAAACTGTGTATTTGTTGAGCCAAATATGGCAACAGTGATTCGGGAGCAACATACTTTCCCCTTTGGTCCAGCAGCCGGATGAATCCACAGTGGCTCCTTTGTCTAACCATGTCCATGCTTCATATAGAGGAACGTCTTTATACAGATCAACGATTGATTCAGGAGGTAGAATTATCTTCTGTGCTGTACTACCTGAACACACTTGTACAGTTGCATAGAAACAAGCCTGTTTAGCCGCTACATCAGCAAGAGCATTACCTTTAGCTTCCGTAGTATTAGTTGTGAGATGTGCTTTCACTTTGATCACTGCTAATTTCTTTGGGAGTTTCATGGCAAACATTAAATCTTTCACTAATCCAGCATGCTTAATGGGGGATCCAGCAGAAGTTAGAAATTTTCTGGTTTGCCAAATGACACCAAAATCATGAATTACCCCAAAAGCATACCTGGAATCTGTGTAGATATTTGCAACCGATCCTGAAGCTAGCGTGCATGCTCTAGTTAAGGCTACTAGTTCTGCAGCTTGAGCTGAAAAATGATCTGGAAGACCTGAAGCAACTACTTCAGTGGTGGAAGTTACTGCATATCCTGCTCGTCTGTTACCTTCAATAACTTGAGCTGAACCATCAACAAACAACTCCAATTCTCGTTCTCTATGGGAGTTTCTGCTATTTCACTTGTCGCTGCATATGTAAGCGTAACACAATCATGAGTCATTTCGCCTTCATCCTCTAACACAAATTCAGTCATTGCAGACATCATACATGAGGATGGGTTCGTGACTGGTGCACGCTGTATAACAATATTCGGGGCTGTGAGAGTTGCTAACCAATTTCCCCAACGGGAGGAGGTGACAGAAGTGACTTTTGCTTGATTCATTAGTGCGGACACTGCGTGTGGGCATTTTACGTTTACAGTCTGACCTAACACCATTCCTGATGAAGCCTGAAGCGCTAGATGAACTGCCTGTACTGCTCTGAGGCATGGGCCCATACCTTGAGCGACTATGTCAAGTTTACCGAATAGTAATGAATTGGGCGTAAGCTGCCCCATGATCTTGCATTAGACATGCAGTCATAAAGCCTAAGTGTTCATGGACATAAAGCACAAAGGGTCTATCAGATTGGGCAATTCCTAATGCTGGTGCTTGACATAGTGCTCTTTCAAATCATTAAAAGCTTTGAGATGAAGTTCTTCCATACAAACAGTATCTGAATCTTTACCATGGCCTTTCAACAAATCATAGAGAGGCTGAGCCAATCGAGGCATAGTCTTCAATCCAAGGTCTACAATAACCTGTTGTTCCTAAAAATGAGCGGAGTGTTTTAATGGTATTAGGCGGAGGTATGGCTTTGACTGAAGCCGCTCGATCCTGTGTAATGGATCTATTTCCTGCACCAATTGTTTGACCCAGAAATGTGACTTGCTTTTTAGCAACTTGAGCTTTGTGAAAGCTGCATTTGTGTCCTTTTATGCAAATAGTCCAACAATGATGCCAATTCAGTTTGATGTACCTCATGATCTGTTGAGGCAATCAAAATATCATCAACATATTGGATCATAGTGGACTGTTTTACCGGACATTCTGGGTCACACAAATCACGTCTGACAGCCTGATGATATATGGTTGGGGAGTTTTGAAATCCCTGTGGCAATCGTGTCCACTGGTATTGTTCATAGTCAACTGTGAAAGCTAACCATGGCTGGCTGTCAGAGTGCAACGGTACAGAAAAGAATCCATTAGACATATCAATTACTGAAAAATCTTACAATCTAATGGTAAGCCATTACAAATTGTAGATGGATCTGCCACTAGGGGTGATTTTTTCAATATGTTTATTGGCTACTCTGTAGTCTATTGTAAGTCTCCATGTCCCATTAGATTTCTTGATGGGCCATATGGGTGAATTACATGGACTGTTGGTTTTAACTAGCACTCCTTGCATCAGCAAATTTTCTACAATAAGTTTGATTCCCTGTATAGCTTCCTTATTAATCGGATATTGTTTGGTGACCGGAGGTGGAGTTCCTGTCAATTTAACTGGTTCTACACCTGTCAACAACCCACAATCATCCTTGTCTTTCCCAAATTGGATGATTCTGTAAGAAAACATACTCGGAGGGGTTGCATTATTGGTAGAAATCTGTGCTGAGGAAATTTTTATGCTAGTAGATTCTGAGGACATGTCTAAAGTTAGATTTATTTGTCTCAGAAGATCCATGCCTAAAATTGCACCTGTATTTAATGGAGCGCATAGTAATTTTGTAGTCAGAGTTTTGGGCCAAATTGTACCTCTATGGGCGGAGTTTCATACAAAACAGAATCTTCACCTATTACACCAGTTAAACAAAGTTTGGTTTTCTTGTATGGGATGTTTAAACCTTGCGCCAATTTTGTAGGAATTACTGTAATTTCTGCACCTGTATCAAGCAAAAATCAATCTCTTTCTTTTATGCTACCTTTCACAAAAATTCTTTGGTCATTGTGTTGGATTACAGGGAAAGGTAGCTACTCACAGCCCCAATAATTAGTTTTTCCTGGTCTTGTTGTGCTCTTAGAAGAGCCTGAACTAACTGTCCTATAGTTTCAGTGGTCACTGGCGGAACTACTTCAGGGTTGTGTGCAGGCTGAGAAGGAGCAGAATTATGCATAGCATTTCTTTTACTATCTTGCAACTTCTTCCTACACTCTTTCTCCCAATGTCCAAATTTTTCACAGTATTTGCATTTGCTTTCTCTTTTAGACCATCTATTGTCTTGTTTCGTTGTGTTAAACGTAGCTGCTGCTACTCTTACTTTTGCTTGACATCAGCATCTCTTTCCCATGTGAGCCCATGTGGCTATAATTAACACCGCAGCATGATGGTTTCTTATGCAATACTATCTGAGGCTCAAAGCTCAAGCACATTCAGCTGAGGTTTCCTGCCTTGCTCTACATGTACTGTTATTGCTCTGGATTCTCTGAATCGTTTTACAATATTACATGTGGTAGTTGGTGAAAGACCTACATTTCTTGCGACTTTGCATTGCAAAATGTGATTTTTGATTTGTTTGACTCTTCTGTCATGAAATTTGCCACAAAGTGATGAGCCATGATCCAGCTTTGCTTGCAAAGCCTGAGATGCTCCTTTTATACCCAAACAGGATACCTTGACCTATTACCAATTCACCTGATACTGGGAATTGTTTCAAAACCATTTAAAGTGGATATTCAATAACCTTTTCACTTTTATTTGACCTCTGTCCCAACTTTTTTGGATTGTGTTGCAGCCATCACAATCAAAGTTTGCTCATATTTACAAAATACATTTACGTTGGTCTTTGTACTTTTGTCAATTAAATAAAAGTTAAAGAGAATGAACAAATCACAGATTCTTGATTTTATTGCATTTTTACAAAACGTCTAGAATTGGAACTCTCTGGAATTGGGGTTGTAAATAAATATGAATTCAATAATAAATGTATCTTTAATTTAAAAAAACAACATCTCGTTCAAGAGGAAAAATGGGTGACTGATGTATCTGATTACATGCTCTTATTAATATATTTATATTCTCTCCTGAAAGAGTATATTATGCTTCACATAGATTTTACAAGCAAATAAATAAATATAAAGAGATTGATAAAGATGCATTACAAATGTAAATAAATAAATAAAAGAAATAAGATTAAATAACAATTTTATTTTGATTTGGATAATTATTTTAGTGAAAGAATGCATATAAAATATATAGTATTAATAATAATACAAATAATAATAATAATAATATGAATTATTGATATTAATCTAAAAAAATAATAGTATCTTTATTTTTTTAGCAGAAATACAAAGCATCAGCTCTCACGTTTTACAATTACTAACGTTATACTAATACTCCAAAAACTATGAACGATCTTATCAGTAGATTTACATTTCCTTTTTTAAAGATTATTATACTTCACAGATACTTTACAAGTGTATTAATATGCTGGAAGTAGTTGCCTTACTCTTTGCAATGAGCTGCAGTTAAAACCCACTGGTTTTTAACCAGGATTCCTCCACACACATGCTTCTGGTTCTTCTGAATGGACACCATCCATGGTTGAAGTTTTTTGACATCTTTGCCTCCAATAATGGACACCTCAGAGCAATCTTGAATAGAGATTTAAAAGGTGGTTCCAGATTCAACAAAAACAAACTGATAATTCTGTATTGTGAACTTTTTAATCAAACTCTGTGACAGAAAAATAACACTTACCTGCCACTTTGTAAAAGGTGAACGCCATGAAGTAATACACAATTAAATATCTGCAAACATCCATCTTGCTGCCTGTTTTCTCAGCCAAAAGTCAATGTGTTGCCTCAGCCCTCCAACAACATCAAATGTAAGAGCACTGAGGAAATAACAGCTTTTTACTGCACTTTGGTGTATTTGTGGTCAGAGCAACATCAAAAGGTGTGCATGTGTGGAAGTGTTTGCATGCAATGTGATGCATCAGTGTTTGCACATTTTAACAAGTTCACGTTTAACTCCATTTCTCTATTTCAAGAATGCAAAACCAATACAGAAATGCAATTATTTTGCAATGAATACCTTATAATCTACTATCATAACCTTTTCTAGAAATATATGTATTTAGTGCTTTAAAGCTAAGGGTGAGTGGTAAAAGCTCTACTGTCTTGCATTAAGTCTCAATTTACATAGACAGAAAGGCACTTACAAAATTATATGAGACAATCAATGGACAGCAGCTGTTATCCCTAAAGACTTCCTTAGTATTTTACAAACTGGGACAAGCTTTTGTTTTCTGCAGTAATCAACATTATTGATGCTGCTGTAGATCGAACGGAAAGTCCAACTATGTTACTATTTAGAGTAAACAGAGGACACTGCAGTATTATTAGATTCTTTCTAAAACAAATAAAAAATTCCTCCTCTATTAAAATGAGTCTAAGAGGGGATCTTGTGACAAGAGTTCAGACATGTGTCTTGAAAGAGAAGTCTCATCAGGGGACATGTATCCCTCACCGAAAGATTGATGTGAAGCTAAAGTGACTAACAGTTTTTCACACCTTCAGAAGTAAAGCAGGAGCTTCAAAGCCGAACGCACGCTTGCAGTCTCCTGCTGCGCCAACCTTACAAATGTGTGAATCACAGCTGAAGAGTCAAATGAAGACTTTATGCCAAGACTGAAGAAAAAAGATTAATAGAGCAAAAAATGAAACCGCTTTTATAAAATGAGCTACTATACCTGCAAATGAGAATGTTTTGCTTTCTTTGACGTTTACAAATATAGAGCAAGAAATGATGCAACAAAAATGATAAAATATCTAATATAAAGTTACGTTTTAATTAAACAACAAGCATTGACATCGTGCATCATTGCTCTTACTAATTGATTTCTCCAGATCAAAGAACCATTCTAACCCAGACTGAAGAAGTGCACAGTTCCTCTGTCAGCACACAAACACAATGCTGGATGTGGGATTAAAACCCCAAAACTGACAGGAGATCCTCAGGGGCTGTCAACCTTATTCAGGCCACATTTTCCATCTGTCATAACGTAACCGCTGGCAACAGTTATTGCCTCCATTACAAAGGCATCATCGGATTGGATGGATTTCAAAATCGGCTCAAAGTTTCATCAGCAATGAGAGGTTATTAGAGTCAAGTAATTGGACTCTAATCTCAAGTAAACAGAATTGATCTTAATTAGCACCCGATTCAGTACCACACAGAAATCTCTTTAAAGATCTTTGACTGTGTTTTTGTTGAACTTGACGTTCCTGGAAATCCCATGTGGTTATGATGTTGAAAGATTTAACAATCAATGAATGCCTTTCTAAACTTTGTTGCACAGATGCTATCGTTAAAGTGAGGGATATTTTACATTTTAATTTCCCATGAACTAATTTCTGTGGCACTCTTTAGGCCAAACACAATACTATTTTATAAATAATTACATAATACACTGAAATACTAACATAAAGGCTCAGTTCAAAACTACACACATTAGCCAGCTATGTAACTATTAGTCCAATGAATGTCTGTGAGTTCCTCTCGAAGGTTTTCTTGTAAAGTCATTAAAAGATCCATGAGAATGAGAAATCAGTTTTTTAGCATGTTTCCTGGTGGAGAGCTGCATGAATGGACACATATTTAGCACACTACAACTCAAACAGCTACGGTTTGTGCCTTTTAGCTGATTAAATTGGCTTTGATTATGCCTTGGCAGAGTAAGTCTGAATAAACAGGCAGCTTCAAATAAATGCCCTTGATGCAAACCGTGTGTTGTCTTTTTCATCAAGGATTTCTTGTGCTTGAAGGCATAATTACAGAGCTCAAGCACCTACAGAGTATTTATTCACGACATTGAATTCTGAGAGACTTTATCTAATTCATGCCTTTGGCATGACAGCCATTACTTATGAAGCTATTCCCTGAGATCTCTCAAAAATCACCAGGGTATTTATTTATATGTTTGTGTATTTATTTACTGAACCTAAAGTGATTTGTTAAAAGGACACTTGCGAAGATGGCCTGTAGAGAGTCAGTTACCCGGCTCACAGATCTTCTCACAGAACAAAATCTTTTCATTTCATGTCTCAGGAGACTTGTAGTCCACCCAAAAATGAAAATGATCTTCTTTTACTCATTCTCATGTGGTTTCAAACCTCTCAGACTTTCTTCCTTCTGTGGAACACAAAAGAAAATATTGTATTGAATGTTTAATCCGTCTTTGTCCATACAAAGAAAGTCAAAGGCGCCGTGTACTGTTTTGTACTTTAAATGTCTGGTATTTCTATCTATAATTAATGCACACAAACCTGTCAAGAATATTTTGTAGTGAATTTTTTTTTTCTTAATAACAGAGCATTGGGAAAGAATAAGAGCAAATTAGTTGTTTTGTGCTCAGTCAATGGAAGACAGAACTGCTAAATAGACAGAGTGTCACAATGACATTCAGCCCCATCTCTGCAGTTTTCACAGTTCTTTTTACCATGTAATTAATTCACATTTCATAAAATTCTGTCTAACCTATCATAGTCATCAATTTGATTAGGTAACACCAATGAAGTGGGTCTGAGTTTCAGTACATCTGATTTACTTACTTGTTGAACAAATACAGCTAGAGATCAAGTGCTAACGTGTTTCCACCAATGCAGATCCAGAAAGGCCCTTGTTTGCTTCAGCTATGAATTGGTTTGCTTTGGGAAATAAAATGACAGAATGGTGTATCAATCGGCTAAATGAAAAAGTAGATGTGTCACAGTGGGAGCAGCTACCTGTGACAAGTTTGTGACTCATCCATCACTCAGCCTGAAGCAAACAACAAAGTCAATTACTCCTGAAGACAATGCATGAAATCAAACCTAACTGAAAAACAACAAGGCTTTCTTTGCACTTTTTGGTGGAATGGGGAATATTCAGATGGCTGAAAAACTCGATGTGACAAAAACATAAGATGTGAGTATTTAAACATGTACAAAGTGCCATGTCACTTCAAACTTGTATGACTTTTGCTTTCCTTTTTTGTCATGTCTTATCTTGCCTAGGGCACTAGTGGACCGTCACTGGTGCCTTCAGGAAAACAGAGAAAGACCTACTTTTGAGTTCCAAAACTTCCCTGGCACCAGCAGGTTTCACATATGGTCTATGGACAAATCCTATGCATAAATTGATATAATTTCTGCATTAAAAAAATATTGGTTGGTTATTTATGATTACCTCAGCTTTCCCAGCAAATAAAGTCTACTCAAAAAAAAAAAAATAAGTGAACATATTGCATTTGAATGTTGAGCATAACAAAAGGTCACATTAATGCTCAACATACTTTTCCATTTAGTTTCCTTCTCACTCCATTTGAGCTTGTCGTGTTTAATGAAACGTTCAGCAACAGATGTTTGTTTTGGTCTTTCTTGTATAGAGTGACATTGGGAAATATATGTCTGAAAACTGTCTGACCTAGGTTTGAACTCCCAACATAACACACACAGGCTTGTGTTCAGCTTTGAAAACATGAGCTGAGACAGTGTTAGAGAACAAACCATTCAAAAGGAACAAGAACACCCCCAACCCAAGTCCCCTTGTTTGCATACCGTGAGGAGACCTTATGAATTATTCATATGAGCACAAAAAAACAAGCTGCTGTGGAAACTTAATTAATGATTGATCGTTGGACTTCAACATTCTAGATATGCACTCAGATTAATAGAAGTCTTGCCAAGAGTAATGTCTGAGGACAGCTTAAGTCAAAAACTTTTTCCAATTTTAAATTGATTTGAGAATTTGAGAATTGGATTTGTCAGAATTTATGTCCATCTTCACTTGTTTTGTTTCCAGATTCAGGGTAGTAAAGGAAATGTTTCAGCTGACCTTGTCTGAGAGCAGAAGGACTATGACTAAACCTACAAGCCTCTAGTACAAGGGCAAGGCTATTTCATAGTAAAGCATAAATGCAAACGGGTTATCCTTGCTGTTAAATACAGCCAGAAATATGAAAACACAGAACTATAGTTTTAATGGGTGCCATAGATGCTCTGTACCCAAATATTTACACATAAAAAAATGGTATTTCAAAAAATAATATCATAGAATACTAATATAATAAAGCTTTAGCTAACTAAATAAAACATTCACTTTCAAAGTTTTTTGCCCACTTTCAAATTTAATTTCCCTTATCCAATTCCTGGAGCTTGCACTGTTTACTCCTCACTTGCACCTGCACACTGAAAAGCCAAGCTCCGCCTCTGGCACAGAAGCAACAAATTGAGCCTGTTCGATGTTGAGGAGTCTGATTCAAACTGAACTTTGAAGTTTTCACAATACCTGACGTAACATCGTTGCCACGAAACTATTTTGCTAGGTAGGCTGCTGTTAGAAACCGAGTCTCGTTAGTTAAGAACGGACAACAGCGCTGACTAAAGACAATAAGTCTGGTAAGAATAGAAATCCAGTGGAACGTCCCTATTAACAAACCAGACTTTCGTATATCTGCTGCCTTAAATACATTATTTAACTTGGGCTGTGGAAAACATCTGACTTATCAGTCTTATGATGTAAAAATGTTGAGGTAGAACATGTTTTCAAAACCAAACAAATTAACTGCATATTCTCTCACCTCACAGCCAGATCCAATCATGCACAGGCACAGCAAAGCTTCATTAAACCGGTTCTGTACACCATCACAAGCCGATGATGAGGATTTGGAGGGCAGAGATCACTTCATTAGATCTGACCTGATGCAGCAGATTATGTGCAAAACAACCTTTAAGCTTTTTTATTTGTTTATTAATTATTTTATAGCAAAAGGCAACATGATCAAACTTTTAAAGGTGCCTGGTGCTAATAAATATAAACCTTATACCAAGGAGATATGATTTTGCTACTCTGGTGTTGTATCTGTTCAGTATGCCATTGCAATTTTTTTATCAGATAAAGTAGACTAAAAAAATCGAGTGAGAACAGGTGAAAACTCAGCATCTATCATATTGAAAAGGTATCATTTCAAAAACAAATGCAAAGATGTATCATACATATGTAAGTAAATTTCAGTATACAATGTATATAAAACATGAGACAACCTTTTTCGTGTTCAACAGCTATTATAAAAATTAAAAAAGAAATTGAAAGTTAAGAACAGATCTATCATTTAAAAATTTATTTCAAACCAGCACACATGGCCACTGCTATAAAAAACACAAATTTAAGTAATTGGATTCAAAGCCTAAAAGCCATTAAGAAATGAATCTCATTCCTCTATCTGCTCAAGTAATGCTTCAAAACTCAATACAGTGCATCAATTCTTAAGTCATTAAGATGTTAATTGTGGGATTTATCAGTTTATTCTCTCTATTCAAGCATTCAGAGCACCGCGTCACAGGGAGCACCACTGTCTGTGCTGCGTAAAAGCGCAAGCCACCCAATCCATTGGCACTTGGCCGTTGGCTCTATTAAAGCGAAGCGCGCTGTCAGTGCGCGTGAAGCTACGCACTTGCAACAGATTTGTGCGATAAATAGGCAATGATTAAAATGTGGTTAAATAGCCTCTCATGGTTAGATTTATATAAATGGAATTAAAAGATGCCTTTGGTCTTAAATATGAATGTGTGCGCAAAGACGATTTTATCTGCAGAAACCTAAAATGACAGTGGAGACGGGAGAAGTTGGAATGATAAGATTCAGGAGTGAGTAACTCGAGCAAGATGGAAAAATTACACTAAAACGGACAACGCAGAAGACTTCCGAGATGCAAGACGAGCGCACCTACTACGCCTCTGGAAGTCTCCCGTTAAGTGAATACAACACGAGCTTCACGGCGAACAGGACTAATATCTCCTGGAATGACTTTCAAGATCTCACCGATTTGGATAAACCCGATATGATGGGAGACGGATCCGCGGTCCTGAGAATAATCATCTCGGTCATTTACTCGGTGGTGTGCGCGCTGGGTTTAATCGGTAACATCCTCGTCCTGTATCTAATGAAGTCCAAACAAGCATGGAAGAAGTCTTCTATCAACTTCTTCGTGACCAGTCTGGCGGTCACAGACTTCCAGTTTGTTTTGACACTTCCCTTTTGGGCTGTGGAGAACGCCATGGATTTCACTTGGCTGTTTGGGAAGGCGATGTGTAAGATCGTTTCTTATGTCACGGCTACGAACATGTACGCCAGCGTGTTTTTCCTCACGGCTATGAGCGTCGCGAGATACCACTCCGTGGCTTCGGCGTTAAAAAGTCGGAGACGCCGGTTGCGTTTCCCCGCGCAGTGGATGACTATAGTCATTTGGATCGCAGCGGTCGGTGCCGCTCTACCGAACGCGATATTTTCAACGACCGCCACGGTATCCAACGAAGAGCTGTGCCTGGTCAAATTTCCCGACCGGAGCGGGGATGCGCAATTTTGGCTGGGTTTATATCACGCGCAAAAAGTTCTTCTGGGGTTCCTCTTTCCTCTCGGAATAATCACTGTCTGTTACCTGCTTCTCCTGCGCTTCATAACGAACACAAACGTGAACACCGCCAGTGCAAAAAGACGATCCAAAGTGACTAAATCTGTGACTATCGTCGTTTTGTCTTTTTTCCTGTGCTGGTTGCCGAATCAGGCGATAACAGCGTGGGGAATCTTAATAAAACTCAATGTAGTGCACTTCAGTTATGAGTATTACACCACGCAAGTGTATATTTTTCCAGTCACAGTATGTTTGGCACATTCAAACAGTTGTCTCAATCCCATTCTGTATTGTTTGATGAGAAGGGAATTCAGAAAAGCGTTGAAAAAGTTGTTTTGGCAAATCACTTCGCCTTCTGTGACGAACATGAGACCGTTTACCGCCTCCACGAAGCCCGAGCAAAATGAACACGGTCCCGCGCTGGTTCCGATCAGTCCCGCCGAGCCCGCGCTTATTTTTTATCCTCCAGGGGCTGTCATGTATAATGGCAGAAACGACCTTCTGCCTAACAGCACATAACGAGTTGGTGATGAGAAATGTTTTAGACTCAGACAAACTGGCTAATAATTAATTAGTTTGTACTTTTTTTTTCTACGCCCGACAGAAATAATTCTCAAAGAATCCAATGCGCAGAGTAAAATACTTCCGGTTTGGGACATCTTTTGGAAGTGGAAGGAGCCACCCATTCAAAACACGTCTTAAAGAGATAGTTCACCCCAAAATGAAAATTCTGTCATTAATTAGTCACCCTCATGTTTCAACCCGTAATATTTGTTAATCTTGAACACAAATTAAGTTTTAATGAAATCTACGAGCTCTCTGACCCTGCATAGACAGCAATGCAACTGAAATGTTCCCTTTTCCAGACACGCAGTAAGGACATAGGTAAAACACTCCATGTGACATCAGTGGCTCAACTTAAATTCTGCCATGCTACAAGAATACTTTTTGTGTGCAAAGAAAACAAAAGTAACTACTTTGTTCAACAATTCTTCTCCCCCAATTTACCGTCTTCCTCCATTTTGAGGAGTACCACGACGCATGTGTGACGCATGCGTTTCCCCAGAATGTAGTCAACGTAATCAGTTTGTTTACGTTCAATGGAAAGTGCACGCATATGTCGTGGTAATCTACAAAATGGCAGAAGACAGTAACTCTGGGAGAAGAATTGTTAAATAAAGTGTTATTTTTGTTTTCTTTGCACACAAAAAGTATTCTCGGTTCACAAAATTTAAGTTGAGCCACTGATGTCACATGGAATAATTTAATGATGTCCTTTCTGCGTTTCTGGGTCTGGGAACATTTCAGTTGCATTGCTGTCTATGGAGGTTCAGAAAACTCGTAGATTTCATCAAAAATATCTTAATTTGTGTTCCGAAGATGAACGTAAATCTTACGGGGTTGGAACGACATAAGGGTGACTAATTAATGACAGAACTTTCATTTTGGGGTGAACTATCCCTTTAATTACGCCGCTCTAATCCATTCCAGGTTTTACATTTTCACCGTCTCACTAGTGAGAAAGTCTTTACAAGCGGAGGAAAGAACTCCTTGCTCCAGGCGAAATCACACAAACCTCGCTCTCTTTTAACTCTGCACTACTAATAATCTTAATCTGGAACTGGAACTGTGAAAATATGCATTATAATATTTGACAGACTATTTACAAAGCACAGTGTGCATTCATATAATTGAATAATGCAGTTGGATTCATATAATTTAGTAATATAGCCAATCACTTGGTTTACAAATACAAATATTTTATTTCATTTTATTTCATTATAATTTTTAATGAATTAAATTGTTAACAAACCTGATTTATATTCACCTATTAATTCAAAGCAAGGCATAAATATGTATTTTTGGTAAACCATTACCCAAAACAAACCACTACATTGTTAAGAAACATCTTACATCAGCCAGTGATGGGTTGCAGGGTTTTTTTATGTATAAAAAAATAAGCCAATATACTAGCCTGACAAGGTCAGATGGCAGCGAAGAAAAATATGTTTTTTTTTTCAAGTGATCATAAAGAAGGTGTTATCATTGTAGGCATACATGTGAACTGTGAATATGTATTTTTGGTCAGTTATTTATGTTTGATTAAAAAATAATTAACACCACCTGCATAAAGACTTTTTCTTCCTAATTAAACAAACACACACACACACACACACACACACACACACACACAAAGCTACACACATACCCACACACACACACATATACAGTTGAATTCAAGTTTACATACACCTTACAGAATCTGCTAAATGTTGATTATTTTACCAAGAGGGATCCTACAAAATGTATGCTATTGTTTATCTAGTACTGACCTGAATAAGATATTTCACATAAAATATGTTTACATGTAGTCCACAAGAGAAAATAGTTGAATTTATAAAAATGACCCCGTTCAAAAGTTTACATACGCTTAATTCTTATTACTGTGTTGTTACCTGAATGATCCACAGCTGTGTTTATTTTGTTTAGTGATCGTTGTTCATGAGGTCCTTGTTTGTCCTTAACAGTTAAACTGTCTGCTGTTCTTCAGAAAAATCCTTCAGCTCCCACACATTCTTTGATTTTCCAGCATTTCTGTGTATTTGAACCCTTTCCAACAATGACTGTATGATTTTGAGATCCATCTTTTCACACCGAGGACAACTGAAGGACTCATTTCCAACTATTACAGAAGATTCAAATGCTCGCTGATGCTCCAGAAGGAAAAACTATGCATTAAGAGCTTCAAAAAAACTTTTGAACAAAATTAAGATGTGTATATTTTTCTTGTTTTGCCTAAATATAATGTTTCTTTCATATAGTACTGCCCTTCAGAAGCTACAGAAGATAGTTACATGTTTTCCAGAAGACAAATTAAGTTAAATTTACCCTGATCTTCAAATTCTAAAAGTGTTCACGCGCCGGCTCTTAATGCATGGTTTTTCCTTCTGGAGCATCAATGAATGTTTGAATCTTCTGTAATAGTTGGAAATGAGTCCCTCAGTTGTCCTCGGTGTGAAAAGATTAATCTCAAAATCAGTCATGGTTGGAAAGGGTTTAAATACACAAAAATGCTGGAAAACCAAATAATTTATGAGACCAGAAAGGATTTTTCTGAAGAACAGCAGACAGTTTAACTGTTCAGGACAAACAAGGACCTCATGAACAACGATCACTAAACAAAATAAACACAGCTGTGGATCATTCAGGTAACAACACAGTAATAAGAATTAAGCGTTTGTAAACTTTTGAACGGGGTCATTTTTATAAATTCAACTATTATTTTCTCTTGTGGACTACATGTAAACATATTTTATGTGAAGTATCTTACTCAGGTCAGTACTAAATAAACAATAGCATACATTTTTTAGGATCCCTCTTGGTAAAATAATCAACATTTAGCAGATTCTGTAAGGTGTATGTAAACTTTTGAATTCAACTCTATATAAAATTACAAGACAAAACACTTCACATCTAAGGCACAGATCTCTGCCAACAGTTCATTGATTATCACTGAAATAACGTAAATCTGATATGTCTGAATCCAGTCATTGTTTTGTTTAAAGTGAATATTATATTAAGTTTGGCAGACATGATAATATCCTCAATAACAATTCACCTTTATAGATCAATGAACATGCATAAACAAAACATTCAAACCTTGCAATATTGGCAACTGTTCTTTGACTCCATAATCTTTCTCTCAACCGTCACTGATGATGAAGGATGTTATTTTAGAACATGGCATGTGAATTGGAGTGCACAGAAAAAGTCTTGATGGAATCAGCGAACAGTCAAACAGAACAGTAGTCCCACAAAATATGCCTATTCCTTTGTTTTTCCTGCTCTTTCTCAGTGAATAGACGAGATGAACCATATGAAATAGAGAAAGGCTTAATCTGTACATGATATCACATGAAGATAGCAATAAAGAGGCAGCCAATTAGGGATACTGTTGAGGCAGAGAGAACCACGACAATCACACTGCCTGCTAGATTGACCAGGGCTCCAAGACCAGCTCCCACTATGACCTGAGCCAGCTGCACCATGCAGGTAAGAGCTGCGCAGTCCATGCCAGTGCCACGGCTCTGCAGAGCTGGTCCATCAATACCCAATTTCCTTCGCTCCTGTGACAAGAGAGGTGTTTTGCATAAGAAAAAAAGCTATAATCTTATTTAAAAAAAATACCACATGGACCTAAAATATCAGCAAACGTCTATACACACAGCATTGCAAAACATAAATTACTAGAGAGGTTTCTATCATCTGAAGTATCTTATAATGAACTGAGGATTCCAGGAAGCCTTACAGAGAGCATTGCTTGCTCCAAGCAAATGTCAAGCTCTTTGAAGCAACACATAACAATGAGAACCATTCAAATGCAAGTAACATGCTAAGTTGCATTCGCAATATTTAATCAACATTTTGATTATACTTCAGTCAGTTTTAGGGAGGGATTTAGATTTGTAATTGCGTTTCCTTGCTACTTTATTAACGCTTCAGACATCTCAGGGATTTTAGATTGAAGCCAAATAAAGTGAAAAATCAATGTTTAAAACAAGTGAAGCATCTTGAATTAACTCTTTTTTTTGGTAAATACTTCTAAGGTGAGTTTTTTCTTTTTTCTGTTGGTGTGCATCAAGCATCAGATTCTACAAAGCAAGCTAATAAAATAATTTAATTTTGAATCAATATTTATCAGTAGCAGAGTTTTATGTATTTATTTGCTTATTTGATAAGTATCATTGTAACAAGTGGAATAATGTTCAGTAAGATGTTTTTAAATCACTAAATAAACCCCTTCAGGGTGCTAAAAGACCCACCATCTTCACATAAGGGTCCTAATTATCCTGTAAAGGTTTATTTTGTGATAATGACCAGCTGAATGTACACTAGCTCTTGCTGACAGGCTTTTATAACTCTTTACATTAGACAAAACGATAACAAAATTATTTGCTTTTTTTTTTTTTTTAAGACAACTGCAAGCAAGCTCGGTTTAAACACTCAATTTCACAAAATCTTTGCTGAATAAAGGTATTCATTTATTTCAAAAAAGTATATTTTCTTGTTTAAAAATTAATTAATCTTTCAACTGTTTAAAGTGGTCAAGTTTCAGAACTCTTATAAACAGTAGTTCATGACCCCTTTAAAACTGCTTTTTGTCCCTCTATATCACTGACCTCTTCAGCCTTGTGGTACTCCGAGATGAGGTTGAATGGGATGGTGTAGAGAGTGCTGGACATGACTCCAAACACACTGCACAGCGTCAGCGTGGCCACAATGTTTGGAAACAGGCCGATCAGACCGGTTCCCAAACCAAACATAAAGTAGCCTAGGAAGTACAGTCCCTTCAGGCCAATATATGGCAGGAGAAGCCTCTGTACATCTGGATGGACATATGGAAATCATTAAAGCAGATTGCAACAATAGCCTTCAATACAGAACGAATGATGAATCGTATGAATAGCAAACAGATTAACAGATCTGAACCATTCATATCAGTGATTAAACGTCTACCCTCTGAAATGGCCTTTTCAGTGACGCATGACTTGAGGCTCTAATTAGAATGACAGGATGTTGAATAGGACTGTGATTCTCTCATCAAAACAGACTAATAACTCTGAAAAAGTGTATTATCCAATTTCAAACCCGAACCGACTTGGTAGGGCTATGTATTATCAAATTATAATTGAATGGTCTTCTTTTGTCTGGATGCATTAAGAAAGTGCATGTTTAATAAAGTCAGGAAGAATGAACAATTGAGTCATGGTTCATATTACTCACATGAATAGGCGCAGAGGAGGCGTTGATGCACAGGCCCCAGCAGCCCACTTCAACCCCTCTCTCATACTTCGCATACGAGGTGGAATTGTGTTCAGCATAGGGGTCCCCCTTATATACAATCTAGAGATGAATACACAGATCCAGGGATGTTGCATAAGATAAAGCATGTGGCAAGGTGATCCGTTGGTCAAATGGGGTAAAAACACTAAGTACAGAGCCGGAGAACCTCTCCACAAGTGTCTCTGCTGCCATTATGCTACTCAAGTGAAGTACAAGAATATCACAAGGCTATTTCCTTTTAGACACCGTGTGGGAATTCAAATGGACATTGTCTTCTGCTCTGCTGTTATCTTGGTTGGTTTTAAGACTACTGAGGGTTTTAGAAGTCTTACCTCAAATTAGCCTTCAATAACATATACATACACGCTCAAGTCGAGGTTTTCATTCAAAAGCTCAGGTCATAAGGTTCACGCGGTTCCTCTTAGCTTTCAAAGATTGAGATGTTTTCTTAATTTCATCAAGCCTTTTGTTACTGCTATCACAGGGAAGATTTAATCATATTCTCATACAGCCTGTTAAGTATATGTCTATTCACTGCATCAGTGGTCATTGCCCTGAAGATTTCTCCACACTGTTGAGGTCAGAAGAACAATGTTATATACACACTGACCGCCTACAAGGAGACTCACTCATTTATCTCAATTCAGCACTGACCAAACTATAGCTGTATGAGGGAAAATAAGATAAAGACCAGAACTCTTTTAACCAGAACGCAAAGCATCTATTGATTTATTTTTCAAGTTCATGCTATTTTTTCAGGAGTACTAAATTGAAATCTAATGGCTGGGTAAATAAATAAAGATGAATGAGTCTTTAGAGATCTGATAACTTATCAGATTATAAGAAAAACTTTTTGTCAAGCTATACTTTTGGCTGGTTTCTTTCACATAAAATCTGAATGCTACAAAAATGTGATTAAGTTAGCATTAATAGTTTTTGTTACACTACTATTCAAACGTTTGGCTACAGTAACTTTTTTGTTTTTTATACATTTGTTTCACAAGAACACAGTAAATTAATAAAAAGTGAAAGTGACAGTCAAGACATCAAAAACCTGAATTACCATTGTTTTCACAAAAATATTATTAAGCATCACAACTGACAACATTGATAACTATAAGAAATGCTTCTTATGCACTAAATCAGCATACTAGAATGATCTTTGAAAGTGATCTGAAGGTCAGTTAAGTGACACTGAAGACTGGAATAGTGTCTGCTGAAAATTCAGTTTTGCCATCACAGGAATAAATTACATTTTGAAATATATCCCAATAGAAAACCGTTCTTTTAAATTGTTATGATATTTTGCAATATACCTGTTTTTACTGTGTTTTGATCACATACACACAGTCTTGGTGAGCATAAGAGACTGCTTAAAAACCATGTGCAAAATCTTACCAGCCCCATACTTTTGAAAAGTAGGGTACATCGGGGCTAAAGTCGCCATTGATATTATTTTCATCTAAACCACTAGATGGCACAAAAACATAGCGTAGATCTTTCCAAAACATCCGCTTTTCAAGAGGCACTTGTATATTTGGCTGATCCTTGGCGCGATCGCGCACAGCAGTGCAAAGTTGATTCTGTGCTTACTTTAATATTTTATGTTGTAGATTTAAGTAGCAAATGAGAATCGCTAAAATGAATGCATATATTTTGATATAAAAGGTTGTTATGGTTTTTAGTTTTGTTTAAGATAATTAAAGCAATCATTTTAAATAATGAAAGAATATGTAAAATAGCGGTATTTGGGGTAAAAAGCATCCCTGTTGTTGGGGCTAAATGCAGTAATTAACATGATAATTAATCGATGGCTGACTTTTACATTTGTTGACATGACATGGTTAGATTCAGATGGCAAATATCATATATTATGTTGGGTGTCCACATTAGAGGTAATCGCATGAAACCATCATATTTAAAAAAAAATATGATATTCATATCATATAATAAAATATCATTAGTTGTTACTACTGTAAATATATATTCAATTATTATTGGATCTCCTTCAATACTATCAGAATCTTTACTTATTAAAATGATTTTGTTTCTGTATTTTAAAATATTTTAATGAGAGTTTATTTACTGAACAAAAAATAATTGATTTATTTTTCCAAATAAGCAGAAAATAGTACAAACTTTGCTAAAATGATTGTTTTGAACAAGTATTAACTTAGACATTATTTTTAAAAACACATTATTTTAGCAGAAGTTGTTTGCATTAATACCATGTGCCTTTTACCCCACGCTGGTGACCCTTTTACCTCGTGTGTGGGGTAAAAAGGTCCCTCTTGCCACCTCATTCATTTATAAGAGTTGCTCCATTAATGTTCAATCTATATACTTTTTCTTTTAGGCGCAGTGAATATCAAATCGTTTTCTTAAGATGGGCCTTTAGCCCCGTTGTACCCTACTCTTTAAAATGTTTGAAAACAAAGGCTCTAAGATTATTAGCGATTACTAAACTAGCATGCTTTAACACCCAATAATATATCAAATGTTTGCTTTACTCAAACAGTTTTACAGTCATTCGGTAGGTCAGGGATTTTAATGGAAGGCACTAGAGTGTGGTGCGCTAACATTAGGAGTGTCAGCATGTGTATTTATTGGCTGTTTTGAGCCCTCTCTTTAAAGATAGGAATGTGCAAACGAAGCACAACTGGACAAATCTAATCCCTTCTTCACCCACCTGCCCCATGAAGTCAGTGAAGAAGAGCATGTTGCACAGGAAAGCCGTCCAGCCAAACAGATGACTCACACACAGACAACGGTAATGTCTGGGCATGCTAATCATAGCTGACAGTAGAGATTTCAGGGTCATTCTCTTCTGCACCTGAAACACAGTTATGCACAAAGACAAATCATATCTACTGAAAGGTTCAAAACCTTAAAGCCATAGCCAAAAAATATTTAAGAATACGGTAAATGGTGCATTTAACAAACCAAGCTTTATTCAGTGAGCTCCTTTTCACAAACCAGTCCACTACACACAGTATAAAGATCTTTAGTGGTTTCTGCACATTATGATAAGAGAATGTACTTTAAAACAGAAATAAACATGCACTTTGAAGGTTGGTCTAACTAGTTATTTGACAATATGTGCTGAGGAAACCCTAATATGGATGTTGGTTAAGTCAAAGTTATTGATATAAATCATTAAGAACATAAATGTGTCTACAACCACAAAGGGTTGTTATCATTACTGCAATATTTCTCTCTGTAAATAAATCCGCTTACTTCTTTTGCTAAAACTGAATCACTGATGGCAAACATATATATTGGCTGGACAATGATGTAAACAGCGTTAGGTCTTGTAATGAATATGGAGATCAAATCTAAACTTATCACCAAAATGTAAGTACATTATTTTGCAAATATTCACTACAAAATGATGCTAATTTACTAGAATAATATATGCATGGAGAACATTATTATTACTAATTATCATTATGAATCTGCTGTTTTACCATGTATTTATATGTACATATACATTACATTTACTGGACATTTTTACAGATGGACAAAAGAAATGCGGTTTTGCAGTGTAATTATACATTTAAGTACATGTAATTGTGCATAATTAATAGTAAGCACATGTAACGTGTAACAAGGACACCTTGAAATAAAGTGACAGAAATGCTTTTCTAGAGCCAAAATTAAACTTGTCAACCTCACATTTCTCCCTTTGCATCTTCCTTTAGCCTGTTGTACTGATTTAATGTTTAAACACTCATGCATGAAATGCAACTGATGTCTCCCATAATTTGAATACAATTTCCCTCAGGTATTTACACTACTCTCTGTGCTTCATTTGAGACCTTTATCAGCCTAATTAAACCAGTGTTCTATCCGTCAGCCTTTGAAACAAACCTCCCATCACTGCATTAACAAGAACTGTATGTTCTGAACATCTTGTCCAAGAGCAGTGTTCGGTGGAAGAGAACTCTTTCTCAGGGACGGATGGCAGATGATGTGAGGTTTGTAGCAGGTTAAAGATTGTGAGGATCAGTTGGTAGACTGTCAGGATTAGTGAGATTTACAGTTCCTTTTACCTTAGTGGCATTAACAATTCGATACAAACATTAAATAAAAAGTAAGGTTTGATCAAAGTTACTTTGCTATTATGCGTATAAAACTACAACACCTTTTTGACCCTATGTTCTGAATACAGACATGCAGCATTAGTAAACATAATATCAGCTTACCTAGGTTAATTCATTTGTATGACTTGCATATACATAATTCTGCATTAAAGCATTACTTGGTGTGACACACTAGCATGACAAGCTGCAGTCTGGGTTAAAGGCTCTAATGATGATTTTAGGCTCGAGGGTGCAAAAGTCTGAAATACTGTACGTGGCTTACAATATGTTTGTTAAAATAAATCAAGAAAATATTTAAGATTATGCACTACTTTTGGTCATTAATCAAATAAGTAAATGTATGTAGCCTACTCTTGTTCAGACAATAAGATGTTCTTGCTTTCATTGAAAAACAAGATGCTCTGTGCACTATTATTAATAATATAGAAAGTATTGTTATTTTATTCATTTGTATAATAATAATAAATATTAAACTTTTAAAGTATTATTATTGTGAACAGTTACAATAACAACATTTTATTTATTTTATTATTATTATAAAAATGTTCGCTCTAATTATTCTGCTCGAAATACACATTTCTTTGTACTAAAACAAATGCAAAACAGAATTATTTTCATTTTTAGATCCGACAATATAATGAGACGCACATGTATATATTTGTATAGACGCGTATTTTTAACTGTAAACCTGGGCCTGTTTTAATATTTAATGATCTAATAAAATATAGTGTGAACTTTGAGAGCATTGAACTTTTTTCACACTTTATAATTAAGTTACTCATAATATGGCCATAATGAGTAATCATGTCATCACATCACCACAAAGACCTCTTAACATGCCATTATTTCTTGTATTTTTAATAAAAGGTTAAAAGCATGTGCTCATTTCATTATAGACCAAACCGAATAGTTTCTGTGAAAGGCATGAGTATGCAGCCTAATTACAGCTGGCAAAGGCTGATGCTTCAAGGTCTGAAACAGGTCATTAAAATGTGAGGGGAAATTGGGTGCAGACTGAAGCCAAGAATAAAAGCCACATGAAAGGGATTCAAGGTAACATAAATGACCAACCTCGCTGCTTGGCTGCTTGGCACTGGGCGTGACTGCATTGGCTTCACTCAGGACAGAGAACGAGCGCTGCCTTATTTCAGGAAGAGGGGGAAGTTCTTTGTGTACCGCACCGTAGCCATTATGATGTTGTTCTTCCAGGAGCAGTGAGGCGGCTGGACAAGAGTCTGAACTGTAATCTTTCATCAGAGGTTTCTCTGGGATGCTGAAAAGGTGCATGGTGAGAAAAATGCCCCAGGTCAATGACGAGAAAAAATAGATAACTTGGTATTCTGAACCCAGTACGACACCAAGTGCAGAGTGACCCCAGTCCATGGCTCCAATCAGGTATCCACAGGCTCCACCTAGACCTGCAAGGAAGCACAGCAGATTGCTTTGAAAAATCACACTCGGAAAATCAAACACAACTGGAAGTTTAGGTGGGATGTGCTCTGTTTGTAAAAATGCTTCTCCAAATGTGGGATGAAGCACTAAAGGTACTTTAACAAGGGATGTTTTTGTTTTAGCAAGGAGTTTAAATGTATTAGCTCTTGCTACACCAATTACAACAGTGTCCTTTATAATGGAATAGTGTGCATGAGACAAAACAAGCTATGGACATTTATTTACCAAGAAATGATTTTGAATGAAGTTGAAAGTTTCTGTAGTAGTTTTACAAGTTGTTGAAAACTCTTCCATGCCATTATATTGAAGGAGTGCAATACTGGAGCCATCGCAACCTTCATAAAATATATATTTGTTTCTTCTTGAATAATTATTAATCAAAGTTTCATTTATGCATGTTAGAAAATAAGTTGAATATGGCCCACTGACAAATAAATAATCAGTCTATATATTTAATTGTTGGTTTATTTGAACAGTGAGACAGAATAACAACAAAAATTAATTTATTTAAAATGCAAAATATATAAATTGCTTTGCATGTTAATGAGTGAAATCAGTACTTCATCTATCAATCGGCAAGATATCAATAATATTTCGATACAATACCTTTCAGAAATGTGGGGTCTGTAATGTTGACAAAGGCAGCATTTATATGAATAAGTAAACAGTAAAAACAGCAAGATTGTGAAATATTATTAGAGTTCAAAGTAACTGTTTTCAACTTAATATATTTTAAAATGGCATATATTCCTGTGATGGCAAAACTGAATTTTCAACATCATTACTCTGGTCTTCAGTGTCACATGATCCTTCAGAAATTATTATTATATGCTGATTTGCTGCTCAAGAAACATTTCATATTATGATCAACTTAATATATTTATAATATAAATTATATGAATATAAAAACGTAAATAATTTCAAAATATATTCTGTATGTGTGTGTATTTATATATACATAATAAATATACACAGAACACACATATCTAAATCACATCCAAAATAAGTTTTTTTTTTTGCATAATATATTATGCAAAAAAACAACTTATTTTGGATGTGATTAATGGCTTGACAGCACTACAGTAGATATTATAATATATATTTTGGACTTAAGAAGTATCGAGTTGTAGTCTGAGGGCCGGTGGTTTTAGAGGTGAGCAAGTGAGTGATATAATGTGTGATAATATAATGATACAGTTTTGACAATATACAGAGAAAGGCTAATCAAACGCTTCATTGTAAGAACATTCAAGTGATTAATTAGTGGACATTTGCTACTGTTAATAGGTTATATTGCAGAGCATATTTTGTCAGTAAAAGTAGACCAAAAATGACAACAAAAAAACTCTGTATGGAAGGTTATGCATAATTACACTCAAACACCCCCCCACCTCAGAGCCCAGTGATCCAGTCATGTGCCTCTGAAGTTCTCAGCGCCAACCCATGATCTCAGCACATGACTGGGCCTTTGGATTAGAATACCTTGAGTACACACAGACCCTTCGGTGCCTGAGCACCATGAACAGACTGACACAAAATCACCAAGTTTAACTATAACTGGGTACTCAGGAAGGTCTTTCAAGAATTTGTTTAATTTCTGGGGTGCTATTTTTCTTAGATGGCAATAGTGTATAAAAAATTATTAAATAATTATATAGACAGCATCTGGGTAAATAAATATCTTCACTTTGTTTAATTCATTAATCAGAGTAATCCACAACATACAGTACATGAAAACCTTCCACAGTCACCAAGATCAGTCAATAAAAATACACAAGTGTCTTTTGTGGTGTAGATGTTATTCTCACGAGACTCGAAGCGGACGCCTCTAGTAGCATGACTAATATGTTGTTTTCACTCTTTCTTCTAAAGAGATTAAGACTGCGATGTCTTAGGATGGATTTTTTTCTTTTTAGGTCATGGAAGTACATGTGTGACCGTGATGAGAAACACACAGAATCCTCCAAAGACATCAAGAGTTGGACCAGTAAACACCCAGATTTTCTGAGAGTTTAAAGGCAGGGTGTTTTCTGATGTCTTGTTAACACAAACAAAATCCTTGAAGGCATTACCACTGCCCTATAGACAGCAGGATGTTTGTTACATCAGTAAATCAGCACCAAAGCACCCTACCGACCGGTGTTACAGATGGTGAAAGAGGAACGCGCTTGCCATAGTGCCAACCAATTTCACATAAGTACTTGGAATTCAGTCCAAATAATACACTTAAATACGCCACATCAAGAAAATAATGGGGTTTCCTAAAGAACTGACAGGATTGAAAGGACAAAAGCAAAATATGTATCAGAAATGTAGTACCGGAAATGTGTATCAGAAATAAAAGTACCCGGAAATGTATCCACATAGGCCTACTTAAAATGTATAGTATTCGATGACGCTTCGATTTAAAGAGTGCAAAATCAATCCATTTTGTGAATTATATTGCTACAATTTATTGCAAACGGACTCAAGACACCAACTAAAGACAAATGAAATAATCGCTGAAGTTCACACCAGCACAAAAATGGTTAATAGTGCTATAGGCACGTCAATCTGGCTTTATGTCATAATGCACAATGCTTCAGAACATCTCCACAGCAACAGAAGAGTAAAGCACAGAGAGGTGTCAATTATGGACCGGTCAAGATTGTAACTATATAGCTTTTAAGACTAAATAAATTGCTCATTCAGCTTATTTTGCTACATTCAGCTTGTTTTGCAACTTAGAAACATCAATAAATGCATATTTTCATCATATGAATCAAGGCCAATCTAATCACTCATCGTTGCTCTTTACCTGTGATTAAAGCATGATAATGAAGCCCTCTCTCCTTATCCCGATGAGAACACACATCAAACAAATAGGCTTTAATGGGCCCGTCAATGAAGTCCGCTGCAAAGTCAAACATCACCACTCCAAACATGACCACTACGATCGCCCATGTCCTTTTAATATTCCTGTCCTCTATTACAGCTGGAGGAGAGAAACATCATGCTTAGTTTCAATCAAAACACATTATGCATGAAATGCTAATGAATACTACTAAATATAGGTTTTAAAAAAGGTCTGTTGCTCAAAAGACAGCAGTCCAAAAATACATAAATGAATAACACATGAAAATTTGTTTTTTCTTTCAGCTAGGTTTATATTTTTTGTAGTCTTTTGGAATGCATAAATGAATGATCTATCTATCTATACACACACATAAACTAATAACTAACTAAATAAAAGTGTGAATTTGTTTACATTTTTGCCAAAGAACATCTAATTGTAGTAGTGAAAACAGGAGTTTTCTTCAGTATTTTAAATGTGTGTGCTTGGTAAACTGATAAGTTCTCTTTATTGCAAATTATTACAATTCTAGATCAGTAGTATTTAATAGGAAATATGGTAGGAATAGGTAAATATTTCCATAATGCTAACACAAAAATACATGCAATGTCCAGTTGTATTATATATTCCAAACAACTATTTTTGACTCACATCTTCTTTGGTCGTTAAAAAAGCTATTTGATATAATGTGAAAACACAGTTTAACATATTTTTTTTACTTTTGTAGTAAGTTGAAGTTCCAATATCTGCTTAGCCTTCCTTCCTTGGTCATCATTTCCTTTATTTCAACCTTACATCATTTTTTTTCCATCAAAGGAGGGACAGCAAATATAATTTGCTAACTGTTTTTAAAATTGCATTGCCAAACTGCAGATCCTTTAACTACCAGCCAAGACACAAGCAGCTCCTGGTTTCCATCATTTACTTAGGCTGCACCTACCTGATGTGACCGCATCTCCATTTAAAAATAAAGTCAGGCCCACTAACATCATAATCCCGAGCAAGAGTATGTACGGTCGCCTTCGGCCCCATGGAGACCTACAGTAGTCGCTTGCCGAGCCGATGATAGGCTGTAGGATAAAACCCAAAACAGGGCTGATGAACCACACCAGGCTGTACAGGTGTCTGGGGAGTCCAACGCTCAGCAACACCGGCGTGACAAACGCTGCCTCGACGGCATAGCAGAACTCCCTTCCAAACATGACCATGCTGTGCATGACAAGCCTTCCTCTGGAGCACTTCAGAGGCTCCACCGCTCCAAACACATCTGGTTCCATGCAATCCAAATAGTCCTCTTTCTGGCCCGAGTCCACCGGGTAGTGCTCCATGGATGCGAGCGGGCTGTCCGGTGCGGAGAACCTGCAAGGCTGGTCCTCAGTTAGGAGAGTCATGGTTGTCGGTCTTGAAACTCTTAATTCCTATTGCATAGTTGAGCGATAGAGCTCAAAACTAGTATTTACAACATCAGCTGAGCGGAGAAGAAAAGGAGGTGGTCGTCTGGTTGAGATCAAGGAAGTAAGCCTTGCTTTTTTTTCATATTTTTGTTGCCAAAAGGCCACTGGTGGAGTCCGTTGTAAGCACGTGATAAAGATTATGAGCTGTGGATTTTCCTCCTCCAACTGGGTTAGAAGTTCAGAACCAATGTAATAGCAAGTATTTATTAGATAACAGAGAACTGTAGAGTGTTTGAGGAAACTTAAATGTTAGAAAAAACATAATGTAGACCAATCAAGTATCCTTTTGTGATCTTGCATGGCAGAATGGCCCATTAGTTAAATCAAGTGACGTACCATGTGATTCCTCGGCAGACGGCTCCAAGCGAGTTGAAAAAAAAGAAAAGAAAAGAAGGCAACGCATTTATAGCAGTCAAAGCACACAACCGCACGCAATGCTCCCTCTCCATTCACACAACTATCTCCTGCTGCTTTGGTTTACTCAAATCTGTCATGAGACTTTCACTGAGTCTCTTCAAAAATCACGTGAGCTTCTCACGGAACATCATCCACCCTCTCTCTCTGAATTAATCTATAGAGGTCGAGCTGGGGATCACAGGGAACCGGTCAGATGGTGCCACATGGATTAAAATTCCACATTCCACACATATCTTCTACGTGAATTAATCGATTTCAGGCTAGAGTAGTTATGAAATAGATTTTATACAACTCATTCTTTGGGGTTACGAGTAGTATTTGACTTGAGAAAAGATGATTCAGAATTTTATCAAGAGAAGTACTGTTTGAAGCCAGATACAGACTTTCAAATAATAATACAAACATTTTTAAACTCCGTTTTACAGTTTCAATTTTCACAGTTTTAAAAACCACTTTACAATTTCATTATTATTCTATCACAATCTTCAAGGATTAGAAAATGTATCTTGATCTGTACAGTCTCTTTTCTAGATTTGAAAATGCACTACTGTTTAAAAGTTTGAGGTCGGTAAGATTTTTATTAAGAAATGTATGCTTTTATTAAGAAAAGGTGCATCAAATTGATCAGTGACAGTAGAGGCATTTATAATGTTACAAAAGATTTCTATGCCAAATGAATGCTGTTCTTTTTAACATTATTCCATACTTTTTGAAAATATGTAACCGTTTCAACAAAAATATTAAGCGGCGCAACGGTCTGCAACATTGATAATAATAATACATGTTTATTAAACCGCAGATACGCATATTAAAATGATTTCCGAGAGATCATGTGGCATTAAAGTGTGGAGTAATGTCTACTGAAAATTCATCTTTACCATCACAGAAATAAATTAAAATTCATAATATATTAAAACAGATTACAGTTCATTTAAATTCGAATAATATTTCACCATATTATTGTTTTGACTACAGCCCTGGTTAGCATAAAGGCAAATTTACACCACACCAACAGATGCAGAGCCAATGCTGATGGTCTGCAGATTACAACACTTCTCAGACTTTCCAAGACCTGAAGAAACCGAATGCAATATGTTCAGCCAGCAAAAATAACCCCCGACCAATGCCAAGAGATGCAGACAGGGTAACAAACTGATCCAACAAAACCCGACATATGTGTAGGGATGGGTACCGAAACTCGGTATTTAATCGGTCTCGGGGCTAAATTATAAAAGACCGGAGTATCGATAAGCTCTGACGTTAACGGTTCTGCTATCGGTACTGGAGAAATTAAGAAAACACACATACATTTATTATTGCTATATATATATACACATTATCTTGCAAATTATATCCCGCCAGAGTCACCAGCTGTTTTTATATGCAATAATATTCAAACTCTTGTCTATGATGCATTTTTGCTATTCCTAATTCAGAAGCGCGATCGCTCACGTGGATGAGTTCAGCACGCGCAACATAAGCCCTGTTTATGATAGAAGAGAGAACTAACCATTAAAACATGCTTACACTTTAGGCCTGTGGCTGTTATATTAAACTGAGTTTATTTAATGTTTTTTTTAGCTTCTAAAGATTATAGCCGTGTTTCTTCTAACACAACTTCCTTCTCTTCACAGCGGCGCGCATTCGTTCCTCCCTGACCAAAACTTAACGTCAGAATCAGATCAATCGTCTGTCGATTGTTGTAAAATGCCGTCTTTACAGTTACTAAATTGCTGGACATGTTTGATAATGAAATGTTGGAAGTACAATCCACACGAGAGATGCTGTTCCTCAGGCTGAAGTGTGTGGTGTGTGTGTGTGTGTGCAGGGGCGCGGGAAGGTGTTTTATGTAGGGGGTGCTGTGGGGGGGGGGGTAGTCAATTTCTGCATATAAATATTACGCCAAATAGAAACAGAAAATCGTGCTATAGCCTACGCACTTTCATGAGATCGTGTTAGACAACAATTAGCTATTTTACAAATGGGAATAGGCTACAATGAATTCATAACAATGTTTTACATTCAAGTTACATTCAAGCTTAAAAACCCTTAAAATGTATAGTGAAAAGTTTTTTTAAAAGCATCTGGAATGCAATAAAGTAATTTTAAAGCTGTTTTTAAAGCATTTGCTGCATGGATTAAAACGATAGGCCAATAAATAATTCACATCAGTCAGACAAAATTGCATTGCAACAAATCCTTTAAATTTCAAGGACAAAGATTTACATACTTTTTTTTATTGAATACAATTATAAAATAAAACGCAAATTATAATCGGGCCTGTTTTAGGCTTTCCCTTATTTTTATATTTTAGATGGTGAGGTGACGGGAAAAATGACTCGCCATTTCCTCATTGGAGAAATATATGCATCTTAACGGATTACATAGGCTAATGAAGAGTTTTTGCTTTGCTTTGAATTATTTCGTTTTAAAGTAGTATTTTAAAGCTTTCTATAGATATATTTATCATATCTCTGAGCCAGTTTCGAGTTGCCGAGTTTCGGTTCATCATTGAAGCCTCTTGTTCAAAACCGGAAGAAAGTGCATTCTCTTTTCCTATTTTATAAAAGCACAATGTTGATATTGTGAATGCACACAACAAAAAGTAGACCCTTTACAGTTCAAAATGATATATTACTCTTACCTTTATGAAAAAAAAATCACACGGCGTATTTTAAGTTGTTTTTACTGTAAGAAAAAATCCTCCATGTCCTGTAAAGCTCGCTCAGCTTCCACTCTCCACACAAACTGTTGGATATTGCACATTTATATAGGTTAAACATTTAAACTAACACTGTGATATGCTTGAACTGTTTATAGGCCTATCTATCGATTTTATTTTAGTCAAGTCTTGATGATTTGATAAGGCTAAATTAATCAAACATAGGGATCAACTCTGATGCTGGCCGCTTTGGTCGTTGCTTAAAAGAAAAAACATTTAATGAACAAAAATGCTCCCAAGGTTTTTCTAAATTAACTTTATGAAGAAAAAACGAAACATCGCCTAATCACTTTTCCATTACATACAAACTGAACTATTTTAGCTATAAGCTGTTTTGGGAGAAGGGAAAGACTCATATCGCTGAGAAAAAAAAAAAGTACATCCATGATATTTCCATGTTCCGCTTTTAAGCCACAACCTACAAATTCTTCAACACAATCATAGCATTCACAAACATAAAAGCAAGCATTGGCAGTGCTGCGTGCGTGATTTGACAGGATGTGCAACGTGCGCATCAAATAGCCCTGCATCAGTTTAATAACTTTGATAACTTTAATTCTTACAACTGTTAAATTAATGGGCAAATGGTAAATATGTCGAAGATCACATAGAAATAGATAGCAAAATAGCCAATGTAAACTAAATGTTATAAACATCGGAGCAACCATATACATTTTTAAATGAATCTTTATTATAACAAATTTAGCCTATATATTTTTTTTATTCACAACAGTTTACAGTTGCCCACAGAAAAAGTGCTGCAGCACCCTCAGCACTGTTCCCGCGCCCTGTGTGTGTGTGTGTGTTTTGCGCGTGTGTGTGTGCGTGTGTGTGTGTGTGTGTGTGCGTGTGTGTGTTTGCGCGCAGTGTGTGTGTGTGTGTGGCGCGGTGCGCTCCAAGCTTGGCGCGTCAAACGATCAAATACACACACAATAAATGGTATATTTGTCAGTTTGTTTAACTTTGTTTCTTTGTTCATGTTCTTACTCTATCTTATCTTATGTATATAAACACAAAAAATGCCTGCACACTGCTGCATTTACAAATTGATGTTTTATATTTATTTAATGAAATATTTATTTAACATCTCAGAATATAAAGCCATGTTAATTAAGCTGCTAATCTATCATAGAAATATATATTTCATACATATATGTGTATGTATGTATGTATGTATATATGTATATATATATATATATATAAATAACAAAAGTACCGATAAGAATACCGTTAAAGCACCGGACCGATAAGCAGTATCGATAAGAGTAGTAGATCGGGCATGTGCTGACCAGTGATATTATGATACGTAATCTTAAACTGAATCATTAATTGTTTTTTACCATTATCTTAAGCCAGAGCTCTAATAATTAGAAAAGTTAATTAGTCTATGACTCACACTCAGCTATTAGCCAAGTATTTCGAGTCAAAGCCAAAAGTGGTACACTTTAATCAACTACAAATAAAATTCCTTTAACAATACTATTATTAATTCAAAACTAAAAATAAGTAAATGTTGAATATCTTTTTTGAAATACTGATGAGGATTTAAGATTGTGTTAAGATTAATACAGAATATTTGCAATAGGCTTTAATTAAATCCCAATTTGAATTTCCCTGCAGCAATTACAAATGAGTCAAATATTTTTGGGACATTTTCACTTAAAAGCCCAGGATCATTTAGTCCACTTCCACTGCAGCACCCAGTGATTCACAAGGGAGAGTCATTGTGTTCTGAAATGCTCACACTCACTCAACAAGAGTTCAATTGCTCAGATTCCCCGCTGCATCATTGGCCTTGTCATGTCTGGTGGCCCTGTGAGTGTGACATTTCTAATCAGTTTCCAGTTTCACTAGGAAATGTACCGGAAAATTAGAGATTCATTTTGATGATCTTCTTGTAGAAAGCATCCAAAGAAAGTCGAAATCCAAAAGAGGAAGGAAGGCGACAACGAGAGACGAAGAAGGAGATGGACCATCAAAAGATAATCAACCAAATGAAGAAGATAATTCGTAAAACAAGAATCTAATCATAAGAAGGTGATGAAGTTGTTAAAGGAATTATTAATATGCATAATCATGCTTTGGATTGCAAGGTGTAGACAATAAAGAATTGAATAATTTACAACTTCATTCTTCTGATATACATCTCTAGAAAATGTTAGTTAAGATTTATGATGATGTATTATGGTGTGTTTTAAACGGTTATCTTTTGCTTTTATAATAAGAAGAGATGTCGGTTGTTTTTATGAGTTTTAGCTATTGCTTAAGAGTGCAGGAAATGCTTTGCTGAAAGGGGTCAGATAAAGAACTGCATTTTGCAAGTATCGTGCAGAATGGAATCTTTTACTGAATAACCTATGTGAGGTGCACCTGGTGGGTTGTAGACAAATTTGATTTGCTGGCTGGTGAGGTGACTTTGTAGTTCATCCTGCATTGCAGCAAAGGACTCACATTCTCTCACTGAGGACTCACTGAGTTCACGTTCTCCCCCTTTAAAGTTGGTACCCTGGTCACACAGCAACTCATATGGTTTCCCTCGACGTGTGATGAATCGTCTCAGGGCCATTAAGAACGAGTATGAGTCAATACTATGAAGAATGTCGAGATGGACTGCCCTGATGGTCATACACTTGAACACCAAACCCCATATTTTCTCGGCGACCAATCTTGATAGATACAAGGCCAAAACAGTCCATGCCCATTGAATAGAAGGCTGGTTTGAAGTACCTCTGTCTGGTAAGAGGCAGGTCGGCCATGAGGGGAACTTCTGGGCGACCTCTCCATTTTCTACACTCCACACACTGCCGCTGGTGTGTGGATGGCTTCACGGCCTCTTAATATCCAGTATGTCCTTCTTATTTCTGCAAACAAACGCTCCGAACCAGGGTGGTGCAGTCTCTCATCATAATCCCTGATGATTAGTCTGGTAACTGGATTCTAAAGGGTCAAGGACAATTGGGTGTAAGGCATCCACTTCCAGCACATCACAATGACGAATCGACCTCCTACTCTAATCAGTCCCGTAACAGAGTCGAGTTCGGGGGAGAGTGAAGCCAATCTGCCCATGCCTGACACTGGTTTTCCTGACCTCATAAAACTCAACTCTGCAGGAAAGGACTCAGCTTGGGCTTGACAGAGGATCTTAAGTTGAACTTCTCTCTGGGTATCAGCGCATGAGGTGTAGGCCGCCCCATGAAGCTCCTGACCACAGGCCTCTAAGTAGGTTGATAGGGTGTCGTATTGCTCTGGCTTTGGCAAGGGTGTGGCAATGGTCACTGACCCACAGAACGCAGACCGTCTCAACTCACTGCTTTGCACTTCAAGAGATAAGGAAGGTTGTCCAGGCCAACTATCTGGTGGTAGCTTGAGGAATGTTGGACCCTGACTCCACCGACTCCCTATTGAGAGGTCTCGGAGAAACTTGTCTCGAGTTATATCATCAGCCGGGTTGTCTCCAGATTTGACATAACACCAGGAAGCAGATACTGTCAGCTCTTGAATCTCCGACACGTATCCCTACAAACACTTTGTAGCGGCATGAGCTGGATTTCAACCATGTAAGCACTGTGGTGGAGTCTGACCAGAGTGTAACAGAGTGAATGGGGATTGTAAGTTCCGTGAGATAGGAGTTTGGAAAGTTGAGAACCACTGAGAGCTGCACATCCAGCTCCAGGGGTATGGACTGCTGCGGGGGCAACTCTAGACCTGGCAGCCATAAAGGCAACTTTAACTTGACCCTCTTTACTCTCTGTCCGGGTAAGCCACTGAGCCGTATGCCTGTTCTGATGTATCACAGAAGACGTGGATCTCACGCTACAAGACCGGTGATCCATCTGTGAGCTGAAGTAACATCTGGGCAGAGATATCTCCTCTAGTTTGCCCTCTTCCTCCCATTCACCCCACAAGGTAAGGAGGTCATCCGGTAACTGTGGGTCATCCCAGTCTCTTGTCCCATAGACGCTGCACCAATATCTTGGCTCTGGTTGTATAAGGGATTATATAACCGAGGGGGTTGGCTTGCCAGTACACAGTAGATGTTGCGCATTGTCATGGTGGAGCAGCTTACCTCGATGTTATAGCGGAGAGCCAGTGGAGTCTGAGTAGGCTCAGGCTCACATCTTGCTGGCCTTGAAGGAGCCAGAGATCACAGGCATCTGACCTTCAGATTCAGGTGATTAATTGCAGATGGGCAATTGCTCATCTGCAATTAATCGAGTCACAACATTTTCACTGTGGTAAGGAACCACATCCATCTGCCATAGTCTCTAAACATGAGCGAACAGGTCAGAGTTGGGGAGAACAGATGTTATCCCCATTTGTTATGATCACCTTACTCACTTTTAAGACATTTGACTCAAAAGTTAAGAATGTTATTGATGATATTGCACCGATAAAGGTCAGCAAGAAGAATGGCAGACAAAAATCATTTTGGAGAAAATCAACAGCAGTTCAGAATATGAAAAGACAATGCAGAAAAGCTGAGCGGATGTGGCGGAAGACGAAACTTGAAATACACTATAGCATCTATAAAGACAGCCTTCATGCTTTCAATTTGGAACTAGCCACAGCTAGACAGACCTTCTTCTCAAACCTTATAAACAGTAACTTAAACAACATTTTTGCTACTGTTTTTTACTGTTGAAGTCAGATTCCCAGTGAAATGCTCTCTGACAGCAAATGCAATGAGTTTGCTTCCTTCTTTCAGAGAAGATCAGTAATATCAGGAAGGAGATTGGCACATCTTCCTGTAATACAGAGGTCACACAGATTCGACAGCAATCTCAAAAAGAAGTGACTATGTCTGTTTTAAAAAATTGATAGCAAAATTTTGGAAGAAATAGTACAGCATCTTAAATCGTCAACCTGCTATCTTGACACACTTCCCACATCTTTTTCAAAAGTGTGCTTAACTTTTGAGATCTCTTAGAAGTGGTGAACACTTCTTTCTGGGACTTTTCCAAACTCCCTGAAAACTGCAGTTGTTAAGCCCCTTCTGAAAAGCGCAATCTTAATAACACCGTGTTGAGCAACTATAGACCAATATCAAATCTTCCTTTCATAGGTAAGATTATTGAAAAGGTAGTTTTAATCAGCTGAACAACTACTTAAACTCAAATGGATACCTGGATAATTTTCAATCTGGTTTCGCGTGCATCACAGCACAGAGACAGCACTCATTAAGATAATAAATGATATTCGCTTTAATTCTGATTCTGGCAAAATATCAGTGCTGGTACTACTAGATCTTAGTGCTGCGTTTGACACTGTCGATCATAACATACTTCTAGAGAGACTGGAAAACTGGGTCGGGCTTTCTGGGATGGCACTCAAATGGTTCAGGTCATACTTAGAAGGGAGAGGTTATTATGTGAGTATAGGAGAGCATAAGTCTAAGTGGACGTCCATGACATGTGGAGTCCCACAAGGCTCAATTCTTGCACCGCTCTTGTTTAGCCTGTATATGCTCCCACTAAGTCAGATAATGAGGAAGAACCAAATTGCCTATCACAGCTATGCTGATGATACCCAGATCTACCTAGCCTTATCTCCAAATGATTATAGCCCCATTGACTCCCTCTGCCAATGCATTGATGAAATTAACAGTTGGATGTGCCAAAACTTTCTTCAGTTAAACAAGGAGAAAACTGAAGTCATTGCATTTGGAAACAAAGATGAAGTTCTCAAGGTTAATGCATACCTAGGGGTCAAACAACTAAAAATCAAGTCAGAAATCTTGGGGTGATTCTGGAGACAGACCTTAGTTTTAGTAGTCATGTCAAAGCAGTAACTAAATCAGCATACTATCATCTCAAAAACATTGCAATAATTAGATGTTTTGTTTCCAGTCATGACTTGGAGAAACTTGTTCATGCCTTTATCACCAGCAGGGTGGATTATTGTAATGGTCTCCTCACCGCCTTCCAAAGAAGACCATTAGACAGCTGCAGCTCATCCAGAACGCTGCTGCCAGGATTCTGACTAGAACCAGAAAATCTGAGCATATCACACCAGTCCTCAGGTCCTTACACTGGCTTCCAGTTACATTTAGGATAGATTTTAAAGTACTTTTACTCGCTTTATAAGTCGCTCAATGGTCTAGGACCTAAATATATGGCAGATATGCTCACTGAATATAAACCTAACAGACCACTCAGATCATTAGGATCGAGTCAGTTAGAAATACCAAGGGTTCACACAAAACAAGGGAGTCCGCTTAGCTATTATGCAGCCCGCAGCTGGAACCAGCTTCCAGAAGAGATCAGATGTGCTAAAACATTAGCAACATTTAAATCCAGTCTCAAAACTCATCTATTTAGCTGTGCATTTGTTGAATGAGCACTGTGCTACGTCCGAACTGACTGCATTATTTTATGTATAATCATTTTCTATTTAACTGTTTTAAATCTTATTTTAAATCAATTTCTATATCATTTTAAAATTCCTTGTTTGAATGATTATTTCACTTTTTCTTATGTAAAGCACTTTGAATTACCAATGTGTATGAAATGTGCTATACAAATAAACTTGCCTTGCCTTGCCTTGCCTTAAGAGTACTCTGCGGCTGCTGAGAGAACGGTCTACATAGAAGATATCCTTTGTGGTATTTACGAAACAAGAGTTCTCTTTGGGTTCAGTCTCAATGCTGGTATTCACGACCTGCTCATTCAAGTCGTGCAATACTAGGAGGTGTTTCCTATTGCAAGTCTTGCACAGAGCCTTCAGGGTGCATCTGGATGCGTGATGATTATGGCCACACCGCCAACATCGGTTATTCTTACTTATCCAGGCCTCTTTCTGGTATTTAGTTAGCTCTTTGAAGTTGTGACATCCATTAAGGAAATGGCTAGCATTGTCACAATAAGGGCAGTAGGCACATGACTTCCCTCTGTCCTTATTAGAGCCAGGTCTGGCTTGAGTCATAACGACCATCTCTCTCCTCTTGATTGATGAGTCAGGCAAGTAGCTGTTCTGTTCTCATCCTCAACTTGGAGCTATACTTCAACCAAGAAGATCAAGAAGAGTATTCTTGATGGGTGAACATGCCTCTTGAAACTGGTCCTAAGCTCGTGAGGAAGTTTACCTTGTAACCTGGACACGTGTGAACCACATTCCAATTCAGCTCTCCTTCTGACCCCAGCTGCTCTAGCATGCTTACTAATGAACGGATACGGAGGGCAAATAGCCTGAATGCTTTAACATCTCCTGACTTGATGTAGGGACCTTCCAGAACTTCGGAAATGTTCTGCAAAACAAGCTTGTGGTTGACCATACATTGTTATTGTTATTGATGGTGTCTGTGTAGGGTCTCACAGAATTACAGAAAAGGCTACCAACAGTGCTTCTTCAACTTTTAAGTGATCAGTCAGGACCTGATATTTGAAGCATTCAGTTGCATCTGCTGGGAGAATGTTCTCCAGTGCCATCCGCAATCTAGAAAACTGTCTTGGGTCTGCTGACGTTAAGACAGGTATGGTAGGTGCAGGTCCTTTCTTTCTTGCATGTGTACCATGTCAGCTCTAGGTGTAGTCGCAGGTCGCTGTGGTAGGTGGAGCTCCTTCTCACCTGAATAATCCCCATTTCTGATTGGAGAATTGTCTTCATAGTAATGGACAGCTTCAGCAGGCTGTGATGACCGCCGTGGGGTAGCAAGATGACTCTCACTAGCAGTCTCTGCTCTAATCTGTGTGATAGTGTGAAGTCCCCATCTGCTTTGTCAGCTGCTCACACGGGTCAGATCTGTGCTGAAAACATCGCCAGGATATGCTGCAGGCTCCCTCTGGGTAACCGATGGACACTGACTAAGTATGGGTTGGGGCACCTTAGTACGAGGGGCTGGTACTGGGGTCACTGAGCGGCGAGGAGTCCTATGCATGTGCTTATCTGCTGGATCTCTTGCTTTAATGTAGCGTTCTCCGCTTTGAGCCCTCGTAGGGCAGACAGGATCTCGGGTAGGATGTGGCTGCGAAGCTCATCACTGTCTCTCTTCATCTCTGTCCACATAGACTTAATGTCAGATAGCTGTTGGGCTTGAAGGTGAAGCTCATCCTCCTCTGATTGTGTTTCTCGCCATTCGTCTTGAAGTAGTAGATCACCTGTGTATGAGGACCGGCTCTTTGGAGATGATGATCTTGATACATACTCTGACATGGGTGGAGCTTCCTCTACTCTATCTTCATTCAGACACGCTGTTGGTAATGCTCTCTTCACATAGCCTGATCCAGGGACTTGGTAATCTGCCAGATGCGCAGGCAGCCTTATTTGTCGTCTAGGGCGGACAACAGGAGGATCCGAGACAAGCTACATTGACTTGGAATTGGACGTCATCTCTCTGCTGCAATTCACTATCCGGCTCGAAGGACCATTTGAAATGTAGGGGTTTGGAAATTACACTATTTGGATTGGTGTGAAACGCAACAGGCAGGACTGAATGAGATGACTCTTAATTGAAGGCACCAAGGAATGTCTAGTTTCCTTTTAGTTTACTGAAGAAATTGAAGTATACAGGTGTGGTTTCTTTCACATACACAGTAACTCCATATAAACTAGAACTAAATGGCAATCCAGTGTGGATGGATAAGTTAGACTGAAGCTGGTGAACTTTCCACTCTCGCATGCATCCTTACTCTCTTTTCGCTTCTAGCTTGACTTCGCATATAAGTACAGAATAATGAGGTATCACCGAGCACTCTGATTGGTCGGGATTATCCGGGACATTCAAGAATATCAGGGCCTTTTGTACAACCTATGTGTTGCTTACACTGAATATGAAGTGTTATATATGCGGTTTAACATGTGTGATTAGCTCAAGCTTGTTAGGAGAAACATGTAACCCTGTCTATATAGTAAAAGGGAAGTAGAAGTGTTGTGATGCTTAGTAGTGATGTTTTCCTTTAAAGATGTGAGCGTGTGATTAGGTCAAGTTTTTCTAGGTTTCTAGAACGCCTGTATAAACAGAGGTAAACAGAGGACGAGGGAAGCAGCAGGCACGGCGTGTTTTTACGATGATGCAAATGAGTTGCAAAGTTATAAAAGCTTTGTCTGGAAATGTAGACGGGCCGTTCCTCATGGTGAAGACATTCGCTGTTGTGTTTTGTATTTGCTTACGAGTTAGTATTATTTTTAATAAAACGAAACCATTGCTATGGTGATTCGTAATCCTTTTATTAAAATAAGCCTCTGAGTTTACTTTACATCAACCTGTTATCTGAACCTGAATATCATCCTGATCGAGCCTCGCACGAACCTGACCTGACTGACACGGCCAGGGTCCTGCCAGGGTCCTGAACCATCAAATCACTGCCATCCGGACCAAAGGTCCGGACAAGGGTAATATAGCAGTTTTGTTGCTGTTTTATTGCTGGGGATGGCTAAATGATTTGAGGATTTTAGGGTTTCTGATCGGTATAAAAACAACAGCCACAAAGTTTAATGAACCTCCAGTCAAAGTCTTTAATTTATAGGCGTGCTTTAGTTACACTCTACGATACCGGCAGATAGAGCGAGCTGTTCTATTTGCGCTTTCTCAAACCCGTACTCCTGTAGCACAGTGTGCTCTCCGATGAAGGGGTGACAGGGCTCGCAGGGCAGCCAGCGACAGAACGGGCGCAGGTCGAGGGCTAATTTCCCCTAGAGTCCTTGAAGAATGACTCCCGTGCCTGGTTGTGGGGGTGTGAGTACCTCATCCAGTGACAGGACAGGGTTACACATGCATCTGTCCCATCGAAGACCTGACTCCAACTCCACGCTTGGGTCTTGCTGGCAAACACACGGGTGAATGTAAGCTGCTGCCGAGCTGCGCTCAGATACACTCATTTGTGAGGGCAGGTCAGCATTGTCCAAGCCCAAAACCTGTGGTGAGAGAATTTGATGAGGGAGATAAAAAAGAGGAAAGAAATCAATAAAGGAGTTTAGAGGACAACGATAAAAGAGATCATGAAGGACTGTGAATCAAGAAGCTTATTAGTGCATTACACTGGCCACAGCAGGTGACTTATGAGGAGGCATTGTTCTATTGAGGGTCAAACTTGAATAGCAATAGAGTTATTATAGTTAATTAAAAAGATTAAGCAATTAGGTCATCAGGACGTTGATGACCCCGCGCACATACTAATAAAGCATCCCGTATTTATCTTGGCATGCCTGTGCAAAATCAACAAACTGCTCAGACAGAAAATGTGACCAAAAATCTTGTGGTTAATTTGTATCTGATATTTATTCAGGTTTATTTCAGATGAATTAAAAGCACCTAGATGCATATTCACAGAAAAAGGAACCACAAAATATAATTATATAAACATATGAACTACAAATATATATATATATATATATATATATATATTGTTAAATAGAAAAGAGCTTTAATGCAAAAGAGAAGAGAGATAAAATAAGAACATATGCAAACAATGCAAAATATGAGAATATAAATAAAGTATTAACACCATAAAGTACAAAAATAAGCATAAAACAATTAAAAAGAACAATAAAATTAAAATAAAAGATGTCAATAGAAAAAAGATCTTAAAATGCAAAAATCAGAATACACATACCTCAAAAAATGTGGATATCGTGAAAAAGCTCTTTTTTTTGTAACATTTTAAAAAGCGAAACTTTCATATATTCTAGATTCATTAAATGTAAAGTTTGCTTTAATTTAGATGATTAGAGCTTACAGCTCATGAAAGTAAAAAATCCAGTATCTCAAAATATTATAATATTTACATTTGAGTTTCAATAAATCGCCATCCATACAGTATAAATTCTGGGTATCTCTTGTTCTTTGAAAGCACAATAATGGGGAACACTTCTAACTTGGCAATGGTCCAGAAGATCATTGACACCCTCCACAAAGAAGGTAAGTCACAGAGGGCTGTTCAAGGAGTGCTGTATCAAAGCATATTAAATGCAAAGTTGACTGGAAGGAAGAAATTGGGTAGGAAAATGTGCACAAGCAACAGGGATGACCGCAAGCTTGAGAATACTGTCAAGCAAAGCCGATTCAAACACTTGGGAGAGCTTCACAAGGAGTGAACTGAAGCTGGAGTCAGTGCATCAAGAGTCACCACGCTCAGATGTCTTCAGGAAAAGGGCTACTAAGCCACTTCTGAAACAGAAACATCATCAGAAGCATCTTACCTGGGCTGAGGAGAAAAAGAACTGGACTGTTGCTCAGTGGTCTATATTCCTCTTTTCAGATGAAAGTAAATTTTGCATTTCATTTGGAAATCAAGGTCCCAGAGTCTGGAGGAAGAGTGGAGAGGCACAGAATCCATGTTGCTTGAAGTCCAGTGTGAAGTTTCCGAAGTCAGGGATGATTTGAGGTGCGAATATGTTGGCTAGTGTTGGTCCTTTGTGTTTTATCAAATCCAAAGTCAAAGCAGCCATTTACCAGGAGATTTGAGCACTTTATGCTTCCATCTGCTGACAAGCTTTATGGAAATGCTGATTTTCTTTTCCAGCAGGACTTTAGCATCTGTCCACAGTGCTAAAGCCACTTCCAAGTGGTTTGCTGACCATGATATTACTGTGCTTGATTGGCCAGCCAACATGCCTGACCTGAACCCCCTATTGGAATCTATGGGATATTTTCACATGAAAGATGAGAAACAGTGGATCCATCAATACAGACGAGCTGAAGGCTTAACAGTGCCTCCGCAGTGCCACAGGCTGATCACTTCCATGCCACACCTCACTGATGCTGAAGTTTGAGCTAAAGGAGCCCAGACCAATTATTGGGTGCATAAATGAACATACTTTAAAAGAACTTGACCTTTTCTGTTTCGCAAATCTTTTTTTTTTTTATTGATCTTAGAAAATATTCTAAGATTTTGAGATACTGGATTTTTGACCTTAATGAGCTGTAAGCTCTAATATCCAAAATTAAAACAAAACAACTTATGAAATGTTTTACTTTACAATAATCTATAATATATGAAAGTTTCACTTTTTGAAATAAGTTACAAAAAAATTACTTTTTCATGATATTCAATTTTTTTGTGATGTACCTGTATGTATGTATGTATGTATTAGTGCTGTCAATGTTAACGCGTTAACGCAAATTCATTTTAACAGCACTCATTTTTTTACGTGCGATTAAGTAGCGCGTATATTCTGTTTGACCCGTGGCCCAACCCGTAGTTGGAGAAATGGAGATGAACAGTGTTGTCAACTTAGCAACATGGCAGACCCCTTAGCGACTTTTTTTTCCTTCAAAAAAGCACCTGAACCTTATTTAGTCTCTGAGAATCGACGGTACTGCCGCGTGAGGTCTTGCTCTCCCAGCGAGCGCACACCTCTCTCTCTCTCTCTCTCTCTCTCTCTTTCCATCTGCTCAGTTTCTTGTCAGCACGCGGCAGAGAGGAGCAGTGCTTTAATTCAATTAAATACAGATTTTAAGTTGCTTGCTTCTCTAATTTTACATGCAAGTATAGCCAAAATCACAGCACAGCTATTGTCATTATCTTATGTGTATTTGATTTCATCAGACGACGACTGGATAGTGAGAGCTAGTTATGTAGTCTTAATAGGTCGCGTTTCAATCACTTTTTCATATTCATCCCGTTGTCTGACAACAGAAACAGTAAAATAGATCAATGAAAACTGTTTTCTTGAGAATTTAGCCGCATCAAAATACAGTATGTGGGCACAGAGAGGCAAACAAATGTAATAATTAATATGTATATTTTGCATGTTCAGAAGAAGTGAGCTGCCCTGTCCTGCAAATAATGTAAACGGGTTTGTGTAAGTAAATTAATCAGTGCAAAGAGAGAGAAGTGATTGGGAACCTTGTATTTATTTTTTCATGTGTCTAATAGACACGAACAAGTTATTTAAAAAAACATCTAAGACCTTTGAAACATGTCTAGTCTTCATGCTCTATGTTGACTATGGTTTCTTTCAATAATAATAAACATACATTTGCATAAAGCATCCATATTTGTCCATGTCCATGTTGATTAGAGTATTAAAAACTTGAAGTATTAATTTAAGGCACATTTAGAACATATAAATGATGATAAATAAAAATGTGCAATTAAGTAGCAATTATTTGTGAGTTAACTCATGACAATCATGCGATTAATCGCAATTAAATATTTTAATCGATTGACAGCCCTAATATGTATATATAAAAAAGAACATTAAATTAACAAAAATTATAACACAAATAAAAAATAAGAGAATATATAATTAAAAAGAGTAAGAAATCAAATGAATACATTAAAAAAACAAAATGCTAAACCAAGAAGAAAATATTTTTTAGATTTAATTTTTTATATTTGGACATACTTTTTCCTATTAAAAAAACTGCATATTTTTTTAAGATGTATTTTTCACATCAAGGTCAACTTTAGTAACCATATTTCAGATAAAGAGTAACCATACTGTCTTAAATTTAGATCATCAAAGATTAAGAAATAGGAATTTTAAAATCACCTAGTTTGACTGAAAATATATTTATGGATGAAAAAAAAAGAATTTCAGGTATCTGTGTAGCTGCCTATAAATACTATAAATGTTTCAAAAAAAATAAAAAAACACTTACAAATGTCAACAGACAGCTATTCTGAATTAGACAGCAAGCATGTATATTGCAATTCACACCATGAGAAAATCCATTATATTCAGAAGATGAGAGTACAGGACCATATTATAAGAAACATAATGCACTGACCTTGAATAAGCTGTTGATAGAACTGAGGCTCAATCGCCCCCACTGCCATGTACTTTCCATCAGAGGTACGGTACGTATCATAGAACGGAGCACCACTATCCAGCATGTTTTCCCCACGTGGACGATTCCACAGGCCGAGGCTACGGGACTTCCACATGAAGGAGCCCACATATGCTGCACCTTCAACCTACACATAAACATGACATAAATACAAGCATCGCTTGTCCATTATTTGCCCCAATTTCATCATGTTCAATTTTTGGTATAAAGCAACGAGGTTCTTGCCAATAAAAACTAATTAAAAAAAACTTATGAAGGGCTACATCCTCAGTAGAACGGTAGTTTGAGTTGTACATATCCATTAGGTCACATAATTCAGTTTACAATAAATTTATATGCAGAAAACAGTGCAGATAAATCACATACATTTACATACATGAATGCACTGAACAAGATAGAAATGTGGTACGACAGGGGAGGATTTAAGCAACTTAACTTGTAATAAAAGCACACCACGGTGAAACAGCCTGCAGTTCTGTAGAGGTTTGATTTCCAAATCATGGCACAACCTGACTCAAAAGCGGCCATATCATGAGTAATCAAAATGTCTTTGATCTTATATGCATAATAAAGTTTGATGTCCTATGAAAACTTCATATATTTCAAAAAGAGCATTTATCTTAACTAAACATCAAAACGGAGTTAATTTTGCAGTGATATACTGAATTCATCAAATGTATGAATGTACGTCCACGCGTATGAAAAATGGATGACATTTATTTTTAACACGGTCCCTGATCTTTCAGTCTGATTTAAAGAGTGTGTGTGGCATATTTCAGCACTGATTTTATGAACCAGTCACAATAGTTTTCACAAAGGCTGTTAATTAAAGGATGGGGATGGCGAAAACTATATTTGACAACAATAAACTCAAGGGTTGTGTGAGCAGCGGCAGAGAATGCAATATATGCAGTTAATAATTTCACATGTAATGGGGACATTTCTCAAAGGGACAGCAGTAAAAAAAAACTAACAATAAAACAAAGGCTGTTTACTTCAGAAAAAGGGTGAAACTTGCAACAAAAAAAAAGCAGAATTTGACTGTGTCTAGCTCAAATAAACTCACTTGCATAAGTAGACTTAAGTTAAATATGCATGGCATGATGACCTCTTTAAAGAAGAGGTCCGTCACTTGGCCAAATACTAAATGTGTTTTCATGATATGCCTCAAAAAGCTATTTCTTCACACTTCTACCTTCCATATATGTCAGAGAAAGTCATCGTCAAATTTGTCATCGTCAAATTTGCTGATGACACAACGGTGATAGGCCTGATCACCGTCAACGATGAGACGGCCTACAGAGAGGAGGTGAGTACCCTGACTAAATGGTGTCAGGAGAACCACCTCTCACTCAACATCGACAAGACCAAGGAGCTGGTGGTGGATTACAGGAGACAGAGCAGAGAACACACACCCATCACCATCGATAAGACACCTGTGGAGCGGGTGACCAGCTTTAAGTTCCTCGGCGTTCACATCACTGAGGATCTCACATGGTCTGCTCACACAGATGCAGTGCTGAAGAAGGCACATCAGCGTCTCTTCTTCCTGAGACGGCTGAGGAAGTTTGGAACGAGCCCCAGAATCCTCAGGTCCTTCTACACCTGCACTGTGGAGAGCATCCTGACCGCTGTATCACCGCCTGGTTTGGAAACAGCACCGCTGGCAACCGCAGGGCTCTGCAAAGGGTCGTGCGAACTGCCCGCCACATTGTTGGAGGTGAGCTTCCTCCTCCAGGATATCTACACCAGGCGGTGTACAAGGAAAGCCGGAGGATTATCAAAGACTCCAGCCACCCGTCCCACAGACTGCTCTCTCTGCTGCCCTCAGGCGGCGTTTCCGCAGCATCCGATCCCGCACTAGCCGACTGAGGGACAGCTTTTTCCCTCAGGCTATCAGGCTAATGAACAGTCACAAATAACTCACCTCCATCACACTCCCACTCACACAACATGCCATGCACTGCACTTTAACACCGTTCAACTGGACTACACGCACACACTGCACTAATCACAACCTATCTGCTATCACTGGACACCATACAATGCACATCCACGACACTGCATATGCATAATCTGTTGCACCTTTGCACATCTACCTGCTGCTCAACCAACCAATCTGCTGTTAATTTATAATCTGTTGCACCTCACATTATTACTATGCATAGACTACATTATGTATAGATACTGTACATAATGTAGATGTGCCCATACGGTGTATAATGTGTCGTTGATAATTAAGTATGTCTTTATAGTACACTGTGTGTACTGAGTATATGTATGTGTATTTTGCACATTGTCTTCTGTACAGTCTGTAAATATGTACTGTCCATATGTAAATTGCTGTTGTTGTTGTTTTTTTTGCACTGTCTGGAGCACTGTAAATGCTCCAGTGCAGTTTTTTGCACTGTCTGTCCATAGGTAAATTGTCTGTTGTTTTTCTGCACTGTCTGGAGCACGCTCATAAGAATTTCACTCACCAAGGCACTTGTGCTGTGGTGATGTGACAATAAAAGTGATTTGATTTGATTTGAGAAAGACCTATATATCAAAGTGGAATATTTAACTATAGTTAATGTTTATCACGGCTTGTTTGTATGTCAGTGTGAAGATGACAGTGGACAAACAATATTTTGGATTTAAACCGACAGTATACATACATACATACATAGCCCTAAAACAAATGTTGCATAGAAATTATGAAATGCTAATGAAACTCTCAGACCGCCTCTTAAATTTGTTATAAGTATTTAAACAAACAACTTTGAAAGCATAAAGTTTTCAGGGTATAATACACCCAAATTGGCATGCAAGTGAAACACCTTTAATATTGTACATATGTACATATTACAAATGTAATATGTAAATTACATAACCTCAGTTGTCTGGTTGAGGTTGTATAAGGCATATGCACTTAGGGCTATGTGAAATGTTATATTTAATTAACAAGCTGAATGGCAACTGCTAATCATCTATTTTCCAGAAGAGAAAACCTAGCATGAAAACAGGGCACTTTGTACTGATCAACTGCCAGGAAACCTTAAATTGCTTTTTTTTCTCAACTGCTTCAACAAATGAATTTGATACAGCAACTGTGAACTAAACTCGGGCAGTGTGAACGAGACTTTATCTGTGCTGGATGATTCAACACAAAAATCAGTGGAATACTATGGAAAGAAAAATATTACAATTGTTAATAATAATTATTCACCTCAAATGTAGTATATGTACAAAATGTGGCAATACTCATTTATTATTACGTAGCTTGTCACTCTGCAAAGACTTCAGATTGATGCCAACTATGGATCAATGTATAAAACTGTCAAATATTACCCTTATATTGTAATCAGTTGTATTTGTAATTGCTGCCTAACAGGTTCGTTGCTTCTGCTTCACTGAACTTAAATAACTGTATATTAATGCCATATGGACATTACTTTGATACACACACACTGCCTGATAACAGAATACTTCTTAATGGTAAAACTGAAACAAGCATTTTCTGTAAATCTGCTTTGAAACAATATTGTGTTATACTTAGGGCTGTGACGATAACCGCATTACCGCTTCACCGCGGTAATGAGATGCCACCGCGGTGTTGAGGTCATCACCGTCATCACCGCACTGTTTTTCGCGGGATCCGACCAAATTTCTTGCAACGGGAATAAAACACGGTAACGGTCGCGGTAACTCTGGTGTAATTTGAACGGGAGTGGGCGGTCTAACAATATCCCGTTCCCGACATCCTTTCAAAACAGCATATCTGTGTGTTTTTACTCCCTCTTACCGCTCACGCGCTGCACGCACGCACCAGTGCTTTTGTGTCATGTGTTTTATTGCGCACAGTGCGCAGCATGTGCATAACGGCACCCTGACAGAACAGGCGATCTGCATGTGCATATAGGCGAACAAGGCAGTCGCCTCGGCAGCAACACGGTCAGGGGGCAAAGGGACAGATATTTGTAGTTTATCTTTTGGGCATTCGTTATCACTGCTTAGTTATTCTACATCTAAATTAACTTTGCTTCATAGTAATGCCGCTCCCGCGCCGCCCCCCAACTGAGCGTCATCAAAAGGCTACTCTACATGCAAAACATTATAATGTTCATTCATAAATGTCATCAAATCGAATAAAACTATCCAGACATGAATTCCTTTTGCTGCTGGTGCTGTCTGATGAGTTTTAAAGCCAGACACGCGCTTCTGAAAGGGTACGATTATAGCCTAATGTGTGTGAGAAAGCGGGGGAGATAACACAAGTGTAATATTATATATTAAATAGGCTTATGTACACCCAAACCCGTGTTTTGCTGTGTTTTAGCCAAGAGGAATATTTAATATTTAGCGTTTATCATATACAGTGTTTAATTGGTGTAATAAAGCGGGTGATCGATCCGGCATCGAGAGGTAACGGATCATTCGCGCAATCACTCGGTTGACCCACTTAAGTGATTACCAGCTTGCATTAGTTGCTTTTATTGTGTGCATATACTCTAAAAATCACGGTTATTTTATTTAAAAATTGTAATGTTTGGGTAGTTTTTGTGTAACCCATATCCTATATGACAGTCCAGAGTCTGCGTTTGCTTTGAGTGCACGCAGATATTTTGCCTTCTCTTCGGGTGAAATTAGTTCTCAGTGCCACTTACTTTATTTTTGTCAAATATAGGTTTGTTTCATGTAATCTATAAAACAGTAAACTATTTTATTTTATGCAAAGCAAACCAAGTCACCTAAACGAGCCACATCAGGTTTTTTTGCGACTATGAAATGTTTTATTTTTACTTCTAAAATGCTTGTTAAACGAATTTAAAAATAAGAAATATTGTATACATGTTTAAACGGAAATATTTTGTATTAAGAACTGTATTTGACAAAAATAAAGGCATTAAGACAAGAAAGAATAATAAAAAACAATGACAAGCTCAAACAAAATGAAACCAACAGCAACTAAATAAAATAATCAAATTAATAATTTTCTAATCAGCATGCTTTAATTTAGTTAATCAGCATGCTTTTACTTTAATTCGCTAGTGGTTTTGCGTCAATAAGTTTAAATTAAAATGTCTTTGGTCTGTGCTCTGGAAGTGTTCTGTTAATTCTTCTAAACTTGAATTACTAAAACTCAAATTAAAACCGAAACTAACCTGTATAGGGTAGAAAACTTCACAAAATAAAAACTAAAAAAAATACATATAAAAATTATACTTACATTTTAGCAAAAAAAAAAATTGAAAGCAATATTAAAATAAAAACGAATTTAAAAATGCAAAACTACAATAACCCTGACAAAATGTATTTATCTGGAGGAAGAGGATCCACCAGATGAGATGATCGGAGTTCAGAAGCGCTGATCCAGACCGGGTTTGTTCAGATTAAGCCCTGACTGCTAATAGCACATGCCCGTGCTTGCTTTTATTTTAATGTAGTTGTTAATAAACAAATTATCCAATCTTTCACATGCATCTTTAAAATCGTATTTGAGTGAAGTGGGGCGGCGGCAGGGGTTTTGCCTAAAGCCCGTCGATGAGTGACAGAGCAGAATAAAGATGAAGCACAGTGTGGATGCTGAAAATGGTCAGTTTACTGCGAAGAAACCCATGCCAGGCAAGTCTGACTCGAGACATTCTTCTCAGGGAAGTTAAATTGTTTCATGAAAAAGAGATTTAATTTTCCAAAGCCAACGGTTTTGTTCATATTTTACATATAAATTTAAATGACAGATGTCTTTTTTTCTGCGACACTTTTCCGTGTTGACAGCAAAGGTTAAACAAATTTAGTATTTTGACAAGACGAATAAAAATAACAAACATGCTATTTTTACATTTTTGTACAAACTGGCCTACATTATTATTATAATTTTTTTTCTCTCTGCGACACTTATTATTACGTTGACAACAAAATGAAAAACTAATTTGATTCTGGACAAGACGAATAAAATAAATAGCCTACAATAAAATAATTTTTGTGCAGACTACATTTTTATTTGTTATCTCTCTCTCTTTCAGTAGAGGAAATGTCATTGTGAGATTCTGGAAACGAGATATATTTCGCGGGAACGGTTGGGTCAGGAAGAAGAAAAAACATATTTTATTTTGCACTTTAAAAAGGTTGTTATTATAAATGTAGCCTAACGAATAGTCAAATAATATTAATTACATCCTAATTTGCTGTTACAACCTATCCGTTTCAACCAACACATTTTGCAACAAGTTGCGTTTGAACAAGTGCGTTTATATCCACGGAGTCTTACCCGAAAAACAATGTCCAAAGAAATATGAATCGAAGTTTAGCACAAATCTCCAGAACAAAGCATGGGGCATGTTGAGCTCGCTTGTTGTTTCTGCAGCTTGCTCAGGTTGTTATTATTTTAATAATTTGTTGTACAAAGAATGGGTTGCAAACGATGACAAAGACTGTTCCATAATTCCTATTAAACTCAGAAGATATTGAAAAAAAAAAGTTATAGAGATAAATATTATTTTGTTATTATTGTTAATTTAATTTGCTGTTTTAAGAATAAAGACGACGACTTTATTATTGTTCATTTACAAGCTGCATGCGTTCTTGATCAAGTCATTCAGGGCTCTACTCATTCTTCCCACTGGTCGCAACTTTCTCTTTTTAATACAACATTATGATAAAAGTTCATCAGCATGCATTGATTAATCTAGTTTATAGCTATATGGTAAGGAAAGTGTTCAACATTCAACCCGTTCTTTTTCATCAGTGTTATTTGTGTCGCCTTCTCTGGTTTAAGAAGCAGTCTTTTACTTTAGTTTGAAAACCAAATCCTCCATTGCTCAGTCTGCTGCGTGCACCTTGCTGATGCAGTAAGTGTAGCTGAAAGTACATCTCTTCACGTGATCAGTGAAATCTGACTCCTGCTACAATGTGCTGTGGCTCTGCAGCGCGCAGACGCTTTGGAGCAGCAGACCATGCACTTGCACAAGTGCGACCACGTCAATTTTTTTACTGGGGTCGTGCGATTAACCGCCAAACCGCGATATTTGTTGCTGCATCACCGCGGTAAGGAAAAATCCAATACCGTCACAGCCCTAGTTATACTCAATACATGTTTTAGCACTCTATACGCTTCATCATATGATTCTCTTGCTGATCACCAGTAGATAAAAAGCTGATGAAGACTGGACAAGTCAAAGAGATTCTCTCACCATGGAATCGCTCTGAGAACAAAGCAAACACTTTCCTCAGAAAATGTGAGATGCTAATAACACAAGAATGTCATTTTTACAAATAGCAAAAACAGTAGGAAATGTAAATCTGTGAGGATTTCGAATGTATAATTACCACATTTGAATGATTATTAAACATATAGGGGAGACCAATGGAGTATGATCTCGGGAAGCTGTAAAACGGCACCGATATTGCAATTTCTCATGCTTGAGCGACCTACTCCTTAGCCGCACTAGTTTTCATACTTTATTGGTTAGCCAGCATTAATGCTGAGCATTGGAGCCAAATATTTCATAGTTTCAACCACAGGTCCAAACTCAAATGCATAATATTTGTGAATAAGTGACTAAACGGTTTAGTTTCTTGATTTTTTCAAAGTGAATTGTAGTTAATTGAATATTTAGGCTCTCGTGGACCCAATTGAGGATGAGCAAGACCACAATATTAGCAATTCTTCACTGTCAGGCTGGCTTGGAAAATAACATCTCTAACAGTACTCACACGTAGCAGTGTTAATGAAAATAGATAGTGCCAATATAAGCAACTTGAAAGGAAAACCAAGCAGTTATTGGAAAACTATCGACAGTCTGGTCAGAACATGGTGTGATCATACTGAGATAAACAAGGCTTGTAATTGCCTCATTCCATGCAGTGGCTGGTCAAAACAGGGAGAGGAAAATGATTTTTTTTTAGCACTGTGTGTGTGTGTGTGGGGGGGGGAATTCAGGGCACCCTCAGTATGCTATAAATTTGTTGGTGTGGAATGAAAGCATGCCAGCAGAAGTGCTTCTTTTTCCAGTCAGTTGCCAGCTTTAGTCAACCAGCCCAGGAAACAATCACATTCAAAGTTAAGATGAGGCGCTGTATCTTACCATGCTGGCATCAATGATCTGGCCTTGTCCTGACCTGCTCCTTTCCAGGAGAGCCAACACAATCCCAAATGCACACATGAGACCTCCTCCAGCAAAGCTTGCCACCAAATTCAGTGGAGCGTAGGGTTTCTCCGAGCTACGGCCCAGCATGGACAGCAACCCTATTACAGACAGAGAGGGACAGGGACATCCTGAGAACTGAAGAATAGATGAATAATTACTTTAACAGTTATTTTTAAATCACAGTTTAATGTCAGCTAAAAATATCACCAATTTAGACACTTGCATAACAAGCAAGCATTTGTTTCCATCCCCTGTGCTTTCAAACTGGTTTTAAAAAACGTGTAGCAAATGAACTAAAATAAAAGAACATGGGTATTATTACAGTGAATGCTTTAAATAATTTAGATTTAACACACAAAGACTTACCGAAAGCCCATGTCATCATAGATAATTATGTTAAAAGTGTGTATTGTACTGTTAGCACATAAAAGGTCACAGCTAAAAGACAACAAAGGGCTCAAAAAATGCATTCAAACTTGAAAAATTATCTCATTTAGTTAAGGCCAGTCCTGACCTTCACAACCCATTGACATGCTGACGTATGAATGAAAAGAACTGGATAGTACCATGGCGATGTATGGTAGTTGGTGTTAATCAAAAAAGCATGCAAAAAAGCATCATAAAAAAGAATTATACATCTGGTTCTTTGTCATTAATAAAACGGTTATTTGATGCATGAATGGCTCAAGAAACCATCTAAACCTGGTGGTGTTGTTTTGCATGAAAGCAACACTGAAATGCACCTGCCAGGATGATCTTAAATTAATGCACATATGACTTTAATTTAATATTTTATGCATTAGGCAGATGCTTTTATCCAAAGCAACTTAAATTCAATTCTATGAATACATTTTATCAGTTCATGCCAAAAAACAAAAACAACCCAGATAAAACCACCATTATTTAGAATAAAACTTTACTTAAGCTTTTATTTTAATAATGACTGCATTGTCTTTCAGTTCCTATTATATCATTTTTAATTATGATTTGAAACATACTATCGCTATGCATGAATATATTAAGAACATTAGGCCTGTAAGTCCTGCTCCGATTTATGCTTCTACAAATTCTGTAGCTTATAGAAACAAATTAATAAGAAAAAATAAGCACTGGACACCACAAGCATAAAACCGCACCTTACCTGTTTGGTCGATTAGCAGAAGCCAATTTCACAAAATGCAACATTTTGTAAAATCTCACATCCACACATATGGAAAAACTGCACATAGGCTAAGTGATGAAAATTTGAATGGATAAGATGCCTCTGGAGATGTGTAAATCATAAAATTTTAAAAAGGAATATTCCAATAAAACATTCCCTCATGCTCAAAGATCAACAGCATCATTTCCATTGAAATTATTTTAATTAATGATGCCACATATCCAGACGTCTCCATAGCGTTTCAGTCTGTAACCTAACAAGTGCTGGTTTGCGGTAATGCCTTTTAATGTTTAAAAGTTAAACTGGTTGAATGAAAAGTGTAAGATATTTTGAACTTCACATAGCTCAATCACTTCTGGGAAAGCTCATTAGCAGGCTCCTCTGCCCCTGTTTAACATTGGTCTTTACCTGACACGGCCAGGTAGTTGATATCATGTCCAGCAGCCTTGGCATAGGATCCGCTCTGACCATAGCCAGTGAGTCGTGCATAAATCAGGCGCGGGTTCTCTTTTAGTAAATCTTCAGGCCCTAATCCCATCTTCTCCATAACACCTTAATTATGCCAGAGAGATCAAATAATAATGCAAGACAGGACAAAACCTTGGAGGTAAGTACATTTTAATTCAGAAGACCAGAGGTTAAACTGTAGCGAATTATTCTAGTTTGGATTTAAAATCAGGAAAGAAATAGCAATCACCCGTTTAATACAGCCCCCCCCCCTTTAATCAACAATGCTTTCATCAAAACAACTCAAATTATTTACACAAAATGCACAATATGGACAGAGGGTAAATGTATAAAAAAAAAAATTGCAAGGCAAGTTTATTTATATAGCACATTTTATACACAGTGGTAATTCAAAGTGCTTTACATAAAAAGTGAAATAATCATTCACAGCAATAAAAACAAGGAGTTAAAAATAATAAAACAAGGAATTTTAAATGATATAGAAATTGATTTAAAATGAAATTTAAAACAGTTAAATAGAAAATGATTATACATAAAATAATGCAGTCAGTTCGGACGTAGCACAGCTCATTCAACAAATGCACAGCTAAATAGATGAGTTTTGAGACTGGATTTAAATGTGGCTAATGTTTTAGCACATCTGATCTCTTCTGGAAGCTGGTTCCAGCTGCGGGCGTACAATAGCTAAAAGCGGACTCCTTGTTTTGTGTGAACCCTGGTATTTAACTGACTCCGATCCTAATGATCTGAGTGGTCTGTTAGGTTTATATTCAGTGAGCATATCTGCATATATTTAGGTCCTATACCATTGAGTGACTTATAAACGAGTAAAAAGTAATTTTAAAAATCGACTTCAATGTAATCAAGCCAGTGTAAGGACCTGAGGACTGGTGTGATATGCCCAGATTTTTCTGGTTCTAGTCAGAATCTTGGCAGCAGCGTTCTCTGATGAGCTTGCAGCTGGTCTAATGGTCTTCTTTGGAAGGCCGGTGAGGAGACCATTACAATAATCCACCCTGCTGGTGATAAAGGCATGAACAAGTTTCTCCAAGTCTTGACTGGAAACAAAACATCTAATTCTTGCAATGTTTTGAGATGATAGTATGCTGATTTAGTTACTGCTTTGACATGACTACTAAAAGCTAAGGTCTGTCTCAGAATCACCCCAAGATTTCTGACTTGATTTTTAGTTGTTTGACCCCTAGAGTCAAGGTATGCATTCACCTTGAGAACTTCATCTTTGTTTCCAAATGCAATGACTTCAGTTTTCTCCTTGTTTAACTGAAGAAAGTTTTGGCACATCAACTGTTAATTTCATCAATGCATTGGCAGAGGAGTCAATGGGGCTATAATCATTTGGAGATAAGGCTAGGTAGATCTGGGTATCATCAGCATAGCTGTGGTAGGCAATTTGGTTCTTCCTCATTATCTGACTTAGTGGGAGCATATACAGGCTAAACAAGAGCGGTGCAAGAATTGAGCCTTGTGGGACTCCACATGTCATGGGCGTCCCACTTAGACTTATGCTCTCCTATACTCACATAATAACCTCTCCCTTCTAAGTATGACCTGAACCATTTGAGTGCCATCCCAGAAAGCCCGACCCAGTTTTCCAGTCTCTCTAGAAGTATGATATGATCGACAGTGTCAAAGCGCAGCACTAAGATCTAGTAGTACCAGCACTGATATTTTGCCAGAATCAGAATTAAAGCGAATATCATTTATTATCTTAATGAGTGCTGTCTCTGTGCTGTGATGCGCGGAAACCAGATTGAAAATTATCCAGGAATCCATTTGAGTTTAAGTAGTTGTTCAGCTGATTAAAACTACCTTTTCAATAATCTTACCTATGAAAGGAAGATTTGATATTGGTCTATAGTTGCTCAACATGGTGTTATCAAGATTGCGCTTTTTCAGAAGGGGCTTAACAACTGCAGTTTTCAGGAGTTTGGAAAAGTCCCAGAAAGAAGTGAGGTGTTCACCACTTCTAAGAGATCTGCTTGTAAACAAAAAGAACTAATTGTGACAGAACGCTGCGCCAACTTGCACTAAAATTAAAGAACATTTATTTTGTAATGACTGTTTATCAAAACTGCCATAATAATTAAGATTAGCAGAGGCAACATTATTCACTATTAGAACTAGACAAAGACAAAATAAAACAAATATATTTTATATTATTTTTGAACTGTAATTATATCACAATATATATATATATATATATATATATATATATATGTATGTGTATGTGTGTGTATGTATGTATATATACACACACACACACACACACACACAAACACACAAACACACACCGTTTTTATTAAAACATTTTAATATTGTGTCAGGAAGGAAGATACTACATTCAAGCAATAAAATACACCCTGCCAACCAGCTAGAAAAGGATTACTTCGTAAAAGCTCTGTCTTCGTGTGCAGAATATTATGAGGTTTAAGCATGTGAATGTGGAGTCATGTTTCCTCCCTTTAATGAAGACACTGACCTTTACGATAGGGCTCCAGAACCACATCTGACTGGACACACAGTCTTTTCAGAACAGCGACACCTGTGGGGTTCTTCAGATTCAAGGCCACTGAGTGTTTGCCTCTTGCTTGAGTATCTACAGTCATTGCCACCTTTGTCCGATCTACCCGGATGACTCTTGCACCGAAGTCCCTCAGTATCATCCCGCAGAAGGGCGCAGGCGCCAGTCCTGCAAGCTCAATAACACGCACTCCTGCCAGAGCCATAATGGAACCTGTTCATAAATAAACTCTAATATTAATGCTTTCAAGTCATTATGCCGTGCAGGAGTGGTGGAAATACACTATAACATATGTGTACGATATATTACACAATGTGCAATGTTCGAAAACAAACAAGATATTAATACACCACGCATAAACAAATGACAACTGTTTCGTGTCACAGTTCACTCCAGCTGTCCATTCAAAACGTATTATTAAACCAGTACACGATCAGTATCAACAACAGTTCGTTAATTATGTTTTCTGTCCAAAACACCTCCGAGCAAATAACACATGATAAAACAGTATGAGCCATGACTTTGAAACAAGATACACACAACATACCTTTTAAATTTTGCACTTTGAAACCAAACGACTTGGCGCGTGTTTATGACGTATGAGCACAGGACTGTGGATGTTTTAATGATCTCTCTCTCTCTCTCTCTCTCAAAATATACATTTAAAAATATAAACTGTATAACTCACAAAGAAGCATAAAGGATAGAGTTAAATAATGAAATGCTTTTTGTGACTTTTCCATTGTGAACATTATGAAGGGCACTCATCCATTTTTCATTTGTTTGGTTCTGGATTTAAATAAAGTGTAAATCAGTGTTGGGGGTAACACATTACAAGTAACGCGAGTTATGTAATAATATTACCTTTTTAATATTATTAATTTTAAAGTTTATTCATTACACTTTTTGCTGTGAAAGGGCTTTTACATTTGCTATAAATAGAAAAACAAACAATAACGCCCTGCTCATATTAAAACAAATATGTAAAAGTAATGCAAAAGTAGCGTAATTATTTACTTTTTTAGGAAGTAACGTAATATTGTAATGCATTTCTCTTAAATGTAACTTTCCCCAACATGTAAATAGTAATTAGATGATATTTACACTGTGCAAATAGCAAATCATGTTCTGCTATGTATACTACTCATTGTAAATAGTGATAAGTAGCTGCACCTCAGTATTATAGTACATTATAAAACAGTATGCAATAATAACTTATTGAGTGTACATTTTAATTTTAATTCAAATGATTAAATGGATGACACCTTACTGGGACAATAAAGCCCTCCCTACGCCTACCCCAACCCAACTCAATACTTGATTTTCAACTTTTTAGTTATTACCTTCATTTTTATTGAAAATAAATGCTTTTCTGATGTGATGTGATAAGAAATTTGAAAAGGGAGAAAAAAAATTTGGGTTCGAACCAGGGTCGATCGCATCAAAATGAATACAACCAAAATCCCTTTCAAGGAAAGTCCGTTCACTCGGCCGTCAAATTTGAAACGCCTCCGGGGCAAGACCGAAAAGTCCTGTCTAAATGAATCTAAATGATCCTGAAATAAAAAAAAAACGGCTCGTTAAATTACATATTTCAAATTAGCAGTAAAATCTGAAATGAACTGTCCCATGAATGTTGTTTCTTATGCTCAAATGGCGTTTAAAAAGCTTATTTTTCAAGCTAGACCAGCCAATGCGCATCAGTATTGCCAGATCGGGTTGGCGATTTTCAGCCCAAAAGCTCACCAAAACCCGCCCACTTCAACAAAAACCAGCCCAAAATTTTAACTGCCAAAATAATGTGATATGATTTTATTGCCATGTCAATCAAGATTGATAAGGACCATTTTTATCTCCTCAAAATAAAATAATGACAAAATAAATACATTTCACAGGAACATGGATCAAAACAGGGCAGAAAATATGCTTAAAATGTCCAGGAACCTTTTCAAAATGGCAATCAAGAAATTAACTGATAACCCTCGGAAAAACACATGCATCATTTTCAATGTCCACAGTAAGAAAAAGCTATTTTTTTGCAAAAAAAGTGCACAATAAAGTGATGAGAAAGCTATGTAAATGCACACACCCACAGAAGGGTGAAGTCTTCTATTAATTTAATCCACGTTGTGAGATTTGAGTTAGTAACTCTTAGATTCTTTATCGTGTAACTTATATTTAAGTCACTTTGCCATGAATCACTTAACTTAAATAAAATGAAAGAGTAAATATATAGCTGCATATTTAAATTTAGCCGTTTACAGTGCCAAAACGCAATCACTCACGAGTCATCACATCTCACCAACATAAAAGATGGTAAATTGATTGTCAAGTCTCTGTTAAAATGAACCAAAAGGGTTGCTTTAAGGAAAAATGAGTTGATGACTGCACTAAACATTATTTTGCTGTGATACTTTGAGCTCGAGCATATTAAGATAACGTGACTAAGATAAAAGTGAAGAAAAAAGCAGCTGATTGGGCGGCTTTTAGTTTTTTAAAAGCAGCCCAAATTTGGTCTCCCCGCCCAATGCGTTATTCTCCGGTCCAAGCCGATCAAAAGAAGCCCAATTGGGCAGCAGTGTTGCCAGATCGGGTTGACGATTTCCAGCCCAAAAGCTCACCAAAACCAGCCCACTTCAACAAAAACCAGCCCAAAATTTTAACTGCCAAAATAATGTGATATGATTTTATTACCATGTCAATCAAGATTAATAAGGACCATTTTTATCTCCTCAAAATAAAATAATGATGAAAAAAAGGTAATAAATATAAATACATTTCACAGGAACATGGATCAAAACAGGGCAAATGCGTTAAAGACAGTCAGAAAATATGCTTAAAATGACCAGGAACCTTTTCAAAATGGCAATCAAGAAATTAACTGATAAGCCCCGGGGGAACACATGCATCATTTTCAATGTCCACAGTAAGAAAAAGCTCATTTTTGTGCAAAAAAATGTGCACAATAAAGTGATCAGAAAGCAATGTTAATTCACACCCACAACAGCCAAACATGTGTTATTCATGTATGATAATCTGACAGCAAAAATAAAAATAATAACAATTAACAACAATGCGCTTACCTTTCTCTTGTGCTTTATCAGACAGAACTACAGCACGTATTTCATGAAGTAAATATTTTAGAACATAATGCAGAACTTAGCACAGTCAAAACTGTTCAAGTCCAGCAGCTGTCAATGCCAAGCATACAAGAGTTTGGACGGTTTAAAAGATGTTCTGGTGCAGGACAGCATTGTATAGTCCCATGTTCAGTTTAGATTTTTATTAAATCATTCAACTGTTAACTTATTTCAGTTACAATTACATTTAGAAGTCTTCTATTAATTTAATCCACGTTGTGAGATTTGAGTTACTCTTAGATTCTTTATCGTGTAACTTATATTTAAGCCACTTTTCCATGAATCACTTAACTTAAATAAAATGAAAGAGTAAATATATAGCTGCATATTTAAATTTTGACGTTTACAGTGCCAAAACGCAATCACTCACGAGTCATCACATCTCACCAACATAAAAGATGGTAAATTGATTGTCAAGTCTCTGTTAAAATAAACCAAAAAGGGTTGCGTTAAGGAAAAATGAGTTGATGACTGCACTAAACATTATTTTGCTGTGATACTTTGAGCTCGAGCATATTAAGATAACGTGACTAAGATAAAAGTGAAGAAAAAAGCAGCTGATTGGGCAGTTTTTAGTTTTTTAAAAGCAGCCCAAATTTGGTCTACCCGCCCAATGCGTTATTCTCCGGTCCAAGCCGATCAAAAAAAGCCCAATTGGGCGGCAACCCGCCCAATCTGGCAACACTATTGGGCAGCAACCCGCCCAATCTGGCAACACTGATGCGCATGCGTATCTCCAACAGGCTTATGATTGCGCACGCGCAGCTGCTGCTCCAGCCTCAGGATTCTATGGGAACTGGAGCTTCTAACGGCCGCTGCAGTGACGCATTGACTTTAATCAACGATTGGCTCTTTCTATTTAGAAGGCGCGTTAAACTTTGTCCCATTCATAAGTATAGGAGTGAACTGTCCTTGTATTTCTATAGTCTTTAATACAACACACACTTTACCATCTGCGCCACAGGCGCTGACGACAGTTAACAGTCTTTTGTAATATTGACCAGCCCAATCACACGTTGGTGGGCGGAGTTAGTGTAAAACTAAATAGCCTCTGCCAGCAAGGTAGGCTATTTGCACTTAGTGTAAACACTCCGTTAAAGGGGCAACCGTTTCAAATATTTTTGCCTATAAAACAAAAGACAAAAGACCCGTTCAGGACTGTTTCCTTTTCATTTAAATGGTTCTGCTGAAGCATAAATGTAACCTTTTGTAGATAATAACCACCACCATTATAGTCTGTCTCAAATCAAATCAAATCAAATCACTTTTATTGTCACATCACCACAGCACAAGTGCCTTGGTGAGTGAAATTCTTATGAGCGTGCTCCAGACAGTGCAGAAAAACAACAGACAATTTACCTATGGACAGACAGTGCAAAAAACTGCACTGGAGCATTTACAGTGCTCCAGACAGTGCAAAAAAAAACAACAACAGCAATTTACATATGGACAGACAGTGCAAAAAAGCAACAGCTATTTACATATGGACAGTACATATTTACAGACTGTACAGAAGACAATGTGCAAAATACACATACATATACTCAGTACACATAGTGTACTATAAAGACATACTTAGTTATCAACGACACATTATACACCGTATGGGCACATCTACATTATGTACAGTATCTATACATAATGTAGTCTACTCATAGTAATAATGTGAGGTGCAACAGATTATAAATTAACAGCAGATTGGTTGGTTGAGCAGCAGGTAGATGTGCAAAGGTGCAACAGATTATGCATATGCAGTGTCGTGGATGTGCATTGTATGGTGTCCAGTGATAGCAGATAGGTTGTGATTAGTGCAGTGTGTGCGTGTAGTCCAGTTGAACGGTGTTAAAGTGCAGTGCATGGCATGTTGTGTGAGTGGGAGTGTGATGGAGGTGAGTTATTTGTGACTGTTCATTAGCCTGATAGCCTGAGGGAAAAAGCTGTCCCTCAGTCGGCTAGTGCTTGAGATCGGATGCTGCGGAAAGCGTCGCCCTGAGGGCAGCAGAGAGAGCAGTCTGTGGGATGGGTGGCTGGAGTCTTTGATAATCCTCCGGGCTTTCCTTGTACACCGCCTGGTGTAGATATCCTGGAGGAGGAAGCTCACCTCCAACAATGTGGCGGGCAGTTCGCACGACCCTTTGCAGAGCCCTGCGGTTGCCAGCGGTGCTGTTTCCAAACCAGGCGGTGATACAGCCGGTCAGGATGCTCTCCACAGTGCAGGTGTAGAAGGACCTGAGGATTCTGGGGCTCGTTCCAAACTTCCTCAGCCGTCTCAGGAAGAAGAGACGCTGATGTGCCTTCTTCAGCACTGCATCTGTGTGAGCAGACCATGTGAGATCCTCAGTGATGTGAACGCCGAGGAACTTAAAGCTGGTCACCCGCTCCACAGGTGTCTTGTCGATGGTGATGGGTGTGTGTTCTCTGCTCTGTCTCCTGTAATCCACCACCAGCTCCTTGGTCTTGTCGATGTTGAGTGAGAGGTGGTTCTCCTGACACCATTTAGTCAGGGTACTCACCTCCTCTCTGTAGGCCGTCTCATCGTTGTCGGTGATCAGGCCTATCACCGTGTGTCATCAGCAAATTTGGCGATGACATTGGAGCTGTGTGTAGCTGTACAGTCGTGTGTGTACAGGGAGTACAGGAGTGGGCTGAGGACGCAACCCTGCGGTGCACCAGTGTTGAGGATCAGGGGGGATGATGTGTTGTTGCCCATTCTGACCACCTGACCTGTCAGGAAGTCCAGGATCCAGCTGCACAGAGATCTGTTCAGTCCTAGAGTCTGGAGCTTCGCAACCAGTGTGGCAGGCATTATAGTGTTAAATGCTGAACTATAATCCACGAACAGCATCCTCACATAGGTGTTTTTATTTTCCAGGTGGGAGAGAGCAGTGTGCAGGGTGAAGGCAATAGCATCGTCTGTGGAACGGTTACTGCGGTATGCAAATTGTAGTGGGTCCAGTGAAGCAGGCAGCACAGAGTAGATGTAGTCTCTGACCAGCTTCTCAAAACACTTGCTGAAGATGGGGGTCAGAGCAACGGGCCTCCAGTCATTCAAGCATGTGATTTTATTTTTCTTCGGTATGGGCACAATGATGGATTTTTTGAAGCATGAGGGAACCACAGACAGAGAGAGGGACAGATTGAAAATATCTGTAAAAACCCCGGCTAGCTGGAAAGCGCATGCTTTGAGCACACGGCCTGGTATCCCATCTGGGCCTACGGCTTTACGGATGTTCACCCGTTTGAAGGATCGGGTTACATCCGCGACAGAAAGCGTGAGTGGACTCACCTCTTCTGCGGCAGCCGCGGCAGCGCTCTCTGTGTGTGCGGTGTTATCAGCCTCGAACCGAGCATAAAAGGTGTTGAGCTCGTCCGGTAGAGAGGCGGAAATGTTCACAGTAGCTGGTTTATTTCCTTTAAAGCCTGTGATGTTGTTGATGCCCTGCCACATGCTTCTTGGGTTATTGTTGTTGAAGTGTTCTTCAACTTTGTTTTTATAAGTTCGTTTGGCTGCTTTGATGGATCTCCTGAGATCGTAACTGGCTTGTTTCCGATCATCAGTGTTTCCGGATTTAAAGGCAGATGTCCGCGCTGACAAGGCTGATCGAACATCGCTGTTAATCCACGGTTTTTGGTTGGGGTAGATCCGGATTGTTTTGGTCGGAACTACATCGTCTATACACTTCCTGATGAAACACGTGACCGTATCTGAATACGCCTCTATGTCGTCTTCAGGCGCTGCCGGAACATGTCCCAGTCCACGTGATCAAAACAGTCCTGTAGTATAGCGTCCGATTGGTCAGACCAGCAATGAACTGTCCTGAGGCGGGTGCTTCACGTTTCAGTTTCTGCCTATAAGCAGGCAGGAGCAGAACGGAAGAGTGATCCGATTTGCGAAGGTTGGCGGGGAGGGACTTGTATGCATCCCGGAAGGGGGAGTAACAGTGGTCGGTGTGCGATCTCCACGCAGCGTGTTGATGGTGACGTGTTGAAAGTATTTTGGAGCTATTGTTCTGAAGTTGGCTTTATTAAAGTCCCTGTGACAACAAAAGCTGCATCTGGGTGCGTGGTTTCCTGCTCACTTATATTCCTGTACAGTTCCTTGAGTGCCTGGTCTGTGTTGGCTTGGGGGGATATAAACAGCCGTGATTATGATTGCTGTAAATTCCTCGGTAGCCAGAACGGTCGACACAGAAGCGTATGAAATTCCAGATCAGGGGAGCAGAAGGATTTAATAGAGTGTATGTTCCTTTCATCACACCACGAGTTGTTGATATAGAAACACACACCTCCACCTCTGCTTTTCCCTGTGAGCTCTTCCGTTCTGTCCGAGCGGTGCACGGAGAAGCCCGTGAGCTCGATGGCTGAGTCTGGAACAATAGCAGACATCCAGGTTTCTGTGAGGCAAATAACACAGCAGTCCCTTGTTTCTCGTTGGTATGAGATGCGCGCCCGCAGTTCACAGAGTTTGTTATCCAGTGACTGAACGTTGGCCAGTAAAATGGTTGGAAGAGGAGGTCGGAAAGCACGGCGTCTCAATCTGATGAGAACGCCAGCTCTTTTTCCTCGTTTTCGGCGGCGGCGTTTCCTCGATTTCGCAACCCACACAAAGGGCTCTGATGCGGTGTCTGTGAACACTCCACCGGCATTCAGAAACTCAAAGTCCGGTTTGCGTTGCGCGACGGAGGAACCAATGTTCAAAAGCGTGTCTCTATCGTAGACAGTTATACTAACAACATCTAACACATAAAACAACAAAAAAACAAATAAAACATACAAAAAACTGCAAAGTTTTCCCGGAGCACGCAACACGGCTGCCATCCTCGGCGCCATCTTGACTCTCAGTGGGTAATGCGTTTAGATATTGAGTATGTGCACATAACACGGTGCAATGAATGATATGGCTTTTTATTTAATCATTTATTTTCCTAAAATTTTCTATTTTACTTTGTATTTCATATTCGGCTCTGAAAATTCAGGATCGATCCTTCAAAAATATGTCATGCCTTAATACAGTTCCCAAATATTCTAGTCAGTCAGAAATGAATAATTCAAAAGGTGCTAAATAAGTGACAAACAGGATCAGATTTAAAACATTGCTTGGAAACGGCCATGCTCAATATTCCATAAATAAATTATACTTGTAAGCCAATTGCCCTGCAGGAAAATGTTCTGAGACTCACTGTAAATACATTTCCAACATTGTGCTACATTCATGAATGAGTTGACTGCATGGCCTTCACACAATAGCAGTCTTTCACAATATATCAATTCATTAATCAAATCAGCAGTGGAAAAGACACACAGCTCATAATATTGAATAGTAAGTGTTTCAGGGACTAAAGATGTTTTTAATGTTTTATATATTGTGTGGGTGAACACCATAGACTGTATAAAAACAGTCAGCAGCAAGGCTAGTTTCACAGACCTTGATTCAAGGAAAAACCCTTCCAGTGGCACATTTTTTACGATTATTTACATTACCTTTGCAGAATACGCAAACTGCGAGGGCCCCAGAAACACAAGGGGCCCCCCTTGCTCTCAAAGATGTTTTAATTTTAGATTCGTTTTTGAGTTTGGCCAGCAGTTATGAAAACATGAATGATCATTTATTTTAAGGTGGTGCACGGTCACCCTCGCTACATAAAAATCAATCAAATAATGTAACGTGAATGTCTTACAGTCTCTTACTCAAGACAAAAAAAAAGTTGAAAGCATACTGAGCCGCAGAAGAGATACTGTTTCGCGAGCGCGATTCAAGACAGAGTGAAACACGGACAAATGTGTTTCATCCGTTCTTTCATGCCAAGTCCCCAACCCCCGCCGGCGACACAGGGCCCTATTTTAACAATCTAAACGTCTGGTCTAAAGTGCATGGCGCAGGTGTACCCAGGGAATGTCCGAATCTACTTTTGCTAGTTTAACGACGGGAAAACGCTCGGCGCGCCCAGGCGCATGGTCTAAACAGGTTGTCCCTATTCTCTTAACGAGTAATGGGTGTTTTTTGGGAGTAACTTGCAATAAACCAATCAGAGTATCATCGCTAATTCCCTTTAAACAGCGAGTTGCGCTTGTGCCAGGGCGGATTCAATATTTAAACGGTGGAATTTTAAGGCGCACAGACTAAACGCGTCTCCAGAGAGCAAACGGATCTGCTCATGGGGGAGCAAATAGGTAGGCTAATTCTGATACATGCAATGACTATCTATTATGACATGTATGATGTTTTTTATATTCATGTAGCCTACACTATAATATTCTTTTACGCTGTAATCCTTTACTTTTTATATATTTGGCATGTTTGTGTGCTTCTGCACGTCCCTGTGTGTAATAAGCAAAGTGAAAGCACGTTGTGTGCTCTTTAAATAACAAAATGAATACTGCACCCATTGACTTTAGACTAGGTTTGAGTTGGTCTATGGCGTAGTCTACTTCGCCAAAAAAAAAATCCTCAAAAAAAAAAAACGCGCGTTGGGCTGAAACTAGCAAAAACACTTGCGCTGCACTTTGCGCCGGGTGTATGATAGGGCCCACAGTATTGTGTAGGGCTCCCAGAAGTCTAGGATTGGCACTGCTGTGCCAGGGCCATCGCTAAGAATTCTGGGCCCTGTGCACCAATTTGCTATGGGGCCCCCCTCGAAATCACGTTCAGTGGGGGAGTGGGGGACATCGGAAAAAGTAAATAACGTTTGTGGTGATGGGTTTTTGTCACATAAATGAATGACTACTCAACCATAAAAATCCTCAGTCGAGGGCATCCTAATGTTGGCTCTGTGTGACATCAGATCAGAATTAAAATAAGGGCAGACATTAAGTTTTAATTCAAGGGGTTGAACAAAAATATAACATAAAAAGCTTTTACAACCATTTTGTCCCCCCATTTTCAGGGGCTCAAATATAATTGGACAAAAAAATATAATCACAAATAAAATGTAATTTTTTATATTTTGTTAAGAATTCTTTGCAGGCAATGGCTGCCTTAAATCTGGAACTCCTAGATATCACCAGATATAGTGTATATCCCTATACACTTCAGAATTCTTCCAGCTGCATCTGTCTTCTGTCACATCATCACTAAACACCAGTAACTCAGTGAAAACCAGTAACGTGTCATCACACCGCTCCACCATGTTTCACAGATGATGTTGAAGGCTTTGGATCATGAGCTGTTCCTAGCCTTTTCCATACTTCTTTCTTCCTGTCATTCTGGTACAGGTTGATCTTAATTTCAGCCGTCCAAAGAATGCTTCTGCAGAAGTGGTCTGGCTTTTTAGATGTTTTTTTGGCAAACCAGGCCTTGTTTGCACCTTGTGGTGAACCCTCTGTATTTGCCCTCGTGAAGTCTTCTCTTGCTTTTAGACTTTAACAGTGACACTTCTATGTTCTTCACTTGGCTGGATGTTGTGAAAGGTTTTTTCTTTACCATGGAGAGGATTCTCCGATCATTCCTCACTGTTGTCCTCCGTGGGAGTCCAGGCTTTTTTATACTGCTGAGCTCACCAGTGCATTCTTTTTTCTCTCAGAATCTACCAAATGGTTGATTTGGCCACTGCAACCGTTCCTGCTATCTCTCTGATGGATTTGTTTTGTTTTTGAAGCCTACTGTTTCGCTTGCATGAGAGCTTGTTTGAAAGCACTGTGTGGGTTCAGAGCAACAACTTCCAAATGCAAATGGCACACTTAGAATCAACTCTAGACATTTTACCTGCTTAATTGATGTAGAAATAGTGAAAGAATAGCCCAGACCTGTCCTTGAAATGTTTTTTGAGTCAACTGTCCAATTACTTTTTATCCCTTGAAAGGGGGTGGGGGGGGGGGTGGGTGGTACATAATAAAGAGCTGTAATTCCTTAACCTTTCATCCACTTTAAGCTCATATTCATTCTATAACTCTAACTTGAATATATTTTGGTCAACAGTTAAAATAATAAAAATTGTGCCTACATGTGTCCAGATATGGACATGTGTGTGTGTGTGTGCGTGCGTGCAAATATATGCTGGGAGCTTGCAAATCTCCAACAATATATAAGTATGACATTTCTTGTAACGGCCAGTTGGAAAACTGTTGGTGGAATGTTGTTGGCCTAACCTGTTGTGAAGATTCAAAGTAATTCTCTTTTCTTAGCATTTGTGGATTATTGTGATGTTTTTATCAGCTGTTTGGACTTGGATTCTGACGATAATAATTCACTGCAGAAGATCCATTGGTAAGCAAGTGATGTATTGCTACATTTCCAAATCTCCATATCTGTTTAGATAAAGAAACAAACTCATCTACATGTTGGATGGCTTGAGGGTTTTCAGAAAATGTTCATTTTTGGGTGAACTATTCATTTAAAAGCCCCATATCAAATCTACAAACATGGAACCACTCTGTGCTAAACAGTTCCCGTACATCATGACACCTATATGTGGCATTTATTATTCTACTGTAATTAATACTGAATATCAAATGGGGTTGTTATTTGAATCCCCATTTTCTGTCTAAAGTGTTTCAGAAATTGTTGTTACAATTAACACCTCCCATCTTACAGGCATAACGTTTCAAATCAACACAGCCAAAGCAACATGACAGCAACTTTACAGAGTCATATTGAATTCATTGTCAGACTTCCAACAGTGTCGAGGCAATTCAAATCAACCATATTCTCACTGAGAAGGCCTAGTTTTGCTTATCATTTCTTGTCGGTTCATGAAAGAAACTTGATTGCTCTTCAGATGAAAGGAGTTGACATGACTTGTCGCTGCCTAATGAACTGATGAAAGCGAGAAGTGCCCTCTCTTTGAGGACAGAAGAGACTCCTTTAACTAATAGAAGTCTTATTTGAGTTGGTAAATTCAATGAATTCAGCTCGGCACAAAAGCATCTATTTGTGTTTGACATCTCTGACATCTCACAGACAGAATGAATTGCTTTACAAGAATCTCATTCATTTGCTGCATGTTGTGAGATTACAAATTTTATTTAAATGTTTAATTTAGATTCTTATTATTCACTTCCTGACTAAGAAATTGTCAGGCAATTCAGGTGCTTGAGATCGCTTCCTGACCATTGAGCTTGAGACAGCTGTGCTTTTGTCTCTATGATAATGGTAAGTTCAATGAGTCAGACTACTGAGACTCTCAACTTTTGTTCTGCAAATGGCTTTCTGGCCCAGACTTCCTGGCTCCCTGGCCCAGACGTGGAATCGTTAGGTTGATTGGATTAGTGTCTATCTTTCGGAGGCCCCTGGCCCAGACGTGGAATCGCTAGGTTGATTGGATTAGTGTCTATGCATTTGAAAAACTATTATGTTGATGAGATTAGAACCACGGGAAGCTTGGTAACAAACCAACGCCTCCCTCAGTTGCATGCGTTGTTTGAATTTGTCTCCACCTCCAAAAGTCCCTCCTCCAAAAATGCCTATAAGATACCATGTAAAATTACTTAAGATTGAGATTTGACTACAGATACCAACAGCTTGTGTTCTCAATAAAGAATCCTGCTGACGATCCAATCCGAAGTCTCCTGGTCTTCTCTTCTGAGTTTCCTACACTTTAGAAGAACCAAGTTCACAACAATGTCATTTTGATCACATTTCTCATAATGAAATCAGACATCGGAAAACAGACAAGCTCTTTTAATTTTCACTTTCTTTGAGTTTAAAAACTCCGCAATATAATCAGTACAACAAAGCATGTGAGTAGAACAATTGCTCCAATAAGAAACTGAAGTTTACTTTTTGACATTAGCTGTGTTTCAAAATCTAATGAGCTGCCTTGCTGCCTACTGCCTACGCAGATAGCATCCTCATCATCATGTATCCTCATAAACAACTGATTTGGAACGCTCTACATTGGCAGCGATGTACACAAATAGCAGTTTGCTATTTATTCCAACTTCCAAAAAAAATTAAAGAGTAATGAGATCTGTTTTAGCTAGTTTATCAATACTGTTCAGTATTGAATTCAATATTTTAGTTACCTTGTTTAACAGTAAACAGTGATAAACAGTACTTGTCATGGCTGCTTAGAAACAATGTATGTGGTTAAGTACCACAGCAAAAAAAAAAGAAAAAAATTAAAAAAAAGAAGAAAAGGAGCAAAGGAAACCAATTAAATGAGTGTTCGTTTCCACAATAAGGAGTGACCTTTTTGACCTAATCCTAAGAGAGTCCCAAAATACTGCATTGTCATCTTCTGATTATCAAGCATGACATTTAAATCTGTATGTGTATATGTTCTGAAGCGAAGTAAATCAAAGGATTGCCAATAATGTGTAGATAAGCCTGGCAATCAATGGCCAAATGTCAGAATCATTGATTAAAAAAATAGTGAATGTTTCAGAGAATCAACATTGAATTATTTGGATGCGCAATAGTTCTTCAATATTGGGAATTGGATTCATTTTAAATGGCAGAGAATCGATTGTTTCATATGTTTCCCAGCTACACTACACTGCATGTGTCAATTATGTGTAAGCAGGAACATCACAAGGACACACAGAAAAGCTGGTTTTCATAGAGATTATTTACAGACCGCTTTGCACACTTCAGTTTTACACATCACATCTGATATCTTGCCTGGCTGCAGTGTGCAATGTATTTCTTTCAGTTATTCCTGTTGTAAATTGTATATAAAAAAGAAGAATCCTGTCTTTCTCTTATTTAAAACACCAAGCAAAGAACAAGAAATCAATTCGTAAATCAATCAGTCAATCACTCTCTCTCTCTATGCGTGTGTGTGTGTGTGCGTGCATCTTTGTAAAAAAAAAACAAGGAGTATGTTTTATAAAATTTTATAGATATGTATTTATAGATTCTTATTTATTTTATAGATACAGAGTTAATTTATTTTATTTCTCATCATGACGTTGCCTTTTTGGTCTGTCACATTGCTATATTACATGAAAAATATGCTGTGACTAATGCAAATGTATGAGTCTTTTGGTGTGTAAAATAAGACAACTTTGCAGTGATCTGGAGATGGGCATCACTGCCAGTGTTGTGATTCAGCAAGAGTGTTTGACATGCAGACATCCAGTCTGGGTAGTCTTGAAATTCAGAAGACATTGAAAGAGTTTAAGGAGAAGGTTATACTTTCATAAGCTGTAAACATTCCCAATTAAGCAACCGGACATTTGTATTGATATGCTAAATTAAACCCCCCAAAAAATCTTTATTTGGGCAGAGGACCTTTAGGCTTTATATTTATTTTAACCTCCCAGATCTTGCTCGCATATCTTAGAGAGCTTTAAGCTGAAAATATGCTGCATAATCCAACATTCCCCAGCAGCAGTAGAATTTCAGCATCAAGTCTGCTAATGTCCTCAGCTATTTTCATTCATATATATTTTCCATCAAAAATTGCACAGCTCTTTCAAATGATATGAATGTCTCAGGAGAGATCTTACTTTGCACTTTTATAAAGAGCCTGTCTGTGAATCTCAACTGCAGGAGAGACACTTACATAAGAGGCTTAAGAGAAAATGCCTCCAAATATGAAATTTAGACTTGATTAAGTAATTCACTAGTGTATTACATATAATATTTGATATGTAAGTAGGCTACTGCCTGTAGAGAATAGAATTGAAACATTCACACAAATATTTCACTGATTTAATTAGTCTATGACTCACACTCAGCTATTTTTGCTGAAGTCACTAATTAGCCAAGTATTTCGAGTCAAAGCCAAAAGTGGTACACTTTAATCAACTACACATAAAATTCCTTTAACACTACTATTATTAATTCAAAACTAAAAAGAAGTAAATTTTGAATATCTTTTTTTAAAATACTGATGAGGATTTAAGATTAATACAGAATATTTGCAATAGGCTTTTATTAAATCCCACTTGAATTTCCCTGTAGCAATTACAAAGGAGTCAAATTTTTTGAGGACATTTTCACTTAAAAGCCCAGGATCATTTAGTCCACTTCCACTGCAGCACTCAGTGATTCACAAGGGAGAGTCATTTTGTTCTGAAATGCCCTCTCACACTCACTCAACAAGAGTTCAAGTGCTCAGATTCCCCCGCTGCATCATTGGCCTCAAAGTTTAATGAACCTCCAGTCAGTCTTTGATTTATAGACGTGCTTTAGCTTCGTTACACTCTACGATCCCGGCAGATACGAGCTGTTCTATTTGCGCTTTCTCAAACCCGTACTCCTGTAGCACAAAGCGAGTGTGCTCTCCGATGAAGGGGTCCCGGGAGTGACAGGGCTCCGCAGGGCAGCGGGACAGAACGGGTGCAGGTCGAGGGCTAATTTCCCCCTGAGAGTCCTTGAAGAATGACCCCCGTGCCTGGTTATGGGGATGGGAGAGTACCTCATCCAGTGACAGGACAGGGGTTACACATGCATCTGACCCATCGAAGATCTGACTCCACTCCGCTTGGGTCTTGCTGGCAAACACACGGGTGAATGTTTGCCTGAGCTGCGGCCAATCAGATACACTCATTTGTGAGGGCAGGTCAGCATTGTCCAAGCCCAAACCTGTGGTGAGAGAATTAGATGAGGGAGATAAAAAAGAGGAAATGTATCAATAAAGGAGTTTAGAGGACAACGATAAAAGAGATCATGAAGGACTGTGAGTCAAGAAGCTATTAGTGCATTACACTGGCCACAGCAGGTGACTTATGAGGAGGCATTGTTCTATTGAGGGTCAAACTTGAATAGCAATAGAGTTATTATAGTTAAAAAGCAAGATTAAGCAATTAGGTCATCAGGACGTTGGATGAATCCCTATGCACATACTAATAAAGCAATCCTTGGCTTCTCCCTAATCATGCCTGTGCAAAATCAACAACCATGTAGACAGAAAATGTGACCCTGAAAATCTTGTGGTTAATTGTACTCCGATATCATTCAGGTTTATTTCAGATGAATTAAAAGCACCTCGATGTACAGATGTACAGTGTGTACATGTTCACAGAAATAAAGGAACAAGAAAATATAATTATATAAATATATGAACTAAGAAAAAAAATAATATATATATATTGTTTAATAGAAAAAAAGAGCTTTAATGCAAAAAGGAGAAGAGATAAAAATAATAAGAGCATATGCTAACAATGCAAAAATATGAGAATATAAAGTATTAACACCATAAAGTACAAAAATAAGAATAAAACAATTAAAAAGAACAATAAAATAAAAATAAAAGATGTCAATAGAAAAAAGATCTTAAAATGCAAAAATCAGAATACACATACCTCAAAAAATGTGGATATCGTGAAAAAGCTCTTTTTTTGTAACATTTTAAAAAGTGAAACTTTCATATATTCTAGATTCATTAAATGTAAAGTTTGCTTTAATTTAGATGATTAGAGCTTACAGCTCATGAAAGTAAAAAATCCAGTATCTCAAAATATTAGAATATTTATATTTGAGTTTCAATAAATGACCATCCATACAGTATACATTCTGGGTATCTCTTGTTCTTTGAAAGCACAATGTAATGCCAGTTTAATATAGAGCTATAGTTTCAGCTCCGGGAATTATTTATTAAATATTCAATATTGCTTGGGTTCAAGTAATATTAATATTTAACTTACGATTTATACTTTAAGTGTTGGTCCAGCGATCACTACATCAGTATATCGTTATTAAATCTCGCTTCTATTGCCTCTTGGCCGTGAGAACAACAAAACGAGATTTAATCAATATCTCAAAGTCAAGCCTAGGTAGCTTTATCTTTTATGGCAAAAGGGATACAATACTTGAGAAATCACATTCCAGAGACAATTCTTTATAAAATGAGACACGGTTTATTTGTATTTATTGCTATTCTAACATAAATGGATTACCTAATAAAAGCACAAACATACACACACATACGGGAGTTTTGAGGTTAAGGTTGAAATAATAACATTATTTCCTGTTGCGTAACTTAACCAACCAGCAAAGATCACGAACAAATACGTATGCTTTGTTACTACATTCAGATCATATTTACCAGTTCAATCAGAAATAGAGATGATACTTGCTTTCGTTGTTTTAAGCAGGCTGTTGCTTTGGTTTCGTTTTCCCGCGTGAGTTCAACGTGCTCCTTCAGTTCTTTGTTACGTTTGTCACGTGGTCGGTTCGTGCTTCTTCGGTTGCTCTCGTGTGGAGACTTGAAACTGCAGCGTGACGTCACGGGGAAAGCTGTGTCGGAGGCTGTTTGATGCGAAGTTCTGCAATGTTGCGGCGTTTACACAGTCTTTGATCCGTGTATAATTTGCCTCGGCCGATCTTAAGGCGAGGGTCCAGCGGGCCGTCCGGGGCGTCCCTGCGACGTTGGAGAGCGAGTTTCTTTTGAACAGGAAGAGAGTTACAAGAGAGCTGCACGCAGGCGCGTTGTTTTAAACTGTCCGGTTTGGACATTGCCCACAGGCGGCTGGTCCAATCAGTGTCCACCATGTCCAGGCTTTCTGGGGTGGAATTTACGTGATCCGGTATTCCATTCATTCCGTGGAAGATACAAACTTACAGATTTTATATGCATGTTTAGTCACACATGATGCTAAAGCTTAACGGTCATGCACACCAACTTATGGCTTATGACGCCAGCTTCATTTAGAGACTAAACATCAACCAGGCACACACATTACATTACTCGGATTATACAGTTTAAGGCACGCATAAACTCATCCCACCTTTCTAAACAATTCACATTCACACAAGCATATGAGAGAAAGAGTACAACAATTAATATCCATATGTTTCTTGTGTAGATTAATTATTATTATCATGAAATGAATGTGTCTCTTGGAAATCTTCTCGTGGCCACTTCTCTTTGTTCTGTGACCGAACGAAATCGCGCGCTTTTGCGCTGATGCGAAGGGGGAGGGGTTTTAGAGAGACGCTGATTCTTTCGGTGACTTGTAGAGACAGTTGAATTCCTGCCGATATACGTTACAACAATAATGGGGAACACTGCTGACTTGGCAATGGTCCAGAAAACGTTCATTGACACCCTTCACAAAGAAGGTAAGTCACAGAGGGTCATTACTGAAAGGGGTGGCTGTTCAAGGAGTGCTGTATCAAAGCATATTAAATGCAAAGTTGACTGGAAGGAAGAAATTGAGTAGGAAAATGTGCACAAGCAACAGGGATGACTGCAAGCTTGAGAATACTGTCAAGCAAAGCCGATTCAAACACTTGGGAGAGCTTCACAAGGAGTGAACTGAAGCTGGAGTCACTGCATCAAGAGTCACCACGCTCAGACGTCTTCAGGAAAAGGGCTACCAAGCCACTTCTGAAACAGAAACATCATCAGAAGCATCTTACCTGGGCTAAGGAGAAAAAGAACTGGACTGTTGCTCAGTGGTCTATATTCCTCTTTTCAGGTGAAAGTAAATTTTGCATTTCATTTGGAAATCAAGGTCCCAGAGTCTGGAGGAAGAGTGGAGAAGCACAGAATCCATGTTGCTTGAAGTCCAGTGTGACGTTTCCGAAGTCAGGGATGATTTGAGGTGCGAATATGTCGGCTAGTGTTGGTCCTTTGCGTTTTATCAAATCCAAAGTCAAAGCAGCCATTTACCAGGAGATTTGAGCACTTTATGCTTCCATCTGCTGACAAGCTTTATGGAAATGCTGATTTTCTTTTCCAGCAGGACTTTAGCATATGTCCACAGTGCTAAAACCACTTCCAAGTGGTTTGCTGACCATGATATTACTGTGCTTGATTGGCCAGCCAACATGCCTGACCTGAACCCCCTATTGGAATCTATTGGATATTTTCACATGAAAGATGAGAAACAGTGGATCCATCAATACAGACGAGCTGAAGGCTTAACAGTGCCTCCGCAGTGCCACAGGCTGATCACTTCCATGCCACACCTCACTGATGCTGAAGTTTGTGCTAAAGGAGCCCAGACCAATTATTGAGTGCATAAATGAACATACTTTAAAGAACTTGAACTTTTCTGTTTTGCAAATCTTTTTTATTATTGATCTTAGGAAATATTATAAGATTTTGAGATACTGGATTTTTGACCTTAATGAGCTGTAAGCTCTAATATCCAAAATTAAAACAAAACAACTTATGAAATGTTTTACTTTACAACAATGAATCTAGAATATATGAAAGTTTCACTTTTCGAAATGTTACAAAAAAATTACTTTTTCATGATATTCAATTTTTTTGTGATGTACCTGTATGTATGTATTAGTGCTATCAAAGTTAATGCGTTAACACAAATTCATTTTAACGACACTCATTTTTTTACGCGGATTAAGCCATATTCTGTTTGACCTGCGTGGCCCAACCCGTAGTTGGAGAAATGGAGATGAACAGTGTTGCCAACTTAGCAACATTGCAGACCCCTTTAGTGACCCAAACCTTATTTAGTCTCTGAGAATCGACGGTACTGCCGAGGTCTTGCTCTCCCAGCGCACACTCTCTCTCTCTCTCTTCCGTCTGCTCAGTTTCTTGTCAGCGAGGAGCAGTGCTTTAATTCAGTTAAACACAGATTTTAAGTTTCTTGCTTCTCTAATTTTACATGCAAGTATAGCCAAAATCACAGCACTGCTATTGTCATTATCTTATGTGTATTTGATTTCATCAGACACTGGATAGTGAGAGCTAGTTATGTAGTCTTAATGGGTCGTTTCAATCACTTTTTCATATTCATCCCGTTGTCTGACAACAGAAACAGTAAAATATATCAATGAAAACGGTTTCTTGAGAATTTAAAAATACAGTATGTGGGCACAGAGAGGCAAACAAATGTAATAATTAATATGTATATTTTGCATGTTCAGAAGAAGTGAGCTGCCCTGTCCTGCAAATAATGTAAACAGGTTTGTGTAAGTAAATTAATCAGTACAAAGAGAAAGAAGTGCTTGGGAACCTTGTATTAATTTTTTCATGTGTCTAATAGACACGAACAAGTTATTTGAAAAACATCTAAGACCTTTGAAACATGTCTAGTCTTCATGCTCTATGTTGACTATGGTTTCTTTCAATAATAATAAACATACATTTGCATAAAGCATCCATATTTGTCCATGCCCATGTTGATTAGAGTATAAAAAACGTGAAGTATTAATTTAAGACACATTTAGAACAAATACAAATGTGCAATTAAGTTGCAATTATTTGTGAGTTAACTCATGACAATCATGCGATTAACCGCAATTAAATATTTTAATCGATTAACAGCCCTAATATGTATACATAAAAAAATAAGAAAATTAAATGAACAAAAATGAGAAAATAAATAAAATAAAAAAATAAGAGAATATATAATTAAAAAGAGTAAGAAATCAAATGAATACATAAAAAAAACAAAATGCTAAACCAAGAAGAAAAATAATTTTTAGATTTAATTTTTAATATTTGGACACATTTTCCTATTTAAAAATTGAATATTTTTTTAAGATGTATTTTTCACGTCAAGGTCAACTTTAGTAACCATATTTCAGATAAAGAGTAACCATACGGTCTTAAATTTAGATCACCAAAGATTAAGAAATAGGAATTTTAAAAATCACCTAGTTTGACTGAAAATATATTTATGGATGAAAAAAAAAGAATTTCAGGTATCTGTGTAGCTGCCTATAAATACTATACATTTTAAAAAAAAAAAAACCTTACAAATGTCATCAGACAGCTATTCTGAATTAGACAGCAAGCATGTATATTGCAATTCACACCATGAGAAAATCCATTATATTCAGAAGATGAGAGTACAGGACCATATTATAAGAAACATAATGCACTGACCTTGAATAAGCTGTTGATAGAACTGAGGCTCAATCGCCCCCACTGCCATGTACTTTCCATCAGAGGTACGGTACGTATCATAGAACGGAGCACCACTATCCAGCATGTTTTCCCCACGTGGACGATTCCACAGGCCGAGACTACGGGACTTCCACATGAAGGAGCCCACATATGCTGCACCTTCAACCTACACATAAACATGCCATAAATACAAGCATTGCTCATTTAATCTATTATTTGCCCCAATTTTATCATGTTACATTTTTGGTATAAAGCAACAAGGTGCTTGCCAATAAAAATAAATAAAAAAAACCTTATGAAGGGCTACATCCTCAGTAGAATGGTAGTTGGAGTTGTACATATTCATTAGGTCACATAATTCAGTTTACAATAAATTTATATGCAGAAAACAGTGCAGATAAAATCACATACATTTACATACATGAATGCACTGAACAATATAGAAATGTGGTACGACAGGGGAGGATTTAAGCAACTTAACTTGTAATAAAAGCACACCACGGTGAAACAGCCTGCAGTTCTGTAGAGGTTTGATTTCCAAATCATGGCACAACCTGACTCAAAAGCGGCCATATCATGAGTAATCAAAATGTCTTTGATCTTATATGAATAATAAAGTTTGATGTCCTATGAAAACTTCATATATTTCAAAAAGAGCATTTATCTTAACTAAACATCAAAACGGAGTTAATTTTGCAGTGATATACTGAATTCATCAAATGTATGAATGTACGTCCACGCGTATGAAAAATGGATGACATTTATTTTTAACACGGTCCCTGATCTTTCAGTCTGATTTAAAGAGTGTGTGTGGCATATTTCAGCACTGATTTTATGAACCAATCACAATACTTTTCACAAAGGATGTTATTAAAGGATGGGGATGGCGAAAACTATATTTGACAACAATAAACTCAAGGGTTGTGTGAGCAGCGGCAGAGAAAGCAATATATGCAGTTAATAATTTCACATGTAATGGGGACATTTCTCAAAGGGACAGCAGTAAAAAAAACTAACAAAAAAACAAAGGCTGTTTACTTCAGAGAACGGGTGACACTGGCAACGAAAAAAAAAACATTATGACTGTGTCTAGCTCAAATAAACTCTAAAATAAGTAGACTTATGTTAAATATGCATGGCGTGATGACCTCTTTAAAGAATTATGGCACTTCGATCTTGAACTGAATCAGTTCTGAATGACAAATTTGGCATCAAGGCTGAGGTTCACGGGTCAGTAGCAAGTGTTCCAGAAACATTTTCACAGATGAAAAGAAATGTTTATAGGTCAAATCCTCCAGATTGATACATACTAAATATTCATGCATTTCAAAGACTGTGACCTTTCAAAATTAACTTTTATGAGGATAAACTTCATTTATTTCCCAGTGAACCCAGCCTTCAAAGAAACGTTGACGATCTGGGTATCTATTTGTGCATCTGATTGGCCTGACTACCAAGAAGAAGAAGTCACTCTCCCAAAAGACGCCGTCACTTGGCCAAATACTAAATGTGTTATGATATGCCTCAAAAAGCTATTTATTCACCCTTCCATCTTTCATATTGGTCAGAGAAAGACCTATGTATCAAAGTGGAATATTTAACTATAGTTAATGTGTATCACGGCTTGTTTGTATTTCAGTGTGAAGATGACAGTGGTCAAACAATATTTGGGATTTAAACCGACAGTGACATACAAAGCCCTAAAACAAACGTTGCATAACACAATTATGCAATGCTAATGAAACTCTCAGACCGCCTCTTAAATTTCTAATAAGTATTTAAATAAACACCTTTGAAAGCATAAAGTTTTCAGGGTATAATACACCCAAATTGGCATGCAAGTGAAACACCATTTGCCTGCCTTGCAGGTTAATAACACTGACATCGCTAAAAGCGTCTGTCAGTCTCAAACGACAGGTTTTATCAGAAAGCGGCAAGGTGACAATCACGGGAACGTGCTTCAGATATCTTTACTGCCTAACAGGCAAACATCTAATCATCATTACCACAGCTCCTGCCCACACTGACATTAGCTTGGCACACAGGGCTATCAGGAGATACTCTGCTCCAGGTCTGAATTGCTAATCTGAGAGGTGCTTCAATCTTGGATTGTCACATATTAAGCTTTATATTTACCACTGTTTATTTCCTTAAGGGCTTAAAGTGGCAGAGATCAAACTGCGTTAAAGTAAATTACATAACCTCAGTTGTCTGGTTGAGGTTGTATAAGGCATATGCACTTAAGGGCTATGTGAAATGTTATATAGTTAATTAACAAGCAGAATGGCAACTGCTAATCATCTATTTTCCAGAAGAGAAAACCTAGCATGAAAACAGGGCACTTTGTACTGACCAACTGCCAGGAATCCTTAAATTGCTTTTTTTTCTCAACTGCTTCAACAAATGAATTTGATACAGCAACTGTGAACTAAACTCGGGCAGTGTGAACGAGACTTTATGTGTGCTGGATGATTCAACACAAAAATCAGTGGAATACTATGGAAAGAAAAATATTACAATTATGAATAATAATTATTCACCTCAAATGTAGTATATGTACAAAATGTGGCAATACTCCTTTATTATTACGTAGCTTGTCACTCTGCAAAGACTTTTGCCAACTATGGATCAATGTATAAAACTGTCAAATATTACCCTTATATTGTAATCAGTTGTATTTGTATTTGCTGCCTAACAAGATTCAGTTCAGTGCTTCTGCTTCACTGAACTGAATGTATAACCGCATAACACCGTATTATAACTGTATATTAATGCCATATGGACATTACTTTGATACACACACACTGCCTGATAACAGAATATTTCTTAATGGTAAAACGGAAACAAGCATTTTCTGTAAATCTGCTTTGAAACAATATTGTGTTATACTCAATACATGTTTTAGCACTCTATACGCTTCATCATATGATTCTCTTGCTGATCACCAGTAGATAAAAAGCTGATGAAGACAGGACAAGTCAAAGCGATTCGCTCACCATGGAATAGCTCTAAGAACAAAGCAAACACTTCCCTCAGAAAATGTGAGATGCTAATAATACAAGAATGTCATTTTTACAAATAGCAAAAACAGTAGGAAAATGTAAATCTGTGAGGGTTTAGAATGTATAATTACCACATTTTAATGATTATTAAACATATGGAGTATGACAATCTCGGGAAGCTGTAAAATGGCACCAATATTGCAATTTCTCATGCTTGAGCGACCTACTCCTTAGCCGCGCTAGTTTTCATACTTTATTGGTTAACCAGCATTAATGCTGAGCATTGGAGCCAAATGTGTCATAGTTTCAACCACAGGTCCACACTCAAATGCATAATATTTGTGAATAAGTGACTAAACGGTTTAGTTTCTTGATTTTTTCAAAGTGAATTGTAGTTAATTGAATATTTAGGCTCTCGTGGACCCAATTGAGAATGAGCAAGACCACAATATTAGCAATTCTTCTCTGTCAGGCTGGCTTGGAAAATAACATCTCTAACAGTACTCACACGTAGCAGTGTTAATGAAAATAGATAGTGCAACTTGAAAGGAAAACCAAGCAGTTATTGGAAAATCCAGATTGCAGAAAACTATCGACAGTCTGGTCAGAACATGGTGTGATCATATTGAGATAAACAAGGCTTGTAATTGCCTCATTCCATGCAGTGGCTGGTCAAAACAGGGAGAGGAAAATGATTTTTTTTAACACTGTGGGGGGGGATTTGTTGGTGTGGAATGAAAGCATGCCAGCACAAGTGCTTCTTTTTCCAGTCAGTTGCCAGCTTTAGTCAACCAGCCCAGGAAACAATCACATTTAAAGTTAAGATGAGGTGCTGTATCTTACCATGCTGGCATCAATGATCTGGCCTTGTCCTGACCTGCTCCTTTCCAGGAGAGCCAACACAATCCCAAATGCACACATGAGACCTCCTCCAGCAAAGTCTGCCACCAAATTCAGTGGAGCGTAGGGTTTCTCCGAGCTACGGCCCAGCATGGACAGCAACCCTATTACAGACAGAGAGGGACAGGGACATCCTGAGAACTGAAGAATAGATGAATAATTACTTTAACAGTTATTTTTGAATCACAGTTTAAGGTCAGCAAACAATATCACCAATTTAGCCACTTGCATAACAAGCGAGCATTTGTTTCCATCCCCTGTGCTTTCAAACAATGGGTAACAAATGAACAAAAATAAAAGAACATGGGCATTATTACAGTGAACGCTTTAAATAATTTCGATTTAACACACAAAAGACTTACCGAACGCCAATGTCATCATAGATAATTATGTTAAAAGTGTGTATTGTACTGTTAGCACATAAAAGGTCACAGCTAAAAGACAACAAAGGGCTCAAAAAATGGTTAAGGCCAGTCCTGACCTTCACAACCCATTGACAGCACCTGAATGAAAAGAACTGGATAGTACTATGGCAATGTATGGTAGTCAGTGTTAATCAAAAAAGCATGTTTAAAATTAGACATCTAGTTCTTTGACATCAATAAAACATTTATATGACGCATGAATGGCTCAAGAAACCATCTAAACCTGGTGGTGTTGTTTTGCATGAAAGCAACACTGAAATGAACCTGCCAGGATGATTTTAAATTAATGCACATATGACTTTAATTTAATATGTTATGCATTTGGCAGACGCTTTTATCTAAAGCAACTTAAATTTAATTCTATCAGTTAATTCTATCCACACATATGGAAAAACTGCGCCTAGGCTAAGTGATGAAAATTTGAATGGATAAGATGCCTCTGGAGATGTGTAAATCATAAAATATTACAAAGGAATATTCCAATAAAACATTCCCTCATGCTCAATGATCAACAGCATTATTTCTATTGAAATTATTTTAATTAATGATGCCACATATTCAAACGGCTCCATAGGGTTTAATTCTGCAACCTAACAAGTGCTGGTTTGCGGTAATGCCTTTTAATGTTTAAAAGTTAAACTGGTTGAATGAAAAGTGTAAGATATTTTGAACCTCACATAGCTCAATCACTTCTGGGAAAGCTCATTAGCAGGCTCCTCTGCACCTGTTTAACATTGGTCTTTACCTGACACGGCCAGGTAGTTGATATCATGTCCAGCAGCCTTGGCATAGGATCCGCTCTGACCATAGCCAGTGAGTCGTGCATAAATCAGGCGCGGGTTCTCTTTTAGTAAATCTTCAGGCCCTAATCCCATCTTCTCCATAACACCTTAATTATGCCAGAGAGATCAAATAATAATGCAAGGGACAAAACCTTGGAGGTAAGTACATTTTAATTCAGAGGACCAGAGGTTATACTGTAGCGAATTATTCTAGTTTGGATTTAAAATCAGGAAAGAAATAGCAATCACCCATTTAATACAGCACCCCCCCTTTAATCAACAATGCTTTCATCAAAACAACTCAAATTATTTACACAAAATGCACAATATGAACAGAGGGCAAATGTATTAAAAAAAAAGAAATTAATTTGTAAACAAAAATAACTAATTGTGACAGAACACGCTGCGTCAGCTTGCATTAAAATTAAAGAACATTTATTTTGTAATTACTGTTTATCAAAACTGCCATAATAATTAAGATTAGCAGAGGCAGCATTATTCACTATTAGAACTAGACAAAATAAAAACAAATATATTTTATATTATTTTTGAACTGTACTTATATCACAATATATGTATATTATATATATATATGTGTGTGTGTATGTATGTACATATGTATGTGTATATACACACACACACACACACACACACACAGTTTTTATTAAAACATTTTTAATATTGTGTCAGGAAGGAAGATACTACATTCAAGCAATAAAATACACCCTGCCAACCAGCTAGAAAAGGATTACTTCACAAAAGCTCTGTCTTCGTGTGCAGAATATTATGAGGTTTAAGCATGTGAATGTGGAGTCATGTTTCCTCCCTTTAATGAAGACACTGACCTTTACGATAGGGCTCCAGAACCACATCTGACTGGACACACAGTCTTTTCAGAACAGCGACACCTGTGGGGTTCTTCAGATTCAAGGCCACTGAGTGTTTGCCTCTTGCTTGAGTATCTACAGTCATTGCCACCTTCGTCCGATCTACCCGGATGACTCTTGCACCGAAGTCCGCCAGTATCATCCCGCAGAAGGGCGCAGGCGCCAGTCCTGCAAGCTCAATAACACGCACTCCTGCCAGAGCCATAATGGAACCTGTTTATAAATAAACTCTAATATTAATGCTTTCCAGTCATTATGCCGAGCAGGAGTGGTGGAAATACACTATAACATATGTGTACGATACATTACACAATGTGCAATGTTCGAAAACAAACAAGATATTAATACACCACGCATAAACAAATGACAACTGTTATTCGGGTCACAGTTCACTCCAGCTGTCCATTCCAAACTTATTATTAAACCAGTACACGATCAGTATCAACAACAGTTCGTTAATTATGTTTTCTGTCCAAAACACCCTCGAGCAAATAACACATGATAAAACAGTATGAGCCATGACTTTGAAACAAGATACATACCTTTTAAATTTTGCACTTTGAAACCAAACTTGGCGCGTGTTTATGACGTATGAGCACAGGACTGTGGGTGTTGTAGTTTTAATGATCTCTCTCTCAAAATATACATTTAAAAATATAAACTGTATAACTCACAAAGAAGCATAAAGATAAAGAGTTAAATAATGAAATGCTTTTTGTGACTTTCCATTGTGAACATTATGAAGGGCACTCATCCATTTTTCATTTGTTTGGTTCTGGATTTAAATAAAGTGTAAATCAGTGTTGGGGGTAACACATTACAAGTAACGCGAGTTATGTAATAATATTACCTTTTTAATATTATTAATTTTAAAGTTTATTCATTAAACTTTTTGGTGTGAAAGGGCTTTTACATTTGCTATAAATAGAAAAACAAACAATAACGCCCTGCTCATATTAAAACAAATATGCAAAAGTAATGCAAAAGTATCGTAATTATTTACTTTTTTAGGAAGTAACGCAATATTGTAATGCATTTCTCTTAAAAGTAACTTTCCCCAACATGTAAATAGTAATTAGATGATATTTACACTGTGCAAATAGCAAATCATTTTCTGCTATGTATACTACTCATTGTAAATAGTGATAAGTAGCTGCACCTCAGTATTATAGTACATTATAAAACAGTATGCAATAATAACTTATTGAGTGTACATTTTTATTTTAATTCAAATGATTAAATGGATGCCACCTTGCATGGGACAATAAAGCCCTCCCTACGCCTACCCCAACCCAACTCAATACTTTATTTGCAACTTTTTGGTTATTACCTTCATTTTTATTGAAAATAAATGCTTTTCTGATGTGATGTGATTTGAAATTTGAAAAGGGAGAAAAAAAAGTTGGGTTCGAACTTCGAACCCTAACGGCTCTATTATCGAGCTTCTAACGGCCGCTGCAGTGACGCATTGACTTTACCAATCAACGATTGGCTCTTTCTATTTAGAAGGCGCGTTAAACTTTGTCCCATTCATAAGTATAGGAGTGAACTGTCCTTGTATTTCTATAGTCTTTAATACAACACACACTTTACCATCTGCGCGCTGACGACAGTTAACAGTCTTTTGTAATATTGACCAGCCCAATCACACGTTGGTGGGCGGAGTTAGTGTAAAACTAAATAGCCTCTGCCATCAAGGTAGGCTATTTGCACTTAGTGTAAACACTCCGTTAAAGGGGCAACCGTTTCAAATATTATTTTGCCTATAAAACAAAAGACAAGAGAAAAGAGACCCGTTCAGGACTGTTTCCTTTTCATTTAAATGGTTCTGCTGAAGCATAAATGTAACCTTTTGTAGATAATAATGATTTATGTACATCCAATTTCTCACCACCAGTCTGTCTCAGTGGGTAATGCATTTAGATATTGAGTATGTGCACATAACACGGTGCAATGAATGATATGGCTTTTTATTTAATCATTAATGTTCTTAAAATTTTCTATTTTACTTTGTATTTCATATTCGGCTCTGAACATTCAGGATCGATCCTTCAAAAATATGTCATGCCTTAATACAGTTCCCAAATATTCTAGTCAGTCAGAAATGAATCATTCAAAAGGTGCTAAATAAGTGACAAACAGGATCAGATTTAAAACATTGCTTGGAAACGGCCATGCTCAATATTCCATAAATAAATTATACTTGATTGCCCAGGAATATGTTCGGAGACTCACTGTAAATTCATTTCCAACATTGTGCTACATTCATGAATGAGTTGACTGCATGGCCTTCACACAATAGCAATCTTTCACAATATATCAATTCATTAATCAAATCAGCAGTGGAAAAGACACACAGCTCATAATATTGAATAGTAAGTGTTTCAGGGGACTAAAGATGTTTTTAATGTTTTATATATTGTGTGGAGTAGCGACCATAGACTGTATAAAACCCTCAGCAGCAAGGCCAGTCTCACTGACCTTGATTCAAGGAAAACCCTTCCAGTGGCACATTTTAACGATTATTTACATTACCTTTGCAGAATACGAACTGTGTAGGGCCCCAGAAACACCAGGGGCCCCTCTTGCTCTCAAAGATGTTTTAATTTTAGTTTCGTTTTTGAGTTTGGCCAGCAGTTATGAAAACATGAATGATCATTTATTTTAAGGTGGTGCACGGTCACCCTCGCTACATAAAAATCAATCAAATTATGTAACGTGAATGTCTTACAGTCTCTTACTCAAGACAAAAAAAGTTGAAAGCATACTGAGCCGCAGAAGAGATACTGTTTCATGAGCGCGATTCGAGACAGAGTGAAACAAAAGACAAATGCGTTTCATCCGTTCTTTCATACCAAGTCCCCAACCCCGCCGGCAACACAGGGCCCTATTTTAACGATCTAAATGTCTGGTCTAAAGTGCATGGCGCAGGTGTACCCAGGGAATGTCCGAATCCACTTTTACTATAGTTTAACGATGGGAAAATGGTCAGGCGCGCTAAACTGTCCCTATTCTCTTAACGAGTAATGGGTGTTTTTGGGAGTAACTTGCAATGAACCAATTAAAGTCTCATCGCTCATTCCCTTTAAGAGCGAGTTGCGCTCGTGCCAGGGCGAATTCACTATTTAAACGGCGGAATTTTAAGGTGCAAAGCCTGATCGCATCTCCAGAGAGCAAACAGATCTGCTCATGCGGGAGCAAATAGGTAGGCTAATTCTGATACACGCAATGACTATCTATTATGACATGTATGATGTTTTTTATATTCATGTAGCCTACACAATAATATTCTTTTACGCTGTAATCCTTTAATTTTTTATATTTGGCATGTTTGTGTGCTTCTGCGCGTCACTGTGTGTAATAAGTAAAGTGAAAGCACGTTATGGATCCACTCTTGCTCTTTAAATAACAAAATAAATACTAAACCATTGACTTTAGACTAGGTTTGAGTTGGTCTATGGCGTAGTCTACTTTCAGTTCCTCAAAAAAAACGCGCCAGCAATGCGCCTGAACACACATCTTTTTCAGACCAGCACGCCCATGAGCGCACAAATGGGCGCAAAAGCATTTGCTATTTAAACAACGTGACGCAGGACGAGAAAATGAGAACTGCGTTGGGCTGAAACTAGCAAAAACACTTGCGCTGCACTTTGCGCCACATTGCGCCAGGTGTATGATAGGGCCCACAGTATTGTGTAGGGCTCCCAGAAGTCTAGGATTGGCACTGCTGTGCCAGGGCCGTCGCTAAGAATTCTGGGCCCTGTGCACCAATTTGCTATGGGGCCCCCTCGAAATCACGTTCAGTGGGGGAGTGGGGGACATCGGAAAAAGTAAATAACGTTTGTGGTGATGGGTTTTTGTCACATAAATGAATGAATACTCAAACCATAAAAATCCTCAGTCGAGGGCATCCTAATGTTGGCTCTGTGTGACATCTGTTCAGAAATAAAATAAGGGCAGACTTTTAACTCGTTTTAATTCAAGGGGTTGAACAAAAATATAACATAAAAAGCTTTTACAACCATTTTGTCCCCCCATTTTCAAGGGCTCAAATATAATTGGACACAAAATATAATCACAAATAAAATGTTAATTTTTTATATTTTGTTAAGAATTCTTTGTAGGCAATGGCTGCCTTAAATCTGGAACTCCTAGATATCACCAGATATAGTGTATATCCCTATACACTTCAGAATTCTTCCAGCTGGATCTGTCTTCTGTCACATCATCACTACACACCAGTAACTCAGTGAAAACCAGTAACGTCCCATCACACCGCTCCACCATGTTTCACAGATGATGTTGAAGGCTTTGGATCATGAGCTGTTCCAAGCCTTCTCCATACTTTTAACCTCCCGTTATTCTGGTACAGGTTGATCTTAATTGCAGCCGTCCAAAGAATGCTTTTGCAGAAGTGGTCTGGCTTTTTAGATGTTTTTTGGCAAACCAGGCCTTGTTTGCACCTTGTGGTGAACCCTCTGTATTTGCCCTCGTGAAGTCTTCTCTTGATTTTAGACTTTAACAGTGACACTTCTACCTCCTGGAGAGTGTTCTTCACTTGGCTGGATGTTGTGAAAGGTTTTTTCTTTACCATGGAGAGGATTCTCCGATCATTCTCCACTGTTGTCCTCCGTGGGAGTCCAGGCTTTTTTATTACTGCTGAGCTCACCAGTGCATTCTTTTTTTTCTCAGAATCTACCAAACTGTTGATTTGGCCACTACACACGTTCCTGCTCTCTCTCTGATGGATTTGTTTTGTTTTTGAAGCCTACTGTTTCACTTGTATAGAGAGCTCGTTTGAAAGCACAGTGTGGGTTCAGAGCAACAGCTTCCAAATGCAAATGGAACATTTAGAATTAACTCTAGACCTTTTACCTGCTTAATTGATGTAGAAATAATGAAAGAATAGACTTTTGAGTCAACTGTCCAATTACTTTTCATCCCTTGAAAAAGTACACATTAAAGAGCTGTAATTCCTCAACCTCGTATTCATTCTTTAACTGTAACTTGAATATATTTTGGTCAACAGTTAAAATAATAAAAATTGTGCCTACATGTGTCCAGATATGGACCTAACTGCACGTGTGTGTGTGTGTGTGTGCGTGCGTGCGTGTATGCTGGGAGTATGACACTTATGAATATATAAGTATGACAATTCTTGTTAAGGCCAGTTGGAAAATATTTGGTGGAACGTTGTTGGCCTAACATGTTGTGAAGATTCAAAGTAATTCTCTTTTCTCAGCATTTGTGAATTATTGTGATGTTTGTATCAGCTGTTTGGACTTGGATTCTGACAATAATAATTCACTGCAGAAGATCCATTGGTAAGCAAGTGATGCATTGCTAAATTTCCAAATCTCCACATCTGTTTAGATAAAGAAACAAACTCATCATCTACATGTTGGATGGCTTGAGGGTTTTCAGAAAATGATCATTTTTGGATTAACTATTCATTTAAAAGCCCAATATCAAATCTACAAACACGGAACCACTCTGTGCTAAACCGTTCCCGTACATCATGACACGTATATGTGGCATTTATTATTCTACTGTAATTAATACTGAATATCAAATGGGGTTGTTATTTGAATCCCCATTTTCTGTCAAAAGTGTTTTATTTAATTACATCAAAGGGATTCAGAAATTGTTGTTACAATTAACACCTCCCGTCTTACAGGCTTAACGTTTCAAATCAACACAGCCAAAGCAACATGACAGCAACTTTACAGAGTCATTTTGAATTCATTGTCAGACTTCCAACAGTGTCGAGGCAATTAAAATCAACCATATTCTCACTGAGAATATCATTTCTTATCATTTCTTGTCGGTTCATGAAAGAAACTTGATTGCTCTTCAGATGAAAGGAGCTGACATGACTTGTCGCTGCCTAATGAACTGATGAAAGCGAGAAGTGCCCTCTCTTTGAGGACAGAAGAGACTCCTTTAACTAATAGAAGTCTTATTTGAGTTGGTAAATTCAATGAATTCAGCTCGGCACAAAAGCATCTATTTGTGTTTGACATCTCTGACATCTCACAGACAGAATGAATTGCTTTACAAGAATCTCATTCATTTGCTGCTCATTTTGATCACATTTCTCATAATGAAATCAGACATCGGAAAACAGACAAGCTCTTTTAATTTTCACTTTCTTTGAGTTTAGAAACTCCGCAATATAATCAGTACAACAAAGCATGTGAGTAGAACAATTGCTCCAATAAGAAACTGAAGTTTACTTTTTGACATTAGCTGTGTTTCAAAATCTAGAGAGCTGCCTTGCTGCTTACTGCCTACGCAGATAGCATCCCAATCATCATGTATCCTCATAAACAACTGATTTGGAACGCTCTACATTGGCAGCGATGTACACAAATAGCAGTTTGCTATTTAGTCCAACTTCCCAAAAAAATTTAAGAATAATGAGATCTGTTGTAGCTAGTTTATAAATACTGTTCAGTATTGAATTAAATATTTTAGTTACCTTGTTTAACAGTAAACAGTGATAAACTGTACTTGTCATGGTTGCTTAGAAACAATGTATGTGGTTAAGTACCACAGCAAAAATAAAAATAAAAAAAGAAAAGGAACAAAGGAAACCAATGAAATGAATGTTCGTTTCCACAATAAGGAGTGACCTTTTTGACCTAATCCTAAAAGAGTCCCAAAATAATGCATTGTCATCTTCTGATTATGAAGTATGACATTTAAATCTGTATGTGTGTATGTTCTGAAGCGAAGTAAATCAAAGGATTGCCAATAATGTGTAGATAAGCCTGGCAATCAATGGCCAAATGTCAGAATCATTGATTAAAAAAAATAGTGAATGTTTCAGAGAATCAACATTGAATTATTTGGATGCACAATAGTTCTTCAATATTGGGAATTGGATTCATTTTAAATGGCAGATAATCAATTGTTTCATATGTTTCCCAGCTACACTACACTGCATGTGTCAATTATGTGTAAGCAGGAACATCACAAGGACACACAGAAAAGCTGGTTTTCATAGAGATTATTTACAGACCGCTTTGCACACTTCAGTTTTACACATCACATCTGATATCATGCCTGGCTGCAGTGTGCCATGTATTTCTTTCAGTTATTCCTGTTGTAAATGGTATATAAATAAGAAGAATCCTGTCTTTCTCTTATTTAAAATACCAAGCAAAGAACAAGAAATCAATTCGTAAATCAATCAATCAATCACTCTCTCTCTATGCGCATGCGTGTGTGTGTGTGTGCATCTTTGTAAACAAAACAAGGAGTATGTTTTACAAAATGTTATAGATTTTTATTTATAGATTCTTATTTATTTTATTTTATAGATACAGAGTTAAGTTATTTTCTTTTTCATCATGACGATGCCTTTTTGGTCTGTCACATTGCTTTATTACATGAAAAATATGCCCTGACTAATGCAAATGTATGAGTCTTTTAGTGTGTAAAATAAGACAACTTTGCAGTGATCTGGAGATGGGCATCACTGCCAGTGTTGTGATTCAGCAAGAGTGTTTGACATGTAGACATCCAGTCTGGGTTGTAACACAATGTCGACCTGAAAACACACACAGAGAATTCCAACCCAGCAACAGAAATGAATTATGACCCAAAAGTCCTCCTTCCATGCAAAAGTGGAGAGGGTCAACCCGACCCCATCACTAAACGCCTCGTGCAAAGGTACGGACGGCTCCGGGAATGGTTCTGGACACCGTCAAGCCTACATTCCAGAGCATAGTTCAAAACCCCCATTTAAAACAAAGCAGGACTTTTTCTCCGTCGGACGGACCAAGGAAAACCAAACTCCTTGCCTTTTTGACACGTATAACCATTGCAACTACACAAAATAAATATATGGATATTTAATGTGTACTTGTTCCCTCATAGGCATGATGTGATGATTTTGAGTGCCAATTATTTAGGACAATGTGGGAATTTTAATCATGCGTTAAAACGGTATAAACTGTAATGTGTGTATTATTATGCGGTGTTTGATCTCTAAAGAAAGCTAGACTCAGATGTGATAGACTGTGGTGATGACCGTTAAATTGTAATACCCTGCATAATTATACACGTATAAAGATCCATAAAGTTTATCCTTCCCAAAAGTGATGAGACATCACAGAACTGTTGGTCCACCCAGCAAGCCTGGACATGGGCGGCTCCGCCCCATACGAACCATCGGATTCGACAAGCCGCCCGTGGGGAGGAGCAAGTTGGACTGTTGAAAAACAACGCGCCAGTTGCAAATCGCTCTCTCTGAAACATGGCGTGACTCTCTCTGGAACATCTCTCTTTAACATCGCTGGAGCTGCGCTCTGCCTGCTCGCTCTTACCTGAACTTTGTCTCGACACCGACTAAACCAACCATCTATTCGAAGGCTAGAAGGCACAACATCAAAGAACAACGAGCTGAACGCCTACGGACGAAAGGAAAGCTTTCTGTGACGTCACGCGGTAGCAGCCACATCTCTCGTGTTTCCATCCGAGAGCACCCGGAGACGCACGAACCAACCCACGTGGTTCCCGAGCACAAAGACCAGAGCAACGCATTTGAAGGAAACAAACAACTTCCAACCTGCTTCTTGTCAACAAGCAAGTACATTCTAACTAAATCTATATTGCTGATTGAACTGGTAGAATCTGATCTGAATGCAGTAACAGAGCAATAAGGCATCTGTCGTGATCTGTCCGGTCAAGTCAAGCGTTTAAGTAGCTAAAAGGGCTAACTTTAATTTTAGGAATTACTTACCAAAATCCCTTATGCATGTCTTTGTATGTATGTATGTTTTGTGTGTTATCAGTTAATCCATTTATGTTAGAATAGCAGTATTACGAATAAACCATTTTTCATTTCATAAAGAATTGTCTCTGGAATGTGATTTGAAGTTTTGTTCCTTATTTGCCATAAGAGAAAGCTACCTAAGCTCGAAGTTGATATGCTGAGGCTAGTGTTCGTGGACGGTCACTTAATACAGTATAACTAAGTTAAATATTAATATTACTTTTAACCAAGCAATATTTAATATTTAATAACTAATTCCCGGAGCTGAAATAATAGCTCTATATTAAACTGGTATTTTTACTACAAATGGTGGAGGATGCGGGCAATTAAGGATCAATCTGAAAATCAAACCAAAGGCAAAAGGGTATTTCTCAATTTTATCCGGAAAAAACTGAGTAAATACAGGAAAAGCGGTTATTTGTGGTATTGCATTGCTGGTTTGTGAAACACAGTGTGTTTGAATGAGAAAGGGTATTTGTTTAACTCGAGTTGTGAGAAGAAACTGCAGTAAATAAGTAAAAGTCGCTCTAAAGCGCATCAAAGAGACAAATGAGCGTGTCCCTCGTTTGAGCTCTGAGTGAAGGCCTGTATAGTTTGATTTGTAAGTGCGTGTCCCACTTTCAAACTCCGCTATATTTTCAAATCCCGGGTGTGGAATGTTTAAAAAGCTATTTAAATCATTCTCAGCCATTTGATTTCAGTGAATTCAAGCGCGCTCAAAGGAAGTGGCCAGTCGTTTTGAGAAAGGGGAGATTGCGCAATCAGTGTTTGTGTTTATGAGTGCGGTCTAAACAGACAAATATTCGCATAAATAGCCCGCCGAGGCTTTGATGGGTTATAAGTAACCCGTAGATAAATGTATCTCGTCCTAAATGAGTGAGATTATATGTGCTATAGAAAATTCAAGTCTGAAGCGTGAAGCACATTTTTCTTCTGCCTATAGGCACTGAGTCGTCATAGCGACCAGTTCAGCCACGTGGAGATTTAGCCGCATATAAGCTAAACTGAAACAAAGAAGTTTAGCAGCGTAGCAAATGCAATCACGGTAGCATTACGGCTAGTGATTAGCACATAGCATTTAAAGCTTGAATGCAGTGTTGGTGGAAATGTGGTTCACAGCTAACACTAATTCCTCTCTCTCTCTAGTCTCTCATTTAAAAGACTAACACGTTTTAAGTTGGCTGTGTTAATGTTTCCCAATCATCAGTGTTAACAAGTTCACAGGTTGGTTTAATATAACAGCTGATTAAAGTCTTTTACCTTTGTGGGACCAGCTTAATAACTGGTGGGTTATTAGAAAATGGTTTAATATACTGTTGATTATATGGTGAGTTTGACCTCATTCAATTATAATGGCTTTTGTGATTTTAAAACACATCAATGGATAAGCGCTATTGTTAGGAATTTTTAATTGGTAGTTGAATGTCACAATTGATTACAAATTAATTTTGAATTAATTTCATTTAATGGAATTTTCAATTCCTGCTTCCAGCAACAATAGCATCCATTTATGAACCATAAAACGCCCTTATAATTTGACCACTACAATAGAGCCTTAAGTTATCAAGAGGAAAAGTTTTAATTTCGTTTACAAGTAGGATACAGATTAGTTATTAATTATTTTATTGTTAATCTTTTTTTTGGTGTTAATGACGACGAGGAATGCTTAAGTTTGGAAATTATTTGAATTACTATTATGGGAATCCAAAACTAGTGATTTAGAAGCTGTAAATTAATTTAATAATTAATTATGAATTCGAAAATTCTAATTACATTTAATAATTAATTACACTTCCTGTTTACATTTTGCAACAATATTGGTTTGTCAACTCAATTGCAGATTGCATTTGTAAATTCTAATCCTAAGTGAATCCTATTAATTTTAATTATAACATCATAAATTTTAATTAGAAACCAAATTCTAATTTTTAATTCCAAATTTCAAACTTAAATACAAGTCTGGCTCTATCTGTAGGCCATACTTCATTTCCTTAGGTGAGCTGATTGACTCAAGTAAAGTTAATAATAATTTAATTAAAACAATTTTATTAAATTAAAATTAGTCCTCTTACTTAGGCCTGAGAGTAGATAGTGCTCCCCCTAGTGTTGTGTTGGAGAAGTGACAGTGAAACCACACAGTCAAAATCACTTTTCACCAATCTGGAGCATAAAGCGTAACCTTCTAATTAGAAAACCCCAAAAGGGAGTTAAGGTTTCCTCAACCTAGGTCAGTTGGTTTATCCTGTAAACAGCCAAACCAACCTAAGCATATAGACTCAACAGCACCACCTTGTGCCAACGTATTAGTTTTAAATCTTGGGAATAAATCTTAATCTTTCTTTTTCCCTGTTACTAACTTCCAATTTGACTTGTTTGCTTAAGACTTGGCGGGAAAATCACGAATAGGCGAAATGTTACAATTGAACAGATATGTATGTGAAACTTGAGAACTACATTCAACACTGTTTACCCTTTTACCCTCTATTGTGAAATCCTATTCCCCAGGTTAAAGCAGGTGCAATGAGAAGATAGACATCGGCAAAAGTTTTAACAGCGTGACATACGCTGACCAGCGTCGCGGTATAAAATCCTGCCATTAAGGGACAAGTACTGTCATTGCTGTTATTTTCCTCCAAGGAGAAAATTGGAATAGCAATACCAGTCTTATTACAAAAGAGAAAATCTAGCCTACAATCCTCTGATTAGAAGCGCCCTTCTAAATCAGAATTAACAAAGCGAACGAAGAAAATCTGCTATTAAAGAGAGACCTGTTTAGTGCTATTGTCCTTGTGTACCCATTCTGTGTGTGTGTTTTTCTTTCTCTGCTTCACAGCGGGGCTGCCCTTTGTGTGTGCCCAATAATTTATCTGCAGAGACTACAATTAGAAGCACCTGCCAGAGGACCACAAACACAGAGACACAATCACTAGCATACACTACACTCTGCACATTTACACCCCTGTTTGTTTTGTTTGTGTTTTGTTTTGCTTTGTTTCCTATTCAAGGTCTGTGTCAGTTCGGTCCAAGATCCCCCTGACCCGCCAGAACATGTCTCACGAAACAGAACATGTCGGTCACTGGGAAGGACTGGAAATGTGGCTAAGTGTTACAACGGGCAGCATACTCCCTAAAGCTGCTGAAACACTCCAACATCAGACACAGAATCAACTAGATGACAAGCATCAAGCATTATGGGACAAGACCCAAGTCAAAACTACAGTCCCAGAGAATTAGCCAAGATCACCGGTTCTTTAAGCCACATACTCATCGCCACCCTCAAACTGAGCGACAAGCACGCCGCTGCGCCAGCAGGGCTGACAAGCGCCCAACGCGCATAGAGCAGCTGGAACGTGAAGCTCAGGTACGACAGGAAGGGACCGATGAGGTGGAGCAGGACACCGAGGAGGAGACCAACAGGCTAAAAGAGACTCTAGAAGCTACCAGCCACGAAAGTGCAACAGCTCAAAGAGGACTTCGCTGATTGTGCAGACAAGCTACAGTATGCAGAGAAGCTACTGGAGAAGGCAAAGACTGACTTCAGGGACAAAAACAGCAGAATCAAGGCCCTCGAAGTTCATTTGGCTGAGTCAAGGAATGAGATCAGCCGCCTAACACAACAGCTCGACTACGTCACAGAGAGTCTGAAAGTTTCCAAGAGGAACTCAAAGGCAGCTTACGAACTACGCCCATGAGCCGTCAAGGACAGGGCGTGCACCAACCGCACCCCTGCCAAGCAGGACCAAGTCACCTGGGCCTGGACTGACACGTGAACATAAGACAGAGGGGTGATGTTAAAACAGTCACCAGCGCCGTCTGAAGAACTTTATATCACGACAGAACCAGAAGAATCTGCTGCAGCCAGCCGCAGATCGTCGCACAACTTGGACCTAAAAGACCTTGACAAGCTCGCCCGAAACGTTGGCAAATTCAACCCCAGCGTGCCAAACAGCCAAAATGTCCAAGCGTATCTGCAAGATATTGATTTCCATCTGGAAATGCGACCTAACGTTACGGACAAAGATAAACTCTATTTACTCGAGCGACATCCAGTCCTGAAGTACGCAGCTTCCTGGACCGGCAGCCTGTTAACACAAAGACTGATTATCAACGGCTGCGAAAAGCCCTTATTAAAGAGTTCGCCGACCCTGAGTCCGATCAAGGCTTAGTGGCTGCCCTGGAGACGAGACAAGGGACGTCACGACACTCCTCAAGCTTACTATAGTCGACTCAGACAAGCATATTTTGGAACTCAATGATTCTGACATGGAAGATGAACTGAACTTTAAAACTCTCTTCCTCAGGAATCTTCATCCTGGCATAAGCCACCATCTTGGCGTTCTCGCATGTCCACGAACGATGAACACTCAGCAGTTGCGAGACTTGGTGCAAAAGGCCTACTACAAACAAAAGATGGCCTCAGAAAAGAGCACAAAACCCCAGCAGTTCTTGATTTCAACACGCAACACCATGAACTGGCTCTGAGGGCACCCAACGCCAAGACAGCGCTAAGCCACCACACAGAGAATGGAATGCACCCCGTCCAACAGAGAACGAGACTCACACGCTGACACCCGACCTGAACAGAGGTATGACCGATGGGATGGACCGCGTGGGCGTCAACGCTCACCTGGGCGACACTGGGAGAAGTGGTCTCATGAGAATCAGTGGGAAAAGGAAGGCGAACCAGAGTCAGCCTGACTAGCTGTCAGGCGGAACGGCAGTGACAAGCTGAACAAATCAGCCCCAGAAAACAGCACCGCTTCACCTTGCTCTCAGAGAACAGTAAACACCCTAACTTCAGATGGACATGAAACCCCACCTGAAAACCCAGCAACAGAGTTAAACACTAACTCAACACCCAATACTCCAAATCACAGCAGCGTCCAACAAACACCTGCTGATGAAACTCAAGTTCCTGAAAGTGCTGTCTCAGTCACCTGCCATCCCTCCGGAGAACACCAGATCAGGTCTGACATCCTAAACGTTTCCTCCCAAACTCCAGCCCCTCAAATGACCAAAACGATGCCTCACCACAGCAGGTGCATCACATGAAGAGTCCTGGACCTTTCATGCCCTCCCACCCAACCCTACAGTGGCAGCAGTAACCCGCCGCCAGCACGCCACTGGCGAGCACACACCTGCCTCCTCCCACATCTCCCTGTCGCCTCAGTTCGCTGCTGAAGACCTCCTCACCCTCCAACATACGGACTCAGCCATACAGTCCATTGTAGCACACCTGTCCGACCCCTTGGAAAATCCCATTTCCACCTCGGACCTCCGAACATCATCAGACCTCCATACGCTCCATTCGATCAAGCACATGCTGCATCTACGAGGACGGTGTCCTCACGTATGTCCCTGAGCCATCCACTGCTCCAAGGCTCGTAGTCCCTCATGGCCAAGGGGATGATGTTGACACGCCTGCGATGCACCATGCGCAGGACACCACGGAGTCAAGGCCACCTATGAAACACTCAAGCAAGTAGCATACTGGCCTGGCATGCAGCAAGGCGTAGCAGAATACGTTAAAGGATGCCTGGTGTGTTGCCAGTTCCAACCGGCAAATCAAACCACCGAGCACCACTGCAAAGGAAAGGAATGACCTTCCCATGGTCGGACCTCCAAATAGACTGGGTAGGACCCCTACCACGGTCGACGCGGGCAACAAATACTTCCTCACCGTGGTCTGCGAATTCACAAAATGGATAGAGTGCCTCCCAGCTCCCAGCGATACAGCAGAAACAACAGCCTGTCTGTTATTGAACCATATCTTCTCAAGATTCGGACTGCCTTTAAGGGTCAACTCTGACCCATGGAACCCACTTCACCGCTGAAATTATGCAAGGCGTATGGAAACTCCTGGGCATACAGGCCAAACTCCACATAAGCCATCACCCAATTTCTTCCGGTCAAGTGGAAGCGGGCTAACAGAACAGTGGTCAGCATGTTAAAAAATACGTAGCCACCAATCAAAAGGATTGGGACATTAAACTCCCTCTGGTACTGATGGCCGCTCGAGCCACACCCCATCAATCTACCGGAATACCCCGTTCACAATGATGACAGGGAGAAACATGACGCTACCACTACACCTGCTGTACCAACCTGGTGACCTGAACCTCGTCACCGCCTCACCAGTACCTGGAAGAGTTACATCAGCACCTGAGAACAACTTTCGCCGGCGCAACAGCAGCTAGCTACGGAAGTGCGGAAGGCCGAAAAGCCTACTACGACCAAAGGCCTCTCACCATGAGCTCAATGTCGGAGATCAAGTGTGGTACTACAGTTTCGCCGACCAAGGCGAATGCTCCCCATCACCTGTCAAAGAAGTTCCTACCTCACTGGACGGGACCCCATGAGATTGTAGACAAGCTCTCACCTGTTGCCTATCGAATCAAAATCAGACAAGGCGCAGCGAGCCAGTCCTTGATGGGTCCATCGAAACCAGATAAAGAGGCCCCTGGGCTCTAGCCGACATGGAAAGGGGAAGATCAGACCCACTGACACAGACCGATATACCACACGCACCATATGCACCACACAAGCATTAGTATTGATATGTTAGGAAAACATATAGCAACCATGCTTAGACACAACCCATATTCTCTCCTCCACAGCACTGCTAGGACCAATCTAGTGACCGCCATCGTCAAGATGGCGCCGAGGATGGCAGCCGTGTTATGACTCCGGGAAAACTTTGCAGTTTTTCGTATGTTTTATTTGTTTTTTGTTGTTTTCGTGTTAGATGTTGTTAGTATAACTGTCTACGATAGAGACACGCTTTTGAACATTGGTTCCTCCGTCGCGCATAGCATAAACCGGACTTTGAGTTTCTGAATGCCGGTGGACTGTTCACAGACACGCATCAGAGCCCTTTGTGTGGGTTGCGCGAGGAGCGCCGCCCGGCGCGAAAGCGAGGAAAAGCGAGCTGGCGTTCTCGTCAGACTGAGGCGCCGTGCTTTCCGACCTCCTCTTCCAACCATTTTACTGGCCAACGTTCAGTCACTGGATAACAAACTCTGTGAACTGCGGGCGCGGATCTCATACCAACGAGAAACAAGGGACTGCTGTGTTGTTGCCTCACAGAAACCTGGATGTCTGCTATTGTTCCAGACTCAGCCATCGAGCTCACGGGCTTCTCCGTGCACCGCTCGGACAGAGCGGAAGAGCTCACAGGGAAAAGCAGAGGCGGGGTGTTTGCTTCTACATCAACAACTCATGGTGTAATGAAAGGAACATACACTCTATTAAATCCTTCTGCTCCCCTGATCTGGAATTTCATACGCTTCTGTGTCGACCGTTCTGGCTACCGAGGAATTTACAGCGATCATAATCACGGCTGTTTATATCCCCCAAGCCAACACAGACCAGGCACTCAAGGAACTGTACAGGAATATAAGTGAGCAGGAAACCGCGCACCCAGATGCAGCTTTTGTTGTCACAGGGGACTTAATAAAGCCAACTTCAATAGCTCAAAATACTTTCAACACGTCACCATCAACCTGG